>JAEIFP010000666.1:2568750-3853125 GCA_018903935.1 Drosophila insularis | reverse complement strand
TTAACGAATTCAAGTTGGAGGCATGCCATGGCCAGAGAACTCCATGAATAGATGTTGGTTATGGTGCACACGAGATGAGGATGAAGGAGATGAAGAAGGGAGAGGAAATAGGCTTGAGGCTACCGCTGTGATGAGAATCGACATTTCATATTAGTAAGGTAATTGAACTGCAAATTTCTGTCTCTTTGATGCCCCTTCTCCAAAAACAGGCCATGTGAGGTTATGTAATGAGCTGTCAGCCTTACAACAGCTGTCACCGTTATAAATACAGCTGTCCACTTTGCGGCTGCTGTGGCTAGACAAAGCCAAAAGATAGTTACACAAAGAGATAGAGAGAGAGAGAGAGAGAGAGAGAGAGAGAGAGAGAGAGAGAGAGAGAGAGAGAGAGAGAGAGAGAGAGAGAGAGAGAGAGAGAGAGAGAGAGAGAGAGAGAGAGAGAGAGAGAGAGAGAGAGAGAGAGAGAGAGAGAGAGAGAGAGAGAGAGAGAGAGAGAGAGAGAGAGAGAGAGAGAGAGAGAGAGAAAGACAAAGCAAACAATTTAGCTGTTGCTGTGCAAGAAAAGGACATGGCAAGATAACATACAGCACCAGCAGCCGCATCAAAAAAAAAGAAAAAACAGTTGCTTACCCCACAATTAAGATGGGTCATAGGGGCAAGCAACTATATATACATAGAAGCTCTCTTTAAAAGAAACAGGTCGATATCATCTCCAGTTCCATGGCAATTAAATGCAATGCAAGCTGCAAGAATAACTAACAATAGAGCCAACAAGAACTCTGTAAGAGCAGATTGTGCTCTATACAATTTAGTTCATTCCATTCTGCTATGCTCTGTGTGCCATGTTCTAATCAAAATTGTGGTTTCGGCTAGCATTTTAGCACTTTCGTGACTGTGGCTAAGCCTGGAGTTTTCTTCCATCATTAGATTGTATGCAGAGAGTTTTCCTTCTTCTTTTTCTTGTATACATAATGTAAACATCATTTACCTAGGTATTAAAGCTGATTGTATTCAATGTAGTCACACTATCAAGATCTTTGTAGAAGCCTTTTGAAGAAGTCTGCAATTTAACCAGTTTATTTGATTTTTTTTTAAATTCTTAAAATATTTTTTATACATGCCAATGTAACGAATTTTGTACATTGTTTAAAGACTTTTTCAAAGATTTTAAAGATCAGAATATACTAACAAAATTTCACAGTACCAATCCTAAAGGAATCCTTGATAAAATTATAAGAAACTTTACTTGATCCCTAAAAAATTTTCAATTTGGAAAACCCTTAAACCAAATTTCCAAATGTTTTAAAATCACAAAAAAATAAATAAGAAAACTATCTAGATTTAATTGGGGCTTATTATATATGGCCAATTTCTCAGAGGCTTATACGATTTTTGCCACAATAAAAACTTTTATATATTAAATAAATCAAACATTAATTTAAATGTATAATTTTGGGTTTTTCTTTTTTGAGATAAACGAGACTGCACATGTCTAAAGCTTAGACATCATTTCTAATAATAGGCAAAACTCTTTAGTTAATATATGGACATTTCAAAAATCAATTACACGATTTTCGAAAGCAGAATAAAATGTTATATGCCATGGAAATCATGGAAAATATATTTTTGAAGGATATTTAGAGTACTATCAATCGTAAAAAAGAATGTAGAGTCTCCTGTTTTTATATGCTGAGAAAAAAAAAGCTACTAAAGATAGGTCACTCACATGAAATTAAATGTACAGGGCTGTATAAATCATTGCTGACAATTGTAGTAGACCTCTTGAATAACAATTTCAATTTCATTTTGGTAAAAATAAATATTTAAGTGGAACATTCTTTAATAATATGTAATGAAAAACAGCCAAATTTTTGGTACTTTATGTTTAGGTCCTGCAAGCAAGATTTTCAGTATTTTTGTTGTGTACAATATTCGACCTTTTTGCTGAAATTATTTTCATTGCACCAAATTTTGGTTCATTCTGTTTCAAAAATTAATGTAAGTCCCCACAACTACTTTACATTTCTACAATTTAAACGATAACGTTCCAATTGGCTAACTAACTAGACAATTAATTTGTTTATAAATCTTAAAATATTTTTCCAATGTGATTGTTTTAAAATATTCAGTAGATCTTAGTGCAACAATTGCTAAATTTATGCAGATATATATGTAGATACAATGATAATTACATCAATCGAAAATTACCAATGAATTGTTTATAATGTGATGAAATTGCCACAATATGCTGTCAGTTGAATGTCAAATGCAGCCTGCTGAATTTTGTTGAATTAATTTTCATATTCAACGCCTCAGTTTATGCCACAAGCAGTAGGTAGAAGACAGGTGAAACAGCAATAGCAATCAGAGCAGCAGCAGCAACAACAACAACACAACATTTTGGAATTGCAAATTGAGGAGACAGCTCTCATTTACGCTTTAGGCTTAAAGTTTTCTGGAAGGAAAGCAAAACGAGTAGTATATACATACATAGGTGGAATGGAGCAGTCGAATGGAGGTTGAGAAGCCATGTCATTAGCCATTTCTTGTCACCTCTGGCTATTTCCCAACGACAGCGAAATCATGCACAAAAAGTCATGAAGCCTGTCTCATTCAAATATGTAAAAGGAAAAACAGCGGCCATTTTGGCCTTTTCAGAAATGTCCAAAGACCGCAAAAAGGCATTGGAAATTATTACAACAAATAAATGCATCGAATTATATTTAATATTATCTGTGGTTAATAATAAGATATTAAAAATGGTTTTCGATTCATTTAAAAAGAAACCAAAAGAAAATATGTAAGCAAGTATTCTGGCCGAAATATTTCAAATTTCAAATAAGAAATGTATTTACTCAAGTATTAAAAATCCTGGTTACATGCTGATTAGGAAGCATATCTCACTATCTCGCTTACTCCCACAGGTAAAGGAGCTATCTAGCGCCGTCAGCGATCCTACAGCCAGTAGTAAAAACCTTTATATGCATAATTTGGCTTTTTTAGTCCGATATTTTTAATCAAATTTAATACATTGCTAAATATTTTTGACAGATTTTAGTGTGTCAAATTTAATTGTAGTAGTTAAAAAATTGCGGGAGATAATCGTTTGGGCGTGAAAGGGGGCGTGGCAAACTTTTTAAACAATTACTAAAAGAGTAAAAATACCAAATTTGGTTATGGTCTTTAAGAAAATTGTCAATAAAAATTTGTTAAAAAAAATGTAAACAATTTTTCTAATCGCATTAAACTGGATTGTTTTTTTTGGATCTATGCTTTTTTTTCTGGAAACTGAAAACACCAAAAATAGAATGAAAATATTTATTCAAGCTATACTTAAAACAAATCTGATCTGAAAAATTTAGCTGTTTATATGGATAATATAGGTAATATAAATACAATGTTAATAAAATTTGCTGGGCTGATGTGTAGACGAAAAAGAAACGCTACATTCAACTTATTTAGAGAACACGTTATATATAAAGATCAAGTGTGCTATTGATGCCGTTTTTTTATTCCTTATGTCTGTTACATAGCCATAATATGCATATAGTGCCGACCATACCTGATCTAAACGTATGATATAAGTAACTAGGTAATAATGATCTTATGCAAACTCATTCCTTATACAAATATGTTGGTTGACTCTGTAAACAAAAAGAAAACTGGAACATTTTTTATAAGAATAAACATTTTAATCAATTGTTTCAATGCATTTCGATCCAAAAATAATCAAAAGTTCTTTTCAACAGTACTTTATTCCATTCATATTTCGATAGAAGTGCAATCCATTATCCTATTGGAAGAAAAGCAGCGAGATTTTAAAACTGTCTGTGTCTGTTGCTTTTGATACCCCTGATTATATCCAATTCATATAAGATATATACATATAAAAAAGTACATATGTACATCTATTTTTGCAATATACATATGTATGTAAGAATAAGAAGGAGAAGAAATTAAACAAAATTGATTTAATGATTGATTATCAGTTAGTCAGTAGAACTGTATATAGTTGTCATATCGATGAGGTCTGTTAAACCAAAATTATGTCAACTTAAAATTTTTCAAATTGAAATACTACACACAATTCGAAATTTGCAATATATCTGAAATACCTTCATACAAGTTTCTTAAGAATGGGAATTGGAATAAACAATCCCAATTTCATTCATAGAATGAAAGATATTTTTTAATGATTTGCTTCCCCAGTAAAATGTACTGCACGGTAAAAAATACATCAATTTTTTATTTCAATGGTTTTAGTTTTTTTTTTGTTTACTTTGTTGATTTTTCAATTTGCCTTACATTAATAGTTTTTCCTTTAGTTCTAATTTCCGTTTATAAACTGATAAACTATCAAATCTAATTACATCCACATACTGTCGCAATGTTGGTAAATACTCCAAGCTTCACACAGATACATACCCACCTGTCGTATAGGGACATTTGCATAGCTCACAATTAGTTTTCTCATTATCGCAGATAATATTCGTCGCATTTGCGATAACCGAAGAGAAAAGCCATCCAACTGCTGACCAGCTTATGCCCATATGCATTAATATTATCGCTTTTCCTCCATACATGTGTGTGTGTGTGTGTGTGTGAGTTTGTGTGTATGTGCTTGTAATTGCCCTACATCTGGGTATCTGTTCCACCTACTTATACCAAATGTTTTAGACCCTCATTCTCCTACACAAATAGCATTAGCTAAAGCTTTGATGGTTTCAATTACCGAACAATTATCGTTTTAGCCACCATCCAACAAAGGTTTTGTGTGCAGATTTTATGGCTCAGCTGATGTGGTAACAAAGGCAATTTATGGCATTATAGGGTATTAGAGATATGCCATGGAGTCAAAACAATAAATTAGCCAATGTAATCGGAAATGGTTGGCGCATATGTTGCTTTTGAGCAACTTTCTGAATTTAAAACTGTCCCAGCTTGCCCGATATGATCCCTAGCAAACTTTAAAGCCGTCATACTTTAATGTTAGGAGAAACATTTCTTTAAGGAATTTATTTGCTCATCCTCAAGTAGGATATCTTGCTTTAACTGTCTAGTGCTTAAAGCAAATTGCATATTAAAAATTATTATTTAGAAACCTTCATTCATTTAAAAATTGTTTATTGAAAGTTTTGGCTTCTTATAAAATATGACATTGTTGTGTTTTCTACTGTTTAAATATATTTTCAAAATTCGATTTGTAATTCTCAACTGGTTCAAGCGTGGAACTGCCTATTTTAGTGTCAAGTTATAAAACCTATGGAGCTCTCTCTTACAATAACTTTTGAACTATACTAAGATATGGAAAATTCCGTTATAAAAGTTTCTATTTATCTTAAAATATTTTAAAACGAATTAATTTTATTAAGTTTTATTTCTACAATTTTTTGAACAATAGTAGAGAAAACAAAGAATTTTCTATAAATGCTTATAAGTTCTGACGGAAACTAGAAAACTTAACTGCTATAAATCTGGCGATTGCATCTGTCATTTTGTTGAACAGTCGTAGATGGTCTTCTATTTTTCTATCTTAAAATTGTTTACAATCGTTATTTAAAATGTTCATGCTCAATATTTTGGAAAATATATTTATTGATTTATTAATCAGTCAACTTTAGAAATGTGTTTGGATTTTTACAATAAGAAAAAGTTTTGAACAAAGAATTTGCATTCAATTTTGTATTTGGAAATTTTTATGGTGTATGGGAATCCCTAATTAAAATTTATGCCTTTAATTCAGACAAAACCTTTAAAGACAAACGGCAAACCGTCAAAGACGAAAACTGACATATAAACACAGAAAAAAAAAATTGAAAAGGAATTTGATTTGAATTTCTATTCAAATCAGATAGAAATACGAACCAAAATGGCAAAATAGAAAACTAATTTTCTGAAAATGTATATTATTCAAAAAGGAGGATATTTTGATATTTGCAGATCCAATATATTAACCATGTACAAATATATGTATAATGTCGAAGAATTAAAGAATCCTGATGTAGATTATGCTAATATGATTCTTAGTATAAAACATGAAAACACAAATCTAAATCATCATATTAGACTTGGAAATCTATATTTTAGAGTATACCAAATTTGTTCATTCTACCTACTTTATTATATTGGTAATTATTTAATTTAATTATTTTATTTTCTATTTTCTTTGCCTATCTTTGATTTTTTTTTGTTTTTGATTTTTTTTAATCCAATTTCATTTCTATTATCTTGTTTTAACCAGTAAGAATTTAATTTAAGAATATTTTGCATTTCCCTTTCGCTTTTCTTTGATTTCAATCTGTTAAAGCAGTTTTTCTTGCTGTTGTTTTTTTTTTTGCCCATGGTGATAAGCGCCACGCAAAATGTTGATTAATTAAGCGAATTACATGGAGTCATGCAGTGCAATTAAAATGTCAGCGGAGGCTCCAGCCAGTAGGCTCCCATCATGAGAATGAGGAGGCCATCCGATATGCCCAGAATTGGTTATGTAAGGCGTAGACCATTTCCTCCTTCATATCGGGCTCCAAATTGTAATTAATGATGCAAGACAAGAGACTGCAGGCCGACTGCTAGGCATACATATGTATGCCAGTGAGTTGGGTGGTTGGGGGCAAAACCAAACCCCACATAAACCGCAGACGGTTCTCTGAAAATCTCTGTCCAGAGCCCGAAAGCTTTGGTCTTGCCTACCGCATTGGCATGTCATGGTCTTGGACCTTCTCTCTCTTTTGTTTGGCAGTGAACACACAATTTTAAACGCGCCTTTCGCGTAAATAAATGAAAAGTTTCGTATCGTTTAATTCTTGGTGATTCTTTATATGTTTCATGAATGCATGAAGAAGGGGGGTGGGCCATGGTTTGGGGGTGTGTGTGTGTGTGTGTGTTTGGACTTGTATGTGGTGTGGGGGCGTGGCTGGGTATCGTTTACTTTGGAAATGAAAAATTATGATTACATCAACAATAATCGAAATGCGCTTGTAAGCTGCGTCGTCCTTGTTCTCCTTGCTTTCGTTTTCCTTTTTAAGCAAATCCCTTTTGCTTACCAGAATTTTGTTTTTGTTCTTTGGATACTCATCAATTACAGTTTCAAAAAAGGGAGTATTAAACCATTATTACGACATGTTTTTAAAGAAATAAATACAACTGTAAAAATAATTTCCTGTTTAATAAGTTTTTAAGCAAAACTGCAAACTGTACAAATACTTTTGAAAACAATAAAATTTATTCATTTATCTTTTATGATAGTTTTTTTTGTTAAGATAGTCCCAGTTTTAAATTGATCTTAAATATATACATACATTTGTCGTGCTTGCTAAAGCAAAGTCGTATCTAAAATCGTAACTGCCCGAGATCCGCCGAATTATTTTCAATTTTAAAAAATTACACTGTTCTTAGATACATATCAAATGTAAAAACTAATAGCAACAACACTCCATAAAAAGATTTAAAAAAAAACACAAAGTAACATCTTCTTTCTGGTGTTTTCTCTGATATTTTTTTAAGAAATCCTTTGAATGATTACACAGGCCGACATGATTTTTGGTGACGTTAATTTGAGATGTGTCCGTAACTAATTCGGGTACGCTGATTCTGACTGCATACTCGGTTTTTGCCCATCACGTCCATATTTTGAGAAATTAGGGGATTTGGGATTGGAAAATAGGTACCCAAAAGTATACCATAGAAAGTTACAATTCTTTTGTGTTTACATTTTTAACAAATTTTAGAATATTTTATTTAAGCAAAACAGCTCTCGTTTGCAAACATTACTAACAAATAATTTGTTAGATGCATAGGATTCCTCTAACTCTTTAAAATTAAAAAGTAGCAAATTCTTCAAATCGCTATAGCATACCTTATGGCTCAAATTTTACTTATTTTAGAACCATATCCAAAGTGTGTGATTTTATGCATTATATCAAAGAAAAACCTCGTTGATATTCTGTAAATTGCTTTTAAATTATACCTTTTATATTAATAGGTTAAAATAATACTGTTTTCAGTATAATATTATGTTTATTTTTCAATAAACTATTGCAAATGAGGTAATATTAAATCTTTTCAACACATTTTTTTCGAAAACCTGACGTGATGGACAAAAATTAAGTACAGGGCCATGATCAGCACCTTCCAATTCCTATAGGAGACCTATTGAACTTAAAACACTTTTTCAAGACCTCGAAAATGTCGGCCTGTGTTATTATTTAATAAAGCGCTCAAACAATACTGGGTATCTTTTTGACGGTGCCGAAAAATATAAATACTTATTTTTTTTTTGTTTTTCTGTTATCTTTTGCCTGGTGTCTGTTCTTCTTGTTCTTGTTGCTTGCCATTTTCGATTTGCTTTGCTCGTCGTTTTGGCAATTTTTCTTCGTTCACGTTGCTGACTTGCAATGCTTTCATGCGTACAAAGCGGGTGACAGAGTGAGAGGGGCCACGATTTTTTTTTTTCGCCAGAGTAATGTAAACGTTCAATATTTGTGTTCAAAGTAAAAGCAAAAAAAAAAAAAGAACAAATGGAAAAGATCTGGAATCGAAACGCTTTCCGCCATGCGCCATCATCATATAGCGACGACGACGCGTTCACCCAAAAAGTATGCAATGCAAAATCGAAAGAAAAAATACGTCTTGCACCGCGTTTACTCTTGTCTCTGTCTCTTTCTGTCCCTGTCTCTGTCTCTCTATGCATATAAATCAGAGTCGTCTGGCAACCGGCGACAATCTACTCCGATATGTTCCTCCTGCACTCTGCTTTCTCCTCAAGAATCTTCAGGATATGAAACGACTATGACTCCCAACAATGCCAGACACACACAAAACACAACAACATTGGTTGCTGTCCCTCTGCTGCACTACCATGGTTCCTTTATCCTGGCTGGCTGGCTTGACTGCACTCTTTTCTTTACTTCTTCCCACCAAAAATACATAACTCTGAGACTCCTTTTTTTTGTGAGGCATTATGCTTTGCGTATTTGTCGCTTTATGTAGTCATCTTAGCGTAAAAGCAAATTTATGACTGAGTTCATTTTATTTTTGTCACATTTTTTGTTTTTTTGTTTTGAGAGTTTGTCCATATAAAAATTTAAACTAGCAAAGCATAAACCTATTGGAGTCTGAGTAGGTTAATTTGCTTGGATAGTCTATTAAAATTTATATTTAAATGTTGTTTCAAAAAATCTATAAAATACAGAGGGTGTGATACAACTTTTGAGATTGCCGACAGTGTTTAGTTAGCATCATGAATTTAAGATTGCCCAAATCATTTTAAAAGCACTAGGAACTAAAAAGAAATTCGAAGAAATCGCATCTGATTGCGATAATGATGTCTGTATTAGAAAAGATTTCGCGAAATAATCAAAATTCTTATAGGTTCAATTTTTTACTGATGAGCCAATGAATTAAATTTCATCATTTTCATTTTTATGCTTTAATCGAATATTAGTTCTTGCGATTATTAGCATTAGTTTTTAAATATATTGATTTTTGATAGATCCTTATAGTTTACGTGTAAATTATTATAAATATATACAAATAGATTATTATTAAAATCAAAGAAAACTTTTTTTTAAAACACACATTTTATATAATAATTGAAACAAATGTACTATATAATCTTCTGAAGAGTTTTATAATAATTTTTAATGTTTTCTATAATGTAAAATATATTTTGAAATTTAATTAATTTGATAAAATCAGTATGAAAATATGTTTAAATTTTAATCCTTTAATAGTCTTTTTTTTTTTACTTGACTACAACCAATTTAAAAAAATTCTCAATAATGTTTTAGATTCCAAAGCTAAAATTTTGGAATACTTTCATCTTGTTTATTTAATCGATTATGAAATTTGTTATTAAGTAAATATAATTCTCACCACAGTATATGTCGAAAAACCTCGAACGATGACGTTTTAAGGTTAAAAAAAAATATTTTTTTAATTTTTTGTCTTTTCTATATTTGAATCCATGTTTTCTGTGTTCTAAAAATTGATTTTGAAGTTGAGTTGATGGAATTTTTATTGTGTAAATGTCATATATTTCACACTTACTTTTTAAATAAAATTACGTTGATATTGTACAATATTTTTAAATTAAGGTATTATTTTTAAAAACACACATGAAATAAAAGTGAATCAAAAAATCATACCTTTGTTTTAAATATAATTAATTAAAATAAAGAATTTGTAAAAACATCCAAAACATACAGTATTTTGTTTGGCAAACTGTTGGACTGTGATTAGATTACAAGTTTAATTGAACTTCATGATTTTATCACTGATCCATGATAAAAACTCAACAACATTTGTATAAGTTGCTGGCGTTCCTGATGCGCATTGCTTTGCTCCATAACTAACGATTCCGAACTGTACAAAACGCTGTGCTCCATAGTGATTTGCTGGAAACATAAGAGGACCACCTGAATCACCATTACAAGTATCGTTAATATTTCCGCCGGCACATATCTTGGTTTTGTCATATTGCAAAGTTTCATTCTCATTTTCATAGTCGTTGCAATTTCTGCGATGTACTATGATCTCTACTGCAACATTGGAATAATTTCCATACTCAGTTAAACCCCAACCAGCTACTTTATAATGTAGTTGATTTTCTGCACTTTTTCCTAGTTCTATTGAAGTAGGCAAACATATGGTATTAATGTGAACTACATAAAAAAGAAATGAAAATTAGTTTAGAGAGTATTATATTTACATGACTTACACTTGAACTGGACATCCGTAGATAGCTTTAATAAAGCTATATCATTTACGAGACGAGTAGCACTAAAATGTTCATGAGGTATGATTTGCTTGATCCCAAAATTTTGTGGACAATTGTCTGTAACATTGCTTTCACATTTGTTGTCAAACAAATCATGCATACCTAAACGCACTTGAACCCTGTAATGAATAATAAATTGGAAATGTTTTTTTACCAGATAAAGTAAAAAATGTAAATGCATGTACTTACGGCATTCTTTCAACGACACAATGAGCCGCCGTCAGCACAAATCCTAAATACAATTCAAAGTTATTAATTAGATAGATATGAGAATAAGTTTATGGTTTCTTACTCTCAGAAATGAGGGAGCCGGCACAACCAAATTCGATGCCGTTTGAAGAGTTGTACATAAACAAAGCTAGCCAGGGTCTGGAGTGTTCTTTAATTACTCGGCCGTTCACAGATTTATCTGTCCCGAATTCTCCGCAATTATTTGGTCTATTTTGTTGATGTAGATACTCAAATCCCACCTCGCAGCATACATACATTATATTTCGACTTGGCGGTCGGCAGAACATTTTCACTACAAATGCTCTTTCTTCCGCAGAAGGTGGCTTTTTTTTCAAAATCTCCCGTGTAACTGGGCATTCTTTTGCCTTGATACAAGAACCCACTTTATTATCGTATGTAGTGCAAACGTCTGCAAAGTATTTTAATCTTTTTTATAGTTGTTCACTACATATATTATTATCTCACTTGATCCTGTAACTTGGCCGGCAAATGCCAAGACAAAGACTAGGCCGAAAATAAATTGTACTTCGACCATTTCAGAGAACATTTCGCAAGAGACTGATAATATTTGCGAGCGAAACAAGTTCTATGTTATCAGTATTTGCAAGTCGAGTCTTTGTATATAATTAAACGTTTTGATGGCTCACAAATTGTATTCTCGTTTTTTGCTTTCGTTCTTTGATAATGAATACAAAAAACTCAAGCTCAATTGATAATCATTTTGCTCAAAAGCTTACAAGTCAGTATACAATAAATTATTTTTTTTAATTCATGAAACTAAGTTTTGTACAAAAATGAAGTAAGTGAGTCGCCTCGCCGACAAAGTTATACCATGCAACAAGTAAATCAAATATTTTAAATACTTATATAATAACAAATGTATTCATGTATGTAAAAAAGCACACGGACTAAATGGACGATTTGAATTTATTAATACAAACATTTTCGAATTGATTTGAGTTAAGGCATTTCAGTTCATCTAAGCCTTTGATCAAAAATCCATTTTATTAATGATAGAACGAAGCATCTCCGACCATATAAAGTATATATATTCTCGATCAGTATGACTAGACGAGTTCATATAGCCATGTCCGTCCGTCCGTCCGTCTGGATTTGTATTTTTAATTTTTCCCCTTTTCTGTGTCTTATCTGGTTTTAATCCTGCATACAAAATTTTTCTCTCAATAATTGCTAAAAATAGCAAAAATAAAATAGCTCAAATAAAAAATTTTTGGGGCATACTTTTATCAATACATTTCATTTTCGTAAATGAAAAACAAGTTTTTTTTAAGGATCTTCAGTTGTGGTTTTTCTCGGGGCAATCCCTCACTAAGGTCTAGCAGTAGTCTGCTATCATGAGGCAATCCCATCGACCTTGGTTCCTTGCTTCCATATTTTGTTGTGAAGTGAGGTACCTGGAAAAATTTCATGAATAGATCAGAAAGTAAAGTGAATACAGAAAAACCGAATTCTTTATTCGGAATCAGCGACTCCAAATTACCTTAAGGAAGCATATGTGGTCCTTGTGCAATTTCGTTGCCCTGTATAATCATTTTGTAGGCACTGCTTGCGATTTTCAAATGCAACAAAATATGATAAGTTTTAAATATTTATCTAATTTAATGTGTGAGTTTCCCTTTCTATAACATTACGACCTGTAAAATCACATCGTGCAACTGAAATGAACAAAAAAAAAATCAAATTA
Organism: Drosophila insularis; assembly: GCA_018903935.1. Classification (NCBI taxonomy): domain Eukaryota; kingdom Metazoa; phylum Arthropoda; class Insecta; order Diptera; family Drosophilidae; genus Drosophila; species Drosophila insularis. The sequence goes on along the minus strand of JAEIFP010000666.1, from coordinate 3,840,415 downwards.
AATTAAATGCAATGAACCATTAAACAGGCATATAATCATTGATCTTTTAATCAATTTGCAGGGGCCAATAAAATTAAGTAAAAGCCAACGGGCCCAAAGTCATAAAACATTGAGTAACTTTGCCTTTGGCTTTGCCTTTTTTTTTTTTTGGTTTTTCGTTTTCCTTTAGATTAGACTGGAAGTTTTAAATGGTTTTAATGGGCTTTTTATGGATGCCAGGATCTACCTGGCCACAAGCAGAAAACAGTAGATGTCGGTGAGAAATTTTTCGGTTAGAATTCGTTTAACCTTCACGTTCATATGAGTAATGAGAGTATAGTTTTTCTCCTTGTTTTTTTTTCTTCTATTGATTTTTAATCATTTTTTCTCTTGCGCTCCATTTTCATTCCCTTTTTATATTTGGAGTTCCTTTTGGTGTACTTACCAGACGACCCTAATTACCAGAGGTTAGGCGGCTGTCAAGATTAGAGAGAACGAGAAGGACAGAGAAAAGTTTTGGGTAACTTCCTCTTTTTATATTTCGATATCCTTGCCAAAGGGAATATGCATTTTGTTGTGACACTTGAAAAGTACAAAGAAAATTATTGTTATTGTTAATCAATTTTGGTATTTTTTTTTGTTTTTCGAAAACAAATTGGTGAGAAACAGATAGAAATCCCATTAAAATGTAGTAACTATGACTTTAAATAGCAATCTTATAGTTAAAAAAAATTACTTTTGAACTTTATTAAAAAAAAACTGTGCAAACAATTTTTATAATCCACGGAAAAACACTACAAACATTACATGCATGGAAATAAGTAAATTAAAATTATTTATCCTTCTTTCTTTCTTTTTTTCAAACAAAGTGTCCTTGAAAAAAATCTTAGTAAGACTTGAAGAAAACCTAATATAACCTAAAATAACAAAACAAGAAATTAAACTATAATTTATTTTTGGTTTTTTTAATTAATTAATAAAATAAAAAATAGAAAAGAGTGTATAAACTTCTAAAATAGGGCATTCAAATTAGTTAGGTTATCTATTTTTTTATTTTTTTTGTTCTTCTTTCGTTTTGCTGTTTGGACTCTGGGGCTGTGTTATGACATTAAACGAGCGATAAGCAAAAATGTCAGAGGCCAAAAATGGGAAAGGGTCAAAGTTGCAGGAACAGATCTGGCTCATTGCAAGTCGCCTTTTTGGGCCATTTGTCATTTCAAAAAATAAAAAGAGAAAGAATATTTGAAAGGGCAAACGCAGAAGAATAAAACTGCGAGCACTTTATGGCCACCACCATAACCATTCTCCAGCTTCACTAGCAACCTTCAACTTCTCTACCAACTCTTCCAAAACTCTGTGTCCTCCTTCATTCGAAGACTCAGCATATTTGCATGGCCTTTCTGTTGCTTCTTTTATGCCGCTTCAATTTTTTTGGTTTTTTTTTTTTTAATGTTTTTATCTGTAGGGTCTTCTTAGCCTCACAGTCTCGGTTTTGTGTTTGTCTGAAGGGGGGGAAAAAAAAGTTGAAGTGAAAAAGTTAAGCAATTAACAAGCTGATAACTTTCGGGATGCAGACTTCTCATCATCTTCTCTATCACATTTTTGCTGCTCTCTGGGATTTCGTTTTATCTCTTCGGTTTGGGCTCTAAACGCATCTCGCTTCTCTATGAATTCGTTTCGGCTTTTTGCTATAGCTTTTAAATCCCTCAGCTAAGAGGTTTTATGACCAAAAGGGTCGGCAACGTCGTTGCCGTAAAGGACATACATCCCTTTAAATATATATTGCAAATGTATGTATATATGCGGCCATTTCTATCCTCTTTTATGTGCTCATATGACATAATTGCGGTACATAATTGGCCTGACAATTGCTGCAAATGCTCCAAAATGCTCCACTGCTCGCTGAAGTGTCCCATGGCCAAATGGCAATGTCTGGGCCATTATTTTGTTTGGTTCAAAAGTTTCCGGCACTTGTTAACTTACAAAACAAAAGATGTCGAAAAAAAAAACATTGCAAATAATTTTTTTGTTTGTCCTTGGAACGCTAGACTTTGACTCTTTTTTTAAGGCAAAGCTTATAGAAATGACAGATAATATTCTTCAGGGATTCTGATTTATTGTTATATTTATTCTACTCAAGATTGACTTTGGTTTAATTTTAAAATTTTATTCAATTCTTATATAAATACCTGTTTTAATTTAAATATTTTTAAAAACACTTTGCAAAAAAAAAAAACTATTATTCGTTAATTACAATCCTTTCTATTATGTTCGACGAAAATAAGGGATATGCCACATACGTCGTGGTTCTAACTGATGAACAATAGGATTAGTTTTTTGATAATCCAAGTTTGGCAAAGAGGAAAATATTTATTTTGCAGTTAATAGTATTGGTCAGATTGTTTGGTCAGATGTTTGTAACGCACAGAAGGAGACGTTTCCGACCCCATAAAGTATATATATTCTTGATCAGCATGAGAAGCTAAGTCGATATAGCCATGTCCGTCTGTCCGTCTGACCGTCTGTCCGTCTGTCCGTCGGTGCGTACGCGTTTTACTCAGCCATCTTAAGAGCTATCGGGATGAAATTTTTTTTGGGAGCTTTTTTTTACCCGGGTGAGATAAAGTATGAAAATCTTTGGGATCGGACCACTATATCATATAGCTCTAGAAGAAACATTTTTGCAAAAATTGGAGTATCCCCATGAAATTTACCAATATGATAGTAATAGATATAAAATCTCAGATCCCAAAATTTGAATCTGATCCGATAAATAGAACACAAGTTACAGTCAATATAAATCGGTTCAAACGCTGCCGGCAGCGCTGCTTGCTGCCTACTACTGCCATCATCAAATCAACAGAGCACACGCATACACACACAGACGCAACGCTACATGAACTGTATGTGTATGCGTGCCGTGCTTTGCTTAGAAAATGATGGAAGAAGAAAAACTTGTGGTAAAAAGAGAAATAATATTTTGTTTGTGTATTGATGAATTGAGTTGCAGGGAAAGAAATTTCAAAAAGGAAAAATATTATTGCCAAGTATACTGCAAGGGTATATAAACTTCGGCATAGCCGAAGTTAGCTTCTTTGATATTTTTTTTGTTACTTTGTGTTATCGAAACAAACAGGTATATCTGAAAAATAACGCTTTTGTATAAAATCTATTTGATCGATACCAACTGATGAAAAACATATGAGAAACTTGCCTTTAGGAAAAAGGACTTTAGTATAGGGATAAGTAACCATAACTTAACTGCTAGTAGAGGGTATTAACAAATTAGTCAGGAGTCTTTGAAGCAGAGATAGAGATGTATGTAAGGTTATATGATTAGTCATATATGTATGAATCTAAAAGTTGGAATATAACTGTCGTCCAATTTATACAAGAGTGAAAGAGACTGACATATTAATCTTATCGAGGAGAACAAGAACAAAAAAATTTAAATAAATTTTAAATATAAAAAGGTGGAGTTGAAAGACTTGCCTTTTTATTTGTTTGAATTCCCAACTAGTTTTAGCCTTGAAGTTATGGTATAGCCATTACAATTCTGAGTTCTTTAGCGAAATATGTTGATCATGCAACTTGGTGGTTCTTTAAAATTCAATCTTATAAATTAGTAAGATTCATTGACCTTCAGCCGTCTAACCCCAGTTTGGATTACAAAAATTTTATTACTACCTTTTTGCAAAGTTATTTTAATTCTTATTCTTTTTGTTACATTGCTTGCTGAGAGACCTATAGACCAAGAAGGCTTTTGCTTCTCTTTTTGCAAAAAAGAGGCACAATTCAGTTCTCTCTTTATTTGAGGGGTTACCTCTTATCTTATCAGTGTTTTTCCAAGAATAATGCACAAAGCTAAAAAGTCGTAAATAAAAAAATATCTTAAATTAATTGATTAATTTAATGCTTTTTCTTTCTAGTGTTTGGTTATCGAAAAGTTTAGTTACAATTTGATAGTCGATTAGTGTGGTACACAAATTAAATAAACTGTAACTATAAACTAGGCAAACATTAATAGCGCGTTATTGGACAATAATTGAATACAGCATTTAAGGGTTAAAATGAATTCGACTGAGATGTCAGAGTGCTTACGTGATATATTTCGGGAAATAATTTCCAATTGTGATGCTAAACATTCGAAAAATGAACACAATTCTATTAAGTACGCGGATCTTCTTGAATTTGTCTCGCCACTTTCGTGGTTTCGTGAACAGCTGCTCTACTGGTATCCATATCAGTATGAATGTATCAGAAATGATTTCAACGATGAGTATAGTCATTGGGAATACTTTGCTGGGCGGAAGTCAATTAATATTGACTTTGACATGTTGTGTAACATAATGGTAAAGCGTGGACAAGCAAATCGAGAAATGTTTTGGAAAACTTTAATTAAAGAATTAAGGAAAAATGTCAACAAAGTAAAGTTAAATTTTAAAAGTGGTTTATATATGGAGGAATTTGTTACGATCATATGCGCCTTTCAAGATGAATCATGTTTAATGTCATGGACTGTTGAGATGGATGGTAAGAGAAATAATTATATTGTTTCGCTTTATTTCAAACTTAAATAAGCTCTTCTTTATCTTTATATACAGGATATTCATTTAAGAATTTTAATAATATTTTTAATACTAAAGTAATGCATATACATGTAAAAATAAATGCTGAAGTATTGAAAAAATCTCTAAAATTTCATAATGAAGGCCGTAAGCTTTCAGTATTCGAAAGCCCAAAATATTTATCATTAGCCAATTTTTTGCTAGAGAAAAATGCGTAATCAGATGAACACTTTAATGCAACCGGATACTAATGCTGCTGAATATCGGCCGATGCAAAGTGGATTATACTATTATTATAATTAAATAATTTTTTAATATAAAAATTTAAAATTGTTTGTTTAATTTGTGTAATTTGTATTAAATATTTTTTATCACATAAAAATATATTTTATTTTTATATTTTATTTGAGTCAAAAAACACTTGTAATTTCGCATAGCATAAATTAGTTAATTTGTTTTTTTAGGCAAACGTTTTTCTTCTAGAAAAAAATAAATAAATATACTCTTATGTTTATAATTAGTTTCCTTCGTGTTTTTATTGGTCGTTGATTTAGAGGTTCTTGAAGAAACTACATACGTACTGACTTTAATAAAGAAGTCATATAGGGATTACTTTTACACTATCTGTATAAATAATTGCTGTCATTTAGCCATATATGTATGTATTAATTGATAACCTGACCCATAAATAATAATACGCAGATTATAAGTTAATGCCATAATTCTAAGTTCTAATCAAATAATACAACACTAATACACCAGCTATAGCTTGTTAGTATATAGTTACATTATAGGCTGAATTTTTGGTATAATTGAACTAAATAATACTAAAGAAGAACAAGAACTTTTTTGTATATTTTATGGTATAAAACGATTTTATCAAGTCAATGGAAGACAATTTAAATTTTACTTTATCTTTCTCTCTTGGACATATGACCTGATATGTACGATTTCCTTATTTTATTGTGACCTGTGTACTTGAGACTACTTTGCATACTCTTCTCTACGTTTGGAGCATAAAATCTTTCCAAATATCTCCGTTTCAAAGCTCAAACATCTTATGAAGCCGTCCTATGGATAAATTAGAGGCGTGTAAATTTCCTTTACTGAACTTATCTGACAAGAAATAAAGATCCTAAAAGCAAGTGGTTTTACTTTCACACTCATGTCTTAAATTAAGTACTTGATTAAGAACAAACTTTTAAAAAGAAGACAGACTAAAAAAACCTTTTTTTTGAAAGAGCCAGATGGACCCTAAATAATGTTATTAAACCCTCTTGCTAAAATAATTTCTCAGGATTCTACTTTAAGGTTTTAACATCATTTAGAATGTTCTATTCTTATACTTACTGGAGAACAAAGTAAATATCTTGCAAAACTGTTAAATTCCGACAATTGCGATAAATGTGCGGGCACTACAATATGCAAAATGAAAATGAAAAAATAAAATAAAATAAAATACAACTCCAGCAACAATAGAAGAAGAAAATCAATGGAAAACTTGCAACGTGCGCGACGCACACAGCACTTCCTGTAGAACTACTACTGGAACCCTCATTGCAAGACGAAAAAGCATGCTTTTTATCTGCCGTATGTTGCACATATGTACATACGTATGCAAAGAGCATCCAGTACACATTTTAGCGTGATAAATAAAATGTTTAAGCACACATTTTCAGAGCCATTTGGGTAGATTTGACTTTGAACCTCTTTTTTTTTTTTTTTTTTTTTTGCATTTTTCCGCTCTTCTTGCATTGCGAGTGCGTAGTTGTTGTTGAGATAGCTTTTATCAAAAGTTTGCACTTTATGTATGTATGTATTGTTGTGCACATACACAGACACACACGCATACCCAGGCACATTTGTATACATATATTTCTATATATGGTAAACTTCTTCTAGTTGCAATCTCTAGCAATTTTGCTGCATTTGCTTCTTTTGGCACGCGCGAAAATGTTAGCCAATGCCTTCTTCTTGAAATCATTTTGCAAACGATTCAACTGAACTCAACTTGATGCTATTTGCCTGTTAGCATATTTTTTCTCCCGCTTGCACGCTAATGAGGAAAATAATTAATGATGCTTTCGTCGAAAACATTTTCCATGCCATTTGGCAAAACTTTCATTTAAAAGACGTTGAAGTATGTATGTATACAAACACACTAAACAACCAATACGTACATACATAAACATATATGTATATATACATAGTTAGTTAGAAGCAAAACTGTTACATAGAATCCATCACAGTTTGCCAGTTTTGCCTTAATAAGTAGTTAATTTCATAGTTTTGCCACAGTTTCTCGGGTTTGCTTCTGATTTCCCTTCTCTTCTATATATAGTTTCTTTTTTTTTTTTTTTTTGCCATATAAAAGTTGAAAATAACATCAGAAACATGTTCTCTGGATGGTTGGGTGGTGAAAAGTTCCAATTGTTGTTGTTGCTGCTTATGGGGAAAAACATTTTTTTCCCCGCATTTTCATTTCATTATGCGCGTTTTTCCTGTTCTGGTCTGTTCTGTTCGGTTAGTCGGTAACTCTTCATTCGTTTCAACTTAATTTACGTTTTATAACTTTTGCAATCATTACATGTTACATTTATTTTTTTTCTACTTTTACCATGTTGTTTAACTTCTATACCGCTGTTTCACTTGCCTTTTTATTTGTTTCTTTTTTGTTCTCTGTTTTTCCCCTGTCATGTGTGCATAAACCAAGGATGGGCACGTAGTGGCTCTTTTGGCTCCCGTGGCTCTTTACCGGCAGAGGCTGGGCAGAGAAAAAGGTCATTTTTTGGTCTCGACGCACACAAAAATTTGTGTGTCTCGAGTTTTATGACGGGTCATAAACGACCTTTTTTGGGTCGAGCGAGCGATCGTCGTCGAACTTGTAGGCAGAGGGACGGCCAAGTCCCGAATTTCGCGGGGAGGGAGAAAAAGGGTCGCGATCTCGTGCTCGCAACTTGTAGGCAGAGGGACGGCCAAAAACCGAATTTTGCGGGGAGGGAGAAAAAGGGATGCGATCTCGAGCTCGCAACTTATTGGTAGAGGGAGGAAGGCAGAGAGGAAGGGGTTAGAAAATAAGGGTTGGTTTTGTCGAGTGCTCGAGATCGCGACCCTTTTCCCCATCCCCGCGAAATTTGGTTTTTGGCCGTCCCTCTGCCCACAAGCTACGAGCTCGAGATTGCGACCCTTTTTCTCCCTCCCCGCAAAATTCGGTTTTTGGCCGTCCCTCTGCCTACAAGTTGCGAGCACGAGATCGCGACCCTTTTTCTCCCTCCCCGCGAAATTCGGGACTTGGCCGTCCCTCTGCCTACAAGTTCGACGACGATCGCTCGCTCGACCCAAAAAAGGTCGTTTATGACCCGTCATAAAACTCGAGACACACAAATTTTTGTGTGCGTCGAGACCAAAAAATGACCTTTTTCTCTGCCCAGCCTCTGCTGCTGATGCTCTGGCTCCCAAGTTACATTTTGGTGCCCACCCTTGATTTATATGACCGATTATTACTTATTTCTTTTCATTTTCTTAACTCTATGGTCACACGTTTGCGTTGTATAGATAAACCACAGTTTATTTAAAATAAAGCTTTTCTATAAAATATAAAGAAAATGTGTTTATTAAATTTTAAGATAATAGAAAGCTGTAATAAATTAATACCAGTCGATGCGCCATCTATGGCGTCGTTAATTCCTTCAATGGTCCTGCATACTTAATGCCATGTACATATATTAAAAAAAAATAAATGTTAATGGAAAACTTTCCATTGCATACCAATTGGAATTTACTTACCAGAAACACACAAGCTTGTTAAGGCACTTACATTAGTGGCAGATTGTCGAGTATATGCATCACATGTGTGGACTAAGTTAACTTTTAGCTACTGTTACAAATCTCTAACCAAGCAGCTAGTTATCGCACATACACAATCTTACACGGTGTGAAATGACAGTCATACATCACCGGCATGGCTAGAAGATCTCATCGAGTGGGGTGGAAACTTTGCTTCCTAAAGACAGTGAGATACACACACAAATACAAACACGTTTCATAATGACACCGTCTCTATTCCTAACACACACACACACAAATCTGGCTATGAATTACATCTTACGCAACGTAAACTCGCAACGTAATCGCAACATGACAACAAGTAATGAGCTTTACCACGCCTTCTACCCATGCCAACAAGAATCTACCTTATCCGTTGATCCGTCTTAACGGCAGAGAACTACTTAGCATTTCTTTTGCGACAAAAAAAAAATGAATGCATTGGATGGATGCACTGACGAAAACACTGGAAGCACAAACTACTACAATTGCCAATTATGGCAAATAATTGAAATAATATTTGGAATGTTGAAAGGGGACTTTTGCTTAGGTTTAAACTTTAGAAATAATTCAGCATATCATCTGAGTGGTGTTTTATTAACACTAATCCCAAAGAATATCGTACAATGGTCATAATTTTCTACAAGTTTAAAAAGTTTCGTTAAGTGCATGCTATCGTAGTTTTGGACCTGCAGCTCTTATTCATTCGTTTCCGTTTCCTTTTTATTTCCTGACATACTATTCGAGAAGGTGTTGGTTAAATCATGGCAAAGTATCTTTTCCTTGGACGTCGGCAGAGTCTACATTTGGTGAGCAGTTGATAAGCATCTGTGCGCCACTTCATTTTTGCACTTTTCTTAAGTCCTTGCAGCAATTTTATTACAAGCAACTTAAAACTCGTCCTGCTGCCATACTGGGGGTGGCAGCGACGCCGCTGCTGCTGTTGGGCAACTTTGTCGTTGTCCTTGCTCAGCGTTTTCTTATTTATTTGCAATTGCAATGACGACAACGGCAACGTCGTCGACAGCTACAGAGGCATCGTCATCCGGGTTCGTTCTGGTATTTATTCAAGTGTGAGCAGTCCAGCCCAGCCCAGACCAAACCAGACCGGGCCAGACCAGACCATACCATACCATATCATAGACGGGTCCAACTGAGGGAATGTGATTTAAACTTCTTATTCACACAGAGGCAGACGATTTCAATGGGTAAGTTTGCAAAGTGGCAAGTCCATTAGGCGACAGAAGTGGATAACAGTGACTGACACTGACTTAACTTAACTCCTGCCAGATTCTCATCACCACGCCATAACCCCGCTGCGTCTGTCAATCGGCATTAAAATCACAAAACACCCGTGTGGATGGACCACCTGCCGTTATTCCTTATTCTCATCCTTAGATTCATCCCTTTTGCAATTCCTTCATCTTTTACTTTGTCAAAATCCTTTCGCAAAACTGAAGTTGATATAAAAGTTGAGTTCAAGTGGCCAACGGCATTCAAAAGAAAAATTGTAGCAAAATTGCAATAACTCACACCACAAGAAAATAGAATGACTAACTGGCTGGTTGACTGACTGACTGTCTGAATAACTGAAAAGGAGTAAGGGTAGATAGAAAGACCTAAATGATAAATAGCAGCAACTGATATGGGCATATACGCCCATTTCACCCACTCACCATTACAGGTTGACTTTGACTTGCAGGCCCTTTCACATACTTGAAGATTTATGTTTCGCATCAATTGCTTCAAGGAGCAGCAGTAGCAGCAGCAAGGATGCCAGGATGCTGCCATCCAGTGAAATGAATCTATTTATCTGCGCTTTTAATGCCTGCGTAATTTATGAAATGAAGTATGCATACACAAGTCGCGGGCATATTTCTGAATGACTTTTCCATTTGGTTCTTCTTACCGAACCAACTGACTGAAAAGTTGTCAAGTTGTTTATGCCAGAGACGCGCTGTCTCAATTTTAGTATTTGATTTACCTTTGAATTACTGCCAAGCACTTGAGGCAAGAATTTCATTAAACAAAAAGTATTAATCTATTAAAGCATTTTCTTTAATTATGTTAATGGTATCCACATTGACTTTTCATGGTTTATTTTTTGACTTTAAAATGGATAGGTTAGGTGGCTGGAGTTTATGGTCCACATAATCTATCAAGGAAGTTAGAATTAGATGAAAAGTAGCAAATGTCTGCACGATATTTATAGCATTATTTGAAATTATATTGATTTATTTATATCTACATATACGTAAAATACCTGATGTTTTTTGTTTGCGTCATTGAGTGCTCATTTAAGAGTAAAATTGTTATTATTTATTCCTTTTCTTTTTGAGGTAACCTTTTTTGTGGGGAAATTATTTCCAAAATTTGTAACTTTGACTAACATCTTAATGTTGTTTGAAAAATAAACTATAATATAATAAATGAAGAAACCTTTCCTTTTGAATACTTTAAAGCACTTTCTCCCAGTATATGCTAATATTTCAGAAACGATATGGTGTTTTTCATTAGGTTTAATTTGAATATTTATTTAATTTTCTCATTTGTTTTGGTATATTAATTTTTCTACTTTCTTTTGTTTTTTTTTTTTTTTTTTTGCAACATTTCTTCTTTGATATTTAAATAAGATGACACGTTTTCTAGGAAATATTTGTCATGTATCATTAACATTACCATTTCCACTTCACATCATATACATATTATCTGTACCAACAATTCATGTTCCTTTGCTTACCTAGAACTCCTAACTCATGTGTCGACTTTAAACAGCTACAGTAACAACAACAACAACAGCAGATCTTTGCGCTAATTTCCAACGATTGGTTTATACAACATTTCAAGGATAGGCGAAACCATCATCAGCATATCCAATCGCTACATTGCCCGTACTTCAACAACGACATTCCCAATTGAAAGCATAAAAAAACAATATTTGCTTTGTTTAGTCGACTAAAGTGTACTATGCAATTAATATGAATTCACGATGAAAGTAGCAATAAGTTTATTAATGATGTAATTAAATTTAAAGTTGATGTCAATGTAATGCGAAACTTTGTGGAAGCTAGAGGCTTTTTGATACGAATCCGTGATGGGATGAAATTTTGATGTCTATTGCATTTCGTGGATCTTAATAAACTTGTTTTCTTGTCCTTTTGTTTACAGGGTGCGCAAATCCTATACAAAACGGCCAGGGTTGTCAGGCCACCACCCATGCTGCGTGTTGAATTTCAATGCACACTTTTAGGCGCGTACATCAAAAAAATATTTGTTTGCCATTTTGCCTAGCACAGTTTGGCAGCTGCGATGGAGGGGAATCTAGAAACATGTGAGGTATACGAATGTATGCTGGCAGAAGGAACATTTCACTCTTGTTTTTGTTACAGGATAACTGGATATGGGGGACTAGGAGTAAGAATCACATGCGTTTGGCATTTGACGCCCCAAAATGCTGACGATGACGAGTTTTTACATCCGTTCTTATTGTTGTTGTTGTTACTGCTACTGCTGCTGCTGCTGTTGTTGTTGTTGTTGTTGTATTTTTACCACTTGCAAGAGGATTTATTTTGCAATGTCCCAACGGAATTTTAATGGGCCCGACTGCCCCCCGACTGCGTTTCAAAAGTGGCCGAAAGACTTTGGCGCCTGCTTAAAATTTCACTCATGTGGCGACGCTAGCGCCGCTCGCAGGATCCTCTCTCTATCTCTCACATCCGCCCATCTTGTTCCCATACCCATCTAAATAGGGCCTCTTCCATTTTGCTTTCGTTTCATTTTTTTTCCACTTTTCTTTATCTCTCGTTTCGTTTTCGCCACTTTTACAGCTCTGATGTTGTGTTTGTTTTTGTTAATTCGGCATCCACTTCTTGTTTTATGTACATTTCACTTGGCCCGCTGCGCGCATAAAATGCGAAATTTAATTAGTCGTGTAGGTAAAAATGACATTTAAAATTATTTCGCCCTCGTGAAATCATGGAGATGACAACGACGGCGAGGAAAGCGATATAAGGAGCCACAGCAACCCAAAGTGAAAAAGATTGTGGGAGTGAAGTGAGCCATAGGAAAGTATATACATACATAGGTGCTGAGTAAATACCCTTTTCTGAATGGTATTATAAATAATTTTAAATTAATACATGGTAAATTCAATGTCCTTGAAAAATATAGAAATTTCACAAGTTATAGTCTATGAAAAACATCATTAAATAATCAATATGATCAAGCATTTTGGGATTTATTAAAAAAATTTCAAATTGAATTTTTAAATTAATTTAACATTTTTAAAAATAAGAATCTATTTTGTTATTACTATTCTAATTTGTTAAGAAAGCAAAAACTGTTTTTTCAAATTTTGTTTTTTGTAAATCCAAAAATATTTCAAACAATAAATATAAAAACTTTATGTTTTTTATTTATTGAAAACCTGGCAAACAAATGGAATGATGGTAAATGTAAGTAAATAATAATGAAAAATGTTAAAATAATATTGTAAATTGAGATTTAGCTTGAGTTTATTTAAAAACCTAATTTGTGTTGGAAAATACATTACCATAACTAACGAAAAATTTGTTATTTAATAAATATTTGTAATTTTTAATTTTTTAATTTTTATATGCATGTATAAGAATTTTAGATATTTTTTCTATAGCTTTATTCGTAAGAATTTTTTATTTTCCTTTATTTTTTCACCAAGTTTCTTAGGCCTGTTTGGGTTTAGTATTCCGGAAAAATATACTCTGTTTTTTTTTTTTGTTTTAAATTTAAATTATTGTTTATACCATTTTTTATATTTATTTCCTTACATTTTTCATCTAATATGCTTGATTTTGGTTTGAGTTTTCCATTTAAGAGTGTACCTAAAGTCTTTAATAATTTTATGTTTGTATGTACACATATATGTATATACATAGGCATTTTTTTATTTACTTGTGTTATTTTTCTTTTTGTTGCTAAACTTTTTGTTTTTTTTTCGTCATTTAATTATGCGCTTGTGGGGGCGTCGGGTGTGTTGGTGGTGTATATGTTTCATCATGTTTTATGTGCCTCGTTTGACATATTTTTCATGTCGCTTTGCCTCGAGACTTTTGGCTTAATTTACTTGACGCCGACGAAATATGTATGCATGTACCTACCTACACAAATGTATATGTCTAAGCATATATACAAATTGGTCATGGATTTCGTTAAAATTTATGTGAAAAATATATAAAATCCATTTGAAGTAAACGTTCTAAATCGACCCTACAGAACAGCAAAGTTTCCAGTATTTGTTTAACTTATTTATGCATTTTGGGCAAATGTTTTGGTTGCTTTTCCTTTCTTACCCCCCTAAAACACATTGCCCTCTAATTCCACCCATAACCCACACACACACATTCACATACAATCATTCACATACACACAAATACAAAGACACATATGTAGTTAAGCTTCACCTAAATACATTTTTGCTAGAATAAACAAGCAACCTTGGGGGTGTTTACCATAAAAAGTAGGTAAACTTGAGTGCAAAAATTGCGTGGTACATTCACACACACACACACATACACAGAGTCGAAATGAAATGCACAGAACAACAGCAACAACAACTACAACAGTCAAGAACAACATTAACAAACAACGGAGGAGAAGAACAAGTCGAGTTCTGACTGAATGGAAACGAAATAAAAATAATAATAACAAGGCAAAAAGAATGGAAAAAAAAGAACCTAACCCAAATGAAGCGAAATCCATATATTCCTAACGAATTTGAAATGCCCCTTAGTAACATATCAGAATTGGAATAATCTAGGCTTTATCTGTGAATTTCGTAAACATCAGATTGCTGTGTATTAAATTTAGAGCAGAGATATGTTTTCAGTATTATTGGTATTTCGTTTAAAAGACATGAGATATATTTTAACTACAATGACTATGAACATTTTTTCTTTTAATTTCATGGTAATTTCTTGGCAACTTACTGTTAAATGAAAAATGTTTCAGGATTTGGGATTTCAAAGTGTAAAACAAAAAAAGCAATATATTTAAATAGGTAAACCTTTAGACAAGATCAACGAATAGAATATACAAAATATACAAGTCCCATACAGACAAACTTAAATACAAATTCATTTATGTTTACAAGATCCTAATGATCTTAATCTAAAGCATACTCCTTCATTAAATGGATAGAGGGTATGCAAAAAAACTGAACCATTAAAGGGCTGCAGTAAGCAGCAAAAGAAGTTGCGATAGAGCAAAGACTGAGGTAGGGTGGGACTATGTAGGGATGCTGGGGTTATTTGAGGTCCGCTCTCTGACGTCGAACACATTACAAGCAAAAGCACTTTTGACAAAAAGGAGGCGCCAGCGTAAATAAACAAACAAATGGTAAAAGACAATAAGAAGCGAAAACGGGCAAAAGAAAAGGCAAGAAACAAAAAAAGAAAAAAAAAATGGGAAGAAAGAAACAAAAGATAGGCTTTTGCACTCATGTGCGTGCAAAAGGATTTCAAGGACTACAACATTAAGAACCGAAAAAAAAAATAACGAAGAACGAAATGTAAAGGAATTTGTGCATGAACAATGGTGGGTGGGGGGGGGAAAGACTGAACTCGAACTCTTACCCCCGGCAAGTCATTGAAGAAGAGCATGTCTTTTGAGGGGAAAATAATAGCAACAACAACAACAACAATAATAACTGCAACACCTCTTTACACTCTTCGACCGGATGTCATTAAGGTGTATATATGCTTGTATGTGAATGGGTGTGTGTGTGTTTGGTGTGTGCATGGAAATGAACTGGCAGACTCCAGCTGCAAAGTATGCAACAGAAAATAGCCAAATGAAATGGGCTGCTGGGATGTTGATGACGCTGATGCCTTTGCTCTTACAGATGCAGATGAGTGGAGAGAATGGTGAAGGTCTATGAGCCTGGTAAAGAAACCAATTTGCTGTAGCTGTTAAACAAGGCTACAGTTTGCTGCTGTAGTGGCTTTAATTCAACATCATGCAGAACAGCAACAACATGGTCAATAAAAGTTGAATCGGTTACCATGAAAAAGAACAAAAATTGAGAGTTGCATACAAAGAAATAATTAAGTGTATGGCAATTAAGATGGTATTGAGATATTTGTACAAATCTCTTGTAATGAGTAGTAAAAGGCAGGATGACGAGAGGTGATAAATATTTGTATGCTAAATATGGCTTATGAGAAAGGATCAACAGCAAAAGATGCCCATTCATGGTCTAAACGAAAAGGCGAAAAGCAAAGATAAATTAATTTCACTACGTGTTTTTTTTTGCAATGACTGAAGAGAGTTCACGGCCAATGTAATCTAAATATTCACAGCTTATAAAGATAATGTTAAATTTTTATTAATAAAACAAATTATATACTATAATCAAATATCCCTTAAGGCTTACAATACAGACTTGGCCAAGGCAATCAAAGAACCCGTAAAGCGCAAAATCTAGGAAGAAATAGGTGATATGCTAAAAATCAATAAAATAATTCTTGACTTACCGAAGTAAGGGTCTCCAATGAGGGCGAAAAGAAGGGTATTTTTATGGTCAGAACGCGTTGAGCTCTGGCAATCATTAGCAGAGTCATTTTCTGAATTTGGACATTATGGCCATACCAATGGCTAGAGAATGTAGAATGAGCTAGATCTGTACACTAAATATTAAATATATTAAATGATTTACAATACTTAAATTAAATTAAAAATATACTAACAGCTTCCATAATGCAAGTGCCGCCCAAGCAGTATAAATAGATTTCGGTACCAACAGCACAAGTATAGACCAAATAGACTATAATGCCAACACCAGAGAACTGGAAAAAAAAAAAATAACGACAATAAGAACTAAATTAAATTCTTGTACAAAGACTTACCAATAGCATATCAATAACACTGGTGCCTATTATCAAACTGGAGGTAACAAAGTGTCCAAGGGTTATTTCAACCATAACACCCGATAAACGTTCTGTTAGTTCGGCTATTTCATTATGACGATCCACCAGACGTTCCATTTGCTTTACAATTCGATCTTCTTCCACTTTAGTAGGTATATTTAAAATATTTTTGATATGCAACAAATCGGTGACATCATCACGTAAAGATTGTAATAAAACGGTTAGATACAAACAGAAACCAAGAAAGAAACCATCAGCGCCAACAAAACAAACCACTGTAATATAGCCATGCCAATGAACCAGCATATAAATGATGGGATATAAAGGCAAACGTAAAAGTGGATCGGGAAACCTAAGGTAGAATATAGATTTGGTAAACATTTTCAACAAATGGCTAATAGATGCTTACTTACATCATTTTAAACGGCGTCTCGTAGATCCATTCCTTGCCATGAGCTTTTCTCAACATATTATCCAAAAGATGTCTCACAGAATACGAAGTACTCGTACAAAAGCCACAAAATAAAAGTAATGTGGTCAAACGTGTGACTAAGGTATAACTCTTCTTCTTATAACTCAATTTTCTTTCCGATCTTTGTTCTTCGGTTAGAACTCGCACTCTTTGTATCAGAAACTTAAGTTCCTCTCGATACCACCAAATACAACACATTTTCAGCAGAGATAGAATGCTGGATGCCACCGGGCAAAGGGCATCTAGAGCGGTGACTATATTAATCCGTATATAATAAATACCATAATATGCTTCAGCAAAACATCCATAAGATAAAATGAAAAAATTAAAGAAACTCCATAAACGTATCAAAAAAGTTCTTTCCTGTTCCGGATAGAAGCCTATCAAAGTTAATGCAAATTTCGGCAATAGAAAATAATGCCGTTCCATAGGATATGCTGCAGTCAAAAACTGTGGTAACATTTTCAAAGCAAAACTTGTGGTACTTTAGGCTTGTACTAACTACTGCCCTGTGCCTTTTATAGGCTTACTTTATAATTGATTAGGGAGGTAAAAAGAGCCAAAGAGCTACAGAGAGGAGGCATAATTGATGAGAGAGTTGGTGGGCGGAACCAATCCTTGTTCAAAGTTCAATAAGTTTTTGGAAATTGTTAACCAGCAATTAGGTAACGTTTAGTAAAATGGGGCGTGGCATTTGTAATTAAATTTTGTTTCCATAGAGCAAACTTTTGGGAACTTTTCGTCTAAGGGTATACTGATTTTTTCATGTTAAATATATATGAAATGAAATATTAGTCATAGAGCATGTTCTCAAACTGTTGTGGATACTGAAAATAATTACACGTTAATTTTAGTTATTAATCTCAAGATATTAGTAATTGATAACAGATGGAAATATAGTTTTTTTAATCTGAAAAGTTATACCAATCAAATAAAAAAAACATTACCAGTTATCAAAAAATTTAGATAACAAAATACTAAATAATGACAGCAAACTCTTTTACTTTAGATTAGAACTTAATTTAAAATGCTTGCTTTTAAATCTAATTTTTAAAATTTTGGTAGCTTAAATCGTTTCCATTTAAAATTCACATAATATTTAAGTTAACTTAAGGGTAAGGTATGTAAATCTCGTCTTGAGCATAAAGACCTTTTCGTTTGTGGTGGCTAAAATAAGTTAGCAGTAGGCAAAAACTTTATGGCAGTTAAACAAATTGACTAACCTTAACCAAAGGATATTTTGACAGGCTGCATTTTCCAGAAGCCATGCCAGTTTCTATAAATATTTTATAAGCTATTCTAGCCTGGCTCTTTGCTTTTACTGTTTTGGTTTGTGTGTGTGTATGTGGTTAGCATGATTATGCAAACTGCAGTTATTTGGTGTATGCGAGAAGGCCAATAAATTAATTTAGCTGGTTGGTTGGCTGAATGCTTGAATGGATGAATGGGTCGCCCGGCCGGGCCATGCCGAGCCTGGATGGCTGGCTTTGCTGGCTTTTCGGTATGCCGAAAGGCAAGAGTAGGCGGGATGGCAAACGGTGTTGAAGACGCCGCCGTCTGATGAGACTGTCTCTGACCCGAATACTGACATCGACATGGGCATGGACAGAAACTAGTTAGAGACTGGATTGGGGCGTCTCTTTTGCATAATTGATGGCTGCAGGTGTATTTGCTCTCAAATGAGGCATGCTAAACACATGCCTTTGACACTTGGACACATGCCCATGGCTGACTTACACACACACACACACAGTTACCCATATGAAGAAAAAAAAAAAACAACTGCAAATTTTGTGCCCTCTATAAATATAAATAAAACCAAATAGACGACAGAAACAGAAATGTAAAAAAAGGTAAAACGAAACTTTTTAAATGCTCTATAACTCTATAACTTTTCTATGAACATTTTTCCAATAGAGTCAACCCAAAAATCTAACTAACAAAAAACCCATGTCTCATTGGGTTGGGGTATAACAACCCCATTCTCCTCCCTTCCTCTTCTCTATTCAAATTGAAAAATTTACGTGAAAAACATGCAAATTTATGCCATAAACACAATGAGTGTAATGTGCGTGGACTGAAGCAAAAAAAAAACAAGAATCGAAAAAAATGACTACAAAAAGCAGACCTCAACCTGGGTAAACTTATCACCACATTCAGAGGCCGATTTGTAGGCCAAACGATGTTAAACACAAAAAAAAGAATATGAATTTAAGTATTTACAAGAAATGACAGTTTCTATACCCTAGAAAATTTGATTAATTTTCGTTTATTATTTTCTTAAATTGGAATTTCAAAAAAATATGCTACGAGTAAGGTTTTAAAGGCCAAAAAGACATTTTTTTGTGAAGATTTGAATAATAATATATACCTATGTACATGTTAATGTTAATTGATATTTAAAGTATTATTGGAAAAATTTTGAATTTGATATACCTATATATAGGTTTGCCTTGAAAAATTAAAAGACATCTGCTGTTAATGACGAAGAGCTTTTTCAAAAAAAAATTGTTTTTTTTTTTTGGCAGGGTTTCAAATTAATATTTTCGTTATTCATCCAAATTTTGGACTAATTTTTAATTCTAAAAAAAACCTTTCGTCACGACAAGTTTTTGTGAAAAATTTTAAAACGATCGAATATGTGGTTTTCCGACTAGAGTGGACCGACTCTGAATGAGAAAATGCTGTTCGTCAGAAAATCGACTCAAAGTTTTTTATATTCGAACAGCTTTACAGAAGGCCAATCAACTGATTGGAAGAGCTATATCTTTGTCTGTTTTATTCCAATTTACTTAAAATTTTCACATAACATTCTTTAAATGGTAAAGATTAAAAAAAAAATAAATGTAAACAATTTAAAAAACGCAATTTTTTAAAGCCAAATTTTTCTCCTTAAAATAATACAGGAATAATTATATAAAATAAAATTATCAATGATTTAACAACTCAAAATGAATTTGAGTTCTTAGTTTTTATTAGTAATTTGTTAAGAGGGTTTTTCGAAGAGAGTTATCTGTTGTTATCTTTTGAATGATAAAAAAATATACTTTAATTAATTTTTCAAAATTTAATTTATTCTAATACAACCAATTGCAATATTGTAAAGGGTATTTGAAACATAAAACTGAGTCCTTTTTCACTCGTTTGTGCCATCGCTTTTCCCCCACTTCTCTCGGTGCTTCATCCTGCTGTGCTCTGACGTTTTAATGACAAAATTATTGAACACGTTTTGACCATGCCACAAATCTACCATCATAGCTCGCGCTATGGCAACATGGAATGGCTGCCATTGTTATGGGTTGGACAGCAGCATGAGTTTTTGGGTTTTGGGAAGCTTGCCGAGTGCGAGGCGTCAGGTATTGAATTTATATGAATTTATAATTGAAAATTAAACAAGTTGGGAACAATAGTAAAAGAAGATATACCGATAAGAGGGATACTCTTTAAAAACAATTTAATGAAAAGAAAGGTGGATTTGATGGGAGAGACTGTAAAAATTAAAATTTAGAAGAGGTACCTTTAAGGAAATGACCTTATGTGAATTACTTCAATTTAAATTTAAGAAAAATTTATTTCAGGTAGATGTAATTCGATTTTAAAATTGTTTTTTAATTTATAATTATTTATGAGTGTTGCGATTCCTTTTATAAGCTTTGGTTTCAATAGGAAATTTTGTAAATAGTATATAATGAGATATAATGTATAATATAGTCGAACTGACATAATTATAAAAAAGAGTACTCAACTACAATCATGTTGAGTGCTTGATGGTCATGCTTGGTATTTCCATATGCCAAATGCATTTTTAATAAAATGCGCCACACATTGAAATTTTGTCGCTTGGTTAGAGTAAGGCTTCTGGTATAGCTAATTTGCCTGTCAGTTATATATATATATATAAAAATGGATAAATGCCATATTATACCTATACATACATGTGAACTCGTATATACCAAACTTATGTATATTCTATATGTAAATGATATGTCTATTTTGAACGGACATACTTGTAGTAGATGACAAGTATACCTATCAAATTTATTGAATGTCATGCTGTTCAGCAGGTTGCCCAAACCCCTCATCGTCATCATCATCATCAATAATACAAACGTGAGCGGTTCAGATACATACATACATACATACATATTGTGAGCCTTTGTTCAGCGATAAACTTAATTTGAATAATAAATTACGTTGATATTTAATCAGCGTTCACCAGCGATAAAATGCAATGGCCTCGAGAGAGTGAAGAGAATGACCATCTACTTAATGCATTTGCCAGAGAAAGGGAAACTGACATGCAGCTCTGATAATGTCGGATAAGCCGAACGGACTTCAATGCACTTCACTATGCTTCGTTTCGTTTTGGTTGGGTTTGGTTTGGGTTTGGGTTGGGGTTCGGGGTTTTTGTTTTTGGTCCCGACTGACACGCACTGGCCATAAACTGCATGAAGTCATTATCGTTAAGCGAAATTTGTGTTAATCTGATAACAAAATTATGAACAATTAAGTCATTGCATGCGAATTGAAAATTTAAAGCCGCCATCAGGGCAACTTATTCATATACAAATACAATATATAGTACGTCCCTGATACGTATAATAAATGAATGTAAATGTACCTATGTATGTATATTATATATATAAAGACTAGGGCATTGCACCCACAAATAAACATGGAAAAAAGACTCAGAAACACATATCAACAAGCGTACAACAGGGACAATCATACGCACCCACACACACACACACAAACACAGACAAATGCAAATTAAGCCCATAAACAATGTGCCGCATATTCATATAAAAGCGGCAAATAAATTGGCCTAAAATATGAAAGCCACAACAACAAGCATTTTTATTTCGCTTACATGGCAATTATGTTCAAAAAAACCGAAAAAAAAGACAACAAACACGTATAGACATACATACATACATATGTATATGTTTATTTGTGTAGCATGACACAACAACAATAAAGGACATGCAGAGTAAATTGGTGGACATGTCGACTATCTAACGTCATTAGTAGATGATCCAATAATAAAATAATAATGTCATATAAACAGTACAACAAAATCACTTAATAAGCAATTAAGAAAAAGCTGCGATTTAAATGAATAATTGATTATTTAAATGTAAACATTACTGATCAATCCTTAAGTTGAAAAACTGTAATGGAAACGTTTTATTTTGGGAAGTCAGAAGTAGGATTACTAGAATCCTTTTTTAAAATAGACATTCGTCTTAAAACAAATGTCAAATTAGACTTGACATTTAGAATAAATCATTTTATTATTATATTAGAATTAGAATATCATAGCCAAATTTTTTGTCAATATAAATACTTATAAATTGCAAGATTGTATAGGATACGCCGAATGGCCAGACCATCTTAGTAGATGTCTAAAAGAAACGCTGTGATAAGCATCCCTAAAAGAGCATCGTTAAACCAAAAATCCACGACGAGAAAATGTTTGAAGAAAGAGCTAAGACGTGTTAAAGACGAATGAGAAAAAAAGGTCTCATAAAAAACTAAAGACTCATTTCTAAAATTTAATTATTACAGTTACTAAAACCTAATTATAATATACATTGAAACTTAGAAAACCCATTACTAAAACTATGACTAAACGGGTCTAATAATTACTCCAGAAACAGAACATAGTCCCACAGAAATTATTTTTCAACAATCATCAAAAATATGGTTTGTAGATACCACTGCATAACTACATAAAGTAATAATTATCTATTTAAATGTGGAAAGAGATACAAAGAAAATAAAAACTTTTGAAATTTTCGGATTATTCATGATCATGTCACTAAACTGTATTGAAATCCGTAAGGACATTAATTGTAAAGTTACTTCTTACCTCGATTGCAATAAATAGTTATTCCCGGTGTAGAATCTCTATTGATCTCATGGTTTCTAAACACAATCTATACCTAAGTATAAGTATATGTATATTAATTTTATAATTTTTTTTTTTTTTTTTTTTGCAAAAAAAAGAGCCAATTTGCTCCTAAGCTATATTATGTGTTTGATTCAATTTAATTTTTAAATTTTAACATTGAAAAGTTATGAATCAAGTTCAATAAACACTAAATAAAAACATAAACTGTTTGCTCAATTCAAATTTAAAATATTTTAATAAATTGGTAATGAATTTTTAATAATGTGAAACCAATATTGGACGAAACAAATTTGCCTTGCTCTTTTTTTGTTCAATATGCATTACTATGTATTATGTATTAAACTGTATAGATATTATTTTGATCAGCTTATAGGTTTTATTCAGTAATTGCGAATAGGGTAAAGGCCATATTTATATGTTTAAATTCGTGTCAATTACAGAGATTGAAAATTGCAAAAATTAGAATGCCACAGAAATAACCAATGAAGTCAAGTGCGAATGCGTTTAACAGCTGCGGAAATGCCAACCCCGAAAAGTAGGCAACATGGAATATTTGAAACATATGTTTAATATGCATTTCATTAAATAAACACAACTGCAATAACATTACTGGCATACATTTAAAAATGCGTTGGCTTCTGTTGGCCCTTTACCACTCTCTAACTCTGTCAGTGAAACTTCTGGCGCTTTGTTTCCGCCGGATATCACACACACACGCAAATTCCACACATTTAAATACTCTTGCACACACACATAGATACAAAGTGAAGAGTCGCAAATAGCACGAAGTTGTCAGTTCCACTCCGTGGGTTAAAAAAAGGAACAACAAAACTGTTACCTAAAACCATTAAAAACTAATGAGATTTCAAATGCAAATGCAAGTTAAGGTGGGCATGGTCGACATGGGGCCGTCGTCGGGAGTGTACTTTATGTGTGTTTGTGGCTGTCTGTGTGAATTTTGCGGCAAAATGACTAAATTTGCATGAAATTTTCTAAGCCATAGCACCCAAATACACACACACACACAGACATACAGACATACATAGAGTGTTGAGGAGTGGTCAGACAATTCGGTTACGGACAAAAAGGTTCAACAGCCAGGACAAATTGCAGGCATATCTGAATTTAATGTGACAATGTACTTTTTAGCCTATGCATATTACTTTTATACAAAATATACAGATTATAAAAAGTTAAAATTTGTTTGGTATAAAGATGAAAGTTTCGAGCCTTTCGAACTGCAGATTTTAGGTAAAAAAAGGGACCTCAAAAATATTAATTTACTGAAATATTGTAAGACCTGAACTTATTGATCTAAAAAATCTTGAAATGTGCAAGATAATAATTTTAGCTTAGTTAGTCTATAAACTCTTTCGGTTATTGATTAATGCAGCCTTATTACCCAGGAAATTAATATGGAAGATCTTTTTAATATTCTAGGCATGGATTTCTTAAAAAATGTTTTGTCTAATTGTTTAATTTTTCAATATTATAGTGATTGATAGTGCAATATTTGTGGAGATATCTTCACTATTAAGTTTGGTTTCAACTTTTCTAATTTTACTCTTAGTATCTATTTCTTATGAGTTATAACTGGGTAAGTGGTAAATTTATAATAATGTAATATAATATTAGCATATGAATTCCCATACATACTTTTTTATGGTTGTACAAATATTTTGAGAATTCAACTAAAATATATTTAAATATCTCTTTGGATTTAAAAAAATTCTTTTTTTAATTTTGTGTCGTGAAATAGCTACACTATGTGTTTGTTTAAAAATATATATTAAAAACGTCGAGATTTAATTTACTGAACTTTCAGAGACTAGAATCCCTAAAAGTAGGCAATATAAAAAGTTTAAAATTAATTCGCCGTATTGTTTTCTTCGTATAGTCCTCTTGGATATACCAATGAGGATTGGTTATCTTGTATATTATTTAATTGTGTTGTTAAGATACTGTTTTTATATGGATGGATTCAGCGCTTAAATAAATTGAAAAAAATTGTTTTCTTCTAATTTTATAATTGTTTTATCAAATATAACATAAATTGTTTATGTAGATTGAATTCTTCAATTTCATTAATTTCTGCCAACAGATTACATGAGTGTTGATTTTACTTGTTGCAAAAAGAGAATTTATTAAAATGTGTATTTAAATTTATAATCTTTATTTTGGTAACTGTTTTTGACCATTTTTGCGAAATACTTGCCAAACAACAAGTGGTCATTGTCGTTGTTTGTTGTTTTTTTGTGCCTATTTACATTCCAAGTCCCCCCGAAATGTCGCTCCAATTTTAATTTCCATCAACATTTTCCGCCCAAGTTTGAAATTTAATGCCATATGGCAATCAAATTTGCATTGATGTAAATATGTAAATAATTTTAAATAATGCGCCCCCGCAAAGTAGGCAGATAATTGTTGTTTTTATTGTATTTTTTGTTGTATTTTTTCAAGCTTCTAATTGCTTCTAATGAGCAATCCAACAAGATGACATATAAAATGAGAATGAGGTTGGTTCTATGTTTTTCTGTTTGTCATGTGTCGGCAAAATGTTGACAATGAAAATGATTATGAGTGACTGCAACATCAGGAGCAAGGGGTATTAAGTGCGGGGAAGAAGAAGCATGATGATGTCGGCTGCTGTTTGAAATTGCTGCGACGTGTAAATGTCGCTAATGTGCCGAGGACGTTGACAACGATGATGATGATGATAATGCAGACGATCATCATCTAAAGAATGAGAATTATGAGATTCCAACATAGCTATGTTTCAGGTGTTGTTAACTGTTTGGCCTTGTCTAAACCAATGCCAAAAAGCGCTACCGGCAAACAGCACAGCAAACACACAAACACAAAGAACACATTATGACACACATCGTTGGCCATAAGGTTAAGCTGTTTTTATAATACTTCCCTTTCGCTCTACCAACGTTTACCTCACTTAGTTGCCAAACAAAGTCAAAATGCTGCAAATTAGATTTTTATGTTAATTAAAAAGGCACACACACACACTCACACGCCGACTCACATACACACACACACACACACCTTGAAATGTTGCCACATCCGCATTGTTGTTGCCTGTTCATATTATCGCTGTCTCTATTCCCAACACTGGCAATGCCTTTGATTATTGACATT
Source organism: Drosophila insularis (assembly GCA_018903935.1). Taxonomy (NCBI): domain Eukaryota; kingdom Metazoa; phylum Arthropoda; class Insecta; order Diptera; family Drosophilidae; genus Drosophila; species Drosophila insularis. The sequence continues at coordinate 3,814,609 of JAEIFP010000666.1, read as the reverse complement.
GAGCTAGACGAAATCAATTGACTGTAACTTGAAGACTTAATTCATTTAATTTCCAAATAGGAGAATTCTTGGGTGAACTTTTACCATGAATAAAGAGTTAATTGTTAGTTACAAAGTATTAGTTAAAGTTAGCTTTAAATGATTAATCTACAATTTTTTAGCAACAACATACATACATAAGTTTTCAGTTAATTAAATAGAAAGGCCTTTTTTTGCAGAAGATGTTTTTCAACTAACTCTTTAACAAATATAACAAGGGACAAATTTAAATTTTTTACGGCAACAAGTATAGAAGATCAAAAATGTTGTCAAGCATATTAAAGACTTTAAGGTGAATCAATGGCTAAATACCATAGATAAATAGAAAAGTCTGCAAATTGCAATGAAAAAGGAGTTTAAATCTGACTAATTTATCAATTTCCAGTTTCTAAATAGAAATGAAAGTGAAATTATTTGCGTATTTCTATTCGCATCTTATGATGGTTTATTATAACTGATTTCATTGTGGCTTATTGTTATTTGTATGCGTTATTGCCATAGTGACATGTCCTACAATAGAATATCGACAGCTTCCGCAATTTTCTTCATTTTATTCTTATACAGACATACATTACGTACATATGTACATATGTATGTATCGTTTCCTTTTTTTTTTTTGGCAACCTTCTGTAAAGTTTTGCCTTTGTGGCTTTGTGTCAACGAATACTGTATGTATAGTATATATTTTATATTATATAAGGATATATTTTATGAGCTCCTTGTGGCACACATTCACTCTCACTCAGAGAGAGTCTCTGGCTGTCTGTCTCGGTCTCTCTCATCCCGTTGATGGCACAGTCATTTCGAAAAGTCGTGACATACTAACACGCTTCCCGAGGCGGCGACAACAAGATGCGATGACGGCAAAATGTTGAAATGCCGCCAGCTTGCCGCGTTCTTTCATTTCTTGTTGTTGGTTTTTTTTTTTTTTTTTTTGGGTTTTTTCTTCAACCTACATACATACATATATGTTTATATGCAAAACGGCCATAAAATTTGCAAAACTTTTAATGGTTCATAAAATATTTAACGTAATGGCGGCCAAACCGGTTAAAGAGAGGACCACCAAGAGGTCACAACAGCAGGCGAAAGTGTCAGGCTAGGGCAGCCAAAAGAGATTTGTTGGCTGCCAACAGGCCGCAAACGATGGGAAAGCAACAACAACAACAACAACAGAGACACGAGACCCTGGACTGCACATGACCACAGATGCTGGTGCTACTCTTGCTTCTACAATCCCTTTTTGCCCATTTTCATTCTTTGGCTTATTTAAAGCAATTTTTACTTTCTCGACATTTTCTGTTCTTGTTTTTGTTGTTGTTGTTGTTGCACACATAATTGCAAATTATCGTTTCGTCGCCATTTTGGTTAGAGCTGTTGACCTGCTGCTACTTCCGGCCAGTTGACCAGGGATTTATGTTGTCTGCCCTCAGGTGTCGCCGGTGTCCACTAAATTAATGCCATGTGCAAGCTTTAATTGCAATGCTGATTTTCCCATTTATTTAGAGGCCAAAAATGCTCAGCGAATGTACATAAATGGCCAATAAATTTTAGAGTTTGCGGTTCCAACCGCATTCAGTCTCTCCCGGGCCTCATAATTCGCTTGGGTGTTGAAAATGTCCAATTCGATTATCAGTGGTCTAATGTCCTATATACACATACATATACATCTACATGCACATGTAGGTGCATATATGGCCAAAAGGGAATTGATCGGAGTATTGCCATCAATTTATGACTTTGCATTGTTGTAGCTAAATGTGTTGAAAGTCATCGATTTCAGCGAAAGTCAATTGAAATGTATATGAATTAAAATTAATGCAAATGTTTTTTTTTCTAATTAATAAAATTTACGAATCAAAATAAAAGTTGAAATAAAATGAAAGTGAAATTAATAAGAATTTGTAAGTGGAAGAAAATAAACTTAAGATTGTTTATGTAAATAAGCAATAACATTATTATCAATTATTGAATAAAAAAGAAGATGTAAAAAACATATAAAAATTACCAACTTGAATCTATGATGAATATGTGTGGATTAGACATTAGTTAATAAATCATCAGTTAGTATGATCCCTAGTACCTACAATTTTTGTTTCAATGAAATCCCAAATTAGGTCAGAAAAATATAAAAACATACTTTCAAGATTAAAGAAATTCAAAGTTAATTTTATATAAAATGAAAAATACAATTTTCGGATTGAAAATAAGGTGGTGTTGAGGTGATTTGAATATGTTGTAGATTACATTTTGATTTGGAACCTTTGATTTGATTGATTTTGAAGCATTTTTATAAAATTTTTTTATATATCTACAAAATATGTTATACCTAAAGTGAAGTGACAATAAAATAATCGATTGATGCATTAGTTAAGGGTATAATACTAATATGAGACAAATATGAAAATAAATAAATTAAATATTTATTGACACTGATTTCAAAGTGAAATCTACAAATTTACAAAATGCTGGTTGCTTGTTTTTTAAAATATCTTCATAAACCCTCGCATTGCCTTCGTTAAATCCTCTTGGTTATCACATAATCATTATTAAGTGATTACCGTCTTTTGCCTGATGACTATAATTTGCCCGCTTAACAAATCATTGTTGCTTAACTGCAGGTTGCAAATATTCCCCAAAGTCAACCAAACACTGTTCAATGATTTACAGATTTGCCGCATTGGCTACTTGCCCCTGTGTGTCGGAAATGGAAAGCGAGCGAACTAAACGGAAACGGAAATGCGGAAACTCGTTGCAAATGAAAATTCTCACCATATATGTGTAGGGTCCCAAAGCGTCGTTTATCAGTGAAAAGAATTTGAACAGCTTTCAATGCAAAGCCAAGAAAAAGATAAAAGGGGAGCCGAATTCTCTTCCCTACAACGAGCAAGACTGGGCGTGGCATAGCACGTGCCTCAGACATATCGAAGTCAATGACAATGACATTGTCTATATGGTATATGATTAGAGTGACGGCAACGGCGACAACATGCCATATGTGGGCAATGTTTGAATTGTAAATGATGGGATGGGGAGAAGATGATAAGTTGTTGTTGCTGGCAATTGATTTTGTCAGCTCGGAAGAAGACGCAAAAGCAAAAAAAAACATGGTGGATAACACACACAAAATGGAGAGGGAAAACATTTACATGCAAATGCAAAATACAGTCAAAGGCAAAGGCAAGTTCTCAGTGGCAACGTGAGACTCCTATGGCACGTACGCTCGCTCAGACGGAAGTGCCAAAAAACGTCAGAAAAAGCGAGAGGAAAGATGACAACTGGGATGTTGTGAGAAGGCGGGCGGAAGCGGGTGTGGCTATATGCCTTTTGCGTTAGCTTTTAATTTTAATGCTTTGCCCAAAAATTAAACGTCGGTTTATTTTCCGCCTACGCCCACTCACGCGTTGCTTTCTTCCTCTCTGTTTTCTCTCTTATTTGGAATTTTTTGTTTATTTTTTTTTTTTTTTTTGATAATTTTCCCTCTCAAACACTTTCTGGCGTAAAAGTTTTCCCAGCCAGCGTTTCCTTCAAACCGCTTCTTTTCATTTTTTTTTTTTTTTGCCTTGCTCTGAACAAATAGGCGTCGATTAGGCAAATCAACGCATTTGTATGCAGATTATGTGCCGCTTGGGGAGTGTAGACAGACAGCTAGTTGCTGCTCTTGCTGTTGTTCGCTCTCTAATTGCGCTCTAGTCCTTTAGCCGCTCAACTAGGCGTATGCGTAATAAACACTCTAAGGATAAAATTTTTGTTAAAGGTCTTTTAAGGTAAACGGTAAGCATTTTTGGGGCTTTTTTTGTGCTCATTTTAGTGAAATGTAATTGTAAAAGATCTTGAATAAAGTTAGCTAAGTGCTTGCAAATAGACAAAATTGTTCTAAAATATAGTTTCACATTGTTTAAGATAACATCAGCTAATACATGCACATTTAAGTGGAATACTTAATTTAATTGAAGACTATAAACTTTGAGAAGCATTAGAAAACGTACTTGTTAAATTTTGGAATCTATTGCTATAATATACACACATTTTTTCCAGAGTTCTAGATATTATTTAATATGAATAAACGCAATGTATTCAAAAGTTTACTCCTTGTTAAGGACGACACCATTGTGTGATGAGTAAGGAGATGGTATATCAAAAAATTGCTCTTTTTTATCAACCGTGGTCAAAATTCAAATCATTCTAAATATTGTAATTTTTACCATAAAAAGTGAAAATTCATTTAGAATTCCTGAAGGAAGCCAAAAAAATATTTAAGCTTTCATCAAAAGATCAATAAGAATAATTGGCTTTTTATTTAATATTATTTATACGTTGTACTGAAATAAATATTATAATTCGATTCAATATGAGCAGCTTATTATCCAACAATATACGTTTATTATTAGTATAGGATATAGTTGTAAACTATCGACCTTACTATATATATTTTACATGCACTTTCAACTAATATTTTCACTGATAATACTGAAAAGACTTAATTTTATTTAAGTAATCCAACTATTGATTTATAAAAGAGCTGAGAAAACATAAAGGCAAAGCTAATAATCTACTTGTTGAGTACGGATTACACACAGGTGAGCAATTCTGAAAATGTGATTGAAACAAGCTGAGATTAATTTAGGCAGATGGTTTCTATGCAAATAAAAATATATATGCAAACTAGTCAATTAGTTTTAAGACTACATTGGCAAGTTATTTCTTATACTAAATTTATTTAAGCCAGTTGAGTTATATTAAACAGAAAATATGAGCAAATATAGAATACGACTAAATAGAATGAAACATGGTGCATATTAAACATCTGCATCGTTTCCCTCACACAATACGTAAAATGGATTTTATTAAATTTGAATTGAAATAAGTAACTGAGAGGTACACAAAAAGTGAATTTAAAATACTATTAAAATTTTTTTTAGTACTCTTAATTTGAATGATAATAAACAGTGACTAAAAGAGAATGAAAAATCAGATAGAGTTAGGACATTCGAATTACCCGATTATTAGGAAATAGGGAAAACAATTAACCATTTTATATGTATCTGTTTCGTTCTGTAAGCCGAACGAAATAACAACATTGAAAAATAAGTCAAACCGATAGGTTTATTCTCACTTCTATAGACTATTCTTTGTTTTAACATTATGCGACTGAGTATAACGCGAACTTACTCACTTACTTATTCATATTGTGTTTTGCATTCATATAAACTCAACTCAATTTAAGTGGCAGGTATATAAAGAAAAGTAAATTTCACAATTAAAAATTTTAAAAATTCACAATGTTAAAGAGATTTGAAAAGCTATTGAACCGAACAGTTGTGTATGTTAAAAGTTAATTAGGATTGAAATCAACCTCAGATATACATATATATGTTTAATTAAGAATACAACAAAAGGTGTCTAATAAAGTGTAAGAATTTTATTTAAGCACGTTATTATTTTAACCATAAGTTATTTGTGATGTTAATAGGAAAGGATATATGCTTTGATGTACAGGAATAGATGAATGAATTAATAAGTTATTATTGAATGAATGAAACCCGAGAACATGCGACCAAGGTGAATAAGTTAATTTCTGATCCATAATCGTTCATACTTTTGAATTGTTCAAAAGGATTAAATTTGTGAGTTAGGATGAAAAACTATTACCTGACATTTTAAGGTTTTAAAATTAATAATTTCTACTGGCACAAAGTTTTAGAAATTTTTGAGTTCAGCTTGTAGCCAACTGGGCAAAGTTTGACATCATTTTCATACGACTATATTAGTACCTGATTTTTTTTTCTAGATAACAAGAAGAAGAAGTCAAAATGTGAAATGTATGACAAAACTAAATGATATATGTATTTAGTGCCTCTGGTTACAATTTCTCCAGCTTAATATACTAATTAATTTGATATTCGAATTTATCAGAAGAAACTTATTACTTGCTTATTTTATGCCATTATTCATTGGAATAACCAGATTAAAGTTGTGAATTTGGTGGATATAAATCGTATATACGACATCTCTTAGATGCAGTAAATATTAATTAGTGGCTTAAAATTAAAGACAACTAGAATTGTTCAGACACTTTTTTCACCTAAGGTGCGGTTTTAAGACTAATGAGTCTAACCAGGGCAATAATCAAATAAAATAAGAGATTTAAAACAAATGCTTTAGTTCAATCCAATTGGCTTATATTCTTTTAATATTGCTAGAAATTAAGTTCATTGCTTATGAAATTTATGGAATTTATTTATGAAAGACGTTAATTTTATGTAACTTTAGTTTTGGATTATGCTCACTTACCAATCTTGAAATATTCCATTTATAGATCAATCAATTGTTAAATGGCCATAAAAGTATTTGTTTACTCATAAAGATAATATAGCACTATATAACATATCTATATAGCTAATTTGCGTGCCTTTAAAAATGGCAATCAACAATCAGGCAGTGGCGATGGCAAGGAAAAGAAAAGGGAATGGCGGAAAAAAACTGTAAAAACTGACCAACTCAAAGACAGTTGGTGGTAACTGGCGCCGTCTGTTCTGTTACTTTTTGAAAAAGCTGTGTGTGAGCTGCTGCTTTTTCTTGTGTTGTTGTTATTATTGTTGTTGGACGGATTGCGGCATGCGGCCGCTTAAGTGCCACTGCCAAAGGCCCATATCAATACAGCCTGGCTGAAGCAATGGCTTCAGCTGTATACATATATATGGCAACAAAAGCCGCTGCTGACATGCCGCTTATTATTTATGTATTTTAATAACAAGCAGACGCCGCCGCCACCGCCATCATCGTCGTCGTTGTCGACATTGCGGAACAATGGCGGACAGGCAACAAAATGGACTTTGGTTAATGCGACAGCTGTTGGTCCAGAGAGTCCGCACTAAAGATACTTCGTCTGTAAAACAATAAACAACAGTCGATGAAATTTAAAGTTAAGACAGCATTTAATTGAAATGTTATCCAAAATGCATTTAAATACTATTTATACCATATATATAAATATATGTGTTTAATGCATAATTAATGCTGCGAACTTTTACATTCACAATTTACATTTGCATTAAGTGGGCGGTAGTACTTTACCCTCTACCCACAGTCCTATGCTTCAACGCCTACCCACTTCAACTACTTTATCTGGTTAAATGCTGCATGTACTTGTATTTATATTTACACATGACCGTTACCGTAAAAAATAAATGGAAGGAACGCTAATGGAATTCCTACGTATGTATATATGTATGTATTCATTTCAACCTTAAAATCTCTTGGGCAAAAATCCTGGCAACCATCTCAAACTGAGAGCTACCTGAGCTTAATGAAATTATCATTCTGCATTTCAGTTTTAATTTTTCATTTTTTTTTCTCCTCACACTTTTATATTGCCCGGTGGCAAATAAAACTGTCGGTAAAATTAATAAACAACAAAAATGTTTTAAATAAAAAAGTAAAATCGGCAATGAAAAAAATCTGTTTTCAAAATGTTTGAAATATGCAGAAAAACACTTAATGCTGAAAGAATTTTACACTTTTGCATATCGAATACCTTACTCTTCCTAAGTTTTTAAGTGTTTTATTCATCTCGTTTTGATTTCTCTTATAACTTAAGTATTTGAAAGAAACTATTCGATTCGCCAACTCTTCTGAACATTATTGTTGCTAAGAAGAGAAGTTACAACATAAAAGAGATATAAGAGTTGGAAAGACGAAAGGGAAAGTTAGGAAAATTCCTATCAAACTGGTCAAATTGGACAACCAACACTTCAACTCTTCTGAACATTATTGTTGCTAAGAAGAGAAGTTACAACATAAAAGAGATATAAGAGTTGGAAAGACGAAAGGGAAAATTAGGAAAATAGCTATCAAACTGATCAAATTGGACAACCAACACTGATAGCATGCAATGCTCGAAGAGGCTATAAGAAATAGATATTAAGATAATTAACAAATTTATATATAATATCTATCTATATTGAATCTATTAATAATATGATACGTATTCTACCGTATTATTAAATATTATTACAATTATCTAAATTAAAAAATTTCCTTAAAATATTTACCTTTTTTTTGTAGTTTTAAATTAATGTAATTTTTTGTGATGCAAATTCAACTAAATTGTGTGATAGTTAAAAAAGCGCAGAAATGTAGGCAACATTTTTGCCTAACACAGTTTCAGCTGCTGCAAGAGACGATGAAACGAAATAAATGAGCAGTATACGCATATTTTGTGGTACACAGACCTTCACTTCCTATCTACCCCCTACTGGAAGCTCCTTGCCATATCTTCGAAAAGCAAGAAAAAAAATTTGCATGGAAATTAAGCATACGCAGCGTGGGCCAAACAGAGAGGAGATGATGCGCTTGCCGGGCTACACTTGGCAGATATTATTGTAATTTCTGTTGCAGCTCTTCGTGCTGTTGTTGTTGTTTTAGCTAGCGATGGGCGTTTTTAATGAGCAGCAGCATGCGAAAATCTTTTACACGCAGCACGCGAAAAATTTGCTGGGCGTCATCGTTGCTCAATGCTCATGCATAAACATTTAAAACTGGGCTAAAGTGTTGAAGTGGTTGGGTGATGAAGGTTGGGCATATTTTAGTTACCATTACGGTTGCTGCAACAAACTGATTGCGTACAGACAGAAGCATATGTGTGTGTGTGTGTGTGTGTGAGAGTGTACTTTGACGTTGCCATAACATTCATTTTGTTAATTAAAAGTTTCTCACGGCTTTAAAGTTTACTGTTGTTGTTGTTATTGTTACCGGCCTTGTAATGCTCTACAGTGCATATGTATATATCTATGTGTATGGGTGAGTATGTGTATGTGCCATATCTCTTTCATTCGTTCGCTTTCCCTTTTAGTAAGTTTGTTTTGCACCAACTTTTACTATGGAAAACTTTACCCACTGGCACTTGTCATCTTGTTATTTGTTGTTGTTTTCTTAGTTATTGTTATGCCCGCAAATCTTTAAAATATTTTCTACCAAAGAACTATTCAAGTATTTTTATAACCACAATAGGCAAAAACTTTTCACTGCCCCAAAACGGACAATCAACATGCATACATAACCAGTAATTTGTTGAAATTAAAATCTCTATAGAAAGCCACGAAAATGCATTGACAAAATTTCAAACAAACCTTTAACCCTATTTGATAGTTATAAACAATTTGTTTGATTTTGCAATAAATTATTTTTAATTTAGCAGGTTTTAAAACAATTAAACATTTGCTTTCACTTTTTTTCAGTTGCTGTGAAATTTATTGCAAATTTTTTAAATGGCATGTAAACTTGAATTTTCATATAAATTATTTAATACTAATGATGAAATTGGCAAACCCTTTGGAAGTTTCTAATTATTTATGGGAAAATCAATGTATGGTCATATAGTTGTACATATGTATACTAAATTTCCATTTTAGTTTTTATTTGCTGTTTGCATATTCGTTGATGGCCTCATTTGGCCAAGGTCGTTGTTTGCCATTATTGTGGCTCTGGACTTTTGGTCATTTTTCGGCACATAATCGACATGTACATCAAATTTATGTATTTTTTTGTGTAAGCACCAGACATTGGCCATAAAACGGCTTACCCTGGACAACTAGAACGAGAAACTAACTGGCAGGGCAGTAGGGTGAGAATTGAATGGGGCAGGAGAATGAATCGACGACCCTGGGCCATAACATTTAAAGTCAAATTACGGCAAATGGTCGCAAAGTGTGTGATTTAAATGCACTTGGGCGACACTTTAAGACGCTCAATTGCTCGCTTTATTGTGTGGCCATAAAAAAGGCAGAAAGGCAGAATGCAGGAAGAAGATGTGGGCAGGGATGCGGGCTAGTGGCATCGGGTATGTTGGCAGTAGCAGTAGCAATTGTCGCTTAAGTCACGTTTGTCACATAAACTCAACGCTTGGCTGCCGGCGGTCAACTCGGGGAGCAAGTGAAAAACTATTATTACTTGGTGGCAAGTCTCTTAGAGGACCTACCACCGCCCCACCGTACTGTTTCTTTCTGTGACTTACCAATCTGCTCTTAAAAATGGTTTGTTCAGTTCGTAAATCCATCAGCTTTATTTTTTATATATTTTTTTTTCCTATTTTGTGTAGAACATTTTATGGGTCTGAGTCTCGGTGACCAGGGAGGGGAAGATCTGTCTTGCTTTAGCAACGTTGCAGGTTTTTTTTTGGACAATTTCCTGCAGTCAGCGAAAAAATTAATTTCTGTAAGATTTTTTTTTTCTTTTTAATGCAGTTGTTCGAAATACCATTTTAATGGCCCAGATATATCTCAAATGAAAGTGAAATTTGCTTACTCTCAATGGATAATTGCTGCAAGTGGCCGAATGGTTGGCTGAATGGATATTGGTATGAGAGAGCTTCGCCTTCTTGTCTGTCAGTTAGCCAAGCCGTTTCAAAGAGGGATTCACAAGTGGGTGGAGAGACAACCGCATTCATTTGCCAAATTAATGGCATTTCATTTGGGCTCTTCATTCATGCAAGGATGTCGTTCTCTACGTTATCCTTGTCGCTGTCGTCGGGATGTCTGCATGCGACCCGCCAAATTTACGTGTCTGGTGGCCGCTTCAGGCATCTTCCAAGCAAAGCCAGTCAGCTAGCAAGCAATTTGCATGAGGGCGGCCACGCCTACATTTTGGCCTGCCAACTTGGCGCCAAGCCATACATACAGGCACACTATCTCTTTCTCTCTATATCTCTCTGTAGCTTTTTCGCTCTCCTTTGAATATCTCCACTGGAGTTTGTGTCGCTTGTCGCCTTTGCCTTTGGTCTTTGCGTAGATGCGCATTGGAGACATGGGATTGAGAATGGTGGTTAGGAGGATTTTGGCTAGCAAGTTGCCTGCCAGTTGTTTGTCAACGTTGGCAAACGACGATTATTCAAAAGTGCAACATGCAAATTTATTTTGTGCATAAAATGTTATGAGCTCGCATGAAAATGTCTGACAACAATTGTAAATGGCAGTCGTCCTCCAGCACCCACTCCAGGAGTATTCCAGTTTCAGCCAAAATGTTGGCAAACAATTCACTTGGCTGACTCCGTGGCAGATATTACCAGTATGTCATCCAACGACCACTTTATCTAGTAGTGAGCACTGTGCAAAATTGACAGATAGCTGAGTTTTCTGAGGTTTTCTTTTCATCGCCGGCTAAAGTTGATTTTGGTTGACCTAGTCAACTCATCTCAACTTTCTTTACTCTCCGATTTTGGTTAGTTTATTAGTTTGTTGTTGTCAACTTCTTGTTGTATTAACTAATCAAGGGAAGTTTGGGTTTTAAAATATCCTATAAAATAGTCTCAAAGTTAATATTAAATTCCGAATATGTTGAAGAATGTAAACTACCACAGATTACATATCATTCTCATAAAACTCTTTGAAAAGTGAAAAACTTCTTCATTTTTAAATGAGATCGAAATGTTTTAGCTTTAAATCGTATTGTTTAAATAAGAAATTGTAATTGTGAAAAATATATTAATGTGCAGATAAAACCTAACGATCTTGAGGCAATTACCAGAAAACAATTATTAATATTAAAACTCAAAAACTTTTGATCACTTTGACATACATATATGTAATTATATAAAAAATATCTTTTCATGTTGTTATTAATGAATCAATCATATATCCTTTTTATTTCATGTGCCAACATTGATGAAACCACATTTCAATTAATACATTTTGCTTATAATAAATTTTTCATAAATTGCATTAAACTGAAAGCGTACAAAAAGTGACAAATGGCAAACCAGAACAAAAAACGAACAAAAAGTAAAAAAAAAAAGAAGAGTGAAAAACAAGAAAAGCCGTCAGTGATTTGCACTTTTCCAGCTCATTAAAATCGCATAATTTGTTAAAATATTTACAACAAGGCTGTTAAGGTCCTTCGGCATCGGTGGCAGTAGCTTCATTTACCTAATAAAATTACTGTCAATTAACGCCTGGGTAAAAAGTGAGAAGCATCGCGGTGCCGCCTCCATCTGCTTCCTGCAATCACCTTTACGTAAACCCACAATTTTCCCACCTTCATCGTATTACTCCATCACACTCAATGAGCTGACACTCTCTCTCTCTCTCACTCTCTGTCTCTTATTCAGCCAGCCACGTGGCACATTTATATGGATTATTATTTATTTTAAGGTTCAGGTAGTAACACCTTTTTCTCACTTATTCAGTCAACTTGATGCTGAAAAAATAAACCAGAAGGGTCAACAATCTAAGCGAACTTTGTATACTCTAGCGAAAATAAATAGTCGAAATGTTACAAATTCTTAGAATTTATGTAAAAAGAGTCGGCTTATCTTAGCAAAGTAATTTTATTGAAACTTTAATCTAGTTGGAGTAAGTAAAATTTAAATTTCAGGCGACAAGAGAAACTTGACTCATTTGAAATGCTTTTTACATATCAAATTATCTTTAAAAAACATTTATTAATCATTATTGCCATCTTTTGCGTTAAAATATTTTAACCACATGGATCGGATTTTAAATTCACCATAATTTCCTTACACTAACACAAATGTAAAAGGTTATAAATTATAAAATATATAAGAAAACAAAAAAAAGTCCAAACATATTGTTTTCTTCATACTTTAAGTATTCGAAAAACATAGCCAAATCTATACAATCCGTTTATAGTGAGATATTATAGAGTATTAAAATACCCTTTGCTATTCAAGGCTTTCATTTGATAGATTAACAAAAAATTCAAATATCAAATTTTCGCACTTAAGTTTAGATTTATCTATTCTGCGTTTAACTATTTAAAATAAGACTAGCAACAATAAATTCCCTTTTAAATTTTTAATTTTAAGCAATCAAAAACAATTTTTTGGATTAAAAGAATGAAACTTTAAATTATGTGCTTTGATCGAGATATAAAGAATCTGTCCATGTGTATAGATATTTAGATGGGATGCTCTTCTAGTGGACTTAATTTATGTATACCCATCGGCAAGGGTATATGAAGGAGCAGGAAATGTACACAAAACCCAATAAATTATGTAAACGGCTTAAGCCCGAGGCTATTTTTTAATGGTTGTGCATAAATTAAAATGGGCCCTGGACTTTATTTTCATTTTAAGAATTTATGCAAGAAATTAGATTGAAAATTTGTGTGGAAAACTTGTGTTAGTTAAGCGGTTAACTCATACTAAAGTCATTTATCATAAACCAGTGCTGCAAGTTCTGTCATTATGTTTAATTATCTAAATCCTGAGCAATGCATCATTGTGGCAACATGGCAACGCGGTTTTGACCTGTCCCAACTATAAACGCAGCTAGCACTTATAAGTTTGCATGTTGGTACAAAAATTGAAATTAGTTAAGGCAGCTTTCCATTCTGCCATACACACACACACACACACACAAACTGGCTGTCACTCACCTGGTTTTTAGCTTGACCCCATCGCGTGTTATGAGCTGTGCCATAAATGAAATCTGCTGCCACTTTGTCGCCCATTGTTTAATAATGAAATTAAATCGTTTCACCCCCTTAACCTATCCCCTCCCTCATATACAAACAACTACAACTAAAAAAAATAGCAGGCAGGACAATGGATGGAAGGAAGAAAGGATGTTTGGTGGGGAAGCTCTCTACCATTTTACCCACTTGTCAGCGCTCTTGTTGACGCTTGACAAATGGCCAGGAGTGCCCCAGTCGGTCATCCGATGGCGCCTTCTCAACTTCCCCTCCCGAAACCCCATTCCTCTTTTTTTCAATTTCATTTTCATTTGATTTACTGCCACGGCAATGCAATGCGCCTTTTTGTTTTAAGCAACAAAAAACTAAAGACTAATACTCATTGAAATGAGTGAAAAGTGAAATGTGTTGAGGTTGGCTAAGTGAAATGTCAGGCAATCGTTCAACGTCTCGTCTCGAAAAATAAAAACCAGTGAAGAAAGAGGGAGAGAGAGAGAAAAAAAGAGGGAGGACAGGAGAACTAGGCCATATTGCATGCCACTAACTTATGCGTGCCATTTGGTTTGCCTAGTGCTTTATACCCTTTAATTTTGGCTAATTGGTTGCTTAAGAGCTTCCATAAAGATTAAATATTTACATGATATAAGTTGCTTGAAAATTCCACAAAAACTAGAAATAAGTTTTTTAGTTTTTTATTATCAAAGTTATTAAAAGCATAGCTTTTAGTAGAAAAGTAATTTACTTGAGTTTTAAAGTACAACTATGTCAATTTTAAATGATCTATGTCACCAAATATACGTCATAATGAATTAGAGGAATCTTTCAAAAAGAAACAAAAATTTGTTAGTCTACCAACTAAGTTATATTCTGTGCTCTTTCGTGCTCGCTCTGAACAAATTTTTTTTAAGTTATTATATGAACTATTTTGGAATCTCTTTAGTACATACTAATAGGAACAACTAAAGCAAAATAAGATCATAATCCAAGCATCTATTTAGATGAGACTAACATGCAATCTGTTTCAGTTAGGACTTTTGATGTTAAGTTCTCAGAAATAAGCTCTGTTTTCGATTGTATCTATTTCTTTCTGCCACAATGCGTTTACTTAATCATATTACCATCAAAAATTTACGAAATTTTATATTGTTTTCTTAATGAATAAGTTAACAATTAAATTTAAATTCATTTATTTTAGAATAAATTTTTGATCTTATTATCTAACACACTCAAGGAGGTATGTTTAGTAAAATTGTTCTAATCCATTCCACATATAATCTTTTTTTTTTTCATATTTTCAGATTTTTAAATGTCACCTAAAATTTTCCAAAAAAAGTTGATTAATTTTAATGCACTCTTGATTAAAATTAATCATGTTCCATTTTATAGTTTATGTAGAGTTAAGCCGTGTAATCCTTAAATATCAGAGGAATATAGACCAGTTTATAATTAGGTTGAAGTACTATTCATTTATTTTTAAATTGCCCATAAGTGTTAAAAGTAATGTATTCAAGTTCAATGAGAGTATTATTATGGTTTTGTTTAGTTTCTCTCAGTGTAAGTTTATGGCAGAGAGCAAATGTTTTGCGTTTTTCCACAATTTACTGGTGTCCTTTCGTGGTCCTTGCGTGCCGTGCACTTCACGTTATATGAAAATATGTTTTTCTACCATTTTAATTTTTCGTTTTATTTTTACTGATAATTTGCACGCTTGTTGATTTGGCAGCTAATTACACATAGTTGCAGTTTATATTATATATAAGAATATATATGTATATTTTATAATTTTACGAGTTATTTGTGTTTAATTTAATGTGCAATTTGTTGGCCAGCAAATGGCCCTGGGGTTATGCGTGCATGTGCGAGTGTGTTTGTGTGTGTATGAATGTTTGTGTGTCAAGAGGAAATAAGGCCTCAGGGTTTGGCCTTGTATGACAAGAAGAGGTAGAGGGCCAAAAACAGTTTGTCCATTGGCTGTTGTATCAAGTGCTTAAAGTGCCCCTCTGCTGCTAGTGCTATTATTTTTGTTGTTGTTCTTGTTATAGTTGTTGCCGTTGTGACATAAAATAACAATTACGCAATTAATTGCAGCATTTCAATAATATTTAATGAAGCGTAAACAAAATGAAATGACAACGTGAACAAAGCCACAAACCATCCTGTTGGACCTGCTGGAAGTGGAGTAGTGGACCATTAAATGTCCGCCACCCATTTTGTGGCAACCAAAACCCAAGTGCCATACTGACATTATGTCCGAAGCCGATGTACCCTTTATAAAATCTTTTTACATATCTATATTTTTTACATATTCTTTTTTAAGTTAAGTACAAGTTATAATATGTATACCTATATATTTATTTTGATACAATCATAAATATGTTACATTTGATGACTTCTAAGTGCGAAGTCCTTTTTTTTAAATTGCAATTAATTGCCATATAGGTAAACATAATTATTTCTCATTATTAAGATTTCTTATCTTATAAAGAAGTTCTTTGAAAAATGTAATGTTTTGTTTTAAAGAAAACACCAATATACCATGACAGTCTTTTCCTTTAATTTAACCAAAAATTTGCTAAAAATCTCCAGGATCATTGAGAGATTCTATACAAGCTTTTATTTTCTACTTGATGTCTTTCACTTATTCCATCTGCAATGCTTCTAAAACATAATCTTTGTTCAAATCACTAGAAATCATTCTTACCCATATTTTTTGGATTGAACTTTATAACTATAATCTCTTTCTGGTCAGTTTGGTAAATTTGTCTAACAATCTGAGTCTGAGCTGGTCAAAAAGTCGAAAGTAATACCAATAGTTGTATGTACGTTGTGCGATATCATCGAAGCATAACTATGAACACAGATGGAGGCGAAGAAGAGATCAAAAGTGAAAGATGCTGAAGGAAAAGAAGGGAGACCTTTTCTCATAAAAGTTAACGTTGTTTATTCTTTCCGTTTTAAACCTACAAATGCATCAAAAAAAATCATGATTTTTATAAAAAAATGCTAAAATATTAAAATGTATTACTTGTATTTGTTTCAAGTTGACGTTACTAGAATTTTAGAGAGCTAAATATTTTCAAGTTATGGGAATATAATTTTTTTGGTGCAGGGCAAACATTTTTTAAAATGAATTTAGCTTTGCTTCAGACCTTTTGCTGATTCATTTTCTGCTTCATCTTTCACTCCGACTCACTTGACAGCCCCTCCTCCTCCTGCTGGTGGTCACATAAATCACAGCCACTTAATAGACGACTGCATAATTTAACAGATAAACAAACAAACGAGCTGGAGCCGAGCCGAGAATGCACGTTAAGACTATGTGCCAATGAATGCTCGAAAACAATCCAGTGAAAAACTGGACCATACAGTAAGAAGAATGTGGGTAAAAATACGAAGAGATGGCGAAAAACAGGAGAACTAGGCAAGAGTAGGGAAAGCCGAAAGCAAAAGCTAATTGCCAAATACTAAATTACCCATTCAGCAGTAAAAACATTCGCAAGAGAAGAGCTTCAGATTGGCCAAGCAAACATTGGCTATAGAAGGGCGAAAAATATATATACAGAAGAGAAAGAGTTTGGAGAGGAATAGGGATAGGTAACGGCCCGTTGAAAGCTAACGAAAATGTGGTGTAAAGCGTGGCAGGCAGCAAATGCTGGCCCGAATATATTTCGAATTTGCTGTCAATGCGAAAAAAAGCGAACTCAAACTCAAACCAAAACGAAAGGAAAGGAAGATATGAACTAACGTTAAATGCTCCTGTCGATGCCCAATGAACAGGGCGTATGTGTGTGTGTGTGTGTGTTTTTGGAATGGAAACAGACAGGGTGTGCTCGAAAGCGGAATCAGGCTCTTGTTGATAGAAACCGAAATGGCAATAGCTGCAGAAAAGTAGCCAGAAAAGTAGTCAAGTGAGTTCAGTCTATTGAAGTGTGTGTAGTCGAGTGTCTATCTGGGTGTGTCATGACCAAGGACCCTGGGAATACGATGCTTCCACAGAAAATTCAGAAAATTCAAATTCCAAAATCCATACAAATTTTAAATCAAATTATATTTTAGTACATGAATTATCATAACATTAGTATTATGAATTTCATTAATGTTTTTTTAAAATATATTTAGATTAAAATGAAATGAATAATTGATAAATTGTAATTCATTATCGCTTATGTTATAAAACTATTGTGAATCTGATTAAAAGTAACATAAAAACATAATTATAAAAATATTTTCTTACCTTAATAATTTCTGTACCTCACATATATACATATATACATACATATGCCCAGGCTTCTCTTCTTGAACATGAGATGATAATCACAAACGACGGATGTTTCAATATATTTTAATATATTGGTATACTGAAATGAATTCTAGATTAACATAGACTTGTAATATCTACTCCTTGAGGGCATCCATTCCGATTGCAATCAATAAGGCATTTATAATATTAGAAGCCAAGGACCCATATGGTTATTCAGTGATTCAATGTGTATCTGTGTGCGTTTGTGTGTGGGAGGGCTGTAACCTTACTTCGATGTTTAAGTGGAGTACTTACATGGTAAAGTAGTTGAAAATGTAGTTTTCAAAATGAGAAAATTATAAGCAATGGCAGCTATTTCGGTCATTTCCGTGTTGCCAACGTATGGGTAAAAGATGCATGTAAGTGTGTGTGTGTGTAAGTGTGAGTATGTTACTGTGTTGGTGCATTTTCCGGCACATCGACGCGATGACTTTTCTGCACTCGGCTCGGCTCGACGCTTCCGTTTGTCAACGAGTTACGGAAATGATGATAAAAAATGGCTGCTGCTGCTTCTGTCTGTAATGTAAGCATTAGTGTGTGTATGTGACATGAGTGTGTGTGTCCATATGTGTGTGTGAGAGTGTGCTAGAGTTTGACTTAGTAGCTAGGCTAGGAGCCGAACCCCTAGCTAAAATTTCATTGCACTCAACTGCTGCGACTACTTAGCACAAGTGGCCCCAGGATATAGGAGGACGACAAGGAGTAGACGGTATTGAAGGGGTACACGGGTATAAGTAGAGAGCAAAAGCAAGAGGGGCTTTACGAAGGGGGATTAAGCATGAACATTGCTTTTGCCATTGAGAGATTTGAGAGATGCCTGAATGTGTGTGTGTTTGTGTGTGTGTGGGTATGGAGGCCAGGACAGCTGCTCATTTCCGCAAGCCGGGTGACGATGACTTGCCTGCCAAGTAGTAAGAGAGAGAAAGAGAATGAGCACGAGAGAAATGTCCTGAAGTAGAAGATGAGAGAGGTGGGGCGGTGTTGGCTGCATAATAAGCAACTAAGACAGCTTAGAGCTGTGGCCGTGTCTTCTACTTCAAACTGTTGGCTTTGGGCTTTTGCCTTTTGCCCATGACAGGGCACTTTCAAATGCAATGCCAGTCTCCTTGCTAGCCCAACTCCTTCCAATTTAGCCACCTCACATGACTGCCACAATAAATGTAAAGTGCTGGCAAGTGTCGGGCTGCTGCTACTTCCACTCTACTAAACTCTTCTTTCTTCCCCTTACCCACACATGCATAGATTATTACCTGCCACTTGCCACTTGGCACCTTCTTTCTTACTTTTTCTTTTTTTCACCAACCCCTCAAACCGACGACTTTGAAGGAGTTTTTCTTCGCCCACAGTCTTTCCTGTCTTTTCCTTTTTAACCCAAAAGCTGCCAACACATGTTGAAAAGTTTTCTCTTGGCTCGCTTTTTTTTTTTTTTTTTGTTTTTTGACATGAAAATGCTTTGAATCCCATTCAAAGACGAGCTACCAGACATGACTGAAGCTGGGTGCAAAGAGTGGGCTGAAGGGATCGGAGTTGGACATGGCACTGGTAAAATTAAATTTGGCAGCTGCTGCCATTTCTCGACTAATTGACATGTTGCATGTTGCCTACAACACAAAATCAAAAAAGCAGCAAGCAAAACAAAACTGAATTCGTGTATAAAGTCAACTAAATGTTTAGTTCAAGCTCCGATTAATAGGTACCCTGGATTAAGGGTACATAATGTTTTGATATGATATCGATCATCGCTGTAGATCTTTATCTCTAACTACTTTTATATCAAGAAATTAAATTGAAGCTTCTCCTAATTCCAAGGTAAAGTGTAAAAAACCTTTTTGGTGACACCTTCGTGATTATGAGATGGATGTTAAAAGCACTCTTTTAGTTTTATAATAAGAATTCATTTGGAGAGGAAAGCATGAGTGCAAAAATTGAAAAAGCTTGGATCAGTCTGAGAAATAAAACACTCTGGGCTTAAAAAACCGACTAGATATTCTTAAAATTCTTATCTTAATTATTAAAAACACAAATGGCGACTACAAATTTTACTATAGTTCGTAGAAAATCCCACTTGGGCTGTTCATTATTATATTTTATGAGTTTTTCCTAAAAGAAAAAAATAAAAGCAGTGAAAGAAATAATTCAGGAAACAGAAAGTTGTTTAAAATTCAAAAATATAAAATCATTTTCTCTTGAAAATTAGGCCATACAATGTTAGTATACCAACTTTTTACTCAATTTCATATAATTGTTATTCATTTGGCAATTTGATTAAACTTAATTATACGTAAATATACCAAATTTAATTAAGACCACATATGCTCCAAATATTTGATTGAGAAAGAAAAATTTCCAGGATATGAAGAGTATGAAAGAAGGTGTTGAAAATTCTTGTCGAGTTAAGCTAAATATTTAAACATTTGCTTCAGGCATTTCAATTTCCCACCACAAATGGAGCACTGCAAGAGATTTTTGGTTTTGGGTTTGAATGCCATGTTAATTACAAAACACACTGGATATAGGAATCAGCAGACATCAGCATCAGTTGAAGTTGAAGCTAAGGCTGGAGTGCCTGGCACTAAGCTGCTGCATTAGTCGACCACGAAAGCGGCATCACTCAGTTGCATTTCACAAACACACACACATATGTGTGGATGTTTCTATCTACAAGGATGGAAGCTAAGGACTATAGCAGAGACAGGTAGAAGATTCCCCCCCTCCTCCCCTCACTGAACATTGAATCCACTCAAACTCTAACATGGAATAATGTTTATACGTTTTAAAACAATTGCTAAAGCAAGAGCAGTAACCGCAACTGTTGAATTGAAGAGTTCTTCAAGTGCGTTAAACGAAAGTAAAACATTTCAGTTTTTGTGTGGCAAGTGCTAACCAAATTGGGTTAGATTTAGATAGTAAGACTTCAGATTGAATGTAACTACTCTTAAAGACGTTAAAAATAAAATAAATGTTTTTATGCAAATGGAAACATAACTTACGAAAAGTTTGAATTTCCAATCTTAACCATCTTTAAGTTTTATAGATATTAGAGCTCACGAATTTAATAGGTACCTACCTAAAGCATTACGGTCATTTCATTAGCATTGGAAAAAATATTGCTAGTGAAAATTTTTTATTGGCATTAAAAAAAAACAAATCTAATGAAATCTGTTGCCATTAGCATTGAGAATGAAAAGTAATGAAAAATTTTTGTTTGGCATTGAATAATGCTAATAAAATTGTGTTTTAATTTTTGCAACAATTGTGCATTATAATTTTAAAAACTTCAGATCAAGAAAAAATTACATTTTTTTATTGAATACAATTTAGAGCATTTTTTTTTTATAAAAAAATAATGTATTCAGAAAATAGTAGTAAAAAATAAGAACAAATTTAAAAATTGTGTTTAATTTTACCGAAAATTAACAAAAATCGCAAAAAACTAACAAAAAAATGAACAAAAAATTAACAAAAAATTAAGAAGCATTAATATATATGTATATATTTTTTTTAAATTTACAATTTGTTTGTTGATGAATTTCAATAATTTTTTTTTGGTAGCTTTCAGCGAATCTTTTAATTTATTTCAATTCAAGTTTACAGCTACTTATGCTACTTTTTAATGAAAATGCATTATTCATATACAAACAAGACAAGTGTATATTAGAGTATAACGCTGACTCTTGTCAGATTTAAAAATATTAATTACGCATCACACAAGGGGAATCACAAAATGCAGACAAGAAATCACACAAAGATTTCAACTTCGAGCGAGGCTTGGCCGCTTGATAACATTTGTTTATATTTGTATTTAAGTGTCTTTACGATCCGTATTCCGACTGATAAGCACAGGTATAAAATTCAATAAATTGACGATGTTGCTCACAGTCGTTCGGAAAAATTTAAACGAAATGTTTGCTAAAAACCTTTTGCTTCTTTTTCTGACGTATTTATTGGCTGTTGGAGATGCAAGTGCTGGAAGGGGCAAGTATTGTAGAGCACTTCGTGGTAGACCGGGAACATGTTTGCCTATAGAAGAGTGTCCAAGTCTTAGTAGTCTGAATAGAGCTCAAAATGTGCCCTTTGGAATACGAGTTTCTCTTTTGAGGCCAAGTGTTTGCCCAGGCCCAGGTTCGGCGGTATGTGCAAAAATTAGTAATATTCCTAAACTTATATTAAAAAATATTATGTATATTTATTTAGGGTACCTTTTGCTGCAAAGATGAGCCAAATTATGAAGGCATACAAACATTAAATCAAACAGACACTTGTGGAATTTACAATGTGGCCAAAGAAAATACCGCAGAAGATTTGCAAGTAGATGCAATGCCCTGGATGGCTTTGCTCATATATGAAGATCCTACGATGAAAAATTTCTCAGCAGGAATTAATGGATGTGCAGGAACTCTTATAACGGAAAGTAAGTTAATATCATACATCAAGCTATTGATGTAACTAATATCTTTTTGCAGAGTTTGTCTTAACTGCGGCTCAGTGTTTGTTTTTAAATGGATTGGAACTGTAAGTACCCGCCTACGACCTGTATTTATTGAAGAAACCGCAGCTAATTATTTTTCATTTATTGTTTATTAGCAAACGAGTACGCTTGGGTAATTGGATTCGTTGTGACGGCGACAATTGTGAGAGCAATTACGTAAATTATGAGATTGAAAAGACGATAGTGCATGAACGATATGAAAATTCAAGTGAAACCGATAACATTGCACTTTTGAAATTAGCTCAAACTGTGGAATTTAAACGTACGAACTTCTGCTTTCAAAAAATTAAACTTTTTAAACTTAACGAAATTTCCGATTATTTCAGCATACGTTCGGCCCATTTGTTTGCCCTTCGATAACAATCTTCAAGACAAAGCGGAAAGAAATCGAGTTTACCATAGCATTGGCTTTGGTCAAACAGAAAATTCGCAGCTCACAAATAATCTAATGATGACCCCTGTACTGGGCGCTAACTTATTTGATTGCAATTATAATAAACCTTTACTTTGTGTAAAAGATTCACGAATTTGCGTTGCCAATATTGGCAGCCCTGTGATGAATACCTATTCGGTCAATGGAGTCAATCGGGCTGTTCAAGTTGGCATTGTCAGCAATTTTAAAGGCCGTTGTGGCACTGAAAAGTTAATTGCCAGTACTCATTTGGGGCAATATATACCATGGATCAGTAAAAAAATAGTTGACGAATAAAATTTGATGATTTAGAATCATTTTTCAGTTTACTAGACACTATACTTGTTTTATTTGGGTTTAAAATTTAAACTGTAGAATTTGGACAACCTGTTTTTAAGTTGATTAAAGGATATTTAATTATCCATTAGGTGAAATCGTATTTTGGGTCTTCATAATGTGATAGGTCAATAAAAATACGGGTTTGGCAATAAATATTAAAAAATATATATTACGTCATGGTAAGAATTAATATGAAAGGTCAAGCATTTGTTTCAACTAGGCGTATACGTATTATGTAATCTTAGAAAAAAAATATTGAAGGCTTTGGTTAATACGATCATACCTATTATATAAATAATTATTATAATTATATTATATAAATTGTAATTCACTGAGCCTATTGTATTGTTTATTTTTTTTTTATTATTAATAAATGTACTGCAACAACTCCTAAAAATCTCAAACAGAATTAATCATATCTTGCAGCTTTAACTGCTTAATCGCCTCAGAAATACTGAAATGTTACAGAAATTAGTTTTACTTCCCATTTTTCAGTTTTTAAAAATACATAACACTTCTAATATACAGATATAAAAGTTTAATACAAAATGTTTATTTTACGCATTTTTTGGGCTTTTGCAAAATTGTAAAGCGCGAAAGTAATCAAACATTTTGTGAAAATGTTATGTGAAAATTCAACTGACTAGTATTCTCGAATTCTCAAGTTGGATGATTGCATTTTTAGGGAAATTGTTTACATAGTGTATATAATATAATATACAATATAATTTAAATTTGTAGAGTTTATAATAACACTTAGCAAGATGGCAGGCATTCGCTATTGCGATTTGTTAAAAAAGTTTTATTCGTGCAGTGTATGAAGAAGTCAACGCGTTAAGCCTAAAAATACCCTTGCAAAGGGGATTTTATAAAATTGATCAGATGTTTGTAACGCAGAGAAGGAGATGTTTTTGACCCCATAAAATATAATATTCTTAATCAGCATGAGAAGCTGAGTTGATATAGCCATGTCCGTCTGTCCGTCCGTGCGTAAGTGTTTTACTTAGCCATCTTAAGAGCTTTTGTGCTTTTTATTAATTGCGTAAGATCAAGTATTAAACTCCACACATACAGACGCAAAGCGACATAAACTGTATGTGTATGGGTGCCGAGCGCTGACGTATGTATATGCATTTACACATTACTTGTATAGCGCATTGAAAAGGGACGGAGTGATACTTGGGAGGTTTTGTCTGTGCATTGATGAGGTGAGTTACAGGAAAAGTGTTTGGAAGATGTAAAAATATTAGGGCCAACGACTGCAAGGGTATTTAAGCTTCGGCAAAGCCGAATCTAGTTTCTTTGATAATTTTGCTTGATAAAGATAAAACGAGTTCACGAATTAAGAAATATGTTTTTCTTTTTTTGCGACATGTAAGTTCTAGTTAAAGAGTTACAAGGTTTTGCTTTTATGTTCAATCAACTTAGCTGTTGTTCTTTACGATTATTCTAATTAAAAGAGATAATATTCCGTATTCTAAAATTTTCTTTAATATAAATATATAAACAAAGTGTATAACTTTCAACGACTGATACTTAAAATACGTATTCCAAGAAATGATATACTTGTCTACAATAAACAATGTACAAACAAAATCGAATGGGGAATCACAATGTTGATGTTGCATGATGCATCAAGTAGATAACAGACTCTATATACTAATCTGATTCATTTATTTTCTAGAAAAACAACACGAAGATTGCCAATTTATGGCAAATTCTGATAATTTATTTATTAAGTGGCTTAATGCGTTGAATTTAAACTGATAAGCATAGGTATAAAATTCGTTGAAATGTCGATGCCACTCACAGTAGGCCGCAAAACGCGAAACAAAATGATTATTAAATATATTGTGCTTCTTGTATTATGGTGCGTATTGGCAATTAGAGCTGATGATAAACAAGGTAAATATTGTACAGCGTTCGGTGGTGAACCAGGAGCATGTATGCCCATTGAGGAATGCCCAGAACTCGATGAAATCAATTAGTCGCCAACTATACCCCCTGAGGTAAAAAATATAATTCTGAGGGGAAGCGTTTGCCCAGGACCAGATTCGTCAGTATGTATTTATTGGAATTGCATTTAGCACGTTTCTTATTTAAACAATTTTTGAAACCATAGGGTTTTTGCTGTGCAGAAATAGCAAATGATGAAGGAATACGAAAATTAAACCAAACAGACACTTGTGGAATAAATAATACACCTGACGCAGGCACTGGAAAGGAATCCGAAGAAATTTCAATACCCTGGATGGCTTTGCTCATATTTGAAGAGCCTGGAAAGAATAATTCGTCAATAGGAATAAGTGGATGTGCCGGAACTCTTATAACGGAAAGTAAGTAAATCCTTACTTATTTTCTTTTTATTTTCTTTATCTTATTATCGGAAAAAAATTCCTTTACAGAGTTTGTTTTGACAGCTGCCCATTGTTTATTTTTAAATGGATTGGAACTGTAAGTATACACAAATTATTTTATTGTGACAATTTACCAAAAAGCACTCACTACTAGAAACGTTTAATCAATTTTCACTGTTGTTATTTGGGTAGTTGATTTTCAGCATATTTATTTTGCACTTTTTGTATAATTTTATCTTAGCAAAGAAGTACGTTTGGGTATCAAGGACACTCAATATGCAAGTTATGGCATTGAAAAGACGATTGTACATTATAGATATGAAAATCAAAGTCAAATGGATAACATAGCACTTGTGAAATTAGCAGACACAGTGGAATACAAAGGTAAAAATCGCAGCACAATTAATAGTTTTATATTTTGGTACATAATTTAATATTTACATTTCAGAAAATATTAGGCCCATTTGTTTACCATTCGACAATGAAGTGCGAAACCAAGCATATCTAGATAAAGAATACCAAACTATTGGGTGGGGACAAACCGAAAATTTCGAGTTTACTAATAATCTGATGATGGCTTCTCTGAAATCCATAAATCCATTTGATTGCAAATATAGCAAAACTGTGCTTTGTGTAAGAGATGCTGAAACTTGTGTTCCGAATATTGGCAGTCCCTTGATGAATACGTATACGCTGAATGGACTTCAGCGAGCTGTTCAAGCCGGCATCGCCAACACTTTCATAAGTCGTTGTGGCGCTGGAGGCCCAGTTGCCTATACTAATCTGGGAGAATATGTACCGTGGATAAGTCGTCAAATTGTCAAAGAATAAAATCTTGTGACTTCAAACATAATCTGTACAGCACACCTGGAATGTACATTATATAAATTTAAGTCTTTTTCTTCTTGGCCGCTTAACTTAGAACCAAGTTGTCGAAAGTCAACATTTAAAATTTGTGCTTGATTTCACATTAAATAACTTTTTGATTGACTTAACTCAATAGTTGTTGCTTAACACCTTGTGGCTGCAATCCTTAAAGCACATGTAAATTTTCCATTTACTGTAGAACTTGGTCATTTTATTTATGCCCAGAGCTTGACTTAATGACCCTTGCTAGCAGTAGGAACACGAGAAGGAAGGAGTGGCCTGGCAGGGAAAAGACAAAGCGGGCGGTTAAGTCAAAAAGGCGTTGAAGGCACTTTATGAGCTGGAGCTGGAGCTGCCACTAGACTATCGTCTACGAAGCGGGCAGTGAGCAAATCCCCGGCCATTGAAATCAATAAAAGTTAACGGCTTGTGGCCGTCGCATTTGTCGGTCTGTCCTACGTTGGTTCGTTCGTTCATTCGACCGGCCGACCGGACGATTGATGTGCCATAAAAGTCGCAATTGGAGCGACGCACGCCCGCAGTGAACTGAACTGGACTGAACGGGACAGAACTGAACTACTTCTTGGGGTTTGACCAATGAATCCAAATGGATGCGACCGTTACCGGCAAAGTGAGCGAGAGAGAGATACAGAATCCAAAAGGATGAGTCTGCGGATTGAATCGGAAGTGCGTCATCATAAAAGCTTTCACGGGCTGCGACTTTGGGTAACTGCTTATTGTGGCGCATAATTTATCATTTAACTGCTTAATAGTTCCGTTTTATTGAAAATTGTACAAAACGAAGGCAAAAAAAATAAAAGGTCAATAAATTGCGCTCCGACTAAATGGTCCCAGACAGGATATAGAGGTAGAGACGAAACGAAGAGAAATCAAAAGACGACAACCACACTCGGTCCACCCACTTGTCTGGCGGGTACATTTGTTTGGCTTGTTCGTCACTCTTTGACTAATGGCTGGCCGGATGCTTACGAGAACTCGGCTAGCACCGATACAGCAGGCCAACCCAGAAGGAGGACCTTGACAAATTCACCTGCCAAACAGACATCTTTCTGGTCTGATGATATTTATGATTTTGCCACAAGATGACTTTACTTTACTTGACTTGACTTGATTTCGGTTGCTATCATTTCTGCTTCTACTGTCGCTGTCGCTGTTGATTCTTTCTTCTTGTCATTCATCGATTTCTTGCTCCTTCTTCCTTGGTGATGGGCCGACTGCCTTCACACCTTCACCATAAAATGATATGTTGTGTAATCTATGGTCATGCGACAACAAGGACTACTTGTTATTTTTTTGCTTGCCCCAGTTCTTCTTTACTATACTCTTTCAAAAATTGAGCTGTTTTGCAAGAAAATAGACATTTTGCTTTTGTAAATATCCATCAGTTAAATATTAAGTAAAGGACTCAAAGTTAAATGGTTTGAAAAATGCACGACAGGATTACATATTTTAACAAATGTATATCGAATGTCTTTACTGCATTTTCATTTAGTAAGTTAGTTGTTTTAATTAATTCTGTGTATAATTAGATGCTGCTGAGATTGAGATCATGATACAAATAGATTTATGAAAATTTGTATATACTTCTTAAGGGATAAAGATGGCTAATTTATAACAAAATAAAAATATTTTATCAAGACCAAAAATAAGCTATTTTGACATAAAATTTAAATAAACAAAAAACCCATTTCAGTTGGTTTAAGTATTGTTAATTTATTTATTTAAAAGTATGTCTCATTGTTATTGTAACGAAGAATAAAACGTTATTATGTTAAAAAAGGATAAAAAAGTTGTCAATTACAATTTTATAAATCAAAGCAATTGTTTTAACAGAAATCATTTTGATGAGTTTGGTGTGAGCCCTTTTGTTTATTAAAATACGAGTTGAAAAAGAATCGCTCGAGATTAAAATAAGACTCGAAACTCTGAAATAAATCGCGTGTAATACAAAAAATAATTCTAAGATGGCACTCGCACAATTAATCGACAAGGAGTTAATTCTAATTAATAATAGGAGTTCATTTTTCTCTTGACAAAGGAGTCACATGTGATTAGAGAATGAGCTAATTTATGACTGTTTAATCAAAAAGGAGGTTCGAATAAGATACGTTTATGATCAGAAATATTATAAAATGCTGGGTGGGATGTTATGTTTATGAATTCCAAATTATGTAGTTACTAAGACTTCTAAGTTTGTGATTAGCAAGTTAGAGTATAACAAATTCTTATGGTATGACATGGCAGCATTTCTTTCATTTTGCTTTGGTACGTTTTGGCTCCCAAGTTTGTTATTATGGCAGTTGACGAAATTTATGAACTACACATCCGTTTTGGCTGCAGCTTCCGTTGCCAGTTTTTGGCCTGCTGCTGCTTCTTTGATTCACATTTTGCCATTTTTTGAGGTTAAGTTGCACGTGCGCCACATGCCAAACGAGCCGTTGTATTTTGACACCTGTACAGACTTTAGTGTGTGTGTGTGTGTGTCTGTGACTTGTTGTGACTTTTGTGTGTGCTCATTGAACTAACTGTGTTTAGTATTGCTTTCTTTTTTTTTGCGGTTTTCTGTGTATGTGCCTATCTCTTTCTCTCCATCTTTGCTCAGTTTTTGGTTAGTTGGCCAAATCACTGCTTAGTGAATGGCTAACACCCACACGAAATGAACCAAGGCTAGCAATTTTCGACGAAACAGGCTCAAGGACAACATATACACATACACACCCACACACACATATCTCCGAGTCGAGAGACACTGTATTCAAGGATGTGTCTGTGTGCCCATTTGATTGCGGAGATTTACGACATAACAATTTATGGAATGACGAAATGATTTCCTGTGTTTTTACGAGAAACACCAACGTTCTGGGCATTGCCAGAATTCAAGTTGAGACTCAGTTTGAGGTTTTTTGGCTGAATTGAAGCTGCGGATCGACGTGGCATTCACGCACAAGCACAAGGCTTTTGGGCATTGCCATCACGCCTTTGCAATATCATTTCAATCAATTTCGAGTGAAGGATTCCTCATTTTGCCTCTGTTTTTTTTCGAATAAAATTAAAACGTCAGCATGTGTGAGGGAATCTGTTTTTTCCTCAGTCCCTGTGGGTAAGTGTGTGTGCGTGTGTGTGTTCTATATAATGATATACACACCACGTACATAGTCGTGCGCCTAGTCCAGTAGTGTTCCTCCATTTGGTCCTCCATCGCCACCCACATGGCGAACGGAAGTTCAATCGAATTTCAACGGAAATTGCCAACATTTCATGAGGTGTGAAATGATTTTATTACATCATTACGTGCCGAGTGAAACATCCAGTCTCTCGCTCTCTTAACCAGATCCAGTTCAGTCTCTCACACTTTCGGGTTTTCCCTAGATTGTATGGCTGGAGGAAGCATGTAAAAAAATCTCTGCAAATCCGTTGCATGTCGACATTTAATTATGGCCACGTAGTCTGACCGGCCGAGCAAAGGGGATTTGGCTAGTGCATTTTGGCCATCAAAGAGCGCAACTTTCGTAAGCCGTAAAAAGTCTGACGTGTGAATATAGGAGAATTTTTATATCTACTTAACCCGTCGAAACTATCGTGATTCCTACTGCAAGTTTCTGAAAATTTAGTCATGGATTCGCATATAAGTATATTGGAAAGGTTTTTTATATTGTAATTTTTAAAAATATGAAGAGTGCATAGAATGTAAGATTACATCGAAAGGTGTAAAAATTAGTTAATAAAAAAAATAAAAAAATTTTTTAAGCATAAAAGGAGAAATTGCTATGAAAAGATATAAGAAAAAAATAACGCCTTTAGCCTTTAGAATTGAGGTTCATTTGTTTTATTTTACCATTTTTAATAGATTACACAAATTTTCAAAAAGAAGATTATTTTAAAGGTAACACAAAAAATGTGAGCAGGTTGTCTGTTTAACTATTTCCAAAAACCACCAAGTTCTATCATCAGTAGACTTTGCTATAGAACTCTGGAACTACAAGAAATCAATAATAATACGTAAATAAATAAATAGCAGTCTTTGTTCGATGAGTTGTCTAAATGGCCCAGTCAATTAAGCAAATGAATAACAAGGATCCGGTTTCGAATCCCAAGCTAGTGTATTTAGTTTTGACCTAAGCTGAAGGCCTCAGTTGATAGTGCGGCTTAAATATAGTTAGGTTGATAGTTTACAACTATATCCTATACTGATAATAATAATAATAATAAATAAATGAATAATAACATATTCAGTTTCCATTAGACAAGAAACTTCACAAAGAATATAATAACCAAAAAAATCTTCCATCTTGCTGAATTTTAATTAAATAAAAGATTTCATTAAATTTAGGTACTCATACTTTTAAAACACGTAAGTTTTTTAATTATTCTAATCATTTTTAGTTGCTAAGAGTATTATTAATTGTGTCAAGTATTGATGGTGGTGATGATTCTACAGTATTTTAACTAACAAAAATTAAACCCAACGGAATACAACGCCAAATATATAGTTTGTAATGTGTTCCTTTAATCACCCCCTCTCCACCAAATAATCGTACTCCACCGAAATTGATTTGGGGCTTGACAAGTGGCCTGACATTATTTCGTGCTTGCTAAAGTGTCCGTGGTTATTGGTTGCCATCGAGGCAAAGGTAATGTCTATGTAACCGCCATCACTTTTGCAATTAGAGCGTAATTATTTAATCAACCAAATTTAGATACAAGCATGTATCTCTATTTATACACATATACTAACATACATAAATCTCCAAGTGTTGTATATGTGTTGTGTTGAATGACATTCGACGAGTCAATGTGATAAGTGTTGAATGTGAATAGAAATCTAAAATTGAATTGCTCTCGATTATTAAATGAAGTTAAATGATAAATAGCATAGTGTAAAGAAACTTGCTCTGTTAATTAAACTATGGAAATGCAAAAGGATTTAGTGCTTAAGAGAAACTAAAAGAGCAGGATAATAAATCAATGTATTACTATCAAAGCTAACATTCAATTATATATATGCTGAATTCAATTAGTTTTTGAGAAAATTTACAATTTAGCATTTCGTTAACTTGACTTGTATTCATTTGTTACAGACTAGACATTTGATAGTTCTACGAATAAACGAACTGAAATACACTAAGTCAGCCTATTATATTTATCAATATATGTATATCTACCTAGTCTAACATAGTCAGAGATGTATTTCTCTCTAAACATTGCAGTTTCATACTCAATGAACTTATAGTTCATAAAAGGGTTGTAAAAAGCAAAGCTATCGTAAATTTTAATCTTGTTTAATTTGTTTATAATTGTGTTTTTGAACGTATTTATATCCAAAGGTGGATCGGTCAAAGTTTTTTTTTGAAATTCGTGAAACTCATAAACATTTTATTGACCAAGTCAAAGCTATTTCAAGAAACATTAAATGCGATTGGAAAACTTGTTAGTTTCCTTTCACTTTTACAATTTACTCTGCCCGGCCAACAATTCGCGTACAATTTTCAATGCATATTTGGCTGTACCAGGTGCCGTGGTGACCCCATAGCCTCCATGACCATAGTTATGAACAATTCTCAAGCGTCTGCCTTCGTCATTGGTGAGGACTTCTGGTTCCACACGGACTATCGAGCGATGAGGTCGCAGACCGACAGCTTCTCTAACGATTTCCGCTTTCTTTAGGCTGGGCAGGAGATTGTAGCAGCGCTCTCTGATGGCCATGCTGTCGTATTTACACCACTCTGTGTTATAACTATCATATTGGCGACAACCACCAAGGGTAACTGTCTCGAATCCCGGAAGAACATAGGTATCGTAGTCGCCATAGAAAGCAGTTTTAATCCAAGGTGCACGTACTTTTAGAACTTGACCGCGAATGGGTACCAAATGCTGATCATTACACAGCTCCTTGGCACCCATACCAGTGCAATTAAGAGCGATATCAAAAGTTCGAGGTAAATCGAAAAAATTACTTATATACTGACGTATAACTTGGCCGCCATTTTCAAGAAATCTATAAAAATGAAAAATATAGATTAGACAAAAGAGAAACTATATGGGTTTAAATTTGAATTTACTTATTGGTGGCATAGGGTAGAAACAGTCGACTTTCCGTCAAGCAGGTGGTGAAGAAGGAACCATATTTCCAACCGCCTTGGCAGAGTTTTAATTCCTCCTCAGTGGCGCGACGATAAACAGGCAGAAGTTGTTCGATAAAGTGATTCTGAAAAACACAAACAAATTAACTTATTAGATTTTAATACCAAGGTGTGAGTAAGATAAGAGTCATTGGCGACTGGCAACCTACCCGAACAATAGCTGGTGAAGTGCGGGAGAAAATATAACCAGATAATTCATTCACTCCAGCCAAAGGGGCCTCCTTTGAACGTCGCAAATCGTCCCAATAGTTGAAGGCATCCTTCATCCACTGTCTGGTCAAATTGAAGAAACAGAAGCCGCGAATATCAATATATAGCCCTATGTGAGATTATATTGATGCTCTTACTGTGTAATTTCTGGGGTGGGACCCATGAAACTTGTGCCCGGTCGAAAAATTCCAGCGGCCACATAAGAAACTGTTCAGAAAGAAGAGCCATTTTAAATGTACAAGGCACTACAGATTGGGCAACACATTACCTGTGTCTTCATTAAATCGATCTGCTACGATAGACACCTGAGCTGAGGGAAACTCCCGCTGCAACTCTAAGGCGGTTGTAAGACCGATAATACCGCTGCCCAGCACGCCGAAATGCATTGTGATTGAGTGAGAATTTGTTACTGATTTCGCAGCAGATATTGTGGTTCTATATAAACCCGGTGGACGCTTATGGTGCTTCTTATCAATCTTCGTTATCAGCGAAACGTGTGGGTATACTTTTTTTAAGGAGAGCGGTGAAAGCGCTTAGGCCACTGATAATTTAGCGTGTGGTGGGATTCAGTGCCCAGCAACGACTAACTGGAATACCAATTACCGTTGAGCTTATCTGATTAGTCTCTCTGAAAAAAATATAAGAGTTCAACAACGTTCGGCAAATAAAGAGAGAACAATATGTGTGAAGCTAAAGAGTAAACGTAAACTTGCATTCGACTATCTTATGCAAATGAAAGTGATGAAAGGAAGACTAGAAGAGTATTTACTCTCACAGAGAGTATTCTGCTCGCCTTGTAAGAGTCTGAGTTGCGGGTGTTGAACCGTTGCAATGGAGAACATAAATATCAATTAATATTATTCTTCTCATAGATAACTGGTTCTCTTCGACTTTGGCTTATGACATGCACCCAGTGAAACTGACCACAATTGGATACATACTTATACATATGTAAATTCTGTTTAAATTCAGAAGTAAGTGGCGTTTCCCCTCCGATTTAACAATGCTAAAGCAAACGGGGATAATGGAAAGGTTAGCAATTAATTTTACATGGTATATTTAAGTCGACTATTGGATTTCTTTATGATAATTGTATAATTTCAATTCTAGAATCCAATTCATCAGAATGCACGTCAAGCTAGAGTTAGCGCCAACGATGATCTCATAAAGAAAATTTAAGAATAATTTTTTTTTGAATTGTTTATATCTAAAGCAATTGGTTTTGATTAAAGTAATCAGATTATTATTATAGAAAATACGTTTGGAGATTGTTTAGTTATTGCAGCTTCAAAATTAAAATTTCAAGTGTGATTTTCCACGTAATCGAAGAAAATTACAATTGGATTGATCAAAAGATTTGAAGAAAAGTACCACTATTTTCCATTGAGCTTTCTTGAGCCAATTTACAATCATACACATGTAAATATATTTAAAGTAAAAGTGCCAGACAAAGCGTAAAAAAAGGAACGTTCTCTTGTTTTCGCTGTGCCAAAATTTTGAAATGCAATTCTCGGATTTTGGATTGGAGTTTTTGAAAGCGAAAAATATTGCCTAAAACTATGAATGAATGACTATGGCAGTTGATATAAAGATTTTCCAACTAGACTTTTTTTCTCTTTAGTTTTAAACCTAACTCAAAATTTACGCGACTATTCTATTTTCTGATTTTCTTTTAAATTTAATTCGTTTATTATAATAGTCATTTTAAACTGTCTAATAGAAAATCGATTGAAGATCGATTCAAGTCGACATATTTACTAGGAAAACAAAATGAGAACTTACATACATTTTACATATGTACATGTTCAATTCAGATAAATTTTTATTATATACGAAACAGCTTCGATTATGATTATATTATATAAGGTAATATTCGAAGTAAACGACTGCTGGATTTTTGTGGATTCTGAGGTAAATTCTAAGATGAATCAATAAGATTTTGTTCAAGGCTGATTAATTATATTTGGAAAGTTATTATTTTTAGTTAAAAATATTATCATATTTTATATTAAATATTATATACATATTTTGTGGTTAAGAGTGATAAAATTACATCACATTTAAAATTGACACAATTGATAGTCTTTGAGTGTAATTTGATATATTCTTTACTTAATGAATGTTCTGGATGATTTTACTTACACTTATTGGTGCAGCTGATTGAAGTGTATTTAATTTTAATTGGCATTCCATCATCTTTATCTTTATCTTCGTATCAATTTTCATTATCATTTACATTATCCTGTAGGTATGGAACATTTTTGGGGTGGACGGGGGTAAATTGTTAAAGTTTGTGAAAAGCATTGCATATTTAACAGCAGCAGCAGGAGCAGAACTTTTGCAGCCAGGACACGACTCGTCTCATGTGCATAATTCAAGTTGTTGCACATGCCACACACATGAGACACACTCAAAGCTTCGTACACCACACTCCAGACCTGGCTGCTAAGAGTCCTTTGCCGGAGCTACAAGATGAAAGCAAAAGGCGGCTGAAATTAAATTAAAATGAAATGCATGCAAAGTGCCAAACGACGTCCGGAGTCCTGAGTCCTGTGTGTGCTTAAAGTTTACAATTAAATTGCAAGCGTAGTTCACAAGGAAACTGAGGGAATATAGAGAGGGTAAAAAAGACAACCGTGTCCAATGCATATGCATTGCAATTATGCAATCAATGGCATAATTATCGTCACATGAGAGTCACTCGATTTATTAACACGCCCGGAGCAACTATAAAAACAACAACGACAATGCTGTTCGACAATCGATAGCAACTTGTTCAATTTAAATGCATAATAAACAAAGGCCACAAAAGTGGGGGAAAATGGAGAATGCGATGGATAAGCACATGGATGAGGCCAAACGCCTCGGGCCAGACAGGTCGTTGTCGCGACGTCGTGCGGCCAAAGAAATGCTTTTCATAAGTGAAAACGAAGTAGACAAATAACAACAAAAAAAAAAAAAATGATGAAAGGTCATATTTTGAATGGTTTGAATGACCTAGGTCAATAACAATAAAAACTGTCGAGCTCTTTAAGTACAGCACGTGAAATAAACTTGAAAATGTATATAATGAAGCAGCTAAGAATCACTTTTAGTTATTATATTGTTTATCAATTATTAAACTATCTACCATAATTACAAATCTAATTAAATTAATTATAATACTTTCAATTGATACTTTTTCCGGATGATTGCAGTATTTATGGCTAAATAAACCTATCATTAAGCTTTATAGTTTTGTGGTCCTGCTTTTTGGAATCAGCTTCAAGGCCAGGAAGTGCAGCGAATTTCAGGTTCTATTTCACATATTTTCAAATAATGTTTACCAAGTTTATAAACAAAATTTATAGGTACTTACGATGTGATTAAGATGGTACTGTGCAGTCCCCGGTAGGATCCGGTTCGAATCCCAGGCTAGTGTATAAATGTAGTTTTCGTATAGGCTGAAGGTGCCAGTGCTTGTAAAATATAGTTAGGTTGACAGTTTACAACTATATCCTACACTTATAATAAAGATGGTACTGTTCCAAAAAGTTATTCGTTTACATTTTAATTAGGAATAAATATGATAACTGATACATACTATAAACAATAACGCAATATAAAATAATTCAGAATCTAATTCAATAAAATTACCTTGGTACTTACTTTAAAATTATAAAGCAAGGGATTTCTACAGAGAAATTTTTGATATTTTTTAATATTCTTGCCAATCACACAATTAGTTTTCAGAGACATTAAACTAAGAAATAATTTTATTTATTCCTTGCCTACTTTTCAGTCTTTGAACATTGACAAAAAATCGTTAAAGGTAAGGTGCAGCATAATTTTGAAATTCGTATGTTTTTTGAGCTCTATTAAGTACTCCATATTTTTGAATTTGGTGTTTTAATGTCGTCAACAAATTTATGTATCAATGAAATTTCTGTTTTATTTCTTAATTTTTATTATTCAAGTGCTCAAGATGTTATTATGTTTTTCAAATAATTTTTGCAAACCGATTTCTTCCAAATCCCTTATAGAGGATATTCATACATACATAAATGTTGAATTAGACATTTTTAACGCAGGATATTAATTGCAAATATCGACGGCAAAGTAAAATCCCTTTTTAACATCAATAAGAACTATTAACCTCCATTTTTCATATTCAATAATAGAAACTCGAGATTGGAAAATTTAGGTAAATTGACAAAAGCGTAACCCATACAGTAACAATAAATTGATTTGAATTTATTTCTAGTAAAATTCAAAATGCCTAGACTAATCGGTTGAATTATACATTAAATTTAGAAAGTTTAACGAATTTCAGTTTTTAGCTAGAATCAACTTTTGGATTGCCTGTATTGACAAATTCATGACATTATTTTTTTAAGGTTTTTTCCTTTTTTTTTGAAACACAGTGTGTCTACTGTGATGATACCTCTTTACCCGGTGAATACACTGTATGACTGAAAGAAATGAAAGGAAAGCATTCAATTTGATGACAATTCCGTAGATGATTTGCCGGTTGCCTCAGCTTTTGGCATTTTTTAATATGACTCTGGCATTTTTGGATTTTGGTCTTCTTTCCCTGGGATCGGATTGGGTGAATGTCTGGTTTGGTATTGGGGGTGATAAAACTGGGTTATGAGATGACGGCAGGCGCCAGCTGAGCTCATCTCTTTGCTGCCTCCTGCTGCCTCTGACTTGCTTTGATGTTCCTCATTTTTTCCCCCTTTTCCTTTCGTTTTCTCTCTTTTCCGGTTTTATTTTTTCTTTTGCAACAATAACAATCTAAATCCTTGGCCAACCCCTGAAAGATGCATTTTCCAGAATTCATGTTACTCATTGTGGACCATTCTTACTCCCCAAAAACCTTGTCTGTGGTTTTTATTTCTATTTTATATATGTATTTAATCGCATAAATCGTCAAGTATGCGTAATAATCTAATCGTCATAATTCCCCAGGCACAAAATCTCAGCATGTGAAATATGTGTATGTGTATGAATATGAGCAAGGATATGGAATGCTCGCCAGAGTTTTCCCATTTTCCCCTCTTATTTAACATTAGGATATTCGGGCTGCATATTGTGGACTTTTGTTAGACGGGGCTAAAATTGAATTATACGCCCATTTCGCTTTTCTCAATTTTATACATTTGCCAAATTTTTAAATGCTTTTGATGACATTTTTATTTTAAACATGTTTTGCTTGGTGGTTATATTTATTTGCGGGTTTTTCCCAAGTCTGTGTGTGTGTGTGATCTCTTAAGTCGCTTAAGCACCAACTGGGGAAATCATCCGAGAACTTAAAAGTCTTTTGGGAACTTAACGTCAAATAATTTGTATCTGTTGAAATGAAGAACGGATCAGGAATTTAAGAAATAACTAAGTAGTTAAAGGGCTAACTATTTTACTTATTAAAGCAATATATTCTAAATAATTTATTTTATAGCAGTAACATAAAGGTTTGAAATATAACTTTACAAAATTGCATTTAAGTTTTAAATTTTTCCTACTACTCTACTTCTAAGACATAAACCGATTCTCATTTGTATTAAAATGAATTTTTTATATTTTTTTTCCTTTCTTTATGAATGTAAATTGCTAAATATAATGCTTAGCCATTCATTAGATATATGTACGATATTGCTGAAACAAATACAATGTTTGGCACAAGGAACAATGTCCAAGCAACAAAGTCTTTTTTGAGACGACTTTGGCAATTGTCAGGCATTTGCATGCTAAGCAAAATATTCTTTGAGGACAACAGCAACATCAGCAATTGAAGTAGCAAAAGCAGCCGCCATAAAATAGACTTTCTATCTGTCGGTATATCCTGGATCCCCCCCCCAACTGACACGTAAACTATTTGGCACGCAATGCGAGTTGCAGCTGAGAGGCGACTTGCTGAGTCTTTGATGCACATAAAATGTCAAATGCCAAGCAATTTCCACCGAGGCAAAGAAATGAAGATGAAGTCACTGTGAGAAGAAAAATCAAAGGAGTAGAGATTGAGAAAAAGTAGCAGCGAATTTCCACCACATTGATGGTACAATCTATTGCCAAAGTATAATGTGATTTGGGAATTGATTACACAAGACCAGCTAGTCGTGGTTTAGTCAATAGACAAATGTGCAAACTGTTTGTGTTAGCCAAAAAAAAAAAAATTTCTTTTACCTTAAATCTCTCCCCCTTCCCCATGTCTTCGTACATTCATTTTACGCAAATTACATTTTGCGTTTTACGCTTGTCGCTCGCAACCCTCTGAGAAGTAAAACATTTCGCATACAGTTTTTAATATGCCATTCATCAACCCGACGAACCCTGGCCACTACTTGTACACTTGTTTGTAATCCTGTCATTCATTTTGACTTTATTGACATGACCGTTCGCCGTCTAGAGTCGCGACTCGAGGGTAGCACAGACCTCTCATCAGCATCCAGCAGTCAGCATGGTCACGTGTTGCCAGCAATTCAATTTCAAAAAAAAAAACCTAGGGAAGGCATGACGCATTTCATTCATCTCAAGTTGGCTACTAACAACCGCAGCAACAACATCGGCAGCAATAGCAACAACATAAACAACAATGGTACAGTAAAAACTACCTCTCAACTGATTGCATTGTCAACAATTTTCCCTTTGTCGGACAGCTGATTTTATAAATAGAGATGACCAATATTCAAATGAGAAATATGTCAAGTAAAAAAGGAAAATCAAATAAAATTGAATCAAATTGCCTATACAAATTGATATCGAAAGTAAAATAAAAATATAAATTATTTTAAGCCTCTATCCTTTGAAAATCAGTTTTTTATACAGAAACAAATAATCCTAAATGTTCAATAATTGATATAGAGATTTCAATTAAGCTATGTATTTATATAAATCTCCAATATACATTTTTTGAAATACTTAATTTTCGTCTTAACAACATCCTTTGAGGAATTGGACTTAAGTTTTTATACATTATTTTGTTTAAAATATATAAAATACTGTATTAGATATAAAGCCCATACAAAATAATGATTTACAGATAATATATATTCTGGAAAATTAAATACTATAAGTTGCTTAAACATTGTGGGATTGTAGTCTTGAGAATTAATGAAATATATATAAAAAACAATTTTAGTGAAAAAATTTTAGGCAACTTATTACATTCTTTATATTTATTGCCATTTACAATTCAAACGAAATTCATAATGCTAGAATTAAAAATGACGTTCTTATTAGCTCTTCCTTGATCAGCTAGGAAAGATTAAAAGAGATGATTGAATTTTCCAGTCATCGCTTGAAAATATCGTAAATCGTACTTCACCGCGAAGTATGAAAAAAAACCCATCTCTAAAATTTAGATAGCCACCCCATTTGTCAATTTATTCTCTCATCTTGGGTCATCATCTGGTTGGGTCTACTTTTGTATGTGAGGCAGCTAGTAAATCACGCAAATGTATGCACCCCAGTCATGTGTCTGCCACACCCACAGTGTGGCATTCAACGCTCATATTTACCGTTGCCGATGATGTTGCTGTTGCTGCCCTCTTGGCAACTGTCAGACTTCTGTTGCCACTGCCATTGCCCTGCCACTGCCTTTGACAAGTCACAGAGACCAATTTCAAACCCTCAGCATCATTTTGTCATTGTGTTTATGGAAATTCCGGGGCCACTCATTCCGGTCCCGGTTATAGTCCCTCTTTCTGGTTCGCAAACCGTTTCATATTGCCATATCCTGATCATCATCATCATCATCATCATCGTCATCATTGTTCGCCTTTGTCCTTGTCTAGTGTTCCGTATAGTTGCAACAACTTCCAACAAAATTGAATGACTCATGCCACGAATCATCGTATTCACGATTTCCGATTTTGATTTTTGCCATTGAAAATTGAATTGAAAAGCCTAAACATCTTTCATTAATCGCAACAATTTCCACTTATGTATATGTAGGTTGGCAGACGGCGACGGATGGTTGTCTAACAATTTAATGAATTCACTGTCTGGCTTACCTCCATCCACCAATCGCCCCCTCAGAAGCCATTTGTACATCCTGGTCCTCCGTACGGATAAAGCACTTAAATGCAATGGCCAAAAATAATTCAAAAAACAAAAGCAAAAGGCGTAGAAAGGCAAAGTCCGTTTAATTATGCGCAGGCAGCAACAAACAGAATAAAAACAAAAATTAAAACTGAAGAAAGAGACCCCAATTCCAGCTGGGTATATCCCAACCAGAGAGACGACGACAGACACAAACACGCATTTACAAGCGTTTCGAAAATTCACTAAAAAATTTGTGCAGAGAAGCTTAAAAACAAGCAAAAGCCATTGGAGGGTTGTTGCACTGTATGCGGGGTGTTGGGAGCGGGTCTTCATCAACTAGCAACAGCAATAACAACAAAAGCACCAACAATAAGACATAATTAATGTAGATCTAGGATATCAAGGAATCGAATTTGTCATACCCATTAAAAACTTTGCTGCAATCCTATTATACAAATCACGCCGCCTCTTTAAATTACTGTGACATGATTAAAAATTATTATTAGGGTACATACATATATTCTTCAAGTGCGAGAATTCATGGTAATCTAACCTATTTTTATGAATCTTATTTGCCCTCAATGTATCGGAAACTCAGCAATAATGAATTTGTTTGTATTTTTATCTTTACGTAGGAATAAATTTTAATGTTAAATACAGAAAACTGAGTGACTTGTGAATTTTATATAGTATCTTTTAGATGATTTTTGTACCTACTTAAATTCTTCAAATGAGAAAATTAAATTGGAAAAAATGTATAAAATTTCAAGATAATCTAACCTATTTTTATCTTATTCGTTTTCAATTTACCGCAAAGTCAGCAAAAATGAATTAGTTTGTATTTTTAACTACAGTTAACATGTAAAATGTGTTTACAATTTTAGACAATAAAAATATTTATTATTAAGTTCAAAATTCTTTGTAGATTTAATCTTAAAATAAATTGTAGTACTTACTTTGCTATATTATTGTTTGTTATATAAATTTAATTGGATATTAAACAATAACACATTTATATTGCTGTTATAAAATGTACGTTAATACCCTTCTTAACCATTAAACATTATAATTCTAGGGTATACCTGAAGGGTTGGCCAAGTCTTCAGCAACAGTGCGTCGTCCCCCTTAACCCAACTTGCTTACCATCTGACTTTCTCAATTGAATGCGAAATGAAGAAGCATCAGCATCAGAGTAAAACAGAAGGTTTCTTTGCTCTAGCAATGGCGTTTTCCATAAGGACTTTATTACTTTTTCATTTCGTTTCATTTTGTTTTAATTTTATTATGAGCCAAAATGGCAATGGTACTTTACTGGACCAACTCTTGACTGAAGAAGTGAAGGAGCATCAGGAGTAGGGCCAAGAACGGGACAACATAATACAATACACAAAGACATAAAGACAGAGAGAGAGAGACAGTTAAGTGATACAAGGGCAACAACGGATACAGATACAACAAAGACAATGAGCATCAGGAGATGGAGGAGATGTTGCGGCTGTTTCTGGTTTTTGGTACTGTCTGCTCGCCAAGCGAAACAATTTTTAATTAAATTTTGTGTGTATTTTATACAAATATGAATAATTATTTATGGCACACATACACACACACACACACACACACACACACACAAGCACACATTTATAGACGAAGCGAGAGAGAAATATGCGTAGGCAGTTAATACTAACAGCCGAGCAATATATATTATCTGTCTTAAAATAGAAAATGAACATAAGGCACACATTTGGCATATTTCATTGAGGCGTCGGCGATTAATTGTCGAGGCTTGGCTCAAAGTGTTGCTCTGCATTTAAATTGCAGATGATTATTTAAATTTCTCATACAATTTACATAATGAAGGTCGGCACTTCAATACGATACGATGCGATGTCTTCCCTTCACTTTCTTTGTCCTGTTTGCTTTTTCTGATTCTGCTCTCTTCAAATTAATCAAACAAATTGCTGGCTCAGTGGACAGCGAAAGGCACAGTGAAAGAGAGTGAGAGAGGGAGAGAAGACTGTCTTGGCCGCGTCTTCTAGTTCCCATACTGAAAGCCGTCTTTCAAAATGTAATTTGCAAAAATATTTGCTTTCAATAGAACAGATTTCAGAGCATGAGATTTGTGCTTAGCTCAGCTTTTGGCCTACACATGTGCCGTCAGTCCAAATAGTTTGCTTTTCTGATTTACTTTTTCGCCCGAAAAACAAAAAACAAATATAAAATATTGTCTTACATATAATTTCATAATATAAATTTAATACATTTTTATGAGTAATTAATTAATTAATTAATTTCCTGTTGTTTCTGGGGAAAATTGTAAAGGCGCTGCATACTTTTGGGGATCGTAGAAGTTGATTACCGCTTTAACTTTTTTTCCTGTATTTACCTTATCATTGGAATTAAAATTGGGTATTTTTTATCACACAAGAGAAGTGAACATATTATATTTATATTAATATAGATTGGTTTCAAGATCTTTTTAGTAATTCAATTCAAGATGGAACCTGTATCAATCTTACAAAAGCTGCTATAATAAATCTTAGTAAAAATTCAAATTATTCACGCTCATTTAGGTTTACCTATTGTTTTATAATTTCATGCAAAAAAAGGAAGAATCATTTTATTTTTGTGTTGATCTAAAAGCTAATTAATTATTTAATAATTATAATTAATGGACAGAGTACAAATTCTTGAGTATTAAAAAATAGTATTTTCTGGGAATGTCTTTGAATTATTTTGAAAAAGGGTACCGCTACGCCTTTGCATTGAAATTTGCTCTCTCTCATATAAAACTTGTTGGTGTTTGCAATAGAATTTTCCATGTTGCACTTTTTGATTTTCAATTTCTATGGGTTATATCCATTAGGTAAATGGGTATATAGAAGTTCAATATTAGACCGACAGGAGATGTTAGAGATGAATATTAAAGTGTGATTGGCAATTTGAACTTTAACTTGATGAATGTTTGCACTCAATGTGTAAGCTTTAAATTTCAAGTATAGACTAGTTTTTTGTCGTTCAATCAATTTGCTTTTAACTCTGCCAATTTCAATCAGTTTTCCTATACATTTGGCTATTATTTGAATTCAATAAAATTGCAATGCTTTTTCATTGGCATACACTTGTATCAAAGAAAAACGATTTGCCTCTGTTTATGAAATGCAATTGGATATGTTTAAACATTTCACATATCTTGTCTATTATTTGATTTGCAACAAAGTAATATTAATACATACTTTATTCAATAATGATGCGAATGATAATTTGAATTGAATGTGTAAAATCAATTTACTTTTGGCATATTAATTGAATTTTTGTTTTTTAACCTCCTTTGTGAGGCTTTTATATAGAAAGTTTTTGATACCCCCCCCCCACCCCATCCACGACCCTTCAACCAGCCGTCATTGCCGCAAAACACTCACACCTTTGCCGCAGTTGTTGTGGATTGGTTAGAGGTTTTTGTGCAGTAATTGAAATATTTATTTTTCATCTCATTTGCAATAATAAAACCGCAGAGAAATGCCGCCAGTTTGTGCGAATTGGCCCCCAGCCAAATGTTTTTCATCTAACGAACACACACACAACAACACAAAAACACACAAATACATACATGCAGAGTGATACAGACTCATAAATGCAGAAATAACACAAAGGTAATTGTCATTTTGTTGTATATATTTGTATATCTGTGTGTCCATCCATTCATTTGCCCTATTTGCCAATTTGCCAAACTTTTGCGTTAATTATGAGCCAAAATCAACGCGTTGCGAAAATTCTTTTGTGTGTGTCTGCGTATGTGTTTGTGTATGTGCTTTTTGTACATTTGTTTTCGATTAGCTGCAAGCGAAAAGTCAACAAATCAATGCAACTCAAATAGTGACAGGCAAATAGTTTGACAAGAGTTGACGGGGGGGTCAATGGTTCGGGTTGGATAGATTGGTTTAGTAATAGGGACATAGGTTGTGTCACATGGCCTGGAGCGTAAATAAAACTTCGTTTACTTTGTTTGTTTCACTAGTAACAATATCATTTTCTCTTATCCTCACTCCA
Source organism: Drosophila insularis (assembly GCA_018903935.1). Classification (NCBI taxonomy): domain Eukaryota; kingdom Metazoa; phylum Arthropoda; class Insecta; order Diptera; family Drosophilidae; genus Drosophila; species Drosophila insularis. The sequence continues at coordinate 3,769,938 of JAEIFP010000666.1, read as the reverse complement.
TACCTCTGCACTGTGCCCACACCACAAAATTGATGTCAAATTGCAATTAGCGTAGAAATCGAAAATTTTGCAATTAATTATAAAGCATTCGAAGAAATGATACAACAATGAAATGAATAGATACTCTTTATGGGGAAAATTGCATGGAGAATTTTGGGGCCGATGAGGCGTATAATTGTTTCATCAAGCACAAGCTATTAATATGCAATTGCATAACTACTAAAGTATGAATTATTGTAAAAAGTATAAATTAAAACTTTGCAGTCAAATGTTTAATTTGTTTAAAAGATGTTTAAAAATACAAATTTGGCAAAATTAATAGTGATTTAATTGTCACCTAAATTAAAATTTTATTAATATTTAATTTATTACTTTTACTTGTGGTTAATATTTTGACTAGTTTTCCATAAATTTCATTCGGATAGCAATACAAATAAAAAGAATTGCAGTAAACTATGTCATTTTTAGGCATATTGATTTGTCTCAATTATTTTTGAAAGTAATAAAATATACATATGTATCTACATGAATAAGTCTCTTAAAATTATTCTTAACTTTAACTCTTTAACATAAGGTAAGTTTCATATGAAATATGGTCAATGACAAGTCCAATTTCAGCAACTTTAATTTTCCTAAAAAAAATTTATTTATTTTTTTTTTAAAAATTATTGCTCAAAATTACAATTTAAATTAATAGGATGTTTGAATTACAATATCTTTAAGCGTCAAAGTGAAAAAACATTTTATCTAAATTGATGACTTTCTGCCAAAGAACGACCTATAAAAGTTAAGTTATTAAGGCCTTTATCGTATGTTTGTATGATAACTTTTAGCTTATTATGCCAATATTATTTTCTTATTTTCATTATATTCGCAAATGAAATAAAAACATATTAATGTTGTAGTTTCCTGAGCTTAATAAAATTCTCCTGAGTTATTATTGTGTATACCTTAAAGCATAGTATGGAAAATAAAGAAAAATCGTCAAATGCATCTTACACTTTTCACCAAAATTAATGGGTTATCCATTCGAAAAGTAGCTAAAAAGAATCTTCCTCTGAAATAGTTCATAATATATTTTTATTTCTTTATTTAAGATCTGTCCTTACTAAAACAATTGAAGACTTGCTTGACTAAGTTGACCTGGCATAAGTCATCATTGATGGATTTGGAAAAGAAGATCCAATGGATGGCAAAATACTTATTGCCAGATGTTTGAGATGGACGTTCAATCTTTGCATGTATTTCGAGAGTCTTTAAAAACTTTGAGTATGGCAAAATGTATTATAAATAAGCGATTAAACTACAGTTTGCATGAATGATAAATGTTTTTTTTATCATGATCCCTAAAAATAAAATATGTTGGCTTTACTTATGGAAGGTATTTAAAATCATTCCACAGGTAAATAATGCTTACGGTATATATGATTCATTTATTTAGCTTCAACAAATCGTATATATATGTATGTATATCCAAAGTCCTTTATTCTCATCCATTTTGTAAATGCATTTTGCAGCACTTTCGACAATTTTTACAACGATTTCGTGAATATTTCATGCGATTTTGGTAATATTTTCTTCTTTTTTTTGGGTTACTGTGAAAATTTTCTCAATTGCTGATAGTCGTTTGTCACTTTGTCACGATGTAGTCGTTGTTATTATTGTTGTTGTTGTCGCCACTAAATGCATTCATGAATAATGCAAAAGATTCATCGATTTGTGGTTGATGGGAAGAGCAATCCAGCAAAGGAGTGAGAGTGGGAGTACTTTGAATATCTAATGGCTATTCTCTATGCTTGTGGTTATAAGTGAATGGTTGGATTTGATATTCAACGAAAAGGGATTAGAATAAAAGTTAATAAGTTAATAATAAGTTAATAAGTTAATTTTCAATTAATTTTTGTTTTAGTTTATTGAAAACATGTTGGATAATTTCGTGCTCTAAATTAGTTACACAATTCCTAGAATTGAGACCGAAAATTTCCTGCATTTTCTAGTCACCCACACTTAGGTTATAATTTTCAGTATTGGCTAAACACGTAGTTTGGCCTGATGCCTTCCCTTTACTCTTCATTCCACCCCTTATATATAATGCATGCAACTAAAATTGTGAACTCGCAAAAGCCACAAAATGGGGCAAAAGGAAAGAGGTGGAAATGTCGTTGGCTGTCAGCGTAACTTCAATGCCAGAGAATTGAAGACAATGTAACTCAAAAGTAGACACAATGTAACTTGGCTACAGTTGTGCAATACAGCACACACACACACACACACACATTCACACAGTAGCACACAATCACCACGTTGCAAGTTGCAGCGACTGAGACGATTATGCCAATGGCAGAAGCAAGCGGTCTAAAGCAAACGATTTGTCACAGAGTTGGCAGAGTTGAGTTTTATTGCCGAGTTCGACTTGACTCGAAAGAGAAACCACAAATACTTGGACCACCCAAACATCCACCATCACCCACCAATCTCCTACCAAAAATGCGGATAAAGTGCCCGTGGTTAGGGTCGTATGTGTGTGTGTGTGCATGTGTTCTTGAGGGAGGAGTGAGCGCGCTATCCTGTGGTGAACGCGTGCGATTCGATTTCAAAAACTCCAAGCCGGGAGTTGCGAACATGACACTGTCCAAAGTCGTATACGTCCTCCTTCATACGCCCAGCTGCAAGTGACAGTAATTGTTTTATTGACATTGATTGACAAGGAGCAAGTAAGCAAACAGGAGTGGCCAGAGCAGGGCATCCTTCTCCCCTTTCTGGCTGCCAAGTCAAGCCAAAGACAAACTGCAATGCCAATACGAATTTCTATCCAGAGAGAGAGAGAGAGAAAGTAAAAGAAAAAAACAAAACGAAATATATATCACCCTTCATCCCCAAAACCTCATCTTCATCTCCATCTCCATCTGCAACTGGCAAAATGAGCAAAAGATTTCAATTTCATTTTGATGGATCGTATTTTGCGTTTTTCTGGCGTAAAATCCATCGTGAAGCTGTGCAGTCAAAACTTCACAATGCACTTTTTGGCTCTCTCCACCAATCGCCATTGTTTACTCTTGTAAGCTGCTGATTAAACCATGCCATGCCCCCTCTTCTATACCCGCCCCCTGTCCATTCCACTCTTGTGCTGGTTCTCTTGTCTTCCTATGGCAAAGAACACATCAATTGATTCTGGGTGTGCACAATGGCTATGCCTGTGTTCCATTGTATGTAGGAAAGACAATTGTTTGATTTTCGATGTTTCTCTCTTGTTTCATTTTATTTTTAAAGACGAAAACATATAAAGAGATGGGAAGAGGAATGCCAAAAGGGGAAACGGATAAAATTTATCTTCAATTTTGCTTTCAATGCAGTTTTTCATTCATTTTTGGTAGACTTTTCGCTGTAGGGATTAGTCTTTATGTTACGTAATGCACATCAATCTGTTGTATCGGAAGCCAAATTCTTTCCTTTTCCTTCTATTACATTTTCATTTCCATTATGAGTTTTCTGCCAAACATTTTCTTTACTTCGTTTTTGCCTGTTGTCATGGCATTGCCGTTGACGATGTTGCTGCTGTTGTTGTCGTTGCTGTAATTGGCTCATATTAATTATGAAATCGTATTTTGAGGGCAAAGGGGAAATTTATTTGGCTTATATTTCGATTTTGGTTTCGTTTTGCAGTTGGTATGTATTTTTTCGTGATGTCCCCCCGAGGATTGGGTTTGAGAAAGATGAAATAGTCCTGAGCCAAAATCGAATTGGAAATGAAATGTGATGCTTAATTAGTTTTGTTCATGCGGCTGCTTCCTCCAAGGATGTTGATGATGATAATAATAATGATGATTAGGAATTGAAGCATGTGATGATGATGGATTTTTGTGGTTATTTTTTATGTGCAATTTCATAAGCTTACACGAAATATTTGGCAAATATTTTTAAGTGCTAAAACTCCATGAGGAATCACTTTTGTACCAATACCAACAAAATTTATTGATTTATATGGAGAGGTTCTACATAATTTAATTTGCTTAATGAAAACAAAAGAGTGCAGTAAAGTGAGAAGTCATTTTTGTTTTTTTTTTATATAAATTTAATGTAATTTGCAGCTGTGTTGTATGCAAACTTTTCTTTAGATTGCTTGTCTTAAATCCACCAGTTTAAAATTTTGGATTTTCCGTCACATTTTTGAGATTTACCTAGAATGAAAATTAATTCTTTGATAATTACTTGGATGTTCGTATTTCAATTCCGAGATTTCGACTGACAGATCATGACTGAATTCAGTTGTTTGACTTGTTCTGGAACAAAACATGAGTCAACAACTAATTTCTTGGCAGACGTTGTTAGACTAAAAATCTGAACTGCTTTGATTATACACTTAATCTTATGAAGTCTATATTGCATAACATAACTCATTTCTGTCATGGACTTCAATGCAACAAAACCAATGAGAAGGCGTAAGAGGAGTGTAAGTCCATGTTTATCCCACTCTAAACCCATAACTACAGATAATTTGAAAGTGCTGAAGAGTCTTTATACCGATGAGGAAAAAAAATGTAATTGCTCACAACAATGTATTTATAAATCCCTATAAAAGATTAATATAAAAGCTAGAAAATAGCATCGAAATCCTGAGTGTTTCGATGGGCAAATATAAATAGAAATAGTCGAGAGGATGTGTAGAAATTGAAACAAAAAATGTTTCATTTTAAATGACGAAAGTTACATCTCACTAAATGCTATATTATACAAACGACACTTTGAATGTCTTTGAAGTAAAAAATATTGGGAAATATTTATGTTGTAAATTGTTGGTGTGTGAGAGGCCTTTTTGAAACTTAACTATAAAAAACTGCTAAAAACTAGTCCAAAAATTTATAAAAAATTAAAAAAATCGTTGCATCCAATATTTGTTAAATTAATAAGTTTCAAATTTTCTTAAAGAAGCAAATTATATGTTTTGGCCAGACAAGGCTTCCTGAAGACGCTTCAGATTAATCAGTCCAGATTTTTAGTTATATACATAAGTAAATATTTATGTACCTATATCTATATGAAAAATATAAAAATAAAAGTTTTCATTAGTTATGTAGTCTAGATAAAATGAAGTAAGTAAGTCGTCTCGCCGACTTGGATATACCATACACCAGTAAAACAAATATTTTAAAGTTATAATAACCAATGCATTATCGTATTTTAAAAAAAATCTGTTTGCATGCTTTTTAGAAGCATATCTTAGTATTTCGCTCAGTCAAGCATTCGAGCACCCTAGCGCCCCCACCAGCCAACGGCCAACTCCGGCCATATGGAAAAACGTTCATATGCATAACTTGGCTATTTTTATTCCGATTTTGATCAAATTTGGTATTTTGCTGGATATTAGTATCAAATTTAAGTGTGCTAAATTTGATTGCACAAGGTTGAAAATTACGGGAGATAATCGAGTTTTTTCAAATTACGGGGGCGGAAAGAGGCGTGGCAAAATCTTTACACATCAAAAATGTGCGCAATTACTAAGCAAATATTCATACCAAATTTTGTGTCTCTAGCTAGAATAGTTTTTGAGAAAATCGGTTTTATTTAATTTGCGGGGGCGGTAGGGGGCGTGGCAAAATTTTTACAAATACAAAACGTGCGCATTTACTTAGCAAATATACATACCAAATTTTGTGTCTCTAGTTGCTATAGTGTTTGAGAAAATCGGTTTTATTTAATTTGCGGGGGCGGTAGGGGGCGTGGCAAAAATTTTACAAATACAAAATGTGCGCGTTTACTAAGCGAATATACATACCAAATTTTGTGTCTCTAGTTGCTATGGTGTTTGAGAAAATCGGTTTTATATCATTTGCGGGGGCGGTAGGGGGCGTGGCAAACATTTGAAACAAACTCGATAAGCGTACATATGACACGAGTCTACATACCAAATTTGGTGGCTCTAGCTCTTATAGTCTCCGAGATCTAGGCGTTCATACAGACGGACGGACGGACGGACGGACGGACGGACGGACGGACGGACGGACGGACGGACGGACGGACGGACGGACGGACGGACGGACGGACGGACGGACAGACGGACATGGCTAGATCGTCTCGGCTGTTGATGCTGATCAAGAATATATATACTTTATGGGGTCGGAAAAGCTTCCTTCTGCCTGTTACATACATTTTAGCGACTTTAATATACCATTTTCACCCTATGGGTGTATGGTATAATTATTTAAAACTGTGTTTCTGGAACGTCAATATAGCTAAGGAAAGTTAGCGAAATATTTCTTTTTAAATAAATATAAAACTTCAATTGATACAAGGCAAGTTTATTGTTTTCCTACATTATCCAAAAGTCTTGGTTGAAATACTTTCATGATAAAAGAGAGGGTGGTCTAAAAAACAAAACCAACAAAGAACATCCAACAACAAATGCCAACCGGCAACAACTTTTCTGGCACTGATAACGAACGGCAACAGGAAATGTCGGCAACAGCCAGAGCAGCAGCAGAAACAATAAGAAAACTGCAATATGGCATTAGAAGGAGTAAAACCAGGCCATGGAAGGGTAGATACATTGGTAAGGGATACTTTGGTCATCATCCGTAGGCTAGAAAAACAACATTCAGTACGATAAAGTTGCAGTCTGGCCGCCATAACTCGAGTGCATAAATCTTGGAGGGCTTTTTGTGCTTGGACCATGCGGCAAGGCAAGGTGACATCTCTCCAAACTGGCCAGGCAATGAACAGGTTTAACTGGCCAAAGGACAATCCCAACCAGGAGACCAGACATAGAAAGGCATTGCATAATAAATTGCACTCATAGTGTTATAAATATTCCATGCCCACACACATCCCTCCTCCGCGTCTGTTCTGCGTACTTGTGCTTGTAGCAGCTAGACATGCAGAGTCGGTACCTTCTGTCGTCTGTCACAGAGTGGGTAATACATGGTGTAGAAAAATGGGAGGGTCCTTGGCTCGGAGAGTCAGAGGAAGGTCGCCTTTGACTGGCTCGTCTCCTGATAGGCATCGAGGCAACAATTTCGCACATGAAGATTAAAACTGTAAAAATGAAATGCTGACACAGCTGATAAAAACTAAAACAAAAGAGTGAATTCCATGGGTACTTGGTAGAATATCAAATACTCTTTTCATCAAAATTTCTAATTATTCGTTAAATTCATAATAATCTTAAGTGTCTTCTTTAGGACTATAAATTGTATAGGATGTCTGATAGTTTTTTAATTTTTTTAAGGAATTTCATTTCAAAGATTCTGTAATTAAAAATGAGTTCTGTAACATTCTACTTACATTTAGTTCAAAATAGAAAAAAAATGGTTTATAAAGATTTTACGATTTTTTATTTTAAATATCCATTCCAATTCTAATCACTAAATTTCATGCAAATGATCTTTAAATTCTGCACCAAACTTTCGAAATCATTTCGAGAAAATCTAGTCTTTTCGTAACTACCTTGCAGTAGGAAAAATCATCGTATGGTAGTTTTATCGTTTTCATAGTTTTCACTGATTTTTTTTGTGTGTGTGTGGCATGCGGCATACTTTTTTGTGAGGTGGGAAGGAAAACCGTCAACTAAAAAGTGTTAAATGGAAAACAATAATAATGCAATGCAGTTGGGCCATCGTCTCCTTCCCTTCACATCACCCCTCATCGTTTATTGGACAAACCCATTAAAACGGGGCTCAGTCCACGAAATATGCGGCGACAACAATAAATTAATGCGATTTATTGCGACGATAAGCGGACCCACGGCCAAAGCAAGAGAGAGAGAAAAAGAAACCCACATGGGTAAGGGTAAGGGTGAGGGTATGGGTGAGGGTGTGCCCCAGCAACGTGTGTGGGCTTGTCCGCAAGAAGATAAGCCTTACAGCCCTCAGCCCTAAGCCCTGAGCTTCGAGCCTCGAGCTCCGAATCCTGGAGCCATGGGCGTGGGTGGTATGCAAAAATTTTGTGTCCCTCATGCGATGAAGCGACAGGGTTCGTTTGGAATTTACAATGCCGCATGCAACGCGCATCAAAAGTTGGCCGCCTTCTTCTTTCAATTCTGAGATAAGCCCAAAGTACTTTGGCATTAACCAGTTAATTAGGGTCTCGAAATGCCCAAAATGTGTCTAGAGGCACGCCCCTTTTGGAGCACATCAAAATGCCATTTTAATTAAGAAGAAAGCAAAAGGGGAAAAATAACGTTAACCGTCAAATGATGTGTGAGAAGTCGATAGGGCTAAATCACAAAGGCAAACAGGATAATAAGAGGAATGGAAAAATCGCGTTAGGTGGGAAATTATTTCTCTCCATCCACAAGGGTGGAAAAATGAAATGGAAATGAAAAAAAAAAGAAAACAAAAAATCCTCTCTTCCCTTGAAAAAAACAAAAAAATAAGAAGCGAATACAACGAGCAATTGGGCACAGCTTTTCCGAAAAGCTAGAGAAAATCTTGTGTGAAAATTTGTTGAGCATGCAAACTGCCGTTGCCGTTTTAGTTGCTGCTGCTGGTTCTGGTGGTTGGATTGCTCTGTCGAGCAATAATTGCATGAAATGCCCAACAAAATTTTGCTGAGTTTACGTTTTGCTTTTGGTTTCGGTACCAGCAAAACAGACTGAAGATGAAAGGCGAGCGGGATGACTGTGCTGCGGTTCTAACTGCTGCTGTCCAGACGCTAAGCCGACACAGCCGCCAGCCACTAAATCACAATCCAAAGCCGCTGTTAAAACATGAGCCAAAGCAACCAAAAATTTGGTGGTTGACAGCATTCCAAAAGCGGTTCGTAGGTAGGTTAGGGTTGAACTCTATAAGATGCTGGGTGGTTGCACTGCTATTGGCAGAACACGTGCCAAAGCGAACAGTAGCAACAGCAGGGAGCAGCCTGAGGCCAACTTGGATAACTGACACTCCACCGCAAGATTTGATTAGAAGAGATCCTTGAAGGAAATTTTCATAATGCTTGTTAAACATAGTTAGTAGTAGTAATGGTCATAATAAAATATTTCTGCTCATTCATTTTATTTAAAACATAAAAATTGCACCTTAATCTCTGTACATTGTTTTAAGTAAGTAAAGGGGTTATATAAAGTAAATATTTAAAGTATTGTGGCATTGCGTACATCCACGCCCATTTCCTCAATTTGTAGGACATCGTCATCGCCATCCCCAACGCCATTGTACTCATTATCGCATAGCAGTGATGTCTCATGGTCTTTCATTGAGTAGGATCTCCCTCCCGAAAATCCGTTACCCAATGCCTTCTTGAAACTGACCGCGTTCACTTTGGCCGTTGTTGCCATCGAAGCCGTCGAACAAGATCGCCAGCGATAGGCTAAGCTGGCCACCACAGTGATTGTTATAATGGCCAGCATAATGTACCAAAAGATATGAGCAGGACTTGTGGAATTTTCATAGTCTTTTCCACTGATATCATCTGAACTCACTGACCAGCTAATGCGGGCGGGAATGTCTAAGGAACAAACAAAAATGATAGAATACAATTATGATGATTTTATGGACTTGATATTAATAATATTAATGCCATATTTTATATGTTATTTATCGAATTCAATCATTGTCCAAGTCTGGACAAATTTTAAATATGCTTAACAGAAAAAAAACAGAAAATAAATATAAAAAAAAATTATTCTGATTAGCCTAATACAAAAATTGTAACTGATTGAAAAATAGCGGAAACTCATGCTTAAACACGATAAATTAAAACAAATTTCAAATGGTATATATACATATTTATATAATTTTACATAAGATTGTTTTATTGTGTTACATTAGTAAAAAACAGCATGAATAAATCACATTGCAAATAACATCATGAACTCTAAAGTCCTATACATTTAAAATTTGAAAAAAGAATTTAATGGAATGAAAGTATTTTCTGCTATGGAATGGAATAGATAACAACTCATACTCAACATAAACTCATAATATGAGTTCTCACTCTAAGAAATTTAATTCTCACTTTAATATGAAAAAAATAGGTGATAAAAATATTCTAAACTCCCTTGTAAGATCTTTCAAAAACCGAATATCTCCAGTAAGTATTATAAAAAAATATTGCCGAATTCCATTTATGTCCATTGATTGGAAACTGTAGAATATTTTCAACTAAAAACTCAAACACATATTTTTTTTTAATAATTTAAAATAATTTAATTACATTGACACACAGTCTAAACAACATTTTTTATGAAATCATAATTAAGGGCTGAAAATATTGCCCGAATTCCTCGATTAGAAGTTGATTTTATAGCAGCAGAAAATATAAAAGAGCGTAGCTAGGTATGGACAGAGTATTAAAATGTATATTATAATAATTCAATTCATTTCGTTATGCAATTCCATTATACAATTAAAAATAGAAAAAGTGAAGTTTTTGCCATTCTATGGTGGTAGGTAGTCAAAAAAGTATTGCCAACTAACTAAAGACTTACCTGTATTTTGATGTTCAGTGCTTGTTGATGGCAGCGGTGCAATCGATGTTGCTGGTGGCTTAGTTGTTGCTGTTGTTGTTATAATTGCAATCGGTTTTTTAGTTGTTGTAGATGTAGTTGTGGTTGTTGGTGTGGTTTTTGTTGTTGCTGCTGTAGTTGTTAAAGGTTTGTTAGTAGTGGTTCTGCTTGAAGTCGTAGATGGAATTGTTGTTTTCTTGGTGGTTGATGTTGTTGTCCTTTTCGTTGTAGTTGTTGTCCTTTTCGTTGTGGGTGTGGTTGTCGTTGTTGTTCTTCTCGTTGTAGTTGTAGTTGTTGGTGTTGTTGTCGGTATAGTTGTCATTTCCTCTTCAATAGTGGTTGAAGTCTCAGTTGACACCAGACATGTTTGTAAATAATCAAAACAACAATTCTGATTTTGCAAACAATTTTCATCACAAGCGCAAGCTCCAATCCATTTGCCATCTGGACGCTTATAATCATCGCCAGGTGAGGCCTCACCACACCGATTTGTGCAGTTCATACGATCAAAGATCATTGGTTCATCAGTTGCTGCCTCAAGCTCCGATGTGGTAGATTCCACTTCTTCAACCGTACCGCAATCGCTGCCAGTCATTAATTGAACATCATCGATGGCAATATCTCCAAATTTCTGTGTCGGTTCAATGGCGGTAAAGACCACCTGGAAATCCTCGGCCATCTCGTCAATTTGAATGGTATGCTCCAGCCAAAGGTTACCCTGACTGCCTGATACAATGAATTTTTGCGAGCTGGCAGAACAAAAACAATAACAGAGAGAGCATAAACAAAAGATATAATCACAGTGAGGCAATGAGAGAGAAGAAAAGAGAGAAAATAATATGTACATATGTATATTTTTTACTTAAATGTATGTAATTCTTATCTTGCATGCGCTTCCGTTTCAAATCTGTTTCAACTTACTTATTACGTTCGCTGTTCCACATGACATCCAAGGGCAAGGAATGCCCCTTAACCGACACAGCCAGACTACCCACTCCAATGCCATACATGAAATAATGAAAGCGAAAACAACAAGCCGTCTTTAGGCTCAATTCACGGGAATATATAGGTGAGATTAGATGATAATCGCCATTCCGTTGACTTGATGACTCAAAGAGCATATAATGACCACCAAGTGCATGTTGCCATGTGTGATCATGTCGTGGTCCTGTGCTGTAGCTATGGAAATGCTTAACAGTGGCCATACGTTTCCATTCGCCATCTTTACTCCAGCCACACTGATCAGCAGTCTCGAAATCGCACGAATGATTCACCGAATGATTGCTGGGTCGACAAGTACCCAGGAGACGATCCCATTCTCGACCATTACAGAAGGCTGTTTGGTAACCCGATACGACAAAGCCATCATGGCACTGGACAACTGTTTTCATACTCCCAATCCTTTGCCTATCACCATTCTCTATTGCTTCAGGTTTTGCGCATCCCGGTTCTATGGCGAAATAAAGTCACTGTTTAACTATTTTGAAGTAATTGCATATAGATTTATCAACTCACTGGCACACACTGGAGATTCGCCAATTAGACGACCATCATTATTACAGGGTAGCATGCTATCACCACGAAGTACATGACCGTTATTGCAACGGAACCGTACATAGTTTCTCCTTACGACGACATAACCATTTGCAGGGATCTCTGGCCTGATGCATCGATTTTCGGATAACTTAATTAATGCCAAAATCACAACAACAAGCACCTCAATTCTATAGCTCTGCATGGTTCTATATTTCACTAAAGACTAAGGCATGAATTTCACTTACAGAGTTTCTGCGTTTGCTTCTTTGGAAATTTTCTCTCGCTTTTGATCGCTCTTTTGTTTTGTTTCTACATTTGGTGATAAAACCAATGTCTGATAATTCTCATGTCACTCAAAGTTGAATTTCACTCAGTTAACCCTTTGTTGCACTTGCTTGTTAATGATTTGTTATGCTATTTAGAAATTTGTTTTCTGACTTATTATCATAGAAACTAATGTTTCTTTGCATTTGATATATTTTACTTTTTGGTGGTAGTTATAATTTTTAAATTAAAATGTCGTGTTTTGAATTAACTGGACCTTAATTGATGACTATAGTATATATGTTATATTGTTATATTAGATTGCGAAATTTTGCACAATTTATCCAAGTTTATTATTATTTCAAATTACAGCATTAAAATAAATACAGTGCAAGATCTAAGTAATCGTACAGATGAGCTGACAGACAAATCTAACTACAAATGCACATCAGCCCGACTATTGTTAGTGATGAGTAATCAACAACAAATAAGGCAGTTCAATTAAAGTGAAAAATCAATATGTGTTAAAAATGTTAGTTATGTTTTCCCGAAGTTAATTAAAAAAAAAAAACTACATTCTTTTTATTTTCTTTTATTCGCTTTCGAACTCAAATGTTTTCTTTGACAAAAATGAGATGAGGTATTTTTAATGAAAACCCCAAAAACAAATGTTTAGTGATTTATTTAATAATTCCTTTGATGTAGTTATCGTCTAAGCCGATGGCTATAGTGGCTAGTGTTTGTAAAAATGAAAACTACTACTAAAAAAATAAAAAAAATATGATATGAAATACTTCTATCTCACTGAGAAGCAGCATTTACTTTAATTATGCATCAACATTATTTTCAAAACGAAATATATAAAAATTGTTTGCAATTTTGTCAACCATTTTGCAGTGATTTATCTTTAGAAAAAGAACCCCAAAATCTGCATAATGTTGTGTGTGTTTGTGTGTGTAGTTTTCTAAATGTCCATCGCTTTTGTTTCCTTTTCCAACTTAAGTTGTCTTCAATAAAACTAATGCCCCGGAATACATATTCAACTTAGTGTCAAGATAAAGATCTATGCATTGGCTATGAAAGTAATCCCTTTGATTGATAAAATCATCATTTAACTAAAGTTCATCCCCCAAGTATAAGAAGAGCGTTCTATTCGAATGCAATTATGCGCATCTCCTGTTAGGATACAGCAAGGGAAAAGGACAAGGCAACAGGACATGGAAAGAGGGGGAACTAAATAGTAGCAGCTTCTTCCTGTCGCCTGCCAACTAAAAATTATTGCCATCTCCTACAATGTAATAATTGCATTGCCCTCTTTTCCAACCGCCCCTTCTTCTTGCTCTCCCACATCTGGTTGCTAGCATCGTGATTTATGTTTACTTCCGCTTTAATCTGTAACTATTCGCAATCATGATGCTGCCTTGGCAGTGCTCTCACTTTCAGCGTGTTGAGATAATCAGTCAATATTGACAACTACTTATTGGCACTTCCGATGTCACTGCTCTGATGTTGCTCTCATGCCGTTGCCAATGAGGACACGTGACCAGGGATCAGGACCAGGGCACCAAGCACCAAGTACACGTGCCGAACGCCTGCAACAGAAAGTGAAGCGAAATGGTTTCCTCGTTTCCTTCTCATTTCATTTGCCACTCTTGCAATTCAAATTTCATTTATAATTGCTATCGAGAGATTGCCTTTAAGGGGTTGCTTACTTCTGGGTCTTTTTTTTTCTTATCAACATTGACGTGAATAACGGCAACTGAGACGCACAGAGGCGTGTGCAGCGCTACCGCTCTTTAAATATTTGCTCATTATTTTGATTATTATTATTCTTTATTTTTTTTGTTCATCGCTTTTTCTTTTACTTCGAAATTTAAAATTCTATGCACGGTGGTAAATTTTTTGGTACATGTTTTTCAAAAATTCAAAGGCACAATAAAATAATTTTTTTCTTATTGTATTTCGAAAAAAGCCTTTTTATTTTTTATATTCTATTTTTTCAACGTATTTGAAAGTCTTTTGTTTTAGAGTTGTTGATAAAATATTTCGAAATATAACTTAAATACATAAAAATATCCCGAATTTTTATTTTGCATTTTTTCTTTTGTTTTTCCCCATTGGTTTCTTCTCCAAAAATGCGCGAAAAAATCCCATTTGTCCCATAGTACCCTTAAAAATGCAAAAATTTTGTAACTCTAACCACTGTTGATAAGGTCTTTGAATCGCTTCCCACACTGTGATAGAACTTGCCCTTGGCCCAGCTGCGGTTGTCATGGCTTTTTGTGTGTTAAGCCAAAACGCGGATAAGTGTGGGAAATTTTCGTTGCCATCTCCAAATCGAAGGCTTGAAAAGGCAGTAAGCAGAAAGGAAGAGGGAAAGCAGGACTAATTGGGTTGCGTGGATAACCATTGGCAACCAAAACAATTATCCAAAATTAGTATCCTACTTGTCGAAATTAGTAGGAAAAAAATATCAAACAACAAAATTCTTAGAGTTAAGTGACCGTTTCTCTAACTATTAATTAATAATTGAAATCCTTTTGGTTTTTATTAGAGTTGTTCATTGTTTTTTTTTTTTTTTTTTCTTTGTGCCTGTAATAAATAAGATCGGAAATCACTAATATATTAATGATAATAAAAATAATGTAATTACATATTGTCGCAGAATTCCTGTCGACAGAGCTGTTTGGCGGGCAGTTTACAGAGCTTGTTGGTCTTACAATTGTTAGTGTTGAGCATTGAGAATGATTTGTTGTTGGTGTTGGAAACAAATGTGTATTGATAGACGTAGTTAGCCAACACTAGAAACGATATTTTATTTTGGCATCAATCGATGCTTGATCATTCGAAGAAGGGAGAAAGCTGGAATTATCTAGCACCAGAATTTAAAATTAATTTACTACGTAATCTAAGCTTGCTCTGAATTAAATTCAATCTATTGCAATCCTAGTATGAGCAGTCATTTAAATGAAAGTGTGAGTTATTGTTTGTGAGATCTAATACTAAGCTTTTTTAAACTTAAAGACATTTTTGAAGGAAATTACTTAAATGCTGTTATCTGTAGACAAACCGCGACATTTAGATTCAACCATGGACACATGTGGGAACAAAATTTTCCCGTTTGTGGTTCAAAGAAACCAAACTACTAAGCTAATCATTTTTAAAGCAGATTTAATAGTAATTTTAGGTTTAAAACTGGGATATCCTTGAAATGTAAAACTGGCTTTGTTTCTGCTTGTCATATTTGCTCTCTTATACATATGTCTGTATCTGGCAAAATGCTGGCCACAATCAAGCATACATGAAATCCATAATCCATATCCTTTTGTCCATTGTCCACTTCATTTATAGAAATGTAAAAACCTCGAACCCACATATGTACATATTTATGTGTTCACATTCATTCATTCACTTTTTCTCTCATTCATACATACATATGTATTTCAGCGGTGCAAACAAAGCAGAGGCAGTAGCAGCATATGAAATTCATTTACTGCCTTTCAAAATACTGACGCTGCCGCTCTACATCCCAGCACCAGGATACATATGTGTATGTGGTATATGACCATGGGGCTGCTAAAGCTGAAAGCACCTGAAAGCCCCATCCAACACGTAGCCGGCAACCACGTCAATTAAAGCGTTGCCGGTGCCGCCTAATTGGATTTATGCCACATTTATGTGTAGGTGCAAATTCGTGGAATTGCGGCGCACAAAACTCATGCTAAAAATCAGTAGGATAATGAGCGAGCTGCCATTAGGCTTAGTTCTAGGCCGACGGCCAGGCAAACACCGAACTCAATGAGAGAGTATGCGGAGTGAGTAGAGCATAAACCAAACCACAAACTTAATGTGAACCCAATTCTGAACTCGAGGGCAGAGCCCCAACAATTGCAAGTTCTGCGAAGCACTAACAACTTTCGAGGACTTTAAATGAAATTACGCGAAAAGTTTTTGGCCTAACCACCCAAGCACGGGACAGGCACAGGCACAGGCACAGGCATGCAGACAACAACTTTTTCCAAGAGATCATTGAGGGAGCGGTCTGGTATAGTGAGGGTTTGGCCCTTCTCCATTGCGGTTACGGGCACGCACTTGCAACTCAAGTTGAACGGAAGGCACATTAACGAATTTCATAAATTACCGCAAATTAAAGATACAATTCGATATATATGTATATACACACATATATCTACAGATATATGTATCTATGAAGTGTTGTTTGCCTTTGTCTGTATAGAAATTTATTTGTCTGTATGTGGGTGGGCTGTGTCCTTACTCTGCGGTCATTGGTTTGTAATTAATGCGACCAAGAGCTGACCAGTGCCTGGCTTGACACGCCTGCGGCCAACTAATCGACGAAGGTGGCTTCCTTGCTGGGATCCTTAGACTAAGACGAAGGCTGCTGTACATTTGGGTTGCTGCCTTGTTTGCGGTCGCGGTCGCGGTTCCAAGCCAAGAGATTCGAAGTCCAGAGGTTTTTTCATTGTATTTAATTTTATTAATTATTCATGTAATCTTCAGAGTTCAGCGGAATTCAATTCATTGGAGAATATATATTCCACTTTTGTGGACCGATGTTTGCTTTCTTAGCGTTTGAAAGGGCATTCATTAATAATACTAACTCACATATGTGTTAGTATCTGCCGAACTTGAACTAAAAATTCGGTAATTTTGTTGCATCTATGTAGATATAATATACAAAATTTAATGTTGTTTAATTTTTTGTGAAAACTGGCAAACTAGGATGGATCCGTCCTTGACAATAATTTATTTCTTTTTAATTCTCAGGTAAAAGGTTAGAATTTTTCTTTTTCTTACAGATAGTTTCAAGATAAAAAGGACTACTGGCTGAAAAAAATTCTTCAACGTCTATTCCAAAAAAAGAACTTGGTTGATATAATCATTCTTAAACAATTTATTTTTGTAATTTAAAATTTTATTTTCATGTGGTTCCACCATCCTAGCCTTTAGAGGGTATGTACATTTGATTTGATTTTTCAATAAGATAAAATTTTTAAATACAACTAAAATTAAATATGCACTGAGGTATATAAAGTTTATATTATAAACAACTAAACATAGCAAAATTTTTATCCAAAAAAATCTCAAAATTGTTATTCTAAAACATTTTAGATATTCTATCTATATATTTTTTGACTTTAAAGTATTTTCACTTACTCACCAGGATTATTTTCTCATTTCATTGTGTTTTAAAGCGACTTACCTATTGATATATTCAGATCGGTATTTTCCTCCTGCATAACTATAAAAATTTTCTTCATATATTTATTATAAATATTTATTGTTCAATAAGTAATACCAAAACATTTGCCAATAAGTAATGTGAGCTGTTTGCTGGCTGTGAAGTGTAGTTTAATTTTATTTGTATATTCGCTTTCAAGCACTTAGTTAATCAATTGGTTAATATAACCGCCAAGTTGCCAACCAGTGCCAGTTACTCCCCACCTCCTCCAGTGCAAGACCACCTCCGCCTTGGGCCTGTCAACGTTAGTCAAAGTGGCTGCCGCTGCTTACGCAAAACTGCGAAAAAATTGGCTGTGGCAGTGGCACTCTTATTCTCTCCTGTGACTCGCTTTCTCGTCTGCTGCTGCTATTGCAGCTCCTGTGCACGGCATTAAATTAAAATGTCAGTGTCGTGTTACTTCCGGCGATGCCGTTGCTGTTGCTGTTGTCGTTGCCGTTGCAGTTGCCGTTGCCGTCGTTGCCGTCGACTGCATTGCCACTTAAGTCAAATTGCACGCTATAAATTTTGTGCCAATCAACTTAAACATGGCACATTATGCAACAGCAATGCACTGATGCAGCTGCTGCTGCTTTTCCCGCCGCTGCTGTTGGTTCTTATTAATGCCACACAATGCCAAATCACCGGCCACCACCCAACGCCCACCGCCCACGATCTCGCCTTACTTGGTTTTTCCTCTCCTCTGCTGCCTTCAGGCAGCAAATCAAAAAGCATGGCATTTAATTTAAATTCTTTTTTTTTTGTTTTTGATGTCACAAATGATTTTGCTTTCGCTTTATTTTTTACGTTTCCTTTTCATTTCATTTTTGTTTTGTTAAACAGAATAAAAAAATATTATTGTGTGTGTGTGTGTGTGTATGTGTGTATTTGCGTCTGTGAGCATGTGTATGCATAAATATTTTAGCTAAATTTTCTTGTTGCCTTTTTCCTGTCATTTTGTTCGGTTCTGGTTCAAATGAAACAAATCACAAATGCATACAAAATAGTTTAACAAAGTGTTTTATTTGAATTGCCCCAAAGGCAAAATAAATAAATTTCTCTCTCGTGTCGTTTTTATACCCTTGCAGTCCGGTATTAACAACTTGGTCAAAACGTTTGGCAAATGTCCGAAGTATCGCAGTGCGCAAAAAAGTATGCTATGCATATAGATAATTGATTTGGCCATCCACATTAATGACGTTTCTATGGGAAAGTTGTTGGTTCCGAATTTTGAAACACCTGCTACTCACTTGTTTTTTTTAATATTGTTATTAAATTTTGGTAACATATTTATTAGAACTTTATATCATAACGAAGTATATGGAACCAAAGTGCCAAGGTGATAAAATATGGCTTATAAAAACAGCAATATTTCACAGTGAGCTGTCAACGAATGTGGAAACCAAGCTTCAGATTGACGCACTTAGGCTCTGAAAACTATATCCCAACCGAATAAGTTATGAAGATAACATCTTGATGCAATTGCCATCACATTGCAAGGGTATTAAAACTTCGATGGACCAAAATTTTGCTAGCAGGATCTTTTTGAGCTGATGTTTTAGCTGTCTGTCAGTCAAATGGCAAAATATTTATCCTTTGTTTTTCTTTTGTTTGTTAAATATACATACATTTATATTTGTTGCTAAATAAAAAATTGAAGTTTTTTTTGGAAATATATTTTTAATGGATTTTTGTTTCAGTGTTTCGATTTTAGAAATTAAAAATTGTTTTTCATTTTACTTATTTACAAATAATAAGTAGTTGTATATGTATGTATATATATGTATTTATATATACGCTTATCAGTTTCTTTAAGTGTATAATTTATATAATAAAGATTTCATGCTTTTAGTTGCCTTAATTTTTTTTTTTTTCTTTTTCACATTAACTTTTGATGCACTTAAGTTGGTAGTTTTTTGTGGCTGTTTTTATTTTTAATTTTTTTTTTGCTTTTAAACACATATTTGTTTTTTCGCATTTTGTTTTATGTTTTTAAATTGTTTAAAAATTAACTATAATTTTTTTTTGTTTATTTAAATGTTAAGTGCCGCTGCTTATTTACTTTGCATATTGAAGTAAATATATACAAATTACACATGTATTTACAATTAAACTCTTAGTGCCTAATACGAAAAAAGTAGCAAAATCGGAGCCGATTATTTCTTTGTCAAAAGAACAAACTTAAATACAATAAACACAGAGAGAAAAACACATCGATTTTAATAGATTTTTTAAACTAAACTAAAACTTAATGATTTGTTGTTTTAAAAATTTCAAATTTCAACAGAAAGCTTTTACACAAAGAAAGAAAAACAACAAGAATAATTTTTAAAACTAAATTAAAGTTTCAAATTTAAAGTTTTTGTTCATTAAAGTTTTTTGTTTTTGTATTCGTATTGTTGTTTTAAATTATTTGCAATAATTTTTTCGTACTTTTCGTTTGTTACATAACTTACTTAAAGCAACGTTAATTTTTTTTGTAATTTTTTTTTAGATTTATTATAAAATTGTTTTAAAATTAAGGTAATTTTTTCTGGTTTTTATATATTTTTTCTTGTGGCAGGTCTTACTGTTTTTTTTTCTTTCTTTTTGTTGCATATATTTCGGGGACTTGTGGTGACCCCGATTTTTTACTTACAGATTACGTTTTTTGCTTATATCTCTAAAATGAACGGTTGAGATTTTATTTATAATTTTTCGTTTTTTTTCTTTTGTTTACTGTTTTCTTTAAGAGATAGCTTAAAGTTTGATTTGCAACTGGGACCATTATTAACTACTGCCCTTAATATGTAGAAGATCGTAACATTTAGTGCTTTAATGTGTTTATGTGGGTGATGTGTTTGGGTGTGTGTGTGTGGTTCAACAAAGTGCTGCCACGGCCTTAACTAGAGCAAAATGATGAAATTGGAACTCTGATTAGCCTTATATCAAACATACACATAGAATTCTATATACCATTCGTTGCCAATAAAACTCAACACACGTTCGTATCTGGTAGATAGATATACATATGTATATATGTATGTATCTATCCACCCCATCAACTATTATTATAAAAAAATCTTATATATCGTTACTTATTTAAAACAAAGAGATAAAAAATAAAAATAATTATCAAAAAATGGCCACATTTCAATCAAGTTGAAAATAAATGTTCTTTCGTTTTGAGATTTCAGTTTTGATTCCATTTTCGTTGAATGAGATTAGACTTGGGTATGGATGATATACATTTATATATATATATATATATATGGATGACATGGATGATAAGAGTGCTCACATTTTAGGGAGAGAGATATAAAGATAATTAAGTGCTGTAGATTTTCTTGCTAACTGATGCCTGTTTTACTCCGTCGTTTATGCCGGATGATCATGAAGTTGTATATTGATTACTGATGATGATTATTATGATGCTGATGATTTTGATTCTAGACAATTATCTCGCGTATAACGCGACGATTTCTGGCATTCGGCGTTGTGGAATATTCACCCTCGAAACTGTCATCATAGCTGAGGGACATGTGCTGTTGGGGCAACACCTCTTCCTGTTCCATGTGATCCATATTATAAGGATTAGGCAGGCCGCTTACGTCGTGATATGGTGAATCTAGAGAAACGCAGAGAAAGAGAGAGAAACATAAAGTTGTTTAAAATTAGTTAAAATTAGAAAATTTAATTTTCAAAAGTTGCAAACTCATGCTAAAACAATTAAAAACATAATACTAATCCCACACAAAAGTAACGAAAAACCAAATGAAAATAAAACAAACACACGCACACACACACAATGAAGGTAATGTGTGGTAGGTAGGTTGTGTAAAACGAAGTCAGGGCGTGGCATGTCAAAATAAAATGGTGTGGAAAAATGGTAGAAAATGAAAATTGGCAATTCAAAATTTGGATATCATCATTGCTTTTCTGGTTTCTGGTTTTCATCAGCAAACTTACTTCAACCTGCGCGCTCCGTTAGAGCGTAACATCCTGTATGATGTCCGCTATTGATTTTTGGTTAACAACAAGATTTAACAGATTTTTGTCATGGTATTTTTTTTGTAAATTTATAATGATTTGCATGAAGCATAGCAGAGGCAAGACATGTGAGAAGAGAATACGACAAAGTTAGCTTAATATTACAAATACATACTTAATAACTAGCTGGAAAATGAGAATGAACATTACCCACAAACACACATACATACATTCAAACTCTCTAGATATCCTTGTAAGAAATTGTTTATTCCAAATTCCAAGTATTTACTATTTTATTTTGCTATTGAAACTGTTCATATTCTTGTCACTTGTCGTCTAAAGAGGAACTCCAAAATAACAAGAATGAAAAAAACATTTCTAAGTATACAATCTTTGCTTTACAGACTCCTTTCAAATCTATTATTATTATTTAGTATAGGATATTGGTTGTTGTAAACTATCAAATACTAATTTCTACTAGTACAAGCCACTATGGCCAAGGGCTTAGACATTAGGGCATTAGTTTAGGAAAAGAAACATAACTTTTTGGAGCTTTGAAATTTTTCATTAGGCGTTGTTGACACAAAACAGAGCAAAAAGTTATAAGAAATAATAAATCTGAAATCGTCAAAGTCAAAGTTAGAAAATATACTGACGTCGTAAATTAAGCCAAGCTAATTTATTCAGTCATCAGTTCTATTAGATTTGGATTAAGTTTCAATCAAGTAATGGCAAATCCGAAATGTAGCTGAATTAAAAATATTGTGGAATAATATTTATGTGACAAATGCATTGCCAGTAGGGCATAATTATCATAACGGTATCGCAGCAAGACTTAATAAGAAAGATAGAAATAAAAGAATAGAACAAAGAGAGGGCATCAAGAGATATCTTAATTGCAATTGAAATCTCGCCTTGATCAACGATCTTAAAAAAAAATTGCTAAGCAAAAGCCAAATCTATAGCTAAGAATCCAATATATTATCAACATATTATATTTAATATAATCAAGGATAAATTCATATCCTGCATTTATTTATACACATGTTAATGCAAATACATCAACACTTTTTAATCATAACCTTTTGTTCTTTCTTTTCTCTTAGCTTTAGTCCCTATGTGCAGCTGAAATTGTAAAATTTTCGATGACAATTTCGAAGGATATATTTGTTTTTGTTTTTTTTTTTTCGGTCTCCCACAATTCTTTTAATTTGCCAGTTGAATGCTTTTAACGTGCAACTAACGAGAAGAGCCGCAGTTAAAAAATTAATTATAACGAGAAATTTCTTTTTGTTTTTGTAGGCCACAAACCAAAAATCAGAGACCTTGCGGCTGATTCTGGTTGATGGCTGATGGTTTGGTCCACCCACTGCACGTGGACATTAATTTATAATCAAAGGGTAGTACTTTTGTTTGGGTGTTACAAATTGTTGCATATTTAAATTCAACAGCAGCAGCCGAAATCCTTGGCAAAAGGATTGCATTTCGCTTCTACACGCTTTTGTGTGCCAAATCGTTGGAAAATTTATTGGAATTTGAATTTCAAAAACGAACCAAAAAAAAAAAAAAAAAAAGGAAAGGAAACGAGGAAAGGCAAAAGGAAAACCGTTGAATCGAAATGCTTTTTCTGGCGAAATACCAATGTGTGAACTGAAACCTTGCCATGCCCCTCTCCACTAGAACTATTTTGCCCCCGCCCGGCCCATTTGCCTGCTTTGGCGACCTCTTCACATGGCATAGAAAATGTAAAACGTAAATCCTTTTTAACAACTGCTCTTTAACATATTCCTTTCGTCCTTCGTCTCCCGTTCGTCACCCTCTCTTGTCATATTCCTCCTTCATCGCTTTTACCCTTTTTGGCTGTGTGAAAATTTTCCAAGCGCGTTTGTCGTTTCTCTCTTCATCCAATTCGGCATCTGCATAAACTTGACCCAAAAAAAAAAAGAAGTAGAAAAGCCAACGAGGAATAAAAGAAATCAGTGGGAAAGGGTATAAGGCAAAAAGCCAGCGTATCCTTTTTCCCTTTTTTTTGCACTATTTTCTTTAGATTTTCAACTGTTCAAAGATTTGTGTTGTGTTGGTTTGGTTTAGTTTGCTTTCGTTTGCTTCGTTTCCTGTGTATTTTATGGCCAATACGTGAGCTGGAGTTAGATATTATGCGCATAACTTTGTGTGTGTGTGTGTGGGTGTATGGGTGTGACACGCCTACCATTATACCCATACACCTCTACCTCTGTTTTTATTTTGCATTGTTGTTGTAGTTCTTGTCTACTGTTTTTCAATTTCCATATTCGATCTCTCTATGTATGTCTTTTTCCCTTTTCTCTCCAGTGCTGTTGCGCTTCTCTCAACTCAACAACTTAATCGTTTTTGCGTTAAGCATACGCACTGTTGGACTTTATCTTTTTTCTGCCTTTTGTTTTATTCTCGGGGTTCGTTCTTTCTTTTTTGCTGCATGCAAATGCCAAAATGTTTGTTTTTGTTTTTTTCGTTTTTCTATTTTTTTTTCGTTTTAGACCTTAGGGCAGAGGTTGTGTGCGTGTGGGTGTGTTTCTTGTTATGCTAAGCTCGTAATAACCCATTTTTTAGTAAATTTTCAGAAAATGTCGAAAGTAAACAAATTGCAGATGAGTTTATCCCCATACACAAACACACACACACACACACACACACAGACGTAGAGAGAGAAACACACAGTTATAGAAGAAAAATGGAAGCCAAAACGCTTATCATTGTTGCCTTTTCTTGCCCAGTTTTGCCTTTACTGTTCTCTGCTGTCTTACAGGCAGCAGGCTCAAATCCACTTAGTGTGTGTTTAGTTTCAGCTTGCTCTGCCATTCCTGCTGTCTTCTTTTGCATAGTCCTTGCAAATCCTTGCCTCTTCATGAGATTTATGTGAACTGGTTAGTGTCGTCCAAGAGATGTTTTTATGGCTCTTTGAATAAGTTTTCTCGTCGGTTATTGGCTAACAGCCTAAAAGCAAAAGTGCACTGTATTTTTTTTTTCCTTCCTACAGAAAATAAACCATTTTTCGCCTCTCCTTTTTTGATTTCATTTCGAATTGTGCAAATTTGCAACTGATAAATTGAGTTTTAATTTATACGTTTTAGATAACATTTCTCATGTTGTATGTGCTTGATTTTGTCCATTTTTTTTTTTGGCCTTCTAATCACATATGTTTAATTATTTATGCATTTTCATTTGCTAAACAAGTAACTAAAAATCAGTTTGTTTCTTTTTATACCATACACCCATAGGGTGAAATGGTATATTAAAGTCGCTAAAATGTATGTAAGAAGGAAGAAGCAGAAGGAAGCTTTTCCGACCCCATAAAGTATATATATTCTTGATCAGCATCAACAGCCGAGACGATCTAGCCATGTCCGTCTGTCCGTCCGTCCGTCCGTCCGTCCGTCCGTCCGTCTGTATGAACACCTAGATCTCGGAGACTATAAGAGCTAGAGCCACCAAATTTGGTATGTAGACTCGTGTCATACATATGTACGCTTATCGAGTTTGTTTCAAATGTTTGCCACGCCCCCTACCGCCCCCGCAAATGATATAAAACCGATTTTCTCAAACACCATAGCAACTAGAGACACAAAATTTGGTACGTATATTTGCTTAGTAAACGCGCACATTTTGTATTTATAAAAATTTTGCCACGCCCCCTACCGCCCCCGCAAATCAAATAAAACCGATTTTCTCAAAAACTATTCTAGCTAGAGACACAAAATTTGGTATGAATATTTGCTTAGTAATTGCGCACATTTTTGATGTGTAAAGATTTTGCCACGCCCCCCTCCGCCCCCGTAATTTGAAAAAACTCGATTATCTCCCGTAATTTTCTACCTTGTGCAATCAAATTTAGCACACTTAAATTTGATACTAATATCAAGCAAAATACCAAATTTGATCAAAATCGGAATAAAAATAGTCAAGTTATGCATATAAACGTTTTTCCATATGGCCGGAAGTGGCCGTTGGCTGGTGGGGGCGCTAGGGTGCTCGTATGCTTGAGTGAGCGAAATACTGAGATATGCTTGTAAAAAGCATGTGAACAGTTTTTTTTTAAATACGAAAATGCATTGGTTATTATAAATTTAAAATATTTGTTTTACTGGTGTATGGTATATCCAAGTCGGCGAGACGACTTACTTACTTCATTTTCTATCTAATTACCAGGAATTCGAATTTTGCATTTTACATGGCCATCCATTAATAAATATTTAAAAGCCGTTGTATTTGTTACACTGTGCAAAATATTAAAAAAATATTAAATATAGTGCACGTAATAAATCAAGTTTTAGACGGTAGACGGTAGAGTTCAAAACTAAAATCAGGATTCTTTGACAAAGAACCAAGTTGAAACTGTATTTTAGCTTTATTTTGTAAGAAGTGGACTATTAAATAATAGTCCAAACTGTATAAATATATTATTTAGATACATAGAGATCAGGAGAAAATGGCATTAAATTGTAGTTTAGTGATTATTATCATTTTTGTAAAGGTAATTTTCTCTAGATGTATTCTTTCCCTCTTAATCACATTTTCTTTGCGTTTTCTTTTTTTTTCTCTTTGCCTAATGAATGAATTAAAGGCAAGTATACGTATATAGAGTCATATGTATGTACAACTGCATGTGTATATTAAAACAAAGGCAAAACTGCGACAAAAGTCAGCATAATCAATCAACCAGTCAGTCAGCAAGTCACACACGTACACACACGCATACACAGAAACACTCTCTTTTTGCCATATCCTTTTGAATGGGTGAACCAAAAAAAAAAGAAGGAATGTTGCTTACGCAGCTTTTGCCGCCTGCCGCAGTCTTCCTTCCGGCTGTATACCCGCTGAACCAGCCGTTGCCGCTGCCGCTGCCCTAGGATGCATTTTCAGTGCATAAAAGTCAGCTGAGAGATGCTGCTCCCTTTGCTTCTCCTCTTGCTGTTCGTTTGTTCGTCAGTTTGTGAGTTTGGCAAGTGTAAAAGCTTTTAAACACACATATACACACATACACAGGCAGCCATACAACACTCACACACAAGCCGTGCATAAGCTGACATCAATGTAATGAAGATGTATTTGCATATTGTAGCACTGTCAATCCCAGCTCCCAGCTCCAATCTCCCTCTCATCCATCCATCTATCCACCGATTCACCCCTCCACCCATCCACCCTCTTCCTGCTTGGCTTTTAGTTGGTTTTGCTTTTCATGGCACTCGTGGGGAACCTGCTGGGGCTGGCTCTCTGTGTGTGCGGCTTTGTTGTTGCTAGTGTTGCATTTTATTGACATGCAAGCTGAAGTTGTTCGTGTGTGTCTGTGTGTGTGAGTGTGTGTTTTGGACAGCTGTGCCCTGAAGTTTTTGGCATTTTAAGTTTTTTCTTCGTTGTGCATTTCTTAGTTTTTTAGGCGAAAAAAAACATGACCAGTTTTTTGTGGTTACGTTTAACCTCGGCAAACAAAGGTCTCCTAAAAGAAGAGCTGTGTATTTGTTAGTTTTGCATTTTTTAACATACCGAAAAGCAGCAAAAGCAAGAGCCACAGATCCTTCTATTTTTCTTGCTCCTCTTGTTTTCTCTCTCTTTTTTTTTTTATTTGGGATGGGGGCAATAAAAACCGTAACAACACTAAAATTTTTTGTCGGGTTTTTGAGGCTCATAAAGCGTAAAGATAACAAAAATACAAAACACACACACCCAAACGCACACGTCTACACATATCAAACAAAATATATGAAAGAAAGAGAGGGGAAAAGAATCATATATACGTATATCAGTATGCGTATTTCCTTCTCTTTCATAGTTACGCATACGACCCGTAGGCCATGCAGCAGTAGCCATTGCCACAGCCACTCCTTTCAATTTGCCTCGTCCTCCGTAGTTTTCACCATTTCCTCTGTTCTCTTTCCCTTTTTTTTTGTATTTTTTTGTTCCTTTCGTTTTATTATTTAATATTTTAAAACACTTGCGGTGTTATTGGCAGCAGCAGCAACATCAGCAGCTTCAACAACAACAATGAAAACCATTGAGCCAGGTTAAACTCAATATAGCCATAGTGTCAATACTCTTACCAAATGGCAAAATAAAAAAATAACAATTCTCTTTCATAATATAAAAAATTTTTTTTTTTTTAATGAAACCACTTGAAACTATTTATTACTTTTAATAAACAAAAAAATCATTTTTTCTGCAGAAATTTAAAAAGTTCTTGAAAGTTTCTTTAAAAATGTTTTTTCGGATTGAATATGTGGTTTGACGTTTCTAAAATCTCTTATTTGTAAGGTCAGCAAAAAGTTGCTCTCGATAAGGACAAATGATAAAGCTTAATCTATGTCTATTTCCCTACAAACAACTAGTTTACCTTGATCTAACCTAATGTACTGTAAATTTAGTTTATTATTAACGAGCGGTCATGATTATAAATTAGTATTTGAACTTTTTACATACTGGCTAACAAGTTTGTGATTCAAAGAAATGTACTCATTGAATAAAGTGTAGAACAAAAAAAAAAGCCAAAATAAAATACACATAACCATATAAAGGGCCATGCGGCAAAAATGGATTTCAGAAGCAAACCGAACGAAACCGAATACTCATACACAACAAAAAAACACACGCACAACAGCCACAACAACCCAATCCAACAGCAGAAGCAGCATAACAAGAAAAAGATGCCAAAGGGCAAAATGCCCTTCTGATGTGTTGTTGCTGTTACTGCTGATGTTGTGGTTGCTGCTGTTGTTGTTGTTGTTGTTATTGTTATTGTTGGTGTTGCTGCTGTGCCTGGCTGAACTTTAAGCAACAAGCAACAAAGTTTTGGGGCCCCTAAAAGACTTTAAGCCAAGTGATGTCAGGCAAACCAGTACCAAATAGCAAAGAAAAGAATAGAGAGAAAGTGAGAGAGAGAGAGAGAGAAGTAAACAAAATTTATTTGTGACATTCTTGGCTAAGCATAATTAGCATGAAGGGAGATTTAGTGTTCATTCATAGATTCCTCTACTTAACTTGTCATAACTGAGCCAAAGTTTTCTGACATGGGGCAAAATACTGAACCTTACTCTTACTCATGTTTTTTTCTTTCTTGATTTTGTCCTTTCTACCACGACTCAGTGCTTGTTTCTCAGGCTTAATGTGTCAAGAACATTGTAAGCAAGTTGGTCGTCTTACCAAGTTTATCAATCAGGCAAATTTTTTTAGATGAAAACTTTTCTCTCATTTCTGTCTCATTTATGCATACATTCACTCATTCAGTTAAGTCATTCGAATACTTTAATTTAGTGTTAATAAGAGAGACTTACCTAAGTGCTGATCAACCCGCTTTTTGGGCTTCTGTACCGATGCATAAGGATCACTGCAGTAATCCTGTCGGGACGGATTTTGACTATTACGCAAATTATGATATTCATCGCCCACTTGGCTGGGTGTGGCTGTCAAATGTGGATATGGGGCATAATCATCGACGGCACCATAGCCGCCATGCGTTAACGGATCATAACCGTAGTTGGCCTGATGTTCCACATATTGATTCATTGGTGCCTGACCAACCACCAGGCTCTGTTGTGTACCAACACCGCTAACACCACCGACAACGCTGCCACCGCCATTGATGCCACCACCAACAAGACCACTGCCGCCGCCCACTCCACCAGCGGCGGCCGACATTTTCACCTGCCACAAAGAGTCCTGTGAGTTGACACTGCCGCCATTGTTCGAATTCGAATAGTTGTTCTCCATGTAGCCCATGTTGACCCCTGTAAAATGACCAAAATGCACAAATTGATTAATGTTCGGTTGGAACCAATGTGTTCAATGTTGTAAGTTGCATGAACAGCAACAAAAAAACTGTTGGAAATAAATCCGCTTGAGCGTGGCATAACTCATTTATGTTTGGCCATTGGCCAAAGTGAAAGTTTCGCTTTATAAAAATATATAATTTTTTTTGTTTCTATTTTTTTTTTAATTAATATTTAACTTCAGTTAAAGTTTGCATACAGTAAAAAGTTTGTCACTTTTATGCTGATTTTTATTGATGACAAAAGGATATAAAAATATTCCAATTAAAAGTAATTTATAGAGTTGATCATAGATGACCGAAAAATCTTTTCAAGTTTTCTCCTTCTCCATTCCTTCAACTTTCCCCTCATCTAGTTAGTTGTGTGTAAAACTTTGACATAAAATTGTTTTTTTTTCTTTTTCTTTTCTTGTTACATGTCTGCTAGGAGACATTTCCTCCTTTTGTCCTCTTTGGTGCTTGTTACGCATGAGAACAAAAGGCGTTCATTCCGTTGACGAGAAGCAGCTGCTGCTCCTTTGCTTACTGTGCGTGCTCCTTGCCAGCCTGGACGCATATTTATTATTATTTTTATATCGTGATAAATCACTCATAAATATTAAACGCACGCTTTTGCCAAAAAACAAAAAAAAAAACCAACAAACAAAACAAGAGAAGAAAAAAACTTTTTGAATTTTGAGTTTTTGGCAGCCAAAAAAAGCAGAAAAAATGGAAATGATGATGTAAGATTGCATGAATCCATAAAGTAAAGTGTTCTCGAAAACGTTTTCTAATCTATATATATTGCATAAAATTAAATACTCCTTTATAATTTTAGATACGTTACCTAATTGATTTGTTTCATTTTTATCAACAAACTATTAATAGCAAAAAAACTTTTTCAACCGAAATAGAGTGTTTGTCCTAATTAAAGTATTGATGGGTGAAATTAACTATTAGCTAAGCTTTAAGAAATAATTTCAAAATATATTATTTTTACTTTTCAATCTATTTTTAACTCTATGATGAATTATGTTATTATATTTTATTAAAAACCTAAATCAAAGACTCTGCTTCCTTTTTATTCAAGGTATAGTATTCCCTTTATCAGTGCTTTTCACAAAAACTTTTTAAAGAGTTTTCGTTTTGCAAAACACTTTCACGTCTGCCATTAACATTTGTTGGCTATTATATTGCTTAGGTTCTTTTGTGAGCAATTTTATGACAAGTTATCCCACATAGTATACGAGTAGGGACATACATACATATATACTTATACATATACTATGGCAAATACTTGAAGCTCTGGCCAACTCTTCAGTTTGCGTGTCCTTCTCATTCACCATGGTTGGGGCGTGATAATTTTTATGTCTTGCCATAAAACTAAAACAGTAATAATATTAACTTCATTTACATTTTCATTTATATTTCATGTGATGTGCCACATTTTGTGACAACTTTTTGTGTATATACATATACATATATACATATATTTCGATTCGGCTGTCTTTTTTGTGTGGAAACTTTTCAATTTGATAAGCATCAAATCTTAACTTTTGATTGCTCAAGTTTTCTTGGTTCTGAGCCGTACTGAATAACCGAAAAATATTTGACCGAAATAACAAAACAAGCGAATTTAGTAATGCATTTCCATTGTCTGTGTGTGTGTGTGTGTGTGTGTAAGCGAGGGAGGAATATCCAAAGAATTCTGCGCAATTAAAGTTTGTCAAAGTTTTTGCCTCAGCATTGATTTCGGGCAAATAATCATCATAATAATAACAATAACAACAACAACTACAGTTGCGGCATAGTTTACATTCACACAAAGAGTGGTAAGAGGGGTGAAGGAGGAATCGAGGCTTATTAATTTTCGTTCTGTTAAGTCTTTTCATGTAAACGATGCAAAAGTTTTGCAGTGTAGCCACAATACTTCTGTTGCTGCTTCTAAAATTCACTCGACAAACTTTTGAACTGGAAGCGCTTATAATTATGCAACATTTTTGTGCACAGCAGCAAAAAAAAAAAAAGCCCCCGACACACACACAGTTACAAATGCCATTAACGGTTAACTAAATAGTCGAGGTAAAAGCAGAAGGAGAAGAAAAGTTGTTTGCCTGAGAGTTGTTGCCTGAGAATTGCTTTCTGCCTCTCGAGCACGGCACGGCACGGGGTGTTAATGGGTAGTACACTAGCACCATCATCACCGTAGTCATCATCATCATCATCATCTTCTACTGCACTGCTCTTTACCATTCATCTCACTTGGCCTGCCTCTTCTTCCTTCCTTCCTTCGCACGACCTTTGTCCTTGTATTGCACTTTTAATTAGCGACGCGACGAAGGCTGTTGCGACTGCTGCTTCTGCTGCTACTGCCACTACTGTTGGCTTGCCATTTGCCCTAAATGCGCTTAAATGTGGCTTGGAGTTAGGTGAGCCACTTGTCGGCAAAAGTGCCAGAGAATGGCTTGCCTTTTTCTCCTTTTTTATTTGCCTAGGGAGTTGAGTTCCTGAACTTGTGCCGTGTGCCATTTCAAGAGATTTGCTTAGTATCAAAAGATTGAGAAACTAGGAGAATTATACCTACATATCTTTGACATGTATCATCAAAGCAAACCCCAAAAAAATAAAAACTTGTTTCCTTGGCCAGATTTTATTGTTTAAAAAAATGACCACAGCTGTCTTAAGCCAATTAGTTGAGTTTAGAATACAAAACGAAACAAAAACCAAAACAATTGCAACTCATAGATTCTCTGTCATTGAATTGTGCGGTCAGTTGGCCAAGGATGCAATAGCAACAGCAGCTGTAGCAGCAACAAGACAAACATATTTGAAAGGCAATCACGGAGAAAAAAAAAAACAAAAATAACTAAATGTGAGCGCCTAAAAGGCTGCAAAACATGGCAAACTAGAATGTTGCCTCGCTGTGGTTGCGTTTCAAGCGCGGTTGAAACTATTTTGCGGCTGTTTGCTTTGCCCAGACTCGACCCAAAAAAAAAAAAAAAAACAGAAAAACAAAAAAAAAAAAACAAAAACAAATGCATACCCCAACATCATGCCGGCATAGCAGACATTTGTAGCATGCTCCCCCCTTACGAGTTCATGGCTTTATTTATTTAGCGCATAAATTT
This sequence comes from Drosophila insularis, assembly GCA_018903935.1. Lineage (NCBI taxonomy): Eukaryota > Metazoa > Arthropoda > Insecta > Diptera > Drosophilidae > Drosophila > Drosophila insularis. The sequence continues at coordinate 3,737,584 of JAEIFP010000666.1, read as the reverse complement.
GCAGCGCGCGAGATTCTTGCGTTTTCTATAGTATTTCGTTATTGTTGTTGTTGTTATTTTGTTGCTCGGTTTACTATGGTTTGGTTGGTTGGGTTTTGAATTTGAGTATGGGTTGACTCTTTTGCCTGTCTGTTGTATAGGACGACATTTGTTTGCATTTATTTGGTTTTCGGTCCCTAGTCCCTAGGATCCTAGACCCTCATGTATGTATGCATGTATGCTTGTAGTTCTAGTCCTGTGTTCTGGCTCGCTCCACACATTGTTGTCGTCAACATTGTCGTCTAGCCGTGGGCGCAACAATTTTACCCTTACCTCCAAGACAAGTCAACTGAAGTTAAAGTGCAAAACAACATTGAGCAAATGGCAATCTGTTGTTGTTGAAGTTTTTGTGAATGCAAAAGATTTAAAAATGCCACAGCATAAAGCTAAATAAAAATGTGGATAAAATTTTCCTGTCAAGAATAGATTGAAATAAAATACAATAAATATACGGACTAAATCTAAAAGGCTCTAACATATATTTTAATTAAGACAATGCCAAAAGAAACTATTCTTGAAAAGAATACATTTTTCTCAATTTTGCATTTGGCCAAATTAAAAAGGAATCATTTTATACTCAAATTATTTCTTTGATAACGGGTCACAAACAAAAAAAAAAAATTCTTGAAAAATATCCAAAAGTGTATTTATTCAAATATATTGCTTTTGCTTGAATTGTTTTTTGCTATGCCTTAAAAATATCTTAAAGAAATTTGTCTCTTACTTTTACCGCCAACAAAACTTAGGACAGGAATTTTGTTGAAACTTTGTGAGATGTAAATTGAAAAAAAAAAAATTAAAAAATTAAAGTACAGCTATTAATATTTTTTTAAATCTGTCAAGTATCTAACCATATCGATTCAAATTGCAACAAGTTTTGTTTGAGCCAACTAGATGTCAATAGTCTTACCTCACCCTAGTGATTTTAATATATTTTTTCTAAAGTTTAATTAAAAATAGTCATAACAATTTGCCAATTTTCTGCTAATCAGTGTAATGGAGTTACTTACTAGATAGGTGGTAGTTAACCCACGAGCCAGCAATTTTTTTTAGCCTTTGCCAGTTGTCCTTGTCGGTGTCATTGTTTTTATTGCAGTCATTGTAGTCGGTCTACGCCGGTTTTCACATACATGCAAAGTTCATTAGGTTTTTGGCCTAGCAAGTGCCGCAGCAGCAGCAATTTCAGACGAAACTTTGCTTTAACTTGCCCAGGCAGAGTGCAGGCGAACAACAATGCCAAATTCAAAAACATTCAAAGCGCATTTGCAATTAGGTGAAAGAATAAAAGAGTGTGAGTGAGAAGAGAGAGGGGACTTCAGTCTGGTAAAGGACATTTTCCTACCGTTTGACTGCCTGCCGTCCTGCCTGCTTGCCTGCATTGCTTGGTTGTATGTGGTTGCCATTGCTCCTTAAGCGGCAATTAGCGTTCACAATGGGCAATGCAAAAGTGGAGTTTGCTCCTCAACACTTCACCTAAACCTTACAGGAGCAGCAGCAACAAAGAGGGGCGGAGGGGCGCTCTGGTGTAAACCTTTTTCTTTTATTATTCATGCCACACTTTTTCTCAGTTGGCAAATTAGCTGTGTGGCTGAAAATTCGTTTTTAAATGCAATTAAGTGGTAAACCTAAGGGGAATTTTCTTTTGCTTCTTCTTTTATTTTATTTTATTTTGTTTTTTTTTTTTTCGTTTGTTCTTTAGTTTCATTTTTTAATTCCTTTCTTTTTTAGATTTTCTACAACAATTGAAATTGAATCTTTTGTAACTAAAAATTTAATTTTCCTAGTTTCCAATTTCGTTGCTGTTTCGTGTAAAACCCCACAAGAAAAAAGGAATTTTTAATTTTCACTTCATTACAACGAGAAAAATGTTGCTAGAGGGAGTAAGAGCACCAAAATGTGAAAGGTTAATACTTGTCTCCCTTCTTTCTCTCTCTCTCTCTCTCACCCTCAACCTCTTGACACCAAATGTGGCGACAGTAGACAGAGTGATGGGGGAGAGACCAAATGAGAAAAAGGTGAATAGAGGGGCAAATAAAAAACAAGAGGAAACAAAAACAAGAACGTAAACCAGAACAACAATTAATAATGAATTGTTTTGCGAATTGTGTAAAACCGCAAAGGACTGTGAAGAGACAATGAGAGCGGTATAGAGAGAGAGAGAGAGAGAGACGGAGCACGCCGGCGGGTGTCCAGTGAGGGACGATGTAAAAAGTAGAAGGTGGTTTTTCAGGGTCCAGTTTACGCATTCATTTTCCACTTCAACTGAGGGCCATCAGCGTATATAGCCAGGGTGGGCGGAATGCAGGAAAGGGGATGGTCACATCAGTTGAAAGGACGACCGGCAAGGATGAATTGGACGTGAGCGTCAAGCGGCGACAGCAGCAACGGCAGCAACAAAATGGAAAGTATATTACAAAATGCTTGAAAGCAACAACAAAAACACGAACAACAAATGGCTTAAAAATGGGAGTTTGGGGAAGACAAAAAAAGAAATCGTTAAAACGTTTAGAAAAAATTGCTGTTTCAACAAATTTACAACGGAAGTGAAAAGTGCTTTTGCCCCACTGCTAGCAGGTATGTGTATGTGTGTGTGTGTGTGTGTGTGTGTGTCTGAAAGGACAGGGCTCACCACTCGGTGATGAATGTTCACAGCCATCGATTTGCACTCAACTCCATTTTACACTTTCACATTTCATGGGCAAGGCAACATAATTTCGTGGTGACTCTCTTTTTGCTTCCTAACCCCAACCGCCCCTTTCACTTGGAACTCATCTCCTACTCCTCACAGCGAATGCGGCACCGATTTCATTTTGTTTTGTTTGGTGTTGATGTTGTTGCTTTTGCTTTTGCTGTTGCTGATGTGTGTGTTTGCGGTGGACAATGAAAAATCACCGAAACGTAGCAGCAAAAAAAACGAATAACTGAACGGGTCCCCGAGACTCCGGAGAGCATGGCCAACCGGAAGTATTTCGCACTTTGGTGTTTCAAAAGTGCTTTTTCTCACTCTCTCACACACACATTTCCCCGTTTTATTTCTCTTCACGTATTTTGTTTGGGGTAAGTTTGTAAAGTGTTAAAAGAAGCTTGGCCGAATGACCTTAGCCAACTTTATGCCTTTGCCAATTTAAAATCACAATAATTCTTTTTAAAGGAAACTTTACTGAGTTAAATTAAACTCATTAAAGTATTCTAGTTGCAATTGACCTAAATTTCTATTATTTGGATGGTCTTAAAGTTGTTAAGTTTATCTTGGCCAAGGCTTTTGGTTCCATTTCCATTCCAGCACAGATAAAATGTAAGAATTGTTGCAATACATCTAATATCTAATATACATATCCTAGTTTTTATTTATAATTAGCATGAATTTTAACTCATAATTTGTATGCAAAGTCCATTAAAATATATAAATTATTCTCCAAATTGTTGTCACGGAACTTAAAGTACTTTTAGAACAAAGACCTTTTAGTTGAAATGTATATGCATTCAAAATCGGTAAGATTAAATAAGAAACCTTCTCCAATTAGTTTTTAAAAATATTTTCAATATAACTAAGATTTTTTTTCGAAATACTTACGAAATGTTATCTAGTAGAAAGAGTAACAAAATTTCAACTTTTTCTTTCTCGTTTCTAAATCTTTTTCTAAATCTATATATCGACTGTATATATAAACGTGTGTGTACTCACATTCATTTCCTGGCAATGTGTGCGCTGTCAAACCGGGTATTCCGTTCACACCGTTGCCTCCAACACCCATGCCGCTGCCAACCACACTGCCACCGACTCCAACCATGCCACCGACCACACTGCCACCCACTCCGACGCCAACCACACCGCTACCAGGATGATAGCTATAACCGTTTTGGGTGGCATACAGGGCAGTCTTTTGCTCCTCCATGCTCAGGGCCAGATCCATTGAATGCTCCAGGGCCTTGTTATCCAAACCACTGGCGGGATAATATGGCGGTGGGGCTTGATTTTGTTGGGCAGCAACAATCGATGGACGCACTGAATCCATTTCATAGTCTTTGGCGGCGGCGCTCTTCTTGGACTGATTGCGTTTACAGCGGCAGAACATGAGCAGAAGTCCGGCAAACAGGGCAAATACAATGCATGAGACGATTATAGCAATCAATGTGGGCGTGGCGAGCGCACTTGCCTCAGCTATATAAGGACGTCCGACTATGAAGGGGGGGAGAGGAATGGAAAAAAGAGAGAAAGAGAGATGAATGAATGAAATGAAGCCATGAAAAATGCAATGCCACTCAGGCAAAAGACCAGGAGAAGCTGAAGTGGATGGATGGATGGATGGTTGAGTGATTGATTGTCCAGTATACAGGCAGGCAAGCAGCCAGCCATGCAGGCAGCCTGCCAGGCGGATGCAATTGCTCGTAATGGCTTTGCATATAATGGAAATTGGTGACCAACCAACCAACCATCTATCCATTCATCCAATCCTTACTCTCTGGTACTTACTTTCCGCATCCGTATATTCGCCGCAATGCTGATGATTATTACTCAGACAGAGTTTCACACGCACTGTCGGACTGTTGTCATCTTCCAGAGCCATTGTATTCAATCCGGCATCATTTTCATCCTCGCTAATGGTGTGACCCAAGGCACGACCTCCACCGCTACGACGTGGAGCATTCAAACGATCAATGACCTTCTCTTTGTGTGTGGGTCCATTGCCGGATAGTTCAAGATTTTCCAAAGTATCGACCACTTCCCAGGCAGCTTGAGGACTGTCTCCGTATAGTCTGGTCTCCACCAGAGCTACCAATGACAGGCAAGTGGCTCCCACATCAATTCCCAGGGTACGAGTACTTGGCTCATAAGTGACTTGCAAAGGTGGTGGAATACGACTAACTTTCGTAGTGACCATTATCTCATTGGAATAGGGTGAACCATTCTTGGGATTGAGGGCCTTTACTTTAAAGGCATAGCTCTGATGCTGCTCCAGCGAAGTGACCTTGCATGGGATATCCCGCTGACAGTCCACCTCAACCCAATCCGAATTGGAATTGGCAAAAGTAGCACAATCTGGTATCAATTGCTCTTCCCTAGGCATGGCCACACGACGATAGCTGACAAAAAATTTGGTCTTACTCAAACCACCATCGAAACCGGGATCCCAACTGAGTGACACATAATTATGGCCCACATCTACAGTTCTTAGATTCGTTGGTTTCTCGGGCGGACCCTTTTGCTGCAGACGTATGGGAGCTCGAATGGTGTCCAAGGAGTTGACCACTCGACATGTGTATTCGCCGTAATCGGAATGAGTCAACGAATTGATGCGCAGAACCGAAATGTAAATGTCATTGTTATCGGTTGTGGTACTTATCTCGTAATGACCATCCGAGGACATGGTTAGTGGTGATGGATTATTACCGAATTGCCATTGGAATTCTGGTTTGGGATATGCCTGAACCTTGCATACAACCTCGGCGGTTTCACGGATATCAAAGGCCACTTTGTTATATTGATGCAGGACAATGGGCTCGTGCTCAATGCGCAACTGCATCGATGAGTTGGCCGAATTGACTTCATTCTGATATAGACAGGTGTACAAACCACGATCACCAGGCACCAGGGCATTGCCATTGGGTCTGGCCTTGCCACGGAACTTTAGCATACTTTGGACTGTTACCATGCCATTGGGACCTTGTTCCGGATTTGTTTTTACCTCATACAAATTAAGTTCGGGTAGAATTTCTACGCCATCCTTCAACCATTTAACACTTGGCTCTGGTTTACCCTTGGCACTGCAGGTCACAGCGTAATCGGTGTCGGCCACTCGACGGGTCATATGTTGTTGCAACTTGGCCAGGAATTGTGGCGGTTGATGTATCTCCAGCACTATGGTGGCCATTTTACCGATGCCCAGTTCATTAACGGCATGACAATGATATTTACCCTCATTGCCCAGATGAGCCTTGGGTATGGAGTATTGAGGGCCTTGGGCAAGAATCTTTTGGGTGCTCGAGAATTCGCCTTCCATGTCGCGGAACCATCTGTACTGTGGCACTGGCCAGCCTGGCGGATTAGCCGAACAGGTTAGAGTCACCCCATTGCCCACATGAACTACTGGCTTATTCGGTGTGATATAGGCCTGGCCTGGACGATGACGTACCAGAAGAGCTATTGTGGAGTTACCCACTCGCTCGCTGCGCTCCTGACCCTGACTGTGCATTATGTTGACGGCACGGCAAATATAGTTACCCGCATGTTCGGCGCGCACCGAGTTGAGGGTCAAAACGTCACCGTTGTAACGAAAATCGGGAGCCCCCTCTTTTAGCCATTCGATAGTCACTGGCGATGGATTGGCGGTGACGTTGCAACGTATGTTCACAGTGTCGCCCTCTTCGGCTTCGTGGGTCTTGCGTTCGATGACAACTGTCGGCGGATAGAGTATGTCCAATATGAGCTCCTGTTCGCCTGTTTTACCCAGACCATTGTCGGCGGTGCACGTATATTTGCCCGCATCCTGCACACTCACTCGCTGGATGGTATGGACCAAGGAGGAGCTAATGAAGCGGCCATTGCGTGTCCAGCGCACATTCGGCACTTTTGGTTTGGCATCCACGTTACACTCCAATTTGGCAGTGCGGTCACGTTCTACGCGCAGTGGATTCTCCGGTCCAACATCAACGCGCGGATAGTCTGAAGATTGAGAAGAATGAAAGAGAGGGAAAATGAGAGTTAGCAAAATTAGCAATGGTTATGTAGGTAGGTAGGGTAAATCAAAGCAGCCGCAGAACCACAGCAGTTTGTCTGTCTATCTGTCTGTCTGCGGCAAAAATGATGAAAATTAATAAGCACGAAGCAGCACATTTTTGGCATAATCAGGCGGCATCCGAAAGTTGTAATTGAATTAAAGAGAGTGAGAGATAGGGAGAGAGAGAGGGAGAGAGAACCAATTTTGCCCCCTTCTTTCATCTACAAGATTTAGCGGTTAGGGTCAACTGGTAGAAACTGACTCATGATTAGTGAAACGAATGACGTCGTTTGATTAGACACGAAATTTGTCAATTATTAATTAAACTAATGAAGTGTCTGAAGTCCAATGAGCCACAGTCATTAGCAAAACTTGCTGAGCAGTATATGTATATGGATGGGGTTCAATTTGGAAGGCGGGGAGAAACACGGAGCCACCGTTGAGGCGATAATGAGTAGTTCAAAGAGATTAAATATAATAAATACTTTAAGTATAGGACAAGGGGTCATTTATTAATTGATTTTGGCATGCCAACTAAGGGCATTAGTATGCTTATTTAATTGTCTTGTTGTTATGCTTAAGCTTGTCTTAACATATTAAACATTAAAACTAGTGATCTTCTACAGTTTAATTTTATAGAGTTCTACTTAGCTTTATCATACTTAAGAGTTAAAGATAATTTTTAAACACTTTTATGTAATACTTTTTTAATTTAAGGATCCAATTACAACTCTTTGCAACAGCAAGCTTAAGAAACTTAAAAAACCTTTCTAATCTTCTAATTCTTTCCAACACTTCAATTTTCTAATCTATTTACTACACCTTGCATTTATTAATTGTTTCCCCATAAGCATTACATTTTCTATTCATTTTACTCTGTACTTCTTCTGGGCCGGTAAATTTGTACAATTGCCTTTGTTTAATCTCAGTTTTGCCATTGTGTCTGCACTTGACTTGGTCACATTTTATGTAGTCGGGAAACTGCAAGTCATAGTCTCTAACATTAATGGCATAGACCCTTATGCACCGCAAATGGCGTGAAATTATGTCTATTCTCTAGTTTCATTCCCTTTCTCTCCCTCTCTCTCCTCTTGCCTTGCGGTTGGATCCAGTGTAAGTCTGTGCAAGTTTGTAATTAAGCGGCCTGAAGCAAAGTGTCGCCACCTTCCTTTGGTTTGTCTTGCCGTCTCACTCAGCTTTTGGTCGGCTGCCTTAATGACTATAGTCATAAACTCTGAGTAGAGTTACAGCATTGACAGCGCCAACAGACTTGAGACTTGAAGAGTTTAGCCACAGCAATCTCAAGAAAACTGGAGCACTAGCCAACAACAAAAACGACGACGAACCTTTTGCTCCCGACTCCAAGACGACTGCAAATTATAGTAAATTGCGTGATTCTCGGCTACCTTTTATGAAGGTTTGGTCGGTAGGTTATGCGGTCGTTCGTTTTTCGAACGGGTTGAAGAGTTGTGGTGGGTTTCAGGTGTTTCGTTACCTTCTCGCAGACTCTTTTTGCGTGTTCATGTGCGTGTAATTACATTTGATTGTCTGCTTTGTGTGTTTGCTTCTGACCACCATTAAAGAATTTTAGTATTGTTCTTGTTGTTTCTCGACATTTTCTACTAGTCTCGGCACTCTTTTTCACTCCCTCTCTCTCTCTCTCTCTCTCTCTCTGTCACTCTTTCTCTCTCTGTACTTGCCGCTAAATGGCTTCAAATTGGCTTAATTGTCACTTTTGTGAACATGTTTTACACATTTGGGCCAGGCCAACATATCAACCATTACCCCCACCGACGAGACTACATTGCATTCCATTCAGTTCATTCTTTCTTTCTCCATGTTAGGCAAACATTAGCCTAAGAGTTTTGACCTAAAAATAGGCCCATAGTTGAAACGAAACGAACCGAACCGTTGATTACTTTAAAATGGGCAGTTCTAATAGAAGCAGAGGCAGTTCAGTTCCTTCAATTATTTTCCCTTCGTGTTTATAAATAATGTAAGCAAAAAAAAAGCGAAAGAAAACAGAATGTGGAGGTGGAGAATAGAGAGATGAAAAAAAAAAACACGAGAAATGTTGAATAGAGAGCGTAAAAAGCAAACAATTTTATGCGTGTTTTGCATATAAATTTCTTGCTCAACGGCTCCTCCATTAAATTATGTAAGCAAATAATTGAATTAGTTTACAGTACTCCAAAGGCGGAAAATCGTGTTAGAAATATTTTTCCAATCAATTGCCAAATTGTTGTCCCATCCACCGACACACCTTCCCTTTCTTCTGTGCCTACTTCTCTCTATGTATATATTGCTTTCCCTCAATCATTCGTTTGGAAAATACTATTAACCAAGACCGAGCCTAAAAGTATGCTATACACAAAAAAAAAAAAAGGTTCAGCCGTACCTCAAAGACTCCTACTTCTTCTATGGTTGGAGGGGAAATTTAGTCGTTTATGGCCAAGCAGATGAAAATTAAATTTTCTCTTGTGCACTTTTCTCTCTGTCATCCTAATTTAATACACTGAAAAGCGAAGTGAAAAACTCTAATGCAATTTAAGTTTAATTTTGTTAGTCTTGCCCAAAAAACAAAAGGGACAAAGCCAACACCTTGAGTTGATTTTCAGTAATTAATTTTTCTTAGCCGTTTCAAGCTTTCACTGTTAAGTCAAAAGAAAAATAACCAACTATCAAAAACAAAGGCCAGGCCATAAAATTAGCCAAACGACGGGCGAAAAAAACAAAAAAAAAATAAAACCGGTTAGCTAATATTAATTTTAATTTTAATTAGAAAATCCAGTTGAGAAAAGGCAGATAAGGAGAAGGAAAAAGAGACAGAGAGAGAGTAGAGAGCAGAAGAAAAACCATTAAAAATAATCGACTCAGCTTTAACTCCCTCAATTCACTGCTTAACTTGGCTAAATCCAATTTTGATGTGAATGTGTCGGTGTGTGTGTGTGTGTGTGTATGTGAGTAAGTTGGAGGAGTGAGCTGATAGGAAAGGCAGTCAGGCACGCGCCTTCAGCCACAGGCCACAAGAAGACAAGGCAGCTTGGTTTCTCGCAAAACGAATTGATATGACCAACAAGCGCAAAACCAAAACGAATGAAGGAGAATTTCCAAAAAACGAAACGAGAAAAACCAAAAAAAAAAAGGAAAAAAAGTGGCCAAAAACCATTTTGCCACTAGCCAAAAAAGATAAATGATAAGGCGGAATCAAGGCTGGTTGAGTATAAATAATGAATTCGCATTTTCAAAGTAAATGAACTAAAAACCCAACAAGTTTCTACAAAAGACTTTAATGCAATCAAATTATACAAATTATCGAACCATTCGCGCTCTCAAGTAAAACTTTAAGAAGAGTTCAATCATTAAAAAAATCGTGGAAACAGTTTCCAACTTCATCTTCTTCTTCTTCTTAATGTTGAAGCCATCGTCTTCTCCATCTCTTCTTAGCCATATTATCTGTTTTGCTTTTGAGTTGGTTAGTTCTACGTTTTACGTTTACTTTAGCCATGATTTTCATCATCGTTTAAATGGTTTTGCTTTTCTTTCCTTATAACATCAATTACATGGGTATCGTCAAGGGGTCAAAATAAGAAACGGAAATTCAAATTGTTGGTAGTGAAGCAGCTGGAAGAAGGCTAGATTCATTTCAAGGCAAATTGATTTTGGATAGATCGGATTTTTATCATTTTTATCATTCCTTATTAAAGTGAATTTAATTCCCTTTCTCAGTTATCGCTTGAAACTTTGTTTAAATTGTTCATTATTTATTTAACAATGAGTTTACAGATTTTAGAGTCTTCAAGGTAATCACCCTTTAAATAGATGGTTACAATGTCGATACGCCTCTGTCTATCTCTATGAGTATTTCTTGCAATATCTACTTGTATCTATCTATGGACCAGCTGGTTCTTGCTCTGCGGTTTGCTTTTGTAAGACTTGTTAGTTTTCTACATACACACACACACATACATACATATGTGCACACACATATTCAAGTCATCTTGTTCAGTGGATGTTGTTTTCCTATTAAGTCAAGAATTTTTATAGCATTTAGTTGGAAAAGCTCAACATATTTTCTACACCTACCCCAACCACTCAACAACTTCTAGCACTACTTCACTCCACCTCATCCAGTTTTTCCCCACACCTCTCTTCTGGAAGAGATGTATGTACGTACGCATAACTCGTGCCTGCTGTCAGCGTATTTGAGCTACGAATTCGATAGAGGGACAGACAGAGAGGGAGAGATGGAGGGAAGGAAAGGCAACGGGTGAGTAGTGTGGTTGTTGTGGTTCTTGCTTTGGCTTTTTATTAGTTTCTTGTTTGGTTTTCTACTTCTACTTCTGTTATTTCTTCCTTCCATTGGTCTTGCTTGCTGTTGACCATGTTGAAAGTGGTTTTTAGGGCCTCGGTCATCTTCCAGCGGTGACCAGGCAAAAGGCAAAGAGAGTGGAAGGGAGATAGAGAGAAAAAGAGACGACGACGACGAACTGGCAGACATATATTACATACATATCTACCTTCTATTAACCATTTCAGGCTAACTAGTTACTAAATTGAGCGCATAAACTAAAACAACTGCGAGGCAACAAAAACATGTACATATGTATGTACATACATGTTGACCAAGGGGCTAACTAACGAGCCATAAATTACAGCAAAGACATGGAAAATGATTTCGTTGAGCAAATAATTTTATTGAAAATATTACTTACATAAGCCATTGAAACGAAAGAAGAAAAAAAACAGATGACCACATAAATAGATAAAAATGCTTTCCAACTGCCAAACGTGTTCAAAAACAAAGACGATTTTGTAAAACGTGCCTTTAAAATCTTTTAAGTGTTTTTTTTTTCCCCCTCTCTTAAAAAGTTGGACAATTCACTTTGTTATATCTTTACTTTTTAAATAAAAACATGGCCCTTTGTTATTGCACAAAGCATAGAAAGGAAATATAACTAGATTGGACGCTCTTTTTATGCTCTTACATTTCTTAAAAATTAACATTTTAGCTATCGTTCAGGGAATTCAGAGATCCTAAGAATTTAAAATTAAGATTTAATTTAATAAGTTGTATAGTAAACTTGTCTAAAAAGCAATTGACAACTTGAACTTCTGATATAAGAGACGTAGACAAATCATTTGGCAATTAAGGAAACTAAATTATATTCAAGGCGAATGTAATGATTTTTTGAAGGGTATTTATTTAAATTGTTCAATTAGATTGTGCAAATCTCTCTGAGATTCCAACATGCCATCCCCATGCCGTTTCCCCTTGCCTACTGCTATTATTTTTCCGCCCAACATGTAAATGAAAATGTGCAAAAGCTTTTAGAAAAGACCAAATAAAAAAAAAAAAAAAGAAACACAAAAGCAAAACTGATAAACGCACAAAATGCTTTCTGTTTTTATAGGGCACACATGCAGATACTTTGCTATTGATATAGATACAGATACAGATATAGAGATACGGATGTTTTGGTGTATGTACTATATATATTGTACAATTTTAGATGACAATCGTAGTCCATCGTTGGACCCATAAAATAAAATCAAATTGTGCTGACCATGGGTAAATATTTGTTACCAAAAAAAAGGACACAAAAAAAACAGAAAAAAATCGAAATAAAAAACATTTAATAAATCTTCTATGAATTTCATTTTTTCACTCTGTGGTGTGTGTGTGTGTGTGTGTGTGCAAATGTGGGTGTGTGTAAGTAAACATCTTGATGTGCTGCCTATTTCTCTATGCATCTGTTAGATACAAATGAGCAAACAAAATACAACATAATTGTAAATGCAGTGGGTGGGAGTAAATACAAATAGAGAGAGAAAGAGAGTGAGAGGGGGAAATGAACGATGTTTCACAGTTTATTTTTATGGCACAATTTGTGGCAAATCAATGAAAATCAAAAACGAGAAAAGTTTTCGACAACTAATTTTATGGACTTCCACATGTTAAAAGCATAAACAATTTCCAAATTTTCAACAGATGAAGAGGAAAACACAAGTTCGTGTAAGCGGGAGAAATAGAGATAGAGAGAGAAATAACAGCCGGCAATCAAAGCTGCCTAAATTAATTTAAAAGGAACAAAGCAAAAAAAAAAAAAAAAAGTTGACTTGCTATTTAAACAACACAAATTTTTGTAAATTGTCTGGTTGGAATTTTAATGGTAAACAACAACAGTAAAAGCGAGCGAATGAAAATTGAAAGAAATTTTGGAGGATTGGATGGAGATTTGTTTTTCCCTCTCCATCTCCCTTCGTCTGTTTCTCTCACACTGCTTTGGGCCACTTTAAATAGGCAGCAAAAATTATGGACAAAAGTTTTTCCTCTTCCACACACATGCTGATGACTCGTTTTTTGGAGCAAGAGAGAGTTGGGGAGGGGCCAGAAAGAGACAAAGAGGGGGACCTGGCATAGGCCACAAACGATGTCATTAGTGCTGGCATTTGCTGTTGTTGTTCCTCTATTTGCACAGCACGAGGGCCAAATGGTGGGCTTAGTCGGCAAGGAGAAAGAAACAACACAGAGAGGGTTGGTAGAGTGTTCAGGGGGGAAAGAAGTGAAAAAAAAGTAACAGCCCGGCACGAGCAAAACTTTTGCTTTTATTTATTTACTTAAAGCGCGCCAAAAAAAGAAGCAAAAAAAGCAACCAAAACGACGAATGAAACAAAAACGGGCAAAACAAAAAAAAAAAAATGAATTGAGGAAAACTGAGAGCAGCATTTCGAAATGAAAAGCTAGAAAATTAGATACTCTTTATGCGAGTAAGGTATAAAAAACTTTAAATGAAAATTGAAATTATAATGCAAAAGTTAAGGCAACTAATAGAAATCAAATTGAAGTTTAAAACTCGATTGAAGTATACGACTTTAGGTGGGATTCTTCGTGCAAAAGTCTAGCAAATTTAAAAATTTAATTTTTCTAAGATAAATCTTTCAAACTCAAGGTAAATGGTACTGAATCTACAACATTTAATCTATTTAATCGGGTAAATGTTAGTTTTTTGGAACTTTAACTTTGACTAACAGAATCGCATATTGTGCTAAAAGATGTCTAATTAATACAGTTTTAATATAATAAAACAAATGAAATTCATTGCAATATGTTAGTTAATCATTTTGTCATAATGATTAACTTAGCATTTCCTAATATAACGAAAAATATCTTAAAGTTTCGATCTATTTATGATCTTTTAAATATATATAACGATGTTCAATCGGTTTATCATTTATGTTGTTGTTGTGTCGCAATTCCCAGAACTCTTCTATACTCTAACTTAGAAAGAGTATATCTACTTACATACACACACAGAAAAAAATGGGCCAAGCGATTTTGCACAACACACACACACACACACACACACAAGTACACAAAACAAACGAGAGGGTAGAAAAAATAAAGAAAATAAAAAGGAAGAAATAGAATTCGGGCAACACGTAAAACAAATTTTTGAATGGCGTAATTTTCCAGCGAAACGAGAGACGTGCCAACATCGGGGATAGAGAAAAAAGGGGCAGCAATGTTGCCACTGCTGATGTTGATGCTGATGCTACCTGCCCCTGCTCTTGCCATACCCCCAGTCCATGCCACGGCTGATCTACCCCACACACCGCCACACCCCCTGGCTGGAGTTGAGCAATTGCAGCGGCAGCAGCAGTTGAAATATTTTTGATGCTTTTGTTTAACTTTGTGGGTGGTCCACATGAAAATTTTGTTAACCTGCTGCCACCCCAGACAACGAAAAGAAAAGTAACTGTAAGAGAAAGTGTAGCAGAGAATTAGGCGCAATACGAAGGAATTACTTGATAAAAATAAAACAAATAAAACAAAAGTTTTCGCTTGGCAAAGGAAGCGAAAAACAAATGCAGCACGTGGCACAAAGGAAACGAAGAAAGCAGCGTAGAATGGGTAGAAAGACATTGGGTGGGAAAGAGAGAGAAGTGATAACCTTCATGTCTATAATAAACTCAATTCGCGTACATTTCGCTTCATTTCTGTGGGCCCAAGACTAATGCGTGTAAGATTTTGAGGGCGTGTCTGGGCCTGTGGGCGTAAGTGGGATTGTCCTCGCAACTGGGGCGGCAGCGACATCTTTTGACCTAAATAATTAAATTCAGTCGAGGAAACAGAAGACGAAGAAAGAATATGGATAGACCGAAAAAAAACTTTGCTTTTAGCGACCAGCAGAGAACTTGCAAAAGGAAATGCTGTCAGCTGATGCTGGCTCCTTGAGCTCCTTCAATTGCAACAGCTGCTGCTGCTACTGCTGCTCCTTTTTGCAATGCATTTCATTTAATTTGATGTTAAATTAATTTGCTCCATTGCAGCCAAGCACTTTATGCAGATTTCATTGCTTTTGTAAATATTTAGTTAATTTCAAAAGATATCTATACACGAGCAAGAGCAAAGGCAGAAGGACACCAAAGTTTGCTCTAGCTAAAATGTCATCAGTTTTTAAATTGCATTTAAAACGGAAAAGAAAGTACAACAGCAAAACAAATTGAAAGACAAATATTATGAAAAAAGAATTACAAAAATTATAGTTTAAACTTTAAAGTTACAGTTGACAAAAATTCTTCAGAATCCTTTTCAATTTTTTTCTTCTTATTATTTAATTCTACATGTCAAGTCTGTCTCGAGATTAAGTTGCAATAAATTGTTAATGAACCATAACAAAATACACACAATTTACTTTTAAAAATCTATCCAAGTTTAAGTTAAGACTAATGATTTGTTAACCTTGCAAACTTTTAAAGCATTTTGAAATTTTGTTCTCTAGTTAAGCACATGGTATTTCAAATTTCCTATATTTTTATTGTTCCAACACATTTTTTGTTTTTTCTTTATTTTTTCCTTTCTGTTTTTTGCTGCTGTCATCATGATTGCACTCTCAGATGCTGCTGCTGGGTGGTTGCATAACTCTGGGCGCTGCAACATCATCAACATCGTCAACAAAATATCTCCTATATGACAGAGCGGTGAGGCGTGAAGGTATTTTTGAGGGGGTATTGAGGGCGATGGGGCTATTCCCTAAGGGGGTTAGCAGCTGTAACAAAAACACATTGAATGATGTTGCTGCACTGTTCTTGTTGTTGCTGTACTGTTTTTGTTATGTTATGGCAGGCAGGCAGCAACCCAACGGCACTCAAGCAAAAGCCGCTGCCAATGGTGCCCCAAGCGACGTCAGCTGGCTTCATAGTTGTTGCTGGTGTAAGTCAAGTAGAAGCTGCACTAAATGTAAACAATGCAAACGGCAAATGGGCAACACAAAAGTCAGAAAATGGCCGCATATATCCACTCAACAAGCAACAATCAAGCCACCCACTGAATCACCCACCCAACTACCAGCAGCAGCCAAACCACCGCCACCAGCAGCAGGCGAAATGTAAATAAAATTTTTTTTTTAAATTAACTGACTGCCACGTGCTCCTCCAGCAGCAGCAGCAGCAGCAGCAGCAACAGCAACAGCAGCTGCCGTCGTAGTTGCTGCAGGAAATGTATCTGTATCTACATATGTAGCGTGCAATATTCAAGATTGTTGTTCATATTGCTGAATGCCAGAGAGTTGCTTTTCTTTCTCTGGTTTTCTTTTTTTTTTTATTTTTGTTGTTGCCATTCTTTCTTTATTTCTTTTGCCGTTTCTGTTCAGTTCTGGTTGTTTGAATGTTTGGTTGCCATTTTAGCTTTTGTAAGTTCTGCCATTTGTTCTGCACTTTGCGTAGTTTTTGCAGCAGCAGCATCGTCATCATCATCATCATCGAAGCAGTGGAGAGAAGAAGGTGGAAGCAGTATGCAGCATGTAGCATGCATGATGCCATTTCTAACATCCTCCAGCTTCCTCATTTTTCCATGTGTGTGTGTGTGTGTGTGCCGTCTCCTGGTTTGCCTCGTTCGTTATGCCACATTTGCTGCTGCTTTTATTATTTGCTAGCCGATTTCTTTCTTTCTTTCTTGTTTTTTTTTTTCCTCCTCCTTCTTCCCTCTGCTATATTTCTACAGCTTCCAGCAGGAAACTCACAGCATGCAGCAGTACTTGGTTATATTACTGCACAAGTACTTACATGCAACATTCGTGTGGATGCCACATGCAACGCGATTGCAAACTGGCTTTGCTGTCAATTGTTATGCACTCGTTACTAAACTCTAGAAATACTTCCTTAATATGAATTTTTTATACACTATTTTACCCTCTCAATGATTGAGATTGATCGAAGCGAATGAAAGTGAAGCATATGCTTAGATGAGAGTTTAGAGAACTTTCGCCCTTAGACCATCAAATTTTTATCTGCCATTCACCATCGAATGTGTAATAAAATTTGTGCAAATTCATTTTCACAAGAAATGTTTATTTGTTCAAAAAAATTTTGTGGAATTTTGTAAAGTTTTTTTTTGGAAAATAATGAAACTTGTTCTACTTTTGCTTTACATTTTCATTAGGTCGAAAAATCTTTGAAAAAAAATGTGATATTTATGATAACAGAATTATAACTATTAGTTAATATTTTTTGGATTCTTACAGAGCTCTGTAGAGTAATGAATCGTTAAAATAAAAAAAAAAAATAGTTTGGCGAGTATAAAAACCGTTTTAAAGTTTGTGTCATCTCTTGAACAGAACTCATAACATCATATTTAGTTTTTGTATATAGAAAAGTCGTAAATTTATAAAGAGTTTTGGAATACAGTCTAAAAATTGTATGCAAATTTTCTCATTGAATTCTAATGGAAATTAATTTGCCATTCAAGCATATTGTCAGTTTCTCTTTGGTAATTTGATTTGGTTTTGTTTAGTAAATATTCAATTTGTTTTTATGTTATAAATAACGATTGGTTTCAGTGTCAGTGTATTTGAGAATCGATTGCCCTGAATTACCCTTGAAGAGGGTATTTATAAAATTGGTCAGATGTTTGTAACGCTGAGAAGGAGACGACCCCATAAAATATATATTTTCTTGATCAGCATTAGAAAGTATGTGGATATAGTGATGACCGTCGGTACCTATGATACTTCGGCAATTTAGTAAATGAGATTAAGTGTTAAAATCATCCTACCAAATTTTCTAATGAGATAGTTTTGCAAGAAAAACATTTTGAATAAGATCGCATAAATGGAACACATGTTATAGTTAATAAACTTTATATATAGGTTGTTGCTCGAAACCAACAGAACCGACACACATACAGTGGCAGAGCTACATACATAATCTGCTTGTGTATGCGTGCAAAGGAGATGGGAAAGGGAGGTTAATTGAAAAGGATAGAGTGAGGCTTTGGAACACAAAAAGAGTTTAAAACATTTAAAAATATTATTGTCAACGACTGCAAGGGTATATTAAGTTCGCCATAGCCGATATTAGCTTGTTTGAAATTTTGTATTTTTTTTGTTTTTCAAAGTTTGCTTTTTGTTGGTATTTTTGCTTTAGCAACATGTGTGCCGTAAAACTTTACTACTCCGCATGGTTCCAGCATGGTTTCCTATACATTCTACCATTGCTCTACCTTTCTCTCTCTCGGTCTCTGTTCTAACATTGCTTATAGCATAATAAATTTATATGTAGACATTGATATGCCTGTAAATATTTTCCATTTTCCAGTTTTCCCTTTTCTCATATGTATTTGCTGTTTTATATTTCGTTTTGTCTGTTTTTAGTTATCTTTGTGAAAAGCAAACCAAAACTATACTTACATACAGATATTTCATTTCATTTTATGCATATTGTGTATATATTACCGTCAGCAACAGAAACTGCAGCATTTGATACAATTTTGTGTGTCTTAAGCAAATGCAGCAAAACATTTTTCGGGCAACAAAAATTTTTAATAATAAAATTGTTAAAAGTTATAACAACTTTTAATTAGCTGGCAAAAATTTGTGCAAATTAATGAAACATACCAAAAACAAAACTAAAGCAGAAAATGCAAATATATATTTGTAATATATGCATCTGTTGGGGGCAGAAACCGGATCAAAGGTTTAAATTAAATACAAATTAAATAAAAATAATAACTAACAATAATTACTAAAAGGATTTTGGATAATGTTGCACCACAATCAGACCTTTTCATTTTGTACCTATTTATTATTTAAATTGCAATGACATAGTGAAAATGAGTGAGTCGAATTTAAAATGAATACCAAAATTGGTTTTTTGCAAAAGTTAGGAAAGATATGAAACCATTGGGTTCAAATATTTGCAGTTGATTTTAGAAAAGATGAATTACATTTGCTTCTAGCTTTGAGAGATGAAGGCACAAACCTTCTGTAGGAATTGAAGGAGTATTCGATTTAAAGTATGGAATGATTTTCAGTTCTTTAAAAAACCTGATAATCAACTCTTTTCTTTCTAATTGATCATAAAATTCAGACTTCAAATTTTAAATGTAATTGGCTGAGTCAGTGGAAAAACAGTAGTTAAAAAAATTTAAGCTGCTTAGCTAAACAAGTTTATCATCCCAATTGGTTTTAATCGTATCTGTTGCATGTTCAATCTTATGCTCCAAAACTTTTTCTCTTTTTTCTTAAAATTTTTCCGAGTTGCATTTGCTGGTAGGCCACAAAAGTCCTAATGACTCCAACTAGTCAGTGTGCCTCATCTGCCGCAAATGATGGCAATTGGATTTCTCTTTCTCTGTCTCTCTTCATTGACATCTCTGTGAGAAAAGAGACAAACTAAAAATCCCATAACAAGTGGCAAACGAGCTGGATGGATGCACATTTTCCATTCATCAGTGGAAAAATTTGCACCTCATCAAATTCGACTCGAAATTTGCAGTACATTTTTTTTTTTACTTCTTTTTTATTCTTTTTGTGTAGGTTTTTTTTTATGCTATTCCTGCCGATCATCAGAGTTTTTGCCCCAATGCTCTCTGTTCAATTCATTAGTCAGTCAGTGGAAAAATATTTGGACAGTAGAATTTGCCAGATTCCTGTCGGGGCGGGAAAATTGTTGTTGTTGGAAATATTTGTCGAAAAGTCGGCAAAAATTTTCGGTACGATGGAAAATTTCGTAAATAAAATTTTGTGCTGTGTGCGGCTTGTGCAAATTTGTGCACATTGAGCAAATTGCATTGCGTTACCTCCCCCCACCCACATACACACACCCACCTTATAGCCATGGTCCCCTCAGATTTTGGTTGGTTGGTCTGTTGGTATCTTGGCTACAGCCAGCAAATGCTAAACTCAAACAAATGTGCAAAATTAGCATTTTGACATTTCAATTTTGAATATTATTGACATGTTTATAAAAGGGGGGAAAGGGTGTAGTATATAGTATCAGGTGTGGAGATATGGATAGGTATGTGTGTGCGTGTGTGTGTTGTTGGTTTCATTGATTCACAAAATTTACTTTAATTAGCATTGGGATATACATATGTTGATAATGATGATGATGATGATGCCAACCAGGCAGTGGACGAAAAAGAGGACAGAAGCTTGTTTTGTGTGTGAGGCCGAGAGTGGTCAGTATTCATTTTGTGGGCGTGGCTGGTTTGGTTCCAAGTTTGTTTTAGTCTATTGAAACAATGCCGAGTCATTGTCATCATGACCAGAAGCAGCTGGATCAGCAGTAGCGACGCGTGCTGTTTGCACTACAGTGACATCATCATTGCCTTCATCATGATGATAGTCATCCTCATTATCATCAATAACAAAGGATGGGAATGCGGGAACCATCATCATGACTAACAATGCAAAGTTTGCCCATTGGTTTTTGCATATGTATAGAGAATACACACACACTCATATATGTATGTTTGTTGTGTATTATACGTGTGTGTATGAACAGAAGCGCCCGCACACTCATCTTTATGTGAGTTTCAATGGGATATCCTCTTCAGTTAATGCTCTTGTTGGACCTTCCCACTTTTCTGTTTTCTGTTTTTATTTGTACAGCTTTCAAGTGCAAACAACAGCAACAACAACAATAAACCTTTGCAACATCCACAACAGAATCATCATCATCATTATGGAGCAATATCCCAAGTTCTTTTTTTTTCTCTGAAGACAAATATTTTTCTAATTTACCCTTTAGTTGAATTTGTTAATTGCTGCATATTGAGAATTCTATTAACCGCTGACAATTCACAGATCAAAATCTAGATCACATCAATTTATCAAATTATGGCTAATTATCTCAATTGGATATTTTGATTACCGCCATTTAGGTAATGATATGGGAAATATGATTTGGTTTACTAACAATCAACAAGAAATTTGTTTGGAATTTACCATTAACCACTTCACTTATTTTATTTGTCTATTGGAATCTTTTAGCCTTGAGGTTGGGAACTAATGAAACTAAACTCTTTCAGCAATAATATTCTTAAAAAAATTGTAGTATTAGATTTATTATTATAGATTTTATTGAAAGATTATTTATTGTTTACCGTTTTATCTGTAAATTAAGCTGAAAGTATACTCCCTTAATTTCCCCAAATTGTTTTATTTATATAGGGCTCATAAACAAATTAAACAATATTAGCTGTTGCCCTATATATTTTGCTATCAATTTGTGCAGATGCTTCTTCAAACCTTCGGGCGTATCATAAAAAGGAATTGCCTCTTTGAAATATATATCAACGACAATTCGACATACTTTGCAGCACACAAAAAGAGTGAGTGGGGGAAAAGGGTGAGTGATGAGAAAAAAAGTGGCCTAATGATGAATGTCTCGGGCCTAACCCAAGTTAACCCGAAAAACCGAAAGCCGAAATTCTAACCAAAGTGACCTCAAACACACGCAAGAGCCATCGCATGGTTTCGTCTTTCTAACAATATGGTTAAGGAAAAGGCTTGAAACATTATTGTGTAGGCGGTGTATGGTCCTTTTTTTGTTTAGCTGTTTCGGTAATATGTATTTTTTGTTGTTGTTGTTGTCGTTGTGTTTTGTTTTTGTTTTTGTGTTACGGCATATAAGGATAACACAATTCAAATGCGGATGCCAAAGTTGAATGTTTTACACAGACACACGCACGCAAACCTTCAAGCAGAAAAGGAAAAGAAAACTTTTCGACCATTTCGAAGCCTTTTGTTTTGGTGGAGAATGGCGGAGGATGCTGGCTCGTAATGTGGCAAAATGTGTAGCCAAACAATAAATGAAAATTGTGTGCAATTGTCGTGCCTGTCGTTCGTTTCGGGTGCTCAGTTCTCATTGTTGATGCTCATTGCTGCTGCTGTTGTCTCTTGTTGCTGTTGTTGAGCAACTTCCAATTTAAGTTGCTTGCGTGTTGTCCTTCGCCATGTTGCCTCGTTATCCTTTTTATTTGAAGTTTGCTTAATGCCAAGTAAATAGTACCCATTCACCCACTTAACCCACCCAACCACCACACACATGTGCTTCTACCGAGGACAATTCCCATTTTCCAAGCCTCTTGCCATTGTTTCATCTTTTTTTCCCTCTTGGTTGTTGTTTTTTATTTTTTGCCTTGCCGCAAAATGGCAGATGTTATCTGTGGCTGCTGCTTTGGCCCATTTCATGGCTTGTTGCCCCCACTGCCATTATTATTGACGTTACCTATGACCCCACAACAAGCCCCTCCTCGCTCTTTGCTGGAGGAGTCCATCTAAGACAAAGTCTGAGAGGTATTTATGTATAGATGTTGCTCTTGTCCGCTCTTATCTAGCGCATTATCATCATCATCTTCAATTTAATGCGTCGACGATGCCACTCGACAATTTTTCTGTCCGTCCGTCTGTCTGTCTCTTTCTCCGGTTCCGGTTTTTGTGTTTTTGTTTTTGCGGTACTCGTTTCCTGTTCACTTTTTTTTGCTCTCTCTCTCTTTCTCTCCTCACTCGGTGTATGTATTTTGGTTTTCCTCTATGTGTAATGCCACTTTATATGCCGCAGTTGATGCCTTTAGAGGCTTTTGTGTTTACGCCATGTTAAGCCTTGAATCCCTAATGCCAACGGCAGGACAGGCAGGACTTTCACCCGGCTCCCATTCTCCTTCTATTGCTACTTCAGCTATTACTACTACTACAACGACATCTACATCTACTCTCATTGCATGTGTATTGGCATTTGGTTGGTTGATTTTCATGTTGTGCTGCCTATTTGCCTGTGACAATCTCACGCTTTTTCCTTCCAAACCTCCTTCCAGTCCCTCCATCCACCGTCTAATTTCCCTTCGCCTGGTTTGAGGGGTGTTAAGGCCCAAACATAGGACAAGGTCGTTTTCCATATGCCCGAGCAGCATTTACATTTAAAACATTTTCCATTGAAACGTGCTTGGGTTTTCGTTTCAGCTTTTTATGCATGATCTCATTGCTGACTGACTGACAGACAGACAGGCATAAGAGGGGATGCTGTTACTGGTAGGGAGGATAAAGTGCCTCATGAGTGTGTGTGTGTGTGTATGTTTGTGTGAAGCTTTGTGGGGTGTAGGTTCATGGCTCTTATTTTCCATTTGCTTTCTAGACAAAAGTTAATTGCCTGGCATTAAAACTATGCAGCACTAAGAGAAAATTGCCTGAATCATATCTTTATGCCATATTTCACCTTCTATATAGATAGTACTCACAACTTTGCCTCCACTTTTACAATGTTTTGTTTTAGTTTCCTTAGTCATATGTCAATATTGTTTCACGTGGCTTTTCGAAAAATCTCAGAAATTGTTTATCGCTAATCCTAGCCAGAAAACTTTAAGCGCCAAAGATTTGACAGTGGCAGTCCCAAGTTAACTTCCAGCATGACTCCACCACCATCTTCCATCTGGCCTGTCGGCTTAGAATCTCTAAAATCAAAAACCAAACCTCTCTCCTCCTCCCCATCCACGCTAAACAGCTGTCTGTTGCTTGCCTACTTTTCAGGTGACTTCCAAACCAGATCCGATTAGCCTCATCATTTGAGAGGACGTCGAGGACCTTTCCCGCCTTTAGGCTAAAAAGGCAATAAATTAGGTTGAATTTTCATTTCATTCCAAAATAGAAAGAGATATATAAAACCAGCAAAAGTTGAGAGAGAGAGAGAGAGAATGGGAGGAAGGTAGCGGGTATAGCTTGTTTAGAAATATAGCATTGTGATTTCTCTCTCTCTCTTTCTCACTCTCTGTCTTTTATTCCCAGCAATTTTTGTCATTTTGCGGTTATTAGCGCGACAATTTCTCTTCTTTGTCCTGAAGAAAATTTATTGCCAGCCATTTTGAATTTTCTATAGCAATTTGACTTATTACCTAGTGATTAGATGGAATTAAATATTTCGATGGAAGTGTCAATTGGCCAGGGGTAAAGTGAATCTTTACGAGGGTCCATCAATAACTAAAGAGATAAATAGCAGAAGCTAGAAAATGGATTCATTAGTTATTTGCTTGTCAGAACCTTAAATATATCACATAACTGATAGCGGAAGCATTTGAGAGCTAACATACATAGCTTTTGAGTATATTTAGGAGTAAGAAATCTAATTTGTGAGAGAAGATTGAAGTACACTAAAGAAAGGCATTCTTCTACGATCTAAAAGCCACAAATCAAACGGTTTTCCTTTTATCCGATAGAATTAAGCTTGGGAAAAATATGGAAAACCTAGTTGAAAGAATGAACGGGGCCAGCTAAACTTTTGTTCATTCTCATTACTAATTGTGTGACCCTCGTTGTAAATCAAAGTGAATGCAAAGAAAGGATCCCACAGGTCTGTAGTTTTTGTCTGTGTTGAGTTCTTCAATTAAATGAATTTAAAATGTTTGATTTAATTCTTGCAACTGTTGACTAAGCAAACAATCGACTGGGCAAACAGCATGTGTGTGTGTGTGGGTGTGGGTGTGGGTGTGTGGGTGTGGGTGTGTGGGTGTGGGTGTGTACCTTGGACCCTTAGCAACCACAAATGCCTGGAACCTTAGATCTACACAATTTCTAACCCCCTCCCACCTGAACTTGTTCTCTCTTGTTGGCTTTTTAGAAACGCATTAGAGGCGTAACCCAAAAGGACAAGTTGACCAACCGCAAAGTGGAAAATCCTTTACCACAATCAGTTTTCTATTTCCACGTATCCTAAGGGTCTTCTTTCTTTTGTTCTTTTACCTTTATGTGAGCCATTTTTAATTTAAACCATTTCAAAAATCTAATCAAATTTAAAGGCAATTAATAAACATTTACCAGAATAACAACAAATCTCCATACACGAATTTACATTGCGGTTTTAGATATTATGATTAGTTTCTTGTTTTTTTTTTTTTTTTTGTACATTCTAATTAAACATAATGTTACACTTAGTCGAACATGTAAGTGCATATATATTGAGAATAAAATTATGTATCTGTGTGTCCGTGTGTGTATGGTTGAAAAATTTCGGTTTAATGCGGCTTATAAAATGCAAATAAGTGTGGCAAGGCATGTGGCATGTGTGACCCGAGGCTTTTAATTAAACCGCAAGCGACGACCTATTTTTTCTCTTCCGCCCTCCCCTTTAGTTTTTTTTTTAGTTTTTGCTATATTCAGCTTCGATTAGTTCGAAGCGAGGGCGTAACAAAGGCGTGACCGGTGATGAAGTGAAGCGCTGGTAATGGCGGTGGTGATGGTTGTAGGCAGCTAATTAGCGACAGGTCATTTTTACCGAGCATGAGTTTAACATGGATGTAGACTGTTCAATCTAACTGCGAAAGGGGTTTGGGTTTGTATAGTTTTTACATTTGATAAAACTTTAAAGACATGAAATATTTATTCTAGAATAGTTATGATCTTAAAATTTGACATTTAATTTCAATTTCATTTGTAGATCGGTAATACATAATATTCTTTAAAAATTTGAAGATTTTTTCAATATTAATCCAAGAAAAATGTAAACAATTTGACCAAAAATGTTGTGGATTCTTTTTTTTATAATTTTTCTGAATATTTTGTGGTTATAATTTATTTTTCTTAGCTCTTTAATTTTGTTTATATTCACCCCTCGAATCTAAGACCATGCTCATATGGTAAAGTGATGACTGTGTGTGTAAGTGTGTGTGGGCGAGAATAGCTCGAACAAAATGTGTGACGACTTTGATATGTTGATGATTAACTGGTTTTTCATGCTTAAAGTGAAACATGTATGTAATTATGTCTTTAGCATTTTGCTTTTCAAAGAGATAATTATAAAATGTAACTAAAAAAATAATGTTAACTATTAAGATCAAGTGAACAAATGAAAGATGAATATAGAGATTTAACTAAATGAAACTAATTTTATGCTATGCAGTTAGTCATTCATCTATTTATTGTTGCCATCATATGTACATTGGCAACTCTCTGTGGCGCCCTGGTTTTGAGTACAGTTTTGTGGCCTTGCATGCAGAACGCAATTAGCGTGGTCCGAATGAAACCCACGTGTTATTTTGACCCCCGGTGTAGGACGGTTTTGAATTAATTACCTTTTTCAAATAGAGGGCAGGGGCAAGGTATGGGCAGTTGTCGATGGCGATTGCCTGTTGTTTTAGCAACAATATTTCACTCTATTTGCCTTTTGATTAGCCCTAATAGCCAATGCTAACAGTGGTGGACGGACACTTGTTGCAACCATTAGTACAAAAACAACATACTGCAGTAGGTGGCACATAAATTTCTATTCTAATTACTTGCGTTCAGTCAGCAGGTCAACGCCAAAGCGTCTGTAATTTATGTGTCTGTGTGGTTGCTCGTTCGCTTGGCTTTTAAAAAAGATATATGCGATTATACCGATTATATATATACATGTGTGTCTGTTTGTGAACATTTTCACCACTATTTAAACAAATGTGTCAGCGCATTTACCAGTGTCGGTAGGGAGTCTGATGTGAATGTGAATGAATATTTCTGCTGCTTCTTGTTAATTTGCATTTTATGTTGCATCAAGTGTGGGCGACTTGTTGGGGTAAGGGGTTGTGGGTGTTGGTTGGGTTAGATACATTGGATGAAAGGGCGTGGTCAGTTACGCATTGTAATTGCCCGGGCATGCTAATTAAGCGATTCCCATTTGGCCACAAAAAGGTCAGCAAGAACTGACATCTTGAGAGGAGTCCAACAACTCAGGCGACAGACCGAAGGGAGATGAATACAGAATGAGTTATTTGTGTATGTATGTATGTATATTTGTAGTTGAGTTAGTCGAGTTTCTAATTAGCAACGGTTAAACATTAATTTATGGACAAGACGACAACCGCAGCAGCAACAAGAACATCAGCAATATTAATGGGATGAAAGATAATTGAAATGATTAACGCAGTGAAAAACTCATTGAGATGAACTCTAAGATGATTTCGTGGGATCTCGAATTGAAATTATTGTTCGGTTAAAATAAATATACATAGATCTGTTACCCAGACTATTGAGATATTATAGTTTTCCAAGTTATTTATAATTTAAAATTCGAAATAATTTGAAAAAATGAAAATTATTAATCACGATTAGAAAAAATAATGTTAGTTATAATAATAATTTGGTGTAGCTTTTAGTTTTAAGTGCATAAATTCTTAATACCCTAAAAAAAAAAAAAAAAAAAAAAGCTAAACTTTAAGCTTAAGCTCTTGAAAAATATAAAAATCTAACAAATTATCGATAACTTTAAATAAAACTATACTGTTATAAACAGGCGACAATGAAAAAAATGCATATAAAATAATAGCATTGAAATGAAATCGATTTATCAAATGGGCGATACTGCAAGTTATGGACCTAATATCAATATCGTCAATCGTCCTTGGGGAAATAATATAAGTAAATCCCTTTATTAGCCCACATTTAATTCCCTAGGAGTTACAACTTTCTCTGATTATGCCAAATGTTTAAATCTTGAATATGAATATTTAATGATACTTACAATTAACATTGAGTGTGGCCAAAGCCTCCAGACGTTTGCCCTCATTCATGGCCCGATTTCTAACCACACACCTATATTTGGCGCCATCATCTTCTCGCCTCGGTGTTATGGCCAAAGTGGCATTTGTGGGCTGGTCTTTGGTGCCACCACGCAGAACAGTGGCAGGCAAAGGGGAATTGGAACCATCGCGATACCATCTGCATATCAATCGAAATCGAGATATATTTTTATACACATATAACACATATAACTAAGAAGGTAACTTACGTTATGGTGGGATCAGGTGAGCCTCCAATGCTGCTGCATGTCAACTCCATGGGCTTATCCTCAGTAGCTATGGCAATATTTCCAGGTGAGATCACAGGTGGATGGGGCGGGGTGAGTACGGTGAGATTATGAAATTCCTGATGGACATCGGCTCCAGTGCCCTTCGCCTTGATGCGGCACTCGAAGCGTCCGTTGTCTCGATTGTAGGAGACATTCTTGATTTGCAGATCATAAATACCTCGTTCAGGTTGAAAATCGAGTCTGTAATTGGATTTTTAGAAAGGGGAGATATTTAATCAATTTTACGACGAGTTATTTGCAGAATTTTTTTTCTCATTGCGTCACTTTTCGTTTCGAAAATCAATTTATTTTATTTAAAAACAGAAATATAAAACAACACACTCCCCCACTGCGTCTCCCCTTCGTCCTTTATTCTGGATTGCCCCAGGGAAACCCATCACTAATTGTGCTAATATTGAGTTTTCTCTCTGTGTGTCCTTCGCGTCCTCTCTTGATTCGTTCTGGGCTCCTGAACTTGCCCCCAGGTGGCACAAACTTTAAACGTGCGCAATATAAATAAAATACAAAATGTTAATATTTGTGCGAATGAGAGAGAAAGAGAGAGAGAGAGTAAGACCAATAAAGGTAGACAAGGAAATTGAGAGAGAAATATAAATAAAATCAACGTTCAATAAATGTTTGCATATTTTCCTAGACGACGACGACGTCCAAGGACATCAACAGGAGGGGGCCTCCCATAGCAGCAACCATGAGGTAAACACACACAAAACATTCTCAAAAATATATTATAAAAATCCAAAAAAAAAATGAAAACAAAATTCAAGTAGAAGAAAAATAAATGTTTTTCTTGATTGTTATTGTTGTTAGGCTATTAAGCGTTGAGATTTTTTCTTTTTCTCATAGGTAATTGGTTTGCGAAGCCAAAATTAATTGTAATTTTAATTGGAAATTGAAAAACATTTCCTAGCCTAGCTTTGAGGTAAATGCCAATAGTTCAAAATTGAAATAGCCTAACGAGAAAGTAAATTTATGTATCCATATCGATTTTGTGCTTCAATTACAAAAAGATTATATTTTTGTTAAATTAATAAAGCAATTTAAATGCCTCATAATTGCAAACTGAGAATTTGTCTCACATACGAAGGCCAGAAAGCAAAACTTATCCATTAGGATTCTTTATAAACTAGTTTTGTTTAAAAGCAATCAAGGACTTTATGTTATATTTATACCTCAACTAACTATAATTTGCACAACTGACATTTGTTGTTTAACTTTGAAAAATATAAACATGAATGGCATATCTTTTAACTTTTTACAACTTTCAATGTTTTGCAATTATTAAGAAAACTGAACCATTTATTTATGTTTAAATAAAATTGTATACCAATTGTCTCGATTTTTCCAACCTAGAGAAATAAATTTTTAACTGACAACTGAATTTTAATTTACAAATTCACCAATTGATGAGATGTTTGTGTTCCAAAAATAAAAGCAAATACAACAACTAGCCAAGTTAAACTCAACAAACAATTTTCAGTCTTTCATCTATCAACATCCAAGCAATCGCAACAACAACAACAACAACATGAAATTTTCTCAATTTGGTGGCAGATATCTTCTTCTGCTTCAGACTCTTCTTCATCATCATCATCAGCATCATTCTCATGTTCTGTTCTCTGTTCTTCCACTACAACTTTTTCATTTTCGTCTCGTTTCTTTTCTATGCGTTTCATTTTGCCTCATTTTCTGCGGCACTTGTGAAATGTCTTTATATTTCAAGGCCACTTTTGGACAATTTTTCACAATTTCCTTTGGCTTGAATGGTGATGATTTCGATGGCGTCGTCGCCCGCCAATTGTTGTTGCCCAGGACAACTACTGAAAATTGATGCCAGCCTCATCCCAATTCTATTATTTCGCTCTCCGCCCCCCATCTCCACCTTCATCTTCATCAATTTCTATGCTTGGCTAGTCAATGGTCAGCTGCCCTAAGGCTGTCCAATGAAGAACTTGACTTGAGTTCATTTGTCAAATTGCTTTAACGATTGGCTGGCCTCTAATCTTATTGAGATGAGACATAGTGCGATGAATTGAGTAGGAATAGAAGAAGCAGCATTTGAGTATTCCAAGTAGTCTGAGTGGGCGTGACTCTTCATAACAGCTCAATGAATTTTTGGTCTAGACATTTTTTATGATGATTTTTAATTGGCATTTCATTTGGTTAGTTTAAGGACTTAAAGGACGGCAAAAATCCTTACCATCTCGTCCTGTGCTAATTGCTGTGATAACCGCAGTAAAAAACACAAGCGCGTGTGTGTCAGTGGGAAAAATTTAATTTGCCAACCGGACACGGTAGAAAACCGCAGCAGCAGGAAAATGCCAGGACAAAAAGGACAGAGACGAGACGGTTAGGGCTATGTGTTTGCGAACGACTGAGTGATTCAGTGAGTGAGTGAGTGAGTGAGTCCGTCAGTGTGTTTGCTCTTGAAATCAGTAAATAGAATGCAAAAAGCTCAGACGACCCAAAAAATAGACGCAAAATGGTAGCCAGCAAATTGACTAAATTCTCCACAGGCTTGTGTCCCCCAAATACTCCACTCGTCCGTTGCGTAGTGAAGAGGATTCTCCCTCTGCTTCTCTCTCTTTCTATCTCTGGTATGCTGAGTGTCCCTGTCCTAGTCCTAGTTGAATTTTTTATTATTATTTTTCTATTTGCTGTCATTGCGCTTGTCTTTTTTTTTAGATTCATTTTGCCTGCAGCGGCTGGTCCGGGGCCGTGTCTCTGGCGGCCTTTGGGGCTGCTGCTCATTTGCAGTTGGGGCCCACAGGATAACCAAGCAGTTACCCAGGACACGTGCTTATATACAACAACAGAACAGAGAGAAAAAAAAGTGCAAATTATACAAAAAAGTGCTGGCAAAGCTCTGCTGCAAGTACGCTATGGGATTCGTGCGAATCTTTGGTGAAATGAAAATGAAAAACGCTTTAAAAACATTACAAGAAAGACGGAGAAGTGCAGAGGTAGAGGTACAGCGAAAGAGGGAGATAGAGAGAAAGTGCGCCAATAAGAGACAGAAATAGTGAAAAAATAAAAGCACGTCCTTGAGCAGCGACCCAAAAAAGGCTCCTGGGGAATTAGGCAGTCAGTCGCTCCTCTGAGATGGAGGACACCAAAAAAATAATATTCACGGCAAGCCCCATTTCTTTTTCCTTTTTTTATTTTGCTTTCTTTCTTGTTTTTGTTTTGCAATTTTCAAGTGTAGATAGCCCCCATTTCCTGTCCTTTTCCCCACATCCTGTTGCACAGTCTTCGTTTCTTTCCTTAGGGAGTCCTGACACAACTTTTTTTGGGGCTTACTAAACGGCAAGCAATTATTTATATATATATTTTCTTCTTTATTTGGCCCTAAACAAAAAAAAAAAAAAAAATTGTAAATTATTATTATGGCCATGCTAAATTTAATTGAAAGTTTTCATTTTTTTTTCCGCGAAATTGTATTTGCAATTTTTAAATGTATAATCTGCCCATTTGAAATTAGCAAGCCATTGAATTTAATTAAGTCCATGTGAAATGATCCATAGAACCTCTAAGCAAAAGTCTTTCAGAAAACAAAAAAATCGAAATATAAAAGGAATATCAAATTTTGATTTGATGTACTTTAAAGTATGTAAATATCTGTAACTAACTAACTACTAGCATACAAGGAAATCAAGTTGGAATGTTGTTTTGCCTAAAAGTATGCAATAAACAGACTCGACTTATGTCAGGTGAATGCCATTTGAACAAATCCTTGAATTCATTTGGTCACATTCAATGTATCCCTGTCTCTCGTGTTTTTTTGTCCTTTTCTGCTTTTCCTTCTACCCGTCCCTCCTTTTTCATTCCTCCATGGGGCCTCGTTAAATGAAATGTTAAACGAAATATTAGCTTAGGGCTATCTATCGGCTTTGTGTCGCGACATTTCGAGTATTTCTTTTTTTTTTTCTTTTTGGCCAGCAAATTTGCAGTAATTTCACTTTTGCTGCCAGCCAGAGAGAGGGCACAGATAGGGGGAGAGAGAGAGGAACAGAAAGATAGAAAGAGCGACAAGGAGAAAGAGGAACGAGAAAGATGGGCACTGAAACTGGGGACCTTCATTAGGTGGTCCTTGTGGCTGTTGTTGCTGTTACTTGTTAGCTTTCGGCACCAAATTGCAGTAAGAATGTATTTTACAATTTGCTTTATTTTTTTTTTTGGTGCTTTCATTCTGTTTTTTTTCTTCGGTTTTTGGTTCCCCATCCTCTATACTTTTTTTTCTTTTTTTTTTTGCTATTTCTTGTTTGTGTTGATTTGGTTTTATTTTGCACATGAGTAGACAGAAACAACAGAAACGACACGAAGAGCAAAAAAATGGCCGACTGCCTGCCTGGTGGCCATTTTCATTTGGCAACGAGCTGCATTTTGTGGCCTCCTCGCACAGTTGGCACTTAAAATTTATGCGTTGCCCACATACATAAAAGGAAATCTACAAAAACAACAACTACATGAACATGGTGGGAAAAAGGACGTGAAGTAGCGGGGGCAAAAACCCGTGCAAGCATTAAAAACAAGCGCTCGCTGCCTCGGAATGCCAGCCGGAAACGGAAGTTGGAGGCACGAAACAAATAAAAATACAATTGAAAATGCGCCAAGGCGGGTAATGAAAATGAAACATAAACAGAAAGCACATACACATACACTCACACACACACAAACAGAGGCAAACATATGAGTAAGAGTGTGCCTCATAATTGTCTGAACATGCAACACGCGGCGTTGACATTAAGGATTAAGGACATTCTGTGAAAACCCAAGCTCAACCTCAGAAAACTGAATCGGAATGAGATGGTCTTGGTCTGGACTCTCGGTTTTTGGTCTGGGACTGGGACCGGTTGGCATTTTGTTTAAATTGCCAAGAACTTGATTTTAATTAAGTTGCCCAGTCAGTCAGCCAAACCTGACACATGCATAAATCGCATTATCCCTGAGAGTGTTGGGAGTGTGGAAAATGGGGGGCGGAGGGCAAACTAGTGTGAAACATTTAATTAACTTAACAAATGGCTGCCAGATAGTCCGGTAGAACAGTTAATACTCTTGGCCGTGTCATGCTTTTATGGTCCCACAACCATATTAAACGACATGAGCTTTACGAGTACGATTTAGCAACAGAAGCCACATCAGCTTCATCCCCAGCGCCGTTACCTTCATCATGAGCATTTATCTATTTCATTCACTTTTACACTCTTATTCTGCTTTCACTTACCTATAGCCGGAACTCAATTGAACCTCATTAATGCCCACATTATCAAATTGCGCCGGATTTGCTGTCCAGCGTGTCCAAAAGAATGAGAAATCGTTAGAATCGTATTTATCGGTGAAACGGCATTTTAATGTGAGATCTGCATTTTCACGTGTATCGATTGATTCATCTGCCAGTATCGAGGAGCACAATGTTGTCAAGGCTGTAATGAAAAACAAAATAATTTCGATTACTACAAGTTTGAAATTGGGAGCAAAAAAAAATAATAATTAGAATCATTTATTTAACAGATACAACATACTTTAACTTTAAAGTTGTATAAAAGTTTAACATATTTTCTACTTTAATTTCTTTTAGTTGATTTATTTATTAAGTTCATTAAAAATTGTTCATTAGCTTAAACTAGGGATTTTCTTTTACTGTTTTTTGGATTTCTATCACTCAAAATTTGTTGCACTTTTCGCATTAAGAAGTTTTATTTTAAGGTGTCTGACGCTTATTTCGAAGTTAGCTTTTAAGTGCATCAAACTTTTCACTTTTGAAAATCTTCTCTTTTTCCCTTCGACCAATTTGCTTTGTGAAATTTTCGTCAGCTGCTTTATCCGCTCAACAACATTTATTTAATTTTTAATAAACCATTATAGGTATACCTCAAATGCGTCTCACAACTGACATAGAAAGGTAAAAATAAAAGAAAGTAACAATTTTAAGTAACTTTTTTTCATTTGCTTGACACATAAAACAAAAGAAAAAGAAATGAAAAATCAAACGACAAAGTTCTTAGAGACGCGGCACTTTCTGATGGGTTCGCATGGGTTTTCGTTTCGTTTCTGTTGGGTGTTGTTTTTTTTTTTTTTTTTTCGTTTTTTTGGGTGTCTTAGGCCTTACTTTTACTTTGCTGTGCGTAAATTTCGAGTAGAATTTATAGCCGCTTTATATTTGGCATCAAATATGCATGAGACGGCATTTAAGACAGTTCCAGCCAACATGGAATGGTGGCCAGGGAAGAGGAAGGTTTATGTGGGGAAAGAGAGAGAGAGAGAGAGAGTTAAGAGTTGGGCAATAAATTTCAGTATTTGGGCCCAGTACCTTATTCCATTTGCCATGTGCTAAATTTAAAGATTGTTTCAATTGAGTGCCAGAAAAGAAGGGTAGGGCAAGGACAGCAGCAAAAAGAGAGGGGAAACGAGAGGTAACGAGAGAGAGAGAGCTAGTGGCTGCCATTCTTTGCATTTGCATTAGGGCCAATAATCGTTAAAATCCAAAAGTTATGCCAACTCGCTTGAGAAACTTGCAAGCCATGAAAATCGCATTAAAATTAATTTGGCAGTCGTCTGGCAGGCAGTCAGCAGGCATAAGAATACCTTTAATACGTAATACCCAACGGTTGTCTAAGTAAGCAGCGTATCTTAGACTAAGTACTCCTCCCCTCCAAGGCATAGGGACCAGGCCCATTCGGATGTCGCCTTCGGCGTTACACGTCAAGGTGGCAACTCTGGCATCAGTTTTCATTTTCGCTTGGAATTTATGTCAAAAGTTTGCCTCGTTTTTATTTCTGCTCTTGGTCTTACTCCTCCCGCTTGGCTTCTATGTGTTTGTGTGTGTGTGTGTCATTTCTTTGCATTCTTTTGGGCGCTGTGCCCATTTTGAGACCCGTAGAAGTTCCTCTACATCTATTCTGCTTCTGCCTGCCATTAAAGTTACATTTTATATGTATAGTTAGTATATATACTTATATCCTTTCTGTCTTTTATTTTATTTTTTTTTTTTTGTCTTTGGCCTGGTTGTCAACGCATTTCTTTGCTCATTTCGGTTGGCTGCCTTCTCATCTTGGACTTGCGTTTCTAATTAAAACTTTAGAGGGAAAAATGGCCAAGATAACTAGAAACTCTGGGCGCAGGACATTTGCAATTGCAACTGCTGCACTTAGGCAAATTGCCAAAGGATTTGTATATACATATATATATATATATATATGTATAGATTTATACGTATTTGATTCATGTTGAGCTTTCTGCTTTGATTATTTATAACAGCAAATACTATTAATTTCATTATAATTGACATTTACAACTGGCCAAAATGTTGGCAATTTGGATTTGTACTCAATTACATTGTCTTTACGATTTCGCCTTTGGCCTTTACCCTGTTAATCCTGTTTAGTATCAAGAGTATGATAGGATCACCAAAACAATAA
Organism: Drosophila insularis; assembly: GCA_018903935.1. Classification (NCBI taxonomy): domain Eukaryota; kingdom Metazoa; phylum Arthropoda; class Insecta; order Diptera; family Drosophilidae; genus Drosophila; species Drosophila insularis. The sequence continues at coordinate 3,702,294 of JAEIFP010000666.1, read as the reverse complement.
GGATTTGAATCATCTGCAGCAGTCTAACTGCCATTTGCTGCTCCTTAATCGAGTGAAAGTGGGTTTTCTCAGTCTGGGAAACTTTTATCTTTTATTCCGTTTACAGGGTATACGTAAGTCAGTTCCATACCTTTTTTTCTCCGCATGTTTTGCCATTTAGAATTCACGAATTCAAAAAATGTTAAGTGCAGTTAATGAGCAAGAGCAACGGTAAAAAGCCATTGCTATGACAATAACAACAACAACAAGAACTTGCAACTAATTAATTTATCATAAAAAAACAAAACCAAAATAAAAGAAGATGGAAATAAAAGGAAAATTTTCTTATAATTGCTGGAAAATTAAAAATACATAATAGTATGCAGGCGGAATTCAAACGAGATGCGTACCAAAGAAGTAACAGAACAGTAGAAGGAGAAGCAGTCGAGAAAAGGAAAAGGATATAAAAAAATTCAATTTCCGTCTAGGAAAATCAAATGGAGCTTAAGGACAAACGGAATGCGAATTAGATTTGGATGACAAAACTAACAATCCCAAGCCATAAAAGTTAATGGGTTATGGAAATGTACGGGTTATGATCTTGATAAGTAAGTCATTATATACACACCGAAAATAGAATTATGGAATTTTCTTTAAAGTCAATTAGATCCTTTTAATATTTCTTTTCATTGATAATTTTTCGAAATAGGTTGATACCTAGAAGGTTGATTCTAAATCCAAATTGTTAGTTTTAGGTGGGAATCTATGCTGCAGCATTTAATAGAAAATCATAATATATTTCATTTCATATACTAATTTAGCATAATATACGAATGTCTTGTTAGTCAGGACTACCAAAGGCCAGTGCGTGTTCCAGTTGAGTGGTGCAGATGAAGACCTTTTCCAGGAGCTTCTACTCTGTTTTCTCAACTCATGGCATGTCTGTGTGCATTCCAAACGCAATTATTACGTGCGAATTATATTAAAATGGAAACACAATAGCAGCCTGAGACTAAATTGCAAGATGCCACAAGACATGGTAAAAGAGAAGGAGAAGATAAAGATTGTATGGTATAGAGAATGGGAGAAACAAAAGTGGGCGTCATGCTGTGAGCGGTTTTGCGGCTGCCTAGAGGGAAAACATGAGAGCCAGGCACATGAGGACCAGTAGCAATGGCACACTAGAGAGAGCCACTAGCAATGCACTAGTAACATTCGGCACCAGAAAGGGGAAAGGGATAGGGGGAAAAGAGTAAGAAGAATTGGTAATGGAGGAAATGGAGGGACGATGGCTGGCAGTGAATTTGCTCTTGTTAATTGCATGTTCTGCATATCACTTATAAATGCACCCACATCCACACCCACACCCACACGGTCATACTCACACTTAAAGCCAACACCTTATTTCTCCTCACATATCAGGGCAACACTTTCGAGTTGCAAGTTTACACTCACACTCATATACATACATATATATACACAGACACACCCACACACATACACCCACATCCGCACGACGAGACACATACTCACACACTTTGGGAAAAGTTTGCCATAATTGGATTTTCAGAGTTAATTACCAGCATTGAATTTGGCCGTAAAATGTAAGAGACACAACACACACACAGACACACACTCACTTTACTAGCTCGACACTCCAACTCATTCACTGTATTCTTCTGTCTCCCAGTCACTGGGTTGGCTTGAAGTCTTTTGCTCGATTACAATGTAATTTGGCATAGATTTTTGTTTTTAATTGGCTACAAAGTATGGAAATTTGTGTTTTCTTTTGCTCTCGGATATAGAATTTTAATGGAGTTTTTGTGTTTTGTATGGTTTTTAAGATTCAGCTTGAAAAGGTTCAATTAGGAGTGCAGAATACTTTAAAGTAATTGAAATGTACTAAAAACACAATCAATTATACGATTAATAATCGAATTACTTAAGGTTGAGAAATGAATGAGTTACACTTCAAAACATTTAATGGTAATTGAAAGTAGTTATGTAATTAAAAGAATAGTTGTAGTTTGTCGAAATTTTTACTTGAAATCAAACCTTAACAAATTCCAGTTACAACTACTGTAAATTTTTATAATTCATCAAGATCCATACAGTACTTAAACAAGTAAAAGTATTCAAATTAGAAACCAGCGAAGAACGGTATTTAAATATGTTCAATAATTGAGTGTACTTAAAATATGCATATGTTCATACAACATTTAATATTCAAACAGTCATTTTCAGTTATTTTAAACCTGAATTTAGCAGGTTTTACCATAAATTTGTAGTTTGTGCCTTACAAGTAAATGCTATCAATGACAGGGTATATGAAATGTCTTATGGATGGACGCGTTTACTGCTTCGCTTTTAAATGTATGCAAAATTATGCAAAATGTGGACAAGAGAGTTGCAGAAGGATCAAGCCTAAGGTTGCCTGAAGGAACTTATAGAGCGGGAGAGAGAAGAGGAGAGCTGCAAAGGAATTATGTCTTATTATTTTGCCTGCAGTAAATAGCAAGAATAGAACAACAACAATAAGTAGGGATAACAACAATGGCAAAATCAGAAGCAGACTGGACTTCAACGTTGATTCTGGCACAGTACCAAAGATGCAATCACCTCTATCCCATTCACTACCCTCTACACTGTTATATATCTTTCTTTCCCTCTTTCTCTTTCTTTATCTCTCTCTTTCTCTTTCTATAAATGTTTCTATTTTGCTACTCCTTCATTTCTCGAGGCTGTCTTTAATGTCCTTATATATAAGTACATATAGTATCTATATAAACCAAATGCTGTCTGGCTTTATTCTTGGCAACTGCTGCTGATTCTTGAAATCCTTTTTTCATACCATTCACCACCCTCTTTTCCCTAGCTTTTTTTTTTTTCTTTTTCGAGTCGATAAAAACTGCAACGATGCCTTCGCATAAAACTGCAACATAATTTTCTTATGAGTCACACAAAACCAAAAAAAAACCCCGATTGCAGTAAGGTGAGTGCGGGCCATTGATATGTGGGTGTGGTGGGGGTGGTTGGTTAGGGGTAAAGGTGTGGGACACAATGAATGTTATCTGTTTAAGCTGCAACCGTTTATCCCCTTTCTAGCAGATGAACAGAAGCGGGAGCAAAGAGAAGAAGCTGATGCTGCTGCCGAGACAGCAAAAGTCAACCAAACGGAAGAAGATTGCAATTTAAAGTCAGCAAATAGAGAAAGGGAGAGAGATGGCAAGAAGCTGGCGAGGTGCAACCAGGGGGAACAAGGTGCGACCAAAACTGGTTTTTTGTCTGCAACAGAGGAAGAAATATTGATGGCTGCCATGGCTGCTGCTTCTCCTGTTTTGGCTCCTGATTCCTTCTGGTCGCAAAAGAAAGCCAAGAAGTCATGATGCCGTGGAGCGAACTACAAACAAAGATTGAGAATTGAGATTGAGCGGCAGCAAAAGGAAACGGCTAAAAGAAATACGTTAAAGTATTTAATAAATTTTGAATCACAACGACAATTTTCAAAAGGTAGACATTGAAATAGTTAATAACTTTATGTACTTATTAACTCATACAAATGCGGCGAAAGGAAAGAATTTCAATAGAAGAAAAGGTAGGAAAAACTATGTATTTACTTTTGTTAAGTTGTAAGCATGGGACATAATTGTTTTTATTTGTGATTCAAGTACATATATTTCATTATAGAAATATATTCTTCCAATGCCTTAAAATGTAAGATTTCTCATTTTTTGGTTGACTTTTCTTATTAAGATTTTACTCAAATGCAAAGTGTTTAAAAAATATAAAAACATATAGTTTTTGACGTTTATTTTTTATTTTTAAGTTGATTTCTGAAGAGCTAAAGGATTATTTTAGCATCAAAATGAAAAATCATTCACAAAAAAGTTTCCATATTTTCCACTTAAATTCTGTTCATAGCAAAAATTGCAAAATGTTCTCTGTCATATGAACTGAATTGCCTTTTTTTCAACTTTTGAACCATTCGAAATTGAATTTTATATAAAATCAAGCACATGACTTCCACAGGCATCAATGTTAATGCTTTTTTTTTTTTTGTAAAGGTGGCGAAGAAGGGTTAAGAATCTGCTACCGTTGTATGCCTCCATGTACCGTTATTTCATTACCGGTATTTTTTTTCGTCTTTTGCATGACAATGCAAAAAGAAAGCAAAGACACTACAAAATGCCATGATGTGTGCAATGCGTGTGCGAGAGTCCAAAAAAAAAGAAAGAAAAGAAAAAGCGCAGAGGGGGAAAAAGCTGAAAAGTTATCAAAGTGGAGTCAGAGCCATAGCTGGAGTCAGACTCAGAGTTGCAGAGTTGTAGTTGGAGTCGAGTTCGAGTCTCTTTTTCAACTCTTGAAAAGTTTTGCAGCAGCCACCAAACCGGGCCCAAATTGCTTTGGCAAAAGTGGAAAAACCGGTTCAAACCGACTTGCAACTTGGTAGCAGCCAATGCTTGCAAGATACACACACCACATGAAACCCCCTGTGGCAGTTACCACACCACCGCCCAACCGCCGCCCGCTAGCCTCTGTCACCTCTTTGGCCGATATTGCGATAGTGCGAATGTGTGCGGTTAACATGGCTTAAGAAACTTTTCCGAATAATACAAAAAAACACATACACAAAAAAAGGCGGGAGGAGGGGCCAAAAAATACATAAGTTGCCTGCAACCAAAACCAACAACAGATAAGTTGCAACTTTCGAAAGTTGGCCTGGACCCCGAAACCGAAAAATAAACGAGAACTCACATGTTTTCTTTACTTGCCATTTTTTTTTTTTTTTCTCCTTTATATTTTTTTCGTTTTTTTGTTTGTTTTGTTCTTACAATGTTTACAAGTACATGAAAAAGCAAGAGGAAAACTAAGATGAAAACTGAATGAAATGCAATTTCCCCCCATTGACGATACTTGGCCCCAAAAGAAAAACAAACACTTGTTGAGTGTTCCTTTATTTTTCTGCCAAAGAGGGGGAAATTTAACTAGTAGAGTTTCGGGCGTTGAAATATTAATAAATTAGCCATGTTAGCTGGTTGGCATGAAGGGCTTGAGAATTTTTAGGGTTACTTACCCTCTAGCCCCCAAACAAACCGCAAAAAGCGCACAAAACCCACAAAGAGAGCGAGAAAGGGGGCGAAAAATATAGACAGAGAACAACCAAGAAAATGAAGAAAATTTCTTGTTCTTTTACATGTTGGCACATGGGTAAAAAGTTCTTTTTTTACATCCAACAAAATGAAAAAAAAAAGAAAGAAAAAATATAATAAAGAACTATTTGGGTCACCTAATAACTTAGTGAAATGTGTATACCCTATGAAACTTTGTAGAATTATTAAAACGCTTTCAAAATTCTTTAACAACAAAACTTTTTCCTGTAAGGAGTAGTAAGCATATCTCAAGTGTTGTTTCATGCCTAATCTTAATTTTTAATACGTCTTTTTTTTATACAAATTTATTTAAAATCAATTAACAGTTCAAGGATTTCCTTAAGTTTGGAATATTTATAATTTCCTCGTTTACATTTTTTTTTTGTATTTCTTTTAGAAAGGGAAAAAAGTTTTTGCCCTACTGTTGACTTTTTTCGGTCAAAGGATATGAAGCCTTTTGGCAGTACCTCTCCTTCCTCTTTTTTGTGTGTGTTTGAACTGTTTCACTTTATCAACACCCCCACTACTAGTTGAGGCGAAGGGAAATTCAATTTCAATTTCTTACACGAAACTTTTTTCTTAGGTTTTTGTGTGTGTTTTTTTTCTCGGGCGTGGCACTTATCATATTCGCGGCCAGGCTGGGTGAAAACTTCAGGTGAGTTTATTAAAATTGCTTTGAGCTATTTTTCTAGTTCCATCGCACGGTGACCAGAATCCCATACGAAGAAGAAGTGCCAGAGAACAAATATACGGCAAAAGTAGTTTTCGCCCCCAAAGGCAATCTACAGAAGATACAAGACCACAAAACGAAAAATCCCAAAAAAAAACTTGAAGAGAGGAAGGTATCTTCTATCCAACTAACAGCTGTGACAGGGACGCATTGGGGCTTGGGCCAAAAAAAAAGTAATGACCAAAGCACGTTTGTTTTGCTGGCCAGCAAATAAAACGCAACGAAGTTGTTTTGGGGCCATTTGAACATTTACGCTTCATCGATTGCAGGCTGGGACATAGAGAGAGAGAGAGAGAGAGAGAGAGAGAGAGAGCGCGAGAGGAGAGAGAGAAAAAGTATCTTCGAGATACGACAAGAGAGATACGAGCAAAGGTAGCTAACCAAGCCAAAGTTTTTGCTGGCCAAACAAATAAAGCAACCTCAGAGCAGGAGCAACTTTTGTTTGCCCAAGTGCAGCGATAAAAAGCCATAAGAGGAAGGAAGACGGTGGTTAAACACAAAAACTCGTTTTGGCCATAGCTAAAGAGAACAGTAACAGCAGCTGCAACAAATTTTCTCATTAGCAAAGAGTCAAGATGGTGCTGCTGGTGCGCTTCTGTTTGACACGTGCCACACGAAATGAACTTGCAGCTAATTAAAATATAAAAATGTATATTTTTCTCAATGACATTTCCTTTTCTGTGTCTGCGCTTAGCGTTTGATTGATTCCAAAAGTGGACGGCAGCCAGCTCACTCCATTGGAGGACAAAAAAGCAATTTGCAATTTGTTCACTCATTTGTTGGATGCCCTGTCCCACTTTTACCCACCCCCAATCCACCACCTCTCTTCAATATCTCTCTTCTATTGCAACAACTTCATTTTTCATAAAGTCAATGGGGCGTGATGTCAATTTGGTGCCACAAATGCGGCAACATTAGCAAATGAGGCATGTGGCAAAATGAAACAAGCTAACGACAACTTTGTCCTAATGAGAATGGCATTTATTATACGCAGACCTCCATGGTAAGTCAGAAATTGATTTCAAATCAATTGAAAATATCGAATACAGAACTTTTTTCAGTTCTTCAATAATAATAATTTGAAACATTCAATGAAGTTTTAATAAGAAATTGCACAACAAAAGAATCGGAGCTTATAGTCAACAGAAGAAAAAAAGGATAAGGTTTGTAAAATAAGAATTTGATTATTAAATTTAATATAGTAAAGATATTCAATTTTGATCTAATTTTTTACAAAAACAATAATCTTTGTATCTTAAAATTGGCAGTAATAAATTTTCGGATCTTTACCAAAAATTTTATTATTTCATTTAAATATTTTCAGATACAATTATTTCTTTCTCTCGTTTTGTTTTTTTTTTTTTTTTTTTTTTTAATTTCTAGTCAGATAATTGGAATTGCTAAACAAATAAATAATCAGCATATTTATGTTTTGTAATGTTTTCCCAAGCATAATTTACGTTCACTGAATTTTGTTTTCTTCAATTAAAATATGCAAAAAATTACATTTGGTGTACAATTTTGGTTTGTGTTATGTTTTCTTTACATTTTTTTGTTTTTTTGTGAGCTCTTTTTTTTTTGCACAAAAGCAAAAATAACAAAAGAAATTGCGTGTTTTTGCATACATATTGACACCGACCCCGATCCAACGAACCTTATACTTGAATTCCTGTCCCAAATTTTGTGCAGGGGTTTCCTTTTCTCTTTATAAAATCTTTTTTTTTCTTTTATGCGGTCATACAAGAAAGAATTTGAAAAATAATCTAAAGTGAAGTGTGTATGCTCTTGCCAGTTAAACACCTTTGTGATTATTGGAACATCAAGAAAACAAAATTTTCTCAAACCAACAGAGATTATAAATTTCAAATATATCAATAGAGTTAGAAATATGTTTGCTTCTTTCATTTCTATTCTGAAGTAATATATGCTTTGTTTTGAATATTGCCAGTTGCTGAGCAAAGTCAGTTTACCCATATAATTGGAAGGGCATAAGAATGGGAGTAGCTGCTGCTGCTGTGGCCACCGCCAGCACTCAGCCTCCACCAGACGCATCATTCTAAGCACACAGGAAACAGGAAAAAGGAAAAATCACTGGCAATTTGCATAAGATACAATTGAGTGAGTGTCGTTGCTTTACATTTCTTTATTTTCGTTATGTTCTTTTTTGGGTTGTATCTTCTGCTCGTGTAATGAATTATCATATTTCATGTGGCAAAGCGGTTGAGAAAAGAAATCGTGGGTATTGAGAGACTTCTTTCTTCTTTTTTTTTTTTTGATTTTTTTTCTTTTTCCTTTTTGTGGAGTTGTTTTTTTTTTTGCCCCGTTGAGTTGTGTTAATATTGCGGCAAACGAAATGCCGCAAAGTATGCTATAAGTCTGAAGCATAATTCATGAAAATGTAGATGTGTGTGTGCCTGTTTATATCAGAGCTCGTATTCTGCAGTGTGAGTACATGCGTATAGGTGGTATCTAAAAATTATGAAGAAAAGAAGACCCTCTAAGCAAAAATAAAAAAAAAGAGAAAAATAAAAGAGAGATTGAGTCGTTGTCGTTTCCTTTTGTTGATTTGGGTCGAGACAAGGACTTAGCAGCTTTGCTGAACAGCTGTTCCTGTTCTTCCATTCTACCCCTTCCCCTGCTATCCTTCAACGCTTGCTTTTTCCTTTGGTCAACGCTTGAAGCATAAACTAAATGACACTAAAAATATGTCAGTGGTATAAAGCACTTTCATCCTTATTTTTTTTGTCTCTCTGTCTTTCTCTTGCTTGTCCATCTACTCTTTTATATAAACTATTTTTTCTGAACATTTCATTCATTTGTTTTGCGGTTTTGTTTCATGAAAAAGAGAAAAGCGAGAGAGCTAAAGCTTAGTGTAAAGTTTCATCATACTATTTCATATTTCTTTCTCACTCCTTGACATGGTTGTGGCGCGAATTTAATTTCTTTGAACATGCCACGCCCAGAAAAGTCTTCTCTTGCTCCTACCCGCATGTGTTTTGTTAACATTTTTATAAATTTTATTTCGTAGCTTACAAAAGTTGTAAATGTAGATCTGGCACTTGGCAGTTGGCGTTTGAAAGAGAGAGAGAGTAACAAAGAGAAACAACTAGCTTATATGCCTCACTTCTGCACCTCTTATCTTGCCACCTCGAATTACATGCTTGTTACTCATGCAACTTGGGTTTGTTTTCATACGGTTATTATTTTATGTTACTTTTTCACCATTCACCACTCGTGTCTGTGCTTAACCTGGCCAAACAATTGCATTTCCAACACTGTCCAGATAGACAAAGGCAAGTGAATGGAGCTGAGCTGAGAAACGTGAGGATGAAGTGCGGGGTGGGGTACTTGAGCTTGAAATAGTAACCGCAGCAGTAAAGTTAAGCCAAGCTGGTTGTCAATTCGCCAATTGCATAAACAAATTGTAAATGGCACAGAAATCCGAGAATTTGTTATATGCCATAGAATATACAATATGTATGTGTAAATAGATTTACGAATTTCAAGAATTCAATTCAAAAATACAATCATCAAATATTTTCATGGCTGATGATTTCATTAATGGAATAAAGTTTCCTTCATATGTTGTTACCAAAGAATTTTAATTTGCTGCCCCTGCAAAGGGATAATACGGATGTAGCCTAGGCAACAAGTTTCATTATTTTTATCGTTTTTTTCCTTGTCACAAAACTGACATCTTGGAGGTTATCATGTGTTTAGGCTAAGCTTCTTGCATTGCGCATTTCTTGGCCATTTAGTTAGTTCACTCATAATCTGGTGGAAACAATAAGTATCAAAGGATGAAGAAATTGTTTTTTTTTTTCTTCTCTTAAGAATTAGTAATAAGCTTATCAAACACCCCTCGTCCTTTTAACTTCCTTTGCTAGCAAGCACATCCCAGCGAGTTGATTATTTTTTAAAGCATATTTTTGCTTGAACCAACTTGGCCGAACCGCCTTCTGCCCATTTTCTTTGTCACAGCTCCAACCCTTGCCACTGGTTTTCCATGCTATCATACTCTATGGCTATTTTTCTTCCAGTTGCTTTGCGTTTTTGTAAGTCTCAGCGCTAAGTTGGCGCTAAATTAAAAACTTTTGCATTACATATATTGCACGAGAGGATCAACAACCAAAAGGAACAAGGAACAGGAGCAACTGCAGCAGCAGCAGCAGAACAAAATCCCTGCGGAGAGTTGTTAGGATAAGGGAGTGGGCGACTCTGTTGCATTTTTCACTCAACAAAAAAGTTTTGCTGGTTGGTCCTACTGTTCCTGCTGCTGTTGCTTTTTTTCTCAAGTTTTCTTTTTTTTATTTTTTTGTTCTTCTTTTTATGCTTGTAAAACCAATTCGTAGGAAAATGAAAGTAATTTTTCCCATTTTGCATTAAAATATACATATAATAAAAGTCAGGGAAAACTAAAAACTTCTCGGCGGCGCTCACTTCTTGCTGACAGCAACAAAATGTTTGCCATTTAAAATTGCAATGCAATAATAATACTAAAAATCATCATAATAAAAATGTACTACGCTGAAAAACTATGCAGAACATGGCTCCGGGGATGGATTGTTAAAGGAGAGAAGGATACAAAAGGGGTTCGGATAGCGCAAAAGATTTGATGATGATGAAACAAAAAAAAAAAAAATAAATAAAAGGACTAAGCATAAAGCGGGCAAAACGAACAGCGAGCAACACAAAGCAAGTCAACATTGCGTATACGCAATATGAATTTCAACTTAAAGTTTGCTAGTTTTATACGCTGAACTAAAATGAAGGGTATATACATTTTTGGCCAAAGATGATTTGTAGAATATAGCATAAATATTTTAGGGTATATATTCATGTCCAGCATGAGGACGGGGATGATTTTTTGGTAGTTTAAAGCAAAATGTCCTTTAAAATGGATAGCTATAAGAAATGTTTTTGCTGACTTCACATTGATTTTAAATAGTTCTTTTGGGTAGATAGATAATAAGTATACCCAATTTCCAAGGGTTTTTCTTCGAAGTCTTTCGGATAAATTTGGTTGTAATTTGGAAAATGTGCTGAAATTTCTTTAGTTTAAATTTATACACTCACTTCTTATAGTTTTTAGTTGGTTTTAAACTTGGTATTTTTTGGAAATCTGCTGCGGCTGTTGGTAAACTCTACAATTCCACCTCATGGAATTCTGAAAGTTGTAGGCCAGCTTCAAAAAATCTCCCAACTTATTTTTTTTAGGGTTTCTGGTCAAAATGTTTGAGCCATAGAGAATGCAACTTTTCACCTTTTTTTTTTGTTGTTTTCGGTCTCTCTTTCTCTGTCTCTGTGTTTGTTAGTTGTTGCGGTTTTCGTTGTCGTTGTTTTTGTTGTTCTTTAACCCTTGTCAAATCCCTGCCCTCGGAAAAAACGGACACACACACACTCGCACACACAGAAAATTATGTGGGTCACTTGACGCACAACAACAACATCTGAAAGAAAAAAAAAACAACACAGTTGGAAAATTTATTGTCGCCGGGGCAGTTGCGAGCTGCAAAAGCTGCCAAAAGCGACAACAACAAAAATGTTGTCATGCATTTGCTCTACTTTTCACTTCTCCCACTGCCACCCCATTGCCTATGCCACTCTCGCTTGGTTTTATTGAGTGTTGCAAACGGCAGGAGGTCGGTGGGCTAACCAATGAAAAGCCATTGGGTTTGGGTCCATTTCGCCTCCTCTCTCTCTCCTTCTCTTCCCCTCCTTTTTGGGCGTGTTGTTAGTGTCGAGCTCTAATTTTCATGCTGGTTGCTTCGGCTAACTTGTATTTTGTTTTAATTTATTATAGCACTTTTTGGTGGCTATAGAAGAGATAATATTAATAGCCAGCAAGTGGTCAAAAGGTAAGCAAGTTGCCCTACAAAAATTGTCCAACAAGGGAACCGATAGAACCCAGCAAAAAAGAAAAAGCATTTGCGTGAAAGATGTCACGCCATAAACTTAGTTTATTGAACCATTAGCGATAAGCCTAAAAACAGAAAAACCTATAAAAAAAAAAGAAAAAACAAAACAGAGTAAAGAGAGAAAAGAAAACGCAGCCAGACAGGGGCCCCATTAGATCAGGGGTCTGGGTTTTTGGGTCTGGCCATGGCATATACAAACATTTGACAAATGGTTGTCAAAGGAGTTGTTAAATGTCGAAGTGTATCTCTAGCCTCGCAAAATGTTAAAGTACTCAAAAAGCACATTTGGACTACTTACTTGATACATTTTGGGTCTTTTTCTTTGGAGGGATAAATCACTTGGGGGGACATGAGTTGGATGAATTTTCAAGAATGTTTCTTAAAGAAATTCTATTTCATATGTATCTTTAATATTTTTCACTCAATAGATAAGGCTTTCAATTTAATGTAGAAATTATAGCACCACTTTTAACTAAACAAATTAAATTAAAGTATTTTTCCATTCATTGAAGCAGAATTCTATATTTTATTTAAATTGTGAATATTCTTTAAAGGCAAAGAAAATGATTTTTTCACATATTTAATTAACATTTTGTTGTTATTCTTACTGCAGGCAAGTCCAAAAATAACAAATGCTAAGCCAATTTCCAACTGATGACCTCTCATCCTCCACTCTGACCATTGCCATGCTAAACTCTCATCCTTCCTTTGTTCATTTCCCATTTTAGCAGCTGTTTAAATAGCCCAAGTTAGTTGCACAGCTAATTAAGTCAGGTTTATGCAAGAAAAAGGGTCCACATATACCCATCCCAGTTCCTGTCCTCTATCTCTTACTCTATTCTATGTTCTGTTCACAAATTCTCACCTGGTTGCTAGTTTCCCCCCGAATTCTCTTCCTTTTAGCAGTTTACTTCAATTGCTGGCTGCAACTGGGGACTCGACTGGACTCTCCCTTCTGTCTCTAATGCTTTTGTTTTTCCACATCCCAGTCAAGTTTGCACCATTTGCCATTTTAATGGCTAAATGAGCAAGTTCTCTTAATGAGAATGGGGTAAGAGATGGAGGAACTTGTCAGGCAGACAACACAGGAAGCTAAGCGTTCGAACGACCACAGTGACAATGATGGATTCTGCTGTTAATCAATATCAAATGAGTCCACACACACACACAGACACACACTCACTGGATCCTTTTTTTCTGTGGTTTTTGCTTTAAATGGGGCACTCTTTTGTCGTGAGAAAATATTGTTGAACGATTTTAGAAGAAGCAAATGTTCCATAACCACTTCGAGGTACTCTTTACTGTCAAGAAAAGACGAAAAACTTAAACTTTTGAGTACAAAAACATCAAAGCTTGGACAATTCATGTCCAGGGAAAGAAAAGTTCCTTGAGCTCTGTTTTCCAATAAATAGCATATATTTTCACCATGTCACCATTTAAAGTTTAAACTAAATAAATTTAGGGTGTTTAAAAAGTTTATCTTAGCAGATTTCTCTAGTGTTTATGGTTGCTTTTTCTGGAATCGTTTTTTGGTTAAATTTATTGGGTTTACATAAATATTTATCATTTAAACAAGTGGAAACAATTAAGTTAATCGATTACTTTAAACTAATGTGTGCGTTTGAGTGTGTGAAACCTCGAAATCTTGAGCTTGAGAACTTTTCAAATTAATTCACAACTTTAACTTCTCTACATCAACTTCAAGTTGAAGTTTGTTTGTGTGTGTTTCTTTGTGGGTATGTGTGTGTGTGTGCGTGTGCGAGATACAAAAATAAATAAATTGAAATCAAATTGAGAAGCGACAGAAGTTTTTGCATTTGCCATGTGATAGAGATACTCGTACATTTTCGGCATGCTTAATTTGAATTTGGGATTGAAATTGAAATTCATTTACATAGCTCAGCAACGACAACAACAATTAACTAACAATAATATACCCAAGTCAAGCAAGCAAAGAAAAAAAAAAGAATGAAAAGACAATTTGTAAAATGATGCGTAAGATGATAAAATCATTGAATGAGATAGATAGAAAATTTGCATAAATTAAAATAACTAACTAAGGTGGTTTTTAGCATAAGTTGTCAACTTTGGCAATCTAAGCGAAATTCCCACAAAAGGAAAATAAAATGTTGTTCAAAAATTCATTACGCATAAATTGTTTAAGACAATAAATGTTCAGTCAATGTATTATAGTCGAGTAATCAGTGCAATTTCTGCATATCTAAAGAAAATGCTAAATAAATTGCATAACTCATCTGCAGCAATATGACTTTTGTTAAGCTTATTATGATATGGAAATATAATGCTTATAGATGTGTGTGTGTGTGTGTGTGTGTGTGTGTGCGTATGTGTGGGTGGCACAGAGGGTGAGGGAGCGAATGAAAACGAAGGGCATCTTCTTCATTGCGTCGTTTGCTGACCAAAAACCATTGTTTGGCCATGGCCAATGGCCTTTTTGTCTTCTTCTGTCTGTTGTCTGTTTTGTCTAAGCTCTTTTCTGCTCACTCTGCATGAAGTTAACATGCTTTTGACTATGCTATTACCACACGATGATCATAATGAAGATTAAACCTCATGGCGAATGTGATAATGTAGAGCATCATAAAAGATGTGCAAAATGAAATTGAAATTGAAAGTGTATTGCATGGGCGTGTATGCGGCGAGGCGTGGCAGATGCCTACACCATGCTGCCAATTAGTCAAATGAAAAAGTGTACAAAACTGTAATTATACCCAGTAACCAGTATAATGAATGGGTATATTAAGGTCTTTTTTTATGTAACAAGTTCATGAATATTTGATAGTATTGAACGATTTTTTAATTATATATAATTTGACTACAAATCGTGAACTTTATATTGCAAACGAGAATCCAAATGAAATTTTTGCTTAAACAATATAAATTCAATTTAAATGATTCTTTCGATTTTAAATAAAAAGTTTAAATTAAATAAATAAAGTTTAAAGCTCCTTAACAGAACTAACAAATTTCTTTGTAATTAAATAATTTGTTCTCATTGTGAGAACTATGCCTAAACATTGCGTTGTGTAATTGTTTTATAAATTTTTTGTGCAGATCAAATGTTGCATTCAAAATAATTTGTTTGGTTTTTTTTTTATTTTTTTTCCCCTACCCATTTCTGCCTTTTATTTTGGTTCAGCAAAATCTACTTGACTGGTTGGAACTTTCATTGGCCAAAGATGTTGTCAAAATTTAATTTTATGTTATATGGATTGAATGTAAATTTCATAGAATGGATAATATTTTGGTAATCATTTAGCAATAAATTGATAAGCACTTGCGTTAAGGTTTTCCATAATGTTTTTGCCACAGTACATAAACTCCAACCGCAAATATTAGTTTTGGCTTTTCCTTTTTGGGGTAAAATGATTTACAACTTTGGTGCGTTTTGGCAAATTTATCATTTGTGATATATTTTAAACAATTACCAGCCATGAGTTGGCAAATTAAATTGTGCATGCAATATTTTTACACACACTCACACAAAAGTCAATTTAGTGTAAAATTTGAAACGATTTTTCGTTTATTTTTATTTTTTTTGCTTTCCTGTTTTAATGCTTGTTTTGTTATTGTTTTATTTGCTGTTCTGCGGTGGTTGTTGCTGTTACGATAAGTTTGTTGAGCCAAGGACAAAAAAGAACGAAACATGTGTTTCTTTCCGAATTGCACATATGACACGAAAAATCGGAATAAATAAAATTATGTAATGTATACAAAAAATGAACTTTTCTGCCAAGTCAAATTTAAAAACATACTACGACAGCAGCAAAAAGAAAAACCAATGGTAAATATTTAAACATTTGCAATTTTTGCTAAACAACTAAAAATACTTTTAAAGACAAGCGAAGAAAAAAACGAAACGACAGAGATGCGATAAGTTGAACGTGCGGCAATGCAACATAAATTGAAGGCTGACGGAGTTGAATTGATAAGTAAATGCAACAACAACAAGTTGGTTTGGTTTGCTTCGTGGGTGAGTTCAAAAGCGGCCACGTGCCAAAGAAAAATGCATTGCATACTTTGTGGCGCAGACGAAGAAGCAATAGCATCAGCATGCTGCCAGACAAAGTTGCCAGGCTCGGTACAGGGCCAGGCCATGCCATAGCGGGCCCAGGGTTGTCATCATCAACAAAGTAATCATACATTTGGTATGGTCTTTAAAACTTTGCCCAGCTGCCAGTCTTGAGCTACTGCAACTACTGCTTTACTCTCAACTACTACTTTACTCCCTTGCACTCTTTCATCTACTTTACTGAGGCAAAATTTTATTATTAAAATGCAAAATTGAAAACGGCAGGCAACGTGTGATGCAGCAGCAACACTTCGGTGGGTGGGGGGAAGCAACATGCATGTTGTAAGTGATGCGTGACAAGCAAAAAGAGCAACAGTAAAAGGATGAAAATATATTTTCACATCACCGAAAGAGAGGGGAATACACCACACTTTACTTACTTCTTTGATATTAAAAACAATAGCCAAGCTTAGGAGGAGGGAAAAACACAAGTGTGGGGGGTGGTGCTTCTTTTGTTGATTCAATTTAAGTTTGCTTACAAAATTGATTTTGCCTAAGCACAACTTACGCTACATACAAAGATACATATAGACACACACATAGACCCATAAAAGACGTTGGAGGATGCGATGAAGTCTTTTTGCCGTAAGAAGTTATGGTACACCATAAACGCAATCATTTGCTTACCTGTAAAGAAACAAAAAGAAAAAGAGAGAGACAAATAAGTAAAAGGTAAGTAAGTAATTGGCTAGATAAACATTTTTGGCGTTTTTTCCTCTCTTGGATTTGCATTCAAATTAAAAGATTACATGTGAAACTACAGTGACAAAAGGAGAATCCAATGATGGTGAGCTGCTTTGGAGATAGGTAGGTAGGAGGGATGGCGGAATAGGATGTATAAAGTTTCATTTAATTACATAAAAATACCAAAAGTGCTTAGTGGCTGATGTGTGAGGGGGAAGCATAAAAGGAGGCAAGTAGAAGGAGAGCACAGATCCAAAAAAAAAAAAAATAAAACCAGAGCATGGAATGACATTGAAAAGGAAGCTCCGATTTCAATGACACAAAATAAGGTATACCACGTAAACGAATGAAGGGAATTTGATATTGCAAGCAAGAAAAAAAGAAACCGATTAACAAATACTCTCAATTCCTTTATGTCCGCACCGACTAAATTATATTTTTATTTGAATACCGTTAAGACTTACAGATCTCAGATTCATTCCGAAGCTTTTGTTTTAGCTCTTAAAATTCTATATCTAATAAACTAAAATATGATTTTTCAAAATAATTGCTGATAACTTCATATTCAATACAAATATCAAAAAAGCATAAGGTCCTAAATAAACTAAATCTATTCTGTTTCAAACAAATGCACTTTATAAATTATAGAGTATGAAAACGTAAAAAATTTATGAGAAACGGTAATAGTAGAGACCGAGGGAAGGCGATAATAAACATTTTACATGAGCGACAAGACAATGATGAAAAACAACCAACACAAACAAGACAAAAACAAAAAGAAAAACGTTGCAAGGGAAATATGAATATGCAACATAATGGAGACTGAAACTGGGGAAAAAACAACGACAACTGAAACAAAAAGACATCAAATTAGAGAAACGGCAGCAGCAGCAAAAAAAAAAGAAAAACAAAACACAAAATTCACACCATAAATGTTATGGGAAAGGGGGGAGCGAAAAACCACCTGAGGCTGTTTGAGAATGCAAAAGGGTGAATTAAAGGAGGTCACAAACACACACACATACACACACACACACACACTTGACAAAGGGTTCGATTAACCAGGGGCTAGTTTTTGTATCTTTGCCATTTGCATTTTTGCAGTTCTGCTGATGACAATCTGAAGAGGCGGTATCTAAAAAGGCGGGGTAGATAAGATGGCCGGAAATTTTCTAAACAAAGAAATCAACACAGAGAGATAGAAATACAGAGAGAGAGAGAGAGGGATAGACAGATGCAGGGGCAAAAAATGCAGCTGTAGCTTTTGCATGATGCTAATGATCTTATCTTACAACATGATAAATATTTATATGCAATTGCCAGAGTTTTTTTTTTTTTTTGTTGCTTACAAAATGAGAATGAGTGGGGAAAGATAACTGCTCTCATCTCTTCTTCAAATGCTTAATTAAAAAACAATTTCCGGCATTGTTTAAAGATAGTGAGTGGGAGAGAGAAAGGGAGATGTAGAGAATACTAAAACCGACCGAAAATCAAATTAAAATCAAAATGAAGCCAAAAACGAAATAGAAATTGAAATTCTTAAGTGAACAAAAAAGAATGGAAAAGGAAATGATGCCTAGGTAAACGATAAAAACTGAACAGAAGCCTATATAACCTACCAAAACAGAAAGATATACATGTACATAAGGGAACCTAAAATACAATAAAAAAAAAAAAAAAAAAAAAGACATCGTCTTGCCGCTGTTTCTGTTGTTGCTCTTGTTTTTATTTGGGCAGATGTTTTTCAATTTCGGAGGCAGAGGCAAAAGAAGTGTAAAGCAGACAAGGAATTGATGAGGTCAAACAATCAGAAAGAAAGGAAGAGATGGACAGAAAGAGAGAGAGAGAGAGAAATCGTCTGAAACTGACTCGTTTTGGGGCACTACACTGAAAAAATCGAATCATGTCATTTGAGACTGGCGAATGGAATATGGGAAAACGATTAAGGTAAATATTAGAATTTTACCTTTTAAAACTATTAAATT
This sequence comes from Drosophila insularis, assembly GCA_018903935.1. Classification (NCBI taxonomy): domain Eukaryota; kingdom Metazoa; phylum Arthropoda; class Insecta; order Diptera; family Drosophilidae; genus Drosophila; species Drosophila insularis. The sequence continues at coordinate 3,683,755 of JAEIFP010000666.1, read as the reverse complement.
TTTTTTCATACTGGAACTCATTTGTAAGTATTTAAAAAAATATATCTAAACAAACAAATTTACGATTCTACAGATTCTAAAAATGAAAAAAATATATTATTTCGTTGCTTGAGATAAAGTCTCAAAAAGTTTATCTTATACCCAACAGTCAAATTTTGATAAGTCAATTGATTCATGCTTCTCCTTTCATAAATTTTGTAAAGTGTATATAATTTTTCAATTTGCTTGGCCAATTTGAATAAAAAAAGGCGCGTCAAAGCTTCCTATTTTTTTTTTTTTTTTTTTGATAGCAATATTGATAGGTGGCTCTTTCTCCGCTCTCTTCCTCCACACTCATCATAATGCATGAGACAAATATTTGGAATAAAATTGAGACCCATTCCTGGAAGGGCGTAAACCAAGTTTCAGTGAAAAAAAAAAATAACCACTTAAAAGCAAGGCAAGCAAAAAAGAGAAAAAATGCTCGGCAGATGGTTTCCGCAAACTGAAGGGAAGGAAAAAAAAAACTTAATTACACTTTAGATTGGCACGTTGAGACTGAGATTGAAGGCCGAAATGGAGACGAAGACAAAAAACAAGAACGAAGAAGGAAGGAAGGCGAGGCAACTCTTTTAAATGCCTTTGAAGCGGCAGCTGTTGTTGTCGTTGTTGCTGTTGGGGAAACAGGTAAGAAAGCTGCAACTGCAACTGCAGCATCTCCAACGAATCTTAATAAACGGCAAGCGACAACAACTACAATTTATGGTATCTTCTTTGCTTGGCATTTTGTTTGCCTGAACATTTTCTCCCCCTTATTTACCTTTCCCTCCCTCTACAAAAACTCAACGCTTTTTTTGGTTGTTATTTTTTTTTCTTTCGACTTTTTGTTAGCTGCTGTTGAACGTTTTTTAGGTCAACGAAAAATACCAACAGCAATATCAACAACAACATGAGCAGAGGAGATGATGCTAGCAAACATAAATAAAGATGAGCAGGAGCGGTAGAGAGGCGGGACAGGTGAATGAGACAGGTAAAAATAGAGAGAGAGAGAGAGAGAGATAGAAAAAAGGTGGGTAAGGTAAACGTAAACAAAAGATGCCAAAGCTACGGCCATTTTGTTGCGGCTACGTCTATCTGCCTATCTGTCGTTCGTCTATAAATCTCTGTGAGAAAGAGCCCATCGAGAAAGAGAGAGCGAGAGAGAGACCAGAGTGATAAACAGAAGAGACAGGTGAGAGGGACTCGGGCGAGAAGCAGCACAGCAAGCGATAAAGTCATTTGCATAGTTCTATCTAAGAAGCACACACAAACACACCTACAACAATGGAAAGAACGGGCCAAAAGAGGAGCCAGCGAGTGCTACGCCGATAACCTTTCGAAATCAAATTAGAGAAATGTAAAGAAAACCAAAAGACAAAAGGCCAGCTAGCAACAACAACAATAAAAAATTTGTTTAACAAAAAAAAAACACAGCATCTCAAAAGCCATAAAAAAAGAGACAAAAGCCAAACAGAACAAGCAAGAAAACGAGCGAGAGCAAGAAAACACACTCACACACCTTCTGGCTTATAGTCAAGAGCAATTTTACTATAAAATGCCATTGCAAAGAATGTCAACAAAGGGCGCCACCTAGCGGCGCATTGTAGATTGAGATATTGAGAGATTGAAAAAATTCTATAAGCAAAACATTTAAAGCATCTGCAATGGAGAGAAGATGAAGGCCCAAAATGGAACAATAAAAAAATGCTTAAGAAAATCTCTTCAAATTGAATAAGACAAGATTTGAATAGGTTTGGGAGTCATAACAAGATTTGCCTCAAAAGTGTATGGGGGTAAGAGAGATTAACATGAGAAAAGTGATGGAAAATTATATAGGCGACTTTGATGTTGGTTAAAATTGTATAAGATGGAGCATTAATACTAAATCCAAGCAAAAGAAAATATAAGGGTTGTAGCTACTTGGTTTTCGATTTGATTATAAGAACTGTCTAGACTCTTAATATCTTGACATACAACAACAAGAACTTAAATGTCAAAACCATTTAATTTCTTACAGGAAATATTTATCTCATTCTTTTTGCTATTGCCATTGCAAAAAAATTTCAATTGATTTCTAAATCAGCCATTATTGATGTTTACAAACTATTTTAACCTAAAATCAGCAAAACAAAAAATGAAACAAAAATTCTTCGATTGTTAAACCCAATAGAATTAATTTAAGTCTAATCTAGATTCATAAAAAAAGAAAACAAAAAAGGTTTCATGCTACGGCAACATAAATTATATTAGCTAATATATGCATCAAAATTGTTACCACATTTTTTTTTATGACTGCACACACAGATGAGATGTATGAGAGCCACAAAAATGATTTTAGCTACGCACATATAAAATATTATATATATCATTTTTCTTTTTTTCTGGTTTTCTTTGATTTCAAGCAACATAATGCCATCAATACGATGGTCGACAGTTCCCACCAGACAACGGCCAAAGCCAAGCGTCGTTCCTTTTGTCTTGTAAAAATTTTTATGACGTTTCACATTACGCAGCAACAGCAGAAGAAGAAAAAAACGACAGGTAGCAACCAGCAACCCCACCCCACTCTACTCCACTCCACTCCACCCAATCTGCATATGTATGGCTATATATTTATGTGATTTTTTTTTAAGACTTGCCCGAGGCATTGCTTTTGGTGGCAAAACTGACCGATTATGAAACCCAATGCCGTTTCAGCATCTCAAAAACATATACTAAATATACAGAGATACCGACTCTCATATACCCTTTATGACAAAATGGTTGTTGGATTAAACCAACGTAAAAGGTATTTATTTTAATTCGGGTTTAATTATAATTTGTAATTTGTAATAAGATTTCTCTAAAAAATATCCCAAACAAAAGTTAGTTAGCATCAAAGCCTATCCAACAATATATTGAGAGGAGAAGCCATTTCTTTGTTACATATTATCTGATGTCACTAATATTCCTTCTACGCACTATAGGGTAAAATGCTACAACCAAAGAAAAAACAAAAAAACCCTCAAGTTGGAGCAGGTGCTATTATGGTAGGAATCGATTCGAGCTGATCATCATTAAGCAGAGGCGACGCCAAAGCTGCTTAAAGTTAATTAGTCATTCGGTTGCTGTTGTTGTTGTTGGTGTTTTTTCGATTTCGGCATTCTTGTATGGCAATGTCTAATGAGTTTTTTATAGAATTATGTAAATGAAAGTAAGTTCTGATAGGCTGAGAAACGAATTTAATCTGCTTTTGTAGATTTAGGCCAAATATTATGCTAATTGCCTGTAATCATAATTTCAGAAATTTCTTAGTTTCCGATGAAAATGAGAAAACAATGTGGCTGACAGCACCAACCAAAAGCCCATGTGTATGTACTATGTGAGGGTTTTATCTTATCTTATCGTAGCTATTTCTGTTAAGGATTTTCTCGCCTTACTTATGAAATACTTCCTGGTTATTCCGCCGGTCCCTTGCTACATTTTTTTTACCTGCTGCCTGCTGCTGCCTTTGCTCTAATTTCATGCTTCCTTTTCAGCATAAAACGCAGCTGTCACCGCGGGCTCTTTTGCCTTTCACAATTTCCAAGCGTGTATCTGTGTGTTTGTGTTTGTGTGTGTGTGTGGTGCATCCTGTCTTCCCTGTCCTGAAATTGTATTCGGGAGAGGGTAAGCAGTTCCTTGCCTACTTTCTGCATTTAATAATTAAAATGCACACAAAATTTATTAAAGTGTCAACCTAACGCCTTCGCATAAAGAGACGCAACTCGGTAGCCATAGTGCATCCTGTTGTATGTATGTCCTGGCAAACGCTTTTTAATTATTTTTACCCACTTTTCGAAATGAAAAAACCCACCCACCTTCAGGCAAAGTTCTTTCGCTTCGTCCTGTCTTGTCCAGCTGAGCCCTCAACTGTCATCAGCTGCAGTTGCAGTTAATTTTTAGAATTATACTCTATCTCCCACACACATGTTCACTCTCTTTTTCCCTAGTGCCTTTCACGGCTTTTACCTTTCTTGAAAAACTTTTTGTAACTATCTCCCGCACACGCACACAAACACATACATACGTACACAAACAGCTTTATGCATACATTTATATTATCCGTTCCCGTTTTGCATACCCAGTTTTCCTTCATGGTAGAGTATGAAAAACTTTTCATTCTTTCTTTTCACGAATTTCTGACTTGACATGGTTTCCTTTTCCCTCTCATTCCTGCCAGCAGTTGCTTTTCGCATTAAATTTTTTCCCATTTTCTGTAGTTTTTTTCTTTGTATAATTAAAAAAACTCAATTTTTTCCTCTTATTTTTTGTATTGTAAAGGGTAACAGGTGAAAAATCTTCTGCCTGAATGTGACTCATTAACAGTCTTAACTGTACGTCCGTGAACGGGTTAACATGGCACATCCACAAAATTTCGTAATTTCTTTTCATATAACTTTCGTGATGTGATTCATCAGAAGAAGAGCACAAGAGAGACGCCAACAAAACGGAAATGTTTTTATGGCAAAATACACTTAAAACAACAAACACAGAGAACTAATAAAAAATAATAATAATAATAATAATATTATGTGTGTCATCTAAAACTTGAAATGGATGCAGATGAATCTGGAAGTGGCAAAGATCTGCAAATGGAAAACTGACTAAGCGAAAGAGTTTTTGTTGGCAAAGTGAAAAAACAAAATTGTGAAATTTAAATTTCTCAGAAAATTCTCGCAACTATTGCGACAAAAAAAAAAAAAAAAAACATGTGCTAAAGTTTCAAAGACAGATTGATTAAAAAAAAACTTCGATTAACAAGTTATACAAGTAATTTGCTATTCTTCATTGAAAAACAAACAATACAACTATTCCAGAAAATTTCTGTTTTGAAAACTAGAAATCTATTCTTATTTAGAAATGTTTAGGATCAAAAGGAAGCTTTTTGGAACAACAAACAGTTCATTTTATTTGCAAGACTTGATTAATTAGGTGGTTCAAAATTTTGGTTTATAAATATTAAAACACATTTGTAAACATAACAAATTTTGTCCTTTAGAAATATATATTTAAAGTAAATCGTTTGAGTTACTAGATAAATAAATTTATATAATTGATTTTTTGATCTTATATAAACTTGGAATTGTTTCCTTATGGTTAAAGTTTCTATATGTAGCTGTTGTTATTGTACATTTACGGTTATTGCATTTTGTTGGCTGTTGTTGTTGGTGGCGCTGCTGTTGCTGATGTTGCAATTGATTTATAGTCAAAACTCAATTGTTGGTGTGCATCTAAAACTGTATTTCGGTTGTCAACTCACCTCAATCTCTATCTTCTATGCCTTGGCAACATTTGCTGTATCGTAATTGTGTTTGTGTGTCAAACTGTTGTTAGTAGTTACACACACACTCACGCAAACACAATGCAACACATACACACAACTAGTATAATGCACTTGTCACAGTCAATGGGAAACTAGCAGAAGGTAAAGTTTTTTGGTCTGAGTGAAGGTGGAGAGATGGAGAAAATTCTCATCATGTGTTTTTGAAGGCGGGTCTAGCTCAATGGTTGAACGGTTGCTTTCCACATCCTACACTTCCACATACACTTTTCCTCACTTATCCCACCACCACCCAACCCATCTAGCCATTCATCTGCTGCTTTGTACCTAATGACATTTGTACACAATAAGAGGAAGCTTTGCAAGACATGTGAGACAACAAACTAACAGGCATACAGACAGACAGACAGACAGAGAGAGAGAGATTGTGACAGAGAGACCGACCGACAGTTAGTCAACAGATTTCTATCAACTTTGTTGGAAAAAAGGTGAGTAAAATATGTTTTAAAAGCATTTTCCAATGTTGCATTAAAAGTTTATGCGACGGCCAGGGGAGGGAATGGAAAGTTACTGCGCCAAAAAGTGTAAATTATCGAGGTTATGTGGCAAAAAATTGACAAGCGACCCGAAAAAACTATTGCAAAAAGGACACACGCACACACATCAGTGTGTTGGAGCAGTCATCAAGGGTAAAAGGGGCTAAGGGTAAAAGCATTTTGTGTGTCACATTTGTTTGTTTGTACGTTTCCGAAAAACAACAACTGCAGAACCAGGCAGGCAAATTGGTAGCGCCAACAACCAACCAAAAATGAAAAAGAAAAACCGTGAAACGCAGCAACACGCATTCTGCGAAAAATGCATTTATTAAAGGTGGCAGGATGATTGGGGGATGATGGCCAAGAGAGAGTAGGGCGTGGTATAGGCGTAAAGGCGTGGGTAGCTGCCAAGCTCTGGGTGTTAGCCCTTGTGAAATTTTGTATGAAATTGTGGTTATGTATGCGGACGCCATTTTTGAAGTGCCTGCGTATTCCAACACTCCAACTCTCTAACTGTCTCTCCCACTTTCTCTGTCTCTCTTTCACTTTGCAGTTTGCAGCAATTCTGGGGGGAAAAATGGTTGCAAATTTGCAAAAGGCTATATGTATGTATGTATGTATATGTCTGTGTGCGTGCTGACAGCGACGATTTTTCCCATAATTATTATGATGATGCTTGGCATTTGGCAAACATGCAAAGCAGCGCGGGGACCCCAACAACCAACAAGCCAACAAACCAACCAACAAGGATAGCAGATGAGCCATTTTATTGCCTGTGCATTTGTGGTTTAACGATAGAGGCGACACGAAGGAGGAAGGACCAGGCCAGTGGATTCTATTGAGATGGCAATGAGATGTGGTGGCAAGGCAGGCCACGGGTCAATTGTTTATGCGCCAAAAATTGTGATGGTGTTGTGAATCGTTCTCTAAGTTTGTGTGTATAAGTGAGATCGTTTCGTTTTGTGAACTGGTTGTTTGTAGGTCAAACTAATTTCATTACACATTTGAAAAAATTCTGGAACCAGTTCATAACTTGGTAATTCTTTCAGGACCAGGCAACATTTTGTTGATGACAAACCAGCATTATGTGGGAGATAATTTTGGTTACTTTTTGTGTCCATGTTATTAAATTCAATATTTTATCCGTTTACTCATTTTAGATCGATCTTGAAATATGCCGAATTACACTAGAGACAAATTGAGTATTGAGAACCAGTTTACCAACACTGGTCTTAACAAACTAACTTGTTCATTTCTACATTAAAAGCTTAAAAAATGCAGAGGAAGTTTGAGATAAGTTTATGGCACTTGCTTATAAATAATATTTTTAAGAATAGATTACGATTTATTTAAAACCTTTTTGATACAGAAAAAATATAGCTATCTAAACTAGTTTAGTCTTAAGTCAAAAGACCTTTGGAAATTAATATACAAAGTCCAATCATGTAAATCTTAAACAAATTCACTTTTTGTTTCCAAATCCCCTTGTTATAATTGTATAATTCCAGCCAGTAACTTTTCCAACTTAAACTCTTTGACATAGTTTTATTGTTAGAATGACTTTGACTTTAGAGACTTTAAATCTTTTAATCGCTTGAACTAGTTCTTTCACATTTTGCAGTTAGTTAAGGGGACAGCAGCCCCTTTCCAAACAAGCTATAAAGGGTTGAGGCATTCACCAGATATTCCATTGCATTGAGGCAATTTGAAAATGTTTGCCAAATGGTGGGGCCCAAACAAAACGCTTTTCGGGTTTGGGCTACATGCGGCGTCTGGTTTTGATTTGAAAGACGACGTCAAAGTGCTGCGGAATGCAAAAAGCCGGCGGGGAGGAAAGAGATGCAAAAAGGCAGGATGGACATAGAAGTAGTAGAAGTGGAAGTGGAAGTGGAGTAAGAGGCGTTGAGAGTTTCGAGAGCTGGGATAAGAGTTGCAGAGTTGCGCTAATTATTGCGCATCATTGATTTTTTGTTAGGCAGATGAGGGACGACGAATAGCTGGGAGGAGGATGGGTAGAGAAAACTCACTGAACTGCTGCGTATCAATGACAGGCCACTGTGCACAGATGAAAAGCAGCCAGTGGAGCTTACTCGAGACTCTTTCTCGGGTTTCAATTTTTGAAATTTGAGATTAGAGGTGGCAAACAACATGGACGGTGATGGAACAGCGCTCATCGGGCAGGGGGTGAGCCTGGTATTTGTCATGAATGAAAAGAGACCTGCATATAAGCTACGCATGTGACTCAATGTGAATTACAACCAATATAGAGAGGGAGAGAGAATGCGAGAAAGATGATGATGAAAAGTTGAAATGTTCGACTTAATGAGATTTGTTTTTACGTCTCCCCTTTTTTGTGTTTTTCGGTTACACTTGATTAGGATTTGTGTTTCCATCGTTCAGTTTTTAGTTTTTTATATATATAAGTACGTGCTTTTTTTCCATCATTTGCCAATTACAATTACACTTTGGAGCAGCTGTTGAGTGGCAGTTATCATGACTTTTCTTTCACTTTCCCTCTAGTGACTTTTAGTTGGCCTTTTGTCTAACTGAAAATGCACTTTCTATTTTCGAAAGGGAAGTTCAGTTATATTTAGTACATAAATCTTGGAAAATTGTCATCATAACTCTGTTAATTTGTCGGTCTTGTTTTTTTTCTCCTTTCCTTCTTTTTACTATCTTTTTTTTATTTTTATTTCGGCTTGATTAATTAAAAGTAATGAAAAACTTACTCCAAGAGTGGCAGGTGAAAGGTTTTGTTGGATTTTTTATTTTTGTTTTGTAGCTGCGACTTACCTAAAAATACACAAAAAAGAAATATATATTAGTTATATGCTTGGGAAATATTAAGTGATTGTTAATTAATTGCTAAATCTTCCAAAATTTATATCATTATACCAATTTATAGTTATTAGTTTCAAGATTGTTCAATCATGTTCAAAATATTGACAAATATATCTTTCTTGCAAATGAGTTGAAAAAAAATATTTGCCTAGAGAAATATACGAACAGTAATATAATATGAATTTTCTAAATTAAATTTTGTTGAACTTTTAATTGAAAAAATCGATCATTATGCTAGCTAATTTAAAATTCATTTGATTTTAAAGATCTTCGACTTTAATTAAACAAATTACATAAATAAATTCTTTTAGGAAACCTTTTAGAGCCGAGTATTTAAATTTTGAATGAAAATCAAATAAACACATTGTTGCTTCTTTATTACATTTCTGTGTTAGTTTTAGTAAGTAAACTATAAACTTTATTTATATTCACTTTCCATCGCTTTTACCTATTGTTTTGTACTTTTCATCTCTAGGCTCTTATTTCATATGGTTTCTTACTCGTAAACGGGGATTAACTTTATAATAGTTAAAATTTTTGAAATTTCATAAATAAAGTGAAATATCTTTGTTACTTTTTAATCGGTATCTGTTTAAGTTAATTCACATTTCTGTCTTATTGAACTATTTTAGCTATCACAAATTCATCAGTTCAAAAAATCTTTTTCTATCACCGCTCTGACATTATTTTTGATGTGCATTAACATTTTTGGTATTTCAGTTTTTCAATTATAAATGCAATTTCCCTCGATCTTCAGAAAAACAACAACATTTTTAGAAGAATTTCTGTCTTTTTTTCTTTTTTTTTTTTTTTTTGCTGTTGAAAAACCAATTTACCAACAATTTTCTCAATCAAGTTGCTGGGTGTTTATATAAATAGCCTGCCAGCAAACAATGCCAGTTCAGGAGGAGCAACTGCATCAGCCTTCGGTCTGTGGCACAGCCACTGACTCTGTTTGTGCGTCTTACCTCTTCTTCCTCCTGCCCAACACCTCTCTCTGATCCCTGGCCGCAGCCTCCGCATTCTTCAATCAATTTTGTTGTATACATTTCCTCTGCTTTTGCTTCTTATTTACTTTGTATTAATTAAACATGCCCTGCCACCTACTCACTGGTTTTATACCCCTCGCTTCACCTCTGTGGCCCTTGGCAACCACATGGTGTGGATTGGATTGGATTTTTCAACCCAAGGGCCAAATAGTATTTCCTGCAGCAGCATCAGCATCAGCATCATCTGCAACAATCTTTGGTTTTATATTTAAATGTCTGTGCGGCAGACGCACGTGCACCAGCAGCAAAAGAGGCAACCTCTCTCTTTCTCTTTTACTTGATTTTAACATTCGTCTCTGTCAAGTGGCAGCAGTGCATCAGCTGCAACTACCTACCTCCCTCTGTCTTTCTGTCTCGCTCTCCCTCCCCCTCGTAGACTCTTGTTCTCTTCGTTCCCTGTTGCAGTTTGTCATTGTAGCAATTTCAATGTTGCGCTTGTCAATTTCGCTGGCTTCTACTTCAACTACTTCTACGGGTCCCGTTTGGTGTCGCCCTCTCACCCGCCTTTTAGCAGGCAGCCCCATCTGCCACCCTCTTTCTTACCCATATCCCCAGCTAATATAACTGCACTGACGTCGACAACTAACGGCAAATGCCCCCTCCCCATCTCTTTTTCTCCTGCCTTCTCTTTGCAATGTAGGCAATTCTGTTTTCTTGTTGCTTTTCCAGTTATTTGCCACAACATCAGCAGCAGCGTCAGCGGCAGCAAAACCAAAAAGAAAATTGCTTGCCACTTAAAGCGAGCGGCAGACATGCCACAAGAGTTACATCCAAATGGCTACACACCTTCTCTCTCTCTCTCTCTTTATCTGTGTAGGAGAATGTCTATGGCAAATTGTATATTGCTTAGCCAGAAAAATAGGTGAAAATTTTCCTATACCAAAATGGGTATCAATCAATAGAAATTAGCTAGTTGATGAAAACCAAAGAAGGCAAGAAAAAAAAATCCATTTTACAAATGGAAAATCTCATACTACCAAAATGAAAATTTCAGCACATTTTTCCATTTCGGGGAATAAAAAAATGTAAAAAAAAACTTTTAACAAATACAAAAAATATTACAAATTTTAAACTGAAGTTTGAGATGACGTTTTGGGATTTCGATCAAAGATTATTAACCAAATAAGTTAAAAGTTTAGTTTAAATTAAGATTTTAACTTTGAAAGTAAAAGATCTAAATGATTAGACACTACTTAATCAATGTAAAGGCATGGAAAGAGAAATCCTATATAGAAAGTAAAGATGCGGCAAAGATAACGATAATTTCTCTTTTAACAACTAATTAGATCTGAGTATCGGAAACCTTACAGCAAAATTAACTAAAGACTTCTATATTCTTATAAAGTAAAGTAATTTTGTTGGCAATAAATATATATTTTTTCTCATTTATTATTATTTTATAACTGACCGACTAATTATCTATGTTTTAATACTCTTTTTAAGATTCTATTTACTACTACTTTATTAATGGGTGAGAATTTAAGGTAAAGACATTTTATAAAAAAACTTTTTTTTTTTAAATAAGAAAATTAAAGACAAATTTAAACCATTTTGATTTAGAGATACATATGTGATCTATCCATCTGACTGTGCCTGACAAAATTGTTTTCAATTTTAAGAGCATTTGCTGATCGTTGTCGTTTCATTTTACATTTTTTCCTTCAGCTCTTGTCACCCCATGGAGCATTTTTCCATAATAGTGGACATCAATTTAGCCTACCATTCCAGACAATTTAATTTCAATGTCGGAACGAAAGCAAGCGGCACAGTTTAAAGTAAATGAGGATTTTGCTTGCCACACGAGGCATTATGCCTCCCGCTCCTCTCCTCCCACTTCTATCAGTGTCTTTGTCATTGTCTGGTGTCGTCGTTTGTCGAGTAAAATAAATAGTTTTGTTTTGACACTCTTAAGACAGACGCCTCAGATGTTGGTGGCATCCAACTGACTGCCAGCAGCTTGTGTAGCATCCTCATCTCATTCAGTGTCCCACAGATGGTTTGGGGCGGGTTGTTGTGTGCATTTGACAAGTGGATTTAGTAGACTCAGAAGAGGGAACTGTGCGCCGACGCTGCCATTCTAACAGCTGTTTCTTCATTTGCTTAAATTTTCTTTTTGGTTTTTTTTTTTTAAATTTTTGTTGCGGTTTCTTTTTTTATGGTTTATGATTTGCTGAACATGAAAAACATATAGAAAAGTTTTGCTTGTTGTGGGCGTGGTTGACGCAACAAGTTGACATATATTTCTGTGCATTTAGATTCTTCAGCTGCTGTTTTTGAGTTTTGGCTAATGAGTTTTTAAGTGTCTGTTAGCTTGGCCTTCTTTCTGGTACATGAAATAAAGTGTAACCGACCTCGAAAAGAAAAATTTTTAACATAGGCGAAAGTTGAATTTTTTAAACAAAATTGTATAAAATAATATCTTTACTCATGGAGTTTTAATCGATTAATAAATAGACGCCAAGTCTAGAGTTCTAAATAAGATTAAAAGGTTAAACTCAAAACCTCAAAAGATTTTACTTGACTTTTCTTTATTTCCAAATTTAGATATTTATGACATTCAATTTTACAGTTGTGTCAAAAAGAGGACGTACATGATAAAAATATCTTATGAAAAGAAGAAAATGCAGTTAAGTTTACTTCTTTTCCACAAAGTTATTGCTATTGCTGTTGTTGTTGTAGTGTGTAAATGCAATAAACCCAATTTCATCTACATTTTTATGGTTCTTTCTTCCATTTCTTTTCCTACTCTTTCATCCACTTCTGCTCTGTAGACCACTCGTAGTAACTTTTCTTAGGTGTCGAGTTCATTTGAAATTTGTAACACACCTTAAGAAAAGAACTCAAGAACTGGGGCAAACTATAAAGTTTCTTTACATTTTGTATAATTAAATAGCGCAATTGTTGAAATTTTTCTACTCTCCTTTTGCACCTCTCTTTCATTCTCTCTCTCTCTCTCTATCTCACGATGTTCTGTTAAATTATTTATACGCATCTAAAACAAACAAATAAACAAACAAACAGAAGAACCAACATTCTCAACCGCAAAGAAAAGAAGCAAGAAAAAATTTAGTTGGCATAAACAATAAAAAAATTTATATTCAACTACACAAAAATTTAAATATTTGTTTTCATGGTTTTATTTTATTATTCTACTTTATTCTCGCTGTTGTTAAGTGCGTTTTTGTTCTGAAGCTGAGTTCACACTACCAAATTGGCAAACGAAAAAAAAAAACAGACAAAAACCAAGAGTATAAAATTTCAAACAATGAATTAATTAGCAGGCAAGTGCAATATACATATATACATTTATAGTTTTTTATCGCCGACAAATTGATGGCATATTCTTTTTCTTTTTCAACTTTTGCATGCGCTAACAAAAATAAATGTGCCAAATTACACAGAGAGAAAAACAAAACTAGATTATAGTTCCGAGTCCTAATTTGCAGGAAAATGAAAAATAATTAAATGGCCTAAATTTGTTAATGAATTTGAAAGATTGCAACTATTATGGGATGGAATAATTGATTTAATCTATTGATTATTATTTTATGCAACCAATTTAATGATTTGATAAAGCTAATGGATTCTTAGTTTTAAGCCTTACATTTAATATATTAAATTTTAGGAATTTATTTGAGAGACCTTTTTGCGGAGAGGTTGTATTAGGGATTCGTTGATGTCTTTTAATCATATATATATATAGGCTTACACCAACTTACCTTTCAAAAAGATAAGTTAAGATGTGAAATGAACGCACAGACATAGAATTTTTAATTTAATTAAATCAAGAATTGCAAAAATTTTCTTTGCATCAGTGCATTAAAAATTCTATTTATATATACAAATAATTGCCTAATATGGAATGCACATTTAAATATTTTCTAAAATTACAATTAATTAAAGGCTTTTAGGAAAAGTATAAATTTAAACTTTACTTGACTTTTGCCACAAAACGCACATACGCAAACACAACAAATAATATTAGGAATAAATTAATTAAAACAAAAAATGAAAACTATTTGCCTAATAATTTATACATATGCATAGATATTTGAGCAGATAAAACAAAAAGCTTAACCATTTTGGCATTAGACATTTAGCCATGGCCAGAGACAAATATTGAAACTTTTCATTTGCCGAGTGTTAAATAAATAAATAAATTAATATGTTTGTTAAAAAAATTAAAATTTATACCTCACCATAGTCCGTTTGCAATTTGATTGAAATTTATATAGCAATATTGGCTTGTGTCTACAAATGTATATATGTATGTATGTATATCTGGTCTATTAAATATAAATGTAAACATGACAAACAACAACCAGACAAATGACAAAAGCAACAACGCAACATCAATTGCAACCTGTGCAAAATTAATTAAAATGCATTTCATTTATGAAATTTAAAATGTCATTTTTACAATTAGAGAGTGGCTGACTAAAAGGAGTGGGCATGGTAGAAGCCGATCCTAGGTATCGAAACACCCACACAACTTCTCACAAATGGCAAAATAATTGAAATTAATTAATATTTAATAAGCTCGCAGAAAAATCAATACAAATAGTTTGAGTAGCTGAACCTTTTGAATACCCTATGAATGTAATAATTCACTTAACTGCCCTTATATCACTTATTTTTCTGCGCAAGGGCGTTTCACTTCAATTCTTAAGTTAATTACCAGGATCTAAACATACTTTTTCTTTTTCTGCTTGGATACTTTCAATATACCCACTCACATATTCTACTAAAGGGTATCAAAAAGGAATAAAAATTAAAAAAACTACGAGAGATAGGTAGAATATATTGAGCGAACTGTACAAAGTACGTGCTTAATTAATTTGCAATTATGTGCAATATTAATGAAATGATTTTACCCTTAAATACTGAATGTCCTTTTCAATGTGTTAATCAAGTTCTTATACATCTATACTCAAGCGCCTTCTACTACAATCCAAGCCTAGTCAAGCGTGGAAAAAACGCTAAAATTCATTGATTTTGCGGCACTATTCGGTTAAAGTGGCTTTCACTCTACGGAATGTCTAACAGGCACGCAAAGAATCAAAAGAAAAGAAGAAGGTGGAAACCTGATGAAGAAGTACCCGGAGGTTGGCTCGATATGGTCTGGCTTTGACATTTGGTATGGCAAGGATAAGGATTATGCTGGTTAGCCTCACACGGCGTGCCATCTCTCCACCATTTCTCTGTCTATCACCCTCCATCAAGATAATGACGTTAGATAGCTAAGATTGAAATCAAAGGCCAGGCAATGTGTCTATAACAAAGAGGACACAGCGCGCTTACCAAGGATATCGATGACTGCCAAAGCCAATGAATAAAGGCAGCCAAGGATCTGAAAAGCTGTTGCCTAATGGCAATTGACATAATTACGCAAAGTAGTTGCCACTCACACAAAGGCACGAAGGAGAGAAAACTCAAGGTGGAAGACACTGTAGATGCAAAAGACGAAGGTGAAAAGCTGCGTAAAACTTTTTAAACTTATTACCAAACCTTCTCAACCCTCAACAAAGAAAACTCAGACACACACACACACAAACCAGTAGCAGGAGTTGGAGGAACTGAATTGGGCTTTAAAATTGCCCTTAAGGGCCTGACTGGGAGTCCCTTTAAAATTTATGGCATAAGCCATAGTAAAATACAAAAAAAATAAAATAAAAACTGTTAGGAATGTTGTGTTGTCGTTGGCGTTGCTGTTTCCATTGCTGGAGGGGTAATGAAAATTACATGGAAAACTTCTAAGCCAAAATGTTTGCCCAAACCCCAAAAAAAAAAAAAAGAAGGCGAAAACCAAAAACGAAAACCCCTAACAAAAATCTAACCGAACAACTGTTTGACTTGTGTCTTGTGTTTGTTTGTCCTTGAATTTTGGCTGAAATTTATTTATTATTTTCCTTTTTTGGCCTCCTACCACCGACCTACCACTACCCTACTTTCTCCCTCTCTCTCTCTCTTTCAGTTAGGCCATCAACTTATTATTACCAGAGCATTTCCCATTGGCAAAGTAGAAGAACTGTGGATTTCAAGGAACTTGGCGCCGGAATTTTTTGGCGTTTACATTCAGGCAAATTGATTTTCTTTCAGTCTCTAGACTAGCTTTTCTTCTACCCCACGATTCTCCCCTCCGATTTCCCACAGATCCATCTCTCAGTTGTCAATTGAATGATTGCGTTTTATTTGCTTTACGTTTTATTTTCTTTTTTTTTTCTTAAAAAAAGTGAGAATTAAGGTAAGGGAGAATTGAAAGAGAAGTAGGGTGTAGCAGACAGCTGAGTATTCGCTTAGCAATTTGCCTTACCCAACAATTTCGAAAGCTTAAGTAGAGACGAACATCATTTGTCACAGTGTTTGAAATTTGACAGGTGATTAGCGGAAAAATAAGCGAAAGAACAAGGTTTTTAAAGTATACCTTTGGGAGTTGAAGCTTAGCAATTCATGTTTTCATTTTTTTTCGTTCAATATATATGTACATTGTCTAGATTTAGACTGTATACTTACTTTAACTTTATTCAAGATTTTTATTTGTTTGTAATATTTGCCAAAGCTTGTCAAATTAATGAATTAATGATGAATTTAACCAATTTGAAATAAATATTTACACTTAAATAATTCAATTTCTATTAAAATAATGAGATATTTATTAAATTTTTAACATGCTTGATTTCTATTTTGGAATGCTTTAAGAATATTTCTCAATTCTATTTATCTGTATTCCATGTAATCTAACATAAAAATCCTTTTGAAATAACGCTAATGGCATATTAAATAGCAATTATAATAATATATGCTAATTTTTATAAACAAAATAAAATGTTTTGTTAAAAAAAAATGTTTTTTTTTTTCTATTGTATTTAACGTGAGATGTTTTTGTTGTTTATTTAATATGTAGATAAAATTGTCTGCAATTGATCGAATTAGCCATAACAATTTGACTATGCGAAATATTAGATAATAAATTATAGTTAACACAAACTTCGGGTGAGTGTAGGCTTGGGGTCCCCCTCTTAATTTTTCGTTGTTGCTGTTGGTGGTCATAATTCATCTTTTAATTAATTTTCCAATTACTTAACATATATATTTCCTAGACCAAACTAAAGGGCGGGTATTAAGACTCTCCCCATTTTTACCCATTTTTTTCTTAGCTAAAGATGGAAATGAATTTGAAGATGAACTGCAGAAACTTTTTTAAAGTTTTAATTAAAAGCGCATTGCACTTTTATTACCATTAATAATTCGAATGAGAAACACAAAAACAAAAAAAATGAGCGTAGAAAAATGTTGAATATTGTGTGTGTAATTATGAAGGGATGATTGGATGATTTCCATCCACTCCCATTGCTTTGCCTGCCCGTCTTTATATAGACTTTTAAAGCAATTTTACGCGCTCCAATGCAACTCAATAAAATACTACACAAATTTTTATGCAAACTGCAAAAAATACATAAAAAAAAAATGCCAATAGCCAAGTGAAATTCAGCTTAGACGAAGTTTTTATACTCTAAGTTTTGTTTACTACATAAAGATGAGTTGTCATATTTTATTGAGTCAATTAAGTCGGACTTTAATAATTTCTATAACTTTTGCTTTTTTTTGATTATGCAAATTAATGAAAGGTTCTTATAATCTCTTAATTGTTTCGATATTTATAAACACCTATAAAGCCTTTGTGTTAATCCTTTTGATAAAATCATAAAGATGTCATAAATATATCAAATCGTACTTTTTTTTTTTAGATTGCCTGATAAGCAACACTCAATTTTTCTTAGCGTTTCGAGTACCCAAATTGGCTAAAGAGTATGATGAATTGAAAATGAACGAAAAATTATATAATAAAACAAACGACAAACAATGGATAGAAAAAAAATGCAGCGAAATGATTAAAAATAAAAAGCATAAAAATAAATATTAATTTTTTTTCTCACTTTTAATGCCAATGCCGCTAATGTTGTTGCTTTTGTTGTTAGTGGTTGAAAGCAAAGTGAAATCAATTTGGGATTTTTTATTTTTTTCCCGTTTTTGCCTCTGTTTTGCACAAATATTTCGAGTTCAAAGTGAAATTAATAAAACACTTGTGAGGTTATTGAATGGGAAAAAAGAGAAAAAAGCTGGGGGTGTGCGTTGAACTGGGGTAGTTTTTGTTTTTTTTTTTTTGTGGATTTATTTCAACGTTTCATCAATTTGGAATGGTTAAATGAGCATTTTTCTACCCGAGTGGAAGGGGGGTGAGTTGACTTCACGTAACCACCACACCCCCAGCAAGACCATGCAAATGCTAAGTATTTTTTACACTTGAGACAAAATTAAAAAGTCCACCCAGACTGAGACAATTGCTACAAAAGGCATCAGGCCTCATACCACCACGAAAAATATTTTAGCCATCATCTACCCCATTGATGAAGGAAAGAAAACAGAACTGAAATGAAAAAAATATATCACCTAAAGCAAATGAAATGGAATGTTTGATTAGAAAAATGTTTTGCATAGCATGAAATTTTATTTTAGCCATTGAATGGGCGTAACGACGTGAAGGGCAGAGGCTTAAGCTTAAAAGGGGGTTGTAAAAAAAAAAGGAAAAAACAATGCGTGCTAAAAAGGTTTACAGTTGATTTCAGTGTTTTTGTTTAATTTCGAAGCAAGTTGCTGCTGTGTTCCTCCAAGCAAGACACGACAGACAAACAGAAAGCAAGACAAAGAGACAGCTAGACAGACAGCTAACCCCCAACCCCAATCTAAAAATTAAATCCAAACCCTAAACCTAACCCCCAACCCCTATTCAGTTTTCGTCTTCATACGTACATTTAGGGTTGTATGTCTGAAAGTGAATTGATATGCTTGAGAAACCAAGCAAAAGTAACAAATTGATGGGAATGCATTTTCGTATTTCAGACCAAAAGTGATGTTGGTGGGGAGTGAAGAGTGGTGGGGGGGATGGAGATTGTACAAACTGCACTGCACTGATTTCACCCATGTAGGGGTTGTAAAGACAGAGAGAGAGAGAGAGAGACAGGGAGAGACAACAACGGCTAACAAGAGGCATACCAGCAACAGGGTTGAGCCTTAGGCCAAGTTTTTTCTAACTGCTGTTGTTCTTTTTTTTTGTTGTTTTTGCCCTCACCAGTATCTTCCCCTTCAGTTTGCGTTTTGTGCAAATCCAAAATGCTAAATGCTCATTTTGTGGCTTAAAAGCCAAAGCCCTCGGGTCTGGCCAAACGTGATAGGGTGTTAAAGACTTCCGCTTAAGGGAAATTCGTTTGGAATAGTTAACAAAAATTTTATCAATCGTTGTGGATTAGTGGAAACATTTTAAAGGGGTTTAACAAAGATCAAATATTGCAATGTGGCTTAAGTCTATAATAAGAGAGATGAAAATTTTTGAATTGCGAATTTTGAAAAAGATTTAAAATCAATTCGGCTGCAAACATCCCTTTGGAAGTTTACTAAGCCTGATTTATAAGAATCAGCAGGTTACCAAACATTTATCGACAGAACCATAAATGGTTTCTGTCCAAAGATATTGATATATTGAATTTAAAACAAAAAAGGTTACCAATTTATATACTTTTCAATGACAATTTATGATGCTTTATAACAAATTGTTAAACAACAAGTCAAACCTTTATCACTTTATATTTAAGCCAAAGCATACTGCCTTTTTCCCTTCCCTCATAGATAGGGTATTTAACTTCTTGAATAGAGTTCGAAAGTCAAAAATGCAGAGCTCAATAACAAAGTTATTTTCATCAAATATATATTTTATTTCTATCTATTATTTTTGGATGACTTTATACTGTGCATTTGTTAGATATTTAAATCTCTATTTATATAGGAGTTAAAATTAGAGTATTTCGAATGCGGTACATATCTCTGCTCCTGCTTTGATTCTGCGATTCCGCTGAGTACTTGACCATAAATATCAACAGAAGCAGCAGAAAACAGCACCAACAGTAGCTGAAGTAGCTAAAGAGCAACAGCAAAAACGTGCAGCTACCCGAAACATATCCAAAAATAAAAGAAAAGAGCTAAATAAAAAGCAGCTCCAATTTCCAACCAAGTTAAACCACAAATAACATAGATACCGAGATACATGGAAAGCAATCAGTGTATTGACCACAACAATTTCTGACATGTTACGCATACAAATTAAGCGACCAGACAAAAATATGTAAAAATGCGTAGGAGTGTGGAGCGCATTTGGAGCGGACTGTCCGAAGTGCCCCGGAGTCTTCGTCTCGATTTAGGTCTCGTGTAGCCAAAAAAAAAAGAATGCACGAAAAAAAGAAGCTAAAGAAAGTCGAGCCCAAA
Source organism: Drosophila insularis (assembly GCA_018903935.1). NCBI lineage: Eukaryota > Metazoa > Arthropoda > Insecta > Diptera > Drosophilidae > Drosophila > Drosophila insularis. The sequence goes on along the minus strand of JAEIFP010000666.1, from coordinate 3,663,692 downwards.
GACCAAATCCCGATAAAGCAGAAGGCAAAAGCAAAAGAAAAAAGTTATATATGTTTGTGTCTATATGTATATACATATATATAAACCGAAAAAAATCAACAGCAAACAGAAGCCACAAAAGCGACGACGACCCCTTTTTCCCTCACTTTTTTTTCCAACCAAGATGATGATGATGATGTTGATGACGAGTGGGCAGTAAAGCAGTTAAAGCAAAACGTACAAAAATCAAAGTAAAATCTGCGAAACAATAACGAACCGATTTGCAAATGCTCTGACTAAGAAATTGAGGAATATAATATGCAGTTTGCTCTAGACTTTGATTTAATGATAAAGTAGAATGGAGTTGGATAAGCTTGTCTTAATTGAGATTATTATAAAGAATCACAAAAGTTCTTAAGAAAGTATTAAGACAACACATTATATCAATAATAAAAGTTAAGAAGTTTCCTAGTTAAGCTTGAGTCTTAATATGTCAAGATATTTCTTCAAGGTTCATTAACACCCTAAAGATAGCAGAATAATAAATCTATAGATAGAAAGACTAATTCCCAAAATATTTGTGATATATAATGTGAATCATTTATAGATCTATTCAATACAACTTTTATAACAATAAGTATCTCCAACAATAAGTAAGTTCTTTGTTATAACAATTTCCTCTTGACCAAATCTTGCCTACGTGAGCTAAATGATATACACAAAGCAAATCTTAACAAATATGTGATAAAGTGCAACACAAAACAGACAAATAGACACATTTTTTGGATTTATATAAAAAGATTTGACATTGGGGAGAAGAATCTGTCATTAGTTAAATGCAAAGAAAAAGCCAAAGTTATTTAGAACTAAGCAAACCAGTTTATCTTGTAGCTTACAAATATGGTTAGTTGAACATGATGATCAAGAATGTATAATATATATTTCTATATACCAAATCATTCATAAGCTCTCGCTTATGGTTATAACAAATGAAGTGTATACCAGACAAATACCAGTAGCCGTAGCCGTAACAATTCAATCGAAATGGCGAAGGCAAAAATCAGCATAAGGTGTGGTCACAATTGAACCGCGACAAAGGGGAAGGGAAAAAGTGATGAGTGTAGAGAGAACGCTGCTGCTGTTTGGCTTTGGCCTGGTCAAGAGAAATGCCAACACGTTGCCTTAACTTTTAATGCTTCGTGCATTTGGAATGCAAAAAGAAGTATTTAAAAAAATGAAAGAAAAGTAAGAAAAAATAACTGAACAATAGATAAAAACCGATGGCGAGCTGAGTCAGAAATTATGATAGAAAATTTATGCATTTTATGGCAAAATGTCACGTTAAACAATACGAGATAGAAAAATGTAATGTTTAAATAACTAAACAGGTGCACAATATCTGTACACACATACATATATGTATGTATGTATAGTGAATCATTCCAGTTTATCATTGTCATATTGAGGCAGAAAAACTGGGCGAAAGTTTTAGAAAAATTTTTCATTTTTTTGACAAAGTTGGCAAAATTTTTCTGTAACTAAAACCAATGCCGAGGTCGAGAAATGTTATTGGATTTTTATTAAGCTTTGTTTATACACAGATACAGGTATATGTATATTATTTGTATATATGTATGTGTGTATGTATTTAGCAAAGAAGTTTGCCATTTATTTATTGTTGGGGTTTTTATTATTCTTATTGCAGTTTTGTTTAAACAGCTGCTGCTGCTGCCGACACCCACCTCTAACGGTCTAGCATACACACACAGAAAATAAAACCCAAAACGTTGTCTTTTGCATGCATAAACATAGATACAAATATGCCACAGACAAAGATACAGATACAAAGTGAAAGAGAGAGAGGGAGGTAGGGAGTGACGGCAGAGATACATATTTGTAGATATATTTTGCGTTATGGGGTTATAAATTCCATATGCCAAGCCGCCAAAAAACCAAAAAACAAAAATCCCGAGCAAAAAAAAATGAATAAAATGAACTCGAAACGGAAAACTAACAAAATCTCTACCAGCTCCCGCTTTAGCTCCTGTTGCGGTGTGGATGCGTAGAAAGGCGGGGAAGGGGTAGATAGAGACTTTAGCTCCAAATGGAGTTTCGAGTGTATGGGTGTGTTTATGTGTGTGTATTATCAGCAGCAAAAAGTTTCTACACTTTACGATAAACAAAGCCAAATGAGCATTCCGATATAGACCGACTCTAGCATATCCTATCTAAGCAAAGAAACAGAAAAAACTTAAACAAATTCATGAAATGAGCAATAATTTATTCAATTTATATTACATACTTAAATGTCCAGCAAAAGTTTTTCTCTTTGATCTTAGAAACAAAGGAAAAGTTTTAGTAGTTTTGTTTCAATTGTTGCTTTGGCAACTCTAATTTACAGTGTTGGTCAAAAAGTGTTCTCGGATATGTTCATTAAACTATGTGTTTATTACTGATATGTATTTAATAAGGATACACATACTGAATAACTTTTTCCAGTTGCTTTAAATGCTGCTTAACCAGTTTAGAGAGATAAAGAAAACACAGTGCATTCAAATATTTGTAATCAATTAAGAAGGTAAAGTTTAGGAACTAATTTCTAAAGTTTCTTTGCGAATATTAAAATAATTTAATTGTTTTTTGAAAAATTTTTCTTTGACAAAATTGTTACAACAGACACTGATAAATGCAATGTAAAACACACGTCGCCAATCATTTATTTTATGTCCCAATTGTAATCAATTGACAGTCCTTAATGATTTGAATAAAAATAATATTTTATTAGAGCACAACAAATATACCCTAATTTATGTATATACATTTAGTTAAATAACAATGTGACCCCAAGCTTTGATTTTCAAATGCAAATTGTGCACAATTTTACTCCGTATCCTCCCCTCTCTATATCCGTTTCTGTACCTCAACCCTCGCTTGTCAGGATCTCTCTCGGTGTGTGTGTCTGTGTATTGGGGCGTGGCGAGTGTGCTCTTCTGTTATGTTGGATTTGAGTTTCATTTTCGCGGCAATTCGTTTTTCAGTCGCATCTGCAGCTGTTACCCTTCTTCCTATATCCCATTCTATTCCATTTCACGTGCTGTGCAGCGTTATCCTGTTTTCAGGATTTCGTTACGTTTCTTTCGTTTTTGTATATTTTTGTTTTTGTACTTTTTTCAGCACACGTTTGTGCTCTGTGAAATTTGCTCGTAAATTTCGAACTAGCAACAAAATATTTGTTTAATTTATTTTAATTTCAAAGTTGCAGCAGTTGCAGTTTTTTAGTCTCACTACGGAGAGTCAACGTGCCGCAGATAAAACAAAAAAAAAAAAGGAATACTCGGAAAGAGTCGAGGAAAAGTGAGAAAAACCATGCCACAATCATAATTCAAACGAGCCAAACAAGTGGCAGAATGAGGCAGAGTGAAAGGAAATGAAATGAAATGAAATGTATATGAACAGAAAGAGAGAAAAAGAAAAACTGGGAAAATTCGTCGAACTCAACTGAAACCAGGTAGACGAACGGGAAGGGACCGAAAGAAAAAACAAATGTAACAAGACGACGAAGGCAAGGATAAGAATAAACATAAAAACCCAAAAAAAAGGAAGAAGAGAACAGAATAAGCAAAGGAAACATCCAAAAGATGTGACTGAGTAGCAAGTAAGTGTGAGTGAACAAGTCTTAAGTATCCTGCGAGTAATGCTGTTGCACAATTTCCCGGAAAAAAAACTCAAAAGGCACTTCAATGGGACCTCCAGACTAACTAAGGACAAGTGCCGGCTTTTCTTTTTCTCTTACTCTCTCTTTCTCTCTGTTTCTCTCCCCCAACTTTATTCTTATTTTGCTCTTGGCTTGTTTTCTCTGATATGTTAAAAGGCTTTTTATTATTATTAAGAAATGAAATTGATATTTATAGGCATTTTATTAGAATGATTCGACCGCTTGTACTCTTCTCCATCCCTTTCGGCTCTCTTACCTTTTGTATGCTCTTACTAAAGGAGTCCGTTCAAAATTTTGTATAGAATGAAACTAAGATGTGGGGCAAGAACAAAATCTAGTCAAACCTTTATCCAGCCATAATAATAACTTGATAGGAATTACCCAAGAACCAAAAGGAATTACATTTCATTAAAATGATCCCTGCTTTTACTATGACAGCCATAATGTTTAAGAGCATATAAAATTCGTTGTAAACAAAATTAAAGCCCTCTTGTTTTAATGTCTTTTTAATTATTTGTCAATTTCAAAATGTTTATTGTTCATATTGTGTGTTTGGGCCTCTCCATAATAATAATAATAATGCCCTGGAGAGCATCCCAAGAAAGCTCCACTGAGACCTGGCTGAGTTCATTGATTTCTGACTTCTTCCACTGTGACTACGACTTCTGTGTATCTGTATCTGTATTTGGTATTTGGTATTTGGTTGTGGTGTTGACAGTTAACCAACCCATAGAGAGGAAATGTCAAAAGTTGGTTTTATTGCTAGTTGTTTTTTTCGTTTTAGTTGTTGTTGTTGCCTTTTTTTTTGGAGGGGTTGTCAGCCTCATAAATGTGCGTGATTCTCGGCATACGATGTGTCAGAGGTCCAATTAAAATGTCAAATCAACACAGTTTTGTTTATTAAACACAACCAAAACTGTCTGTAGGAATCTCTTCCTACTCGTTAGCTAATCACTGACAAATTGAGCTACAAAACTATTATGTTTCTTAAGTGTTCCGAGTGTTGTTTCATTGTGTGATTAAATCTCGAATTATTTGGCTATAATTTGATATGTAATATCTATCCACCACACCTAACTCACCCCCTCTCTCTGGCAACAGTTGGTTGACAAGTATTAAAAAGCATTTTGCAAGTAAAACAAACTACGAAGATCCAGGAACAGACAAAAAAATAAGAAAGGAAACTTTTCGAATCGTGCCAAACACAGCAAACAAAAGTTTCTGCTTTTCTCCAAAGTCCAGAGAAATCTCTTCTCCGACTCCAACCTAGCTACACCTAAAGGTTCCGCCTAACGATAAAAGCTGTCAATTGACTTAATGCTCTGACGTCAAACCGGGTGGCTAGCTGTAAGGAGCGCAGGTGCGGAGACTGGCATAAGGGGTAGAGGCAAGAAAAGCTGCAATAAAAATTGATGATAGCCAACTGGAAGGAGAAGAACCTACCAAAAAGGGGTAGAGTGCAGTAGAAGTGGTTGGTAAGCAGCTGTCATAAACAAAAAACTTTCAAGATTGCAGAGGCAGTTAAAGTCGAACATCGTCTTTCATTCCCTTGAAATTATTGTTGTGGATATATTTAAGAAACTCAATTATCAAAAACAACAATGTGTCAAGAGTTTCATAACCAATTTGCAATTTCGTTTAATACTTGTATTATAAATACTTAAATTTCGATAACTAATTTGACTAGCTGTACAAAACTACTAAGTTTTCCTCCAAATTTAGCGATAAGTGGCAATATTTAGCTTATAATTCATTCACTTTTTTGGTTTATTACTATAAGATGACCAAATGTTTGTAAATGTTTAAAATCTAATAAAATGACCATTAACTAAGCTTTTGTTTATCATTCACTAAATTAAAATACAGTGGCTAATTCTCGGGCGAGAAGGGAAATTCTGTTCTTCAAAGATGATATTTAAACTCTTAAACTTTTCAAATTTCAATATTCTAAACATATTTTCCATATAATCCAATTATTATGGATATCTTGCATTCTCTTTCGAGTTTAGAGGTTTCCTAAGTAACAAGTTCCTCGTTTCTTTATAATTTCTCTAATGAAATCCATTACCGAAATTTCCTAAACATTCTTTACCAAATTTTTTTTTTTCGTATTTCCATAACTCGTTCAAGCAAAGTTTTTTTTTACCTAAATTGCACTTGAACATTCTTCTGCTTTGTTTTTCAACAGTTTTTCAGCATCTCACCGAACACCGCCCCTCTACCCATCCTATGTGTTTTTTTGAATTTGATGGCAAAAACTTGTAAACTTACCGATCAAAAGTAATTTCCAATGGCTTGACGGCGGCATTGTCAGGCCACTGCGGCTGCTGCTGCTGTTGCTGCTCCTCTGCATACTTCTTCTACTCGTTGTTGTTGTTGATGTTTTTGTCGCTGTATTTCTCATCTTGTCGCTGCTTTTATATAGTTTATAACTTTCGTTGTTGTTGCAGTTGTTTTTCAATATTCCGTTCGCTTATTCCTACAGCTGCTGCAGCTGCAAATGACGCGTTGTCTTTTGAGCAAAACTTTTGCTTAATACCGCTTTGCTCTCCTCCTCGTTACTCCAATTGTTGTTGTTTGTTTATACTTTTAGCTACCACTTCTGCTAATGCTCCAACGGTAAATGTTGCCTTTGAAGCTCCCACATCTTGGAGTTTGAGAGGAGGTAAAGAGGAACCGAGAACAGCATTACAATAACAGAAAAAAAATAAATATATAGAATAGATGTGTGTGTAAGAAGGAAACACCGAAAAACGCACAACTCAAAATTCAAAATGGCGCGGAGTTATTGGCCCTTTTTCTTCTCTTCTCTTGTCTCACTATTTCTTCTCCTTATTATTATGGCCCAGGTTTTTCTGTTTTTGGTCTTAAAGCATTTTCTTCTTTTTCACTGTTATAATCGGACGTTTGCTTTGCTTTGCACAAATCTCACACACACAAACACATGTACAACACACACGCTGTTGCTGGTGTTGTTGTTGTTGCTGGTGTTTGCTGGAGTTGTTGCAACAACCACATCAGGTAACAAAAGCCAGCATTGCAAGTAGACGGCAAAGACGGCGACGGCGACGACGACGACAAACAACGACGCTTGAAAGGTTTCCAAGAAAGAAAAAAAAACCTTTTTTTCTTGTTGCTGTTGTTGTTGTTGTTATTGCTGGTCGTGTGTGTGTTTTGAGTTGAGTTGGTCTTAAATGAAAACCTGTTTAACAGGTAAGAGAGCCGCGTACACGATCAGCGCACTGCGACGCCAACTAATGATGCCTAGCCGGCGTCTGCGTCGACGTTGGCAGCGACGATGACGCAGCTGTTGATGCTGGGGCTTGGCTTTTACACACACATACACACACTCACACAAAGTGAGCCAAACACACTCAATTCACTATTTCTCTTTTCGAAATTATTCCTTAAATTTTTGTATATTTCTGTTAAATTTTTAATAATATTCTTTAAATTCGATTTTCTTCTCTTTTATTTACTTTTATTTATCACAAACAGCGACGAATATTGCAATACCGCGACGACGACGACGACGTTGACGACGAAGAACAACGGAACAATCAAAACGAACGCTGCGACCACCCGCTAGTCGAAATTTTCAAAATTCAACCGACACAGATTCAACGCACGTCTGCTCGTTACGACAACCGAAAAGCGAATAGCATTCTGTTAACTAACTTAACAGAGCAAAACAGAGGAAAAACAGTGGAAATCCAACAACAAAACACCCGCACACATGTCATGTTAACCGTAAACAGTCTGCTATTAACAGAAACTCTCAAAACGTTCCAGTGCCGTATTCACCCCATATTAAATGTGAATAACATGAATACTTCCAAATAGACACAACGCCTAACTACCAATTCATACTACTGGGAACAATTAGTTATCTATTCATACTGTTTTAAGCTTCAAAATATGTTTTTTTAAAGAAAATGCATTCACTTGATTTTATTGAATTTCAATATTTAAAAAAAAAAATACACTACATATAATGGTTATTGTAAGCTGTAGGTTGTATGGAAGGCAAATGGGTCACAAAAGAAAACAATTAGTTTGTGATTGAAAATTCTAGATGAGAAGTGTTTTTCCCAAAAGTAACCAGTTAGTTTGGAATAAGTAAGTAAAAAATGGACCTAAAACAGTTTTCTAAAGCTAAATGTTGCAAAAAATTAGTAAACCACAATACTTTGTGGCAAAACACTCCGAAGTCGTCTATTTATTGTCTTATTTTTGTTTGCCCACAAAAATATGGGTATGTATCCATCTACAATTAATCAAATACTTATGATGCCCAGAAATCCAATTCCAATATTGCTTTTCGATACATTTGTTAATTTTCCCAGAAAGATCATTCATTGTATCAAGTACAAAACACAACTCCCTCATAGAGAGTCGCTACCCTTATAAACCTTGCGAAATATATGCTTTGTTCTTAGTTTTTAATAAATAAATCTCTGTTTAATATTCTTATTTGTTGTTCTACTAATTAGTATACCCATGAGTTTCCCAGTTGATTAAAATAAACCTTATATCAAGCTGAATAGTTCAGCGGAGTGACTGTGACTCTATCTAAAACCGCCCCTGAGTTTAAAAGAAACTCCAAAAAGAGAGACACTATCTTTACAGTGGCTTAACAGCGCGAGAGCAAAATGTTGCTAGCAACATGTTGCAATCATTGCGCGTTTTTCGTGCGTTTTTCTAGCGTTTTCTGTTGAGCCTCTGTTAAATGTTGACCAAGTCTAAAACAGTTGTTTGGGCCATAAGTATTTTAAAGTTTTAAAAAATATATAATGAAAATACACTCAAATATTTAGCTCTAAAATTATTAAAAAAATTTAAATACTTTCTGATACCAAAAATATATGTAATATGTTTTCTTAGGTGGCTTATGTGCCTTATAAGGGCATGTTGGCTATACGCGCAACAGGCGTCTGTTGTTGTTGCAATGGAGTAGGCTGGGGTATTGGTTGTACTTGATTGGTTGAAGAAGGACAAAGGCTACATTTTTTTTTTTTGCCACTAGACTTAATAAGCAACAAGTTCTTGAGCCATTTTCATTCTTTCAATAATTATGAATCAATGTCCTTTAAAGGACTCCTTGCATTGTTTCAATAGGTCGTTGAGTTTTAGGGCCAAGAGATAACATAATGCAGGAACTGTAACAATTTATTTTTCAAAATCAATCCATTGCAGATCCCTTTAACACTTGCATCTCTCCAAGGAGCCCAATATACCCATAAAATTTTGAAAAAAACCCCTTTCAAACTGGCATAAAAATGGTGAAAAACCAGTTGGGGCAGCATGTTGGTAAGATAAGTTGGCGGAGAGTGGTTGAGAGCCGAGCTAAGCTGAGGAGCGCTCCGCTGCATTATGGCCAACAAGTTCGCTGGAAGTGGGGAAAAAACTTCGTTAAGTTTACCCGATCTCTGTTAACGATCTACTTTTAACCAGTTTCAGTTGTGAGAAGCAACGGGTTGGATGTGGGGGGTGGAGTGAGTAGCCACTGATTTCAGATTTTTATTTGTTGTTGTTGTTTTTGTCGTCTTTGCTGCCGTTGAAGCTCTTGAGTTAAGTTCGTTTCTTGTTCTACGCTGTGCCATGTGTCTCTCTTTTGGCTTTGGCTTTGGTTTTAGCTTCTTGTAGTGTCGCCTGAGTTCATGTTTGCTTTGGCCGCGCTGCGGTTTAGGCCCCAACCATAACCAGTTTCGCAGCCAAAACTCGTTTTGCCTTAACGGACAGAAAGCTGAAAACTATAAGATTATGCTTAAATAGGCACGCGCTGTGCAAGGCAAATTTGTTGCTGTTGTCCAATTTATGTATATAGAAAAGCGGCGACAAACATTGTAAATACAAAAAGATTTTCAATGTTTATTGAAAAAATGTTCTTTAAAAGAGAGATATAGAGAGAGAGAGGGCGGGCAGCACAAGACTCCAAAAGACAGACACAAAGACAAATTCAAAGGAGGAGTAGGAGGTCTTAGACGGCTCCTGGTCATGCGTCTTGCATACAAAATGACCTTACGTCCTCTCGAGATTAGGCCGATGATGGGCAATGGTTATGAGTGTATAGGAAAAACAAGTCAATGTCTGTTTTCCCTCAGGTGCCGCTAATGCCACGCCCCTCAAATACCTCTCTAAACACGCAAATCTAAGCTTAATTATCTTTATACTCACATTCCATCCGGCCCGCACTCCCTCTTCCCCTCACTCTCTCACGCAGCATCTCTTCTCGAGTAATTGCTTTAATTTTACAGTTTTACGCATAAATTTTGTCGATTTTCCATGAATATTAAAATAATCAAACAACAATAAAATTGATGGGAAAATTTCATTGGACAGTAGCTTAAGAAAATTTTTGTTTTAGAATATTTTATAAATCGTTTTCTTTTGATTTTCTTATATTTTTTCTTATAATCTTGATTATAAATAATTTACAATTAATTTTTTATTTGCTAGGAATTTCAAAATATTATATCGATTTAATTAATCTGAATTTAATTTACGTTTATTTTGGATATACAATTTTGCATTAGTTAAATTTATTTCTACTTTTGCTTTTTGGACAAAAATTTCTTTCAAAGAAATTTAATTTAATACCAAAATTAAAATTTAAGAATAATAAAATTTTGTGAATAATTTTTAGTTCACTCAGATATTCTTAAACAAATCCTGTTTTACATATGTATTTTATAAGTAAAAAAAATGAATTTGCTAGTTGTTTATACATATTGTTAAGATGTGTGAGTAAAAATTAAAAATATAATTCCAGAAAACTTTCTTTATCTTAGTTATTAAAACGAAATTTACAATAAAGCATTTCCTTAAAATACATAATATCACTTTCAATATATACGCAATTGTATTCATCATAATAATATTTTGGGAAATTATTCAAAAAACAGTTTTCAGCATTTGAGTATGAAGACTTTTCCCCTTTTCCACTTGACTGCGATCTTAATCATCAAATATCCCATCAATTGCCTCATGTGTGGAAAGTCGAGAGGCCAAAAAGTCAACAGAAAAATTAAATTTTCAATATCAAATTTCAACTCATACCACTAAAAACTCAAGTCCCCAAAACTCGATCGAATAGTTTGAAATGAACGCTGATCGGTTCTTGATGTTTGTAAATCAAACAAATAGGCCCCAAAAGAACCAATCAAATAACAAGGCCAAAATGAAAACAAAATTAAAGAAAAAAACAGAACAAAATAAAAGGGGGAAAAAAGAAATTAAAGAATCAGCCCATGATCTTGGCTTAAAAATAAAGGTAGGGGAAAAGGCTTGAATTACATACAGATTAAGCAAGAGCCCAAGACCCAAAAACATAAGAACCACGGCCCAAGGCCTGGGCATGGGCCTGGCTAGCATAACAATAGATGGAGAGGAGACACATCGAGCAGGTATAAAGGTAAAATGAAACAATAAGAAAATGAAGAAATGATGAATTGAAGTGGAACCGACCGCCGCTTGATGGTCAACTGCATCTTAATGGAGGATTTGGAGAATGGAACGAGTAAAGAGAACGTAATAGAGAAGGGGGGAAAATGCCTTCTCAACGCTTCGATTACGACGCAATTTCGTTGGCTGCTTTTCATTCTTTTGTTGCTCCATATAATATATATAAATAGGAAAGAAAAATCAAAATTGCTCCATAAGGAACTCAATGGGAATTAAAATGTTTGTTTGTGCTTATCGAGTGGCCAGCAACAACAACAACAACAACAACAACAGGAACAACTTCTGTAAGAGCTACAACAAATTGCTTATGCCCCGCTGTGGCGGATACTTGAGTCTTAGGTCTCTGCCTTTGCCCCAGGGGCCACAAAAAGTTCACAATTTCCCCGTCTTTCTTGGCTTTCCATTCCTCCTGTATTATTCTTCTTTTTTTCGTCTTTCTCTAATTTAATTTCCAATTGCACATAATCCGTTTCAATCGCTTCGGTTTTTCAACTTATTTGTCATAAAATTTCGATGCGTAAAAAATTGGAATGAAACGGAAGAAAAATATTGTAATTGCCCAAGGACATGAAAAGCCAACCGAAAAGAATTATGGGGGGAGTATGAAAAGAGAGAAAGGGGAATTTACTCCAGTTTTCAAATACTTATGTATTTTTGGTCGACCAAATTTGTTGCCAACTGTCCAAATGGCCTTCGTTTTAATAAAAAAATCTTTGTCAGTAAAAGCAAACAAAACATTTTTTTTGTTGCCATAATAGGGATTAGGCATTGGAATTATTGTTGGCCATTTGTTTAAATTGTAAGGCCCTTGTTACCTACAATCCATATGGGGGAAATTCAATTTCAATTTTTAGAAAACCAATAAAAAAAAAACAGAAAACAAACTTCAAAAATGCGTAGGGATTAAATTGGTTTTGTAAATGAACAAATACAAGAATTAAATGTTAAAAAATAATCAATTTTAGAGCTTAGGTGAACAAAAATGGCTGGTTAAGTTTTACAACATTTCAGTATATGTAGGTAGAAATTCGCTAGCATTATGATCTATTAATTTTAAAGATTTCTGCTCTTTAAAAATGTGTATTACATATTATGTAATCTTTATTGACTTTGATTTCTTTAATTTTCTTAATTTAGTTCTTACAATCTTTTCCCATCTTTCTTTTCTGTTTATTTAAACGTATTCATCCTTGCAAGTTTCTTTTTCTTATTCCTGACTTTAACATCGAGGAGTCAAAGGAATAATGCCCATCAAAGTATGCAATAGACTGAAAAAGTATTCATTGTTTTCATCAAATTTGTAAATTTTCATTTGCCCTGTAAGCTAAAAATAGTGTATAAAGAACATTTGCTCCGAGGATTATATTTTATTCATTCCAAAATTTTTGTATTTGTTTCAAAAAGTGAGTTCTAGAATTGTTTGTTGCATAGTTTTTGGGGCAAGTTCCTCCATTTTACAACCATAGATTCGCCACTCTATTTTATCGTATGATTATATGACAGGTAATATAGTTATCCAATTTTAATCAAAAATGACAAAATTATGCCTTATTATAATATTAATAATAAATTTTTAATTTTTCGACAGTAGCTTAAAAAATTTTGAAGTTACTGAGAAAAGTCCTTGCTATTACCTTAGTCGATTCTATGGAAGCTATATAATAAAATCCTTGATACAATATGATACAATCAGTATATAGAAGGTCACTTGTAATTCTAGAGTTCTAGCTAAAGTGGTGAAGGAAGTGGGCGTTAAACTCGTCGTGCGGATCAAGAACGTATATACTTTATATAGTCAGACATGCTTTTTTCTATGCTGGCGGAATTAACAGACTTAAATATTCGATTTTGCTTCTTTTCAAAATTATGTTTTGATTTATACAAATTGATTATATCAAACTAAATAGATATACGAAAATTATTACTTAGAATTTATTTTGCTTTTGTCCTTTAAAAAAAAGTTATAATTATTAGATAAGATTATGTATTTGTATATAAGAATTTAAAGTGATATATTTTAATCTCATGGTCATTTAATATACTAAAAATTAAATATATTGATAAACTCTCACAAACTGTTGCCAAAATGGCACTGTCAAATTCATTGTCCTGATAAAATGCATGTTATTTCAGTCGTATTTAATGTTCAGATTTTCATTTTAATCTGTAGACTTTTCTTTTTTTCCTTGTTTTATTATTATTAATATTTTTTTTCTTTTTGTTTTGCTGTTAAATTGCATGCATTTTTAAGGCGTTCAAACTCATTCAATATCGATGGTTTAACATTATTTGCGAATAATATCAATTTTCAATTGTAACCACAATAGTCAAATGCATAATTGAAATGGATTTCATTTCGCCCTCATGTCCGATTTGCTATAGCTGAATGGAATCCCCACATGGATTGCTATTGGCGTTGGCGATTGAGTTGATTTAATATTAAAACTATTTGCGGCAACATGTACCAGACCTACCAATATAACCTAAACTAACCCCAAAACCTAACCCTATCTAACCTAACTTGATTCAAGGCAACATTGAGGCAAATTTACGCCCAGTAAATGGTTGTTGTTTTTACTGCTGTTACCAAGCAAATTTGTTTTGCAAATGTCAAATTAAAAATGCAACGCATCTAATGGATTAACTTCCAGTGTTGCGCGTCGATGCATCAAAAACCCCTAGCCAAGGGTGAACTGCTCGAATAGGGGGTGTAGTGGGGTTAGATGGGGGTAGAGTTGGTAAATGGATGGCCAAGGAATTTGTTGAAAAGTTGGCAATTACTTTTAGTTGGAATAAATTTAAAAAAAAATATAAAACATTAAAAGTTAACCAGCAAAGTTAAGACAGCAAAAATCGTTTCTAATAGTATTAGAAAATGATTTTTCTTTAAGAAAATATTTATGCATTAGGAATCTAAATTAAAAATTCACTTCAAAATAAGTAGGTTAAATGTTACAAACTTTACAAAAACCATTGAATTAAAAAATACTCTTATAATTAAATACTCAAAGATATTTCTACAATTTTTTCACTCTAATTAGCCAATAGTTATTATGGTCGTCATCATTCTTAAACTACTAAGAGTTTGTCTTAGAGTTTGTCCTGTTGATCATTTGATATTTATATATTTATATGAAATCCCTGAAATCGCCAATCCTTATTACTGAATATAGGAGGTAACTTTCAAATTGTAAATAGTTGGTTCTTACTAGCTATAGTTAGTATTATCTTAAATCTTCCATTAATGAGATTTTTAAAAATGTTGATATTTTGATATTAAGATTTGCTAAATATAATCACAATACACATATCGGATATACATAGTTAGTAATATACATATACGTGTCCTCTTCAGAGATTTTTGTGCATAAAATTTTACACAATGCCAAGTCTTTTGAAATAAATTTTTATTTAATTTCGCTGTCAGCACAAAATAAGATGTATTTAAAAAAAGGAGAATGGGAATCTGTAAATAATAATTACAAAACAAAAACAGTAGTCTAGATCTGTGGAAAGGCAGTATATGGTAGTTTCTGATGTCAATTTATCTATATTTTGTTATAATCTCAACAATTTTCAAATATTTACAGAACTGAAGGATACACATACTGTGAATTCTTGTACTTACATTTTAATACAAAACATAAAGTTGATCAGCATGAACGGACTCCATCTATCAAACAAATTTGAAAATTATTGTTATTAACATTTATTTATTTGTTACTACTATTTATCCTTATGTGCGTAATTCAGTCATCCACGAAGACCTTAACATTACTTCAGTTGAGTGCAAGATCCGGAGGAATGACATTCGGTACCTCTCCAGGCTAGAACCCCATGATAATAATGCCCTGACCCGTATTGTCAATTAAGGATACATTGCAAAAAAAAAAAAAAAAAAAACGTTCAAATTCTATTTGAATTTTTTACTAAATTTTTGCATATTAAACTTATTTACTTGATTCGAGAAATGGTTTTAGACTTTCCTACTTCATTGAGTACCCTCTAAAATAGGTTGAATGATCCTTAAAGAAGATGCAACCGCAATATAACCAACAATCATAGATAGAGACTAAATAAACATGGATGTTGGGTGAACTAATTTTCTAAAAATCCACCATGAATAAACCTTGTATCCATTATTTGCAGAAGAAAATGCGAACCACTAAAAGTTCTCACAAAACGTTTTTCCTCAATTTTCACTCAAAATGACCGCCCACATAAACACACACACACATTGACATGCATGTAAATTACCTCAAGTCGGATCCAGAGTTCGTCGTATTGGATAGATGAATGAATGTTGTTGTGGGTGTGGTGATTGGTCAGTGGCTAGAACTCTAGTTGGCCAGTTTCTCTACTGCTACCTGTTAATTGTGGCGAAAAAAAAAAAAAAAAAAAAAAGAAAAGTGCAAATGCGGACCGTCAAGTAGTGTAAAGCCATACCCAAAAACCCGAAAACCACATTTGAGTCTACAATTAGCCAAATGCCAGCAACAAGAGAACACACAAGAATCCTTTGGTCTCATATCATTACAGAGAAAAAAGGAAACCAAAAAAACACCAACAATTATGGCCAACAAGCACATTTTGTTAATTGCAGGCAAGGTAGATGATGAGGTGAGCAGAGGGGAGAGAAAAGATGTTGAAGCAAGGGAAATTAATAATTTTTGGTGGTTTAATTTGGACAAATTTACGTGTGCGAAATGCTTAAGCAAGCAAACTAAAAGAGAAAGCCAGCAAAACATGTATATAGAAAGATGAAAATCCTCTGAATCTCAAGGCAAACGAAATGGAAATGGTGAAAATGCTTTGGTCAGCTATCAGGAAATTGAGCAAATGCCCAGTGTGTCTATCTGTATGCACACGGACTGCATAATTGGATTGGTCCAATGATGACGACGACTATGATTATGATGATGATGATGATGATGATGCTTCCTTCAACCGAATGCAACTACCGAGCTCAATTAGAACAAGTGGACCAAGATAAAACCCAGACCAAAACGTACTGACAACAGAAAACATCGGTTCTATCTGAACGAAGCATTAGTAGAGAACAGGATGAAAAACCAAGTGATTGAATGACCCCAATGGTCATACAATGGAGTAGCAACTGGCTACTTGTAGTTTCATCTGCATCAACAATTATTCTGGCATAACTCAATGGCCAAAAATTAGCTTGAATACGGTATTGTCTGTTATCTATCCATGTGGCCACAATCCTGCACCTCCTTCTCTTCATATTGCTGGTTTTTCCAACGATTTTCTTCTTTTTCTCTTTTGGATGCAAAATCTAACTTAGTCCGTTGGTCCCTTCACGCCTCACAAGGCGATCTCTAGTCTAACTTGTTTACAGATTCTGTCTGATGCATGGAAGTTGGCTAAGTTGCTGCTTTGCAGAACTTTTTCTGTATCACACCTATGCTCTTTTGTGTGTGTGTGTGTGTGTGCGAGTGTGTGTGTTACTAGTCTGGGCGTGTATTTGTGTATGAGGCCAATAAATTGTTTGACAAGCCTATGCCAAATTAATTAACTTCGCGTCGCATACACACCCATGAGTGGTTACCGTTAAAAGGAGCAACTACAGTCTCATGCAGAGCAGAGGCGCAGCAGGAGGGATCACTAAATCCTTAATTGGAAATCAATTTCAGTTTATGTGCAAAAGTTGGCTAGCTTTCTTAAAGTCTTATAAGGGAAACAGTTAAGGATATTAAAACTTTCTTCCGAAAGGTTTGAACTATCTTAAATAAATAGTAGGCTAAGAGTCATAAAATGATAATATAATAAAAACTTGTATAAAACTCGTTTAATATGGGGCTTATTAAAATTATATATAAAATTATATACATAAGATCTTTGTGATCAAACCTTTTGCTAAAAGTTGCAAAGAAAATGAATAAAAACACAAAGTTTTATTTATTTTTTTTGTTTTCATTTGGAAGGACATTTGATTTATTCTTTCTAAATGTTTTGATATAATTTTCGCCAATTTTAGCCACCGTCCCTGATATCTGATTTCATTTGGTCTGACAAAAGTCAAAGCCGGCCGGGTTGGGATAAACATGCGTGTGTGCGTGTGTGTATGTGGTGTCTTTCTGTGCCTTTATTTGTGTTGGCCAAAGACTCGTTTTTGCTGCTGCAGACGATGCAGACGATGGCAACGACAACGCTTTTTGCAACAAAAGTCCCGTTATATGACCTCATATATGTATGTGGGCAACTGACTGAGCAAAGAAGACACGAAGGGGCCTTAGAGATAGAGAGTGTGGGGCATTGGGGTGAGGAGAAATGGCCAAGTTGGTCTCGTTATTGATACCTCAACACACAGTTGCCAAATTGCCAAGCGTCTCCGATATGATCGGCACAAATTGAGCAACTCTGTTTTGGTTTTTGTGTTTTTCTGCTTCTTTTTTTGTTTTTGGGTTGTTGGGGTCTCTTGACGTTTCACCGGGTATTTTTTGTTTTTTTTTTTTGGCGTGAAAGTGGCAGACTGGTTGACTTCTGGCATGTGGCAGGAGATGCTGAGATACTCAGATAGTTGCAATTGAGATTATAGTGAGGCCATTAAAAGTCAGTGGCAGCCACTGAATATGGAATATAATAACAGATTATGCAAAAACATAAAAATATAAAGAAAACAAAATGCAATTTTCGGCAATATTAAATGAAAGGCCATTGGAAACATTTAAATATAAAATACTATGCAAATATTAGACAATAATAACCAAAGCGTTCAATTTAAAAATCTGTATAGGATAATTCGTGCAAAAAATTAAGTGTCAAAAATAAAGCAAACATTTGGCTTAAAAGCATTCAATGTGAAAATTAATTTCTAAATTAATATGCGTAAAACTTACAGTTTACAGTTTAAATTTTAGTATCATTCTGTAAGTATTTCTGTTGAATTAATTTTTGATTTAATTTATTTCAACGAGACTTCTTTTAAGATTAAAAAAAACAAATTAGATTTGGAGGTTGAATCTCAATATACTATATGTATATCTAAATGCAGAAGAATTTGGGGAGATTTTTATTTAAAAACTCTGTAGTTCATTCAAATTTTATTATCATATGATCCACTCCACTCCACTTAACTCCGCTCCACTAAAGATATAAATATAATATATTCATTAAAAATGTTTGAAAAATTTGCATTGCTTTTAGAAAAACAAAAAGTTGTTAATTCTCGACGGCAAGAAGAAAATAAAATAATAGTTATAATAATGAAAATAAAATTCCTATACATTATGCAGATTTGATTTGAATTTAACGATCGAGAAATAGATTTGCCTTAAGTATATTTAATCTAGGTGATTAGTTCTACTCATTTTCTCTCGATTTCATTAATCATAGAATGAACTTTCCCACCTTGCGGTGAGGTTTTATCTCGACTTAAAACAAATCGAAATTTATATAGCTTTGGGCCTGGCGCCGCCTACTTTTGTCACACCTTTTCTCAGCCATCGGGCGTCAATTCGACGCCGCAGTCAGTAATTAATCAAATTGAGTTGAGAAAGAGAAGTGGAAAAACCTCATCAAATCAAGTTGAATCAAAACGAATGCAGCTTCTTCACTTGAACATAATTTTCAAGTAGGTGAATGCAACTTTTAGGCCATATTGAAGATGCATTGAAAATGTGGCTTAAAGACCATTGTGGCTTTGAGCCAAAGTGATCAAAATTTCAAAATTTTCGCCCCGAAGACAAGCAGCTTCTTCTTGGTTTGCTCTTGGCTTTTGCTTATTTACAATTTAACCGCACACATACATATACACTTGCAACATTACGTGTTACGCACAATTGCACACTCACCCTCACCTCACTCTCACCCTGTTTCATTCCCTACCCCTTCTTTTGTGCTCCCCAGAGGTGAAGAAGCCAACAACAGCAATTATTAACCATAAACAATTGAGAAATTCCCACAGTTCCAAGTCAAGCAAAAGGCGAGAGCGTTCAACCCTCCCTTTTTCCTCCCACCCGTTTGTGGCTCAAGCCACACACACACACAAACACACATGAAAAGTGATGGTACTCCCTCCCCCACTCTTCTTTATAAAACAACAGCTGTATAAGCACTGCAGGCGTTGGCAACGACGGTGGTGGCTATGACGAAGAAGGTGGCTAAGAAGGGTCGGAGCAACTTGTTGAGCTGGACGACGATGACGACGACGACGACGACGACGTTTCTGTCCCGCTTCGCTGAGTTCTTATAAAACAGTTTGGGAAAAGGTTGCCGCTACCAACAAGAGGGTGAAAGACACTCATATAACTTATGCCAAGGCACAGAGGGGGAATTGTCCCCCATCATCAACATCAACAGCCACATCCACATCGGAATTGGAATCGGAATCATCCTCATCATCACCATCATCATCATTGAGACAAAGTACCTGCTATGTTAACTATTAGCAATTGCCGCACTGCGATTTCAAGCCAAGAGCACAAGAACAATAAACAGAAATCAAATTTCTATAAACAACAAAGCAAAAATTGGATCGTCACCAGGTGTATAAATACTCACAAGGACCACTCGAAATATGGTTAAGGGTTGCTTCTTGGCCCAAAAACTTGCACATCAATTAAATTTTACCAACCAGAACAAGAAGAACAAAAAATAAATAAAAATAAGAGAAGCAATAAAAGTGAGCAATTAACTTTGACTGTGAATGAAGCCCTTCGCTTTACCGAGAAACTAAGAAGAATAAATTGTCAATTTGACAGACATTGGTAGGTTTTAAAGTAAAGAAATAACTTGACAAAGTTAAAGAAATGAGAAAAAGTCACTAGAAGGTGTAGGGATTTCCCCTCAAAGTATGCAAAAGGCTGCAAAACTTTTCATTGCAACTTTTCATACATCTAATAATTATGTCTATAAACAATGTTTCCTTTAAGCAATATTTCTTATACACAAAACATTTAAAATTTTGTATATATGTTTCAAATAGTAAATTCTTGGACTAGATCTAAATCGGTCTGTGCATTTACCTGTTAAGCTAAGTTATTTCGGAAGCCTAAAAAATTTAGAGCTTACTTTTTCAACTTTCGCCAAACTTGTCTTTTCAAATAAAAAGTATTTAATTATGTTCTGAAAAATGATTCTTCTTAAACTTGACTATCAAAAAAATGTTTAACTAATCTTAATATAAAAACATTTTTTTAACACTAAAATGTTTTCAACCTTTGCTATATGGATTAGAAAACATGTTCATAGAGATGATGCAGAACTTTCTTCATAAACAATATCCGTTTTTTTCTAAAAGTAACGGTGCGTTAAATAATAATAGTAGCAGCCATAAAATTGGGTAAAATGCGTGACCATCATGTCATATAAGTACAAATTAGGACAAACTATTAATCATTAATGACTTGTAAAAATATAAATTAAAACTGAATAAAAAGGGCAGGATACGTTGTTCCACTTAGACAATTCGGACATTTTATAAGTGTCCTTAGACTAATTAGGGTATGACTTTCTAATTAAAGTAAAAGAATATAATACTTGTCATCCGCTAAATATCTCAAAGGGACAGAAATCTTCCAATAATGAAACTTTACAGCTTTCTCTCAAATAATAGATCAAAAACATTTTATCTAGCGTTGGCCATGTGAGTCATATTCATTAACATATTATGTTCTTTAAATCTATTTTCTGGAGTTGGGCTAACATTCTGTGATGTATGTTTTTAATGATTTTGATTTGGGAACGCCATTAAAAACGCATCTAACAAAATACATAGAGAAGACAAAGCGATGCGAGAGCCATTGAAGCACCTGCAACAAGTTAGCTTAAGTTAACCACATAGTCATAACACGCAAGTGCCATTAGTTTTTCTCTAGGTGTAGTCTGACCCTATAGCATCAAGAGCAAACGACAAACTTCCTTTTCAAAGGCCATTATGATGACGATAATGACGATGATGGTGATGATGATGATGATGATGTTGTTGTTGATGAGACATGTCGGGCAATCCAGCACCATAATTATCAGCATGATAGCAAAATTTGTAGACCAATAATTATTTTCCCACTATTTTCACTAAATTGTTTCGAGGCGCTGGCCCAAGCCCAGAAAAGAGAAAGAAAAATGAAGAGAAAAGAGAGAGGTAGAGAGAGAAATAATTAATAACATGAAAAATACATAATGAATTTATTATCTAGCCTGTAATGTGAAATGATTACGAGTATGTGAAGTGCAGAAGAAAGAGAAGCGGATGCAGACAATGGAGACGACGAATGACTTCAACGCGCATCGAAATACCATTAGAGGGTAGAAGAGGAAGAGGAGAGTAATGAGAGACTGCATGGAAGAGGGGACGATGACATTTAACTTGAAAGGGGGATAGGTCAGGTCTAGGGTAAGGGACCTTGCCTTGGCTTGCCTTTACCTATATGCAAAGCAAGTGCATCTGAAGCGTAACGATGCGACTTTTAAAACGGTTTCAAGTTTTAGGTCTTCCCTTGGTGGTTGGTGGTAGGTCCGTCCACAGGTGGGCAGCCACTGATGACTGACTGAGTCGGAGTTATGTCATGTATGAGACGAGGATGGGCGAGAGAAGAGCCAAAGAGGAGTTCCAAGCCAAGCGGAAGTTGATTTATTTTATTTCTATTCTTTTGGTGTCTTTTGGTGGGAGAATTTTTGAACTGAAAGACTTAATAGCAAATTAGTTGTAAACAGACTAAGAAATACCCTCTAAAAAAGAGGGACTTTCAAGACTAACCCCAATAATACAGTTCTTTTGAAGTATTTTTCAGATATTTAGAACTAGTTTTCTACTTTTAATTAAACGGGATAGGTTTTATCTGCTATATTTTTTTAATACTAAAAAACTAACAATAAAAAGTTACATATTCATATGTACATGAAGTTAGATCAATTCGTTTTTCGATGCTTTAAAAATTTCTAAATTTCTAAACGGTACTTACATGTAATACTAATAAAAATATATATCCAATCCTTAGAGAAACCTTAGTTATTCCATGATATCGGCTTAACTTTTCAACAGAAGTGGAAAAACAAAAAAAATTAAATGGAACTGAGAATTACTTTTTTAGAACTAACAGCTCTAATATACCCCCATTAAAGGTCAATAAAGGGTATTACAAAATGTTGGCTGTTATTGTTCTTCCTCCGCCTACACGCCAAAAAAAAAGGAGTTTTGCGGTCTCTTTCAGACTATCCCTCTTCTCTTTTTGTATTTTCTCACTTTGTATCTCTCTCTTCTCTTTCTTTATAATTTGACTGGCCTGGCCCAAAGTAGTCAAAGAAAATTGTTGATGCATAACTTTTATCAAGGTTTTTTACGCCCACCCCACATTCATCTCTTTCTCCATTAACCATTTCGTTATTTTTTGCTGCTTAAATTTTGTTGAGCTCATAAAATTAAGAAATATTTGTTATAATTAGCTAGTAAAGTTTTTCACCTATTTTCTTACCTGGGTTTTCTTTTCTATTCATTTTGCCTTAGCTGATTTCCCAGTGCTGTTGCTTTGGTGAATTTTAATTTAAATTTTGTCAAGATATTGGCATAGAAATCCTTGAAAGTTTCTCTCATTTACTCTTGCTAACTGCCCTTTGCCCTAGTCCTTGCATTTCCTGTTCCCATTTTCATTTCATTTAGCCTTTTGCTCAGCCATTATACTTTCTGGTTTTTCCTCTTCCGTACAGCTTTTTTTTTTTGCTTTTCATTTCTATTTTATTCTTTCTTTCTTTCTTTCATTCGTTGGTTGTTTTTTTCTTTTCATTTTTTATATCAAGCATTTTTCAATCGCATTTCGATGCGCATTTTCATTTGGGGTCAAGAAAAATCCATTAGCAGCCGGTGGAAGTTAAATAGAATCCATTAGCTGCTTCTACTGCCGGGAGTTCCTGCCTCACTTTTCGTCCCACACCGCACCGCATCTCTTCTTTCTCTTCTGATTGCTGTTGTTATTGTTGTTGCTGTGTAGGTGGACGGTCCAAGTCCAGCAAGTTGTAATAAAAAATTGTTCCAGGCCTTGGCAAAAGTAAGAGGCATTTAAAAATCCAACAGCAACAACAACGAAAAAAGCAACAAAAAGTGAAAGAGAACACAACTCCTCCAACTCACACCCTAGTAGAAGGAGTTCTCAAGTGGGTTGGGTCAATTAAATTCATCAGATTTCGAGGCCGCCATAAAAGTTAACCCAAACCTCATTTATGAATGGACCAGAAACCAGACTGCTTGGTTTAGCAGTCTATACGGATTAGTCCATTACCAACAAGTTTTTTCTGTAAATAAAAAACTAGCGATTCGATTTTCTCTAAACGTTCCACTATATCCGTTCGCAATCTTTACAAATGTCTACTATTATTATTATTTAATATAATTTTTTTTTGGAATATAAGGATGTTTGTTTAGAAAATTACTTCTGCTTGATTATGGTTATGTTTATGTATTAAATTAGCCATTCATAAGCAGAAATATGTTTTTCGGATTATGATAAAATTTTGTTTTCCATAATTGCCAAAGCGCGATTCCCCAATGAAAAGATTCATGGGACAGCATTTTTTTTTTTGGCTTCCTTTCCCGATTAAGTTTAGCTTTCTATGTATTCCTTTTTTTTCTATTTATATTTTAATCACATTTTCGGCAATCTTATTTTTGTTAACCTTTTTCAGATTTTATGACTTTTTTGTCTCCCCCACACTTGGCCATAAGTTTACTTGTATTTAAAAAACGTCAAAATTTTATCACCTTTTTTTTTGTCTACATTAAAGCTAATATTTTAGTAAAATTATCCATGCCAACCAGCATGTTGCTTGGATTTTTCGTATATATGTACATATATAATAGTTTTCACAATTTTAAAATTCCCCTTTCACTAATGTTGTTAATATATTTTTTTGTAGACGAACAATTTTTAAAAAATATTTCCCATATGACATACAACTTTAGTAGTTTTCGATATTTTTGTGTACGTTAAATTTTGTTTTTTTTTTTAGTTAAAGTCTTGCTGTTGTAATTTGTTTATGGAAACCTTTAATGCAATAAATGTGTTTAATATTTTATTGAAAAACTTGCCAACTCTATTTATGACTCGCCAATATCTAGGACAGGGGTTGGAGTTACTGGGTTTGCCAAGTCCCTTTTGGTTGTAGACGTTATCTTTCTTATTTTTATTTCTTTCTTTGTGCCTCGTGTGTCCTGTGACCCTTCACTGATGACACGCAGTTTGCAAGTTACTTGGCTAAAGAAAATCTATTAACCTCCAGTGACATATGGCCCCTATCCACATAATACAAACACACACCAGCACACACAACTCCACATATGCTACTATACCCACACTAATGTGACACAATGCATATTTATGGCCCTCCATTTGGGTGCAAAACTGTCGATATTGAGAGAGGGACGAACAAAGATAATGGTAGGAAGTGGTTAGTGAAGTGACTAAGCTGGTTTCAAGTCACAGCAAAGTTTCAAACCAATAGGCAATGCAAATGCATTGCAACAGCAACTGCAATTAGTATGTCCCTCCCACTTAAAACAGCAAAAGACAGCATCGATGAATTTGATTTTTAAATAGGTAATTTTCAGTTTATTTATTTTATTTTTGGAACACTCTCTTCTAGAACTCTAAGAAACTTATAAATATAAAAAAATCACATTTGGATGAAGAGTGTGAACTTATACATCAACATTCAACACGTATAAGAAGAAATACATTTAAGAATATCTTTTAATTTTAAAGATACTTTTTCGCTGCAAGTAAAAGTATGCAATGAATTTTTTTCTTATGTTCACAAAATTGGCTTGTGTCTTGGCTAAGTTTTCCTCTTCACTGGTGGAACATAAATCAAACTTTTAATGTGCTGAGAGAGAAGAAAACTGTTAGATCATCTTACTATAGTATCTACTATTATTACTAGTACCATCTCCCATCCGCCCCTTTCCATCAGCATAGGCTGCTACTACATCTAATGGTTTTTCTTCAGTGCCCTAGTAGCAATTGTGAGAGCTTAGTCAGGCTAGAAAGACGGACAACAATATGCCTACTCACTGCCAACTGCTGCCCAGCTGTCACCTATTCCAGGCACATGGAGACACAGGACGTTGGACGAAGGATGAAAGTGTAACTGTAACTGTGTAGCTTTAACTTCGTCTATGGCTCTATCTCTATTGGTACCATTCGCTCCATGAAGCGCATTTAACGCATTGTTCTTTTCACTGTTCTTTGCCATTTTTTTTTTTTTTTAGCCATATTGATGATGATGCCAAATGACAGCAAAATGGCAATGCCAACACCGTGGCATCCAGCAAGGATTTCTCCTATCACTGTTGGGTCCTTTGCTCCTGTACATGAGTGTGTGTATGTGGTGTTGTCACAGTTGTTGTTTCATGTTGTGTTGCCATTATTTCGTGGATTTTTGGCTGCTTTAGCATTTCACTTTGATAGTCCTTGTCCCTCTCAATGGAGCTTCGACTCCTTCGAAGAGGGCGGGCTGGCTGGGGTGTGAAGTGCGCGTGTGTGTGTGTGCTGGCATTTTTGCTGTAGCTTTTGCTTTATCTGCTGACAGTCATAAGTTTTGCTTTGCTTTCCATTTTTATTTCATTTATAAGCTTCCACCACCACCTCCTACCGCTGCTCCTTCCCGAGATCTTCTTCTCCCTACCTCCTGGGCTGACTGTAACTCATCAGCGCGCATATGTTGGCTTTTTCTTTTTCTGGTCCTGTTTCTGGTCCTTTTTGGTTGGTGGTGAAGCAAGAAGCAGCAGCAAATTTATTTTTATTTGTTACATTTTCCTTGCTTTCCTTTTCATCGTTGTCGTTGTCGTCATTGTTGCTGCTGTTGTTGTTGCTGAGTTTTCCTGTTGCTGTTTCCGTTTGTTGTAAATTTTAGTGGATTATCCTGCCGGCATGAGAACTCCACCCCCACTCATACATTGAGTCTGACTCATTCTCTATTTCTCTCTCATCGAATTTATTCAAACTTCACTAAACACAATCAATTTACGAATTATTATTATGTGCCTACGAACAAAGTTTCTCGTTGGCCATTTGTTGCCCACTTCGGAGTCAAAGAAGAAGCGAGTGAGCAGAGCAAGTCCTTTTTTCGCATTTATTGCATTTGTTACGCTTGCCCAAGTCTACTTTACCCCTACAACCTCATCCTTTCGGCTGCTGCTTATGATCTGCCTTGGTCCTTAACTCCTTAGCCTATATATATATATGTATATATGTGTTTTTTTCTTTTTTCTAGCTTTTCCCTTTGGCTTTGGCTTTGCCTCATTTGCTAGCTAGCCGCCTTTTAGCTTTATGTTTATGATTTCCATTTCCCATACCCCCATGGACATCTCCCACATGTGCTGGGCGTGGCCTAAAAGGGCTCACTGTAATTACCACTTAAATCCTGGGCCAAGCCCACCCAACAAAAACAAAAACATCCTCTTTCTCCTCCTCCTCACATTCGAACAATGGTCGGGGTGTAATCATAATAAATAATAAATGAATTTTATTGCTTAATGGATTGCAGTTACACTTGGTGAAATGTCCTCCAAGTGCTGCCTCTTCTTGTGTTGCCTCTTTTACTTTATTCTTCTGTCCATGTCCATGCCGGCCATGTCGCCATTGGCATTAGTCACACTTTATTTATGAATTATGTGATCTACTCTTTTGCGTATTAGTTGGCCTTGAATTGGGTATGTGCATTAAGTGTACTGGTTTGTCGAATTATCCAAATATTCTGTGAGTTTCAGAAGATTATTCTTTATATCATCCTGATAGAAAGAATGAAATGAAATTTCAAGATAATATTTTGGGCATTGCATTTTACTATTTTACAAGGCTTAATGTAGAAACTATTTCTTTTTCTTAAAATGAACAATCACACTAAGCTAGTTTGCATTCAGTTGGTTTCATTCTCAAAAGGTAATAAATCAAAATTTCAGTATTAAAAAACTTATAATTCTTTTTAAAATAAAAAAACGAACACATATTAATGTTTTTTCCACTTAGAATTCATTTCCAACCTTTTTTGAAAAAAAATATACTAAATATACTATGTCTTAAATCTCTGGTTTGCAGCTTAGAAAAAAATTATATTGAGTAAGCATTTAACTTGTTTTTGCTTTTGCTTTTTCTTTTCTAAAATATTGAAAATTGCTTAAATATTGAAAAATAATATTTCACTTGTAAGTTACGTCAAATCGTATTCAGTTTTATGTTTTTTTTACATTATTGTCAATTCCTTAATCCAATAGGAGATTCTTTATTTCTATATGAAAGAGCATTTCATAGTCAATATGGCGATAGCATAAAAATGTGAATTCTCATAATTTTATTTCAATTGAGTTTCGTTTTATTGTTTCTTCCATGGCCCACTAAAATTTGAGTAATAATGATTTATTGTCAATTAGCAGTTAATTAGAGTTAAAAGGTTGGCCCATGATAATCAAAGGGCTTAAAGTCCCGTGGCTAATGATAAACTATGACCACACTGACACACATATACATACATACATATATACATACATATCTAGAACTGCCTTTGAACTCTTTCCGCCTTCGAGCAAGAAATGCAATTAAGAAGGAAGGAGAAGCTAAAGTATAATGTGAACTTTAGGTCATGGAACATTGAGCATTTCGACAAAGCGCCGGCCGAGTTAGCCAATTATCCGAATTCATATCAAGTGGAATTAATATGAAATATATATTTGGATATATGTATGTACCTATGTATATCTGAGAATCTGAATCTGAGAGAGAGAGAGAGCAAAAGTAAGAGAGAGATTCATAAATAATATCTATTTATGTTTATTACAGAGTTGGCCTCGGGGCTTGGTCAGTATCTGAGGCCAAGTTTCACTCAATTGGATTAGCATTCACATTGTTGGCTCACTATACACACACACACACGGTTACACACACATATACATACACATACATATGTTGTAAAGTTTCCTTTAGTCCCCCTTTAACAGAGTTGTCATTGCTTTTTATGAGGCTGCAGGAGAAACAGACGCTAGAGTAGGGGGAGCTCTCGTCCTTGCCATTAGGCCAATATTGATATAGTCGAGAGCGAATCTGTTAAGTGTCATGTTGGCTAAATGTTTTTGCCAAATCCTTGATGCGTCGCAGGCAGTTGAAATTTACGTTTACGATAAATGCCTTCCAGCATCCTTAGCCCCTCAACGGTAGTTTGAGCCCCCTATAATGCGCTCTAAATATTTCAACTCATTCAACTCTTGGGAAAACATGAAGATGGAGGGAGTCAGAAGCGTAGACGACAAAAACGACGGCCAGGACAAGGATGAGAATGAGCCCTGAAGATGTCGTTGAGATTTTCTGCTTTGGTAAAATTCCTTTTAAAAATAAACTTATAAGGCGTTTAGATTGGCAATATTGGCTGGGATCACCAGGGACTTTCATGAGACGAGACGAGACAAGATGAGACTTACCAGGCACGTTTCAATTCCAGCAAATTGACAAACAAAAACCCTTTCCCATTCCCCTTTCCATTCCCAATCCATACGTTTTCCGTTTCGTCTTCTCTTTTTTTTGGGGGGGCGGAGGTAAATCAGGCTCATCATGGTGGGAGCGGGTTGTCGGGCTCTGGTATCCCCAGGTAAAGCGTTTTAATGCTCAACCAAAGCCAAACACAATTTGAGTTGTTCAGCCACAGCGCCAACAAATATGCAATGGTATTCGGTTCCGCATCCTGTTGCCAATTTCATTTGTTTGTCCTCGAGGCTGCGTTTCGCAGTAAAATGAGCAGCAGCCGGCACCGGTCTAATTGGCTTTTCTCTGGTACAATGATTTTTCAAGCCCCTAAGCCTTATCATATTAACTACAAAAAGTCACACACAACCGATTTTCGATTGCCAACTGGTTAACAGATTGTCGTAATTCGGATTTCAGGTGAACCTAAACGCTTCAACTATTTCAAAAAAGTCATTAGATTTTCGCACTTCAGAATATGTTTTTTTAATGATCAAGTCGAATAAAATGTGTCAGTTTAAAAGTTCATTAAGTTTTCTTTTTCTGTGCTAGATCAGGTGAATTTTTTATTTCTTGCACTTACTCTCGTTAATGGATCCAAAATTTCGAGTTTAATGTTTTATAAATATTTAAGTTGTCACAATTTTCATAGTTGCTGTTTTACAAACTTTGAAAAAATGATTAATTACCACACGAAATTCTTTGAAAACATGATTATAAACACGCCCAAGAATTTTATTATCAGACTATTAAATACGATCGACGGACTAGAAGGATGTCAAAAATGAAGATATTAAAGAACAATGACTTCACCAACAAAATTATTAAAAAAATTATAGACTTATATAGAGAACTCAATGAACCAAAGGAGTATGCCACCTGGAAATACTTAATATATATCGCCTATATACAGTCTAAAAACATTAAAAATATACATTTATGAAAACGAAACCATACAGACTATTTTATCCAACAACTATATTCTTCACAAATATAAAATACAAAATAGAAAAGCTCGACAAAAATAATTTAATATTATAATTCATAAAATAAACCAAACCAAAATAAAAACAAGATTATTAGCACTTACATCAGATACAAATAAAACATATAAAAACAACGCCAGCCAGTGGACTTAAGCATGATATTTGATTCCTCACAAACTTGCAACAAGCCAAAAATTAAACCAAAAGATTTCTTTTGCAGAACACAAACATCAACCTATAGAATACCATTGTCAGCTAGTTTTTCCAAGATATACGCCTTATATCTCTCTCAAGTTGAAAATCAGAAGAAACATTTTTTTTCTCTTCAATTTTTTTCATATAAAAAATTTGTTGTAAAAACAAGTTTATATAAATAATACCAATGCATTAAAGTTTATTGTTTATTCAATGATCCACAATTGGTTTCCCCAAAAAATATAGCATTAAAGCATTAGTATTCGGTATACATATTACGTCAAAATTATTTTTTTTATAATATAATAATTTTTAGCTATAGTATAATATTATAGCTATAGTTTCTTTGTCATTTTAAGCAGCTGATGATTCTTTTTTTATAACTTTTACTTATAAAAAAGCATGATTTATAATTTTAAAATTTTGGGTTTTTTACATTTGTAAAGGAAATAAATTTTAATGGCCTCATTCTTTCTATGTTAACAAGTTGTAATGATGTTTATTTTGACTTATATGCAATCAATTAAATTTTCCCATTGTTGTAGCACAAAACAAAATAATGTCTTTAGGAAATCAAAATATATTAAAAAACTAAAAAGTTAAGAAATTTTGTAAATTAAATGCCAGCCTGTTTTTCGTATTCTTTACGATGATAAGACATGGAAGATTGCGTTATTACTTAAAATTAACAAACAAACTTATTTATAAATAAAATTTAGCGACTTAAAAGACTTTAAAATTATGATTGAGAATTCACAAAATATTTAAAAAGGTTTGATTTGTTGTATGGACTTTCAAATATTTATTTTACATAGATCTACCCATAAAATGATAAATTTATAAATTTTGTCATACCGATGCATCATTACATTTTAAAATTTAAAAATTGTTTTGGCTTTTAAATGATAATAACAAAAAAAACGATGCTTTTGATGGACTCTTTATTAGAATGACAACTTAGTGTGGCATTTTGTTAGGCAAGACAAGTGAATGAGTGCATTTTCAATTTAAATTAGCCGATTTAGCAGTTGGCTTGTTCAACAAAGTTTCGTTTTTTTTTTTTCAATTCAATTAAGTGTTGTGCCACATTCTGGGCTCAATTGTTGTTTAAACAAAACATCAACACACAAACACACACGCTGCGGATAAATGTTAGTATTCGCGTTGCCTCGTTTTATTTTTATAGCATACATTTAGGGGGAGGGCGTAGTGACTGAACATTTAAGTAGCCAAAAGGCCTGCAATAGACAAAATGATACTACCATGAGGTTGTTATTCGGTTTGCTGGTTTGTTTTGGCTTTCGTTTGCGAAAACTTTGTTAGCTGTTGACCGACGGCCGCCGGCATCGCCCTACCTCTCAGCACTTAACTAACAACAACAACAACAACAACAACAACAACTTAGTTGACAACATTTGCGTTGTTATTTTTGAGCCAATTGAATTTAAGTGGCAACAAGTCAATGACATCGCAACGCAGTGGTATGGTCAATGCAAAAATATGTTGCACAGTTAGAGACTAAGAAGAGTTGGGGGGGGGGGTTACTCCTTTTTTTTTTTGCTTTGTAGGCCTAAAGCATCATCAATTTTCATTGTAATGCGATTAGCATGGAAACCGGATACCTAAAATACAGAGGCCTAAACTAAACTTCATTTTTGTGGCAAATGAAACCCGAATTCATGTTGAATGCTGATGACCATAAGCGTCAAAAGCAAAGCAAACAAAAAAAAAATCCAGAGAAGAATATTGTACGCCACTCCCGCGAGCATTTATAAATGATGAGAGAGCAAATCTACTGTGGCACCCCTCCATTTCCTCATACAGCAATACTGACAATCTCATACTCCAAATTCTACTGATACTCCTCCTGAATGCCTGGGCAGCTGTTTTATGTTCTCGTCGTATCATTTTTCTATGGCCATGTGTAATTTATGCCCCATTTGCTGTTGTGGTTTGCCTTTGCTTTTCATATTTTTCTATATAAATTGTATATATATATATATATATTGTATGTATGAGTGGTTATCGGTGTATGCGTGTCTGTATACGTGTGTGTGTGTGTGAGTGGCTATTTCTATATAATCTTTTTCATGCCTCCATTGTGTTTGGCTATTTCGGTTTTCATTTTTTGGCCTGATAGACACATGCTCGCTTTTTGATTTATGAATGCAAAAACCAGGCAACAAAAACCAACCAAAAATTTCTATAGAGTAAGGCATTTCCTTTTCTTTTCAGGCATTTACAGCAATTAGTTAACAAAAATGAGTCTTGGCTACCTTTAATCGCATTAAACAATATATTCTAGGCTTATTCAAATACCTAAAGTTTTCTTAAGCATTCAGTCAAATTAAATTAAAAACTTTACTTTCTTTTCAAAAAAAAAAAAATAATGCAACTTAATCAGGCAAAGCGTTTGAACCTAAACCAGTTACCAATGCTGCTGCACTTCTCTAATGAAGCAATTTTCGTTAAAAGCAGTCACCACAGAATCGGCAGCAGTTCCCTTGAAATCCACCCGCTGGGAGCCACCCAACCAACCACCTTACCATATGAAACCACTTTCGGTTGCCGACTGAGCGCGGGTTTGTTTCAAAATGCTCAAATTGCAAGTGCCAGTAGAAAGAATGAAAGGAATAAAAAGAAATGTAGTTGGCTTTTCTAATTATCCAATGCCATTTAAACACCCAATGCAGAGGCGTAGTCAATATATGTGAAAGAATCCTAGACTTGTATGCACTAGGATAAATTTCAAGACAAAAACAGTTTAAAAAAATTATATACAGTTAATTAAAAAACGAATCAAAAGATTACAAAAAAAAAATGTCAAAGCTGGGAGATTAAGATTTGAATATGGCAAAACTGTTAAATAAGTTTTGGTTAAAAAATTACATACCAAATTTTTAAAGATGATTTTAATTTATATTCGAATTGTATCCCAACTACTGGAGCTTTAGTATTTTTTTGTTTTTAATGTTTACTCGGTAAAGTCGACTTTCTTTTAGCATTTAAATTTTCTCTGGATTATTAGCTAAATCTTCAGTTATTTAGCAAATGATTGTAAAAATAACATTATTCTTCCCTGTCTATCCTCTTATAGTAACGCCCCTGTTGCTTTTCTTTTAAGCCAACTCATTGACTCTACCCCTTCAGTTGCTTTGTTCACTTTGCCCTCTTCTTTAGCTTTTCATTCTTCAGCCAGCTACGTGCGAATTTATTGATAGCGATATTTTGGGAGCAGAGGTTTGGCCAGGGCCACGAATTGAGCTGTGTGCTAAGTGCATTTTACATTTCCGGTCAATGGCGCTAACCTCACGAAATCCACTCCATTGCCGCCCGTACAGCAAAACCTTTCAAGCTTCCTCCTTTGCTTCTTCTGACTCGTTTACTGGTTACAATTCTTATTATGTTGGCTGGGCGTAGCAGCATTTCGTTTTGGTTTTCATTTGGTTTTTTCATTTGGCATTACTTGTTAGCAATTTGCGTCACGATTTTATGTGGTACAGTGGTGTAAAATGGGCAAAACTATCAACAGTTTTTGTTAATGCTGTATAGTGAATGCTTTTAAAACCACTGTGCTCCATTGGTTTATTTTATGTCATAGATCCTCAATTGGTACGTGTCCCGGCTGTTGGTTTAAGGGTTAGGACACAAGTGACGACACTTTGCGAGACTTCTCTAGATTTGACTCCCCATCCTTCCATCTCAGTCTCCTTTGGTGATTCAACTGCTTGGTGTAACTTTACTTTTATATTTTTGTTGGCAATTTCTTTGGTAATTTTTATTAGCTCTGAATGAGCCACTCAAGTGGGTGCTCTATTTATCTTCCCCTGCTTGGCATCATGCTGCTGCTGTTTCTGTTGCTGGTTGCCCTCATTTCGAAATTGCTTACATAAATTTATTTGTTTGGCAAAACAATTGCGACGCCCCTCGTTCTCCCTCTCTTGTGCTTTCCTCTAAAAACAAAAAAAAACGAAGTAACTTTGATGCGTGTCTCGTTTTACATTTTTTGACAATTTCATTGTTTCAAGGAAAATGATAATTTTCTTTCATTCTTTTGCAGGAGTAGGTCATATAAAAAGTGTCACGTCACACACACATACATATGTACACACACACACGAGGTGATGGAGAAAAAGAGAACTGGCAAAATGCTTTTATGCTCAAATAACAAGCCCATAAACATTCGCCATTTTCGCGCGTTTTAAAAAATACAAACAAATAAAAAATGATAAAAATTTTATTGCCTCAACACACACACACGCACACACGTAGAAAGAAAAAACAAATGAAGTAAATGGCTTTGTCGCATTAGGCCTTGGCAATGCATTTTGGTAGTACAAATAGCTGGCAGTTTTATATTTTGATTGTTTCTCGTCAGGTTGACTCTTTGTCATTTGATTAGTTGACACTTTTTATATGCCGAATACAACCTATGAATGTGTGTGGGTGTAGGTGTAGGTGTAGGTGTGGTGTGTGTAAGTGTGTTGAGGCAATTTCAACAAATTGACAAGTAAATATCAAAATTGCCTAACTCAGCTTGATTTTGTGTGTGCTCTTAGGTAAAATTTATTTCTCGTCTCTGATATAAGCCACCTGGCGGCTATTGTCTGACATTTTCCAAATGAATATCTGTAACTTAATTTACTAAGGACGTAACAAAACTTTTAATTGTATAAAATACTATAAAATAAGTATACATATATGTACAAATGTATTTTGGATAAATATCACAAAGATGATGAATGAATTTAACCCTTTAGTTGTTGGGTAAAGGATTTAAATTCCAAATCAATCATTAGGGGAGAAACTCGAATATAATACATAAATTTCTGTGCTTGATTGATAGTTATGGTAGATTATTTATTGAAACATGTTGTTCTTAATTTAATTTCAATCTTACCCAAAATAAAATGAAAAATACAATAAAATGTTGAAATAGAAAATTTGATTTTAGACTCGACCTATGTATATAAATAGATATTTATCTACCTACCTGCATAGAGTAGTATTAGTTTTGGTTTTTTGGTGTCCAGATAATTCACTGAAGAAATTTTTTCAGTAATTTGTAATGAAGCGTAAATGTGTTTTTTTCAGCTAGTTAAATTTTTAAGACATTTTTTTACAGTCTTTAATATTCTCCCGTTAAAGATATTATAGATCTAGCAAAAGTAATTGTAAACATTATGCCTCGAATTTATCCCCAACATTTTTTTGTGGACCAATTGAATTTTTTATTTTTCACTTTTTTTTGAAACTACGAAAGAAAGTGAACAGAATACCAGCCCCAAAATTTTTTTGTGGGCCAATTGAATTTTTAATTTTTATACCATACACCCATAGGGTGAAATGGTATATTAAAGTCGCTAAAATGTATGTACAGGCAGAAGGAAGCTTTTCCGACCCCATAAAGTATATATATTCTTGATCAGCATCAACAGCCGAGACGATCTAGCCATGTCCGTCTGTCCGTCCGTCTGTATGAACACCTAGATCTCGGAGACTATAAGAGCTAGAGCCACCAAATTTGGTATGTAGACTCGTGTCATATGTACGCTTATCGAGTTTGTTTCAAATGTTTGCCACGCCCCCTACCGCCCCCGCAAATGATATAAAACCGATTTTCTTAAACACCATAGCAACTAGAGACACAAAATTTGGTATGTATATTTGCTTAGTAAACGCGCACATTTTGCATTTATACAAATTTTGCCACGCCCCCTACCGCCCCCGCAAATCAAATAAAACCGATTTTCTCAAAACCTATTTTAGCTAGAGACACCATAGTTGGTATAAATATTTGCTTAGTAATTGCGCACATTTTTTATATGTAAAAATTTTGCCACGCCCCTTTCCGCCCCTGTAATTTGAAAAAACTCGATTATCTCCCGTAATTTTCTACCTGATGCAATCAAATTTAGCACACTTAAATTTGATACTAATGTTCAGCAAAATACCAAATTTGATCAAAATCGGACTAAAAATAGCCAAGTTATGCATATAAACGTTTTTCCATATGGCCGGAGTTGGCCGTTGGCTGGTGGGGGCGCTAGGGTGCTCGTATGCTTGAGTGAGCGAAATACTAAGATATGCTTGTGAAAAGCATGTGAACAGTTTTTTTTAAATACGAAAATGTATTGGTTATTATAAATTTAAAATATTTGTTTTACTGGTGTATGGTATATCCAAGTCGGCGAGACGACTTACTTACTTCATTTTTTCTGAAACTTACGAAAGAAAGTGAACAGAATATCATTATGAATTGTATATTTTTATTTTTTAAATTATATTAGAGTTAGATAGGATTCAATGCCTAAAACAAATAGGTATATATATTTAAAAAAAAATCATTTACTTATAGAGGACTAAGAAAAGAATAAATTACACCAATATAATTAATTCGATAGCATCTATGCATTTTTGGAAAGATTTTTAAAAATTCAATTTTTTAAATTTTCTTAAAAAAAAATCATTATATTATATATGTACATGCATACAAAGGAAAAATTTCACATGTTTTATTTAAATTAATCCCTTGATTAGATACTAAAAAGTACTTGATTTTAAAATGTACGAATTTTCATATTGCTTGCCATGTAAACATCATTGTACTAATAATTTTTAATATTCTAATATCTCATTCCTATCTAAACTCTTGTTTTAAGACAAATAAAAGAATGCAGGAATGGAATATTAAAAAATGTAGATAAGTAAAGTAAATAACTTAATTAAGAATAGATCTTCTTAAAATACATTATAACTAAGTAGTGGAATGGAACATCCCTATCCATATTAATAAAAAATTATGAGCTAAACGTATCATTTAATTGGCAGAGTTAGATTTTTAGAAATCCTCTTAGAATGTTATGATCAAAATCTATAAATTTACGCTGTTCTTGTAAAAAACGATTCAAGAATTTTAACTGAACTCCAACTTTTGTTTTATTTTACCATGTTCATTTATGGGTTAAGAGTTTGTCTCAGATTTTTAAAACAGTCAACAGACACTGGCTTTTTCTATTGTTAACCATAAATTAAGCATATATATGCACAACTTTTGTTGCCCTTACACCACACACATTCACACACAGACAAATACACAAAAACTCCCACACTCACACAAATTGGGAAAATTTCTAAATGGAATTTAATTTCCGGATTAGAATAGACATTTCATGCAATTTGAGCCAGCTAAACTATGAAAGGCGTCTGTCTCGTCTCGTCCTGGTCCTGGATTTGACCCATGAATAGGTCTGGGATTGAGTCTGAGTCTGCTTCAGGGCCTCGGCTTCCCTTTTACAATGCTTCAATGAACAATCACTATAACAACCTATATACACATATACATATGTACATTTACATTTGCTAAGGGGCGTGGCTAGTTCGGAAATTTGTTCAGTATTTTGTGGTTTTTTTGTTAAAAATTTTACAAGTTTTTCTTGTGTAAAGTCCAAAAGCAAAAGCACAAATCCAAACAAAGAGAAAGACAGAGACAACGAAAACCCGAGAGATGTTTGCATGTTCTGATTGAGACATGACAAGCCAAGAGACCAACAGAAATTGAAAAAGGAGTTGGAGTAGGGTAGCTGGATCGAGTTATTAATGTAATTTGCTTTCTGCTCAAATTGATGTTGATAATGTTCGAAACACGAGTCAATGGATTGGCCTAAGTAAAAGCTACACATTTTTTAATAAACTGTAAATTACCGGAAACACAATTAAAAAAGGGCCAAGAAAACAATGTGAAGGACAACGAAAGGAAGCATAGAAAACAAAAGAAAATCCCAAAAGGGGGTTAAGACCAACAGCAAATTCTTTCCTCATCATCATTAAAAGGAAAGGAGTAAGTATACTGAGTCAAAAGACGACTGGAGTGGTCGGTCTATGCTCTATTTAGTGGTAGACATACGACAAGGCCTTGGTTCTGTTAAATTGTCGGAAACGCCGTGCAATACGTCTACCGAAACGCCTTCATTCTATTTCTACCTGTTTCGTGCATTTCCTTGGAGTCCATTGTTGTTCTGAATCACATAATATATGTTCATTGTTTTAAGCTGAACAAAAACAAAAAGAAAAGAAATAAAAAGAAATAGGTCGCTCAATGAAGCGGCAAAATGCAAATGTCGGTTTGAAAATAAGGCGCCTTAGATGATGCAATTTTAACGGGTTGATGTAAAAGTTTATGAACGAAATAAAGGACGATTCTTTTATTTAGATGATATCTTCTGATTTAATCCCCAATGCCTAGGCCCTAGAGCTTATGGTTTCGTGTGAAACCAAAATATTAATTTATATAATTTATATTTAAAAAAATAATTTAATAATTTATAATTTATCAACACTATTAAGATCAATCAACCTCAAAATATTTCGAAATAAACAGCACCTTTATTTGCTGTGTATTATGAGGTTTTTATTTCACATTTTTTAAGCAAAACCAATTCTCGTTAGTATATGAAATTTATTCAAAAATTTTTAAAACTCATCTAACTGTTTTATAGCATTATGGTAATATATTTTGAAATTGGAACGTAAAACAACTACAAGCACTTTAATATTTCATTGAAGTTAGATTTAGTTTAGTTTTATCATACTCTCGCTTAGCAAAATTTAACTGGTGCAAGAAGAGCTTCGAAAATTTTGTTTTATATCTAGGTGTTTGTTGTGGTCTTTGTTTATAATAATGAATAAACGGCTTAATAAATGAATGAATGAATGAAAGAACAAAAGAGCCAAAGGCAAAACAAGAGAATGCCACAGAGCAGGGCGGGAAGATGGGGCAGAGAGAGAGAGACAGAGAGAGAGAGAGAGAGAGAGAGAGAGAGCGAGAGTAAGTTAGTTAGACTGGGGAGGCAAGGACAAGGCAAGTTTAACATGAATTATTATGTGCGGAAAAGTTTTATGATGATGGTCGTCGCCCCCTTACCTATGTATGTACCTACTACCCCAAGAATGCTTTCTAGAAAAGGCTCTCACCCACACACACACACACACACACACACACACAGACAGACAATTCTACATCAACCGCAAACTGGTTAACCTGGCCAACAGACGACCACGTGGCGTGTGGGTGAGGGATAAGGGAAAGGACTCTCTGTGTGTGTTGTATCTGTTGGATACAATTTGTTTTAATTGCACAAAAAGTAGTTGGCAACACACTATTAGAGCTGTGTTAGCCAATTAATTTTCATTTAACTGCAACTCGCTGGGATTTGGCCTTTGCCCTTTTTGCTTTTTGCTGGCAATGTATCTATGTATGTATCTGTTCCCCCTTTTTTTCCTCCATTTGTTTTGAGACATTTAAAACACTTGGCCATTTTTCAATGCTTTAACTGTTTTACAAGCTTTCTGGTTTATTAATGATTGTAAATCTTTTTGGCCTTATTGGGCAGCCACCGCCTGAGCATAGTTGGGTGGCAGCACCGTGGCAGCCACCTGTGGTTGTTGTACCGGTATCTGCCAGTGGGTTGCCACCTGGGCTTGTTCCACTTTGAGCACTGGCTGGGCCACTGGAGTTGGCACCAATACAACTTGCTTCCTTCTCATCATGCGACGGCAGGTTCGGCACGGACGGGATTGGCCCGTGATTCCATAACGTATACTTCCAACAATTCCCTTATAATGATCGCAATTGCATTCCATTTGCACGTTAATATTTAAGTTCGACATTGTTTTTTAATTGCGTGTCTTTCTACTTTGCTTGCTTCTGTGATACTGCGTTTGATGCATTCAAGTTCTCCAATTTATATCGATTGATAACGGAATCCTTTTGCTATCTTATCGAACAAACTTTTTGTGGCATAATGGATGGCTTTGGCATATCAGGTGATTCACTCACTACCCAAACGTGCCTAAATGTACTCAGAAGGGCTTTGTCTCAACAAACACAGGGGGGCATGATTCGAGGTGAGTCATTCATAGCATTCCCCCAAATATTTCATGTTGCCTCGATCACGGTTTTGGTAACTGCAATTTTTTATTTATATATTTTTAGCTTTAAATTTCAAATGTAAATATAACAGGACTAATATTGTTATAAACTTATCTACACTTGATTTTTATTAAATTTAAGTAAGCAAAGTGTAAAATTTATTTACATATAAATATAATCAAATATATACAATCAAATATTTAAAAAAAATTAATTGGTAAGAAATTCCACAAAATATTGGATGGGACATTAATTAAAAATTTTGGACAATGAAATCATAAAAAATTGTCTTCAAAATAAAAAGTAAATAACATAATTTTGAGATTTTTTTTTGTTTTTAATTTAGAGATTTGATTTACATTGGAAGAAAAGAAAAAGTAAGAGATTATAATATAAGATATATTTGGTAGCATATACGTACATACATATCTGACGATTTACAAAGAATTAATTATTCTACCAATGTTTATATTATGGAACTAAAAAAAAGGTTTTTTTTTTTTTTTACTAAATATATCTATATCTTGTAGTAAACTTAAAATTTTGGATCCTATTCAAAATAAAAAAAAATTTAACTTTTTTTATGCTGGGCCATTTTAAAATACATATAAAAATATATAAATTGTTACGTAAATGGTAAACCTATGGGTAATTCTATATATATACTCTTGAATACACTTTTATTTTGGGTGGTAGGTGTAAATACCTTATCAATATATGTATCTATAATTCAGTGTTGCTTAACAAGTCAGAAAAATAATTGTTGGTAATTCATTTTACCAAAAAAAAAAAAAAAAATATTATTTATATGTGTATATAATGCTGAAATGTAAAGAACTGTTCTTTTAAGTGATATAAGCAGTATAAACAGTTTATTTATTTTTTAGCTGCTTGTCAGACTTAAATTCTACAAAAAAGTCTAGAAATATTATAGCAATTTCTGTTGACTCTTCTGATACTCTTTGTGACGTATATATATAGATCCCTAAAAGATTAAGTCTTATAATTCTAGTATATTGAAAATAAGCGCATTTTAATATGAAATACGAAATTTAATATCTGATTGAAAAAAAGAAATCAGTTGAAAATTTTTTGTTTTAAGTCCATGAGAATAAATATAACAATATGTATTCATTTAAAATGGTGGATCTAGATTCTTATTTTGGCGTGGGAAACGATATGGTAACCTTTTGGTAATTAATCTGGTCTTAATACAATGTTTTTTCCAAGTGTAGAAGGTCTGCAAGAAAGTGTGGAACAAGTGTTCATATTGGTAGAGATTCAATCTGTAAAGTGTTAAGTCAGTAATATACATACATCTCTACTTTGAGTCCAAATGGATGTTGTCATCAAACACTCAATATTATTATTAATACCAAAAATTGATTGTATTGATCACTTTTACAAATACATATTTCCAATGATTAAGCATTTTAGCAACATTTTCATGATAGAAACTTAATCAATGTCTATTTATTAAATAATACATAGTATATACATAAACAAACCCTTTAAATAAAATAAATCAATTGTGTGTATTTTCAAAATGGCTTAGACAAGTATTTACGAGGGCTGGATATTAAAGCTGAATTGTGTATTTATACAGTTTGTTCATTTACTTGATTAAATGCAAATATTAGTTGATGCAAGTGGCAATCACAATTATAATGATGATAGCTATTCAAATTAATGTACATCGACTGGGAAAAAGTGCAAATTTTATATCAAAATAATTAACCTAAAACAAAGCCAAAACGCAAACCAAAAAACCAGGAAACATACATACATAACCAGAACAATTATTGTTGCTAGTTGTTGTTGTTGTTTTTCTTTTTTTTATTCTTTTATTCTTTGATGTCAATTGAAAAACAATTTAATTTTGATAGTTATTGTATTTATGCCATTAACAACTGGCAAATAAATATTCTATTACACTAACAGACACTGAATCTACTCGTGAATATAATAATTTATAAATTTAATTTCCACTTTAGTGTATGTAAATATATACATATTTATTCAAAGCCTTTTTTTTGATATTTGATTTCTTGATTTCCATATACAAATGTCAGTCTACATGAGCGAAGGGTCGTCCTTTACCATCTGGGGGGTGGCTGTTGCTGTTGCACTATGATAATCTCCTCGCGGGGCGGGGGTGGGCGACGACCACCTATGTTGAATTCAATGAAGGGTCTTTGAGGGGGTACCACATCGACCTCAATTATGGGTCTTGGCGGTGGCGGTGGCTGGTAGACAGCAGCTGGAGTGATCACCTCAACAACCTGAGGAGGGGGCGGTGGATAGCGGCCGCCAACTTCAATATCG
Organism: Drosophila insularis; assembly: GCA_018903935.1. Taxonomy (NCBI): domain Eukaryota; kingdom Metazoa; phylum Arthropoda; class Insecta; order Diptera; family Drosophilidae; genus Drosophila; species Drosophila insularis. The sequence goes on along the minus strand of JAEIFP010000666.1, from coordinate 3,621,635 downwards.
ATGACAGGACGAGGAAGTCTTGGTAGACCAACATCTACCTCCACAATGGGGGGGCCTCCATGGTGGTGATGGTGATGATGATGACGACGACCTTCCTCCTCGTAGTAGTATGGTGGCGGCATTTCTGTTGTCTTCTTTTTTGCTGGTATCCAAAAATTTTAGTTGTTTCCTTGGCTAGCCCTGGGCGTTAACTGAAGTTTTGGACATTTTGCTACACTATTTAAGCCAACTTGTAGTCATTTCGGGTATTTTTAATTTTGTTTGTGTGGTTTTGGCAAAAAGGCTTAGTTGTCCACTATCTTGTCAGGTGAAGACTTAATGTCTTCGATAAATTATTGATAAGTAAAATTTCCAGGCAGACGGGGGGTGAAGGTGGGCGGCAATCAAAGCCAATGAGTTGGCGCTTGTAAACAGAAATTGCGATTCTAATTATGAATTTCATCAGCAGCAAAGTTCAAGGTTTCAATGAGTCATTCCAATTAAAGGAATTTCAGAAAGTGTCCTTTCCCCTTGAATTGTTAATTTATATTGTATAAGCAAGATATAATTTTCAAGTGAGGTGCGAAACTGAAGTCAAAAATGAATCAGTTGCTTTGCCTAATATTTGATATGCTTAAAAAGAGGTAAAAGCAAATGTTTAGTGTAACTTTAAGGATCTTTCTTCTACGCTCTTACTTCATCTGGCATCATTAATATGTATTAAAGACCAGGTTAATTTAAAGTTATCGAATGTTTTGAAGCTTAATATTTTTCATTATTTGAATTTCGTTTAACTAAACTTCACGACATGTTCTGCTCTTTTAACATTTCAAGCATTAAAGATCATTTTATGTCACATTAATTGAATGCGATTATATTTTAAAAAATCAAAGTTAAGTTTTAAACTTTAGGTGCTCCAGAGATGAAGCTCTAATATAGGCTGACGAGATCTTGTTTACAATATTCCTTGCTCAAATGGTTTATATTTTAAGAGGCTTGACAAAGATCTAAATCGAATTATAAGTTATAAATTCTTTATAAGTTACATATTAGCATTGCAATAGTAGAAAATATTGTGCTTCAAACAGAATCAAACAATAATTTGCCTCTCTAATAACAGTTAATAATAAAAAATAGTAAATTTATTTGGCTTAGGTCCTAAAAATTTATATCCAAAAACTACAAAAAAAGTGTTTTGTTTTGCAATGTAAATGAAAAATATATATGCATTTTTTTATTTACTAATATATGTTTTTTTTTGTTTATTGAAGTCTAAGAAACGATAAACTCAACTTATAATCGAAGCAATATTTCCATTTAAATTCTAAATACTTATTTGCATCAAGAACCATGTTAACAAAGTTGCTAAGCCGATTATCACATCACTCAAAAACTATTTTGTTAATGTACTATATTGTATAAAACTTTTCATATGTTTTTCACACTTTTATCAATATATTTTTTTTTTTGAGTTCTTTATTTTTGTTCAACTCATTAGATAAACAATGACTGAAGTGAAAAAGTATGTTATCTTTTATCTGTTGCCAAATTGCGTTTTTCAATGTTTATAGATTAGAATATTTATTTATTAAAACATTATGATTTCTGGTTCGAGTTCTGATTGATTTTAAATTATTATACAAAAGTTGTTTTTTGTTTCTTTTTTTTTTGTGTTGTATATCTGTCGAGCACTTCCAACCACTTAAAAAAGTTCCTACCACTGAGGATATGGTGGATTGTTGTATTGATATTGATATTGATACTGATAGCCCTGTTGTTGTTGATAGTAGCCGGCAGAGCCCATGGACATGCCACTCATCTGGCCATATGGCTGAGGCTGTTGATATACCATCTGTTGTCCAGGCATATAGGTGGCTGCTGGCGTTACGACGACGACCTCGGGCCGAGGAGGCGCCGGCGGATAATATGAGCCACCCCAACTGGGGAGAACATCAATCTCGATATTTGGACGACCATGGTGATGACGAGGAGGACAGCCACATGGATCTTCATAGTAGGGTCGCATGACTAAACCGAATACAAGCGATTCCTCTACCTCTGTGCTTGGCTCTAACCTTCTTCAGAGCTCGACGCGTTGTTGAATACTGTCCAACTAAAACGACTGTTGAATGAGAATTGTTGTCGCCTGATAGCCACTGGAAGGCAGGAAGGCCCATCAATCATAGATAGCAGATACTAGAAGGGGGGGCTTACTCGATTTCCAACCAATGCCAGATAAGCGAAATTAGTCACTGTGCTGATAGCGTTCACTTTACTCGATACGTGGACAGATTTAGCTGGCTTTTTACAAGACTCCTAATTGTGTTTTGTTTATATTCATACACACATTTATGGATCAATAACTTATCTGCGTCTGCATAGACTCGCTTATCATCTATCATGATAAGCTTAGATTAAATACTTTCTATTGGTTTAATACAATACATTTTATTGAAATTTTCATTCTATTCTATGGGAAAAAATTGAAATTTTTTTCCTGTAAATTCATCAACATCCGGGGACAGATCCTAGTAGGGTGGTGGATTGTGATAATGACCACCCGTTGGTGGTGGCGGTGGTGCCTGCTGATAGATCACTGTCGGTGGTGGTGGTGGAGCCTGCTGATAGACCACTGTTGGTGGGGGTGGTGGTGGCTGTTGCACCACCACAACTGGCGGTGGATGATGGTGATGACGTCTGGGCCATGGTGGTGCAATTTGCACTTTTATAATTGGACCACGTCGTGGTGGATGATCGTGTGGTGGTGGCATTTTCGGTATCGGACTCTTAGGAAAATTCTGCAAAAAACTTCTATGTGGAGACCTCCTAACTGGTGGGCTTATCACTGAAAACTAAAAGCTAATCGAACGAATATTGCGATACGCACTGCCTAAAGCTAACAAAACAAGAAGCCCCAAAAAAGTCCCCGCGGAGAAAGCTCTGCACGTTGATTAGTCATATGGTAAGGGCATTCGTTTCATTAAACTTTCGAGGGGCTAACATAGTTAGTCATACTAGCACTTAATCATTATCATAAAAAAAAAGTCTATTTAAATACGACACCTGTTCAGACTCATACATAAAGTGAATACGTTTAATAAGGCAAATCTATTAGTGGCATATTAATCGATCTTTCTATCTTTTAAAAATATGAATGGCATGGCTTTAAAATATTATCACTGTTTATTTCGTTTTTTTTTTATTTTCATTTAAAATCACTGAAAAAAATTATTCTATACCGCTTTTTAGTTGAGGTTTCAATGATTTTAGTTAATTATCTTTTTAACAAATCGAGTGTGCTAAGTTTTTAGCTCTAGAAAACTTGATGAATAACCAAGCAAGAAAATCTATTATATAAAATCTATTATATGTATAAAATCTATTATATATAAAATGATCAGACAGTGGCCAAAAAAAATTAAGTAAAGGCAGCTTATATGCTTCATGTCCTTATTGTTATTTTAAATCAAAAATCACTTGGCAGTTTGAGTCCTGGTTCTGCTGGATAACAAGGACTAGAGCATTTTCACATGTCTGAGCTCAGGCAAGGAAAATTGTTTGATTGCGAAAGAGAAAAGTCCATTTTGTTGAATTGAAAGTGCAGCGATTTTTTTTTTGTTAACGAAAGATACACATAGATAAGTTATTTAATTTTCAGTAAACTAATAACTATATTGTCTATCAAAGAACAAAATTTTTTAGTTGTGACAACCAAACCAAAAAGTTTAAAACATTCCTAAGATTTGGCAACGGATAATGAGACTTGAAATAGTTTTGGTTATTCAACTGTTATGTAACTCTTTAGTCTCAGGCAGATTTTAGAGTCTTCCTATTAAAAGTGACAAACTGTAATTGCATTTACAGCCCCATAGACAGCCCGCGATAATTACCTTACCCCCTTTTCGATTGGTATGTCGCTTATCTAATTCGGTGCTTATCACCTTTGTTAATTTATATAAATTCTTAAAATAACCAATTTAAAGCCAAAGAAACTTTGTCTATCTTAAAATAAGCTTAAAATATAAAAGTTATTTTTGAGTTTCACAAATTTACCGAAATAGGGTTAAGAAATATGTATGTACGTAAATTTTTGTGGCGTTTACTAATTGACTTGACGTACTACCAAAATATTCCTTTTTGCTTTGCAATCGCTGTCAAATATGACCTCATAAATGTTTACAAGTATATAAGTACGAGGCAATGCATTTGAAGTTTTAGCACCACTTAAGTGTCACTTTGATCAAAGCCAAGAGGTTAAAAAGGCAATGCGAGGAGGGCGTACAGAGGAGAAGCAAAAGGAGGGGTCGGGTATGGCTGCCAAACCAAAAAGTTAAACATGCACAAAGAGTTGGCGAACATGGCCTGAAAGTTTCTTTTTTTTTTTTCTTTAACTGAGGAAATGAGTGCCAGATGGTAAAGAATGAGAAGAAGGAGCGGGAGGCAATCCTTATGCCGCATAACTCTCTACTTTATTCTCTACTCGTTCTCTACATATTGACTGAGATTGGTTGCCACCAACGAGGGGAAGAGGGTTTTTGGAGCGGGGGCGAGTGTGTGGGGTACTTTGACAGCATGTATCCCATGTAATGATGCCGCTACTACGCTTCGTCTTGATTTTATATATATATGTACATAGTTATATACATACATACATTTATATATGTATTTTCTTTTTGTATTCTTGTTACTTCTTTTTGCCAGTTGCGCATGCATATTTTAGGAAATGAATTGCAAGAGTTCTGGCAAGATAAAACGTCTCCGAAATGGAGTCAAGTCGGTGGCAGCGGCAGTGGTGGCGACGTCAGCTCCAGCGAATCGATAACTGTCAAAAAATAAGCCGGCGAGCAACACGCAAGACAGTCACTTGGCAAAAGGGTACACGGAGGAGGAGAGCTGATGTAGGAGTTGGCGGAGGTGGCACACAATTTAAATATTTATGGCGCTGCGCTTGATGCACACAGAAGCAGCCTGATGCTTAGCAACAAGGCACACGGCATAACCAAAAAACCGTAACCGTAAACCTAACCGAAAACCGAAACGGCAGCTCCTGCTTTTCCTCCAATCTTGCGGCGTCAGAAAACGCATTTCCTGCACATGTCATGACATGCACTGAGCGTCTACAAACGCGTAACGCTGAAAAAGAATCCAAGTTAAGGGGACCAAATTCGGTTTTGCGGGGCAGGTTTAGACGAGGCACAAGATTGGATGATGGTGAGGTAGCATTGCTTTTTTAGACATATTCCAAGGGGGTACAAGAGGATATATGTATGTATGTAGTTTGCTAGATATAGCCAAGTATTTTTCTTTTTGGAATTTTATTTCACATTTTCTAGGCTGTGAATCTATTTCAACTAACTCACAGTTTGACATGCATTGTACATGTGAAGTAGATGGCTTCTGCTGTTGACTAAACATTTACTGGTTGTCAGAGAAGTTGATGATAGGTGATAGATCGATTGACAACTGAAGTCTACAAATGTTTTGAGAACTAGAAAGACTATGAAAATATACTTTCAAGTGTTGCGTAACTAATCTTTTAATTGATAAGAGGTCACTTCAAAAAGTTTGTGAGTTTTGGAATTAGAAACAAGTTTTTTGCACATTTAAAGCTTTATTCTACGTTTCCCTTATGTTTTTATTCATTTCACTACATTTCATGAGATAAGATTAAACAGTATAAAGATATATAATGGAATATGGCATTTGAATAAATTAGAAATAAATTTAATAAAATACAAAGTCTAATACAGGAGTCTAAATTGTTAATTAAAATTCATTTAATTTACATACTATTAAATATTGAATTGAATTTAATAAGTGAGTCAAATATCACACAGTGGTAATTCTAATTTTTTTTTTTTGTATCATTTAATATTTTGGGTAAAATCTAAACCTTTTTTTTTTTATTTTTAAATTTTTTCTAATAAAAGATTTATTATCAAATTTGGTATTTTTTATTTTATTTTAAACCCAAAAAGCTTAATTTGAGAACAAAGTTTAGATTTCATGATGGTTTTGGGGATTGATTTGAATTTTTTCTAATTTAATTAATTTAACGTAGTCTTCTGTTATTAGTAGATGTCAAATAGACCGAATAAAAAAAGTCAGTTGATACATGTTTATTTACGATTCAATTAAGAAGACCTCACTAAGAGACCTGATACCTAGAATGTAACAAATTTTTTGTCCCGCCCTCGTATGCAAAGGTATCTGCAATTTTCTGTTGATAGATTCATCAAAAATCTATAAAATTTTGCTAATCATTTGCATTTCAAGTCACTCCAAGTATTATTTAAACCTTTAGTGTTTAAGAATTCAACACAAATTATTTTTTGATTGATTTTTTGCCACACAAACGTAAAATTTTATTTATTTCGCCAATTTATATATATATTCGAATCAATCTTTTAAAACTTTAATTAACCATTTAAGTGCTTTAAGCTTTGAATAATTTAAGTAGCCAAAGTCTCATTTCGACATTTATTTAACTATTTCGGTTGAATTATTTTGCCATTTAAAGTTTTAATTAACTGAAATTCTCAACAAAGAGGCTGAAACTCGGCCTGCTTTCCCAATAGTTTGACAAGCTCTGACTGCATTGCACGGGCAACAATAGGACTTCCGCCCACCCCCATCCTCTCCGCTCGCTCGGTCTTTTAACCGCAACAACAACAACAACAACGAAGCCATTAAGAACTTGTTAATTTGCATTTTCCATTTGCAAATTTTCTGTTTTTTCTGTTTTTATGTTTTTAAAATTTTCTTCTTTCTTTGGTTTGTTTTTAATTTCACATATATAAAACTTGAGAGGCACCGAGCTGAGCAGTTGGTATAATGAGTTGCCTGCGGTTGAGACCCTACCGACGTATCCTACCCCACAGTATCCTTCCCTACCACCCAGGGAGTGTGTGAGTGTGTGTCTGTGTTTCCATGACACGTTCTTGCTCTCTGACACTCTGTGGCAATTTCCGGCTTTTCACTTTCTTCTGCCGCTTTATAATTGGTTTTCACTTATTGTCACAAACAGAAAAAGAAAATGCTCAATGAAATTAAAAAAAAGCTGGCTAAGCACTGTGCATGTGTGCGTGTAAGTGTAACTTTTCATTTCAAAACAAAGAAATACAACAACAAAATCAGTAAATATTTGTTTGCCTCTGTTGCGTAACACACCAAATAAAGTATAGACGGGGCCAGAGTTTAAGGGTGGTGAGTCATTCCCATTCTATTCAAGTGTAAAAAGCAACAACAGCCACCTCAGTCTGAGGGGGGTGGCGATCCAATCGAGTGTGCAATTAGGTGAAAATAAGTGGTTCAAGAAAAACGCCTTCGAGTATGCAATCATTTAAATTTCACTTCATTTGTCCTTTTATGATTTCCCTGCCCTGTCCTGTCCTGTCCCTACCTCTGACTGCCAGTCCAAATTAGAGTACCAAACAAAATTATTTTGATTTATATGCAAGGGCAGTCCATTTAGATGACAGTCTACCTGCCCTCTCCATTTCCAAGCTACACTAGTCAACACAAACTAAATGTTTGGGATTCATGAAGTGGGTCATGAATTTTGATTTTTGGAAGTCCACTTGTAGGTTCAAAAATCTAATAGGAATATCTGACTTATTTATAGCTAAAATTTAAATTGAAATCAAGTTCAATGATTTTTGAATCTCAAGATTAATACAAATTTACAGAACACGTCAATTTAAATATTTTAAATAGCGTTAAACCGCCTCATTAATGTTTAAAGAGCTTAGGGTTTCATAAAAATTGATCTATAGTTGTAAATGTAAACAACACTTTTTTTTGGCTTTATCCTAAACATATTTTCAGGTCTTTCGAATACCGAAAAAGTATAACAATTTTTTGATAATTCAAGCAACGATTCTGAGGGTTATTAACAACAATGCGGAAAAGTTCCGCATCTGAATTATCCTTATAGATAGTAGGTATCCAAATAAAAAAAATTATACTGTATTAAATAGTAATTTCCAAATCTTTAGTCTTAAAAATTATTAAACTCTGGGAAGACGACATAAGATAGAATTTTGATTGATTACAATATAAATGCTAAGTTTATTAATAATCTTAATAATTCCGTTAACCTTAATTTTTATTTACATAATATTAGAAACTTTAATAAAAACTTTGATGGTTTATGTGTTTAAGTCTCCTTAACTTTTTTGACTAGTCACTTTATAATTTCGTTACGTTTTTATTAATATCGATCTGTCTTCTAAAGTTATATATTATCAAAAATTTAATTAACATATGTATTTTAGATAAGGCGTAAAAATGTAAAATAAAATTGGAGTTTATGATAGCCCATTGTTAGAATTATTAAAGTTCTTTCAATAACTAAAAGTCAACTGAAATCAGCTGAATTTATTTGACTTTCACACAAGATTTCAACAAAAAAAAAAAGGGAGCCAAAAAATATCTTCAAGGCAAAAATACGTGGAAACTAAACTTGTGTTGACGTCTTTTATTTGTACTTCCGCTTCGTCTGCGCCCTGTCAATAGATTTGTCTAAACTAAATGCTTTGATTTGCCACTTAAACTTCCACCATCGTCGCATACTTCTTCTGCTCTACCTCCGGCATCCGCATATCTTTCTGCAACCTTGTATTTCCACGAATTTGTAATGCAAATTTAATTTGAAGACGCGACGCGACCAACAAATAAAAAAGAAATGAAGGAAATCGTCAGATTCTGACTGGCTTGTTGTCCTGTCCTTGTGTGACTTGCCTCGTAATTTTGTACTTACATCAGCAACAAATAAGGCAAAGAACTTTTGGGATTTCGATTTTGCGTCATATGCATAAAACTCTTGTTGTTGCAACAACTCCATAGAAGTTGGCCAAGTGTTTAATGTTTTTCGTTGTTTTTGTTGTTGGGATCTGATTGAAATGTTGGCAACTATTGGGAAAAACTGCCAGGCAAGTTTATTGGCAAATTGATGAAGTGCTCACTTGCCTCTTCGCATGTGCCAGCAGCGGTGGTTGTTGATGGGTATGGGTATCGGTATGGGAGAGTTTCATCGAATGAGTGCCACAAGGCTGAAAACAATTTCCACTTGAAGTTGCCCACCCACAGTTTCACTCCTGCTTCTCCTCACCTCTTCAATCATTGCATGCCGCGTGCAATTTGGTGGCGCTGATATGCAAATTAAGTTGTTGCACTAAACGACGTGCCGGGTAACACGGGAAAAGTGAGGCCAACTTTGCTTCACTTCTACGTCTCTAGCTCATTTTGTATTACAATTCGTCACAAAATATGTATGTAGATTCATATATGTGCATTTGACGGGTGTACATGTGTGTGTGTGTGTGTGGCGAAAACTTTGCCCGCTTATGCAGAGAAATGCATACATTTCAAAATGCATGAGGCGATTGAAAAGGTTAACAAAACAAGAAGCCCTAACTCGATAAAATAACTACTTTCATTATTTTAGTCTATATAGCTTATTTTGATTTTTATGAAACATTTACTATAAAGATTATATTATATGGGAGAAACGGGTTAGATCTTTATTTAGCAGGATTTTCTGCTATAAAGAATGGATATTTATTATATTGTAGAAAATTAATCTCTCACAGTATTTGCTGAAAGAAAGTCCTGAGAAAAAATTGAGATAAATGTAAGCATTAGAAACTCTAAAGAGAGACAGTGATAGAGAGACAGAGACAGAGAATGAGAGGTAGAGAGAGAGAGAATTCTTCTAAGAAAACATCTTTAAAGCTTGAAGGAGGGACATAAAAACTAAAGAAAGATCACAGTCAAAGATCCTTAATGTGACTTGAGAAGAACAATACCACTTTATTTTTTACCCAATTTAGATTAAAATAAAAAGTTATTAAATCAAAACCATCATATTTTAATAACACACGAAGAATAAACATTTAAACGAATAAATAAATTTTCCGAATTGGACTGAGGCTCTACACTCCTGCTACACAAACAAATTTGTTGAAACATTTCAAACTGTAGAATCAACCCACGTACTGTACGGTTGATGATTTGTTGCATGTTTCTGTACGATTCGTTGGTAAGATTTATGGGTGCAGGATGGGGAGAGGAGGGGTGTGTTTGGGCGACAGGAAAGGCGCGCGCTTGCATAAATTGCTTTTGGTTATCGCGACAAGAGCCGAAACGCTTGCTCGCTCACTTCATTAGCTCAATAATTTGACAATAAATTATGCAAAAACACACATTTAAATAAAAGCGCACCCACACACACACGCGCATGTAGACTGACACACACACATACAAAAGAAGAAAATTGGAATAAAAATGCAAAAGAATCAAATAAAGTGGGGAGCCTAATTAAAACTCCAAATATGTATAACAAAACTTCGCGGAAATATTTTTGTCAAATGTTTGCTGTTACTCTACAAAGGCTGTCCACAAAATGAGATATACACACATACACACACGTACACACAATAATGACCAGGGAATATTGAAATTCAGAAATTGCCAAATCACAAATCGCAAATCAGAAATCGAAATGGAAAATCGTCATGGCTGGAAACGCAAATCACAAATCACAATTGCCAAAATCGAAATGCATAACAAAATTATGAGCCCAGAAACAATGCTATTGAAAGGACAGCAAGCCGGCCAAAAGGACGGGATTTGCGTGGGTGGGTCAGGCTGTCGGACGGATACGACCTTGTCAAATTATATGCTGAGCGGCGCTTAGCGGCAACGGAAATGCGTATTATAAGCTTTTGCAGGCTTTGCTGCAAATCAAATTCGAACAGGCAACAAACAATTTCTAGTTAAAAGCTGCATTTACCCTTCCCCTCAAAGTCCTCGCCCATAATTTTGATGTTTCATTTATCAGATAGAGGATCAAGGAGAGAAAATGGAGGAGAGAGGCACACTATAGCTGGACAATTGTCGTTGCTTTTCCCTCCGTATGTGTGTGTATTTGAACTGCAATTTTAATTAAAATTTATTGATTTACAGCTGAATAAATGCACATTGCAATTGCATCAATGTCGCCGAATCGTTTTATTCCATTCTTTTGAGGGGGTTATGTTGGGTATTGAAAAATCTGACCAAAGAATATCTCTTTGGCATGCCCTTACCTTTATATAGAAAACTCTTTAAAAAAAAAAAAACTTATTCGTCTTTTAATATTTTAAATGAAAAGGGATACTTGACTCTAACTTTTAAGTATAATTAGATCCTACTGCAGAAGATTAATTTTTAAAAAATTTCTGGTTTAATTGCATTAAATATTGCCAAAGAAGGGATTAAATATTGGTTATCTGTTAAATAAATCAATTTAAATTTGCTTTTTTATATTGAAGTTTATATTTACATATATATATTGTTGATATTTGGATACTGAAACTAATTTGGATTTAAACTATTTTGCTGACAAAATTAATAATTAATTTAACATATTAACTTTGTAATCCGCTTGCTATAGCAAATCTCATATTGCCCTAATGAGAACAGAAAATTTGTTAAAAATTGTAATCATTTTGCAGCTAATATACAAATTATACAAATCTACAAGCTCATAAGATAATTTTAATTGCCTACTTTTTGGGGTTCCGATAACTATGTGTGTAATCCTTTTGTGCATAGTCCCTTTTCGAATATTGAATTAAAATGGAAAGGGCATTAGAATGGGCTCATAATCAATTGACAAATTGGATTAAGTAACTTTGTTACAAACTTTAATTTCAGATTTAACTATTGACTTGGAAATGATTCATATAAGATTATAGGAAATTTTGTTTACATACATTTTTAGTTGCCTTATACAGTATTGTCTCGAAAATATTTTTAATTGCCTACTTTTTGGGATGCTGGATATTTCATTCTTTTCTAGGAAACAAGAAAAATCTTCTAGTATAAAAAATAAAAAACAGTTGAACTAGAGTTTTATTTAAACACTTATTAATTATGATGTAGAAATACACAAATCTCTTATGCAAAACATGAAGTAATTTGAGAAATGTCTTAACAATATTCATAGCGCATTTAGCTAGTCGACTTGTTTGTATATTGTCTTAAGTTGTTGTCACCTCATTCTGGTTTCAATAATGCATTTCCACTTTTAATTAAAGTTTTAGTTAGTGAAACATTTTTCAAAAGTTAGATGAAAAGTTATTTGGGCTGCTGCTTTTGCTGTTGCTCCTTCTGCTTGCGAGTCCGTCTGCAATGTCATTAACAGGTGAAAGTTTTACCATACAACACACACACACACACACATCCATATACACACATCATTTGATGTTGCTTAGTTTTGTTTGTTTCTCTTTTTATGTGTTTTCTGTGTAGGCAACGAAAAGTGCAGACAATTACAACTGCGGTTCATTTGACAGTTTTCAGTTTTAGTTGAAGTTTTTTTGGTTTTAGTTTCAGTCTTGGTTAGCAGCAGCGTAGGAAAAGCTGTTGCATAATTAACGGCAACAAAGTGTTAAGAAAGTGCAGTAAGCCAAATGTTAACTGCCCAAACAAAAAGACAATGAGAGAAACAGCTACCAAGACGGCCTGAGAGAGGGAAAGAAAAAGGTGAAGAAAGTTGCGGCTGTAAATCAGCTCAAAAGAACAAAAGGCCAAGTACTAGTCTTTTATGAAAAGAGTTGCTTGAAATTGTTTTTTATCTTCTCTGTGCTATTTTCTCTTTTTTTTCCTCCTTCATATTCTTTCCATGTTTTTGTTCTCGAAGGATATAATACTGTATAATGGGTGAGAATGGGGAGCCAAATGGAAACATCTGCTACGCTTGGGGAGATATTCGCTTGTTAATTACCAATGAAATATTTAAGACAATGTACTTAGAGTATGAGGAAATCTCCACCTAAATTGCTTAAAGTTGGCTCACAGGTGTTTATGGCCATAGTGCAATGACGTTTTTATAGGCCCCCAAGATATCATATACAGACATGTTGAAAGGTAATTTGATAGTTATGAGTCTCCCACCCTAACCGCATTTCTCTACAGCGCTTCAATCATTGTTTTTTTTTTTTTTTGTGGGGAGGGGGAGGGGAGGGCTTTCAGCAGAAAGTTTCCCTAGGCCAAATCGCAATGAATATTTAGTTGGCTTGGTTAATTTGTGCGACAAGTCAAAAACAAAACACAAACCGAAAAGAAAAACAAAAGAAAATGCTAATTTTATTGACACCGAAAACGAAGGCGAAGAAGAAAAGGGGAGTGAAATGAACGCAACCAAAAGAGGAAATTAAAGCGAGTTAAAAGGGATGGAGGGTAGGCTGATTGCCTTGCTAGTCATTAACACATTTGTACAGGAGAGACACTACACCCGAGAAACCAGTGGCAAGGATACACCTACCTATACGCGAGTTCCGCCCCCTGCCTTTGTCCTATTCTTGTCTTACTTCGTTATTCGTGCTTCCCTCTTTCTGCTTTCTGGCCTAATTAACACGTTTTGAGTTGTGAATTTTTGACAGCGTAGGCTGCCAGCGGTGAAAGTAAGACAGAAGCAGAAAATTATATGCAAAAAAGGATTTGGTGTTAAGGATAACAAATTGAGCCAATATTCCAAGTATTAACCGATGGGACGCATACTCTTTAAAATTGATTACGTTTCCATCAAAATAGTCAAAGTATGCCCTTTATAAATATTTCATCTATTGACAAGGTTTTGTTTAACAGCCTTAAAAAAGAATCCAATAATATGGTTAGGAAAAATGTAATCGGAAAATTTGATCGCATTCTGTGAAACTATTTGCATCTAAAAAAAAACTGTTAAGAAACAAAGTTGTAAATAATTGTTTACTATACCTGACTTTATTACCTTATATTGAAAAATGTCTAAAGCTGGGCAAATAAAGTAAACCAAGTATTTGCTTATTTAAATGAATTTTAATAAATCTTGTTTAAACTTTCTCTAAAAAAGTACCCAAAATCTTTTGAATATTGCCCTGATATTAATTTCTATATCGACAATCAAATATTGAATTAAGTTGATGTCAAAGCGAAACTGGTTTTAATAGGTTAGATCCTTTTTTTCTGCGGTACAAAAAGCCAACCCATAGGAGGGTATAAATCTGGGTAAGGGCTGCAAAATGGGGGCCCCTTAAAGCATGTACTTATAACTTTTCATATGCCATGTATCTTAGATAGTCTATATTGACAATGTTTGCTTTGGAGATTATTTTTTATCCACTGCACGTTTCCAAATTTCTTTAAGTGAATTCTTGGGCCATACAACTCAAAAACCAAAACGATCCGTAAAAATTTTTTCCAGTACTGACTCGTTTTTTTTTTTATTTGATAAATTGCAATAACTTAGCTGTAACTTAAAGTTTTTCGGTAAAACACTATTTGTAAACCTTTCTCAAATATCTGAGCTTTTAATTAAAGTTTCGACAGGTTAGAGTAGCATAACTTTTACATGTCTCAATCATTGAGGCGAAAACTTCCAAATAATTATTGTAACAAAACGCCAACACCTATTGAAACCCCTTAACGCTCTAACATATTGAATGTCATACATAGTTGGTTAGAAGAAGTTTCACGGGAATTGTATTTCGCACCCTTTTCCACTGCATATGTTTAGGGGCAATAGCGTCAACAGTGTAACACTTGTAATATGTAGTATACCCTAATGATTCGTTGACTTCTTCTTTGCCAGTTGTTGTTGTTGTTCTTGATATTGGCTTTTGGGTCTGGTCTACCCTTACCTTCATCAACTGTAAATGTTGTTGATGGGCGGGCGGCAACCTTGAAGGTGTCAAAATAACATAAGGAGCTCTGGGAGGCGTGTCCCGACAATGTAGCCCGCCCCTTCCGCCCACTTGTTAGGCACCAAATGAAATTAAAACGCGCATAAATTATATGCCAAAATGTTAAATGGATGGATGGATGGTTAGGTGGTAGAAGGAAGGAGAATATATTAAGATATTTATCGTTGAATATATTAAGATATTTTCCAACGTTTATTTTCATCGTTTGCTGTCGCTTTGTCCTCGCCTTTTGTTTCTGTTAATTTTCACATGCCGAAAACTTTCTCGATTGTAGCATATTTCCGTAAGGGTCCTCGCGGAGCTGCATAATTGCTCAATAGTGCGAAGGAATTTTTGTTTAAGCAATTAACAGGATGAATGCTTACTAAAGGGGGTTGTGGGCGAAAGTGGGCGTGGCCTGGGCCTTGATTTATATAGTAAATGAGTGTGTGTGTATGTGTGCGTACGTGAGTGTGTGTTCATGTCATTTTACATTTGATTAACTATAGTTGTTGCTGCAGCTGCAACCAAAAGTATTTCGCTTACAGTTTTAATTTGCTGCCACGCCCACATTACTTTTACGCACCAGCCGCCCAATCAACGCATCTTACGTGCATCTCAGTAGCAGCAGCAGCTGTCAGTTTGAGAGTGTGTGTGTGTGTGTGTGTGTGGTGGTAAATTAATTAAAAATTCGCTTAAACCGCCGAAGGTTTTTGGATCCTGCACTTGCTTGCGCCACATTTTTGGGCTCGAATGAAAGAAGAATATTTTCCAGCAAGGACAACAAAAATCCCTTCTGACAAAAGTGTAAATTTATCTTACCTATCTACATTTATTTTTTACAACCTTTGCTCTATCAAAGTTCAAACTCTCTCGTTTTATTTAAATCGAAATAAAAGATATACAAAAAAAAAAAAAGAAAAGTTTCATCCAGCTTGTTTTACCTCAATGTTGTATTTTATGGCTAGTTGTAATGCCAAGTGGCTGAATTTGCTACGAGACAGATGGGAAAGACATTGGCAGGGTCGGAACGGAGCAGAAGGGAAGGGACGACACGAACCAGTTGAAAGTATCACAGAAGAGTGAGTTAAAAGTTCTGTTAGGTGCCAGGCATATAAAAGATTGTTTATGACAACTCTCGATGGCACAGTGAAGACTCAATAAGTAAAAATATCATGTTCTGGTAAACAAACATTACTAGCAAAAACAATGGGTGGTTGCAATTGTAAAAACTTTACTTAGAGATTTTGTTTTGTTCTTTTCTCTAATAAAAAATAAATTTTGGATTTTTAATACATAATAAAGATTAATTCTATTTAGGTTTATTAGAATTTTAGAAGATGAGGCTTTGGTTTTTTTCATTTATCAAGAATTATGCAATAAAGTTTAAGAAGACAATGTAAACTCTGCCTATTTAAAATAGAAAATAATTATCTGTGACTTTTATTCCATAAATTGATCGATGTGGGGATAATTTTTGAAACAACTTAAAAAAGCTCTTAGTTTAAACTCAAATTGACTTAAATTGACCTTTTTTCTAGTTATAAAATTTTTATAGAGCTTTAAGCATAAAGGAACAAACTAAATAGTACTTAGGTTTTTGAATATATTTTAAAATTCAGTAAGTGTTTTATAAATGAATATATAAAAAATCTTTTTATTTAACAAGGAAATTGATCAATTTGTTTGTATAATTTTCGTTTATACATTTTAATACGGCCTTTCGCTGTCAGCGAATCCCTACTATGGCCCTTTTCTCTCTTTTAGCTGAATGCTTTTATGACAACTCAATTTTGAAATACACTTTAGTTTTGCCAGCCTCAAACCGACATGCCTTCGTCTCCATCTCGATTTCCATCTACCGCACCCACACCTCTAAAAGGCATTCACCGTATTTGATCTACAAAACAAGTTGAAATTGAAGTTGGAGATGTTTTTTGAGTTTTTGCGTTTTCATTTTCGTTTTCCTCACACACACAAAACGCATAAATTTATGTCAAACATTTTTGGAGGAGCAAGAAAACCCCAAAAAACTCAACTCCAGGGGCGACGACACAAACAAATTTATTTGTTCGGCTTCTATGGGTGTGGGTGTGGGTGCTGGTGTGGGTGTTGGTATGGGTCTGTGTGGGTGTAGGAGGTGAGAGACTTTTTTAACAACTTTTTCTCTGTCTGAATGCATGTTGGTGTGTGGGTGTGTGTGTGAGAGGTATGTTTTAAACTTGCCCCCAACTTCTGTAAAAATAAGTTGTGAATTTTTATATTTTTTATGGGTTTAGCCTTTGGGGAAAACTGCTCATCACTTGAGGAAAAGTGTTTGAGGCAAATGTAGAGCGAAAATAGTTTGGTGTTTAGCCACTTATGCTGATTGCTGAGCCTGGCAAACACATAGACACACACACACTTACACATCGCATTGAGGTAGTTGAGTGTGGCAATTGAGATAAGTGCGAGGAGCCCTAAGGAAAGACAGCTGAATGCTTCTTCAAGCCAAGCACAACTGTTGATTCACTGAAATTTGCTTCAGTGAAATGCAATTCACTGCACTCGACCAACATGTTGCTACAGAGGCTCTCTTTAAGGACATTAAAGAGAGAGTGGGACAAAATGGCAATGGAACACTTGTACTCTTTTGACTTGAAAGAGAAACCCATCAATTCAAGTATGAAATACGAGGTTCTTTTTTGCATCTTTAAATAAAACAAAAGGAGTTTTACTTTAAATTTAATATTGAATTAAAATATTTAATTTTAATTAATAGTTTTATTGCAATTAAAGTTTGTTTTTAAACAAAACAAACCCAACCTACCTCAACATAAAATAAAAAGAAATGCCCTTAGCAACATGTAGCGCTCTCTTTTCTGTGTCAGTTGGCAACATGTTGCCAATGTCTCTTTACACAATTATGGCGCAATCGCCATTTCCTTTGGACACTTCGTGTTGACAGTCGTATGGCATTCGTTGATTTCACGATGTCTTCGTTTCGCACACTTCGTTTATGGCAAACTTCGTTCATAAGCTATAACAAAACTCAAATTGCATTTAGTTGGTAAGAAGCATTCTGCGGCAACGGGCGGTAAAACGGAAAGTGGCGAATCAATTTTTTGGCGCAACAAATTCCGACGAATCCGAGAACTCTATTTAAAAATCGTCGACAAAAAATTTGCCTCGCGTGTGGCCAACTAGCTCTCTCAGTGTATGTGCTAGAGTGTTCGTATGCGTGTGTGTGTGTGAGTGTATTTGGGTATGTGTTTGTGTGGTGCATATTGCATTGCCTACTTTTTAGCGCCGCAGTAGAAAGAAGAATCCGCGTCCATGTGCGTTTTGTAATTATGCAAATTGCCGACGGACACAAATGGCACTCAAGTGCAACTGTTGCCGCTTCCACAACCATCAAGTTTTTTCTTCTCTATGACCTTGCCATGGCGCCCAACACGACTCGTTGGCGTTATGCCGCATGCATATTCATGCCGCAACAAAATAGAAAAGAAAGAAACTGGGCCAACTGGCTTGTTGTAGCAATTTCTGCTCAATTTAAGGCAGCATCCAAACAGAAAAGTAGAAACCAAAAGTTACCAACCTACCAGAGTTGAGCAGAGCTGAACTCAATTCTATGGCACTGTGCCAAGTCAAGGCAAGTCGACCGAATGGAATAGAATATAATAGAAATGGCAATGAAGATGGAGAAGCAGTAGGAGATGGAGAAGAATTCTTGTCGCATCTGTCAAATCCTTATAATTTCTTTGCTTCTACTTTTTCTACTCCTACTTTGGTTCCTACTTTTGCCAACTTGTTGTCCGCTCAGTCTGTTGCGCAAATAAAATGCAAATAAATTATTTTTTATTATTCCACAGTGACAGCTGATTCTTTTTTATTTTTCGTTTTTTGGTAGGATACTCAAGTCTAGCAAGTTCTTGGGGAGTCTCTTCTATATATTGCGTCGCTGTTAAGAAATGAAATATTTTGTGCAAATTTATAATTGAGTTTATGAATAATAGAGCTCGGGCGTATGAAGTTACAAGGATAATACTTGAATTTAAGTTAGGCAATAAAAGTTTTTAAATCTTATGTAAATAAAATAACGCCAAAACAATCAATCAAAGAGCCAACTGCCGAAAAAATTATGTGTGTGAAATGTGAAAAAGTTATGGTGATTAAAAGTTTTCCCAGGGACACAACAAACACAAAAAAAAATAAAAAACACATGAAATTTAGCTTTTGATTAAGTATTGTAAAAGTGATTATTTTGTACTTTGTTTTTAGTAGTCGAAAATACTTTTCTTCTTAATTAAGATAAAAACTTTTCAACATGTTTTAAAAATTTTCCCAATTTTTTCAAAATTTTGTTTCCGTTCTTTGCTAAAAATTTAACAATTAAAAAAATGTCAAAAAATATATGCATCAAGCTTGAAAACATTTTGCTGAAAAATTATTACAAAGTTACTTTAAATCAACTCAACTAAGCGCTTTAAATATTAAATGTCTTTAGAGATTTAAGCTTTATTTAATTACAGAAAATAAAAGTCACAAGAATCAAAGTAGAAAATGCATTAAAGTTTGTTTTAGTTCTGTCTATGTTTTTGTTTGATCGAATTATCATTCTTGTGTGATATACAACCAATTATTTGGCATGCGAACTCATAATTTGATATTCAAACCATACTTAATATAAAGTTTTCCTTATAACAGATTAAGTAGATCCATTTTCAATCCATATGAATAATTGAGCTTGGGCGGATGAAATTATAATACTTAAAATTGCTTGTCACAAAAGTTGTTTCCATTAAATATTTTAAATCTTTTTCGACTTAAAGTTGTCAGTTCAGTTCAGAAAAGCTGATTAACAATAACAATTAGGATTAATAACTCAGTTTCGATATATTTTCTATCAAGTAACTAGTTCTTTGAATAATGTGGCTATAATTGGTTAAAAGGCTATAAATGAAATAGCTTTATCAGTTATGTAAATTGCAAATAAAATTAACAATGAAAAGATTAAAATTGAAAGCTTAATAGTTTAGAAGCTTATGGATAAAAACTAATTAGGTAAAATACTACTTATGAAGGATTACAAAGTTTACGACTTCCTCAACATATTGGTTATTGATAATGATTGAATTTAATGGCCAACAAATTTAGTCAAATGATTATTCCAACGATTTCTGTGTTGGTAATATATTGTGCATAAAGGTTAGAGCTTTCTCAATGTATTAAATTTACTCATTCACATGGTTACAATCATTATGCTCCTTAATTTTCAGAAAGCGTTGCCCATTTCTGCTGCCAAATGTGAATGTGGTTGTGGTAACTATTGCAAACTGTGCAGATTTTCAAACTATATCGAGTCTAAGCTTTTCTGAAGGATATGAGCTCATGTTTCAAACATATAATTAGAAATTTCTATGTGAATGCCAAGTCAATGTCGCAATTCCAGTTTAAATGCATTAAGATCATGTTGCCTCTTTAAAATGTTTGTATGCAATATTAATAACTGCCTCTCATCTTCAATAATAGAGCAAATTAAGTCTTCAACTTTAACCCGAGCTCAAGCCATATGAAAAAGCTTTTGCCGTTTGCATAGAAATGTCATTTGGCATGAAATTAATCCCCCACGAGTATACATATATGTATATATAAAACATTTAAGGAGATTTCAATTCTGACAATTGTCATACAAGCAAAATGTGCTTTGTCCCCGCACAGCTTTAAATAAATAGTGTAGCAATTGTTAAGCTCCCACTCACAGTAGCAAGTTCTTTCAACTAGAACAAAAAGTCTAGGCTTGGCTTAGGTTACTCTATTACCAACATACCAGTTTACATCTCACCTTTCGCTGGCATATGTATAGTCGGAGTGTGAGTGAGATGGCGACTATGGTTGGGGCTAATAAGTCCAGAGCACGCAAACAATTTTCGAAATTCTGACTGACGTACTGACTACCAGTGGATGGCTAGCTGCCTGGTTGGTCGCCTCATAAGTTACAAGCCCGTAAACATGAATAAGACATTAGGCAACAGTTTACATGTGTAGACGAACCTGAACCCCAAACTGAAACTTCATTGCCAGTGTCCAGAAGATGGATCCCATCTTACTTCTGTTGCTATTTCTGCTTTTGCTGCTGCTGCTGCTGCTGCTTCTGCTGACCGACCGCACACACAAATTATGATTATTTGGGAAATATGTTAATTTAATGTCTGGGCGTTGTTTTCTGGCCCACTTTTTGCTTTTTGCTGCTTAGGCCTAATATCAGTAGGTCCATTGCCATGACCACTAACACTACCCAGTACAAATTGAAATGTCTGAATGCTGCTTTAAATATTCATTGCCTACAACTAAGCGCCTTGGGGCTGCATTTTGCATGAGCTCAAAAAGTGTGCGTGTGTGTGTAGGAGTATGAATGTGTGTGTGTATGTGACTTGCATTTAATTTAATTAAAACATTTAATTGTAGTGGCAAACCATAGAATTCGCACTGGCATCTCGAGAGTGTGTAACATGTAGCATAAAAAATTCAAAAAAATACAAGAAAATAAAAAATGAAATCGAAATGAGAGAGAAAACCTGTTAAATATGCAAATAAATTCTCAAGTGAGCCCATAAGTAGGCAACAATTAAAAATGCATGTTGCCTTTGCATTAAATGTTAAATCAAATGTGCAAATTTAAAAAGCATTAAAATGCAATTTGCTGGCATTTCTCATCAAACTGTATAACCAAGGCTAAGGATTATTTTGCAAAATTGCCAAATAAGGACAACAATATAAACGGAAAATCCAACACACACACAGAGAAATAAACCCAACGAAAAGCACAGAGAAAAACAGAGAGAGAGGGAGAGAGAGAGAGAGAGAGAGAGAGAGAGAGAGACAGGAAAGGAGAGACCCAACAAACAAACAAGCATGGAGACCATAAAGCTGCTCATTATCGGTAAGTTTTATCTCACAATTAAACAGCACCAACAATTGCATAGCACCCGACTGAGGCTCATGCTGAGGTTTATTCGGTTTTGGCCTGAATTCACTTTGGATGGGATTCGCTTTGGCATTTCACATTTGCTACAAACCATTTTTTCTTTATTTTTTTGCCTCAGACAATTTGCTTGTGTCAATATTTTTATAACATTTGTACCGAAGAAATGGATGCCCTTTTGCTAAAGCCAGTTTATTTTTAGCATAAAATTTGCATTACAAAAATAACTTTGACAATATTTAATATTCATAGCTTAATACATAGCTTGACTTTTCAATTTTAATGTGAACTTTGTGAAAATGTCAAAAAGAAAAGCCGGGGAGTATTTTCCCTTTCTTCCAATTGTTGAATAATTAATTTTCTAAAATATATGTTTATTAATTCTTGTACTAAATTTTACTTAAATAAATGAAATGTATAGACCAAAGTAGAGGGTGTCATAATTATCTCCTTCATAGCTTAAGCCACTCAATTTCTTTTTCTGGGTTTAGGTGTGATGTTTCTGAGTTTTTCTCTTATTTTTTGTTAAAATTTAGTTATCATTAATAATAATTAGAATAGAAATCGTTTTATTTTAATCAATTTACTTTGAAAAATTTTAATTTTTTTACAATGTAAATCAAGATAAATCGATTGTAAAATCTGCCTGAAGTTGAGTCAACTCAAATGAAAACGAGAAATGAAAAAATAATTACTTTCAGTTAAAATACTTTTTTTTATAAATTTTATACCATTCAATTTTTTCTAATAGGTTTAAAAATATTCTTAGAATAAAATTGCAAATCCAATTTTAATAAGACAAATTATTCCTTTTTTTTGTTCAAAACAAAAAGAAGTATAAGACCAAGTGATAAAAAAGTGTTAAAAATTCAAATTTTTTTATATGAACATATTATTTTAAAATATACAAATCTGATTAAAAATTTCTTTCTGAAAAAAATATACATGAAACAAAAAAATTTAAATTATTTCACTATTTTAATAAATTATTATATTTTATATAATTAAATGTATATACTTTTAGTATTAATATATGTTTTTGTTTCAAGTTATTACTTGTTATTATCATTAAATAAATATATTCAATGAATAACTTATTAGGAAGCCTTGTGAATATGATAAATATATTTGATATATTTTTTAAAATTATGAATAAATTTATTCGCTTATTCTATATATATAGATATATTTCAAATATTTTTATACTCGTTCCTTTGCTGTAATTTGGGTTCGTTCTCTGCAATTGTTTATTACTTTTGGCTTTTATCATATAGGTAATTAAAAATTTGACGACTGTCAGAATTTATAAGCCGCCTCAACGACTTTTTTTTCGCTGGGTTTGTTATATGGGTTTTCATGATACTCTTTAGATTGCAACCACCTACCGCAGCAATTGCTTGGTTAGCTTTACATTTTTCTTGCCCGGTTTATGTGCGCTTGGGGAAATTTCACAATGCCACAAAGGCGATGCGTAAACGGAGAGGGGGAAGAGTCGGGAATGCGAGTCGGAAAGAAGAATGCGTGGTCATGACCATAAACACAGACAGAGTCAGAGACAACCACATATACTTTGTGTTGGTGTGTCTGTGTGTGTGTGTAAGAGAGAGAAGCAGAAAGTTTGTTGAACGACCCCAGTCATCATCACCATGGTCATATCATAGCGGCATCTCTCATGCTGCTGCCCATCGAAAAAAAATTTGTTAACAATTCATTTCCGCGCTTTGGGCTTCATAAATTGCTTTTATTAGGCAGGCGCAACGAAAGCAAAGTAAAGAAAACCCTCAAACCCCCTCAAAAAAAAAAAAAAAAAAAAAAAAAGACGCCCAAAATATATAATATAGAGGGTAATAATACACTTCAAGTTTTTTTTTTGCATAACAAATAAAAGCCGTTAAAATGGAAAGGGAAATCAAATTAAAACAGAGAAAAAGAGACTGGAAGTCTACTCCACCTACGCGAGAGCCAGTTGACAAGTTGTGAAGTTGAACGAGGTAGTGGCAAAGGGACAGAGGCAGTAGGTTGGGCTGAGATGAACCGGACTCTCTGTGGCCTGGTGGCTTGTGGCAAAAGTTGTTGACAGGCACGCAGGCAATAAAATTCAATATTTCATTAAAACGCACGTTACGCATACGCAGCGTGTGCCCCCCTGTCGAAAAAAGAAGCCAACAGAAACAAAAAATTGTAGAAGTAACGAAAAACCAACCGCAGCAACTGCGTGTTGCTGTTGTTGTTATTTTCGCTGTTGCCTTTATCACGCGCCCAGACGAACGTTCAAATCCGATTTCGTGTTATTAGCACTGGCCTCATGCCTTATGCCTTCTGCCACATGCCACACACAGCGAGGTGAAATATAGAGCGTGGAGTGGGAGTGTCCACTACGTAGTCAAATTTCTCCCTTTGAATTGAGTCGTTTGTCGTTCAAATTGTGAGTGAGTGTGACTGCATGTATGTGTGTGTGTGTGTGTGTGTGTGTGTTTGTGGGTGTGAATGTGAGTGCTGTTGTTGCTTACTTGTTAGGCGGCTGCGACGCTGACAGATTATTTACTTTATTATTCATAAGGACGAACGCCGCTCCATGGTTTCGCTCTCTGGTTTTTGTTTGCGGACTGAGTGTATAGGGGCAGTCCATGAACAGTTAATCATTGAGTGAGAAAGGGTAACATTGCCAACAGAAGGTATATTGGGTAGAAAGCCAATTAACAACCTGACCAAAATGTTAACAACTGTCTTTATTATGATGCCAATTGACATAAAGCCAGTTAGTTGATTCACTTTGTTACGTTTTCTTGTTCCGATGTACCTTTTTTTCAGGGTGCAGCAAAATTGTTTCTTGGAATTGCCAAATAAACATTTGATTTTTTTATCTACAATCAATGAGCTCTCATCTTATTTGCTTATTTTACTAACACATTTCATTAAATTATTGAAAACTGCCTCTATTTTTCTAAAGGAAACCAAAAAATAAGAAAAGTTTAAACAATTTTAAACATTGATATGGAAATTGAAACTTTCCCAAATAAATATGAAAGTGCCAATAAACAAACATTTTGCGTATTTATATACAATTATTGGGATGAAATATACTTATTAAAATTATCAAAAATTCAAGTTAAAAAAAGGTGCAGAAAAGTACACTATACATATAAGCAATTTACTTATTTACTAGTAATTTAAGCTATAAATATATTTATAGAGTTATTACATTAATAAATTATACTCATAAATAGTTATTAAATAAGATTAAGAAATTAAAATTAATGTTCTCAATTGGTCCACATGTCATATGGGTAATTTTATAAATGCGTTGCAACTTTTTGAGTCAAAAATAAATTTAACAAACAAATTGACAAAACTTTGATTTATTTTTTGTCACATTAACGTACAAAATTTAGCGAATTGATTGAAAAGTTATTATACTAAAAGAAACTAATATTAAGTGAATTCAATTTTGTTTATATTCAAATGATAAATCCCCATGAAATTATAACCGTTTGCAAGGATTTATGACTGTGTTAAGTATTTTTTAATGTTTTTTTTAGAAAGTTTGATAAACTTAATCTGGTTTTTGAAATCGAATTAATTACAAAAGTAATCACTGTTAAATTGTCTTGGCCTTAAATTGCTTATTTCCTTTTCGTTAATGTCCTTTCGCTTCATAGCCCCGTCCCTCTTGTTTGCTTTAGAGGGTATTAACCGTGTCCAGGACAATGACATTTGGGTCTTCGTTTCTGTTGGCTGGCATACTTATTACTCATTTTGGATTTATTAATTGCGTCTCCATTGTGTATTTGTATGTGTATGTGTGTGTCGCGTAGCAAGTAAATTAATTAGCAAATACTTGCTTTAATAATCATTTTAATGGAATTTGTAATTTAATGCGAGCCTAACGAGAGTTTTATGTGAAGATTACGAATCTGACCCTTCACCCACTTACCCCCTATTGCTACCCACTCCATGCTATTGATTTTATATGTCTGACAAGTCACCGCATTTGGCCAGACCACACAATTTTGCTTAAGCGGCTTTAAATATTTCAACAAGAACCAAAACAAAAACAAAAACAACAACAACACGCCAACTTGCCAACTGAAACCAATATAAACGAAGCCACTTCTCGGTCAGTCAACTTTTAACATCAATGTGGAGTGGAGGAGTAGGACGTACTGATGGCGGGGAGGTAGACTGGCTCTGGTCAGTCAATCACTTTATACAACTTTTATGGCCTGCCATTAATTGATGGCAATTTCAAGTAGGCCGAGAAGGTGTTTGACAGCCTGCATAATAAAAAAAAAAACACACTTTAAGCTAAAAAAAAAAACAAGGAAAATAATTATGCAAAATAAAACTCAAGTATTTTGCGTGCCTTTTTACGACAATTTGATATGCTAAATAGCCGAAAAGTTGGCAATAAATTTTAAAGCTTTCAATTATATTACGATAAGCTGCACGTACGCCAGGACCCAATGAAAAAGAGATTTCAATCATGAAACAAATTTGCTGAAATGTTTGCCACTAGCCTGCACATCAAGTAAAAACACATCAGCTTAACAGCTGTATAACTATACAGACACACACTCATACACACAAACTTAAATGTATATATATAATTCGCTTCGTTGCATAAATTGTCTGAAAGACTAAGTTTTCTTTACTGGCTTTAAAGATTTTGTCATGCAAAATTTCCATATAACCTTATGCCATTTCTAGAAATGAGCATATATGTGTGTGTGTGTGCTTGAGTTTGTATGCGTATGTTATCTTTTAATTAAACATGAAAGTGAGTTGGCGAGTAAATTTGCTTAAAAACGCACAAACACAAGCAAACATCAACAGAGACACAAACAAACAAACAAACAAACAAAACCGCCTGCGGCTATAAAGCGGGCAAACAAAAATCGATTCAAGCAAAGCTTTTGCCAAAAGAAAAACCACAAAGCAGCACACAGGAAAATTCACAAAAAAAAAAAAAAAAAAAATATAAAAGTAAACAGAAAATACAACAGAAACCAAGAAAATCTGAGGTAAAAACCTGAAGGTGAAGATTATAATCGACTTAAAGGTGCCCAAAGTTAGTTAACCCATATTTTTGGAGCACAAAATCAGAATAAAGCTGCTCAAACTGTACAGTTTGCTGAATTACCAACTATATGTATTAGCTATAAAAGTAATTAATTAAGGACCGAATAAACATTGACGAACATTTAAGTTACTGATAAGTTTTGTTAACAGTTGTTCCGATTGTTGGGACTATTTGTTAAACTGTTTGTCGAACTGGTAGCCCATTGTTTGAGGATATCAGATAAGAAAATGAATAGAGTCCCTGTAGGTGAGGGCATTAGTATAGCTAAACATATGAAATTATTCAAATTATGGTATTAGTATAATTAGTTCACTTTTTGCTGCATAAACACATTTCTAACAATCAGATCAGACCAGATCAGTTAACAGTTTTAGAAGCACTAATATCACATAAAACCTTTGCTCACTTTATCTTATACTATTATGAAAATGTTTAACATAAAAAGTTTCAATAAAACGAATTTCTAAAGAAGTTTCCCCACTTTTTCCCACATTCAAATTGCTTTTTGGTTTTATGGGAAGATTAAATTTTAATAATTCATGACTTCTATGGAAAACCAGAAATTTCCTAAAATACAATTTATAAAAGGAAAACAATGTAATCAATTTTAGCTGTTAAGTGTTTTCTTCTTTTTTGTTTTGTTTGGTCAAAAATATTGTAAGTTTCCTTCTTATTTTAGGTTTTAAATAAAAAGTCGCTAGTGTGATTAAATCAATGCCTTAAATAATCTTAAATAGTTTAGTTAACAGTCATAAATATAGCTCCAGGCCAAAATTCATTGACTGTTTAATTAATTACATTGATTTGCACATTTTAATGTCATACTTTTAAGCTTGAAAATGCAGTTTAATGTTTTGAGAAACCTCAAAAACGCTGATAAGACAATTTAAACGAACATAATTTTTGCGTTTTCCTATACAACTTTATTTTTATACATATGCAGCTTTATTTTATGTGTCTTATTTCTTTAGATGAAATTAGGAATGCAAAAGATTTTGTTTAAAATGTAAAAGAATACAATTTAAGTATTTTCCTTAAAGTAAAAAAACTTCAACCACAACTAATGCGAATAGTGTAAGCAATTTCAAATAGAATATCTGCCACATGAAACTAACCAGAATCAGAATGTCAGAGTGTAAAGACCCAAAAAACTTTTCCCTACAATAACAAAAACCTTTCACATGTCACTCGCCGAAAGAAAAAAAAAACGACGACGAGACTATACACCTCAGTAAGCAGAGACAAAAAATTGCAACTATGGAGGATTCCACATGCCGTCATGTATGTATGTCCTTGTCTCCAACAATCGTAACACCATTTCTACTACCCACATCTTCACTTCACCTCTTTACTCCAGAGCGTTGCCGGCTGTTTGCCAAAAACTTTTTCTCATATAGAGAAGTACCCTGCTTTTAAGCAGAACCACTAAAATCAAATAGCTAAAGCAGAGACGGCGTCATATGTGACAGAAACCGAGAAGAGCAACGAGGCAAGACCACAACCAAGAGACAACAGAAGGGAGCTAGCAACAAGGACAATGGCACTAGTTTGAGCTTCATTTTTATTTTGGTTGTGACTTGGTTGGTTGTTTGCCTGGCTGGTTGGTTGGGTTGGTGGCAAGTTATGAAAGTTGTTTCAAAATTTATAAGATTTGCTCTTACCAGATATCTGGCTGGTTGCATACAGATCACGTCGCCTCGTTGAGGGGCAATAAAAACGTGGCAGCAAGTCTTAAACCAAAATAAATTCAGGCAACAGACCAAACATCATACGCATATCTAATTGAAGCTGAAACCGCAAAAACGCACATAAATACACACACACACACACATTTTACACACAAGCTTAAACAAGAGAGGAAGAAAAAATGAACGAAACTGCTGAGAAAACACAAATCAAAGGCACAAATGGATAAGGCATGGGCAAGGCCAAAGCCAAAGCCAAAGAAACCGCAGACAATCACACAAAATGTCCTTTGGGTGCAAAATCGATTAAAGCATTGGCAAAACCGAGTAGAGGAAACGGAAGTCAATCAACAGACAAAGAGTAGAGACTACTAAAGGTTGGGCATGAGAATGACAAAGTCTCACCTGAGACGCTGACATAAGGGAATTATTGTATAGCAACAACATAGCATCTCATCTCTCTGTATCAGTCTATCTGTCTGTCTGTCTGTCTGTCTGTTCGACTGTCTGCGTCTCTCGTATCGCTTGCCTGCCTACTGAAGTTGCTGCTGCTGCTGCTGATGCTGCTAATAAGCCGAGCGGCAATGTCAATTTCAGCTCAGGATGTGTTTCGCATTAGCAAGAAAGAAAATTCCGTTGATGTTTGCTCTGGGGAGCAAGAATATGGCGAATTTTGTGGAGAAATGAAGAAGAGAACTGTAATTGCACGACAAAGTAAGCGCGTAACTGCATATTTACATATCACTCAACGGCGACAAGGACAACAGCAATGTCGACGACAAGGATATCGTGTATGAGCATGGGATCTGTGGAGTCGGAGGAGGAGGAATACGAGGAAAAATGAATTAAAATAAATTAAAGCATGCTTTCAGGCGGCACACCATGTAAATAATGCAGCGTAATTTTTCTCACGCACCAGACACCGATACAAGGAACAAGGAGACATTGCTGACAATGACTCCTCTTGCAGCTACCAGCAACAACAACAACAAAAATAACAACAACAGCACTGATTGATATGTCTGTCGGCAAGTCCTCTTTGGGATTCCTCACTATACACACACACATACACCCGTACTTACATCGACAGTGGATCTTATCTCTGCCCCCTCTTTTCCCCTTTAGGTGTTGAATCATTTACAAACGCCTTGTCGCTACAATGATTGCGCCAAGAAAATACAACAGCAACAACATTAACATTGACAACAGCAGCAAGATGACGAAGATGAAGATTGGCGCTGTAGTCCGTGGGTAGGAGAGAAATTATTACAGCTGCTTGTGGCATTCCCCACAAACACATACACACATATTGCCAAGTTTGCAAGGGTATTGCCAACGTCCATGGGCGTAGAAATGCTATACCAAATATTTTGTTTAAAAATAGGTCAAATTTTAAAGCAAATTTGATTCGCGAGCAGTTCCTGATTTAGAATGTCAATCAAAGTAAAAATTTCTAGAACTGCACAAGGTTGACATTTTCTCTTTTTGGATGAAACATCTTCTTTCCTCGAACTAATAAAATACAGATGAGTTGTCTAAGTGGCCCAATCAGTCAGGCAACTGAGCAACGGGGATCCTGGTTCGAATCCCAGTGCTTGTAAAATTCAGTTAGGTTACAACTTTATCCTACACTGATACTAAAAATAATAATAATATATTATTATGTTAATTAAAACCACAACAGTTAAACGATTTATTTTGAAACTTAATAGCATTTAAGTTAAAACTTTTATTCTTTTTGAAATATTTATTAGTTTCGGTTATTGTAATTAAAGGATCTTTGAAATGAATATGAATATTAAGCTAGCACAAATGCATAATGGAAATTCATTTTTCATTTATTCAATACTGCTAATAAAATACAAATAATTTTAAAATGAATATTCTAGCGGTTCAAATATATAATAATTTACTAGATATTGATGCTAAACGATAATACACATATTATAAAATAGTTGGGGAGAATATTTGATTGGCTTGCATAAAATATTTTTCAAAAACTGGTTTTCGAAAGGCAAATGGAAAACTTCAAAGAAATTTCTAAGATCTTAGGGTGAGATACATAAATTTTAAAATTTTGATGACTATAGCTTGGCCTTAAATAATAACAAACAATGTAGAGTACAATTTCCTTCACTCAGTATTTTTCTTTTATTCTGCTAGTACTATGTGAAATAATATATTTTTAACCAAAGATTGGTTATTTTTTTATTTGAAGTTAAGATATTCAAATTACCGAAAAAATAATATTTGTTATTGTGAAATAATATTTTTTTAACCAAAGATTGATTATTGTTTTATTTGAAGTTAAGATATTCAAATTACCGAACAAATTTTTAAACATTTTTAAGATGTTTATTATGAAAATTCACCCCTATCGTTAATATTCCAAATGACGCCCATGAATGGCCACTGAAGCTTGAGTCTCTCAAGCAAATCAATTAGATGATACATGCCACATGAGTTGGCAGAGGGCTTGAGAGGACTTTACCCATACAGCTTACAGCTGATCACAGTGCAGTTTTGGGGTTTTCCAAAAGGTGACTGACTGCCAAGTCCTTCTGTGGCGCAAAAACTTTGTCGCACAAACACAAGAAGAAACCTCAAAGTGCAACCAAGTAGATATATTTAAGCAAATCTAATGACCAGCTTGCATAGAAATTCACATTTTCTCTTTCGAGTAGATACTACATAACAGACAAATTGTGTGAGGAGAGTAAATATTTCTATCAAAGAAAATTAAATCTTTCTTTCTTTTTGCTTTGTGTGCTTAGATATCTATACAGATATCTAGTAGTAGCCAGGAAATCCTACATAAATCACATGAATCAAATTATGTAGAGAAAAAAAAGAAACTAAGTTTATCAAAGGTAACTATGCAATGCCCACACACACTCACATACACAACTTGGTTACCTTTGTTGAGCTCACTTACTCTCAGCTAAACAAGTAGAAAGAAAAACCTAAGAGGGAAATGCCCTGCTTTTTCATACATGTATAAAATATACATACATACACATATGTACATACATATATAGGTATACATATGTTTCTGTAGTATGTATATGCAACTGTCACTTGTGTGTATTTTATGTTTACTTAGCAATGTCTTACAGTTTAGCATGCTGTTGTTGTTGTTGTTGTTGTTGCTGCTGCTTGTTAATCCACATACAAATATTGCGCATACGCCCCAACAGCCATGAACAGAGAAACTAGGTGAAATGAAGGCTGCCAGTTTTTGCTGTTCTTGTTGTTACTTTTTGTGTTTTGTTATATTAACCCAATAACTAAGCAGCCCGCGGAAATGTGTAAACCCATTTATACTAACCACCTTTCCCACATCTCACCGCCCTCGCCCCAACACACACACACACACCTCTAAAACTTGGTCTAAAGCAACTTAAAGTCAAAATGCCAGGAATGCGGGTCGCTTGTCTTTCGCCTTTGCTTTGTGTTGTGTGTGTGTGTTGGCCAGGTCGGCCTGGCCCACTTGCCAGTAAACTGTCACTTGCAGTAGCTCATTGCCAGCTACTGCACCTTCTTCCCCTGCACCTTCTTTTTGCATCGTCTTCCCTTCCTGATGCCACCATTTCTCCTACTTATCTAACACCTTCAGCATTCTAGCCATGCTGGCTTTGGCCCGTAGCAACTGCAGCAGCTGCTTATCTGTCATGGCAACCCCAGAGCATACCGAGGCGGGATTTTAATTAGCGCCAGCTTCCATGTCCATGTCCAAATCCTGGTCCTCTATCCTTTTGCATACAGCTGCTGCCTGCATATCGTCCTTACTTTACACCGTTTGCCTGCCCGCTCGTTTGGCAAAACGTTTGCCAGCGATGCTATTTTCCCACTTTTTTTTGGTTCTGTTCCTTTTGGTTGTCCTGGCAACGACTTTGACACGCGCTTGTCGCTCATTATCCTTTATGAATTTTTCATAACTGCATATATTTAAAAAAAAAAAGAAAGAGAAAACGCAAAATGGTGGGAAAAAATAAAGAGAAACGAAACTTCTAGCAATTGAAATTTTTGGCGGCCTTCTAGATAATTTTCGTAAGCACGTGCCTTGGTTAAGCTAATGCTCAAAAAGGAGCAACAGAAGCACAGCCAAGCAAATTAGATTTAATTCTCACCAAAAGCCGAGAAAGTAAGAGAAATAACTCAGAGTGGAGTGCGAGAAGGACCTTGGGCAACCCTTTTCTATTGAAGTGTGTGCCAAGTTGGAGAACAGTTTAACCTTAGCTTACACAAAAGTCGCCTCAAGGTTCCGAACAGACGGAGAAAGGGGCTCATCGTCATCAACTTCAACCCTGTCATGTCCCGTTCCTCATTGCTCTTATCCATGCTCCTCAGTCTATGCCACGTGGCATTGCATTTTTTATTACAATTTCGCACGTCTTCAGCGATAAGTGAGCAAGCTGCCTTCCCCTTTACTTATTCCTTTACTTTTCATTTTTTCCTACTCTTTACAGGTGTTACTGCTGTGCTTTTGGCAGTGCTTTGTCTATCTGCAGACAAAAAGTATTTATATTTAAAAAGTTTTTGAATAGGGGTATACTTGGTTTAGATATCAACTTGTCACCTAACATAAAGATGTTTTCATTTTTGTAGGAACATATTTGAGTTAATATAGGTGAATAAAATCTACATTGACCATAATTAAATTTGAACACCTTGTTTAATATGTTAAAGCACTTGGAACTTTAAGCCATTTCAGCAAGAGCTTTTAAGATAAACAGGCCACCTTTTGTGTTGTCTAAAAAGTCCTAACACATGATAAGCTAGTAGTAAAAATCTGGTATCTGGTATAGACAAGTTTTGTCTACTTTAACCAATAGTTAGTTACATAAGACACAAGGATAATTAAAAGAGAAATGAATTTTATTATATTTAACATAAGATGCAATAGAAAAAATGTTTTAAGCATGATTTCGTTGATAAAAAAAAGTAATCAAATACCAATTTAAAGAAACCAAGAATCAAAAATTTATTGAATTGAAATTTTTATTTAAAAACTCTTGTCAAAAGTTATTTTTATTTTTATTCTTTAATTTAGTTGTAGAAAACTCTAAACACAAAATTCTCTTAAATACTTTTCCTTTCTTTGACTCCAGCCAATAATAGAAAAACAAAAAAAAGCATAAAACAAACGCTTATTTTTTCTCTATCTTTATTTAGCTAAAGTGAATTTATAACATTTTCCTAATAACTTTTTGTAGGGTAATCTTCGAGTCTTTGCGCCAGTTACTTAGCTGTAAGATTTGTATTTTACCATCTTGTTGCCTTCATTTCCTCTTACTGCCTGCTTCTTTTTCCATCTGGTTTTCATTTTGGTGCTGGTTCTGTGCATAATACAAGTATCTTTTTTCTGTGCAAATTGCAGCCGCTTACTTAGTGTTTTTTTTTTTTATTACTTTCCTTTTTTGCAGCTGCGTTTTTTGTTGTTGCCCGCTTTCAATTAGAGGCAACAGTTTGCCTTGGGCCGACTGCAATTGTCTTAGTTGTTTTTTTGTTGCTAAAATCTCTAGGAAACTTCTTTGGTTTAGACTTTTTGTTTCAACTCGCTGAGCCGTATCCATTTTGCAATGTTTTTTTTTTTATTGTTCTCCACTGTTTTACTGCCGAAGGGCTGCCTAGACGAGGAGGATGACGAGCATCATGATGATGGTGATAATGATTATACGGAAGATGAAGATGATGATGAGCTGGAGGCTGGCTGGGGCTTACCATAACTAAAATGAGACACTTCGCGGCAGTTGCAAGAAGACAAGCTGTTGTTGTCGAGTCGAGTGGCACTTTTGCAGGCTGTTGTTGTTCTCGCCTCGATTCTCTCTATCTCTCAGTCTCTTTTGGGATACGCATTGTCGTTGCTGCTGCTGCTGGTTGTCTGCATTTTGCACCTTTGGTTCTTGCGGCTTCTTAGAGCCTTTCAGTTTTTCCCCCATGCAAAAGTTTAATTACAAAAGACTCAGATCTGCAGCTCACTGGTGCTGGATGGTGAGAAAAGTGTTTGATTTTCTCCTCTCTGACACTTGGCACTTTCACCTTGCTGCATTTTCTTTTGTCTGCGATTCCCCTCCTCTTTATCTTCTTTTTTATTTTTTAATATGTTATCCTGGCAGCAGCTGCTCCTGCCGCTTCTGTTGTTGTCATCGTCATCGTTTAGCACTTTCGCTTCACAAGTTTTTCCCTCACTCTCATATCGTAAAATTTTATGCCAAAGGCTCTACTCTCCCCTTTTTAACATTCCCCTTTCTCGCTCTCTCTAACTCTCCATACCGCTCTCTTGCTGTTGCTCTTTGACAGTTTTTGAGTAGAAGGCGCGATTTTTAATCAGTTGCATGAATCCTTAAGCCTCGCTGCACTTTATGCCACACACACTTTATGAAGTGGGCAACAGGGAGGCAAAAAGAGAGTTTAGAAGATAGGCAAAGGATGAAGTGTTTATGCTGAACTTTGCTTTATGATTTATCATTGAATGCACACACACATACACACACCCATACACACACCCATACACACACACATCTATTTGTGGTGAAAGCAGACATTCTTTTATTTGGAGAAAAACCAGGTCGATTATGTTTTCTGAAAAACAAATGTGTCCCCAGTTAAAATTACTTCAGACACAGTTCCTATTTAATATTATATTCGTCATTATTGACATCTTTAAGTTATTTTGTACCATTGAACAGGAGTTTTAGTTTGAAGCAGTGTCAAAGATATTTAGCTTAAATTTATGAATGTAATTAATGCTTTTGAATATAAAAAAAAACTGACACATGGCTTAAGTATCATCATTAATTAAAAAAATTTGTCGAGAGGTTTATCTGGTGATGAGTAAAAAGTTAGTAACACACTTTAACAAATGTGTATATATGAAAGTCATTCCTTCTATTCTTTTTATTCTCTGCTTAAACATTTCAGCTATTGTCACTTTCTTTGCTTGCCCTTCTTAAATGCATTTTGCATCAGTTGGTTGAAAGTTAAAACTTGTTCACTTGTTGTGCTTACAAACTCTTAAGTTTCAACAGCTGCTAGTCTAGGATTTTTTCTTGAACTTAAGTCAAACAATTTTATAAGATAAGCCCCTCTACCGAAAAAAAATAAATACAAAAAATAAGAACGAGAGAAGAACTATCAGACTGCCAACTAATTTGGCATTTAAACGTCAAATGTCAATCACAAAAAGGAACTCGAAAAACTAGACAAAACCAAAGGAAGAGCAAAAAGAGGAAGTAAACATAATTGGCCACAAAACAAGACAAAAAACGAAATACCAAGAAATTTGCTTAATACGCCGCAGGCAAAAAAAAAAAAAAAAATATCAAAGAAGCTAACTTCGGCTATGCCGAAGTTTATATACCCTTGCAGTATACTTGGCAATAATATTTTTCCTTTTTAAAATTTCTTTCCCTGCAACTCAATTCATCAATACACAAACAAAATATTATTTCTCTTTTTACCACAAGTTTTTCTTCTTCCATCATTTTCTAAGCAAAGCACGGCACGCATACACATACAGTTCATGTAGCGTTGCGTCTGTGTGTGTATGCGTGTGCTCTGTTGATTTGATGATGGCAGTAGTAGGCAGCAAGCAGCGCTGCCGGCAGCGTTTGAACCGATTTATATTGACTGTAACTTGTGTTCTATTTATCGGATCAGATTCAAATTTTGGGATCTGAGATTTTATATCTATTACTATCATATTGGTAAATTTCATGGGGATACTCCAATTTTTGCAAAAATGTTTCTTCTAGAGCTATATGATATAGTGGTCCGATCCCAAAGATTTTCATACTTTATCTCACCCGGGTAAAAAAAAGCTCCCAAAAAAAATTTCATCCCGATAGCTCTTAAGATGGCTGAGTAAAACGCGTACGCACCGACGGACAGACGGACAGACGGACATGGCTATATCGACTTAGCTTCTCATGCTGATCAAGAATATATATACTTTATGGGGTCGGAAACGTCTCCTTCTGTGCGTTACAAACATCTGACCAATTTTATAATACCCTCTGCAAGGGTATAATAAAACCGAAAAGAAAATGCAATACGATAGTGAAAAACAGTGAGCATGAAAAATGAGACAGCAGAAATGGAGGATATGTGAATCAACAAGGAGGAGGAGGAGAAGGAGTAGATGAAAGAGGATAACATGGTATAAGTAAAGCTGTAAGCAAAATGCATGTGGCGTGTTGGCTTCCCCCTCCTTTCATCCTCTCTATAGAAAAAAAAGACGGGAACTTATCTGCATGTGTGTGCACAGAGAGCCAACAAGAAAATCGCATTTTCAGTGAGAAGAATGGAAAAAAGAAAAGAATTTGGAATGTAAATATTCGGTGTCGACATTAAGATACCTTTTAACCGGAGGCAACTGTTTGCTTAACAACTTTTGATCTAAGTAAAAGTAAAAAGACTCTGAGAAACAAATCTGGGCTTTTGTGTATTCCTTCCAGAAATTATGTTGACAAAGAGAAAGATAGAGCAGCGCATAACCATTTTGATGTCAAAAAAATTTATATTTGTTAAATATGTAGAACTATTTCCATTGTTTTAGCTGCTCACATGGCTATCCTTCCTGATTAGGTTTTGCAAATAATTCAATAAGGCTTTAGATCCTTGAATTAAAATCAATCTCTAGCCGTAAATTTTTTAAAGTGCAGGGGGATGTAAGCACTTTTAATTCATTTAGTCCGCTTGGTGATAATAACTTACTCAAACCCAGTAGTTGCCATTTGCTATTTAGACATTCTTTTCTGATGCCATTTTCACACATTTCGTTTACAGGGTATCGAGAACAGGGTAAAATCACACGCCTCGCGCGTACGGCATTTTTAACACACAAAAAACATAAAAATCTGGAAAAAAGTAAAGGCGTCGACAGATAGCCACGCGAGTGAGGCGCAAAAGCGGGGCGTGGCTTTGGAGAATTTGCCTTTTGCTTACATCAAATAAAATAAACAGCTTGAAAATGCGGGCTCACACGGGAACTGCTACGTATTCCGTTCTCCAAACACTTTTCTCTGTCTTCCTCTCGTTCTCTGTACCTTTTCTGTTCCTCGCTGCTATTAAGTTGAGAAGCGAGAACAAAAGTTCAAGTTTTCAGATACTTTTTCATCTTGCCAGCACCTAGACTCGAAACTCCCTAGATTTCTCTTGCATTTACTCTATCTCACTGTGGACCCCACCTGACTCTCTTTTTCTCTCCTTCTCTATCTGGTCATGTCTCTCGATTTTTCTCCCTCACACACAAACACACATACACACACACACAGCTTCATCATCATCAATTTTTTCTTTTACTCCTTCTGTATTTTTGTTCTCTTCTCTTGCATACTTCTAGGCAAGCTCAGTTTTTGGCTTCCGTTGCAATTTTTTTTCCCTCTGTCTTGGGCACATGCATAAAACATCGTGTCCATAAAAAAAAAGAAAACACTGCAGATAATGTTGCCAGGAATGGATGGTAGAAGTAGGTGAAAAACATGGACTTTGGTCGTTGCCGTGTCAAAATTCAATTGAAGCCGCCGAGAAATGCAAATTACTCGGCATTTCTGAAGACACAAAAAAATACAACAAAAATGATACGCTGATACTTTTCCTCCTGCTTCTCAGTTGCATTCCCCACACTCGATTTTGATCCTTTCTTTACCTGCTCATTGCATTCTGTTATCTGATGGCTTTAGTTTGGTAGTCTCTCTTGCTAATTGTATGCAGTTTGTATGAGCTGTTCGTCCCGTTTGCTGACAGGCGTCAAAGAATTCCCCGGTCTATGAAGATGATACAGCTTCTGTTTTCATGTTTTAGCTGATAAAATTGTAGAGTTGGCTTCTTAGTTTAATTAATTAAGGGAATTGGCATCGTCTAAGTTCTCTAAAGGTTTGTGTTTAATTACTTCTCATCCTGATTCGCATTGCTTTTAATGGACTGACTTCTTTTCTCTCCATTAACAATAAGCCTACGGGTAATTCAATATTGTATTCCTATACGCAGCTGCTGAGAAGCTATTGTCTGTTTTCCGTGACATAAAATCATTTCCTTTATATAGAACCGCAATAGACTTGAACTCAAACAGCTTAATACTTCTTTGAAAATCAATGCATATTCACCCAACTACCCAAACTGAGATTGACCATTATGAGAACTACTTAATATTTGGTTTAATGGAAAATAAACTACATACTCAACAAGTCACCCATTAGATATGTCACCCGTTTGTTTAATAAAGGAATATATGTAAGTCGTTAAGTGGTAACCTTTTACTAGAAAGCTGATATACTTCTTATAACTCTTGCTTGTTTCAGTAAGTAAAATAATCTTATCATTAGCAGTCCTCACTAATTGTCTAAATGGCCCAGTCAAGTAAGCAACTGAACAGCGAGGATCCCAGTGCTTGTAAAATATAGTTAGGTTAATAGTTTAAAGCTATTTTCTATACTGATAATTATAATTATAATAAGCTAATCATTAGATTCTAATGCAATTGGTAGAACACTCAGAAATTTAAAGATTTTTTGGGAAATTTAAAGAACAGGATGTTAACCTTGTGAGTGGAAGATGTCTGATTAATACACTCGCAAATATAAAAGGTTTTAAATTATGCAAAGGTCACAATAAATAATCTGTTTCTATTACAAAGTATTGTCAATTGTTTGAAAAGGATATATTTAAGAATCCCAAAATAAATATGAAACTGAATTTTCTTTCTAAAAGTTAAGCAGCTTCCATCAAAACAACATTTCATTTTTCAAAATTATGTCATTTTTATAACATACGAATAATTCGTATTTATTTATATTTCAAACCATCTTCAAACCCATGAATTTCTTCTACTGCTTAACCTTAGTCACGGTCTCGTGCTTAAGCCTTCTTAAGATTTTTTGATGGAATTTGAAATAAGAACACCTTGTCATTATCTTCCTCCCGTAAAATGAAATTTATTTTTATATACATATATCAACATTTAATTCTAATCTCATTTCAAAAGAGATAAATGAAAAAACCAAAAACCAGTAAGCCACTTTAACGAGCATCAGACATACCCTCACGTGTGAATGGAAAATGTTTAACGTTTTATTTGTTGTTGTTGTTTCATTCTACAAAAATTTTCAACAAATATTTACAAAGCATTTTTGTTATGGCAAATGTGCAAAATTTTTGGATGTTTGTTGATTGTAATTTTAAACTCAATTAAATTGTTATATGTTTCTCATATGACCGGAGGGGTCACAAAATAATCCAGACACGCAAACAAAAATTTTCATAGGGTACAGTTTTCCGCACAGTGACACAATGCCACTTGCACAATCAGAGGGAAATTGAATACAAATATGTCCAAAAAATAAAAGCAACACTAAAATAACAAGGACTAATACTGAATAATAATTAGCAAAAGTGGTTAGATCGAACACATGTCTATATACATATGTATGGGGCAATGTATGTATGTGCGAGCAAAAGGAGGTGGCAAAAGTTGTCTAGCCAATTTGTCTTTAAGCCGGAAGTTAAGTGAAAGTCGAAAATCAAGGACTTAAACCTCAACGGCGATAATTTATGATCTGCACGCTCACTCGACTTATGCTAAAGGCAAATTCTAGACAAGGCCAAGGCCTAATAATTCATTTGACAAGAAGCCGGAAATTCAAGGAAAATACAAAACAAAAAAAAAACAGGAAAGAAGGCGGAGAAAAAAACTTTTCCTTCAGCAAAATAAAGAAAAATGTAAGATTTATGTATGCTAGGCCGTTGCACAAATTGCAAATTGAATGACAACATACAGAAGTTTATTCTGACCCCCAAACTCCCTAAAGTCTGTTTCTCTATCTCAACCCCCTCAATGACAATGAGTCACGTTAGTACCGGCTCAGAGTCTAGACTTCCGTCGAGACTTTAGTGAATGTAAAATGTTATTGTCGGCGCACAAAAAATCATTGAGGAAGTCAACGCACTTAGAGCTACTTAACAGCATCCGGGTTGTTGCATTAAATACAAACAGGCATTACCAAAAATGATTTCGGGGTGGAGGGTGGTTGGTTGGTTGGCTGGTTGGCTGGTTGCGTGGCCATTCGAGTCAAATGTTAATAAACATTAATTGTACAACCCATTTTAATGGTTGCAATGGGCTGGTTGAGCCAAACGGCCATCATCTTTCAGATATTTCATTTTATTTACCAAACAATGCGCTTCTGATACCCTGACCAAAAAAGGGGTTCTGCGTCCATTATATTTATGTTTAACGGATATTTATTTATCCATTAAAACAGAAAGTCTTGAGAATTAAAAATGCAAACGACGTCTGGATTCAGAGCGTTTTAATACTCTCAACTTGCTTGGAAAACTTATGACGCACAGTAGTTATACATTTTGCATAATTTTTTCAATTTATTTCGAAAATATTCTTCAATCGAGTTTAAAATTAAATCAAATTGGGATCGCCTTTGGTTGATGATCTCTTCTTATAAAGCTTATGTTGAATACGATAACGTTATCAATTCTCTCTTTTTCTTGCTTCTATCTTCTTTCATTTTTCTTACAATTTCATTTCCATTTTGTTTTGTATTGTTACGTACTCGGTTCCTATCTAGTTACCCCGTTATCCTTTTAAAATTTTGTTATACTACGTTCTCCTGGATATCAGTACTTGTCTTATTACTTTCCTGTTTCTATTGCTTACTAGTTCTAACTTAACTAGTTTGATAACTACTCTTATCTAGTTCCATTGTTCTAGTGGTTCTTTAAATAGCTAACTTTTTGTGTTGTTAATCCCGTGTCAGATTATTTAGAGAGCATTAAACCTTCGATAGCTACTTCAACAATAATGAGATGAAAAGCGTGCAAGTGATAGAGAGAAAAAGAGAGAGAGAGAGAGAGGGAAAGTGAGGAAGGGATGCAGGGAAGTATCAAAAAAGTGAAAATAAAAAATAAAAATCCTTCAATTTTTATTTCTTCCCCTTTTGTCTTTTCGCTTTACAGTTGAGCGAATTTTCTTTTAATTAATTTTAAATGAATGTCGTCCGTTTTTGGCGTGTTGCAAACTTTTGCCCCAGCTTTTCATTCAATGCAAGAGAGACGAGATGAGTGGAGATGAGGTGAAGGCAAGGTGAAGGCAAGGCAAGGTGAGGGGTGAGTTGAGTTGAGCTGAAAGGGGACAGTCTCTCGGTCGCTATTTCAGTCTCAGTTTCAGTCTGCTGTGGCTCCCATTGACTTTTAGCTTAATTAGCTTTTGGACGAGCAATTTTTCAGAGTTTCTCAGGTTAGCTTCTTCTTTTGCTTCGTTTTCTTTTTTTGGCGCCCAACGTGGGGCAATTATATATTGCATTTTGTGGCAGCAGCTGCAACTGCAAACAAACAATGCAGTCGCTGATGACGTCACGAAAAGAGACAGAAATATTGTGTGAAAGAGAGAGAGAGAGAGTCTGAGTTGAACTGACGATTGTTGGGAGGATACTGATGTCCTTTTCCATGTTGCTGCTTTTGTGCAGTGCCTTTTGCGCTTTTGTACAACTTTGTTGTAGTTGCTGTTGTTACTCTTGTTGTTACTGGCAATTGTCGAGGCTCAGCGTCGCCGCATGTGGCATGGATGGCTTTTGTTGCTACTATTGTTGTTCCTGCTGTTGCTCTTCTTCATGGTGTCGTTGTGGTTGTAGTTGTTGCCGGCAGGCAAAAATGTTGTTTCTTTTTTTGTTTCCGCTGTTTTTGTTATGTTTGCTCAACGCTCGTTTGTTTCACTTGCTGTTTTCTCTGTTTTCTGCTTCTGTTTTGTATTTAACATTCATTTCAGATTGTCATGACCACTGTTTTCCCTCTCCCACAAAATCTCCTCTTCTCACGCTCTCTCTCTCTGTTTTTCTCTCTTTTTGTGCTTTCTGATGAGACTTTCCTGCCTCGGCGATTATGTTGATTGCATCGTAGTTCCTGTGGGCCAACTCCTTATTGTTTGGCTAACTGAATGATGATGGAACAAGGACCTGCCCTTTTCATTTTTCAGCATTTATCTCCCTCTCATAATGTTCATTATATCCTGTTGATCTGTCAGAAAGGAAAACCTCTCTAACTAAACGTACTGGACTGAGGGTTGGCACAAGTAGAGGACAGGCATCTATTGCAACCATAAATTGCTGATGTTTCTCCTCTCCCCTCACCATTCCCCTTTTCAAATTTTTTGTTTTTTTTTTGCTTGTTTTTGGCAGCTGCTGCTGCTTTTTTGTGCTTCCCATTTCAGTCCTCCATGTCTCTCCTCTATGCAGTAGAATTTGCATTTTGGACATAGACTCGTAATTTGATTTTTGACAAAACGCCAAACGTTGTTTAGATTTTTTTGACTACTCTATCTTTCAGTTTTGGGTATCATTCAATTGGCATAGAATTTCTTGTTCATACATATATGCGAGTAAAAACAAAAATAAAAAACATTTAAAATAATAAATAATACAAAAATAAAAATGCATTTTAAATTAAAAATTTATTATCTTCCGCTTCATTTATCAACGCCCACAACTTTAGACCAAAGTTAATAGTTATCTTACATATCTACCTCATTAATATTTTTTTTTAGTATTTCATATTATTTTTCCTTAAAAATGGGTCTGATTTAGTAATTAAGAGTATTAAAA
Source organism: Drosophila insularis (assembly GCA_018903935.1). Lineage (NCBI taxonomy): Eukaryota > Metazoa > Arthropoda > Insecta > Diptera > Drosophilidae > Drosophila > Drosophila insularis. The sequence goes on along the minus strand of JAEIFP010000666.1, from coordinate 3,578,604 downwards.
TTTTGGTTCCATTAAAAGACCTAACTCACAAATTATTCCTTTAGTTGTGCCAGTCACTTGCCTATTCTCCCATTTCCGAGAAAGTTTGTAGTGAAAAATTTATATTGCATATTTTTCAGCGTTTTTGGCTCGAATTTCGGCCTGTTTTCCTCTCCTTCTCTCTGGGACTCAGTGATCAGCAGAACGTAGCAAAGCGTTGAATGTCGCGTCGCTTCATTTATATTTCAATTTTGATTCGTTTCTTGTCAATCAGTTAGACAGCGAATCCCCCAAAAATAAACCGGCTATCCCATCAACCAGGATGCTTCCATTGTTGTTTGTGTTGTTGCTGTTGTTGTCGCTGTCTGTGGCTTTTCGTCGAACAAATTTTTCAACGTTAATTGAAAATTTATTGAGACAAATTGTGTTTTATTTACGCATTATTGACGTTTTCTCTTGTTGTTTTTGTTTTTCCTTTTTTTTTTTTTTTTTGCCAGCTGGTTTAAATTACGAGTCTGCGATTTAGTTTGGAATGAGGAGTAGATGCATATTTATAGCACTTTGGCTTCCTTTTCTCGGTAAGACCCATCACCAAACCCTCGTATTTATTTCAACACATGCCCACTTAATGATAATTTAATGTTATTTTTTCATCTTTCCTATGGCCCCGTGTCTTTTGTCTGTGGATGATTTCACGTATCACATGTATATTGCATGATAGACCAGGCAAATTCATTACCACAAATGCAGTTCCTGGCCTTGGATGATATTGTGCGGATTTTTCGAGCAAGCAGATATAGAGTTTCTATCGCATATATGTATGTAAAGGATACATAATATGCACATATATACATACATACATATTTGCCATGTGCTCTTAATTAATGCAAACAGATTTAACTCCGCCTTTTATTTTTGCATTGATTCCGATTTCTGTCCGGTTGGTTACATAAATGAAATGGGTTGACGGAAATTGATATAAATCAATCCATGGGACGCACTACATCCATTTCGAAAGGCAAACACAACCAAAATGCTATTGAAATGGAGAAGTAGGAGTAGAAGTAGCAAGGGCAGTGCCTCCTAGAGGGGAGAATATGTGACGTGTGTAAGCAAATAAAAATTAAATGGCATAATACTATAATAACAAAATGAAGGAAAAATACAAACGACAACGACAAAATAAGGGAAAAATTTGCGTAATAAAATGAAATACATTTTCATTTACCATGACAGACTTATGACGCAACATTTAATTCACTTTATTGATTTTAAAACCATAGAAAATATTTACAGAACTATTCAATCATTTATTAATCAATAAAATTAAAGAGGTGCAAAAATATTTAATCCCAAGTTTGTAATTTTTTAATATTTTTTGGACTATCTTTAAATTTTTTTCTAAATTATCCATGTTTATTTACCAAGAGAATACAAATAATCGACAGAATTGTTTAATAAATAAGTGAATGAAGCTACAGATCTTATCATTCATTTACAATTTACCAAAAGGGCAAATGATTTTTTAGCAGAAAATGCATTTAGATAATTAAAAGTCTTCCGATCAATTTCTATAATAATTTCATACATTTTCTAGGACATTGTCTAATCCAATTAATACCACAAAATCTGCATTATAGTATTTTGCTTTACAATTTCTATTATATTTGAAATTCCATTTGATTCGAGAGAATTTCAGCTGTTCATTCAGTCGTTGCTGTCTGCCTCTTCCACTTGATTGCGTCCACAATCAATTTGGTTAGACAGAAGAGGAACCACGCCCACAATTGGCCACTGAATCACGAACCATTGAGGCTGCCGCAAACGCCCACCACTCACACAAATTATTTAATTATTTATGCAAATAAATAACTTTATTTTGCACTTAACATTTTTTGCCCCACACTCTGGAAATGGCTGATGGAAAAAAGATTTTTTCCGCCAACAAAAGGTGTCAAATAGACTTAATTCCCTGCCATTTCATTGCCATTTTTTTTTTACCTTTTTTATTTGATTGTCCCTCCCTCCCTACCTCGTGGCCCTACTTTATTTATTATTTATTAGTTTTATTTTAATATTTCATATTTGTTGGTTTTTTGCTTAATTTATATAAATTTATTGATCAATTGTGCGTAAATGTTGAACGAAAATGAAAAGGATAAAACGTTTGTCATTTATTTTCAAATTTATTGGCCATGTCAATTTAGTATGTCGGACGTGCTGGTCCAATCAGTAACACTTTTGCACCACTGTGCTATGAGCGGATAATGAAGTTTATGCGCTATTGTTGTTCGACAGTGCTCGGTGCTTCGTTCTTGTCAATAAAGTGTCAATAATTTATAAAACAAATAAGAACAACGGCAAAAATGTCGCCTGCCCCGGCATAATGCTGTAAACAAGGGCAATTGAGAGGGGCAGTTTATCTATTGAGAATGCACAAAAAAAAGCAAAATGACTCTAAAGCGAAGTTTTTATACACTTGCTAATATATTAAAATAAAAACTCAAACTGAAACTTATTGTGCTTTAAGTATAATTTTCGTTATCTAAGCAATCCTCAAACCTTAATGGGAACAATCTAATTGAAGAGATCAGAACACCAACTGAGAAACTGAGTGCACCTTTACCTGGTTAGAAAATTGAATTCAATATAAAAGTAATTGTATTGAAATGTAAAGGCGAACAGATTTGTCTTTTATAAACCAAGTTGGTCGTAAAAGCTTTAAAACAAATAGAAGTGCTTCCCAATAATCAGTAGACCATTTGATGGTTTGATCTCTCCCCTTCTGAATGACAACACTAACTATACCCTTTAAGTTGTCAGTGTATAAAAAGTATCGCCAACTCGCACATCTAATGCAAATATTTGTCTCGAAGCTGCTGCTGCCTGGCTGACTGTTTATTTAAAATTTATTAAAAAACAACCAGAGTGAGGTATAGCAAGGGTAAGGTGGGGAGGAGAGGTGGAAGTAGGGAATTGTATATACGTATATGTATATACTATATGTATATTGTATATTATGTGATTGCAATTTATGTTGACATACTTAAGCTCATCAATGCCATTTGTTACGAGTATCTGGTCTGTCCTTTGGCAATTCTGTCTGTTTGTATCTGCGATTGATTTGGTTTGCTGTTGCTGCTGCTCTTGCTGGTTGTTGGCATTTCTGGTTTATTTGTTGATATTGAATGTGTCGTGTAAACATATCGGCAATTTCAATAATTAATCTATAAATATTCCATATTGAACAAGCGAATAGATGTAAATCGCTAGGTGTGAGCTCTGATGATTTAAGTGTTTAAATAATTAAACTGATATTCATGATACACAACAAATAGTTGTAAATCAACAACAAAAAACTGTAATTTAAATGCATTCGATAACAACTTTAATATCTCCATATGCAAAGCTTGTGACTTCATATGGTAAGGACAAAATTGTAAGTCTTATAATGATTCAAAATTAACTTAAACCTGAAATTTTTGACAAGCATTTTATGTGGAGTCAATTGCAAAGACTTTTGTTGACTTAAAATATGAAGCAAGCTGGGATATTCATATCTGTATACTACATATATCTCCAGGAGAAGGTTGCTTTGCAAATACATATATACCAGTAAATTTCTGTCTTCCCAAGGTCGATCAGACCACAATGAGTATAGATAATTTACCCTTTCTTAAATTTTGATTCAATTAAATTTTAAAGAAATTTATAGAAAACGAACCCTGGCACTTCAATTGCCATGCATTCTTGTTAATCTCCTGAAAGTCGATCAGAGCACTTTGAGTTTACATAATTTAAGTTTTGTTGTAATTTTGTTAAATTAAATTAATAAGGAAAATAATAAAAAACGACTACCAGCTTTAGAATTGCCATTGACTTTTGTCGATCTCCTGAAAGTCGATCAGAGCACATTAAGTTTAAATTATTAAAGCTTTGTTAAAATATGGTTTAATTCAATTAATAAGGAAAATTATAGAAAACTACCAGCACTAGACTTGCCATTGACTTTTGTCGATCTCCTGAAAGTCGATCAGAGCACATTGTGTTTAAATTATTAAAGCTTTGTTAAAATATGGTTTAATTCAATTAATAAGGAAAATTATAGAAAACTATCAGCAGTAGACTTGCCATGGACTTTGTTGATCTCCTGAAAGTCGATCAGAGCACATTGTGTTTAAATTATTAAAGCTTTGTTAAAATATGGTTTAATTAAATTAATAAGGAAAATTATAGAAAACTACCAGCAGTAGACTTGCCATTGACTTTGTTGATCTCCTGAAAGTCGATCAGAGCACATTGAGTTTAAATTATTAAAGCTTTGTTAAAATATGGTTTATTTAAATTAATAAGAAAAATTATAGAAAACTACCAGCAGTAGACTTGCCATTGACTTTGTTGATCTCCTGAAAGTCGATCAGAGCACATTGAGTTTAAATTATTAAAGCTTTGTTAAAATATGGTTTAATTCAATTAATAAGGAAAATTATAGAAAACTACCAGCAGTAGACTTGCCATTGACTTTTGTCGATCTCCTGAAAGTCGATCAGAGCACATTGTGTTTAAATTATTAAAGCTTTGTTAAAATATGGTTTAATTCAATTAATAAGGAAAATTATAGAAAACTATCAGCAGTAGACTTGCCATGGACTTTGTTGATCTCCTGAAAGTCGATCAGAGCACATTGTGTTTAAATTATTAAAGCTTTGTTAAAATATGGTTTAATTCAATTAATAAGGAAAATTATAGAAAACTACCAGCAGTAGACTTGCCATTGACTTTGTTGATCTCCTGAAAGTCGATCAGAGCACATTGAGTTTAGATTATTAAAGCTTTGTTAAAATATGGTTTAATTAAATTAATAAGGAAAATTATAGAAAACTACCAGCAGTAGACTTGCCATGGACTTTGTTGATCTCCTGAAAGTCGATCAGAGCACATTGTGTTTAAATTATTAAAGCTTTGTTAAAATATGGTTTAATTCAATTAATAAGGAAAATTATAGAAAACTACCAGCAGTAGACTTGCCATGGACTTTGTTGATCTCCTGAAAGTCGATCAGAGCACATTGTGTTTAAATTATTAAAGCTTTGTTAAAATATGGTTTAATTCAATTAATAAGGAAAATTATAGAAAACTATCAGCAGTAGACTTGCCATTGACTTTGTTGATCTCCTGAAAGTCGATCAGAGCACATTGAGTTTAAATTATTAAAGCTTTGTTAAAATATGGTTTATTTAAATTAATAAGGAAAATTATAGAAAACTACCAGCAGTAGACTTGCCATGGACTTTGTTGATCTCCTGAAAGTCGATCAGAGCACATTGTGTTTAAATTATTAAAGCTTTGTTAAAATATGGTTTAATTCAATTAATAAGGAAAATTATAGAAAACTACCAGCAGTAGACTTGCCATTGACTTTTGTCGATCTCCTGAAAGTCGATCAGAGCACATTGTGTTTAAATTATTAAAGCTTTGTTAAAATATGGTTTATTTAAATTAATAAGGAAAATTATAGAAAACTACCAGCAGTAGACTTGCCATGGACTTTGTTGATCTCCTGAAAGTCGATCAGAGCACATTGTGTTTAAATTATTAAAGCTTTGTTAAAATATGGTTTATTTAAATTAATAAGGAAAATTATAGAAAACTACCAGCAGTAGACTTGCCATGGACTTTGTTGATCTCCTGAAAGTCGATCAGAGCACATTGAGTTTAAATTATTAAAGCTTTGTTAAAATATGGTTTATTTAAATTAATAAGGAAAATTATAGAAAACTACCAGCAGTAGACTTGCCATGGACTTTGTTGATCTCCTGAAAGTCGATCAGAGCACATTGTGTTTAAATTATTAAAGCTTTGTTAAAATATGGTTTAATTCAATTAATAAGGAAAATTATAGAAAACTACCAGCAGTAGACTTGCCATTGACTTTTGTCGATTATTAAAGCTTTGTTAAAATATGGTTTAATTCAATTAATAAGGAAAATTATAGAAAACTATCAGCAGTAGACTTGCCATTGACTTTGTTGATCTCCTGAAAGTCGATCAGAGCACATTGAGTTTAAATTATTAAAGCTTTGTTAAAATATGGTTTAATTCAATTAATAAGGAAAATTATAGAAAACTATCAGCAGTAGACTTGCCATTGACTTTGTTGATCTCCTGAAAGTCGATCAGAGCACATTGAGTTTAAATTATTAAAGCTTTGTTAAAATATGGTTTAATTCAATTAATAAGGAAAATTATAGAAAACTATCAGCAGTAGACTTGCCATTGACTTTGTTGATCTCCTGAAAGTCGATCAGAGCACATTGAGTTTAAATTATTAAAGCTTTGTTAAAATATGGTTTAATTCAATTAATAAGGAAAATTATAGAAAACTACCAGCAGTAGACTTGCCATTGACTTTTGTCGATTATTAAAGCTTTGTTAAAATATGGTTTAATTCAATTAATAAGGAAAATTATAGAAAACTACCAGCAGTAGACTTGCCATTGACTTTTGTCGATCTCCTGAAAGTCGATCAAAGCACATTGAGTTTAAATTATTAAAGCTTTGTTAAAATATGGTTTAATTCAATTAATAAGGAAAATTATAGAAAACTATCAGCAGTAGACTTGCCATTGACTTTGTTGATCTCCTGAAAGTCGATCAGAGCACATTGAGTTTAAATTATTAAAGCTTTGTTAAAATATGGTTTAATTCAATTAATAAGGAAAATTATAGAAAACTACCAGCACTAGACTTGCCATTGACTTTTGTCAATCTCCTGAAAGTCGATCAGAGCACATTGAGTTTAAATTATTAAAGCTTTGTTAAAATATGGTTTAATTCAGTTAATAAGGAAAATTATTTAAAACGTCCTTCTGCTTTTCAATTGACAATTGTTTAAAGCGCTTAATAAAATGAAAAAAGGACAAAAAGGAAGAGTATTGACTCGGCAAAAACAAGCAAGTGAATGGATTCATGAGAGTCTAAGCGAGTATTTATATCAATTTAAGTCACAGCCTTCTTGACAAGTGGATTTGAATTTGACAGCGAAAGAGTGTGGCAGTTAATCGTAAAGAAAAAATTACCTACACATGTTTGTTTACTTTTTATCGATACCCACGATAAGTCGATGTGGCAAGGCTGCTACGAAACGACGACGATAAAGCGTGTAAAAGAAGAGTTAAGAACTATTAAAGACGAACGATATGCAAAGATGAAACATTTATCATTCAATTACTTAAACCAAATTATAATCTTAAATAAAACATATTACCATATGTAATTGTTTCTGCTATTATTTAGATTTTTATTATAAACGAATCCCAGAATAATTGATCAAGTATTAGCATCGCCAATAGATTTTGTTTTTAACTTGTGAAACGTCACATAAATGTGTTGATTATTTTAATTCTCAAACATAATGGGGCAGAAGAAGCACTGCAAATAAGTTCCTGCATATTAAATATTTAAGAAATAAATATTGAATCTGGTTTATATATGGAAATTGAAAGGGTTTAAACCCAAAATTTAAGCACAATAAAATTGCAAAAGAATTTGTTAGCTGAAGAAGAATTTGTATCAATTCTTAGTAAGGCAGTTCACATTTGAAAAATACGTTGACTTTTCTTTCCCAAATAAGCTATTCTTTCCATCGCCAACAGTACAATTTAAAATGTTTTCTTTTCATCTATGTTTGTATGCATGTATGTAAGTGTTTCATGTTTTCAGAAGCTCGGCAGGTATTTGTGGCATTAATAATGGGTGAGGGGCTTTAAAAAAAACAGAAGGAAACAAAATGCTGAAATATCAATAAAAGCAAAGTTTTTGGTGCCTTCGACCAGGTGTGTGGTATGCATGAGAGTAGTTAACGAAACAGAAAATGAACCAAAGGCAGCTGCCGGTTGCAATGAAATTTTGAAAGCTGTAGCCCGTGCAAGTGGTGTAGGAGGAACTCACAAAAAAAAGTTCAACTACATAAACAAGTCACGTGTGTGCAACGTGTGCGAAGCGCAACGAAACGCAACGCAATGGCTCCAGCCAAGATGAAGGTGAAGGAGTTGCCAGTTGTGAGTAGTGAGTTGCAGTTGCACTAGGAGTTCGTTCTGTTGATGGCAAAAACCGGCGTGGCGGTTCCACCTATTGTTTTACCTAGAGAAACCATTGCATATTTCACACCATGTGGCAACGCTCTCCAGCATAAGAAAGGAGTGGGGCAGACAAAAAAGGGGAGTAGAGAAATAACCGCAATGGAAAAACACAAAAAGATTTACTACTTTACCCTGGTGAGACTAGCTAGCTCACTCTTCTCCTACTTCTGCTGGTGTTGTTGCTGCTAGTGCTCCTTCCATCATCCCAGCTGGCAGTAAAATAGTAACTGACGGCATGCAAATTTGTTTGCATTCGGCGAACAGCAGCAACAGCAACTAGAGCTAGCAGCATGAACAATGCTGCACATTGGCAGCAAAAATGGCAAACGGCAACCTGCTGGCTGCCTTTTATTATTATGTATATTCCCCACTACTGCATGCCGCATGTTTCCTTTTCCGCCCCTCCAGTCTCGTTGCATTGCTTCTCCATGTTGTTGTCGCATAAATTTTGCGGCTTCTTAAGTCGCAGGCAATAAAATAATATTAGCTGCACAGTCTCTCCCTCTTTCCCTTTCTCTCTCTGAAGGCTGGTGGAGCTGAGATGGGGATTGTCCTCTGCCAAGTCGATGCAACCGAAAAGTATACAACACGACAATGCTACGTTGCCAATGATTGCAGTTGGCAGTGCTGATGGGTGGGTGGATGGATATTGGATGGGAGGGGAGATGGAAGGGCTCTTGGTTGTCCGCCTTCAAGACAAACGCATTTGTCGTATAATTTATGACAACAACTGGGACTTTATGGCTTGCTCTTGTTGTTGTTGTTGTTGTTGCAGCCCCCAAAAAGTTAGCTCCGGATGGTGCAATGTGTGATGTGGTCGTTACCTTTTTGAAGTGTTGCATGTTATTTATGTGCCTCAAGGTAATCAAATTGCCAACTGCTTGTAAAACTATCAAACAGAAAAAAAAACTACTAGTTCAGTTGACCAGTGGCCATAAAACTGCAAGGGTTAAGTACTGCAATCAAAGTAAAGGTTCTAAAAAGAAATTTTTAATGCTCCATGATAAGAATTTTATTGTCAATAAAAAACTAAGCTTAAGTGTTTACATGAGAGTTCTCAAGATATTTTAAGCCGGTATCTAATATTTTCATACCCATTAACTATGTATATAAATAATAAAAGCGGATATACTATTTCTAATATGAAAGGTGCCAAATTTATAACAGATAATAGTTTTACTTTAAAACTGTGTGCCAAGGGTAAGCTAATAGGAACTTCTAAATAACATTATAGTTCATGTCTATCCACGAAATAACAGTGCTTGTAAAACTGGACAATGAAAACAAGTAAAAATAAATTATTTCAAAAACTTAAACTTTTAAGTTCAAAATAGGTAAGATTTATTCTTTCTCAATAGTAAAAGTCTAAAGGAAAATCTATAGACAGAGCGGTCACACTATTTTGAAATGTGCCCGTTCATTGCTTGGAGACACCAAAAAATGCCACGTTATTTTGGGCTAAGAGAGATAAGGGCACACTAATCTGAATTGGGCACTTTAGAAAAAAGCAAACTAGGAGAAACATTTTAGGCACGAGGTGGTTTTATGGTTTCTAGTTGCTAACTTATAAAGTAAACACACACACACATATGTACATATATGTTTAAATGGTTAAATGATGAAATTATTTTTAGAAAATTATAAATTTTAATTGCAACTTTATACCACTTAAGTACATGCAAGTGCAAGGGAGAAAAATAATTATTAATATTTTTGTTATTGTTATAACATAAAATATCAAACGAGCTAATTTGGGCTTCGAAGTTTATATACCCTTGCAGTCCATGGTAGTAATATTTTTACATAAGTATGTATGTATGTATAAGTATGTATGTACATACATATGTATAAGTACGTATATGCATTCAAAATTCTTTTTCTGTAACTCAATTCCTCAAAACATTAACAAAATCTCGCAATTTATGTATGGATGTATGTATGTTTCTTCTTGCCCTTTTCAAACCAAAGCTACATACATACATATGTGTGAACCCATATATGTACATACAGCGTTTGGCACGCATACACATACAGTTTACGTTCGGCTTATTTCGAGCAATGACGTAGGCTGCTTTCAGCGCTGCCCATTTATATTTATCCGATCGGTTGGAAATTTTGGGATCCGAAGTTTTGTATCCAAAACTATTACATTAGTAAATTTCATAGGGATACTCCAACTCTCTACCGATTTTCCTTATGATTGTGGATGGTCTCCAGTGGGGATCGGGTAAACCTTGGCGTTAGCAAGTTAAGGCCTTAAACTTTCGGACTAATGGTCACCATTTTGATGAGCCTCTGCATCCGTAGGCCATTAAGCTAGTGGTAAACAGATGCAAATTGCCAAAAACGTTGCTATAGAAACGGGACCAGAAAAACAAATCAGTAATCGCATGTTGCAGACTCATTTATGCTACCACAATATTTCTCACTAAACCATATCTAACGAACGACAACAATTAATCTGTTACACTATTTTAGATGCAGTACATATACAATTTTTGCATTTGAGTGAATTTTGTTGCAAGTGCCAGTAAAATGTCATTAAGTGAGAAAATTGCGGCAGTTTAGCCATTAGGCAGTCGTTTCGGGTCTATTGCTGACATTTTCAAAACTGAAAGGCAATAACTGATAATGCATTTGATTACTGTAAATTGCAGTGAAGTAACAAATTGCCTGACAATTGATTTATTTGAATTATAGCGGCAGCATTTATTGATTGCTCTCAAACTGTATTACAGGTGAAGCTTCATCATCATCATGCACATCAGTAGCAGCATTGCCTGCATTTTCCACTGAAGCAACGTATATACATACATATATAAAGATATAGACCATCTTCTTTCCTCAACCAACCTCATCTTGCCCTTCGGCGCCTGAAACTGTCACAGCAGCCAACTCTTTTGCCAAACTGTCATTATGGGGCTCGAAGATAAACGACTCTCTGGCCATTTTTTTATTATATTTTTTTTCCCTTTTGCTGCAACAGAGACAGAAGAAGAGGTAGGAGCAGAAGCAAATGAAAGAGTGATAGAGAGAGGGGGGATTACTGGCAATGCCGTTGACTTTTCATATGGCCCGCGCAGCAGTAACAATTTAAAGTTTTTGGCTATTAGTGTTGCCCTGGTAGAAATAGTTTCAAGTTTTTGGGGTGAAACTTTTCATGCCCCAAAGTGCAGTAGCAGTTGCAGCAGCATCTCATCGATTGACATTTTCTACTGCACCTTCCAACCCTATATTACTGAGTGGCCGTCATCAATCTGTGGAGAGAAGACTGAAGGAGGGGTGTGGCGGTAGGCGTTGACTTAGTTTAACTTTAGAGTTTTTTCCGCTAGCAGTTTTTGTTTACGGCATGTCAACGCCTAATGACGCGGCCATTTTTCATGCAAAATATGAGCAGCAGCAGCAACGACAGAGTGGTAAACTGGCTCGACACTGTTAGGTCAGGTCAGTTTCATTCTTGGCCAACACATACAGCACACATATGCAACTTATACATGTGTAACTATAAGCTGGGAGGAGGCGTCAGGAAACGTTTAACAAGGCTCCGCCATGCTAGCTGAAAGATAAATTGCCCAGCAGTTGGTGGTGATAGAGAAATCGGTAGGATGTAGTATAAATGCAGGCACGTGTGGTGGGGTGGAGGCGTTTTACCGACTAAACTGATTTCATGCAATTTGGCTGAAGAAGGCATTGGGCGAAAAGTTGCAACTGGCAACCGTAAATTTAGACCAAGCTACATTTGTACTTCCTGGCACAGTTTTCATTTAGCCCCCTGCCCACACTTTTGCTTACTTGGTAACTCTGTTTTGGCTCGCACGTTCTTCTTTTATTCTGTATGTGTGTGTGTGCGAGGCCAAAAATCAGAACATAAGTGAAAACTTTGGCCAATTAATGGCATCATTGAATTTCCACTTGACTTTTGAAGCTGCCAAACTGGCCCAATGACTGGGCAAAAGGGCGTTCAATTTTATATCCTTCGGCTGAATTATCCATCTCCCGCTCTCTTTCGCCCTCTCGCTTGTCCCTTCCACGCTGGGCATGTGGGTGAATGTGTGTGTGTGTGTAAAAGTTTTCTAGTGAAAAATGGCCCTTTTCGCATAGATCTCTGCTGAAGCTTGGCGGAGTTTGAGCTAGGATAAAAGTGATAAATGAATTTTGCACAAAAGTAATTAAAAGTAAAGTAACTAGCATCGTCTGATGCTTCTGTTGTTCTTGTTGTTGTCTTTGTTTTTCCTATCTGTGGTCCTTTTCCAAAAACGCGAGGGTGAGGGACAGAAAATGAAGAAGAAGATGTCTAAAAAACTTGGTCATAAAAGAAATCTAATAAGACTTTTTAATAGTTGGCATGAACTTAATTTTTATTTCTTGCCTGCGGTTGATTGATGGGGCCCAAGAAAAATTCTTCGCCACACACACACACTCACACAAAAGTTTGCCATTTTTGTTGTAATTTTTAATCATAAAATAATACCCTATGCTTCAATATATAAAGGGTATATTGGCATGAAACCTTTATAAGCTAGTATTTAATTTAAAGATAATACTTTGCGGTAGAGAGAAATAACAAATCCCAAATTGCTTTATATTACTTATATTCAAACTAAGGTCATAAATAACCAGATTCCTCGTATAGTAACTAAATATTTCCTTAAGGAGATTTATCTGGTATAGTATTTTGTTTTTTTAAAACTGACTCGACATTTTCCAAAAGACAATTCTAATAGCACACAATTGACTTCTTTCTTTTAGCTTTTTTCACACACTCAGTACTTCTTAGCCCAAGCTCTCTTAAGTCTTTACAAGTTATTGTCTTTCATTCGGTTCAATTATCTATATAAGTTTCATTTAATTTTTCAATTTTCATTTGTCTTTTCAAAAGTTTAACCAAGTTTTCTTAAGCCTCATGTGGAGATTCATCGTGGCGGCGTTCGTTTACCTTCTAAATATAAAAATTGGTCAGGCACTTTTTCAATTAAGATTTAAATTGATGATGTGTGTATGTGCGTATTTGTATGTGTATGTGAGCGTGTGCGTGCGGTTGTTTTCTGTGTGCTGATGGAAAATGAAAATCATTTACTTATTAAATCCTTTAGACAAACATTAATTTCCAACCACAAAAACAAAAAGCGCCAAGCTAAAAACCCCAAAAACAACAAGCAAACAAACAAACAAAACAGCACAGAGACTAAAAGAGTGGCAGAGAGAGAAAGAGAGAGAGAGGGAGAGAGTGAAACAGGCAGAGTGAGAAGGAGAAGTAAGAGGAGGCATTCGCCAAGTGCCTTTTCAATCGCATTTGTTGTTTGTTGACCAGGAGGAGGTGTAGGAGATGTTTGGTAGGAGGCGGTACCCAGACAAAAGCGCAAATTAACAGTTTGATTTTCCCCGCTAAACAAAAACGCAACGAAAAATCAACACAAAAACCCAAAAGCGGCAAACGAATGGCGGCCAAATCGATTTCAGGGAGGAAGCTCGGAGTTTTTCGAGGCAAGAGGAGCCGTTAGAAGTAGAAGGAAGGGGACAGAGCAGAGTAAAGCACTTTGTGAAAATAAACGAAACAAAATCAAAGCGCTATTGAATTTTCTACTAAATGGCATTTTGAAAGCCAGCAGCAAATACAAACACGAGAAAGAATAAACACAAGCAGCAGACCCTACATAGAATGAAGGTTCTCGTCGAAGTCATAGAAAAGTGCGCAAAAGTGTTACGAAAATGCCAACAAGTTCAAAATGCTTTGACATGTGCTAAAAGGGTTACATTTGGCCCCACCTCTTCACTCACACTCACACTCACCCACTCACTCTCTCACCTCGAAGTGAAAAACTGGGCATTTGCCCTAAAATGTATGCTACAATATTTTTTTGTGTAACACTTTTTATTTCAGTTTTGGGTCCAACATTTTTGACCGCACAGAGTCTCATACACACACACAAACTCGCAGATACATATTCGAGTCGAAGGTGTCATATGTCAGCGGGCATAATCACACCCTTTCACATACATGTACACACACACACACACAGTGAGAAAACGAAACCTTTGACAGGTAAACGTTCAGGTGAAAAGTTAGGTGAAATGGGGAACGACCTTTGTCAACGTTTTTAGTTTTTGTCAGGCAAAGGCAAAAATTTTTCCAAGCCAGAAGGTTGCAAAGCTTACAAGCTTTCAAGAGGGAAAGAGACAGTGAAAAAGTGAAAACATTTTATGGCTATCAAATAAATGTACTATGAAGCAAGTTAAATTAAAGCCCATCATTTAGAGAGATAGAGACAAAAATAACTGTGAATTAATGGCATACTAAACGAATTAGTGAAAGAAACTGAAACTAAATGGATAAATATAATAATTAAAGCTACTGCGCTATGATAAATAAGTAAAAGAAAAACGAATTATGACAAACTAAAAGAAAAATAATTAAATTTAGTACTATCAAAGATACAGTTTATGCAATTTATTACCAAATTCTTCAAATTTAAAACAGTTTCTTGCAAAATAAGTAACAGATTACACTGGCTTAACATTTTATACAGAATAATAGGCCAACGAAATGCCAAACAATGTCTGTATATCGGATTTAAGGCAAAATACTATTTATAGTTATTTGTTATTGCCACTTACTCGTTCTCCTTTCCCCATCGTTCTTGTCGTTTCTTTAGTTAGTCTTTTTTGGTGGCATTTTGCAATATATATTTTTGAAAAATTGTTGTACTACTCAATTTCTTCTTTCGACTCTTTTTTGTTGGCCATGTTTACGCATGAAAATTGTTGCCTTTTCAATGGGCTAACAACGGAAACGGAAGCTTCACAAATACATATACATTTTTATACATATATAAAATGGCATTTTCTTTTGCACTTTATGCCAATGCGAGGCAATGTCATGCCAAAAAAATAACGGGCCACGTTTCCTACAAAATTTGTTTGCGTGCCAATTTCAACGCCCGACTGGCGGCAAAAAGGGTGGCAAGGCAATGACATGTTGTCCGGGGGTCGGGTTATGGGGGGGTGACTGAAACTGTGCCAGTCATTACATTTATTGCGAGCACATTCAATATTGAATGAATGGCCCACAAGGATTTTCTATTTGAAATTAACAATTCAATTTCATTTGCATTTCAATGGCAAAATGTGCCAAAGCGTAGAGAATACAGCCCAAAATAGTTCAATTCAAAAGTTTCGCCTGTTCTTTTTTTTCTTTTGAGAAATTTATTTAATACTACACATATGGAGGTTGGTAACGGCATGCAAAAGATAAAATATAATTGTCCATTTATGGACATAGAATTTAATTCGAATAGTGCAATTATTAGTTGATATTTCATAGTCGTTGCGGTGTCAATTAATCATATTGATTTAGTGGCAATTGGTTAGCAACAAATTTCCCCCGAGTAGTTCACCCCTTTCTACAATTCTCAAACGCCAGCCATGGCCTTTTTTTGTTAGATTATTGTTGCTGTTGTTGTTGCTCTTAAATATAAAATATGCAAATGGAAAGCACACCAAAATTCGTTTATTAATAGATGTGTTTGTGTGTGTGTATGTGATGCATTTTTCATGTGTGAATATAGGAAAATGCGAGAAGTATTGGAAATTGAACACTTTATATGTCAATGAACAAAATGTTTTACCAACACAATTTACATTATGGTGATTCAAGATTCAATCAGTTTTCAATTACAAAATTTCGATAAGCCGTATAAACTCTTATGGAAAAATAAATAAGTTGTTCTAGTGAAAATTTTAGACATTCCTGCAAATAAATAAACATTGTTTAATAAATATACTCAATTTCTGCTTTCATTTTTTTTTATCAGGTTTTGTATTTTTTGCCATTTTTACGTTTATTTAAAAGCTTCAGACTATTATAGATAGATTTAGTATTGAAGATGATAACAGAAGCAATGAAAGTTTATAGAAATTTTTATTTTATTTTTATTATTGGGTAACCTTAGCCTGTAGATCAATATAAATTGCATACTTGTATACCTATACAGATGGATATGTATTTTTTGTCCCAATATTTATATAAATGTTAAATAAATGTTAGTCAGGCAATTTTCAATGGAACACTCGTTAGTCAAATTGAAAATTACACAAAACAATTGCCGAGCTGTAGGAGGCATAATTTATGCCTTGAATATGCAGTTTGACAGTCACTGGTTGAATGGTTTATAAATAATTTAGCCAGAAACAGGCATTCTAATCTGTAAGTTCTGAACTGTTCCCTCCTCTCTTTCACCTTTTCTATCTCTTTCTCCCTTTCGCTCTTTTGTTTCTATTCAATTATTCATTGTACAAACTCACAAGCAAGACTCTTCTGAGAAAGGGGAATCTGAGGAGTGGAGCCCGAGGTAGATGATTCAAATGAAGCGTAGGAAAAGTGGATAAATATTCCAGGCGTGAAGCTGTAAACCTCATTTACAGTAACTTCACTTGAAAGCGAACAAGCAAATCAAATAGCAAGAGCAGGAACCATCAGCCAGCAGAAAAAGGAATATAATGAAAAAACAGAGAAATACAGAGGAGTAGGGGACGTTGGCAAAAGAGGGGCTCAAAGGCATGGGGGTGATGCAAAACTTTTCACGAGTCAGCCAGTCATATGCGGCATATAAACCGAATAAAACAAAAGTACAAAAAGCAGCAACGGCAACATCAAAAAGCAGTCGTGGAAGGGGGCCGGCGATGGGTTGAGATGGGTGGAAATGTCGGCTCAACTCATTTATGAATTTTCATCATTTTCATTTCATGTTCTTTTCTCCTCCCGCTCATTTTAACTCTGTAAGTGTGTGTGTGTGTGTGAGTGTGTGTTTGGGGAGGTAAGGGAAAAACTTTTTCAATGTTTTATGTGTTATTTGTATTGCCTTTTGGCTCGTTTGTTAATTGTTACAAGAACAACAACAACGGCAACAACAGAAGAAAAATTATAACTGGGGACAAAGAAAAAAACCAAAATGAAAAGTGGAAAGTGGAAATTTCCAACCAACTTTAGCTGCATTTGCCAAGTGATTTTATGAAGCGCATAATTACACAAATTAGCATAAATGAGTGCCAAACAACTCCATTACCCAACAGTTCATCCCTTCGCCCCTTCCTGCTCCTCCTTCTCTAACTCGAA
The DNA here is from genome assembly GCA_018903935.1 of Drosophila insularis. Taxonomy (NCBI): domain Eukaryota; kingdom Metazoa; phylum Arthropoda; class Insecta; order Diptera; family Drosophilidae; genus Drosophila; species Drosophila insularis. The sequence goes on along the minus strand of JAEIFP010000666.1, from coordinate 3,561,372 downwards.
TGCCACTTGAACAGATAAAAAAAAAAAACAACAAACTGAGGCCTGGGTAAATGTTTAAAAAGCTTTTTCCATTTCGGTTTTTGGTTATAAATTATTTTTGCAAATTTTATGTAATGTCAAACAAAATAGAAAAGAAAATGGAGAATTGCAGACCCAGAGACAGAACAGAGACTCAGAGGAAAGAGTTAAGTATTTTGGAATGCAAAAACAAAAGAAAAATTTGTTGTATCCAGCCCCTCGCTTCGTTTGTGAGAAAAAGCAAAAAGTCATTTCAAATGTTAATGAGCTCGTGTAAATAGACAAACAATGGCCAACAACGGGTTGTGGTGGGTACTCCAAAAGTAGTTAAAATTTTCCAAGTGAAATTTTGAGTGGCAACGAAAGAGATAGATACTCGTAGTCAGACAGAGAATGAAAGATAGTGAAGCCGAAAGAGTGGGCGAATGAGGCTGGACAGTCTCATTCTATTGCATTTTATGGCCAGAGTCATGAAATTTGCATGCTAACGCCAGAGAGAGAGAAAGAAGAAGAGAAAATTCCAGGCAACACTCTAGAATGAGTTGATGGCTTAGAGAAGGAGGACGAATGATGGATAGAGACTGAGGAATTGCACTACAGAGAGGCAACTTCTACTTGGAGAATGTTGGCTAAACTCTTAAGCAAGTGGATTTTTCAAGTAAATCTTTCCTTGGAGAATGTAATAACGAAAACTCCAACATTATTTTTTTCTTAGCTCAACAAGTTTTTATAAGTATATATTTTTTTTTTTCTTATGAGACAAAAATCAAAACGGGTCGAGCAACTTACTTGACGGAGTTTAATGACTTGAGAAATGCTTAAGGACTTGATGGCTTAAACTGGAGTCTATGGCGTCAAAATGTCTGATTTGGTTGAGTAAGAACGAAAGTTTTATAAAAAGTCTACGATTTTAGAGATTTTCTACAAACATCAATAAAGTAAAAAATGTCTATAGACTTAAAAACAAAGTTTTATGAACAATGTTTAAAATAATAATTAGTAATATGTAAAAATTAAGCAATTTAAAAATATATTAGCTGCAAAATAGGTTTAGGTTTAAGTTTGATACCATATTTTGGGAACTAAATTAATGCCATATTCTAAATACAGCCAAAATATAGTCAACAATGTTGGTGTAAAATTGCCTCATTAGCAAAAAAACAATGTACATACATAATAATAAGTTGACTTTTTGCATTTATACACTTGAATTATTTTCGGCGTCTGCCTTGTTTTATACCAAAAGAAAGAAAAATAGATTTCATAAAAAAAAAATTCCAGCATTTGGTAAAAAAGATGATTAAGGCAGTATGGTAATGACAATTGACCAGCTGAAAGGCACACATATGTAAATTATTTAAATGATAAATGTTGCTATATTGATGTAATACTCTAATATCAATGTAATGTAATATCAATGTAATTTAATCTTTTAAAGGTTGCAGTAAATAAAGACATTTATGTGCATATATATAAAAAATGTGTATATGTGTGTTTTGGCGATTTACATACATATGTTGACCATAACTAACAAATTTAGTAATATGATGTTTTATATTAAAAAACTTCTACATAAGTACATTCCATAGGGATATTCCAACTTCTTCATCTATTATCGGTTGTCACTAGATGTTGTATTGGTCTGATCCGGATGATATCCATATCTTATCTCAAGCGGTTTTGTAAGTAGCTTAAATACCAAGATTCATTCCAATAGCTTTTCAAATGGAGGTTTAAAGTTGGACATGGCTTCATCAACTCAGATTTTCATGCTGCTCAAGAATATGTACATATGTATATACACTTTATGGGGTCAGACACGTCTCTAACATCTGACCAATTTTATAATACCCTCTAGAAGGATATAACAGTATAATGGGTTAAGCGAGGCAGTCTATTGCTTTCTCTCTTACTCACTCGTACCCACAATTAGTGATGACACATATATTATTTCATCATGGTTGCTATCGATATCGACAAGAACACGTTTTTGATGTAAAAATCTCCCGATACATTTCAGAAATAAAATCAACTCTGTAAATGGGTCAAAAGACTTAAAAAAAAAATTAGCTGCCACACTGCTCAACTTGCCAAGTCCAAGCAGTGTTGCCGTTTTCCTGAGAGTGAAAAATGCTAGAGCGCAGAGAAAAATGCCAGAAAAGGCTGAATGTAATAAAACAAATTCTGTAAAAATGGGGTAAACATTTACTTCAGCTATTCCTTTTCAAATTCGGTATCAAACGAAAGAGAAAAATTCCACGAGCACGACCTCAGGTGCGTCTTGCCGATTTATTATGTAGTTTTTGTGTAATCAACAATAGAAAAATTATGTTTTTAGCGGGATGGTAGCTAAAAGTAGCTTTTTACGGCTAAAAGAAGCTGTCAAATTTTTAGATAGTGTTGCCAGATGCCAGATGATGATGAAACTTTTGTTTGCGCTATTCTCAAGAAATGAAAAAATTTTGTTAAGTTTACAAAATTTCTTGATTTTAGAGAACAAATGTAGTTATATATAATAAAAGTACGATATTCGGCTCTGGCAGCCTCAATTTTATAATTCAGAACAAAATATTTGGCTGCCAGGGCGGTCAAACAACGCTCCAAATAAAAAAAGCGTTGCCCAACACTGAAATCTAGTTTTATTCGATTATTTCAACACTGAAATCTGGAGTAGTGTTTAAAAAGTGCTAGATCGAGCCAAAAAAGTGACAAAACGTCAACACTGAATCCGAGTCCATGCGTCAAGTGAGGTCTGACGTTAACATGTATAAATACTCGTTGAGTTTCTCCTGGTATTCATTCAGTCGCTTTCTTCTGTTGAGTTGGCACGTAATTTTTTCCTTATTATTTTCAAGAACTTAACACCGTCGGTAATTAAAAAGTCTTAATTCCAGAATCGGAATCTAAGTCCAAAAATTTTGCCAATATGTACATACGTATGTATGTGCAAATATCAATTTTATAAAATGGTTGATGGCCATGGTCGACTCTTACTTGCCCAAAACGTGCTTTTGGCTCGCCGTTTAGCATTTTTCCTTTTTTAATGCAAATTCCGAAACTAATAAATAATAAATTAAAATGCAAATTTAAACTAAAGAAGCCTATTATTGCCTCAATAAATTATTATCAATGTCAGGTATATATTAGGGTATGAATGTTTTTGGCCATGAGGAATGGGATTTAGATTAAGTATAAAATTTTAATTTTAACTATGCTGATTATTAAATACTGTAAAAAGGCATATTATCCAACATAACATTTAAATGTGTTTTCCTCTATCATTTAAAATAAATATATACTTGAGTCGCTGGTTTAGCCAGCAGTTGCTTCCAGATTGATATTATTAAAAAAATTTAAAATGTTTAAACCTAATAGCAGGCGACTTTACTTTATGTCGAAGTTCCTAAGGCTCTTGGCTTCTGACACGGTCTGAACTTCATCTCAAATACCGATCGGTTAAAACTAATAATCAGATTCTTCAGTTACAAGCTCCAGGAATTCCTGTATTTGTTCAAACACTCAGTAAAAAATCAAATCAAATCGTTGAATGATATTTACGACCATTTTAACCTTTTATTAGCCACTTCAAAGGCATTCATCTAGAATCGAGTTTGCTTTAAAAACTCGATAGCGTACATGTACTGTCATCACCTAATAATTTTTTTACTTAAATCAAAAATGCTATTATCCTTTCATTTTTGCTTTGTTTTTTTTCCGAGTCTTGATTTCGCTTTTGTTCAGCCCAGTTCATCATTCGATTCTGTTAGAGCATAATTAAAGAGATCTATCAACCTCAACGCAGTCAACTCATTAAGCTACATGTGGCAAATCACATTCTCTCAGTTTTGCCAACAGCGTCAGCACCTGTCTCATCTGCCTGCCTGCCTACCTGTCTACTGAGCGACCGAACGACAAACCAACCGACCGCCTGCCAGATGCACATAAATCATTAAAGCAGCGTTAATTGTCTGGCCAAGACATAGACGATGAGGCAATGTCCTGGTCTCCTGTCAAATGGATTTTATTGATGGCCAGGGCAGGCAGCATAAATGATTTGATCTCGTCTCCCCATTTTTGCCGATGCTAACAACTGAAGCATTTCGAATAGTTTCTCTTTAACTTCAACGTGAAGCGGTGCGAAGGGAGGAAACCGGAGGAGGTGATAAAATGTTGCATCTAACAAATGTAAATTGGCAAAACATGCTCACGATGGCCACCAAATGTTGTCTTACTAATAATTCAATTTGCTTGAGTTTCAGTTTTGCTTGTCTAATTAAATTGACACATTGACAACTTCGTGCTCATTAGCTAAGGACAGCAACTACACCAACAACAACATAAATGGTCAACATGTCGCATGTTGCATTAAGTCATTGTTGTTGATGGGGGACTAGTCGTTTGTGTTTGTTGGTATAAATAACACATGTATTTAGTTTTGTTTAGTTTATAGATTTGCGCTTATTTATGAGTCGTTTTTCCCTTGAGGTAAATATAATTCAACAGCGAGAGTTAGTTTATCAGTTTCCAGTAAATCAATCCAGTAAAGCATTAAATAAGAGCTACTCACGAATTCTTACTTTGTTCAAAAAAACATTTTGCTTGCTGGAGAACTCACTTTACGTGCAAGTTTCATTAAACTAGTTCCTTCTGTACTCATTTTAAATAGTTAATAAGTCATTCAAATGTGAAAACAATTTTTGCAATCCTTTAAACATTAAACCAATTAAACCTAACTAATGTAATTTTAAATTGGTCCTGCTTTTCAAATAATTTTTAGGAAGTTTTTATTTATGAAATGTATATTCGAAAATATGTATTCCATGTTTTGATATCGGCTTAATCTCGACACAATATATTATTAGCTTAAATCCCCCAAAAATAAAAGTCAGCCACTGTCTTCTGCACAGTCTTCATCCCCAAAGGTTTCAGACCGCTGCCTTTTGGGTTTTGTTTTAAAATATTATATCTATATACATACGTATGTATATGTACATATGGATGCTTTAAATGCATTTCATCGGTTATGAGCGACACAAGTATTTATGTTCATAATAAAATTGTGCTTCATTCATCGCAATCTTCTTGTCTTTTTCCTTATTTTTCCAAAGCAACCCTGCTGGAATCAAATTACAGTGAAACCTCGATATAACGAATCTGAGGGGGATCGCAAAATTATTCGTTATATCTATTGATTCGCTATAGGTACTGAAATGTAAAACCTTAGTTTTTTCAAGGGACTTAACAAAAAATTCGTTATATTGGGTTTTTCGTTATAACGAAGTTCGTTATATCGAGGTTTCACTGTATTCCATTAACCATGAACTATCAAAAAGGCTGCAAGTTGGAGAAATATCAAAACACTGTAAATCCGTCTTTTTAGAGTTGCATTAATTTTCCTCCAGCAAATGGTATTATAAAGTATTCTTTGAAAAATCCAAAATCTGTAGAACATTTGGCTTTTAAATGAATATATATGAAAAATCACAACCAACACTCTGTTCTGTCAGCCTACATCTTATGAAATGTTCTTAATTTCCAAAAAAGAAATGTCTAAAGCTTGTTTTTTTATATTGACTGTGCCTTGTTTTAAAATTAGTGTGCCCAACTTATACACAGTAAATTACACCTCGTTAGTGTGACCTTGAATTTTTATTAAAGGAATATCCGACTAAAGCTTTGTGAGGTTATATTTAAGAATTTTATAACTGTCAACAAAGTTATTCGAGAGATATATATTTTCTTTATAACTACGTATAATTAAAAATTGCATATTTATTGGTTGTGGTTCCATGAAAAGAGAGTCTCAAATTTAATGTAAAATGGAAAAACTCACAGAGTACCTCTCGTAATAAAAAGGATATTGTGGCTCACCCACACGCACGTTAATAGGCCACACACCATAAATCATGGAGTCGGTCAGTTGGTCGCTTGGTTGGTTACGTATATCACATGTTATTGGAACTAGTCATAGATCCCGAAACATGACCAAAATTATTTATATCATAAAAAAATTGACCAAGTTGAAAAAGAAAAACAAAAAAAAAAAAAAAAAACGAAAAAGAGAAAACAAAAACTCGAACGCAAAGCAACGCTTGATTTATTTACTAAACGTGCAAAACAAAAAGAAAAAACCTCAGCAAAAATTGCACAGAGGTCGAAATGTATGAAGGAAAGAAGGCAGGCATAGCAAATGGAGGTCCCGGGCTATTGTCTGTGTGCTTTGTTTTGTTCATAAATAATATTTCTAAGCCCGGGAACATATGTTATGAGTTCTCTCCATCTCACTTTCCTCCATATCCTGTGTGTGTGTGAGTGTGTTTGAACCGACAAACGCATTTGTCACAGTTGAACGCCGTTAACCGTTAACAATGTTGCTCATACGCCTTGCCATCGTCGTTTGCCTCTCCTTGGCCTAGGCGCACCTTAATCAGTTTGCTGGATTGGCCCGAGGTTAGCTAGTGGCACTGGAGGTAGGTAGGTTGGTTTCACTCTCAGTTTAATCGGGGTTAGACTGTAGCTTAGTCCTATGGAACTTTGTGGTTTACATTCGCAATCTGAGATGGTTAGAGCTCATCCCTCCGCCAACAAATCCAACCTCAACTTCCCTAAGGGGGCCAAAGGTTTATTCTTGATTGCTTGACTTTGGCTGATTGAGCAGATTTTGTAATCCTCTCAGTGACTTTACTTTGGTGGCGTTTAATATTTTAAGCGTAAGCGAGGTAAATAAATACAAGTAAGTCGACTTTTTTAAAATAGTCAGGCCCATGCTGAAGAGTGGGAAATCCGGAATTATGTAACCGAAACGATAAAACATTAATTGCAACTTTGTGGAAATAAAAATGATGAAATCTCTTATATTTATGTTAAAGTTCTTCATCAAAGAAAGCCCCCTAGACAGATAATCTATGTGTCAAAAGGACACACAAGAATATCGTTCAACTGATTAAGAATATATAGCCTCGGGGTATAGCTTACTTTCTTAGGTAATTTGATGTATTTTCATTTATTCTTAAGTGTGGTATTTTAGTAATACTAATTTATAATGGTTACTGAATCTTAGCAAAATGTTTTTACTAATTTTTAGGATACTTTTTGATTGCTGGATTGTATTTGTTTTACTCAAAACCAATAGGGCATACATTTTAAAATTCGTGTCTTCTTTTTCACATTAAAAAATTCTCCTAAATATCCAATTTCTAATAATTGAAACCACAATTTAATTGATCTCTTAGCTGCAAGTTGTTTAACTAGCTTTTTCAGGAAACTCTATTTGTTGAATTTTGTGTCCTGCTGTTTTTCACCTCTCACATTCAATTACTAAAATCCACTTACCCATACATTGCCGCTCCAACAGTTTATCAACAATGAATTCAAATCCATTTCTAACAACATATATGTAAGCAGACAAAAACTACATATATTTATAGAAATCCTTTACCCCAAATTAGAATAATCTCTCAACAGATTTGCTTTACAGGCGGCACTTCAGATGACAAAACATAACGAAAAAAGGACTTTGTTTTTACTCTATATTTCTACATACTTTTCTGCGTGCTCTTACCAAAAGGATGAAATGACATTGATTTAAAGTTGGATACGCTTAGAATAATAACATGATTTGCATAAAAATGGAATCAGATTTACTCTTTTTGGGATGTACTTAGCTTATATTTGTATAATATTTATATTTCTCAACATTTTTTCTTAAATATTAGAGGCACAGCAAAGGAAATGTAAAAGAGTATGAAAAATTCTACATGATCCAAACATTCAATGATCTGGCCTTTCGTTTTTCGTTATATTTGTTATCATATTTTGTATTCTGCATAATTTGCCGTTTTCCATATTCCATTTTGGACAAGTAAAAAGCATAACAACAAGTTGAAAACTTACAGACGGGCGGTGTGAAGTGGGGGAGGTGTTGTGGAGTAAGGCCCGCTTATCTCAGGAAATTTTGTGGCTAAACGCATATTCTCACAAATTTTTGTCATGTTTTTTTGGTTGTTTTACTTTTTGTTTTTTGTTTTGGTTGCTTTGCGAATAATTTAACAACAGGCACCTTTGACACTTGCAACTGACACTTTTGTTGGGGCATGTTTTGCTGGATTCTTTTTTGGTCAGTGGGGACGAATGGACAGACGAAGGATGCTTTAATTTAATATGCCGTTGACCAGACAGAAGCAAAACAGATATGGTATTTGGAAGAAGGGGAGAATAGAGAAAAAACCAAATCCCAAAAGTCTACCCAAATCACTTTTGAAACTATCTGGCGCCTTGGAGCATTTCATAGCCAAAGGGCGAAAAGAGAAAGAGCTGGAGAGAAAGTATATGAGAGAGATTTAGGGTTAAACATTTCTGACCACATGGAAAAGGTTTCGTACAAGCACACACAAACATAGACACACATATTTATGAGGTCCTTGTGGATTTTCATTGAGATAAGCGTCGGCATTTAGCCTACAGACTTAACCCTTTTTGCGCCGCTTAAAATATTTTTGCATTTTTTTTATTTTATTTTTCATCGACAACAAATTTAATGTGAACGCTTGAGTTATAATGAGCAAAAAGAACACCACAGTTTGACAGTCATTGGCAATGATGTGTATTTACCCTGAAGCTGTGGGGCAATCAATGGACACAGAATGATGATGAGTATAGTTCTCGACTAGCTCTCGTCCTGCTGATTCTTTCATATATATTTTTTTCTGTTCTTTTTGTTAACACAAATCAATTGCCTGAGCAAGCCGAGCGTAAACTACGTGCCACGCCACGTTGCGTATACGTAATGAGTTCTCCTTTTGCTCTTAAAGAAGCCAAAAAGAGCAAACAAACCAAACACAAAAAAACAGAAGATATAGAACGAGTAACGAAAATGAAACTTAAAGCAACACAACAGATAAACACGCAGAGCCAAACTAACGAGCTGCAATATGAGGATAGAGCGTATTGGGTGGAGGGGGTTACAGGGACGATAAGTAAGAGACGCTTTTTCTTCTACGTTTTTTGCTGTTGTCTTTCTGTATTTTTATTTTTTGTGTTTTTTTTTTTTTTTTTTTTTTGGAAGAAAAACTGACAACAGCATGAAAAATTGTCACTGACTGAGAGTTGTATACCACCGCCAAGCATCCTTCTTTTCCCCTTTCCACCCTCATTGCCCAAACCCTTCCTTCCTTGGCACTCAGAGTGAAACCGGAAATGTTGCTTAATAAAAACGGATATACCAATTTAGTTGTGTGCAGCAGCAGCAGGAGAACAACAAACCAACAATAAGAGCAACAGCAGCAGCAACAACAACAACAACAACAATAAGGACATTCGGACAAGAAGGAATGAGTGCCAGAATAAAACAGCAGAAACAGCAATAGCTAGGACAACCCACTGTTAGAATAAGCTTAAGAATGCAATGGAGTGGGTTACGAACTAGTTGAAGGTATGGGAAACTGCAAAAGCTCAAATAAACACAAAAATAATAGAAATTCATTTAAAGTTAAACCGAAAGTAAAACAAAGAATGCAACATACAAAAGCAACAGCAAAACTGCGATACTGAGAAAAAGTATCAAAACAAATTCTACACCACAAAATGATTGAACTAGGCAAATACCCCGCAAAATATAAAACATAAATGAGAGTTGAAGCAAAGAAAACTTCAGAATGGTGTGGATAGTTTTTTTAACTAGACCAGAATCAACTCTCCTCTCTCTCTCCCTCTCTTCCAACTAGTAATTAAATGGTATAACCAACTTGGTATAAAAGCAAGATAAGGGTAGAAAAAGGAGAACTCAGACAATCTTTAATATAGGAAATTTTCTACATATAGTTACTGTTATAATTATAACAAAAGTTAAATTGGTAAACTTGGAGAAAAACAAAAAAAAGTTAAGTAGAACATTGTAAAATTTTGTATAAGAACTCTTTTTAATTCGAATTGATTTATATGTACTCCTAAAAGAAATACTCGTAACAATTTTAAATTCTAAATTAGGAATATTCTATCTATACCTAATTTTCGTAAATTCTATACTATTCTCTATACCCTCACCTTAAATCACAGTGCAAAACTAATGCAAGAGAAAAACAAAACTCCAGTTAGCGTTAAAATGCACAGCGCAGTGATCAGGATCAGGAATGACAATGGGCTGGTTTCAAGCTGGGTAGCTGTGGCATGTTGAACATATTTGCTGAGCTAACTGTGCAACAAAAAGGGTTAGAGGGAAAGGGGAAGTGGTAGTTCAGACGGATGGATGGATAGACGGACGGGTTTACTGTCGCTGAAGTTTAGCACACAGCTTACAGCTCGAGTGGAGTTTTGTTCGGTTACTTTTTTTTTTTTTTCATTTGGCCCCTCCCATCTGGGGCTCCTACTCAATAGGAACCACCTCCGACCAAACGAGAGTTTTCTGCTCTTGATGGTGGCCAGGCCGCAATTTTTGTATTTTAGGTTTTTAAGCTTTTTAGTTTTCGTTTTCTTTTTTTCCGTTTTTTCAGTATATATATTTTTTGCCTTGCTTTGTTTTGCGGCCAATGCAGCTCGTTTACGTTTGAATGCACTTCTGTGTTGCCATGAGAGTAAGGCAAAGGTAGGCAAAGGGTAGGGGTTAGGTCATTGGGGGTTTGTCTAAAACAAATGACCAAAATGACACATGACCAGTTCGAGCTGGGGCAGGCCAGGCTAAAACCCGGTCAAATGGCCTCCAAAAATGTAGGCCAAAAACTTGAAACGAAACCAATACAAAAACAGGGGGGAAACACTGTGCAAAATAAAACGATACGAAATGAAATTGCAGTGTTCCTTTATGGGGTTTCATCTATAACTCAAAAATTTATCATAATTAGGCGTCCCAGGGCACAAAAGTGCAATCCTATTGACGTGGGTTCAAAATGGGTGTTCAGGTTCTCAATGAACGAAATCGTGCGGAAAAATTGACTAGAATTTGGGGTCTATAACCCCATCCAGGAAAACGGAAAAGGAAGTGCGTTTTCTATGCTTAAGAACAAAACTGAACTAATGGCTGGGAAAAAAATTTTGTTTCAAGCTGTGTGCACGAGCGAGTTCAAACGATATTCCCTACCTCTGTTTACCCTGTCTCACTCGTTTTGTGTATTTCCGCGCATGTTTTGTTTTTTTTTTTCTCTCTTTAGGCAAGCTGTCATAAAAATTCGCCATAGGAAAAACCTACGCAATGTTTCCTACGTTGTTTTTGTTGTATTTATTTTTCTTCTTTTTTTTTCAAATGAGCACAAACAACAGGAAGAATAAAAGCGACATGCTGAGTTGATATAGGGAAACAGAGGGGCTTTTCCTTTTAAAAGGAGTAAAAGATAAATAATGGCTGACATGATGCTTGCCTCTAAAGCTTTGGTGTTGGCAATAGGCGGCATAGAGTAAAGAGTGGGAGGAGCGGGGGGGAAAAAGGAATTGTATTTTCCACGCTAAGGACATGATTGAGGGCATTGCCATAACCTAGGGTTCTATAGCACATATTACTCAACAGTTTAGATAAAGCTAAAGAAATGGCCAAATTGCCACACAAATACGATGATAGATAGCCAGATGACTCAATTAGTGATGCGATAATGTCTCGTACGTGTGTGTGTGTGTGTGTGCATTTGTTGTAAAGTGGGAGATAAAGTGTTAAGGAAAAAGGATAAGTGAAATTTGACACATCAAACAAAACAGATGTGACTTGGAAAAAATGATGCTAATCAGGCAAATTCAAAGCTAAATTTGGTTGGCTTAATTTCAATGAAAGAACATATATGGAGATAATCTGATATCTTTAGAATTTATTTCAATTTGTATTAAATTTAATGCTTAATATGAATGATTTAGCTTAGTTGAAAGTTCTAGTCTTAGGCAAAAAGTATCTTTACGATCTTCAAGCCTTCAGGACTGACACGAAAATCTTTTGGAATTAAAATGGCTAATAAAAGAATATATGTAGCTTAATATTATAATATATAATATATATAAGAATTTTAAATTACTTAGATATTGATACATATAAAAAAAATATATTTTGGTATCAGTATTTAGCTTTACTCTTAAATACTTAAAAGTGCTTTACAAGTTTGATGAAATTATATACATCTTGCAAGCGCTTTAAAAACTTCTAATAAAATAAATATTTATATATTTAAATAATGCTATATCTAATTATCACAATTTTTTTAATTTTATGATAGCGTGGAATATAATATTAAAGAATTTTTTTAATACATTGTCTGATCTTAATTTTTTGATGCATCAACAAAAAACATAAAGATATGTTTTATAGAAGAAACATATTTTTTAGTTTCAAGTCTGCTTTCATTTGATGTATAGCCAAAATAATTAAATATTACAAATTTTTAAATTAATTAAAAATAAATCTATTAAGAACATCTGTAATCTTCTGAAAGATATTAGAAATTTATTTCACAGTCAAATCTTAGTTTACATCTGACTTAAAGTCGGCACGAATTGCACAATTTCGAATTGAAATCAATAATGATTAACCATGCAATTTGGCTTTTGTCAGAGGTTAAAATTGGATGCTTATTGGTTAAATTAAGGATAAAATGAATTCCCAAATGATATGTTAAACTACAATAATAATTTTATGCCAGTTGATTTGTGCGATATTTAAACTTGAATACAAAATTTACCACTGTCTATGGCTAAACATTAATTTAGCTTAATTTGATAACAACAATTTGCAGACTGCTGTCGTTTCATTCATGCCATTAAATCGTTTGAATTGTTATAGAAACGTTGATATATAATTTAATTTTGATTGCCTTCACAACTAATTGGTACAAAGGGAAAAGGTAAAATGCTCAATTAGTTACGCTCAATTATCGAATAGAAAATATCTTGGAAAATGTGTAAAATTTACTACGAAACAAAAGGCACTTTTTATTGTTGTTGTGAAAATTAAATGTCAAGCACACACATACAGAGACTCGCACACACTCGCACACACAATGGCCCTAATTAAAAACCATAATTTAATTAAGAGGCGGCAGCTGGGACAGGGGCAATTTGGTTAGGCTCCAACAAAAGAGTGGAGAATTTTGCAGTGACAGAGCAACCTTAGCCAGACTAAAGCAGCTTTCAGCTTCTGGACCAGCTTTTGTCTCTTTTGACCACCTTTTGCTTTTTCCATTCTGCTCTTTTATCCCCTCTCATTGTCTCGTATTTGTTCATGTTTCTGGTACAATTTTGTCTGAATGTGTTAATGCAGTCATAAATTCTGTGGCAAATGTTGCTGCTGCTGCTGCTGATGATGTTGCTGTTGCTGTAGCTGCTGCTGCTGCTGGTGTTGTTGCAGTCATTTGTAGTAGTTGCTGCATGTTTGCCGCAGCAACTACAAAATATGTGAGAGGAATACATATCTAGACATATTTAATTTTCAACAAATTAAGTTTAATGTTTTACAATTTAACCGCATGATTTATGCAGTTGACTATCCTACATATGGCTTAAATTGCATCAAATTAAATGGCAATCAGTTGGCAACAAAATAAGGACGGATAAATTTGTCTCCAAAATTGGATGGTAATTCACTTTAAGTTTGTCAAATTTCCACTTAAAGTATCTGCTAAGTTTATTCCACATTCTCAATATGTGGTCATTAGGCGTGACTTTGCCATAGACCTCTTCTCTTTCTGTCCATCTGTCTTTATTCGGACGCCTCACCTTTCGCACGCTCTTGGCCAACTGTGCGTGCCCTATTGACTTGGCTCTATAGAATGCAACTGAGCCGCAAAAGTCAATTGTATGACTGCGGAAATGAATGTGTTTTGGACATGGATACAGTCAGAGGCGTCGAATACAAAATATTGACCCGTAATAGGCTTTGAAATTGAAGGAACAGCTTATGGAACTGTTTTGGCCTTGGTCACAATGACCTCTGGCCAAAGATTTTCCAAGATTGTTGTCATTCCTTGTACCCTTTTCACTATGCCCATGGCGAACAACTTGCAAACTACAATGACTTCAAGTCACATTTTCATTCAAAATGCAGTTGCAATTTGCAGTTGATTTTTCATTTCTCATTTTCTTTTCATGTGCCTTCTTCGTCCCCTGGCTAGATATTTGTTCATTTGTCTCTTTGGCTTTCCTCACTGCCCACTACCCATTTTGTCTTAATGTTTGCTTTCCTTTGGTCTCTTATAAATCCACTTGCTTGCCAGTCACTCTTCCACATTTTCATCCTCACTCCTACCGGATAGATTTCTCTACGTTTGCTTAGTTTGCTTTAACTGTTTTGTTAGGGTTATGATGGTTTCCGTTTGTCTAAAGCTCCATGCGGCACTTAAGTGAACTTTAAACACTTTTATTAATGGCATATTATGTAATATACGTGCCCAGGCCCGCGGCTCTCCATGGAGAAGTGCTTGGGTTGGGCTGGGTTTGGTTAAAGAAAATCATGCGCGGAGGGGGGATGATGGTGGTGGTGGGAGTTTTGTGTGTAGGCCAACTTTTCCCACACATTACTACTAGCTGCAAATGTTTTAATTAAAGTGAAATTGGGTATTCTGAGTGGCACACACAGCCATTTCTCCACCTACCCCCCTTCTTCTACTTTACTTTCCGCACTCAACGTATCCGCAATCCCAACTGCTAACATTGCCAACTGCTTAGCCAGATGTTACGCATACGCAGCGTAAAAACTTTTACCCAACCCAACCACCCAAACAGTCGTCATCATAAGCTATAGGAATATGAGTTAAAAGTTTCGTTGTCTTTTGAGTATATTAGCTAGGCAAATCGTTTTGTGTGAAACTTCAAAAGGACAACTTAAGAAACTAGAAAATATCTTTTAAAATATTTATCTACTATCAATGAAAACTGCTAACTTTAAACTTAATTTAAACTGACTTATAACTAATTTAAAACATTTTTATGAAGTCTACTTTGAAATGTATCAAATTTACAATCTTCAAATTTTTTTAAAATTTTCTCTCATTAATAAAACAAAATTTTTTCATTACCATTAGAATACTTCTTGAAGTTACCTTCAGAATATTTGAAATATTCATAAAATGCAACCATTACCTTTTAATTGTGTTAGTTTCTGGTTAGACTTAA
Organism: Drosophila insularis; assembly: GCA_018903935.1. Taxonomy (NCBI): domain Eukaryota; kingdom Metazoa; phylum Arthropoda; class Insecta; order Diptera; family Drosophilidae; genus Drosophila; species Drosophila insularis. Next base: position 3,546,279 of record JAEIFP010000666.1, on the reverse strand, counting down.
TTTCGATTTTCTTATTTTGGTAGAGAGTATTTCTTGGTCAATTATTTGTTAAGTGATTGCTTTCACTTTGCCATAATTGCTCTTCTAGGGCTAAAACCCTTTTGCCAAGTCATCATCATTCCAGATTTGCAGATCCACACATACATATGCATATGCATATCTCCTTCAACGTACTCATTTCTCTGTGTGTGGCAGTGTGTCTGTGTGCGTGTGTTGGCTAAGCAAATACTTTTTGCTCCACACTCGGTCTCATATTACGTATAAGCAACGTTTGCAGTTAATTTGCAAAATGTTTCACATACTGGCTTTTTAATGAGTTGTCTCATTGGTTGGGACTTAAAATCTACAATTCCTCCTACAAATCAGGCACCACTCCCCATGACGAGTAGTACCTTCCCTCTTAAAAGGTATTTGTGCTTGCTATGGCATTACTGTGACAACTTTACTATTAAATTCCAGGATAGGATTCCCAAAGCTTTTGTTTACCATTCAATTGGCAAGGCAACTCCCTTCGATTGTTAATACCTGCCTTCTTCTTCGTCCTCTTCCTCTCATTCGCTGTCTTGTCTATCTGTTCTCGGTCTCGCTTATTATACCTTAGATGAGGCTATTGTATGTCAACCTTTAGTTTGTTGATTGTCCCTCTTGCACTAGTTGCAATCGAAGTATAAATTAGAAAGCATACACCATTCCACAAAAGTCTTCGTAAGGGACTTGCCCAGACTCTTTGTTCATGTCATCAATACATTACTAGAAAAAGATAACTTTATTTATGTATGTACATATGGATGGAGATATATATAGTAAGTTGATAGTTGCCGGAATTGCTATAAATAAAAATTGCTTAGACTTAGAGATGGAGGAGGGAAAAGTTTTGCACATTTCAGAGGTTAAAAAGTAATATATTTTTAGAGCAACAAAGCAAAAAGAGGCGAGACTACATACAATATTATATCCACAACAACAGCTACAAAAGTACAAGAGCTACAACAATAACAATAGCTGCCGGGTTGTTAAGAGCAGAAATTCGCATTAAGCTGAAAGAAAAGCAAAATAAAGGCCGAAACGTTAGACGAGAGAGGGAAAATGGTTGTCTCAACAAGGGCAAGCCACAAGTAAACGAGCCAAGAGCAGCTTGTTTTAAGTGTAATACCAACACACACACTCACACATGCCTAGAGATGATCACACATACACACACATAGACACACTGTACATTAGTTGCATTGCTGTCTCATCCTGTTTTCTTCTGTTCTTGCTGTTGTTTTCTGTTTCCTTGTTTGTCGGCGTTGTAGCATGAAATCTTTTTAAAAAATATTACACGCACACACACCTACATACTGCCAATCCCACACACACCCACACATACTAACATGCATCAGCTACATACATCTACTACTATATAACAACAATGCCAAAATGCCATAATTCTTGTCGACGCACAAAAGTATGCTACACTTTATATGAAATAAATAATTACAAACAAGTCAAGCAGACAACCAGAAACATATCCAAGAGAACGTGAAAGCTAAACAGATATACCCAACATGGGCGTAGCCAAGAGCAACGACAGACCTCTTATTGCTTATATTCTAATTGGGTTAAAACTCCATAATAACCAAAAAAAAAAAGGTTTTAAAAAAGTAACATTCAATTATCAAGATTTTATTATAGATTGGCTATATATTAATTGCGATTTTCAAGCGATGCAAAAAAATAAAAAAAAAATAACCTGCAAGGCATATTTGTAGTAAGACTTCAGGATTATTTCAAATCCTTTTCAGACTCAAAAAAAATTGTACTAGCCCAACTCGGATATATTTGTATGCTTCAAGGAAGGGATATTTCTACGTCCCTGTTTCATTGCAAGAGATTGGAAAGAAATACAGGAAAGAGTAGGAAGGCGGCCAGGAAGTAAATGTTGACGCCGACAACAGTCAAAATGCATATATATTATGGTTGTTTTTATACTCTTACATGCGGTCAATTGCTTCTAATGACTTTGAAAATGGGTATAACGACTATATTGACTAAGTTACAGTCTTTTAAGTCTTTTAAGTTTATAAATTTCCATTGGCTTGACTTAAATGATCTCAACATAATAAAAAAAAAGGTTGTTTATATTATTATTCTTGAAATAGACAATCATTATGCTTATCCCAATAATTACCTTTCAAATATTTTATTTTACTATTTTCTACTATTACTATTTCTAGTAAATTAATGTATTCGTTAAAATCAAAAGATAACAAATAAAACATGTTTTTAAAAATATGCTTTAATTTCATGCATCTTTAGTTGCTCAAGTGTATTTTATATTCGTTAATGCATTTTCCTTTATTGTATTTTTTCCCATTTTTGTTTTGATTCCATTTGTATTTATGAAGACGTCGTCGACCCCAAAACAACTTCACTCTCACACACACGCCAAATGCCGACGACAAACGCAAAAATAAGTACAGAACAAAAAAAAAAAAAACACCAACAACATTGAAAAAGGACGAAAAAAAAAAAACGACAAAGTGCAATGTGAACGAAAAAGAAAAAAAAACAACAACTTTTGTGTTTTCTGTTTTGTATGTGTTTTTCGGTTTGGCTGCATTTGCCCAGACTTGACTTTTGCTTGGCATCTCTGGCCTAGGCAAATGAACCAAAACGTAAACCAAACTTCTACTCAACACCACCCCGACTTGGCATACAATTTGCCTTTCTCCTCTGCCCCTGGCTCAATCCATCTGTGCACTCATTCAAGTGCTAGTGAGCTGTGTGCTTTTGCATTTATGAATGTTTAAGCATTTTGAGTTGACAGACGAAGCCCCAAGTCAGAGTCAGACTCTAAGTTGGAGTTGCAGTCGTCATCAGAGTTGAAGGGAAAAGTCAGAGAGGAAACAATTGAAAAATTCATAAAACCAAAAATAAAACTTTATTTAAGTGCGAGTGCGTGAGTATTCTTACTCTGTATGTGTGTGTGTAACTCTTGGCTAATTATTACAAAATACTCATAAGTACACACAAAGAGAGCAAACATTCACATTACACCGACTGCAAAACTGTAAAATGAGTTAAACTTTTGACTGATATTCTTATGAACTCTGTCAGATCTTTTTTAGGAAAATGAATAGTAAATTATCATACAAGATTTCTCATTAGAAGCCAATAAATCGATTTTGTAAATCCAGTAATCTATTTAGTTAGCTTTATACACTATATAAATAAATACACAAAACTTTTCTCTGTGTATTTATGCAAACAACTTACATTAATATTTAAAAATTTATAGAAAAAAAAAACGGTTTCCAAAAAGAGATGAGAACTTTAAAATTTCATAGTTATTTGCCTGAAGCAATTTTTCCCAAATATATGTTTGTCTCTGACCCCTCAGTCGTCTCTCTGCCCCCTGCACTTCAACTTTTCTTATGTTATGGTAATTTGTGTTGAAATGAAGTTAAATAAACCAAATGAAAACTATATTTATGTGTGTGTGTGTGTATGTTTATATGTCTGTGGTACATGCATAACTAACTAAATACAAAGTTCTCCGTAAGCACAAATATTATTATGCAATTCATTCATTCATTCGCCAAGGGCCACTGAGAGGGCCAAGAGCCACTCACTCATAATTACTTTTATATGGAAATCGGTGTTCACCAGCGATAAATATACATAAGAGCAGAGTTTTATTTTCTCTTTTCTCTATTTTGTAGTGGGGTTACAGATTTTTTTTATCATTCTCTTTTAACTGATTACACATACAGTAGTTTCTATATATTTTGTTTTTGTTAATCTGCAAGAGTTTTTGTGCTTCATCGTTTTATATAATTCATATTTTAGTAGGAACACTATTCGCATTAGATCTTTAAAAAACCTTCATGTTAAATATTGTATACTCTAAGTAACTATTAAAAACATTATTTAAACAGAAAATTTACCTTAGCGATGGCTTGAAAAATCAATTTTAAAGAGTCTTTGACTTTCAATTTAGTTTAATACATCGTGATTGATGACAAACGACAGCCTAGAAATAATAATTTAATTATCTTGAAATTGCATTATATTTATTGGTTTTGTTGCTCGGCATTCGACATGCTGCTTAAACAGGTATATTTATCTAATATAAGAGAATAAGTCCCTGAAGTCATTTTGTGAAATATTTCAATTACTGAAATATGTCAAATATTCCATGAAAGTTAGTTTCCAGATAACATTTGACCGAAAATGCCATTCATATTCAGTACAAAAATAATTTAAATAATCCTGAGAATGCCTCTTTTGGATTGAGTATTTTATATTTGTAATAACTCGATTTAAGTAAATAAAAAAATTTAATCAGTTTTCTGGTTACCCACATATATCAAGTCTTGCTTCTTTTTTTCACAATTTTCATATACGGATAAACAACTGTTAATTACAATAACAGTATGACAGTGTTGGTGAAAGAGAACGAGGCAGAGAAAATCGGCAGGAAGACGAAGAGAGCGTTGGATGCTAAATAAATGGACGAATTGAATATGCAGCTTCCACGTAAATTGAGCTGTTTGTTTTTTATGCCACAGCGAAAATCTCAACGCAATATCCAAATGCATATAGAGTTTTATACTTTTTTACTGAATATAAAACTGAGCGGAACAATGAAGAGCTAGTAAAAATATATATATATATATGTACATATAGTATATTTCTACATATATTTTACAAAAAACAGATTTGCGCAAACAACAAGAGTGGAGGAAACGAAAGCAAAAGAGAGCTGGGATAAAATAAAATGTGTAAAAAATAAAAAAACAACACACAGAATTTCAGGCAGACAAATTAAAACTAAGCGCTGCATGTGCAAACAACCTTCCGTTTCCCTCCCTCCCTCCCTAGACCCCTATGGCAAGCACTCGACCCAATGGCGACCACTCGACCATTTGCTCCATTTAGTTGTAGACTCATATACGGACCAGAACATACTTATATGTACATATACATAGTTGCAGTTGGACTTGGCAACTAAACTGCGTCGAGAGTTTTATTTACCCAATGCTTCTCAAACTGTAAACTGACCACACGCGGTGGCAGCAGCAGCAGTAACAGAATCCAAGTGTTTATTTCATTTTGTTAAAATAACTTACAACATTCCGTTAAGCAGTTTCTCATAGATAACAACCAATGCATATATATTTATTATTTAGATTCTTTTAACTAGTAATATAAGTTACTCTAAAAGTACTTGCAGGATTAGGAATAAGTTTATAAGTACTTTCTGCAAGACTAAAAAACTGGCCTGATCTTCATATCTTTGAGTGAAACTACCTATTTTGAGACTGTCCTTATTCCTCATTCAATTGTTTGCGTGATATTATACCATGTATCAACTTATTTCCACTCCCTTGTCCAACAAATTCCATAGACAGATTCCCACTAGCGGCTCCAAGCAACTGCCCTGTACACGCAAAAGTGAACATGTTTTTGTTGTAGGACAATATCCCAGCAAAGTGAACTATAACCTATTTGTGGACACCTAATAAACAGGATGAATTTATAGACCACCCAGTGCTAGGCCAATTGCAATGCAACCAAGCCCAATTCGTATACACTCGCCTTTGGTTGTTACTTTACAAATTAGTTCAAAGGTTTAATCCAAGGCCAGTCCAACTGACTTAGAAGTAGATTGCAGCAATTTCCACATGAGCTAAATATAATTTTTTATAGGCCCAAATTCATTTGACCTCTTGTCAAAAAAAGATCTATGTAGCTCTAATCTAATATCTATATTTTCTGATGATTGATTTATTTGAAACATAAGTTTCTTGTTTTTGTACAATTTCACTTCTGTCTGTTGTTTTTTTTTTTTTTTTTTTAATTATTAACAATTCTACATTCTTTAAAATCAACATGTTTGCCATCAGTTACAATATTTAAAACATAGGTATTTTAAAATAAGTAACTTGAAAAGACCACAGAACCATAAGATAGGCAGATTCCCCTATGAAATCTAAAAAGTCTGAATCTAGAATATATCGAATTTTTTTGGGAATTCGCTGAATAATTATTAATTTAATATTCAATATAATGTAGACCTAGCTTTCTTTCATGGGCTTAAAGATTTTCTCCTAATTTCTTTCATCGATAATCCCTCACATTTTCTACTTTCCTTTTTTAACAAAAGTCGTTTCTCTGGTAATAGAAAAACTTTTGTTTAACAATTCAATCAAAATGTTGACCTACCATACCCATTCATCATTCATTGTTTTAAACAAATTTGTTTTCAATTGTAGGAATTTCTGTTTTTTGGAACAACCCTTTTAGATCAATTTACCAATTTCTGTAAAGCTTTCTGCTACTGTTGCTACTCTATGGCATGTGCATTATTCATTTTGTGGTTTAGATTTACAATTTTCTACGAATTTCGCAATGCAATATTTCTCTATCTCTCTCTCTCTCTCTCTCTTTCTCGCTCTCTTTTTTTGTTGTTACTCTTACAACGATTGTTGTTGTTTTTGTCTTGTTACAACATTTCGCGTGTATTTATTGATTTTTGCGTTATATCAAATAAATCAAATCAGTTTACAGTTGAGGCAGCTAACTGGATTTTGACATAACATTCGTTTTAATTAAATATTCTGTACGATGGAATTGGGAACAAATGTTTGAATTGCATCTCAATTTCAATTGGTTTTTCGTTTCTTGTTCTTCTATTGTAGGTCCGGTGATCCTGGGATTGTTAAGTTTGACTCGGGCTGATGATTCACTGGACACACGTGAGGGCGTTGATCTGGTGCTCAAATGTCGTTTCACCGAGCATTATGATTCAAGTGACTTCACCTTCTATTGGGCCCGCTGGACCTGTTGTCCCACATTGTTCGAGAATGTGGCCATTGGCGATGTGCAGCTTAACTCGAATTATCGGTAAGTGTTTTGCCTCTGTTCCGGCTTCAGCTCTTTGCTTGTGCTCTCGTTTTCATACTTATTGTCCCTGTCGTTGTCATTGTCCTTTTTTGAAATGAAAGCAATGGGCTGATAAATCACAGTTGGCCTCATAAATTCAACACTGATGGCTGTCAATAAGTACCAGGCGACAGGCTGTGGGGTCGAGTGGGGGGCGGATAGGCGTGACTGCACATTTATTTAATTGCCTGCATGACATCGACACTCAGTGAAGAAGGAGTCGAGGAGACGAACAGTAGGTGAAGCTCTTGGCCCGAAGCCATCTCGCTGGATTGTGCTCTCGCCGTTTATTGATAAAAGATGAAAGATGCGAAAGTCGATGGGCGATGTGCGATGTGCGATGCGATTCGATGCCGTTCAACTGTTAAATTTATTAAAATTGCCAACGACAACAAGGACGTAAGGACTTTAGGACTTTTCGACGTCCGATGTCATCGATGGCTTGTACATCATTAAATGTTCATCTGGCAGGCGATAATTCATTCTCGCTAAGAGAAAGAGCAATACGCAGAAATGTAGAAGAGGGACTAAAGGACTCGCCAGGCAAAGAGGAGAGCGACGGTTGGCAATGTAAACAAGACGCTGCTTCAAATGTGGCAGAGCCATCAAGACCAGCTGGCATTCAAAGCAGTAGAAATTACTTTTTCGCTCATCATCATCATAGACAATGGGCCAAATTGACAATCCTTACAAGCTAACAGATTAAGTAGAATTTTACAAGTATTTTCGAGAAATTGCTAGAAGTGTAAAGGAATTAATTTTCTCTTAAAAGGTTATTTTTAAGGAACTTAGCTCAAAATGACTAGAAAAAACTGTAAAACATCATCAATTCAGTGAATATAAATTAGAAAGCACTTCAATAACACGAATATGTCTGCTGAATCTAAATTTTCCACATATTTTCTTTGTACATATTTTTCCACTGTCTTACATTGCGTATACGTAACTTCATTAAAGCTTTCACTCTGTGCCTTTAAATTTATTTGAAGCAAATGTGTTGAATATTGCCAGCTCAAGCCAAGCCCAGCCCAGCCATCACATATTTATTTATTAATCATAATAATCATTTTGCAAAAACATTTTGAGCGTGAACAACAGAACAAGAGAAGCACAAAGAGAGACAGAGGCAGATAGAGAAAGAATGAGACAGAGCGAGAGAAAATAAAAAACCATATTCAATGCGGCGTATGCTGCAAATCGTTTGGAAAATTTCAGAACAGAACATTCAAAATACATTACTGAGGGAAATGAGATGAGACGAGAATGTAAGAGAGAAGGGCAGAGAGACAGAGACAGAGAGGGGCTGAGGGCAAAAACACGCCTACCACAAACCAAGAGACAACAAGCATAATAAATACATGATATATGTTCCTTTTTGCTGAGTAACAAAAACGACAAGAAAGAAAAAATGTATAAAAAATAGGCAAGAAAAAATAATAACAAAATGGAATAAAAATTATTACAAAATTTTGCTAATCGCGCGTTAAACAATTTGCTTGATTTATGTGGTGCAAAGAGCTCAAGGCGCGTTGAAGAAAACTTCTCAAATTTGCAGGGAAAATTTTAATACAAAAATCAAAAAATAAAAAATAAAATGTTCTCTGCAATTGAGACTGAGCATTAGATTTAAGAATTGCCGAGAGAAGAAAAGAGAATTCATTTGAATTTAATATATTTAGTATTGTCAAATATCTACCAATTAAATAAAATTAAATAAAATATTGGCCTACATCTCGATAAACTTAATATTTCGTAAATATTAAAATTTCTATGGGTTATTCATATATAGTTATAGCTATTCTTAATTTTGTACAAAAGACACATATTTGTATGTGTGTTATAAATAATTTCTTAAATTTTAATTTTTTACTTTTCTTTAAAAAAATAAAGATTAACTCCTTTAATGGTAAAAGTATAAAAAACAGCCATTAAGCTGGAATCGAACTAAATAAAGAACTCGCCTCTTGTTAGCAACAAAGAAACACAATAGAAGTTTTCCAGACAAAACGGGATCTTCAACAAAAAAGAACAAGAAAAAACACGAAAAACTAAAAAACAAGAGAAATGGCGAAGGTTTTCCATTGACACCCGAAAAACGAACAAAAAAAAAAACAAAACAAAAGGCTAATTGGCATGTTAGACAAAAGGCTTTCTGCTTCTTTTTTCATGGCTTTTAATGGAGACTGGTCTGAAGCATTTAGGGCAGGCGGTTCCCTTAACTTGCTTGTTGTATTTTTTTTTTATTGTTCCATCAAAAGATAAATTGTTTTTTAAATGAATTCAATAAAGCATGAAAAAAAGGCGTAGCCAAGCGAGAATAGAATTGAGAAAAAAAATATTGAAAGGGGGAAAAATCTAAAGGAAGCCCACAAAGGCAACAACACAAATATATAAAACATCTATACAGATACATATATATCTATATATATTCAGTTATAGCTTATTTGCATTTCAATTTGCATAAGTGTAGCCATACACAAATATTTTACATATATTCCTATATAAAGCTGATAGATGTGATCCACCCACATGTCGCGACATTCATATGGAGGCGTGGCAACACGTGTTATCCGACAAAACAAAAAACACAGCAACAACAATAACAGCAACAGCCCAAAGTCAGACCTATATATTTTGATGTATGTCTGTTGGCAAGGTAAAGGTTAAATGTTGACCCGCATAAAAGAGAGACGCACGAGAGTCAAACAAGAACGAATCATTGGTGCGGGGAGTGATAGGACTTTCCACTGATAACATCCAACGTTTGCATAAATAGCATAAAGCAAAAAGAACAAAACAACAACAACAAAAAAATTATTGCCACACATCCATCACAAAATTCCAAATGTGTCAGCTTGACTTGGCAACAGACATTGACGACAGCAGGAGAAACACTACTAACAAACAGGAGCGGTTTCTATGCCCCTCAGTGTTTCCTCCTCAATAAAAATACAGAAACTTCTCAAAATTTTAGTTATGAATGATTTCCATTTCATTTATTTTATTTTAGTTTGCTTAATCTTAAGAATATGAAATTTGTTAGGATCGAATACTTGAACTGTCTTGAATATTAGAGGGTATTTAAAGTGAGAGGGAATGATTTTGATCCCATTACTTGATCTTACCGCATTCAGTTATAGTCCGTTCCTGAAAGTAGTTTCTAAAATAGAACATTATAATAAATATAACCAAATATTGTATACGGAGCATAAAGATTGAAAGCGAAATGAAAAAGTCAATACCATTGAAGACGTTTCCTCTTTTGGACTTTTTTTTTTTTCTTTGGTCTATCTCGACTTTCCCCATTGAATTTTTCTCTCTGTGGGCAAAAATTGTTTGATTTTGTATTTTTTTTTTTGTTTCTTTTTCTTTTTGCCTTTTTGTTTTTACCACAACAAAAGATGAGTGTGGCTTGCTTATTTATTTATTTTCTGCTTGCTAACAAATCAAAATTAAAAATCGATAGACAGCATGAGTTTCGTATTAAATTTTCTTTTAATACAATTGAAAAATGCCTTCCGCAGGCGTCGCTGATGCTCATATTGATGCTGAGTTTCCATCTTCGATTTTTTCTTTAGCTCCCTCTCTTTCCCTCTATCTGTTCAATGAAGAGCAAATTTTGTTGATTGTTTGACCCCTGCCTTTCACTTCCTTTATCTGATTTCTTTTCAATATTTGTGGCACTTAAACAACAACATGAAAAAAATGCCAATATCATCATCATTTCGGAAAACACAGAGCCAGAGGGGAGGGTACAACTTCAGGAGGGAAGGCAATAAAATGGTTATCCATCAATCTTTTAAGTGGAAAATGTTTCCATTCCAAAACTAATCTTTGGATGATGGAATATAGCAATTTTGGTAGCAAAATTGGCAACTCGTTTCTAGCCACATTGAAATCATTTAATTGCCTTAAACATTATATGGCCTGGCCAACACTGATTTAAGCGATTTGCAATCGGCCAAAGGGCAGGGCAGTGTTTCATGGATATCTCAACTAAAGGGAGGAGATGATGGGAACGGGGCTGGGCGGTAAGCCTTAGTGTTCTGCCATGTGGCGCATTGTTGCTGTGATTGCTCCTGCCGCTGCTGTTGGTGAATTGTTTTTGTTGGTTCTGCTGTTGTCGTCGCGTAAATTAATTTCACTGGCTAAGCGTAATTTAAAGTTAGCTTAAGCCTCCAGACATACGTAAACCCACATACCACAACAATAAAGGCACACACATACATATGTAGGCAGGACACCACAACAACATGGCCAATGGGAACCTCATCCTTTGGGTTTTGGTTCTTGGCTGGTTCGTGACTGTTTGGCTACCCGCGTTCTGACCTTCTCTATGCAAATACGCATACAATAACAATTGCTGGAGGTAGTCAAAGGATAGTCGACGGCAGCGTTTCATATGAAGTTCATAAAGCTTTTGCCAGGCATTGAGTCAAACCGCAGGAGACGGGCGTTATGAAGAGAAGCAGCAGCAGCAGCAGCCGCTAGAGAAACCAACCATAACCAAAGCCCACACCGGAAGTTGTCCGCTGTACGAAGTGCGACTTGTCAACGTGTACTTCCGGCCGCCATTCTTTGCCGCAACAGCCCCAGAGAGCAAAAGACCCGAGTCGAATGCGTGAGAGTGAATGAGATAGAAGGAGTGTGCGAGGAAAAGGGAGAGACAGAGACAGAGAAAACCCAGAAGCCACGGTTTGCGAACACACAGGAAGCAAGTGGCTCGGCCGCCTCCGTTTCTCCGACAAACTTTATGAATAATTCAGTTGACAATTTTTTTCTTACTCCAACATACTCTAGGTAAAAATAGGTTATCACAACCTATCATAGAGCATAGACCAATAATATCACAGATAGTAAAATAATGATATATACAGTTATCTTTACATTTAATAAATTATTGTAATTAGATGAGGTTATTTTGTACCTGTTTATAAATCCTATGAATATATATAACTGTGATTTTTATTTTATTTATATTTTTAACTAATCGGCTTAGTACAAATTAAGTTTTATCAATTTAATTAGTTCTTGGAAACTTTTTAAATTTTTTAAGTTTTTACACGTCTTAATATATTTGTAGCAAACATAAAAAATATAAATAAATATCTATTTTAAAAACCATTAAGTTCTCTCATCAATTTAAATGAAACATCAGCACGAAATGTTTGCTTAAAACTTATTGGATAGTTAATTAGATCGCTGTACTTTTAAAAGCATTTCTAATAATATAATACAAACATATATTTAACACAAAAGAAATATTTTAATTTTCTACGACGAAACAGACAAACAAAGAGATTCAAATTGATTCAAGTTAATTATTGCTCTCTCTGATTATATTTTCAATCACAACTTTACCGAATTAAAAACATAGCAGAAAGTTTATGAGCAAGAGGATAAGGGTTTAGAAATATATCCTGTGATCACTAATTAAAAAAATTCTTAACTCAAATAATTTGCCTATTCTTATAAGTTTAGCAATTGTAATAAAATTTTATGATTTTTAATTTTAAACATTTTTTTACCTTATATATTTCGAATATAGGGTATCAAATCGTGTGCTAAGCCCCATATTATTTGATTTTGTTGCATGTTTGCGGTTGCATCTAATGTGCATTTGTCGCGGAATTACATTTTGGAAAGTTGCTAAGGTGGTGAGAAGCAAGTTGAGGGGCAGCTGGTCCTCGCATCATTCCTGGCAACGTTTGCTGAAGTTGATGTTGTTAAATTTGTTGTTGATTTGCCGCATTGTTGTTATTGTTTTGCAAGTCGTTGACAATGTTGCTGCCGGCAGCAATAGCAAGAGCAGCAGCATTATCATCCTTGTTGCTGCTGCTGTACGTTTTGGTATGTTTCAACGTAAGTGATTTGGAAACACCTGCTTAACATGTTGCAAGGTAGTCACGAGACGCCATCCTCTTACTCTCTCTTCCCTGCCTGTCTCACTTACTCTTCTATCTTTTGTGTCGACATTTATTAAGCTGGTTGCTCTTGTTGTTGTTGTTATTGCTGCTGTTTTGTGGTTGCCATAACACAGTTTAGCTAAGTTGAAGGAGCAGCAGCCAGGTGGTTGGTTGGCGCTGTTAGCCTTGAAAGGAAGCCATTAACAGCCTTTGGGGCTGCTCTGTCTGTCTGTCTGTTTGTGTTCGTCTCCTACTCTTCCACTTCGTCTTCCTCGTCATCGTCGTCGTCTTGAGTATCCTCCAGTCAGCTCATAAACTTTTTGCGTTGTCCTTGTCCTTGTTTGCTGCTTTCATCTCGCTCGCTTTCCTCGCAGCAACTAACGTACATAAATTTTATGTAATAATTTTTCTAATCAGAAAATGAATATGCAGCGTCTCGTTTACTCACATTCCCTCCCTACCTCCCTACCTCCCGACCTACCTTTTCTATGTCTTTTAAATACATTTTTTAAATGCTGCAAAATGGCGTTGTTGTCGTTTTCTCTGTTGTTGTTGCTGCTGTTGCTTGGCTGCTGTTTGTCATTCGCCGTTAAAATCAATTTACGACAAAATAAACACACGCAATGCCTGCTCCTGCCTCGTGTCTCCTACTCCTCGGGCTTCACGATATTCCTCTGCCTGTCATTCTGGCATGGCTTCTGTTTGCATTGCTGCGCGTTTGTTTGTTTGTTTCCTGTTTGGCACTGCCAGCACCAGAAACCAACTAGGACCAGCCAGGACCAAGGACCGACATCTGCCGCTGTCACCTTTAATGTAGAAATATTTTTTTGTCGTATCGTGCGTTCGTTCGTTCGTTGGTTTATTTCAACATTGACAGACAATGAAGGAAATTTCTCATGCCTCATCCTCTCACTCCCACTCATGCTCCCACTCATCCACATCCACATCCAAGTCGGTTCCACTCCCTCTCTTTTTTGCTTATCAAAATTGGCTTAAGGATGTGTGCCTACAAATTTAATGGCTTCTGCCTCTTGCTCCTTTTCCGCCCCTTCCTCAAAACCGCCCCCCAGTTGTATGCTATATTTTTAATGTGCTTTAAGGGACGAAAATAGTTTATGACTAAAAGTTTATGAGGGGTGAAGCTCATTAAGTGCAAATATCCAAATATAAAAGAACCAAGATAGAAGGTTTTTTTAGAGTCAGTCGGAAGGAAGTTAGAGTTAGGCGGAAGCGGAGATGGAAGTGAAGAGGACTAAACGCTAGTCCCTCATTAAAATGCAGTGAAGAACATTTGATATCCGACGCTGAGCTAGGCAAACCAGTTTTAATTAGGGAGAAAGAACCACAAGGAAGAAGAGCTCTGGCTTGAATTTTTTATAAAGGATGGATTAATACATTTTGTTTATGTTGTGTAAATATTATTGCAATTTCCGACAATGCATTAAGCCCAAAAAAGTACGTGATTTTGTATATCGTATATTTGTAGTGAATAACTGAAAAAAATTATGATTAAACACAAAAAAATTAAAAACTATTCTTTAAATATTGTCAACTTTTTTTCTAAAATTCAAGACAGGCATTCAATATTCAGAACATAACTCTTCATTTTAGTTATGTAAAAAATAAAATACTAAACAATATAATATAAAATGAAATAGGTTTAATCGAATTAAAACATATTTTAACTTATTAAACATTAAAAGCAATGACTAAATAAAACTGTAAAATTATTATTATGAACATCATTTTTAATAATCGGTTTTAAATCTTTCTAAAAGATTTGTTTACTTTTGGATTATAATTCTGAATCAATTTTATTTATGCAATTCAAATATTTGTTTTGAATTTTTTTTTAAAAAATTAAGATCAACGTCGACCCATTTTGGAAACACTTGGCAATGTTTTTAGTGTGATTTTTATCCTTTTTGATCTGATTTAAAAGCAAAGAATTTTAATTGCATTGAACCCTACCCACAACAGAGCCCGAAAGCATTGAGTAATTAAAAATGTTGTTAACTGATAACTGTAACCTGTTACCAATCAGTACAAGCTCTCGAAAGATGCCGCAGTCATAGCCTGTGGTGGAGTCGCAGGTGCAACTGAAGAATGTTGAGAATTTGTTCCCTTTTGTTTCTTTGTTTCAGGCAGAATATTTTTGTTTTTCTTCCCCTCAAAACAAATAAGAGCAATTTCTGGTTGAAGAGTGAGGGTAAGCAGGAGGGGTTGAGTTGGGTGCTTTTGGTAGGGCAGCTGCTGCCCTGGCGGCCCAGACATTATTGCTCCCGCGAGGGCATTGTAAAAAGAAACTAGTTTGAAGCCGCCGCCAAATGTTGGCAACAGCAACAACAACAACGAATGGCCGCATTGGGGGGGAAAGAAATTCATGGGGGATTGGTGGGAGTGAAGCAGGGTTAAGGGGCTGACTCTAGATGACAACCGCTTGTCGATGATGATGACAAGGATAGCAATGATGGCGATGATGATGATGATGATGATTAGAATGAACGGCCTCCTAGGTGGGCCCCGTTAGACACAGTTGGGACTAGACCATTGCCTTAATTACGTGTAGATAAGAAAAGCAAATATAAATATAGCCACCCTTCTTGACTCCCCGAAACCGAAACGCACACGTTTTAGCCACAGTGGAAACTCAAATGAGAAGAAATTTGCTTTATTTTAATCAGAAAATGCTACAATTTTGGTATGGAATTTGTTTTTGAATTTTTTAAGTAGAGTACACCTATTAAGAAACAAAAAAATAACCCAAATATAATTGGATTCGAGAGTGTCAAGCTGAAAACAAAAGAAACCTCAAAAGTTAAATTTGCAATACCAAGTTTGGAAACCATTAAAATATAGTTTGTATTTTGGTATCTAAATGAATTATATTATTGTTATCAATTTCTGGTTATTCTCAAGAGTAATCACTGTAGTGAGTGAGAAAAGAAAGAAAGAGCCAAACTCAAAGTGTAACTTAGCTTCCATTGGAGAGCAACAGCTGCGCACACTAAACGCTTGGGGTATAAACATAAAAAGTCTATGAAACTGTCATAAAGCAGGCAATACAACTGAACGACCCCGTCAAGACGGGAGGTGAGGGCGGCAGCTCTTTGGGAAGGAAATGGCCACGCCTCACACTTAGGTGGCACCCGAGACGCCTCTAATGCGACTAGTAGGTGGCCTTGTCAGAGGCGCAAAACTCATTTGTAAGGCGGATCATAAAAAAAATAAAAATTTTTGGCCAACAACAAAGAAGAAAAAAAGAAATTAGACATAGACACACAGCCGGGAGAAAAGGCAAGGAGCCTCTTCATGTGTATATGGAAGATAGCAGGATGTAGGGCATCCTCCTTGCGGGGGGTGCCCCATGTCAGGGTATTAGAGTGAAACTTTTTTTTCCCAACAGTTGTTCAATATGCGAAGCTTTAAAATTTTCCGGCAAAAATTATCCAACAAAATGGCTGCCATAGGAAATAGTTAAAGAATGGGCTAGGGGAAATTATGGGGGTAGGGGCAAAACAGGGCTTAGGGGAGGCTTAGCCATTTCATTTTTAGCTGAGGCTAGGTCGTATGTGTATGTGTGTGTGTGTGTTGTCTTGTGTATGTGTTTCGTAAAGATTATGCGCTTATAATGAAGGGCCGCAAGTTTCGGACCAAAAGCAAATCTCTACAAAATTGGCTTTTGAGAGCACATAAAATGTGTAAAAGGAGGGGTAATATGGCTTAAACAATGAGTGTGGAGGGGAGAACAAAGACTCTAGCTTTCAGTTAGGTTAGGTTTGGTAACACTGTCAAACAAAATATGGCATAGCAAAATAATAACAACAACAAAAACAACAGCGAACTGTAAACAAAGGGCCCATAAATTTACCCCAGGAAACGAAGCAAGATATACACCAAAACTCTCTTTTTCCCATACATACATAGACACATACATACATGTGTGCCAACACCACCGCTCCTCCTCCAGCCGCTACAGGAGTCTCCTAGTAGGCAGCTCCCTTATGCGTCGTAAAACCTAACATAATGAAACATTATAAAAATCATAAAAATCAACATCATATTTATGCAAGAAAAACCGCAAGACAGACAAAAGACAAAGAGCAAAACGAAAAAAAAGTAACCAGAACAACACGAAAAAGAAGAAAAAAAGAAAAAGTGAAACACAAAATATGCATAAGCAACTGCTAAAACAGTAAACAGCGTAAAATAACATAAAAAATAAAACAAAATTTACTTGAAACAATTTATTAATGAAAGAAACGACTTTTGTATGCCCTTAAAGTTATTGTAAACTATTTTTAGCTATTTTTTGAAACGCCAAAAATTTGAAGATTGAAATTGTGTTAATAAAGAAAGCTTACATTAAAATTTTAAATCTTTTTTCTATTAAGACAAGGATTTTATATCCAAAGATAAAAATTGTCTACAAAAAGTGTTGGAACCTAATTGAAATAAATAAAATAACAATAAATACAATAAAGAAAATAATAGTAATTGAGAATTTTAGACTTTATTTGTTACTTGTTGCACTTTATATAAATTATTTGAATTATTTGAAATGTTTAAAAAAGTATTTTAAAAATACCTATTAACTTTTTTAAACATTTATCAAGCAGTGCTTTTAGATGCTCTGGATTCGGTTGCAAAACCTTTGACAGTATGCGAGAGGCCCAAAAAAATGATTGCTAAAAATATGCAAAATGTAGCATAAATATATAGACACACGCAAGCATAGATATGTGTGTGTGAATGTATGTGTGTAGGGGTACCATGTTTCACAGTTGCGTGAAGCTCGTAAATAAGTAGACATGAAAATATTAAGAGTGAGAGAGAGACTAGACTGAGAAAACCAGGGTAGGGGACAAGGCAAAAAAAAACGCGATGCTAATAAATTTTGAAGGTCTGCTGCATATTTTCCTTTTGGCTGGTCGCTAGGATTATAACTTATGGCTGGAATGAGGAACAGACCAAACCACACTAGACCAGACCAAAGAAGATTATAGCCGAGAAGAGGTAAAGGGATCGCAGTCAAGAAATTCTATTAAATTATGCCAACTGAGTGAGGAGAATCAACTATGCTTTTGTATTTCAACTGTTTTCCTTATGCTTTGGCATTTTTATGGTAAAAAGAGTTATGTCAGTTCTGACCTTATCAGAGGGTGAGAGATAGAGAGAGAGAGAAAACGAGCGCGGGATAGATGTAGTGGGCTGTGAAGAAGGGGGAATGCTGAGGGTCTGTCTTGGATTTCGCCATATTAACATTTATTTTTCACAGTCATTTTGACTGCGGCGACAACACAGCAGAAAATTTTACTGCCAATGTTGCTGTTACTGCTACCAAAACGAAAAAAAAAATAGCAAATAAAAACTGGCAGTGGCAGAGTCAAGGATACAAGTGGGGGTCTTCAAGGGGATAGAAATGTTGCACAACACACACACACACACAAAAAAAAGCAGAAGCAAGCCAAAAACCACAAGCACAGCTGTAGCTTTTTTTCAATGTTTGGCTATGCAACTGTCAGTGGTTTGACTTTTGCTTAAAGCTTTCTCCTCTTTTTCCACTTCTTTTTGCTAGCCACAGTTATGATTTATGCACATTTCTCGGTTATCTCCTCTCTACCAGTCTTTCACATTGTGGAGAAATCTATTGAGAAATCAGTGACGGACGAGAAACATGCGGAGAAAACTGGACACACAAAATACACAGAGAGACAGGGAGACTGTGTAGTGGCAATGGCGGTAGCAGCTGCTGCCTTGAGGTTGATGCATTAGATACTTTTCCTTTTACCATACCGCATTCCAATTTATAGCCACGAAATATTGTCAATATGAAAAGTCATTGCGGCTTTTAGCCAAGAAAGACTTTTCTACACTCAATAAACAGGGAAATGGAAATCAAGCAACACACAAAACAAATGCAGTCTCATTCAAGCTTATAAAATTTCAATTGAGAGAGCCGAGACTCCACCTTCTCTATGCCATGACATTTCCCTTTTTTTATATTTGCACATAAAAAAGAGGATCTTCAATACGCCGTAGTTATACAAATAGAACGTACATAAGATGGCCAAAATGTATGTTATAATCAAAGTTAAGATTGTTATAGACATATTCTTTGGCAATTTAAATAATTACTTTTTAGATTTAGTTGTTATTTAGAGACATCTCCATCATTTGCTTACAAAATAATTGGATAAATTATACTATACAATTATTTTTTCCATATCTAAAATGGTTTTTTCCTCCCATTTCTTATTTTAAGTCTTTTTCCTAACATTTCATCTTAATGTAAGTTGAAAGCCTAAAACGATAAAAGGCAGAAATGAGATGTTTGCGACTGCTTTTTCCTTCCCATATTTGAATTCATAAAATAACTTAAGTTTATAAAATTTTGTGATTATTTTTTTATAAATGGGGTTAGTATACGACTTTAATCGTGTTATTTCATTATTAAACATTTGAAATTGCCTAATCAGCTTTGTGGAATTTAAAAAAAATCCTCGTTTCCTATTTCTCTGCATATTCCAAAAAGTTAACGCCATATTTTCAGTTCAATTCAACAGTTTTTGTTTTCCTAACTAGCTAAAAAATATAAAAAAATATAAATATACGATAAATTGATTTCTTTTTTTAGCTGCTAGCGATATTGACAATATACTATAGAAATTGTTTTATACCAAACCATTATTCTTTATTTCTTTTTAATTACAATTTGCTTTAGATTATAAACTGTTTTTTAAACATTTAACTAAATTTTCAATTTCGATTTATTCTCTCTGTTTGAAAATGAAGTCTTTCTCTGGAGAAAGTCCTCTGCTTGATCAAATGCTGGCTCAAAAGTTTGTTCGAATACTTGGTCAAATACTTCGCTAAAAGGACAGTCTTTAGTCATTTAAAAAAAAGTTTGTAGATCGAATATTAACATACATACAAGCCTTTTATTGGAGTAGGAGATTTTGTGGTCACTTTCTGACCAATGTGATCTAAATACATACAAATGTATACAGCTTTATAAAAACAAAAAAATTTAGAATAGAGCCCATACATTTTGGGCACACAAAAAAGAAAAAGAATCATAAAGATTACTGGTCCTAGGGGAAGAATTGCGGCAATTAGAATGTATTTCAGATCCATTTGAATATTTCATTCTGCTCCCGTATGCGACAAACAATTTAAACTTATACATTTTATAAAATAAACAATGTAAATACTTAAATGTTTGCTGTTTGTAGGATCTGTTTTATATGCCACTTCACAGCATTAGTTATTTTTCTTGCAACGTGGTTTGTTATAAAACTAAAAGTGTTATTAAATCAGCAATGTTTTTCGTAACACATACTTTGGTATTATAACAGCATACATTTTGATTTCAATTAAAATTTTTGAACAGAAACATAGTTATTTTCCTGCAATAGATCATTTAGCTGGGACATTGGTGAGCGGATTGAAAATCGCCCAAAGTGTCAGTCTGTGGCTGAAATTTGCTTTGAAATTTAATTTCACTTTTCGAACTGGACTATGTGGCAACCATCAATCAACTACATTGTCACATATGTATGTAGAGGCAATAGTAATGGAGGCCTTTCAGGTTTTATTTAAAATCTGATAAATGCGTTCAGTTTAGTTTATAGTAAATTTTTAATGAACGTATTCTGCCCTCTGCAGGGTAAAAAATTCTTATTTTACGAAGTGAAAAAATTGCAAATTTTTAGAGAACTACCAATTTAAGAGAAATATATATTATACCTATTTACTAAATGACCAAAAAATGTCAGACAACCAAAAAATATTTCGACTCTCACAGTATCACCAAAACAACGATATATCGATATCGACAAAAGTCCTTATATGTATCTACTGCATTTCAATCCAAATGTATTTATACAATGCTTTAAAATGTAGAATCTTTTGTTTTAAGGCAGCAGAAAGAAAACTGCCTTGAGAAGCTACATTGTCAATATTCAACAAGTTTAAATTGCAATTATTTGAAAGTGCTTGTTGTTAAAAATTGTTATAAAATAGGATAAAAATTAGAAAAAGGGAAGAAATTTTTTAAAAATAGTGAAAGTAGCTTTAAGTAATTGGGGCCAAAATCGATCAAATGTAATTATATTGATGAAAATTGAAGACATTAAATTGTCATTTGCCAATATCAAAGTATTGCGAATGTGAACTTTAACCTTTGTTAGTATTGCTGCTGTTACTGTTGCCGTATATTGTATGGGTCGCTTTCTTTTCCTTTTTTTTTTTTTATCAACACCTGGTGACAGTGACACTAAAACCTTTGGCAGGAATGAAGGGTGCTACTCTTGCTCCTTCTGTACCTTGACCTGTCATATCGCTGTCATTTACACACATTTATCGTTAAAGAGGGGTGCCAAAAGAAGAAGAAGAAGAAGCAGAAAGACAGGAAAAAACGATGCAAAAAAGAGCCAACTGTATCCAAAGCAACATCAAATAAAAACAACAACAACAACAACGCATAACGTAAATAGTTTAGCTGGCAAGGCCACACCGTCCCCGACCCCCACTATAGCACTATTTGTATGCCCCTTCTCTATCTGTCTATCTCTCTCTCTCTCTCTCTCTGACATGTCAGGGCATTGCATTGAATTTGAAAGGCACAAAGGCGTAAGGGACCAAAGGAGACTGGGAACCTACCCAAAGCGAGACAAAACTTGTTTCAATCCGTGCTCTGACGCTCGAGCAGCAGATAAAGTCAACACACAGCATCAAATTGCCAATAGAGAGACGACGGTTAAGGCGTGGCACTCAACAGAGAAAGGAGCAGGAGCAGGAGCAAGAGTATAGCCATTTATAGAAATTTTGCACAAGAGCAAAGCAAACACTGTCATGGACCAGGACACAACACACCACACACACAAAAAGATAGCGCCAAAAGCGGAGGCAGAGGACAGCCTGGAGTGAACCAATAAGCTTGATGGATACAGATACATGTGTCCATATACTTCTCTTCATGCCCCTCTGCCGCCAGCGAGTATTCTGGTTCCAGTCACATTTAGCATGAATGTCGCCTTTGCATAACAAATGTAAGCAACATGTTTCAATAATGAGTCAGCCGCCTACCGGAGAGAGAAAGAGAGAGAGACAGAGAGAGAGACAGACAGAGAGTATTCCCTTCTAGCCGCTGATGAGCTACATTGGTACAATTGAGACATACGCTGCAAGTCTCTTTTCCATCATGCATTTGCCCCACGGTCAGACCTATTTGTTGTAGGGAGCTTCTAAGCTTCTACTTCAAACTACCGACGCCAAATTAATCGTTTCCACTGTGCGGTTGGGCTCACTCCTCTTGAACTCCCCAAGTTTTGCTCCACCCCCCTGTTGGCTATGCGCCTCATTTGTTATGGCCATTTGCATAAATAAGTCACTGACTGTGGTTGAATCAGCTCCAAAGGGTAACAGGGATGGAGGCGAACTTGCTGTTGGTGGTGGTGGCAACTGGACACCAGAGTTGGCGGAAATTGTGTGAATAACTTGATGAATGTTGAGGCTGGGCTTTGGTGGACTTCTCTTCTGTGGTCTGGTTTAGTCTCTGGTCTTGTCTAGTTGGTGGTATTCTCAATGTGAGTTTGTTTGCTTGTGTCGTCGCTGACTTGTTTGGCCTGTTTTTGTTATGCAAAAGTCAGAGCATTATGCCAAGTGATAGATCTGATAAGGGGATTACACAATATTCTAGATAATTTGTTTCGAGTTGCGTAGCATTTATTAATAATAAATGAATTGCAAATAGAATTATTTATCATATCTTGTCAGGGTATTTATAAAAAATAATCAGAATCTAAGAATATTTTCCCAAGACCTGCCAATTAATCCAAAATTGCCGAATCAACAATATTTATAAGAATCCTAGTTTTAAGCACTTTTTTTAACTTAATGAAAATACAAATATTAAAAATGCTGCTGGAAAATTATTGCTCACTGTTTAGCGTTTCCCTATGCCATCGGAAAACTAATTGTAAGAGTAAATAAATATAGTTAGTGTATTTAATGAAGCATTTTCTATTATATTAAGTTTGTATATATGTATGCACACACAAGTTAACACATCTGTCAGTCTGCCTCTCCGTCTTGATCAACCTAAAAACCTTCTGGATATAAAAATAAAAAAATATATTTTAGATTGGAATCCCTCAAAATAATTTGTGTCTTTATATCACAAATATTCATATAGGTTTTTCTAAGAGACAATCCAAATATTTATTCGAATTTTTAAAGCTCGTAAGCCGAATTAGATTCAAGAAGATTCCATAGGGTATCCAAAAGACTGTGTTAAAACTATCGTAATTTCGTTTATTTCAATGCAATTTGCGTTTTATCCACCCATAATTTGATGTAATTCTATCTTGCCACTTCTCACCTAATACCGAGTGTGTCTCCCTATTTCCACACATCATTGCATTCACACTTATTTAGCCAACCACAAGGACAACAGCAAAATCAGCAGCAACAGCAGCAGCAAGGACACCCAGCATTTAATGGCCGCATCAACGTAACACAACAACCCAGACAACACAGAGCCATTTTCAGAGCCAACACCATCCAAAAAACCCAATTCGTTGCGCCATTTGTCCTTGACGTTGAACCCTCAGTTTGCTTCTACTTCTCTTTCCCTTTATTTGGTTTACTCTTCGACTGCAAGGATGCGTGACAATATGCCGTTTAATTATACGTCACGACCCTTTTGTTGCTGTTGCTGCTTCTGTTGCGATATCGTATACACACACACACACACACATTTTAAAAGTCAATTATCCGCACATAACGCACATCATTGAAGAGGGGCAAACTGGGGAACTCGGCTCTCGCATATCCTTTTGCCAAGCGCGTTGAATTTAGCGCTTTTGCCACTTTGCCACTGCGCTTTCTCTGTTTCATATTTTTCTTCCCATTTTTTTTTTTGTTTCGTTTAAACTTTCTCCTTGTGAGTTTATTATTTTTATGAGACGACTCCCAGGCATGCGAGACGACGTCGACAACGACAACGATGAGACTTGACAAGACAGGATGCCCGCTTTTGGTAAATTGAATTATGTTACCACATGAGACGAAGACACAAGCCGCCAGCAAGCCATAAGATTCGATACTAAACCGATAATAACATAATCAGACCCTCCGACTAAATATATGTATGTGTATATGTATATGTGTGTGCACATACATATAGTTTGTCAGTCAATTGAAGCAACAAAGTGAGCATTAGTTACCGTTAACAAGACATCGAATTCTAACCGCTGCTGGCATTCCGGAACAAGGATATGAGAAACTCTTAGCTACTCCTGAGTTAGACTAGTTAACAAGCAACAGGAAATCTTAAGAAGCTCTGGGCCATATCGCATACGTATATCTGATATGAATCTTGTTCCTAAGGCCTTCAGGTTTTGCAATTTTTTTCTTTGTAAAATTTCAACAGGTTAAGTTAATCAGATATATCATCGATTTCTTCTATTACTATAACTATTTCATTCTTATTTGTATTCTTAGATATTTTGCTTATCTTTATATATTTATGTCTTACTTTTTTTTTCTATTCCAACCTCTTTTCTTACGAAATCTTGAGTCGTTATTAGCATTTATTGTTTTTGCTATGAATCTATATTTACTTTAAATTTACTTTCTATTTTCTGATACTTTCTTTTGCTTTATCTATTCAAACTTATTGTATTTTTCCATATCCACTTCTTCTATGTTTTTCTTCAACTCTTTGTTTCAATAGTTTTTTGATACATTGCCTTAGCTTTCCCCTTATCCATTTTCTTCTCAGATATTACTTTCCTTTTATTTTTATTTTAAATTGTCTGTTTTATCTCATTATGCTTAGTAAATACTTAAATACAAATACAAATTTACAAGCTTCTTAGGGAATTCCAAATAATTATTTAATATTTTAAAATTGATTCAATTTAAATCTCCATTAATCCTGAAGATGACTTTAATTCACCGAGTAAAAAGTTAATTGCTTGAATGATGACAAAATGGTAAAAAGCTCTTAAATCAGTCAGTCAGTTGTTTTCTGGGTCAATAATAATGCTGCTTAGTGTAATTGTTCAATGCATTTGCAAAATAAAAAGGACGAAAGAGAGAGAGAGACACACACACACACACACACACACACACAAACAGACACACTCTAAAGCATTACGTGAATAACCATTCAGGCAGAGGCATTGCTATATAATTGGCAACAATTTGCATAACAATTCTGCGACTCGACTGTTTTGCATGAGTCCTGCAACAACGGCAACAACAACAACAACAACAAGAACGATGCAATGCAACATAATAAGCGAAGAAGAAGCAGCAAAAGTAGTAGTAAGAGAAGAAGCACTTATTTTCACATTAGAAATTCCTTTTTGGCTCTGGCAAGGACATTGCTGGTACTGCTCCTGCTGATGCTGCTGTTGCAGTTGTTGGAGGCCCTTGCAGAGGCAATTATGTGCTTCGCTTGAGCTGCATCCCACATCCCACATCCAACATTCAGAGCCATCCACCCACCCACTCCTTCAGAAAACTCAAGACACACGAGCCTCATAAAAGTCGCTGACGGAAATGCAATGCGAATGTGAAAAAAATCTCAGCTAACGGTACAAAATGCAGACATTTCCATTTCAGTCTGCATATGTGTACACTGTACACATACACACACACACACAACTTGCCTCATAAAAACTTATCAAAATTGAAATTTCTTCTTTTCATCCACTACCCTATAATGACAGAAAAATATGGGTGATTGCATGCCGCGACTTTTCGAGTAGACAAACATTTTTCTTCTTTGCTTCTTGATATTTTTATCTATTGAATTTTTTATCTCCTTTGCTGCCTCATTTATCGATCAGTTAGGCTGTGACCCAAAACTTAAATTTCAAAGTCTCTATTTCAAACTAAAGTAAACACTTAAACCCTATTACATATTACATCACATAACAAACTTCAAGATTTTTACTTAAAATATAATGTCTCCTGTTTTCGATCTGACATCTCTCTTAAAACGATGACGATTTACAATTAAGATTAAGAAAGAGTAAAAGAGATTCCCTTCGGTAAACTTTCTCAAATAAAATGCAATTAGGTTTCTCACAAATTACAATTTTAAAATTCTTCCAGATAAGCATAGCTTTTTAAAAATCGTTAGAGGGTATCTTCAGGTCGGTACACAAGTTGCTTC
Organism: Drosophila insularis; assembly: GCA_018903935.1. NCBI lineage: Eukaryota > Metazoa > Arthropoda > Insecta > Diptera > Drosophilidae > Drosophila > Drosophila insularis. Next base: position 3,520,251 of record JAEIFP010000666.1, on the reverse strand, counting down.
ACATTATGTGCACTCGCAAAAAGTTTATAAGATTCCAGTTTAATAATGTCGAGTGCATATGATTTTTGAGGTTTGCATATAAAATCTCATCATGAGAAATTAAAAACTTAAAACACAAATAGCAAGGAAAAGCAGGAAATGGATAAGGAGGAGCATGATAAGTCAGGCTCATGTACGGGCTTTCATATATTTATTAAAAGGAGAAATGGAAAATGCTCCTCTTTCACCTTTAAGCCATGCAACAGTTTCAAGCTATTACGCTTGATTGAGTTTTTCCATTTCGTCTGCCAACTCATCTCGTATTTTCTTTCTACCATTTTTTTCCTTCGAATTTCTGAATTTTTTTTTTTTTGTTTCTTTGTTGGTTCTTTATTCTTTCGGCTAACAAAATGTTAAATTAATAAAAATGTAAGACCAAACCAAAAACCAGAGACCCATGGCAACCATATCCACCTACTAAGAAAGCAAGCGACCCTTATGTACTGGTCCTGGAGGAGTCCTTGACTATACAAAAATTGAGCTAATAAATTTACAAAAATGAGTTCGACGCTTAATTTGCCATGAGCATTTTTCATTTTATTTCGCGCGCGTTTCGACTTTGCCTTTGACACCCCACTTCCAGTTGCCCCTTAAGCCGCCATCACCCCGGGAAAAACAAGGAAAATAAGGAAAAATACTTGTCCAACAACAAAAACAAGAAGACTGAGTCAAAGAAAGCGCAAGCCAAAAAGGAAAATGAACAGCAATGCGGAAACTGTTTTTATTTGGAGCGACGCGTTGAACTTGGTCAGAAGGGCAGACGGTGGTACTTAATGTAAACATACTGAAGAAATTTTCCTTTTTTTTTGGTATGAATGCTAAATGATTGGCCTGTAAATGCTCTTCTTTTTTAAAAGCAAATCCTAAATGCAATTGAAGTATTAAATCCAGAATGCTACAAATTTAATTTATTTTCTTGAGTAATGAAGGGAAATTCATTGCAATAATAAAAGGGAAACCCATATATAAATAATAATAATTTAAAGGTAGAAATGTTAAAGTCGAAAAACTTGTGAAAAGAAACTAATGAAATGATATTTCATTAACTATTTTCACTATTATATTTATATGTTAATGGAAAAATAAGTTCCTTTAAGTTGTTCCACAAGAAGTTTCAGTTTAATTTGTTGTTTTATTTGTTGATGAGTTATTTCTTAACATAACTCAAACGCTTAAGCCTTAGAAATTTTGGTCTCTTTAAAATATGTATAATGACTGCCTTAAACACACAGATTAGGCTACTATTATGTAACAAGTATAAGCTTAGTTTAAAATTGAATACCAAGGAACTTAAGCTGACTAAGAATCGAAAGAATTCAAATTTTAAAATTCAATCCTTTTCTACTATTCAACACTATTAATACTTTGATACTTTGGATACATCTAATTCAATTTTCAAAGCGCTTAACCTAGCTTAGGTAACCTTCTGCTGTACTCTACATATTTACAGTGCATTAACACACACAACAAATGTCTTCAGAAACAAACATACTTTATATAGCTTGTGTAAGTGTTTATACATATATAAGTACATATAAGTACGAATATATATATGTAAATATATATGTATATAAATCTACCGCCATTGTAAATCAACTGAAAATATGCCCGCAGTCAATTTACATAAAGTACAACTTTTTGCCCATCCGCCGAGGTCCTCTTCTGGCCGCCAGCCCAATCCACACTTTACTTAATAAATCGTCTCCCACTCCCGTTCCGATTCACTTACTCACTCACTCTCTCACGATTCTTTGCTTTTTTCTCTTATTTCAGTTTGGACTTTCGGCCGGGCCGTGGTATTTACGATCTGCAAATCAAGAATACATCGTACAATCGAGACAATGGACGGTTTGAGTGCCGCATCAAGGCCAAGGGAACTGGGGCCGATGTGCATCAGGAGTTCTACAATTTGACAGTGCTGACGGCTCCGCATCCGCCGATGGTAACGCCCGGGAATATTGCGGTAGCCACTGAAGAGAAGCCACTGGAATTGACCTGCAGTAGTATTGGCGGTTCACCGGATCCCATGATAACGTAAATGAAAATGAAAATGCAAATGAAAATTGATGTAGCAATTTCAGTTCAGTTCACACAGAATTTTCCGTTTTTTTTTGGGGGGGGGTTTTATTTTTTGTGCGGTTGGTGGGAGTTGCGGTCGGCGACAGTTTAAGGCACATCCTGTAGGAAGTAAATCACTTAACGGGTCGCCTTCATTAATAACCCACAGCTGGCTCATGTTTTTTTGGCACTAAATCGTTGGCTTTTCTCTTATTTTCCCATTTTCATTTTTATCCTTCTTTCTCTTTTGGCAGCTGGTATCGTGAGGGCAGTACAGTGCCATTGCAATCGTATGCACTGAAGGGCGGCTCCAAGAATCACTATACGAATGCCACACTACAGATTGTGCCCAGACGGGCTGACGATGGCGCCAAATACAAATGCGTCGTTTGGAATCGTGCCATGCCCGAGGGTCATACACTGGAGACCAGCGTGTCGCTAAATGTCAACTGTAAGTACACCAAAAACGAATCCGCAAGCAAGAAACTATGGCAAAGAGTTGTGGTTGTGAATTGTAGGTTGCCCAAAAATTTATGACTCGCAGCCAGACAATTATTATTAATAGACAAATTTTCTAGCAAAAGAGGCCAAACAGAAAGGTGATATATAACTTTTTGAGTTTTGAAGTAAAAGAGAGATGTAAAGAAAGTCAGAACTTTTATTACCAATCGACCTTGTAAAGAAAGTGCTTTCTCTTACGTATTGAAAAACTCAATATTAAAAGCAGACATTATAAACAGAGCAGAGATGTTTAAGTGCCCTCTACCAAGTGATGTCCATATTGTAATTACGAGATTTTACTAATTGACTACAATGTGGATTACTAAACTTTCTTCAGAAAATAAAGAAGGGAGAAAGAAAGTTTGTGTAAAGGTAGCACTGCCACTTCATAAGTAAAAACTAAGCCCAGTCTTTGATTTTTATACAAAGATAGAAAAAACAAATATGCAAATTACTTTATAAGTCAAAAATCAACTGAAAACAGAATGTGGAAAAACTAAAAAAACAAATAAATGAAATCTTTAACAGCAAGCACACCAAGAAAGTTGCAACTGGTTCGATTTCAGTTTTCCAATTGATAGGCCATTTCATTAAAGTAATATGAATTATAAATTATGCTCTTACCTAAAATTATCAGTTGCTTGAATATAAATTCAATTCAAGTAAAATGAGAGTGGCCAAGAAAAGAAATTAAATATGTTGAGTAATATTCGATTTACAATTCCCCTTGGATCTCAACTATTGGTCCACATAGCCACTTCTTCCCCTCTCTCTCTATCCCTCTCTTTTCCCAACTCTTAGAGTATTGTGCCAATGCATATCAAGTTTATGTCTAAAAGGCTATGACTGCTGATGGCAGGCTTTTGATGGTATGATGGCTTGATGGCAAGTGAGGTTCAAAAGGCAAACCCGGTCTAAATTCAATTGTTGTTAAATGTCTTGTTGGAGACCTAGAAATGAGTTTGTTTTGTGTAGCCTTGGGGCAAGTTTTGACATCCAAGGCATTTGCAGTGCCATTGCTACTGATATTGCCATTGTGCATTGTGGCCCAAAATCAGCATTAAATGCACCTTGGAGGCATACTTTTACGAATTTGGCTTTGGGCCCGAAATTGGTCATGGAGCCACATAGAAATTGGGAGAGAGTTACACATGCTGCTAGTGACTTGCTACTAATGGATTTTAAATGAGCAACATAAATACCAGAAACCAAAATTGCAAAGGGCTAGAGGGAAATGTGTTGGTAAGAAGTCACACACACACACACACACACAAGTACACTCACAGGGCTAGAGAGAGAAAGGGCGAGAGCTAGCTTACTCCGTGTGTTTGTACCATATTTTACCACTTTGTTGCTGTCATTTATTCTTATTCTGTTTGTTGTCTAGTCTGTGGTTAGAATTTTCTTTTTCATTTTCTTGCTTTCTTTCTTTGTCGTTTGCCAAATAGAAGTACACATAGTAAGGACTATAAATATTTGTTACGCTGACGACGACAATTGCGACACATATGAGTTGTCCGTGCTGTTCTTGTTGTTGTTGGTGTTACAAATCCGGCATCCGTGTATAAAAATGGCTGCAATTTATGTTTTCCTATGAATATATTTTTGGCTCTCCAGCCACGATTCTTTTTCCCCCACTTTCTATACTCTATGCTCTATATGGAAAAGGGGATATATTGTGATTCGTGTTAGTGTGCATATAAGTGTCTGAATTTCCATCAGTCTATAAATATCTGGTAATATTTTCAACAGTTTATGAAAAGGTGCATAAATATTCCATTATTTATTGATGGACTTTGATTCCATACAGGAATTATGAATGAAACATCGCCTGCATGGTAAACTGATGTTCTATATTTACTTCCTTCTAAAACACTCAAAAGTTTTGTTAATTATAAAAAAATTAAGAACTAATTTTATATGTTGTTTTATTACTGCAAAGGGTATTCCAAAGTTGCCTTTCATCATAAGGAAAACACTTTCTCTTCACTCATTTTTTTTTTTTGGCTTTGCCATTTATTGCTTTACCAACAAGCAAGTGCTATGATGGCTCTTACTTTATTTGATTGCATAAATTTTATGCAGATTTTCATAGCATGTCATTTTTAGTGATTTTCATATTAAATGCATGTGGCGAGAGCAGTCAGAGTCAAGAAAATTCTTTACAAGTGACAAGTATATTGCGCATACGCAGTGTATGCATAAAATTTAATATCAGGTAAAACGCTTTTGTGGTGACTGTTTCTGTGCGAGTTAGTGTGTGTGCGTGTGAAGGTGTATAGGTAGCCTTAAAGACTTGTCAGCTAATATGACAAGTTGAGACCTTTTGTTATTATTATCGTTATTGTTGTTGTTGTTGTTGTTGTCATTTCTGTTGTCATGCCTCCAATAACTAACAATCAAGTGGCAGTTGGTTCGCTTCTTCTTGTTATGTTCTTGCCCTACTTTATGTGTCTGTCATGTGCTGCTGCTGCTGCTGCAGCTACAACTGCTGCTACATGGTCTGATTTGGTCACGTTGATCAAGCAGAACAAACGGCAACATGTTTTCAACAGAAGGTGCCGGCAACATTAATTAAGTACATCGAGACGTCTTGTGGCAGAGAGCAAATATATATACTAAAAGTTGAAGTAAAGCTAATGACTCGAATGCGAATAGCAATTAAAATTGATTTACGTTTGTAGTGGTTTTTAAAATTAAAATAAAAATTGGTGTTGCTTCAATTCAATTTGAATTAAAATTCTGTGACATTTTTTGCAACCATTACTTTATACTTATACAAAGGCTCAAACTAAAGTAAAAAAATATTTTAAAGCATTTTAAAAAATTAATGATAATTCTTGGAAAAATTTTGAGATGTAAGCCTCAGTTTAAAATAGTAATAGTTCCAATATTCATATATAATTTTAGATCTCGTTTCAGTCAAATTTTACTTTAATTTTGAGTAAGCAGTTTGACAAGCATTGCTTACCACAAAAAGTTACAAGCGAGATATGAATGTGTGACCAAGGCAAAGACGATGTTGTCTAATGTTTTTGACGGTGATTGTGATTGATAAGCAATTCGCCAAGATTAGACAGAGAGAGAAGGAAATAGAGATAGAGTTAGATAAATCAGAGAATGAGAGAAAGAGAATGAGTAGAAGCCGGTTGACAAATGGCAGAGCAATTTTTTAATTGAAAATGTTTGCATGGATTCTTGAAAGCTCGCTCCACCAATGTGATTCGATTTCTCACTGTGTTTTCCACTCAGCTCTCAGCTCGGCTCTGACTGCATTTGATTGATTTATGTGGGAGGCTAGAAAATAAAGGACACATGGAATAGTAGTAAAAGAAAGATATACATACAAACATACATACATATATATTCCGCTGTCATTTCAAAAATAAACTCCCAATGCGTCATGTCGTCGTTGTTGGGAAAAGCAAGGCGAAAGTTGGTTGAGTGCCTGAGTGTTTTATAACGTGCGAAAATCCCAAATGGAATTATTGTGTGCTCGAGAATCAAAAATATATATCGCATGCAATATATATGAAACAAAGTCTACAGAGAGAGTGTGAGTAAAAGCAAGCGAAATAGAGAGGGTGAAAATAGCGAATTGAAATGAAATAAACCAGAGATGTGGATTTTGGATGACAAAAGCAAGGCCATTCACAAATTGCGCATACGCAACGTGGCCACGCATAGACAAAATACGCGCTGTCAACTTGGCATGGTTTTAGCCAAACATACACACACACACACACACACACACTTACGTTCACTCACATGTGAGCATGTGAGAGGCACGTTTCTGTCGGTCAGGCAGCAAATGCAAATGTCTCTTCAAGGCAAACGGCGTGCGGGAAGACAAAAAGGTGAAACATAGGTGTGCACGTGACTTTTATGCAGTTGCATGCGGTGCACGTAATAAACCTTTTGCCATTCCTTTTCCTTTCCCCCTACTTCAGATCTCAGAACCATTGAAATTCGTAGAGTCCTTGGCCAAAAAGTCGTCGACTAGCGACGAAGACAAACAGCACTCATCTGTCGTCGTCCTGGGCTGCTGCATCTTCTGCTCCTACTGCTTCTGTTTGGTGGTAAAGTGGAAAGCAAAGCCGTTGAAAAGACATTTCAATTTGAATAAAAAGATGCTCACCACCCATATAGAAGAGAAGTGAATCTGAGGAGTGTGTCTGTGTGTGTGTGCACATGCAAATGCATTTTGACAATAATGTGAGAAAATTGCTAGAACAAACAATTGCAGACAAATCGCAAATCGCTTACATTTTAACCAAATATTTTGCAATCGCATCAACTTAAAGTTTGCCATAAAATTCAGTTAGACAAAATATTTTCATATCAATTGTCATGGTATTAAGGTCATCAAAAAATATTTCCTAATAAGCTGATTGAATAAAATAAAGCATGTGTGGAATTTGAAAATAGATACTTTTGCCATGGAAGAGAGAAGAGATTTAAAAGAATTATAAGAAATGAAAAATTTATTTGTAGTATAAATGTTTGAATGTGAATCAGGTTTATTTTTTAGGCCAATTTAAGCCATAATTTATAGCATTTTAAGTGTTGCTATAAAATGTACATATTTATTTTAAGATTAAGTTTTTCCTGAATGCTTTAAATGAAGACATACAGTTATTTATCACTTTAAAGCCACTGGCAATGAGTCTATAAAATAATCTATAACATCTAAAAAATTTATGCAATGAATTGAGAATAAATCAACAAAATCCAAATTCTTTCAAATAATTTAAAAGAGAATAATTGACGAAATAAAGTTTTAGTTTCATAAAATAAATTCTGATAAAAATACAAAATGTTGTCCCAGTTTTAGTTGATAGCAAAAATATTTTAAACATAAAAATAAAGTCAAAACAGAATTTACTGACTTCAAAAATATGTTAATACCTTAATAAAATATTGAGTGATTTAGTGGATTTAGATGGCGACTTTAGTTTTTATATAGGGTCTTTATATGAAAAACAACTTAAGGGTAATGCGAAGTTTAAAAAGTTTTTAAACTAAATAAAAAATCCAAGAGAACATAGATAAGTAAAACAATTCTGAATAAGTATATTAACTAAACAAAATGATTTCCCGCGATTTCTAACCACTGTGCGGCTGTGGCCGCTTTGACACCTTGACAAAAGAATGTGTCACACTTTGCTTTCTTCTCCTAGCTTGCAACGTTTTTTTTTTAACTTATTTGGTTTTTGGGATTTTGTCTTTACATTTGTGGCAGTGGCACAGGCACACACATCTCACTTGCAACTGAGTGGCATGGCTCCCTGGTTATTGCTTGCCAATATCAGTTGGCCAACGAGATGCTGCTGGTGGTCCTAGACGGCTGTCCCTTTTGATTAAGGCCAACACGAAACCAACCAAAAAGAAAAAAAAGGAACGAAACGAAGAAGGGGAAAAAACGGAATGAGATGTCTGCTGAGTTTTTCGGCTAACACGAAAACCTTTTTACACGCAGACAAACTGTTGGGTGGTGGGAAGAGAGACAGAGAGATAGGGAGGAGAAGGAGAAAAGGCAATGGAAAGAAACGTGCTAATGCTGCACACAATTGCAATTAGTGTCAGTGTTGGGTTTGATGCTGATGGCAGTGCTGTTGTCCAGCTATTTGGCCATTTGCATAACCACAAAAGAAATGCGGCCGAATGGTTGGCTGGCTGGCTGCTTGGCTGACTAACTGTGTGGCAGTTGGCAAAAGTTGGCCAATTTGATGGCACTAAAAAAGTGAAAACCAAAACCAATTCAAGCCCTTGCCTTGACTTGCCTCGCCTTGCCTTAACTCGGCTTGGCCATCCTTGTTATGTCTGAAGATTTTCCATGGCAGCAGCGATTTTGGTCTGGCTTTAGCTCAGTTTTCTTAAGCTGATTTGAAGTTTTGCCGTTTTTGCCGTTGGCATTTTGATGTTTCTTTGGTCGAAAAGTTTCCTTCTTATTTTTTGGCTGCATCAAATGCCATTGCAGCAAGTGGAAGGGAAAGCTTCTCTTCCTTTTTTTTTTGGGTCTTTTTTAACAGGATTTTAATGAATGCAACATTGTTGTAGTTCTACCTTTGTCTGCTCTTGAGTGCCACTCGAGATCTCTCAACTTGAGTCTGGCCAGGCATCAAGTGGAGCGACTTAAGCCCTAAAGTCCGATTTATATACATATATACCTACATATATTTATATATGTAAGGTAGTTTTGTGAAATGTTTTCTTTTGGTTCGGTTTGCATTTGTGTTGGGTTTGCAGCTTAACAGCTTTTGTGACAAAGCAAATTAATTGCTTGCCCATTTTCAATTAACTGCAGTTTTTCATACACCTCAAAACACAAAAAAAATAAAAACCAACCCCACATAAAGGACTTCATTCAATTCGGCATTGTTTTTAACCGCAAGTGCGAATGAATTGTACTTGATGTTTTTCCTTTTTATGTTTTTGTTGTAGTTTTTTGGCCAACTGGTTCAGTTACCAGCTACAACACAAAGCCAATTCAATTAATTTCCACGTTCATATGACACCTATGGACCAATGCACAAAGCGCAATGAAGTGCAGTGAGAAGGCAAGTGGGAAGTGGCATACACAGCAATACGAATTGGGGCAACACCAAAACCGAGGCGCACTCAAAAAAAACATTCTTGTTTTTTTTTTGGAAAAAAAGGTTTGACGAAGTATCAAAATAATGACTCGTGGAATTTTTTTAACCGGCGATAGGGAACAGATTTCCTTTTCCTTATAAATCTACTTCTTGCAAATAGTGCGAGAGTCAGTAAACCATGAACTTTAAGTAAGCTTTAAATATATTTTTTTAAAACGAAATATATACCTCATATTTAAAGAATCCTATTGCTGTAGCCATATTCGCATAGACTTAGAAAAACTTTAGGTAAAAATCTTTATTCGAGAGATATTTTTAACTTTTTTGGGCTTTTCACTTTAGGGTTAAAGGTTCTAGCAATGTGGTTGCTTTTTAAATACTCATACCTCTTATCACTAGAATCTTTAATAACTTTCTTTAAAAATGATGTGAACTTTGGCATAAATTTATAAAAAAACCTTTAAGAATTCCAATTCGTCTAAAATTCCTTTTCATTTGTGATCGATCTGTATGTATGTCATGAAGATATCGTTAGATAGCTTATTTTTGTCCGATTTCAAATAAATATCGCTCTTTTTCTAATTTAACGAAATTAAGTTGAGTTTTATTACTGTTAATTTTCGCTATGCAGTATTTTCTCACAGGCGGATCTGGGGCTATGAAATGGAAAAACTTTGCCCCTTAAAGTATTAGGCTAGAAATGTATTAATTATTTGTAACAAAGTATATAACCTTTATTTTCCTTGTAGTTTAAAAAATGTCTAAAAAAGCAAAATTTACTGCAAGGACTGGTTTTGAAAAAATTCAAAAAATATTATTCACGTTTGAAAAGCGATTTTCTGGACCGCCTAATGCATACTTAGATAGTCTTAGCCTTATAGCCCAAGATCACGATGGATGATTATTATTTATAGATTTTGAACTCAACTATTCAACATCTAAGCATTTACCTAGATTTTTAAAGGTCTCTTTATGTACCTACTACATTTTTAAAGATATTTTGGTATTTACTTAAGAATTATTCTGTTTCTACTTTTATTCTTTTTGGATTTGAGTTTTGGAAAACATGTCCTTCTTTGCTCTCCTGCTTAATTTGAACGTTTACTGAAACGTATTTGGCTGCTGGCATTTCGATATTTACTTTGTCGTGAGGGTGCAGCAGCAGCATCGGCGGTGACAGCAATGCGAGAGATGGATAGGGGGATCGAGGTGTTGCCAGCACGCGCAGCGGAAGTCACGTGATGTGTTGTGTGACACGTACGCGATGACAGCAGCTGCTCCAGCTTCAGAGCCAGCATTGGCATGCTCTGTTATTTGTTGTTGTCGTTGTAACTTTTCAATTTGGCCAAGATGAGAACATGCAGCAGCAACATCACGAGGTGGGAAAGGAGACTGTAGGTGGTGGAAGTAGAGGAAGTAGCTTTAAGCCACTGCAAACTCTACTCATTAAAATAACTCCCAGCAGGTGAATGTATTCGTTGGTATGTGAGTGGGTGTGTGTATGTGCGAGTGTGTGATACTTCCTGCAACAGCTCGGCCCAGTTCCGGGTTAAATAATTAAATTTTACGGCAAAAACAAAAAATGCAGCAAAAAAAAAAACACACAAACAAAATATGCGAAAAAAAAAGAAATGGCCAACGGGCATAAGTTACAACAACAAGGCGCAACGTTTCATTTTTATTTAACGCAGCCTAGCAGGGCCCGGAAGCCATGGAATCTGGTAAAATGAGTGCGAGTGAGCCCCAGCTCGTGGTTGGGTGGTGCTATTTCCTCCTCTGGCGGTGCAGGTGCAGGTGGTGCTCGCATATTTCATGGTACTAATGTAGCTGGTCATAAAATCACAATGTTCCTGCGAGAAAAGGGGCGTACGAGAAGAGGCGTGGCAACACATATGCGAACATTCGCAGGAGCAGTCAACGTGCACTGCGTTCGACTCATTTAAAAAAATGGTTTTAAAGAAAGATTTTTCCTGCAGAAAAAACATTTGCCCCTAACGAACTTGAAATACTCTCAATCTGATATTTCAAGGCGTGATCATTTCCTGGAAAATATTAAGAAGTTTGTTTTTTGCAAAAATAATTGCATCCACACTCAGTCCCTTTACCTACGCTTTAATAAGAAAATATAATTAATTTGCCTCTAAATAAATTTTGAAATTTAGAAACAAATATATCAAACTAAAAAGAAATACAGCTGAGACTTTTTAAACCTATCCAAACCAACCAAGCAATACATAAAAAATATATTTCAAATTCTTACCTCACTGTTTAAGACATTAGTGATATAAAGACACATTTAAAAAAAATTAAAAGAACATAATGTTGAAAAAAATATAAATCATCCAAAACACTTTTATAATTTCTTTAAATTTATAAATTTGGCGATTAAACAAAGAAATACTTTATAACATTTTTAGACAAAACCGATATATGTATAAATTTTCTACCATAAAATGTTAAACCATTTAACCATGGAATATGTTAAAGATAATATGAAAATAAGAAATCGGTATGAGGAGAAATCAATGAAATTAAACGAAATTAAATTATTTAAAATTTAAATTTTTTTTCTAAGATGCTTCTTTATTGAATTTCTCTTAGAGAAACATTAAACTTTAATAAATGTACAAAATTTGGAATGCTTGATTTGATTTTTTACTTTGCAGTATAATCCAAAAGCTGTTTGTAATTAGAACAAGAAGTTAAATATTCCAGTAAGTAAACTTACGAAATCGTTAGACTCTGCCCTATATGAAAAACCATAAAAATAACAAGAATTTTTTCCTGGCCAACTTCACGGCAAATGTCAGCAAGTCGCACTGGGGGCTTGGGCTTGGACGAGATGGCAAGCGAGGGTTAGAACAGGCGGGGGGAGGCGTGTCCTGGCAGCAACACCCGTTAGTAGCGTGAAACTGTATGGCTGGCTGGGCATGAAAATGGCCCGAAAGGGGGCAGAAAGAAGTGTGTACTAGGGAGGGGCGAGCAGAATAGGGCAGGGGGTGCTATGTAGGAGGGGGAGGCGCACCAGGGGAGCATCAGGCATGTGTTGAAATGCAAACTTGTTTTTTGCCCGCTGACAAGCGTTGCTCATTAAATTTTATTTTATAATTACACACACCAGCAAGCACACTCACACACATACACGCACACACACACACATATTTCCCCTCATTTAGCCAGCAACTAGGAGTAGGACTAGGCAGGCTTTAATGTTTTAGTGGCAACGCGTAATTGGGTTCCGGATAACGCATTTTTTTTTCTCTATTTTTTTTTTTTTTTGGGCTTACTTTGCTCTCGAATTAGTGGCTCAACTGAAATTGAGTAAAATGGCCTGAGGTCAGGCTGCAGTTCGACAGTTCGGTGATTAAAGTAAAGTGTTTGAAAGTTAATTGACCCAACAACAGCAACATCAGCAACAACAGCAACAACAGCAACAATAATACTTAGCCCACTATTATGCCTCACGCTTGACTAAATCGAAACTAAAGTGTGCCCAGGACTCGATACACGATACGCTGCTATGCGATACAATACGAAATGAAATTAACTGTTGTATGGCCAGTTAGGCACAATCACCAAAACGCACAATGGTTGGAATGAGTTTAAATCTATAGCCCAGATTAGAATTAGAATCGCTAATTTAAATTTAAAGCTAAACAGTCGTATAAGAGTTCCATTCCCATTGATAGCATGAGGTACTTTAAACTGAAAACGAATATCAAATATTAATTTGCTGAAATTTTAAAGGCCAGAATTTCAGTAACATGTCTACATGTACATATTTAATTTTTGATTAGAATTCGATTTCCGATTAACATTCATTCAGGTTAATAAAGCTCATATGTTTACTTTAAAGCTCTCAGTTTATCAGAAATACTATTTTATAAGTAACTTCAATAAATTTTTTTTTTTCAATATTAATCTGCTCTCATTTCCAAATTAATTACTTTCCTTGATTCGCTTTGCATTCTTTTACCTCTAAATTTTATAAATTATAAAAATTCTATCTATTTATTAATTGTAAATTATATATATAACTTCTATAAATTCTAAATTCTATAAATTCTATAAATTCTATAAATTCTATAAATTCTATAAATTCTATAAATTCTATAAATTCTATAAATTCTATAAATTCTATAAATTCTATAAATTCTATAAATTCTATAAATTCTATAAATTCTATAAATTCTATAAATTCTATAAATTCTATAAATTCTATAAATTCTATAAATTCTATAAATTCTATAAATTTTATAAATTTTATAAATTTTATAAATTTTATAAATTCTATAAATTCTATAAATTCTATAAATTCTATAAATTCTATAAATTCTATAAATTCTATAAATTCTATAAATTCTATAAATTCTATAAATTCTATAAATTCTATAAATTCTATAAATTCTATAAATTCTATAAATTCTATAAATTCTATAAATTCTATAAATTCTATAAATTCTATAAATTCTATAAATTCTATAAATTCTATAAATTCTATAAATTCTATAAATTCTATAAATTCTATAAATTCTATAAATTCTATAAATTCTATAAATTCTATAAATTCTATAAATTCTATAAATTCTATAAATTCTATAAATTCTATAAATTCTATAAATTCTATAAATTCTATAAATTCTATAAATTCTATAAATTCTATAAATTCTATAAATTCTATAAATTCTATAAATTTTATAAATTTTATAAATTTTATAAATTTTATAAATTTTATAAATTCTATAAATTCTATAAATTCTATAAATTCTATAAATTCTATAAATTCTATAAATTCTATAAATTCTATAAATTCTATAAATTCTATAAATTCTATAAATTCTATAAATTCTATAAATTCTATAAATTCTATAAATTCTATAAATTCTATAAATTCTATAAATTCTATAAATTCTATAAATTCTATAAATTCTATAAATTCTATAAATTCTATAAATTCTATAAATTCCACCTTTCAAGTTTTTATTGGTTCCGTGGCCACTGTGTCCCCTTTTGGTTACTACTAAAATTGCTTATAAAAACACATATACATATAAAAGTTACCCTCCATTCTCTATTATTTCCTTTTTTTCTTTTATTTTTTGATTTTTGTTTTGTATTTTTCTATTTTTTTTTCATTGTTGCTCAAATTGGTATTATTTAAAAATGTCGATGGGTCACGACGAAGTTCAGTGGTTGCTCGTCAACGTCCTTTTCTGTCCGGGACTGGTCGTTGTGTAATTGAAAACGGTTATTGGCAAGTTAATGGGCCGTCTAAAGCCAGCAACCCAACCAACTTGCTTTTAATTGACTATTTGTATGCTAAACCACTCTAACATTACCACCTTCCCTTCCCCCTCTCTGCCCTTTTTTTGCAGATTACCCTCGCGTTGAAGTTGGCCCACAGAACCCGTTGCGCATTGAACGCGATCATGTTGCCAAATTGGATTGCCGTGTGGATGCCAAGCCAATGGTCTCGAATGTGCGTTGGTCACGCAATGGCCAATATGTGAGTGCTACACCCAGTCATACGATCTATCGTGTGAATCGACATCATAGTGGCAAATACACATGCAGTGCCGACAATGGTCTTGGCAAGACAGGTGAAAAAGATATCATCCTTGATGTCCTCTATCCACCCATTGTTGTTATCGAATCCAAGACGCATGAGGCCGAGGAGGGTGAGACTGTGCTAGTGCGTTGCAATGTGACCGCGAATCCGCCGCCCATAGCCATTGAATGGTTAAAGGAAGGAGCTCCAGATTTCCGCTATACCGGAGAACTGCTCACTTTGGGTTCGGTGCGAGCCGAACACGCTGGAAATTATATTTGCCGTTCGGTGAATCTGATGCAACCCTTTAATTTGAGACGTATCGAGGGTGTGGGCAATTCAACGGTGGCTCTATTAGTTCGACATCGTCCTGGACAGGCTTATATTACACCGAATAAGCCAGTGGTGCATGTGGGCAATGGCGTTACCCTGAGCTGTTCGGCCAATCCGCCGGGATGGCCGGTGCCACAGTATCGTTGGTTCCGCGACATGGATGGCGAAATGAGTAATACACAAAAAATCCTTGCTCAAGGCCCACAATATTCCATACCCAAGGCACATTTAGGTAGCGAGGGAAAATATCATTGTCATGCGGTCAACGAATTGGGCATAGGTAAAATGGCAACAATTGTCCTGGAGGTGCATCAGCCACCGCAATTTCTGGCCAAGTTGCAGCAGCACATGACCCGAAGGGTGGGCGATGTGGATTATGCAGTGACCTGCAGTGCCAAAGGTAAGCCCAGTCCACAAATACGTTGGATCAAAGATGGCACAGAGATTTTGCCCACACGCAAAATGTTCGACATACGCACCTCGCCCACAGATGCTGGCGGTGGTGTGGTCACGGTGCAGAGTATACTCCGCTTTCGCGGCAAAGCCAGACCGAATGGCAATCAGTTGTTGCCCAGTGATCGTGGGGTCTTCACCTGTCTCTATGAGAATGATGTCAACTCGGCCAACTCATCGATGCATTTGCGTATTGAACACGAACCCATTATAATACATCAATATAATAAGGTGGCCTATGATCTGCGAGAATCGGCGGAAGTTGTTTGCAAGGTGCAGGCCTATCCGAAACCAGAGTTCCAATGGCAATTTGGCAGTAATCCGTCTCCATTAACCATGTCGTCGGATGGTCACTATGAGATTGTCACTCGAATGGAGAACAATGATGTGTACACTTCCATATTGAGAATCGGGCATCTTCAGCATTCGGATTATGGCGAATATATTTGCAGGGCAACAAATGACTTAAATGCCATCAGAGCTCCCATACGTCTTCAGCCCAAGGGTCAGCCCGATAAACCAACTAACCTTAAGATTCTCGAAGTGGGACACAACTATGCGGTTCTCAATTGGCAACCTGGCTTCAATGGCGGTTTAGTGAGTACCAAATACTTGGTGAGCTATCGTCGTGTGAACACACCACGGGAACAGTTGCTAGCGGACTGTTCCTCACCAGGCTATGGCTACCAAGTGAGCAGCAGTAGCAGCAGCAGTTCCAGCAGCTCTGGTGCCGCCCACGAATGGATCGAATTCAATTGCTTCCGCGAGAATCCTTGCAAGTTGGCACCACTGGATCAGCATCAGAGCTATATGTTTAAGGTGTATGCCCTGAATGCGAAGGGAAGTTCGGGTTTCTCAAATGAAATGCTCGTCACAACCAAGGTCAGCAAGATTCCACCTCCTCTGCATGTCAGCTATGATCCCAACTCTCATGTTTTGGGCATCAATGTGGCAGCCACATGTCTGTCCTTGATTGCCGTTGTGGAATCCCTGGTCACACGCGATGCCACAGTACCCATGTGGGAAATTGTTGAGACTTTAACACTATTACCCTCCGGACATGAGGCCACCTTCAAGGAGACCATAATCAATCAAATGGCACGAACCGCTCATTATACAACATCAGGATCAGCAGGGTCATCGGGCGCGACATCTTCATCCTCCTCATCATCATCATCAGGGAGAAGTACAGCGGGTGGTCATTTGGGTGAGGACCGTACCATGGCTTTGGCTGAGACAACTGGACCAGGTCCAGTGGTGAGAGTGAAACTATGTCTTCGTTCCAATCATGAGCATTGCGGAGCCTATGCTAATGCAGAAAGTAAGTAAAACAAAAAAAATACATATCCTGTTGTAGTTAGAGGTTTCTTTCCAAGAAACTGGAATTGTTATACTAAAAGAAAAATATGCTAAGATTAGTTTAGAACAACATACAAACGAGTAAGAGGTAAATTTGATTAATAATTAAATAATTTTTGAAGCTTAGTTTAAGAAAAGAGAGATTTATATGTGGAAAAAGAGACTAGATTGTGTGTTTGATGGCTCACAGTAACTAAATCATTAATGGTCACTGTTAAATCTATAATCAAGAATCCAAAAATAGTTTTCAATAAAAATTAGTTTGTTAACTTAAACAATTGGAATAAGAAAGTTATCTCATACCTCTTCTGCTCCTTTAGTTAATTAAGAAAAACAATTGTAGTAGACAAATGTAGGATGTATCTTTCAACGTAAACTTCTGCTAATTAAATAATTTTTCTATCTCTTTTCTTAGTTGGTAAAGCTTACATGCCAAACGATTCAGGCCTTACGACTTCTGCTGTGGTGGCAATTCTGATTGCAGGCCTCTCTTTTGTCATATTCTTGGCCCTGGTGTATGCTTTCTGTCGCTGTCGCCGGACTCACAAGGCCAAAAAGCAGTCATCAGGAGGTTCCGGTGTGGCCGCCATTGGTGGTGCTGCCACGACGACCTCAATGGCAGGCGGCGCCAAGGACTATGACCTAGATGGCTCACGGCGACCCTCATTGACGCAAACTTCCGCCATTGGTGGTGACCCGCAACAGTCACAGCAGCAGCAGCAGCAGCCGCCTTCATTGCCGCCACCACCGCCATATTATCCCACGGGCAGCATGGATGGCAAACAATTGGATGGCGGCATGGAGTTGACACTGACAGCCTTGCACGATCCCGACGAGCAATTGAACATGCAAAAACAACAGCAGCAGCAGCACCAGCACCAGCCAAATGAGTCCTTGCAACATCACGCTCATGCCACATCGTCGTCGTCATCGACGCATGGTCATGGCCAGTATCAGCCGCAGGCTAAAACCATGTTGGGCCTATATGGAGCAGCAGCCTCGAATGGATATGGCTATCATGTGACAAGTGCCATTGGCGTAGATGGCGACAGCTATCAAGTGATGCCTTCCGCTACTGCCGCCGGACTCGGACACGGACATGGGGCTGCTGGCGAGTGTAAGTAGCGGGGCACGACCAGTGGGTATAGACCTGCTTGGCTGTACATGTTGGTGAGTGGGAGTTGGGTTTGGTTTGGTGATGGTGGTGTTACGTGTGGGCGTGTCTTCATTAAGGCAACGCATTTTTCGGCCTAGATTTATGGTGAAACATTTCGATGCGTATGGCTCTTGACTGGCTTCAATGTCCTGGTTTTTTGGCGTAATTGCATTTCATGTCAATCTATCGTCCTCTGCGTCCTTCTTCTACTTCGCCTCCGTCCATCCACTTACCAAGCTACTCATGCAAATGCGCATCTTCTCTTGTGAATGCCGGGTGGTAGGGGGATCCGTGTCGGCATTTGTGTGTTTGCCAATTCTCGCCTTGGCAACCCGAAAAATCACATCATCATCATCCAGGCCAATCGGGAGTCCAGTATTTGTCCTCGTTCCCATTCTCTTACCTTCCCTCCCTCCTTGTCGTTGTCACCGTCGTCGCTATCATCATCATCGTCCTCGTAATTCCAATTAAGTGAGAATTAAACCTTTATCCATTTCAGTCTTTTGTGTTCGCTGCTCCTCCAATGCCAACGTGAGCAAGTTTTTTAATTGGCTTCAGGGGGCTAGACATGGATATATTGGTACATATGCTCTTCAGTTGTCGCCAACTCAGCTCGAACAGCAACTTGCTTTTAGTTGCCATCTTCCTCCATTTCTTTTCCATCGCAGATGAAGTTGCTCCTTCAAGTGGCCAGAACACTTCAGACTCTCTACAAACAAAGACAATTAAAATCGCGTGTAGCGAAATCGCAATGACAAAAGATAAGTGCAACTTATGAAAGGATTTCTTTTGCCCGAATCAAAAATAACTAATATAACTTTTCGACAGACTTTAAAATTATAAAATTTCATTGGCCAAACATATTCATGAGTTGTGAATTTTTGAAATCAGACTACTATATGTCTACGTATTTTTCAAGTTAAGACTACAGAACTAAAAATTCAAGAAATAGGGAATTAAGAGTCCTGTTAATAGTTCGCTGCAAAGAAAAATATATATTTTGTTTTTGAAGTTGCCAATGAATAAATTCGTCAAAATAGTATTGAAACTTATAACTCAACTTATATTAAAAACCAATTCTAATTGACCTTTAGAGAAGCTAAACATAAAATTAAACCTGTAAAAGGATTCAACAACTTTATCTTGCAATAAATTTAAAGTCCGATAACTCAAAAAACAATCGGACTTTGCCAAAATATTTAGAATCTAAATTCTTCTCTTTTTCTAAAGTTCCTTCATTTAAGGGTAAATATGAGTTCTTTAGGTTTTTATTTAAAAAATCCAAGTCCACCAGATTACCATCCAATAAATCTATTATCAATTTTATCAAAGTCAACCCAAAATACAAGTTACAATATTTTCCGCTTTTGGAAAGTTTTATCAATCAATGAAAACCACTACACATATCAGCATCTTCAAATACAATGTAATTATTTTTGAACTTTTATTCAATATGTGCTTTTGCTTTATCCATTTTTTTAATGGATTTCAAACCTTTGTTTCAACTGGAAAAAAACAAATTTCCTCAGGTTGTTGCAAAAAGCAAAAGAAAATTGCTCTACACCCAAATGAAAAGGCAACATTTCCACTAAATTGAGGTGGCGCACAGCGGGAAACTCTAACTCGAAAAGGGGAACACAACAGCCAGCAAAAAGTGCAACACTTCACCTACAATGCATTTTAATTGTGTGGCCATTGCTTGAGGGTTGTATTGAGGGGCAAATGGGTTGCTACAAAGAGGTAACAGAGGGAAGGGAAACGATGTGGTGCGGCGGTGTGATGGCCTTTGTTTCTGGCCATTATGCCGCCGTTTTTTCTCTTTTTTTTTTTTTTAACTAAACTTAAATGCCAAGCGCCAACGCCAACTTAATTACTATTTCTCTACCCCTGCACACTCTCTTACACAAATACAAACTAACGCACACATATGGGTATTTCCATGTATGTCTGTGTGTGTGTGTGTGTGTGTGTGTGTGTGTGTGTGTGTGTGTGTGTGTGTGCTTACCTCATCTTCAACCTATATCCATGTGGTGGCGCGTCGTTTCGTGGTCGACTATGCGGTGGCAACCAAAGCAGGACCACTTGAGGCGACACCAGCAGCAGCCCGTAGCAGCAGCAGCAGCAACAGCAACAGTAGCGGACAACAGCAACATCATTTAGCAGGCGCCAATCTAACGAAGCAACCCACCATCACCAACAACAACAACAACAACAGCAGCAACAGCAGCAGCTTATTGAGAAGCAACAACTCCACCTTAAAGCGAAAGGGACAGGTACAGACCCCAGGACAAGGACAGGGACAGGGATATGGACATGGACAAGGACACGGATTTGGATCGGGATTGTTACAGCGACTGGGTTTCGGGCAAGAAGAGGGACAAGTGACCGCAGCCACTGCAGCTACCACCACAGCTCTGGCAACAACAATTACAACAACTTCACGTAATGCCAAAACCGCAACAACAACAACAACACTTGCCATCACAGGTAACAACCGGCCAAAAGCATGACAGAGAAATAAAGATAGAGAGCATCTGAGCAAAAAAGAGACGGATAATGGCGACACACACTTGAACTTTGCACCACAGAAACCGCTGCACCACGCACACAAAATGCAAAACTTTTTTTTTGCACCAAAAAAAAATATAGCACCACCATCACCATAATTAAATTGTTCTTGTTGTTATTGTCTTGCGTGTTGATGTTGTTATTTTCACATTTGTTGCACTTTATTGCCAAATTAGTTAGTCTTTAAGTTTTATACGTGGTGGAAGTAGGGAACTTTAAGCAAGGGGCAGAAAAATCTGGCATTTAAGCATTTGATTATACATATATAATCGGCAAACCCTTTCGATTGGTATATCACTTATCTAGATCGGCACCTATTTCCCTGGATACTTTCCCAGTAAGTTTCTAATTACGCATTTAAAATTGTTTAAATAGAATCTAAGAATCGCTATTCAATATACATAAATAAAGATTTGAGGTAAAGGGACATTACAAAATAGCTTAGAATATTAAGCCAAATATTTCACATTGCTTCTACTTTATAATAGTAATAAAATCCTTTTGCTTCCATCCTCTTGACGGATAGTTCAGACACTGAACTTCTAAGTGAGTACTCGGTATTTAATAAAAATGATATAATAATAATAAACACAGTGAACTTTATGCAAATAAATGTAGAAACCAGAGTTAAGACACCAATAGACATAAAGAAAACTAGGTTTTGGATAAAATAATTACAATCGTCTTGTCTAGATCCATTGACTTAAAAAGAAAGTGTAGCCTGTAATTTACTTATGTAAATGGATGCTAGGAAAGACATATTCTACTTAAGTACACAAAAAGAGGACAAAAACTATTCTAGAAGGTATCCAAATATATCAAACTGCATTTTAATTATATTACTAATCAATATTTTTATAATTATGGAAAGCCACTGCTGACTAAACTAAGTACTGCATTAGCAGAAGACCCTAATGACTTGCCCATCCCTTTTTATTATTGTGACTAGACCATTGAAAATATAAAAAACATTATATTCAAAATTATCCTATTAGATCTAGTTACCAGTTTAAAAAACAGAATCGATATGCCGACAAATGTGTCACTATATTGTTCATTTCCAATTTCAATTTACCATTTCGCTAGCTGTCGTTTAGGTTCTTGTAAATTTCTATATTTTTTAACCCAATTAGAAAAAATAGAGGTTAGAAATTTATTTCAATTTAAACACAGACAAATTCCGCTTATAAATTTTGCACAATCCAAATTTTATACTTTTCAGTTCATAAATTTGTTGTTTGTTTCGTTTCATTATTTGCAAAAACAAAAAACTCGAAAATAACTCATTCCTTTTCGAAAAAAAATCCAAAAAAAGAACAGAAAAATAGTAAATATAAAAATGAATTCGCTATTGCGAATGGCATCACGTGACAGGGCCGCACTGCGAAGAGTTCAAATGGTATCGAATCATTATCCCAGAGACTTTTTCAAGATCAGTTTCAAGAAAAGGAACAAAGCAACGGCTAAGGAGGAGGAGCCAAATCCTCAGTCAACACAAGCGAAGCAGCCGGAATCAACTAAGAAGGGCGCTACCACGCCCCCAAATATTACTGATCAAAGGGCCAAATGGATGGCCAAAGTATCTCCGGAGATGCAAAAGAAGGCTCAATTATCGGCGAATCGAGGGGCAGCTTCACAAACTTTGCACTCGTTTCCATCTATTCCACCGACGCCGATTTCCCCGCAGAAAATACAAGAAAGCAACGAACCCTTTAAGGGATCCTGTAGCGAGTCGCAGCGCAAATCCTGGATGAATCGCATACAAGGCTCTCAGCAACAAAAGCAGGCTCAATGGGTAAAGGAGATGCAGGCCAAACAGCAGGCTGGAAGAGAAATGCAGCAGCAAAAATTACAGAAAATCAAAGAGCAAACGAATGCTCAGGCAGCAGCCGAGAGTAATGCATCCTCAGGTGAGACAGATGAAACCACTCCGGAACCAAAATCCCCAGAACGGTTGGCCTATTTGGAAGCGGTTACACGGTTGAATTCCTATCAGGGGCTAGAGTCAGTATCCGGGAGAATTACATCAAAGCCAAGCAAAACGCAGCCGGATCCGATTGTAGAGCAAACTTTGGACTGTTTATATATTACGGGGCTGGATCTAACCGATTTAGAGTCTATTCCTGTTATTCAAATAGCTGGAACCAAAGGACGTGGCTCGACTTGTCGCATTGTGGAGAGTATATTGCAAGCACATGGCGTCAAAACGGGAGTCCTATCTTCACCCCATCTCTTTTCGACCACCGAACGTATACGCATAGATGGTGAGCCCCTTTCGGAGGTGGAGTTCACCGAGCTCTTTTGGCTATTGCATGACCAATTGATTGAGATGAAGTCATTGCCATCATACAATAAACTTTTGACAGTGATGGCATTTCACGCCTTCCGGAAGGCTGCTGTCGATGTGGCTATCGTTGAGATTGGCAACGGTTGTGCCAGCGATCCAACCAATATTTGCTTGCATGCTCAAACCATTGGCATTAGCACACTCGGTTGGGAACAAAACTTCAATCTGGGCCACTCCATGAGGGATATCGCTTGGATCAAAGCCGCCATTATGAAGCCAGACGCAAGTATCTACACATCAGTCACCCAACCGGAATGCCGCGAGGTATTGAACCAACGGGCCAAACAATTGGGTGTTGAACTCCATAGAGTTCCACCATTCCATGAATATATAGAGAAGAATTTAAATAATAAGAAAACACTATCGAATGCCAATTACTCGATAAGATTAAATGGCTCGTTAGGCATTCAATTGGCCTACGATTATCTCAGACGTTATAAACCCGAATATATTGTCGGCCTGGGACATAATAGTGTACAACTGACACAGGGAACAGCTCGTGGCATTGACACTTATGAGCAGCAGGGACAATTTGACATCATCAAGCATGGCATGTTCAATGTCTATTTGGATAGTGCCGACACCCTGGAGAGCATGATGGCCTGCCGGGATTGGTTCTATTCGCGTACACGCAGCAATCGTTGCCCGAAGATTCTTCTATTTAACAAGGTGAATGAGTTTAATGCCAAAGATCTATTGACCGTCATACGCATGAATGTACGGTTCGATGAGGCTGGCTTTGTTCCGAGTCCTAATTACTTTGAGGGTGAAACCATCGAACAGGAAGAGGATTCTTCCAAGGCCATGGTCTGGCATGGCATGGAGGATTTGCAGCGAGCCAAACGTAGCGCTGGGAATTGGCGTGCCCTCTGCGAGGAGACTGGCAAGAAGGATAACTCTCAGATATCCATTTCGATTGCTTCATTCTTCGAATATCTGAATGATAAATATGGCAAGCAATCATATGGCAAAAGAAGCGAATTAGATGTGCTGGTTACTGGCTCTCGGCAATTGGTTGCCGCCACAATTTCCCATCTCCACAAGCTGAAGGGTCTAAACACCAAAATGTAGTCAAACGATCCGAACCGAAATCTCGAAAACAATAACTACGATTTTCGTTAAGTTTATGAAATTTGATCGTGGATTTTTTGTTTTTATGTTCAATGCAAACACAAAATTTGTTCTCATCATTAGCCACAGAAAAGCTTGAATACACTGAAGAAAATACAACAACTTAAAAGATGGGCCAGTAGATGAATGTTTTCAAAATCAGTAACCAACAAAAATGTAACTTTTGTAAAGAAATACGTTTTACTCAGAATACAATAAATAAATTAATGAAAAACTTTCCAAGTCACATGAGAAAGATAAAAGAAATAAAATGAATGTTTTTAAAAGTATTCTAGGGATCTTGAAAAAATTAGAAATATGCACTTAAAAATTTCTGAAAAATCAAAATATATAACTTACACCCGGTTATAGTTTTATAAAAATAAATTATTGATTCCAGTTTAAATTGCTAAATAACTTGAGAGATTTCAAAAGGTAATGCGACTTACTAGAAGGTTTATTAGATTTAACGTTTTTGATCTGCATAATCTTATCTATTATGAAGCTACACAAGAATATAAAACTGATAAGCACAATGTCCCTTATATTCATTTTCTTTTTCATCATTAATAAACTTATTTGTCATATGCCTTGCAGAAAATATGATTAACTTGAAACTTTGACACAAGAATGGGAATATTTCTTGTTGAAATGATTTCATTTATTTATGTGGTCAACGTTTTTCTCTGTATCTCTACCTTTTTATATACTTCTATTTAAATATTTATAAGCAAAATTCGAAAAGTGATGAAGAAAATTGCTCAAATACTATGACTTGGCAATTTCTTCGTATATCCAATTAGCAACTGTGACTTTCATGTTTTCTCTCACTGAGCACTAAATTTAGCACCTCATTTTCTTTTGGCACTTGTTCACTTGTAATTTCCTTGAACCTGAAATACTTATAATCAACAACCCATTTGATTTCTTCTATTGCTTTTGTTTTGTAGGGAATAGCAACAGCAACTTGAATTCGAATTCCAATGAGAATAATTATACCAATGCCCATGATCTCTCACAAGAGGCTTTGTGGCGTCTACAATTGGCAGCCGTGCAATCGCAACAAATTTATGTCGAACGTCCACCATCAGCATTTAGTGGTTTAGTCGATTACAATGGTTATCCATCAATGATAACGGGAACACAAGCACCACCAGCATTACCACCACCGACAACCCACATAAACACAGTGACCAGTTCACTGAGTCAACAAAGTTTTGGCCAACCGCCGACATCATCATCGGGAGCGGGGGCAGGAGCAACAACGCCGCTGGAAATGCTCAAGGCAGCGCAACGCTATGGAACACTGCGAAAGAGTTCAGCCAGTGGCAAACAGCCGCCCTTGCCACCGCAGCGCAAGGATCATCAACAACAACAGCAGCAACAACAACAACAACAGCAGCAGCAACATCAGCTGGGTGAGTGTTGAACATTAGGATAAGAAGCAAGAAATCAGTTTGATTGATTATGCACTTAAGCGGATAAAACACTCTTTCAAAGATAAAATAGAATTTCATCCATTTTTCTCATCTCTCTCTCACACTTTCCACATCTATGGAGCACAATGTTGTAGCTAGGGTTATAAACAATTTGCATCTGTATATCTCTCTGTCTCCCTCTCTCTCTTTCTCCCCCGCCCTCTCTTCTTCTCTTTATGCAGCTCACACACAAAAATTTAAACGTATTGG
This sequence comes from Drosophila insularis, assembly GCA_018903935.1. NCBI lineage: Eukaryota > Metazoa > Arthropoda > Insecta > Diptera > Drosophilidae > Drosophila > Drosophila insularis. Next base: position 3,494,495 of record JAEIFP010000666.1, on the reverse strand, counting down.
GATACTCCACCCACTCCACATTCCAGATAAATGCACATAAAATAGTCAGCTGCCCTCTTCCACTTTTCTCGTATCTATCAAAAAAAAAAAAAAAAAAGAAATGGCTTGCAGGGACAACTATAGAAGCAGCAGCAGCAGAAAGAAGAAACGCAGCAAACAAAAAAAAAAAAAAAAAAATCAAAAACAAACTGCTCCAAGGCTTGAAGTGGAAGTGTTTTGTGGGGTTGTATAGGGATAGCTTTGTACAAATGCCAACTTTAGGTTACCCTGCAAAGAGTAGGGCCTTTCTTTTTCATTCATATTACTCATTCGCCCCGGTGCACCAATCGGTCAAAGAGTTTTCGATCCAGTTTACTAAATTGAAACACGTTGGGATCCCATTCATTTTCATTTGTAGATATCGTTTGAATACTTATTGAATACTTTGATCGTAGAAACAAATACAGATCAATTAGACAAATACTAATTCAGTCTTTGACATCTCTATAGCGCCCTTTTCATTACAAATTTGTACAATCTGACATAGGTTTTAACTATTTACCAATTTGGTCCCAATATACCCTATATTTGGTATTGCTAAAAGGTATAAAAATGTAAAATGCAAGAGCACAAAATATTTTACAGAAATCAAAATCAAACAACACACGCTGGCAGGGCTATAAGTGGAGTGATTCTGAATCACTGAAGAGGAATTCGAACCAAAACGCAGATGTCCATAATAAAAAAAGAGAAAAGAAAAACACAGAAAAACAAAGAAAAATTTAACAAAAATGAGAAAGAAAACATTGCCAACAGCGTACAACAAACCCATACACACACCCACACACACAGTGGCACAATATTAAATCAAAGTTGAGAGGATTATTTTGCCAAACACTCTAAAAATCATCTAAGCAAAATGAGATAATTTGTTAAAGAACCACAATCAAGAAAAATTTTAATAATTGACCTATATATGAGACAAAAAAAATCGTTTATCCACATTCCTTCACCGCTATCTCCCTGATAAACTATTTTTCAGTCTCGAACTCGAGAACAACATTATTCAAAAATAGTTCGAGCATATCTTCACTGAGCCACCGACTTGCCTACATAGATCTGCTATAATTATCAAAGGAAAGAAATATTATTCGTTTCTTTTTTAATCAAAACCAAAAACAAGAGAGTTATATTTCAATAAACAAATATAAACAGAATTTTTATGGCATTAAAACTCTTGTAAACGAGTTCTAATCTAAAGATAACCATTAATTGGAAAGTAGGGTGGAATGATTTCAAAATACCGTCTAATTCCTTTCCTAGAAGATTGGCCAGAAATCTAAACTGGAAGTAATATTTTCATTCCGCTTTTTATTCACTTATTAGCCGTGGTTTAATGCAAATAATTAAAAGTATTTTTACCTAACTGAAGTTCCAAAAAATTGCTGCAGCGGCTTAAATGCCCCGAAATCTGACTAGTGACTTGGGATTCCGAGGCTTACAAAAACTTGAATACACGAAAAAAAAATTGGGAAAATATACATTTTTTTAATAAATTTTCATATCCACAAACAGAGAGCTAATTAAAAACGAAAACCACACATAAATAACACCATACACACAGGTTAATACATACATATGATCAAAGCCGAAAAGAAGCTCAGAAATATTTTTCTTTCTACTGCACTGCATTTAATGCCGCATCCAAAAAAAAAAAAAAAAAAGGATATGTAGCATTTTGAAGTCTGCTGTTTCTGCTCTTAAATGCGGAAACACGGCGTATGTGTGATTTTAATTTCTTTCCCTTACCCTTAATACTGTGGTGTATATTGAAATTGGGGAAATTTAAAAATCTTATCAAGTTTTCGATTAAATGGACAATAATTATTGGGTCAATAAGCGAACTCTGCAGTCATCGAGCTATTAAAAAAAAAGTTTTGTATAAATATGTATGGCGTAAATTTCTACTCATGAACATTTTCCTTAGTTCAATTAGTTCTCTTTTCGATTTGTATGCTTATTTAAACAGGGTACAGTTCAGTCGGCTTAAAGCCCCAAAACCATCTCCTAAATGTTCCTACAATTAGACAGACAAAAGCAGTGGCCAACAACAATAAAACCAACAACCAGCTGCGGCTATCTATTGCGGTGCCTTTAGGAATGGACCACACACAGGCCACAACAAAAAAAAATGAATAACCAACTCAATTGTTTTTTTACTTAAGTATGCAAAAGGAGTCAGATCAAGAGAGAGAGAGGGAGGGGGAGAGAATGAGGTACGAGAAAACAGAAGGAGAAGCAAAAATAGATGCATTCATACCATTTACCAGTGAGCAGTTTGCATGCATTATGAACTGCTGCTAATCGGCTTAGACAAAACATCAGGAAAAAAAAAAACATTTCAATTAAAACAATGCCATAGAGCAAACTGGACCTCTGCAGCAAAATCAGAGGAAGCACCACAGCAACCGTGTGCCGCATTTTCAGCCACAACAAAAAACAGAAACCGTATGGGAGGCAGCAACGAAAGCAACTGCAAAATATAAATCAACTTCTTGCCCATTAAAAATCTCGTCAGCAATAGAAAGTCGAGATGTTACCAGAAATTTGATTTACCACAACAAAACACAGATACATTTTGATTCCCAAATTGGAAATGACTGGTCCATATGTATATATAAGTATCACTCACAATATACGATTATATATAAGCTCGGCCATGTGCTTAAAAAGGCAATCACAGAATAGCTACGAATTTTTCAATTCATTAATGAAGAATCGTAGCAAGATAAAGTTAATTTGGGAAAGCAGCTTTGAAATTTTTCAGCTGGTGGCAAATACTGAAATGAACTAAAAAAAAACGATTCACATAGCTCTTACTTACACTTTTATTTTGCTTCAAAACTAGCTAAAGCATTGTGGATAAAGATGCTAAGTCAGGTCCTTCGACCATTCCATTTCAATTTATTTTTTTTTTTAGAGAATTGCTTGCATTTCAAGTGGAACTCGAGTTTTACAACTCGCTTTCGCTTTTGACTTTGATAGTGATGAAGAAAAAAAAACACGCACAAAAAAAAAAAACTTCGCTGTTGTTTCAACGCCAAATTGTGCGCTCGCAAAAGTATGCAATGCTTTTGTCTTGCATAGCTTTCGCCCTTCGGATTTCGTACAATTGAATTGCCCTGTGCGATTTGCTGTGGCTGCATCCACAAAACAAAAAAAAATAGCGTAAAGGGGAGAGAAAGAGGCTAAAAGGCTGACAGAAGTTGAATTGCCAAAATACCAATGATTTCTATTGCCATATTAAGTCGTTCTTCAAATGGTTTTCTCCCTTCGTCGAAAAGGAATAACGAGCACAATTCTTGGCTAAATGCATTCCATTTTAAAAGATTACCAACTAGAGGCCTTAATTATGTTGATGTAAAAAGAAATAGTTTAATATTTAGATGCACTGTGTGAAAATGTTAATTAAGCAAATCGAGATTGTGTTTTAGGAATTTTGTTTAATAAAGCTGTAAAATAAGTTTATTGACTTCTTTTCAAGATTGACCTCGAACCCTACTTAGGGGCAAGTTTCTATTGACTATATTTTACAATGAAAAGTTAAAACACACGTCTGTATTTAACTAAAGATTTCATTTAGTGTTGAAAAAAAGTAGATCGGAGAGAGAAAAAATAAAGACTTTTTTTTTATAAAAACTTTAAGACCCCTTTTCCCACCCATTGAATTATAAATTATTCTACTTAAAAAAAAGTTCAATCGTGTACCCATATTTTCCACAGACTGATCTATTCGATTTATATATTTATGTAACTGTCTGAAATATTTTCAAATTGAATTTCTATTACTTTCTTTGGTGTCGAATTTTCGAAATTTCATTAAAAATTTACATAAAATATATTGTTTTATTGGCTTAACTTTTGTTTTTGGTTGCGGTTCAATTTTCTCTCTATCGCGCTCTCTGTGATTTTAACGCCAACTTTTTTCCTCTTTGCCTCTCTTTCCCGTCTCCCGTCTCTGTAATATCCAGCCAAATTTAACAATTAGAAGCATATTAACCGCATCAATTTCCGTCCTCGCAATCGAGTCGAGTTGAGTCGAGGTCATATATACAGATCATTAAACATACAATGAACATTCCACACAGATACACACTCACACACATGCCACAACACAAACACATACATTCACAGACACACAAACACATACACACTCACCTTGCCATTATTTATTATGCTGCCAGCAACAACAATTTTGGACAAATTTTTTTTTTTTTTGGTGGGGGCCAAAAACATTTTACGTAATAAATTTATTTTAATTACAATGCCAAAAAAACCAAAAACCCCGAAAAGAGAAAAAAGGAAGAGCCAACCTGTGAATGAGGGGAGTTATGGCAGTAGAAGGAGCTGAAGGCATGGCTGTGGTTGGTAATGAATGCGCTTCAATTAAATGAAATATTCATAGGCATAAATATGCTGAGTGGGAGCAAGAAGAGGGACCACCAGGTAGTCAGATACTTTGGCGCTACAGCAGGAAGAGAATGTTGCAGCCAGAGGAGCATACCTGAGGCCAAGCATGTTTTATGAGGCAACACAGCAGAGCAACAGCACTGAAGCCAACAACGACGACAGCAACAACAACAACACGTCGAGTTGGAATTCAAGTTGGCGGAGGGGAAGTTGGTTACATTTATGTATTGGGGGAACATTAACCGATTTTGTAGTGAAGATGCCCAGAACAAGATTAGAAGAGAATTGTATACTCTCATTATAAAAACATGGTTGACAAAACCAAAAACATTCAAAATAGTTGCGAGGCTTTTAAACTTTAAATAAACGTTTCGTAGTAATGAAATTGTCACAGAATGGTAAACTCGAAAATGGGTTTCGGAAATCTCAATATTGATTATCCATGCTAAAAGTATCGTTGTCTGCATTTTCTATATCAATCTTATTAAGTAAAAATTAGATTAGATAAAAAACTGCTATCTATTGAAGAGTTGTTCTAATTGTTAAATGCGTTATCTTAAACTGTTTGAAATTTACAATTCTACCAATTTCTGTTTCTTTCTACGTTTTCCAAATTCTATTTTTCTTGTTTTTATCCTTGAGAGTCAATTGAAATCAAGGATGTGAAAAACAATTAGAGAATAATAATAATGCATTTTAAAGCCTTAAAGCTAATCAAATAAATTAGGCTTATTCATTGCACATTCCAGGGAAAATTTAAATTGATTTGCAAGAGAATATTTATCAATTTAATAAGGATAAAGGATACATTTTGATTATATTAAATATTATAAACACTTTAGAATAGTTGTGCAACCCCAAACTAAGTTTACGATACATAATGAAACGGTGGATGGAAGTCTGGAGCGGACAGGCAGGCAAATGGCAGGAAATTCTCATTGCCAGCCCATTGGAGCTAGTTAATTATGTGGTACAAACCTGGCCACTTTGCCCTTACTTTCTCTCGCTCTCCCTCTCTCTCCTCTTTCTCTATTAGCTCATTGCCTCCTGCCTGACTGCATGTTGTAATGCATCTTTCAAACAATTTACCAATTTGGTCAGCTACTGTCTGTTGACCAAAGCACCTACCTTGCCCTTGCTCTTACATCCCATGGAGCCGCCGTTGCTATCGTAAAATGTTTATTAGGTAATGAAACATAACAGCAACCATATCAACAACAACAATAACAACAACAGCAGGGGTAGCAAAAACAACAACAAGAAGTGGCTGGCTGCATTTGCCATAAAGCTCAAACGACCGTGTTTCATTTTGTGGCTGACTCTTTACGTAGCGCTTGAAAAATACAGAAAGGGGTCCGCTAAGAGCAAACGATGAAAAGTGGAAAAATCGAGGAAAATACAACACATAGAGCACATACCACGTTAATTGAGTTTTCCAGGCATAAATTGTTTGGAAAACCAGAACCAGAACGCTGAGACCAAAAGCTAAACGCATTTGTCAAACTAAAGATACAAATTTCAATGCGTCGTGTGCGCATAAAAGTATGCTAAAAAGAATTTTTCGCAATTGTAAAGATTTTCCCCACCTATACCACTTGACTGAGAAAAAAAAGGTGACAGGAATGGGGTACAGACAGCGAACAGAGGCAGCCGCGGAAAATGTATTTATGCAAAAGTTGCAATTGTCAGAGTGCCAAAGTGTTTGGCATGCACCTAGGGCAAAGGCAAAAAAAAAAAAACTACACACACACACAAAATGCAAGTGAAAATGTTTTCAACAAACACACAAATATAGCTGTAGATGCAGTTGCAGTTGCAGATATATACATACATAGATAAAGATGATGGCAAAGCAATGGAATTCGAAATAGAAAACGCATCCAAGCTCAAACCTCAAATCTGAAGTGTTTTGGCATTTGAATTGAGTTTGAGTTTGTATAGAGTTGATTATGCAGATATATATAAATATATATGTATCATAAATATATCAATATGGCATTATCCGCTGATTGAATGCAAATGCATTTGGAGCGGCAATCCATAGAATATGTGGAAAATGGAATATTTCTAAAATTTATACAAAATCAATGCACGTGCTGCTGTCTGGCATAACGGTTTTCAATTTCTCTTTTTTTTGCAATTATAATTCGTACAAAATGGAAAAATTGGTCCACGGGTTGATCGAAAATATCTGGCTAAAACAAATAAGCTATAAGCTTTTATAAGCATTAGGAATGTCAAACTGGGATTGGTCTTTATTTATATACATACATATGCAAATATACCATCAGACACTATAACCCCCCAATTCTGATTGAAAAAAAAAAATTATTATAAAGGTTATCTATAAAAATCGATGGAGAATCGATCAATTTTTTGAGTGTTTTAAATTATGTATATGTATGTATATATACCATCAGAATTTGTTAACAGTTTTCCTAGTCTCTAGGAAAAAATTTGTTGTAACCAAGATAGATGTAATCAAAATCAAGAAAAATATGATTTTTCATTTTGAAAAGTTAGAGTTAACCAAAAGTCAATTGAATCATTTTTTAGAGCAAAAAACATACTTCATATGATCATTGTAATAATCTCGTATCATAACTAACAACTTTTTGGGTTACCTTTGCAAAATTTGGTTTAGTTGTAAACTGATATAAATGAATGGTTTACACAGCATTAACATTACGCTGTGTGCCTTGCATAAAATGCATATTTTAATCAAGTTTTTAATTAATTTAAACTGTACCGTTTGCTGCCCACACTATTTATTAATGAGCTTAGTTCACTTTTTCTCGTTTTTATCGTATTTTGGCAAGCGTTGTAACCAAAAAAAAAATCAATTTTTTCTCTTCCATTTCATTTCATTTTGGATGACACAGCGGATATAATACAGGATTTGGCAAATTAAACTAATTGCAATAGCAACAAAAACAACAAGAACAACAACATCAGTGGCAACAACATTTCGACGTTAGATTTTAAGTAAGTAAAAAAAGAAAGCAAATAAAATAAAACGAAAATGTAAACCAAAAAAGAAATTAAATACATTATTCGGTTTAGCAATTTAAGTGGCATGAAAAATTGAAATAAAATGCCAAAAATAAAACTCAACAAATCGTAAATACTTTTAGGTGTCTTTTTAACTTGAATATACATAAATGAAACCCACAAAAAAAATGAAGAACAAACTTGCCGATTTCGACCAAAAACATTTAGATGAAAAATTAAACAATAGAGTTAACTACATAAATGTATAAATTTAAAACATAATTAAATATTGAACTAACACAAAAAATGCAAAACTAAGCGCAGTGGTTCTACAGCTTAAAACAATTCAAGTTTTGATCATTGAAATGGAATTTATATATAAACTAAAATTGCACTGGTCTCTTATAGAATACATTTTAAATATTGATTAACACTGGAAAAAGTGTGACCGTTTGCAAGTAGGCAACAAGGCTTTGACCCAACGATCTCTGCTGAGTTTCCTAGAAATAGGTGTAGCCATGTCTGGTTTTAAAAACTAGATAGCAAATTTTATTTTAGCCACTAAAATGTTGAGTAGCTATCTTAGAAGCATTTAACAAAAAGTTGACTAACACGGGAGGCAAAAGAGGTTTTTAAAATTCAGATCAACAAGTTAGAATACAGTTGGTTGAATATTTTTTTTAATCAAAATTCCTAACAAATTTATGCATGATTTAAGAACCACTGTAAAGGATTTATTTATAATGTATACGATTTTCTAATATGTCTAATATTAATTTATAAAAGTTTTTTGTTATATTTTAAATTGAAATGTTTATTTAATTTGTTTGGGGGCAACGAAATGTGACTCTAAACCATAATATTCTGGTCAAATCATTGTAAAACCAAAAGCCAAACACAAAAGCCAAACTTTGAGGTTATTTTTGTCAATTTTTATGTATTTCGGTTAGCTAAATGAAAATTTCTGCATATTTATTTGTTGTTGTTGGGGTTTTTGTTTTTTTTTTTTTTTTGTTTGGTTTTAATTTTTTGTATATTTCGGCAAATCAAATAAACAAAAATGGCCTTTTAATTGCAACAAACTGACAAACACATTGGCAATGGGCTGCTCATTAGCCTTTTGTCATCCAAATGCATACAAATTTTCCCGCTTAAACACTGGGAAAATGAGCAAAAATTATTTTGTATTGAACACTGCATTTTTTTCTTCTTTTTTTTTTGTTGACAACATAAAATGATCAACCTAATTGCGCTGCTAATTCCAATTGTTCTATTGTTGCAAAATTTTAATTACAAATTAACAATTGCAATCCGCCCATGCACTTTTCCCCGCGCATGACCAAGGGCCATGCCACGCCCAATACACCTCCTACCGTGTATATCTTTTGTATTCCATGTGCAAAATTAGATTTGCGTAAATTTTGTGCAAATTAATTTGCCAATAACAAGACAAAAACTAAAGTACGTAAATAATCAAATATTTTCAATTGAGTTTTTCTGCTCTGTAAATAAAAAAGACCCAAAAGGCCCACCCAGAGACAAAAACTATAACAAAAAAAAAAAAATAGAATCGAAATCCACAAATTATTACTCTAAATCTGTTCAACAAAGTCCAAGTGAGTTGCATTTAAATGGAAAAAAAAACCAAACAAATATCAAACAAAACAAAAAAATAATAATAATAAACGAAACCGCAAACAGGAAATTTACAAAATACCCAAAACAAAAAAAAAAAAAAAAGAACAAAAAATATTTAAGAAAAAACAATTTATATCTTAAAGGGTTAAAAAAAAGTGTCCAAACACTTCAGTAAAATTTTCTTACTTTGGTTTATAGAAGTTTATACACTTTGTCTTAAATAGTTAAAACCCAAAAAATCTACAAATTATTTTTCAATACGTAGATACAGCAACATCAAGTTGGTTGGAAAGTAATTTTTATAATTTATGTTTAAACTGTTACCATTTTTGATCTCTTGAGAAAAGGAACCTTAAACCAAGCCTATAATTAGGTTTTCTTACATTGAAATGATACTCCACAGTTTTTATAACTTTCACCTCGTACTATATATTTTCAAACTATTTTCGCAACCAATTGGATAGTTTGTGTTGAACCAAATGTAAACTTCCTTAACTAAAAATAAATGTATTTACACTGCAAGCGTATGTCAACCGGAAACAACAATGAAAGGCTAACAAATATCTGGAGAAATATACCTACTTCAATTCCCAGATCTGTTTTAACAAAATTCTCCAAATAGTTATACGAACAAAAACAACTAAGCTTAAGTTGAGTTACAAAACGTTTCTTCTTCAAATTGAGTAGTGAATAAAAAAATTTTCCCATTTCACTTTGCACAAAGTTTTACTGTAAAAATGTTTATTTTGTTTATTCTAGTTTTTATTTTAATCTTTTATTTTGCTTTCTCTATTAAAACCCATTTTAATGCACCCGTGATACACAGATGCAGACATTGAAATAAAAATAAAACTAACAGAAAAATATGGCACAGCACAAAAAAAATAAAAAATTACACAAAAAACAAACAAAACAAATGATACAAACAAAATTTAAAGTTCTTAAAACTGGAAAAAAAGTATTGCGAAATCTCTCAACTTGTTCTATCAAAACAAAAATATGAATTTAAATAACAAAAAAACAAAGCAAAACAACATTGAGATATAAAATATAAAAAAAATATTAAATCATATGCGTATTTAACTATTCCATAAATGCATTATTAATTTTTAAGCCAATTTGTATATATGCAATTAAAAAACCAAACAAAACAAAAGATAACTGAATTAATGTAAAACTATTTATTAAATTTAAAATTTTAAGATTCTTTGATTTTACTTCACTATTATACCACTCAGAAAAGCTACAAAATTACTTAGATCAAGAAATGGAGGATAAGTAATTAAAGATCTTTTTAAACCAAATATTTTGTGCTTAAATCAATGTATTTAAAAAATATTTCTTCATCAGAGTTTTTTATTCATGCATTTATTTAAAGATCTCTTTCATTTACATGTTAGTTGTGAGATCTCTAAAACTTGTATTGAGAGCAAACTATATATGTGTTTATTTTTTATAGACAATATTGGAATTGATTTAAGATAGTTTTAAACAGATTATCCCAACTTAATGGGTATACAAATTCTTAACTTTAGGTTTTGTTTTTCAAACTTAATTCTCAACTAAAAAAATGAATTTTTTCTGAGTGTGTAGATATAAGCAACGCAACCATTTTAATCCAGAGAAAAACAAAAATCAAAATCAAAAAATAGAGTCTAACAATATAATTAACCAATACATATATATATATATATATAGTAAATATATATGATTAACTAAACCTAAGTCTTAACATAAAGAAACATGTTCTTGAAACTGTCCAATTTATGTACATCTGTTAATTGTTTCTAATTTAATTTTGAAATTAAAAGTAAATTGTAAACTATTTAGGAAAACTGCTAACGAAAAATGGAAAACAAAATTGGAAAACCTAATGTTCAGTGAGTCGCCAGGCGATCTCCAACAACATTTTACTGAATTTTTGAAGCAAAAAGGCAAGAAAAACCAAAAAACAACTAATTTTTAACTAAATATAAAAACTTAGCTGGTAATATGAAACAAATGGATATTATACGATATATTATACAACAAAATATGAATAAACGAAAGAAAAAAAACAAAAACATGATTACATTTCAGTTTAATGTCTTCATTATATCAAAGTAGTTGAAGCATTTTATAACAAAATTTTCATATATGTAGACAAAAGTATTTTCTTTTCTTTAATTATTGTAGTTGCCAAAAGGAAAAATTGATAGAAATGGCAATACAATATGTTTTAAACTACGATTTGGGGCCCATTTTGCTAATTGTTTTAATCATTTTGGCCATCAGGCTTTGGACCACATATAGGGCAATTGAGCAAACGGAGACAAAAGCAACAATAACAGGAACATCATCAAAAACGAGAACAACATCAACCAGAACAAGAAGCGTGGGAACAATGCAGGTAAATTGAAAAATGTTGCAATTGCTTTTTTCTTACCCATTAACTATAGCAAAATGTCAGGGTCTATAGCTTTGTAACTTTCTGCTTTCTGAAAAATTAATTAGGATATCAAACTGTTTCTTTTAAATTTTTAATACCAAACATTGTCAGAATATGGTTAGTTTGAATTTATTAAGGGAAAGATAGGCTAAATACAAGAAAATTCTATGTTCGGCTAATATTTTATTTGCCTAATTAATGTTAATATAGACATTGGATTAAAAAACTCTAGACCAAAAAAAACCTTATAAAAAAGAACCTTGTTTCGATTTTTGATCTTTGTTTTCGATTTTAAATATATGTATTTTCTGAAAATCGAAACAAGGTTCTTCGTATATATGTAAATATATGTATATAATTAATTAATTATTAATCCAAAGACAAACAATTTTTACCCTGACTATTTCAAACCTTTCTTAAAACGTTTTGAGGATCTGGTGTAGTAAAAGTGAATTAGAATGCTTTTGATTGTTTAAAAAATGTATACATAAACTCTTTATATTTTTATAATTTTATTACAATTTTATATGTATTTTGATATTTATCTGAAAACTATTCGGCAGTCACAAGTTAAAATTTTAATAGAATTCTTTTCAAAAATGGTCAAGATTTATTTACAAAATTTAAAGTCACCCATATAAAAAAAGTATCTTCGCTTTAGCCGACTTCTTCTTGTTTTGTAAGATTTGAAGTATAATTTTGGTTTTATGAAAATGCATATAAAATATTTTCGTGGGTAGTCCTGGAGAATTACACGGTAAATCAAAAGCGATCCTTTGTATAAACGAATGTCAACTTTTTCCTTTCAGTCGTTATACAATTAAAAAATTGGCCACTTTTTTATGCGAAACTGTTTCCGTGTGAGAGTGTGTGTTGTATATCTACGCGTGAGTGTGTGTGTGTGTGTTTGTATCTGTTCACTGTGTTGGTGCTGCTGGCAAACCGCAAATGGTGACATTGCGCAAATAAAAAAACAATTTACGATAAACATCAAATTTCCACAAATTACCTTATATTTTACGTGAGTTGCGAAACAGATTGTAAACCACAAACACACACACACTCCACACATACACACACACACAGAAGTTCTTTTCTCTCTTACAATATAAAAAAAAGAATGGCGCAAAAAAGCAGCGCTGATTTTACACCACGTTGAGCATTCGCCTCGTTGGCCATTGTTTATACTGTTTGAAGGCAGGAAGGGAACGTGAGAGAGTGAAAAAAACGCTGTAGTCGAGGATTGGCAGGGGGTAGCGCCACTTTAAACGTGGCCCACGCCTACACTTAAATTTCGAAATTTGCAATTATTTTTATTGCTCGCCATTTTGCCGCTTTCACTGCCTGCTGCTGGTGCTTTTGCTGCTGTCTACTGTTTCAGCCTGTTTTGCTTTGGGCATGGCTTTAGACCAGGTCGACAAATGCCAACGGCTGAGGCCATTTCAAGTGCCCTTCATAAATTTTTGCACGACGCACACACAGCCAAGCAAGAGGAGTAGTAGAATAAAGAGAATGAGAGATGGAGGGCAAATGGAAAAAAAAGAAGAAATATAGAAATAAATATAAATGCTTGTTAAGCGTTCGTCGTCTCTTTAGTAGTATGTGTGTGTGTTTGTGTGAAGCCATCAAGAAAAGAAAAATGAACAACAATATTTTTTTATTAGCAAAAGTGAATTTGACATACTCTTTAGAAATCTGATGAAGCAAAAGAAAAATATAAGGAATTAAATATTTTTCTCCTAAACAAAATTTTGCATTTAATTATGTCTTGAAATTACTTAAACAATTGTAGTTCTATCTATGTATTTACTTGTAAAAATCTTTTCTTTATCAATATTAATTAGTAAGTATGGCAAATAAAGTAAAATAAATTATCTTCAGTGCAGCTTTGGCTGTATATGTGAAATCAGCCATGTGTTAATAATGATATAATTTAAAGAAGAAATCGTTTAGTAGAGATTTCAATTTATTTCTCAAAAATAATTCCTTAATGCTTCCTCTGATGGCTTCATCAACAAAATATACTAGCATTTCTCTAGTGGGACAAAATTACCTTAATTAATGTTAATCGGATTAATGCGAAGCATTTTTGTGATTCCAACAGAAGGGTCCTAGATAAGTAGGGCACAAAAATCATAGAAAAAGAACAAAAGTGCCTGCAATAATGAAGAGATTTCTTTTGGCCAATATTAAATAGAAAAAAATTATAGATTTAATTTTATTTATTTGTTAAATCAAGCAAGAAATCATCGTCAGAAAATATAGTTAGAAAGGAATGATCTTACTTGACTTGAAATGCATTCCAATTCTAATGTTTAAGATTTCAATTTAGCATTCCCTGACAAAGTTCATCACAAAGTTCACATTACAATTGTGATGCCTAAACAAGACTGAAGAGTCAAGTTCTCACACATGCGGGCCAATCTTGACATTTGTGGGTCAGCTTCACGGCTTAGCCCCCTATATGGGCTCTAATTGATGTCGCTGCTGCTGCTAGGTGTCGTCTATCCAGCTCCTGCTGCCCTCTCAACAGGTTCAATGTACGACACGTTTCTCCCCTCTTCATCAGAAAGAGCATAATAGCCGTCGGGCCAATAATTAGGCGCGTCTTTGGCTTTAGCCCAAGTATGGCAAAAATAAAATGAAATAAACGAGCCAACAGCAAGCTAGGGCCAACTTAAAAAAAGCCGAGTAAAAGAGGAGGGAAAGAAATGATAAGCAGCCCTAAACTGGCAGAGGACAGTTGGCTCTATGTTGACTCTCGACTCTCTCATCGTTTTCTCTCTTTCTCTCAGCTTCTGAACGCTTAGCCAATGTAATTAGAGAGCATTAGGCTTAGACTTAGAGGCAACAGCAGAAGGCAATAACAAAAACTTGAAGCCAACTAGCCACAGGCAAAGCTCTGAGGAAAAAAACTCAGTTTCGGATTTGAGTTTGGGTTTAGCTTGGTTTTTGCGGCTGTCCTCGGCAAACTCAAAAAAAAATAAAAACATTCAGCAACAAAATATAAAAAAAAAAATTCTTTTTTTGCATTTGACGTAAACAGAAATAAATCAATTTCATGCTGCGTACAACAGCCTACGGAAAGAGGGGTCAGGAGAGGAGCGCTCCATAACGACAACCAGCAACCAGCAAGGGAGCAATGTCAATGGCTCGCGGCTAGGCAATAAGAAAAAAGAAATGGTAGTCAAGGCTAATCGAATTTTAAATACCCTTGCATAAAAAGTAATAAACATTTTGTGAAATTTTTAATTTAAAGTCAAAAAAAAAAACTATTCCGTTTTGAGGAAATGATAAATGATCAAACTGAAACGAACATAAATATTATTCAAATTTATAACAACCCTCAGAAACAATTATTTGACCTATTTAAACACATATTTGTATAAGTTAAATTTATAAAACATATTTTCACGCCCATTTAATGATTGTGTATGGAATTAAACATTTCTTAAGAATTTCATTCTTTGAAATTGATATTTGCTTAATAATTTGAACCAAAGTAAAATAATTTAAAATGAATGGTAAATTCATCCTTCAAAACTACTGCATTTTTATAATCCGATATTGATTAAGGAGTATACAACTTAATGCAATTACCTTTAGAAATATATACACAACTCATAAAAAATATGAAAGGCAGAGAAGAATTACAAAAGCCTCGCAAAAGTTAAATTACCCAATGGGATATACTCAAAATTTTTTGAACGGAGCTATCACCCGTTTATACCCACACATACATACCAATATATTTTTTTAATATTTAAAAGATATGGGCAAGGCTTGTATGTGTTTCTGTTTATTTTTTTCTTCCTCTCTCTTGTTTCGTTTTGATTGCCTTGTTTTTATTCGGTCAGAAGCTGCAGGCAATATCCATTCTTAGAATGTAAACTCTAGGCCAAATGAAATGCAGAAATAAGTTCAACAAAATGTGGCAAGCCTCAGAATATTTAATACAGATTTAAATATAATCTGCTTGGCAACATAATTGCATAAGAGAAACTGCCAAAAAGAATGTAGGCAGATATTTGTGCAAAACCTATGGAAAAGTGTTTATGACTCAAAAAATTTCTTTACAGACTGAAGTTAATCAGTATGAAGTATCCAGTTTGGCTCACTTGGAGCAATTTGAAAACCTAGTAAATGGGCGTGACATTTTCCGAAACAACAGAATGTCGTGACAAACACACAAATGCAATTGTAAACCAAATTTTTGGGCGGTGGATAGACCAATTTGAAACTCACGCAACAAATGTCCAAGGGAAATCATGAAGCGGCCCGTATGAAAATTATTTTAAATTATAGCTGCGGTAGGCTTATTGCGGCCACGCCCCCACAAGTCCACTGCACACCCGGCGACCACATGTTAGCCTAAATGTGCCAACAGCAGCAGCAGGATAATTCAACAACACAGTAGGAGGGAGGAGTGAGATATATGTAGAATCAGATGCAACCAAATTCATTTGGTTGCGAAATGTAAAATTAAATTTTATCTTCCATTTTTTTATGTCACTTCAAAAATTAATTGAAGAAGAAGAAAAAAAACAGAAACTGCTTTAGCGAGTGTTTTTCACAGGTTTTGCCATTCTTTGGTAACTTTATTTTCTCACTTTTGCCACACACACACACACACACATACCGACACCCAATTTCATCTCAATTGTGTCGCACATGGCTAGGACACCGTTTGCATTGTGCTGCAACTTTAATTGCTTTGGTGGTTTGTGCCAAATTAGATTCTGCGGTTTTGTCGCGTCGCCATTCGGTAATCGGTCCGCCTGACTCTGTGAGGATCCCCAAACTCATCTTGGTATCCAGACAAATGCTTAAGCTGCTGAACCAGAAGAAGTGGAACTAGAGGCTCTTGTTGGAAATGAAACAAAAGCTGTTGCTGACGCCTCGTCAGGCGCCCATCAATTTAAACTGTCAATGGGAATGGGGGGAAATTGTGAAAGACCCGAAGCACACGAAACACAAAAGCTAAGCAGCATATTCTGAAACTAAGGTGATTTAATAGACGCATGAAATATGACAAATGTTTCAACAACAACCTCCATTAGTGGCAGGGTTAAACGATGTTCAATTAATATATTGGAATATTGGGTACAATGCTTTAGATGACTTTATGATATACATACGTACATGAGCTTTGTGTTGCAGGATAAGGTTTAACATATCACAGTGTAATTTGAATCATTAGCTAGAAAAATATAAGAAAAATAGCTCCATTAGCAAAGCAATATATGCTCACCTAACTTCGAGAAATAGGAATGTTAAAAAAGAAAATAAAGTATATTTAAGTTTTTAAATTGTTTTATTTCGGTGCATTAAAAACTACTTTGTCCAAGGAGTCCAAGTCCTTTTAATGCTAAAAGCTATTAAAATCAGTATGATAGAAGAATATAAGATGATGGAATGTCAAATTACATTCAATTCATTCCTTTCATGTGCCTTCACTATCAGCTTTTTATTTTTTTCTTTTGGAAACATCAATATTTTTAATCCAAAAGACTTTTTAAGCCAAAAGGCACCTAGAACATGTTGAATAGGGAGAAGGAAAATAACCCAGAGTTTCTTTAAGGAATCTTAGACTCTAGCTCTTATTCTAGTGAGACTCAATCCCACGTTCTAGGCGGTTTAAAAATTTTTACTAATAAGGATAGTTTAAAGTTACAAGTGTAATTTGCCACATCGTTTGTGGGTGACTGTGATTCTTGTCATATGCTAGGTTAGTTCTTTGTGGCAAAAGAACAGTCGTATTATATTTTCTTTAGTCTATCTGATTTGGTGAGGCCGCTTCAAATTTCAAGGCTTTATTTTAAACTTTGCCTTATGCGACATTAAAAAATTGATAAGAAATTTATATATATATCATATAGGCAGGGAAAACCCCTAGTATGCGCATTATCTGAACTATAGCTCTAACATTGTAAAGACATTCCTCTTTATAAATTTACATATAGAAAAAGATTAAGAGAAAATGAAATCAAATTCAAATATATTTTTTTGTTTTTAAGGTAAGGTAATCCATTTCGGTAAAATATTAAGAAAATTCAATTTTGACTTAGAAAACAATGTAACAAAATTTAAATTATTCCAAAGTATTCAAGGTATACAAAAGATCTCATCACATTCTTTAAGTCTTTCATAAGTTCTAGTCCCAACAGCCAGTTAATTACTTTACTTTGTATTAGTTCAAAGCTTTCTTAGAAGATTTATCCTCCTTTTAGTTTCACCTATTTGGAACTTTGTTTGATTCATGTAATTTTTCGGCCACTATGTTTAGTTTTGGCCGACAGCTGCTCTACACACAGGCGAAAGACGACCGACGACCGACGACATCTGTTGGTAGCCGGTCAAGCCCTGGCACATTCTTGTCACTGGGTCGTACTCGTTGTCCTTGTCGTCATTGTCGCTTGGCACATTGCTTTTTATTGACCATAACTGACTTTGTCATAGCGTCGTTGCTACCCTGGAGGGGATACTATGTACATATGATAGGATGGATGGAGGGGACGTGGAGCGAGTCCGGAAAACTGCTGGTGGTGGTGAAATGATGCTAGATGGGAGAGCAGCTGTTAGCCTGGCTATGCTTTCAATTTTTGGGGTGTTGTTGTTTTTGCTCGCTGTTTGCAGTTGGGCGACTTTTTGCGCGTTGTCAGCGTTGCAGCGTTCAAACGGATATACTGTATGCAGGGGAAAACCAACCAGTGTATGCAACATTGTTGTTGTACCTGGATGTTATGTGCCCCAGAGTGTGTGTGTGTGTGTGTGTGTGTGTGTGTGTCATCCTAGCTAAGGCAAGCTTTTGTTGCCTTTTGGCATTAAAGTTTGTCAACGACAAGTTGACGTCAAGTTTTTGGCTTTGATGATTCTCTACCTCTTTCTCGCTCTCATATCGTCTCTCTTGCTCTCCTTGTTGCCCTGTCAGTTTATCCTGTGTGTGCCTCGTGTCTGGCAATTTGTCAAACAATGTGTCAAAATGCATTCCCCGCAGCATTTCTTCGTGTAAATTAATTAAATGACTTGCCTACTAGCAACTTTTGTTGGCTTTGTTCGCCTTGTACAGATTGTTGCGCAAAAATGCATTAGTCCAATTAAAATGTGTAGAGAATTGCGAAAATCTTTGCTAATTAAAACGCCTGCCAAAATTCGCAAGTGGAATTGTAAGTCCCGCTTAGGCCCTGCTAATGAGCTGCGTCTGGCATAAATCTAAGCGGATTTTTGACTACGTGATCTAATCAACGGCTGTTGTGTGAATTGAGTGGGTAACTGCCAGAACCCACTCACTCACTCTCTGTATATATAAGCTTATCAAGTGAAAGCAGCGTCAAGTTGGGGCAATAATAAACAGCTTATCAGCTGAGCAGCAGCAGCAACGCCTACAACAACAACATGATTCAATTGACACACTCATGACCCACAAACAAACAAGTAAAAGTGAAATAAAAATAACCAAAGTCCGAAAAAGAGCGAAATATACAGAGAGTAAAAATGTGCGAAAATTCTACAAACAAAAGGCAATGTATGAACAAAAAATTTACACCATTGATAAAACACACAAAAAAAAAAAAAAAAAAAACAAAAAGAAATCCAAAAACAGAAAACAATAGCAAGTGCATAAAAGCATAAAGGGATTTGTTGTATACACTTACATTTTTCATTTTTCCCCGAGACGACAAAGAAGGTAAAAATAACAAAACTATATTGTTTGCAATATATTTAGTAAACAACAGAATATTCGGTGACCCCGATATGACGAAAACTTTAACTACAGAATATTTGGTGACCCCGATGTGACATCAATTTAAACTACAGTATTGTCATATCCTTGTCTCATTTAAAGTTTCCAAATCCTTACAATAGTTAATGTAGACTTGATTTTCACTCAATATAATTCTTAAATTTTTGTCAAAATTTAGTTTTTTGGACAACCTGAAAGTATACATGATAGAAAAGTTAAGCTATATTTCGCAAAGTCAACATCAGCACCAGAAACTAGCTAGATATTGAATATGAAATATTTGAAAAAGTAGGTCAATGCGTTCAGAAATTCAAAATTTATATATGGTGACCTAAACGTTTGACTGCCAACAAGTTTTTGTAGGTGAACTTTTCTTTCTTCTAGCCATTCGCCTGGAACGCAGTTGGAAAATCTGATTGCCGACTACTGACACAAAATGACACAACCCTACTATATATGATCTCTGTCCTATAACTGATAATATTAAATTCAAAGCACATCAAAGCTTAAATAGTTGGTCAATTGCTTTGTAATGAATTTTTATAGTCTCAAATCAGTCATAAAAATTCTGGTTAGTGTATATAGAGGTCAACGTTTAGTTATATGCATTTTACGTTTTATTGTTTTTATCAATTGTGAGGTCATAAAGCTGTTAAAGTGAAGAACAATAAAGTGATTCCAAAGTGTGGAAGCGAGGGGAATATGTACGTGCATCATTATTATAAAAATTGCAAGACCTTTTCTCCAACTACTAGTAGTAAACATTTTATAGCTTTTGCTTATTAAATGACTCCTCTCAATGGATGAATTTTCTATTTTTGCATCTGCGCGCATCCCCATAAGCAATTTTTGAAGTTCACCGAAAGTCTATTTAAACCGTCGTGTCACCACAAAAGCTACTCGTATTTAACCAGGAAAAGCTCATAAAATCACAATTGCAATCGGCAATTGTTTCAATGCGGGGGATTTAGTATGTTGATTGCAACAACAACAACAACAATAGCAACACGGCCATAGTGAACAATGAGTCATTGTTAATGGACAACCAGTTTGGACTAACCCTAAATAAAGTCCCCGCAGAAAGCTCAAAATGCTAATGAGGTGTGAGTGTGTGTACTATGCATGTATGTATGTATGGGTGGTTCGTGTACATAGCTAACAACTATGTGGTTGAATTTGAGAGACAAACATTGTGATCTACATAAATAATGAACAGCGCTTAAGTGAAAGCATCTATCGCAGGTAAATTAGTTTGTAAAATAATTTAAATTTTGTTTTCAAATAGGCTTATGCCTATTATACCTAAACTGATACAACACTGTTCAGTTGTATTTATTACAACTGAATAGTGTTGCATCAGTTTAATAACACGATTTTATACTGTACATATTATACATACTTTTTTATATATGTACATACATAGGTAGTAATTTTTGGGAGACATTTAATTTTGATGTCAAAATATTTGGTTGCTCCTTCAGCTTTTAACAAGAAAGAAGTTATTTAAGAGTTAATTAAATTATGTTTAAGAATAGGAAAACACTCTCACTTTTATGAACTTGAACCATCACTGAACCATCTGATTTTCCAAATATTTTTTCTCCAATTATATAATTGAAATTTATATAAAATATAATGTGCAAAAAAAATTTGGTCAAAGCTACGAATAGTTATTAAGAAGTATAAGTATGAATTTATGTAGATCAAAATGAACTTTTTGTTTAAAAAGACATGTTTTTTGAGTTGCTCTTTATTTAATTCTGTATTTTTCGATTATAGAAGCAACTCAAATAATCGAGCATCCTTTTTTTAATAAAATATGAATTATTTTTTTTTAGACGATTTAAGCGTAATTGTATACATAAATCCTGTGTATATTACTCACTCCAGTGGGTAAACTTTATATTTTACAATTTTCCAGTTCAGTTTATTATTTTAAGTTCAATTAATCCGCAAGAAACTAATATTTACGATTGAAACTTTTAAACCCAAATTTGCTTTTAAGTTTATAAAACAAAAAGTCGAATTTTTACCAAGAATGTTCTAAATGAATATTTTGGTATTTATGTATAGGTATGTAAGTTTGATTTTTACCTTTCTCGGCTTAAAGCTTCTATAGGTTTTAAACCTGTTCTGTATAAATAATCTATTCAGTTTTCCAATAAAAAAATATATATATGTAATTAAGACCCAGAAAATAGTAACTTCAGATACTGAACTTTCTACTATTAGAGTGAGAGTGAGAAGTTTTTGTAAGCCATTCCAAGTTTTATTCAGATGGAACGTACTTTTTAGTCATAATAAATTATTTCATCTAAGTCTGAAACCAAACACCTTTTTTTTTATTTTTGTTTTTTGTTCACAACGATGTTTTTCTTTTTCGGCTATTTCAGCTTGAAAGTCGTTTTGGCAATGTGAAATAGGTGCAAGTTTACTGTTATCTTGACCGTAGGGTATTAAAATGATTATAAGCACTCAAAAACCTAAGATATAAAAATTACCGTCAAAACAAATGCAAATGGCTCAATCTTATCAAAAACTCATTTTCACACTCACTCACTTTGACTCTCTCTCACTATCTCGCTCTCATACTTTGCGCCAATATGATTTCATATTCAACTCGTTCATTCTCTCTCTCACTCTCTTACGCCATATATGTGCTTTCCACACTCAACTCACTCAGGCAGCGGTTCAGTATGCCATCGATTTTTCCCGCTAGCTAGTTGAACGGTTCATTGTAGAGCTACGGTTAATATTGTCCTAGGCGCAAGGCTCAAATAATCAGCTGACTGAGAACGCGCTCTCACTCATTCAGTGTGTTACTCTCGCGGTTTCTCTCTTTGGGGGTCACTCGGCTTGCCATCGGTTTGTTTATGCATTTGACACTTGAGAGCCGAAAAGAAGCTTTTCTGACAGCTGCAATTTTTGCAGTTTGCAATTATGTGAATTGTGTAAAAGTATAATTTTTTGTTGTTAGTCCTTTGGAAAAATATTCACGAGGCGACGAAGCAAAATGAAAGAATTAGTACAAAGAAGACGGAGAATGTTATATAAATAGGTAAACGTTTCATACATATATCAAACTAATGAACCAGAAAATGCATTAAAGTGGATATTCTTGGCCTGAAACGGAAATAGAGGCCAACACGAACTTGCCGCATTAGCGCAACGAAAAACTACAACATTTTGCGCCGCGCCCCATCAAAGAAAATAAAAAATACCCAAAAAAAAATCCAGTAAATTGCACCGGAAGTAGGTAGGTGCCTGTGTGTTAATGTATGTGTGTGACTATGTGTGTGTGTGTTAGATGCGTAAGCTTTCGCTTTCATTTCACAAATTGCACTAAATTGCGCTTTTGACACAATTAAGAAAATGCGGAACATATTTTAGCCTCTGCCTCTTCTTCTTTGGCGTAGTTTTTGTCGCCCTCTCTCGTTTCATAATTGAAAACTGATTTAGGCAAAGGACACACTGAAAATATCCTGCCTTCTACTGGTCTCTCATTAATTCAACTATACAAAAGAAGGAAACAGAGAAATGTTACAGAAAATGAGTCACGTGGACGCCAAAATTTATTGCTAGCAATTAATTTTGTCGAAAATTTTAACACCTCTTCTAATGCTCTTTTCCCTCTCGTTCTTGCACCGTATCTTTGTCCCTCTCTCGTTGCCAAATGATTTCAATTAGTTCACCATTTTTCGACGTCTTTGCCTCTCTCTGCTTAGAATATAATAAAAAAATTTATTATATTAAGTAGCTTGAAGTCGACTGGAAAGATACCCTCAAATTTATCCACAGAATATGAGAAAACTCTCTATATAAGATTCAAAGTTAATCAAAACTCCAGAAAAACATATTTCGATTTTGCCTAAAAAGCGACTTACCCTTATTTAATCAAAGTTAAACAAAAACAATTGGGCACTTAATCTCTAAAGAGTATTAATAATTTCGTCCTCTCTATACTTTTGCTCTATTACCAAGTTGTGGACTTTAAATCTAATGATAACAGGGAATTATACCTTAATCTGTTGAATTAAAGTAATCGACACCAGCTTAAAGCTATTTATATACAACGGACTAACCCGACAGCGATTTATGTTTAACTTTAGCAAATTAATAAAATAAATAATTCATTACCAAAATTGTTTAAAATGTGTCACGAATTTTGTTTGTTTAAGTAAAGCAAATACTCTCTTTGCTAGGGTAAAACAAGGTGGCTTCTCGATAAAAAAAATGTTTGCTAATTTGTTTTTATTGTGATTTATGTAGCTCTCCCACACTCACACCCAAAAATGAGAGAAAATAAAATGTTGCTTATTTAATTAAACCACATTAAATTTTTGAGCTTCTTTAAACTTTGGTCGCTCTTTTTTATTTTGGCAGTGTCATAGAATTTTATCAACGGAAAAGCTGATTCGTTTGAATGTATTTATCAGCCAGTTCAATAAACGACAAGGCGGGGTTACAAATAAAAATTTAAAATTGCAAATATTCCATAAATTGATAATACAATTTTAAACCTTTTTAAACTAATTTAATCACACTTAATAATTTGTGTATCTAATCTGCATATTATTAAAAAAAAACGATTATTTGGAGAAACTTTTTCTTTACAAATAGATAATTTATTTTTAAAATAAACTTTAAAGCTGAAATCATGATGAAAACATAATCTTTTAAACATACATTTGTTGACTAAACTGTAGGGATTAAATAGTTATAATTGTTCGAATTAATCGAATTATTTTAAATTTGAGCAGCCCGAATGTCATTTATCAAAGCAAGCCAAAGGTAAAGTCCATATAATTCTTATTCGATTTTAATCAACAAATACATAAATATATATTCTAAAATTCTTTTAAACCAATTAGTAGTGTAAAAAACCGACAAGTTAAAAGACCAACAAAATGTATGCAATATTCAAATTTTTAATTGGTCCAAAATGCATTTTTACAGCTTTCTCTAAGGGTTCCAAAGTGAACGGTGAATTTTTAAAATTTTACAAAATTACGGACCATATGGATAACAAAAAGAGTTAAATTAAATTCACACAATTTGCAGCGCATTAGCTTAATACAATTGATTTTTTAAACAACTTAAATCAATAAATTAATAAATGGAATCTGTTCAATTACATATATTCTATACATATAAATTGCATAAAATTTAAATTTAGAAACCCATGTCCCAAAAACTTTTCTGTCACTGTATACACCCATTGGCAAATTAATAGGTGTGAGCTTCAGGATTCGTAAACTGTCCCATTTTAAAATTATTAAATTCGACGATCAGAAAACTGATTCCCAATTATTAAAGGTAGTATTATAAAGTAGTCGCATTTCTACATCAATAAGAAATTTTCATTGCGAGTAGTTGGATCGATTACTTTTACTGATTACTTTTAAGCTGATTTCTGCAAGTGCAAAAAAATTTTATATTGGGATAAAACTTTATAGTACGAATAGATTTATCAGTTTTTAAAACTAATTGCACACATTTCATAATAAATCGATGACGCATTTTTAAACAAAACATCAATTTAATGTGATTTCATAATGACTGTGTTAATTCTAAAGTTTATTCAACTTTTAAGTGCCCTCGTAAAAATATACGAAATAAAATACTTAGTTTTTTCCACAAAATCATAAACGCCAATCCCAGATTTTTGTTATCTCAGATCGATAAACCAATCACCAAAATAATAAATTTGTTTCAGTACTTTTTATTAGAGAAGATTCAATTCTTTTTCAAAATAAAGTCAACTTGAATAATACATACGACTAACATTTAAACAATGCATTACTCTCTGGGCAGAATAAAAAAAAATGTTAGTACATTAACAAAAAAAAAAATTGACTATAGTTGATTAACAACCCTGAAACTTTATCCTTATAGATTTTCACATAAAAAGTAAAATTCAATGCTGCAGCTCATCTTTTGCTCTGGACCACAAAAATTAAAAAAAAGGACGAAGGAAAAAGAAAATGTCGACACAATGTTAACCCCGACTTTTTGTACAAATCTCTCTTTAATGACTCAGTGTGTTCATAAAATTCTCAATTCAAAACTTGGTAAAAGTAGAAGTTCTATGTGCTGCATCACAAAAAGCTAAAAAAAAAAAAAATTAAATTGAAAGAAAATGGGTGAAAAAGTAGAAAAACTGTTTGACCCACCCTCTCCTATACATCCACATCCATATCATTCAGTGGGGAATGCATTTGAAATTGGCGGCCTTCAGTTCTACTACAATAATAAGTGACGTGACGAATTATTGATACCCTCTATGTGGACTTTAGGAAAAATATGTGTAAATATAGAATGATTAGGTCTTAATCTTAAGATAACTTTTCCTAAATAAGATTATTTCATTAGTTTTCTTTATTGAAATTTTCTGCTTGGATTTATCTTTAGATCGCCTTGCTAAACTATAACTTTAAGAATTCTCTTATTTACCATGACTAGTTGCCAAATAATTTCTCTGTAACCTGTTGTCTGTTGTCTATAGGGTATGAGAAACCAACCACAAAATGAATTCGCTTCTTTAGAAATCAAACAACTAAAGCAGCAACTTTTTGTCAACCAACCAATCCGGTTCGCTCCTCCGAGTTTTCAACCTTAGCTGGTGTAGCCCTACCCTTCCCCCCATCCATGGCATTCACCTGGAGCAACTAATTCATTTCATATTTTTGCAACATTTCTCGTGAAATAAGAAAAAAAAATTGGTAAAAGAGTAGGGACGAGGGTAGGGCTAGGAGGAGTGTGGGTTGAAAAAAAGGGAAAAACTTTTTGCAGCCTGAAAATAAAATCAAGCCAAACAATGCGCCTGATTGAAAACTTTTTTAATTGATTTTTGTAAACTTCTTTTGCAGGCACCATCATCCGGGCGACCGAAAACACCAACAACCATGGGTAACTCACAAAATCGCGCAGCAACTGATGAAAAGTCACCACCAGGTGGTGGTAGTAGTCTGGCCCGAATGGGTATCGGTGCAGGAGATGGTCCCAGAGGCAGGTCATCTGGTGGTGGGGTAGATGGATTGTTCGAGCGTCGCAATAGTCGAGTTCGCGTTTTCAGTCGCCTCGTGGGTCAGAAACGCATTCGGGAGGCATTTCTTCAGGCTGCAACAGGACAAACGTCAACCCCAGGAGCAAAGGCACCAGCTGCTGCTGCAGTAGGAGCATCACCTCCAATCTCACCCCTGTCAGCCTCGAATTCAGCATTGAGTACCTGTGGGCTAGCGGCCCTGGATGGCGAACCGGAAGTGGAGCATGGACAATTGGCAGATGCCAGCACAGAACAAATAGATTTTCGTAAGTCAATTTTGAGTTACATTATTTGTTGTTGATGTTATTATTGTTACCCTTTTTATTGTTGCTATTAGTGTGCATCAAATTCAGTTTGTTACTTTTCCCTCCATTCAAGCCAAAAGCACTAAAAAACAAAGTCCAACCCAACTGTGCTGAGATACACTGTTAAAAACACAAACATCAAAACTAAATTTCATCTCCATATCAAAAAACTATTGCGGTGATGGTTTCGATACCATTTTTATTGCATTTTATTTTTAAGTTTCTTTTTAGTTTAGACCACTAAAAAGTTTCCGTGTTGACTTTTTTTTTTGAACCTTTGGGATTTATAATAAATTAACAATTAAAATATTATTGCTTACAATAAACAAAGCCAACAAATAAATATTTTACACATAAGTGAATTAATGATTCTCATTAATGGAAAATTTAAATAATTTCATAAGTTTCGTTTTGAGGACAATTCAGAAATACAAAACAAATTTTTTTTTTTTTAGAGTGTAACTGACCCTGTCTAAAATTTTTCAATATGCCAACTTTGCTTCTCTATTGTTCATAGTTTTGTTCGTTCCCCTTTTCGTTTCATACTTTTTGCTTTTTACCTTTTTTCGGAATTTTGTTCAAAACTTTCGCCGACTTTTGTTTTATTTTACAACTCTGGCAACCCTGTGTCTCGCGCAACCCATTTCTCGCTTCCTCCTTCCTTTTACTGACTCACTTTGAGACTTATTACAATTTAAGCGTAGTTTAAATAAGAATTTTTGAAGCAAGTTTCTCTAAAAATAAGAAAATCAAAAAATATATAAGAAAAAAACTTTTCCCTAAAAGTTTTTTTTATGAAATTTTTGCACTGAGCTTGACTCAGTTCACTTTTTCTTCTAGTTTTACTCTTTTTTCTTCTGGCATTATTGTTGTTGTTTTGTTTTCGATGGCTTATATGCTTAAAAGAGGTGGGGAGCGGGTGCATCCCTCTTAAAAGTAGGGTATACACGTTTAACAGAGAAGATCGATTGTAATCAATTCAACCTGTATCATTAGGAAGTGAGCAATCTTTGTCTCACTGCTGATTCTCCCTTATTTGGGAGAAGATGGAATTAAATTTTATGAGTATTAAAAAAATCAAAACCGTGAATTTCCGATCCTGGTTTTATTAAGAATTCGTAGAATAAGATATCTTGCGATTGTATGAACAAAACAAAAAGGTCGGTAAAGGAAAACTAAGTCTTATTTAATATTCCAGTCTTCATAATATAAATTGAAAATAGGACAAAAATACCATCCCCTCTAAGAATGTAATAATTGTATCAATGATAAATTCTTATGTTAGGCGATATAAGTTTAAGAACTTATTGTTATTAACATTTCGCTTAACGAATTTATGCAATATCGATTTTAACCAGAAAGTTTGACATTCTACTCATCAGTCTCTATGATCTTTTTCAATATGTTCATTTATATTTTGCAAGGGTATACACATTATGATACAGCCAGACATTTCTTTTTCGTATGTGTATGTAACTTATTGGCATTTTGCGTTAGAAAATAATATTTTCGTTATTTTTTACTTAGTTGTGCTGTTGGCTGCATTAAGGGGCAAAGTGGAATCAAAAATTTATAGATTTTAGTTATTCATGTGAAATCTTTAAGATGTTCGTTCCCTTTAAAAAAACACAACCGAAACGAATATTTGGAAAAACAGAAGGCTGCCGCCCGCCTGCAGCAAGTCAAAGCGAGCACGTTCACAATCATAACTCAACACACACAGAACATAGGACTCAAAACCCAGAACCCCGAGTCGCTGCCGCCGAGGACGACCCACTTCAAAAACTCAACTGTCTATTAAGAAGAAAAAAATACTAAAAAAAAGAAAGAAAAACAGGAGAAAGAAGACGGGCAAAGAAGAGAAAAACGCGTTGACTTCAAAAGCTGCAGGCTGCTGCTGACTTTACCCCAATACCCCAGAAAAAACGCCAAAAAAAAATTGAGAGAAATTGAAATACAACATCAAGGAAAAGAACCATTGGAACTGTCAAAATAGTTGACGAAATTTCAATGCTCTTAGAAATAAATTGTTGTACTCGGGAAGATAAATTCGAAATTGGAAAAAAGTACTCCATCGATAGAAAGCATTATGATAAGACAAAATTGGAAAATTTGAGAGGAAAAAGATTAGTTTCATATTTCTGGATTAATTAAAAAACAAAAGTAATATTAAAAATAATGAACATATTAAAAAGGGAAGCAACGATATGAAATAGTAAGAATAACAAATGGGAAAATATAAAGAAAATTTAATAAACGCAGATAAAAATGGCTCTAGGTAAATAGAAGAGTTAAAACTGTGACCCATTCAAATAAATTACATCGAGGGATTCGTAACCCATCGCCTCAATCATGATAGGCAACTCTCTCTAAGATAGAGTATACACATCATGCATACAAACATACATACGTCCATACACAAATTTGCGCCGAAATAACTCAGCTAACGTTTTTCAGTTTATTCGTTTGGCGCTGCCGCTGCCGCTTCTGTTTTTGCCGTTCACAAAGACGCCAAAAGCGCGTTCAAGGATGAGGCATATCAAAAAGCAATTCAGAGGCAGCCGAAAAGAGGAGTCTGCCGCTAAATCCCTCCATATTGCAATTGCATTGCAGCAGCATAGCGGGCCGAGTCCAAAATCAAATCAACGAAAAATCCTAAACGTGCCAAGGCGCATGAAGGGTGAGGAAGTAAGCAAGCGAGTGAGAGATTGCTATCAAAAATTCCCTTTTTTCCGGTGGAGGGAAGATAGCCAGACTCCTCTGGAATACTGGCACCACCTCCGATTTACCAATTCATTCACTTACACTCCAGTCACACACACACACACTAGGAAGTTTTCTGTTGAACCTTCTTTTCAATGCATAAATTCATAATTCATGTCCAAAGAATATTTGAATCAGCGGGAAGGCTTTAAATATAGATATGGACACTATGCAAAACATATGTTTCAATATATGTGGTGACTATTTTATACCCTGCAATGATCCAAAAAAGGACCGTTTTCTTTATTCGATATGTTAATATCTAAATAATATCATACAACTAACTAATTGCCCTGGGTTAACTACACTTTACTTTATAGTTTCAAAAACGAAAATTCTATTGATTCTCTTAGCAGCAGTTTTGTATTTCTATCAACTCTTGGATAACATTAAGATTACCTTATTTCTTTATCAGAAAAAACAGTTGGAAATTATAGCCATATTACATTTAGTTTATGCATAGTATATTTATTTAATGTATTATTTAAAAATGTTAAACATCTGGTAGAAGTCTAGACTTTATTATTTACTGTATATCACGTATTTTAACGATGCAATTAAAAAAGAATGTTTCACATATTTAAGCAAATCTTTGAAAGAAACAATTGCAATTATATTTTCATTATGCATATCATAAAACAATCTTCCAAAAACTGTGAGATGAAATCCTCACACCCTTAGTTTATAGGGTTTGAAAAGGAAAGGAAAGTCTGTCAGCGGGGTCACTAATGTGGAGCTTTTTGGTTTCAGTTTTGTTCGACCAACTGCAACCAAAAGCCAGGACAACGTGCTCAATTAAGAGCCTCCTGCTACCCGAATATCTCCTAGACCAACCAGCCACATCTACAGCTACATCCACATGCACACCAACGCACACTAACACACTATCGCACTCCTTCATCCTTTTTCACAGTGGGTGAAAAAAGTTTCCTACGGCACGTGGCTGGCCGCTAATATTTATGGCAATTAGTTTTAATAGTTTTGCTTGTACATTTTCGTGTAAAGTTGTAAACTTCTAACGGGGCATATCTTTCTCTTATATCTTTCCTTATCCTATCCCTTTCTTTCTCGCTAACAGACTTGTTTGTGTGTATGTGTGCCTGTATCTGTGTCTGTGTTGTGTTTTAACCTCTATTTAATGTTGTTTACAAATTGTTGTTATACATATATGGCAATTATTAATATAAATTTATTATCAAGCAAAGAAATTGCCCACAATTAAAACTCAGTTAACTCAATCAGGAGAGTTCAGATTTAGAGCTTTACGTTAAGTTGTGATTATGGCGATGATTATGAGTTTGAAGAACTAATGGTTAGAAGTTTTTTATTGATTTTTATAATATATGTAAAAGGTGTTAAATAGTTTTTTAACATTCTAATCTAAAAATTAAAAATAACTAAATTAAAGCTTTAGAAAGTTATCCCGTTTTAAAGAGGATAACTAAAGACTAAAATTTCTTAACCAACTAGCAAATTGTTTTAGTAGATCTAATTTGTTTAAGATACATTTAAATGCATTGTTTAATTTGAAGAAGAACAAAACCAATATAATATAATTTATTTCCTTTATGTATGTATGTATTGATCCATTCCTATAATATGTTTGGATCCAAAGCAACTAGACTTGTCGCTAACCTAACAGTTTCATGTAGTTTCACTTTGTAATACCCAAAAAAAAAAATTTTAAATTGGTCAACTTTGTGTTTTCCTTCACTTAAGTTTTGAAAATTTTTGTGCACTATTGAAATAGAAATTTGTGACAATTAAAAAGAATTTCGTTAAAATTATGCGAGCTCAAAATTAATTTAGTTTTTTTTTTAATTTTCGTTAATGTGTCTATTGTAGCCATAGAAAATTTTAACAAACAACAAAATTTCTAATTTGTGTCGTGATTAGAAAAGATAAAAATGATTCGGCCTAAAAGTATGCCTGTTTTTCTTTGTAAAGCACCTGCCAAGCCGCCGCGTTTAAAGAAACTGCAACAACAACAACAATTGCAGCACTGCAGGCAGCTCTGCTTTGCAAGCAAAGCAGTGGATGCAGAGCAAGAAGAGCAGCAACCATTACAGCAAAAACAACAACCACAATCTAGCGAAATTCAAGCCATAATCAAGCAGCCGCAGCGCAAGCGCCGCTTAGCCCCAAAACCACCGCAGCCCCAAAAGCTTCAAACTAGCAGCAACAACAACTATAAGCAAAGCAGTAATGGTATTGATGCTGATCACTGTGCTTTTATTGAGCAGCTTTTTGCTGCGGCGGCAACAGAAACAACAACAGCAACATCCACAGCGGCAACTCTTGCCTTGGAGGGTAAGCTTCACTCTCATCTTGATGTCGCTGCTGCAATTTGAACACAAAACGCCATGGCAAAAAAAAGACAACGCAAGATGCTCATTGATCTACGTCATAAGTGGAACCACAGTCAATACAAATTTTAGGTCGTTTATTTCATCTCTTCTGCTCCTTGCTCCAACAGCGATCACAATCATGAACTATACTTCTTGTGTGTAGCTTATATTCATAATTCGTTTATTATTTGAACAACTTTTTCGTCTGTCTTAATTACTATTCATTAGTTAAAATTGCATAAGAACTAACATACATACATAAATCTATATAATAATTTATTCTTACATTAGACAAAATTTAAAAAAAAAAAAATTGTTTTTAATTTAATCCCTCTATAAACCTTAAGAGTTAACAGTTATTAAACTTATACTAGCTTTAAGTAATGAATTTCAAACTCAAAATATTTGATTAATAATATAAAGATTCTAGTTGTGCTGTAGTTGCAAAATTCTTAACAGTTTCAAAGGTTGTTCCTGTACTTTACCATAAGAAACGAGTTGATTTATTATATTTTACATTGGCAGATCATTTTTTAATTTCGAAAATTCCAATGGCCCTTCGAAAGAATAATTTAGTTCTCAGTTTAAAGATTAATAAAGATCTATTAGAATACTTAATTATTATTGACGTTTTTACCCTTTTCGAATAACGGATCCGTCTTGTTTGCCACCTTCTGACATTGTGTCCATGTAATTTGAGCTTAGTTTTGTGCTCTTTCGCACCATCTATTTTTGTCTTTTCCCAGTTTATTGTTGCTCTCGCTCTCTTCTTCACTTTCCAGCGTATGGTTGGCAAGAGAGTGAGTCTGAGAGAGCCCCGTTGTGAGCCAGAGTTATTGTTGTACTTTGTGTTAGTAACGCTTTAAACTTGCCATAGAGCAGATCGGTAAAAATATGAACAAAGATATATGTATATATATATATATATACATAGAGAAAATGTGTGAAAAGTGCTTGGAAAATTCTATATACTAATTGGCAACAATTTGTGCTACTTCAACAAAATAACATTCAGTGAAAATTGTAAACGGGATAATTTAAAACAATTGAAACATTCCTACAGGTGGCTAAACTAAATTTGTTCATCGGTTGTGTTTAGTTGCTTTCCTTATCTTGATTTTTCCTCCTAGTCTCTTTTGCTTATTTAATTTTTTTGTGTTTTTTTTTTGTGTTCTTGTAATTTGCTTTAATTGCCCATAGACAACAAATTAAACAATTTGTGTGCGTGCCAGAGAGTGATGGAGAGACAGAGAAAGAGAGAAAGAATGAGATACAAAGAGCTGCGAGAAAAAGGAACAAAAGAAAAGAAAATTCAGAACGAACACCACGCAGAATGCTCCTAATATTATCCCCCTTCTCCCACACAAAGTCTCTGTACATTTACCTTGCCCACCCTTTTGCCTTTTACCTTGTAGGCTGACCCATAACCAAACCAGTTTCGAGTTCTTTTTTTCTGTTGTTTGTCTCTTTCTGTTATTTGTTTTGGACTGCTTTTCTTCATTCACCTTGCTGCTGCTTTTCATTTTCATTTGCGTGTTCACCTTTTTATTTTTGTTGTTTGGTTTTTCTTTCTTCTTTTTTCTTTCATTTATTAAGAGCATTTTCCATATAGATTTTCATAATTTTGCCGCAAGTTTATGTCCAATACCCTATACGCATACGGCGACAAATGGGCATATTAGTATTGAAACACCTTTGTGACAGATGAAAGTGAATACTTTTTATATTCTGTAATGTGTTTATTAATAAAATCAATGGCAAATGTCATTTAAGAGTTTTTGGAGAGAACCCTTTGATTTTTTTTTAAGTGATCTGTAAGGATCTTTCTGAAGAGTAAATAGATTTATGCTCAGGATCATCATTAATATTCTCTTAAACTACAAACTACATCCAAAGGACGGACATTAACATCGTTTATATTTTTAATTTGAAATGAGTTTAATATCCACTATTTCTATTAAGTTTTAAAGTTTATAATCAAATATAAGGTACCAATTTTTTCATGTATTAAGATGACTTTAAGTTCCAATTGAAAAGAACGCCAAATAGACCAACCTAAATACTAAATTACTGCACCAGTTTTCCACATTCACACAAAGCGTGTTATTAAATAATATTAACATCTGATTAATAATTGGGAGACACGAAAGTTCTCTATAAGACACAAATCTGAATAGAACTTCGATTAGGTTCGTTATTATCCTAAACATATCCACAGCTTGCCTTCCCAATGTGAAGTATATAGATTTAATTTAAACCCAGGACCCAGATATTCAGATAACTTTTATTACCAATTTTTCTAAATCTAAAAACTAAATTACTGCACCATAGTATACATTATTCCTGTACCCTTAAGTATGAAGATCCGATTAATAATTGGGAGACACTAAGGCAAATATTATAGATATATCTGAATTTATCCACAGTTTGACTTGTAATCAAGAAGATTTCAATATATTTTTAATGTCAGATTTAAAGACAGGATCTAGACATAAGACTAAAAATTATTCACACCAATACTTCACACCAATTCCAATAGAGGGTATTTCGAAAGTCGCTTTACTAACTAATCATAGGGATTATATTTTGTTAGTAATGTTAGTTTACCTTTCCATTGAGCGACTGAGCGGCTCTCTAAGCCAAATGAAAGAGGATTCTCTTTCAGACTCTCCCGGTATCGTTTCTCTCTTTATCTCTTTCTCTCTCTTTTTGTTTGGTGTGCCTTCCAATAATGGTTGGAAGCGGCGTTTTTTTTTTTTGTTTCTTTTTTGTATTTTTGTTTTTATTTACTGTTCTTTAATTATTTTACACATGTCGCCTTTTTGTGAAGTCATCAGCCATCAAGCATACGTCTTCACCGTCTTATGCCCTCCGTATCCATCCATCCAAACCGGACATAAATCATTGGGAGTAAGTCGTCTGCAGGCTTTTTCTTTAATTTGAAATATTTGCAGAGCTTAGCTCATCGTCGAATTGATTGGACACTGAATAACAAAATAATTTAAAAAATAGAAACAGTTTTTTATTTAAAAAGTAATGGTCAAACAATTTAAATGATTTCCCAAATCGTTGTAAAGTAAACGAAGTTTAACTTGAAAGTTAAAAAAAGAAAAAGGTTTTCCGAATCTTCATTATTATTTAAAATTGAGAAGCTGCAAAAGCAAGTCAATGATGGATCATTACAATATTTCCATTTTGTTATATTAACTTTCCCTTCTTTTATTAGATTAATTTCGGGAATTTTATGGCAAATCTCATAAATGTAATAATACATTTTTTCCCCTATTTTTCCCATTAAAGAGGTTTTGGATTAACTGTTTTCTTGTGCAAGTTTCTAAGTTATCATAAATGATCTTTTCTACTTTATGTTTTGTTTTTTTGTTTGTTCAAATTCCTAAGCATAAATTACCTTTTCTTTTTTGATTTTTTCCACCTTTGGTAACCAATTCTTTATTTAAAGAAATTTTGTCTGCCTTTATTTTTCATCACGGTCATTTAGTCATAGTCACTTGTTGCATAGTGTTGATTTTTCCTGCATTTCTCTCTAACTAAATGTGTCTCACACTCATCTTAATATTTACCCATTTCTTACTGCTGCCGCTTATGTGACCCAGATGATGTTGTTAGCTTGGACTACACCGATTCGGCTGAGTTTTACAATTGCAGCAGCGACGATTGTTGCTACGATTGCCATGCCATCGCCTCCAGCTGCTCCACATTAACGCATCAGCAGCGACATCAACAGCAACAGCACGAACAACTTCGATCTTTGTCCATGTCTTGCTCAAGCTTCGATTCCCTCCTCTTCACAGATCCCCCCATTGACGATCTACTGATCACCAATCACTATTTCAAATCACCGCGCATCGAAGTGCCGGCCGTTTGTGCGAATGATAGTAGTGTTCCTACAACTAAAAAAGATCGTCCATTGAGTGAGATTAGTGTGCAATCAGCAGACACTTTATCGCCGTGCACTGCACGAGCGGTTGTTGAACTTCAGCGACGTTGTCGTGAGGACAAATTAGCCTGCCTTAGTCTAACCAACATAACGTACCTAAGTATACCCAATGAAGGGCAGATCAATGATAAGGATAACGATCTAGTTGCCCCAGAGACAGCGGAAAGCTCGCCGGACGAGCTAATGGCTTTGCAGCTGGGTAAAAAGCTGGCCCAAGTGCTGGGTAACAGCAATACCAACAATGTCACTTCAGTGGATCCAATGTCCCCAGCAGGAGGTTCTGCGATGGCCCAGCCACGTATTGAATCACCTGGCGGCGAACTTTTCAATATTTCCAAGGCCAAGAAAGTTGATTTGCAGAATCTTTCATCGCGTTTCACTGCCGCCGTTCAACAAACACCGCAGCAGCAGCTGCCGCCACCATCGGCTAACGAAACAGGT
Organism: Drosophila insularis; assembly: GCA_018903935.1. Classification (NCBI taxonomy): domain Eukaryota; kingdom Metazoa; phylum Arthropoda; class Insecta; order Diptera; family Drosophilidae; genus Drosophila; species Drosophila insularis. The sequence continues at coordinate 3,458,385 of JAEIFP010000666.1, read as the reverse complement.
GAGTGTTTTTTTCCAAGATATACATATATTTACTCATTTCACATTCTGGGAACTCCTCAAACTCGAGAGTTCATGATGTGCAAACGCATTAACGCAATAATGTAAAAAACGGACAATTCTCAGCGCTTTTTGACGAAATATTCAAATTCCCCACTGGGGAATCGGTCGGTCGGTCAGACACACACAGGACAGGCAGGGATTCCTCAGTAGCAGCAGAGATACACAATATTTTTTGATACTTCTAAGACTTCTTGTTGATTGTTAGAGCTCTTCAAACCATATGTCTCTGTGTGTGTGTGTGTGTGTGAGTGCTGCTTGTCTGTGTACACTTTCAAGTTGGCAACCCTCGAGTAAAAAAAAAAATAACTAAAAGCTTGTCCTTTTTAAACCATTTTTTTCTCTATCTCTCTCTCTCACTCCCTCTTTTTCCGTTGGTCTCTACGCCAATTTCAAAGGTAAACACACAAACACAAAACAGGTCATAGGAGATGTTAAAGACGACGAAAAAGTAAGAGTGCTTGTCAAACTGTAGAGAATTGAGTGGTGTTAGAGGAAGAGAGCACCATTCGATGTAACCCAACCAGATGGGCACACAAAATCACAAGTTCCTATTGAAGGGGGCGGGCGACAAGCAAAATATATTTTTTAAGCTTATGGACATTGGTCCTTTCACACACACATGTTTCACCCACACAAGATATGGGGAAAGGACTTTTTTGCTGCAATTTAGACAGAATGAAAAAATGTGGGTTAAATCGCTTTAGGCATAAACAAATCCAAATATAGTTCACTTTATGAATGTCTATGGCTATGTATGGTAAATCCTTTCAAGGATATGCTGTGAAAACAAAAATTCTTTTCACATTTGTCCTCATACAAAATAATTTTATTCAATTCCGAAAAATGTTCTATTAATACTTTTATCTATCCCCCAACTAAAACTTAAATAAGCTTATTCATATGGCAATCGTTGGCCACTTCTTAAAGTGTAAATAAATAAAGTAAAACGTGGGAATAATTCGTTTTCATTCCCTTAAACTCTCAAACAAATGTTGATTGAATGGGACTGAAAAAATCGTAATTGCAAACATTGCATTTGTAATTAATTATATAAAATGCAATCAATCTCTTATTTCTTTATAAAGACTAGTTCTTCATAAAGACAATAGCAAACATATATTCTTTTCTTTCCAAAAAAGCCCCTAATAATTAAATCTGGATTATTTAAAACTCACATTTAGAAATCAAATTCAATAACCAAATTAATCCTGGTTTAAGGGGTATTTCGCAGTTTAGAAATGACTAAAACTATTAAAAGTGCTTGTTAAAGGGGTCTATTTGGTTGGGAGCCTATTTTTTGGACCCCAAATAAAAAAAATACTTTTTTTTTATTGAAGTAAGATAAATTGAATAGATCATTTTTTTGTTTTTCTTTGGTCTCCAAACCCCAAATTAATCATATATAACTGCGACTTAATCTTATTCAGAAATTTGTGAAAAAATCTGGTAGGAAAAATCCTAAAATTCTGAATAATATTAATACTAGAAGAGTAACAATTCGATGGATTTTGGTTTTGTTCAAGTCGCGATTATGGGCTGTTATTTGCGTTGAACGCGGATTAACGCATATAAGGAATGAAGTTTGTCTCACATGACGAGAACATTACCACACAAAGAAGAACCTATCAAGATGACATTCTCAATAGTGCAAAGCTCAATTTAAAATACCAAATAAAATATTGAATAAAATTTTCCCTTTTATTTAGCCTACAAATCGAAAGTTAACATGAAACAATAAAACAATAAAATCAGACCTTTAAAATAATATTTTTTCCAATAAATCATTTCAAATCTCTTTCTTGAATATAATCATTGAAAGTAAAAAATTTACCCGCTAAATATATTGCTTTATTTTACGGATTGATTTGTCAGTAGTTCTCAGATGTGAACATCTGATAATATATTATACAGGCTTTTATAGGAATAATCAGAATTATAGGTTTAGCTTTCTTAATGTATTCTTTAAGATAAGTCTCTCTCATCATTGCTCTCTAGTTTAACGAAAAGATTCTTAAATAAGCATCTATTTAGGAGAATTTTTCAAGCATTTAATCTTCATCCGTATACTTTGGATAATCGAAAGCGTTTTTTCCTCTACTGGTTTCTGGCATTTCTTTTTGTTTTTTATTTTTTTTTTTTTTTGCGCCCACTTGCTTTTAAGGCGCCAAATTTGTACGATTTTCGTGCCCTGAGTACACCCAACGGAGCGCTTATCGCACACAGCCCATCATCAATGACTGAGTTGGCCAAGAGTGAGTGGTCCCCCGTCTCCCACTGGTAACAGGCAATATTCCCGCGTGTATCATTCTATATAACATGATTTAATTAAAATTTAAACTTGGTTTTTTTTGTGTGCTTCTCGTCCGTTTGCGTTCGCTCATTCGGCGAGAAGGCTTGCTTAAAAACAATGGGGAATCAAATGAAGCCTGCCTGAAGTCCGCTTCTTCCCTCCGCGAGCGGGAATCGCCAGTTTCCGGCCGACATTTTGTAAACAATGAAGACGTGTTTGCAATTTTTAAGTTTTTACAAATGTTTTTCATTCGAGTGTATGGAGAGTTTATGGTGAAGCCAACAACCCAAAAACCAACGAAGCATGTTCGCTTTTGTTTTATATTTAAGTCGAGTCGTTCGCTAAACACAATTAGGTAACTGTTTGAAGGAAGGAGCAGTAAGAGTAATGAGAGCAGATTGGGGTAGGATGTATTTTTTTATATTTTTTTGGGGCGGCAATTATATATTTAAAATATCATGTGAACAGAAAGGACGACGGCGGTAGCGACGCCAGCGACGACGGCGACGAGTCCTTGCATAAATGTGCCAATAATTACTTTAGAGCTGGATGTTTGTGTTTTTTTTCTGCGTCCATTTTTTTCCTGTGCGCTGATCGGATCAGTTTGGGAAAACAGAGTGGAGTGGAAAAAAGGATGATAGGCAGTGGAAAAGGATGTTGATGATGGGTGGAGAGACACGAGTTAATTAAAAAACTTTTGTGTGAAGGTCGTGTAAAACCTTTTTACCATTTTTTTTTATTTCTACATACATATATATAGATTTTTTGTTAAGTGTATATGTGCTGTGGGATAACTTAGTTAGTTAGGCCCACAAATTGAGAAAATATACAATAGAAAAAAAAGGAAGTAAAGGAATCAACAAAAGTTGATTAATCGTAACATGAGAAAATTTAATTTAAAATTTTTATTGAAAACTCTGTAAATTTGTTAGCTGAAGGAGAGGGAGAAATTACCCCAATATAATATAATAATAAGACTATACTAAGCCTATTAAGTGTTGTTTATAGTTTATAGACAGATAAGTTCATTGGAAGGCTGAATTCAAAGATAATAATCACAAAAGATCGACAAATTGGATTCAAAGTTATATTTATAACTACAATAAATTTCTGTCCCGACACAAACTTCTTGAAGTCGCATAGCTTCAAAAACAAGCAAAATATTTCCTTAACCATAGCATTTCTGGACAAATAGACAATGAATTCGGCCTCAGATTTGTCCTATTTTGTCAGTCAAGTTTGTTTTTATTTTTATTATTAATATTATTATCAGTATAGTTGTTAACTATCAACCAAACAATTTTTTACAAGCGCTGTTAACTATGGCCTTCGGTTCAGACGTCTAAATAATTGTGATAGGCAGGAAAAATAATTATTGAGTATATATGTAAATTAAATAATTTATTAGTAATCAGAATTAACAGTCAAATATTCGAATATGCGGCTCTCCGTGTTCTGTATGTCCATTTATCTCTTTGTCCGTTCTTAAATGAACTTTAGTAAGTATAAGTACAAAATTTGTTTCCATTACAAGTCTATAAAGAGTTATGACAGAGATATCTTACTTCAATCTTAAAATAAAATGGATTTTTACCAATCGCCTTAGTATGAAGTATCTGTAACAGTATTTAATTATTTAAAAGAATAATCATTTATAAACATGAAAAAATTATATTAAAAGTGATCATAAACAGATAAAGTTTGATTAATCGATAAAGTTGACAGAAATATCATCGTCAATTCAATTCTTTGAAACCTACAAACTACTACGAATAAAGGCCACTTACTCAACACTTTGGGTAGATGATATATTTATATATAAGAGATATATAATTTAAATAAAAATTTTCAATTAGATTTCCAGTAGGTCATTGTTTATTTTTAGTGCACAAGTTAAAGATTTAAGCTACTTCTTTACAGAGAACCAACATTCAAGTGTGATTGAATAAAATCTTCGTTAAAAAATCAATGGGTACTTATGTTTAAACAAAAAAGAGGAAAAAAAAGGAAACCATTTTACTTGGTCAAATGTAAATTGGGTATTTCGTTAAAGCAACATCTTTTGACAACACCGCCCACTTTCAGTTCCAAGTAGTAATAGCTTTACAAATTTGCTCTACTAATGCCATCTTCTCGTCGTCATTTGTTACATTTCAGCGACAGCAATTCAAACTCCAACATCTTCATCATCCTCACTGGAAACGCAATCAACTGTTATAATTTCGTTTAAATCATCTCAAACACCTGTGCAGTCTCAAACGGCGACGGCAACGGCAACGACGACGACCTCAACAACGACGTCTGAGAATGGAGAGGAGGAGTCAGGACCTTTACCATTACCGCCTCCTGGCTTTGGAACACCCACAACGCCTTTACTCTCTAGCAATGTGCTCAAGAAGGTGGCTAGCTTTTCGGTTGAAAAGTCCACGGCATCGCCGGCATCCCAATTGAATGAAGAGACAACACTGATGGCCACACCGACATCAAATTCGGTAGCTTCAATGCTGGCAGCATTGCCGGAGCTGACTAATGGCAATGCTGCTGCGAGTGCTGGAGCTACCGGAGCGGGCTCACGACGTGGCTCATCTTATGTACCGGAAAAGTTAAGCTTCGCTGCATATGAAAAGTTTGAAGGTAAGTCTGCCGAAAAAATATTCTGTATGAATTCAGTCAAGCGATGCCATCAGCAGCAGCCATCGGGCTGAACTTGATGGTGGATCACAATGTAGATTGGAAGGAGGAGGGAGGGTAGTGCTAGGGTTTAAATGTAGCCTGCGATTTTTGTGAAAATTCCACTGTTTGCCTTTTGTGTGCGTTTTTACGTTTGATTGCGTTTGTTGTTTGCTTTAAGTTAACAATTAGAATTTCGCCTTCATTTCACTCCTACTCGCCATCCCTCTCCACCAGAGAAGGCAGCAAATCAAATCAGTTAAGGAACCAAAAAAAAAGAAAGAAATTTCCCTGAAAAAGGAAAACCAAAGTCAACTTGAATTATTACCCTAACTGCCTATACTACTGAGTGAGTGCATAATTGTAGTACACTTGTACACTTTTGGCAGTTGGCAGAATTTCTTAGGTAAATACATAGGGTAAAACGGGGAGAAAAAATGGCAAATTCCAAATGGTTGGTTGCAAATGGTTGGAAGAGGAGACATTGTAATAATATTTTATTTAAAACAAGTTGAAGAACTTGAAAACTTTAAAGGGCTTTTAATAAAGGACCAAACTATATGAATCGGGGAGCTTTTTACTAAGAATAAAAACAAAACTTCAAAAACATTTGGATATCATAAACTGGTTACCAAACAGTTGGAAACATCTGTTAAACCGAAACAGAAAATTAGAAAAAAATTAAACTTGTGTTGTCTTTAAGTAAAAAACAATTGAATTAGCAAAACAGCCAGTACATGATGATATATTGTTCTTAGTACGTCACTAGAAAATAGCTTGATTCATCTTTATTGGGAACTCTGAAAGATATCATTTCAAATTACAAAAAAGTTTGTAAATACATATGTAAAGAATGTGTCATATAATAGAACCGCATAGAGGAAAAGTATTAGGAATTGAAATTTTTAAGTTGAAGTTATAGGATAATTAATTTACCAAAGGGATAACTATTGTTTACCTTTAAAATGTATTTGAGATTCATCTTCATCGCATGCGGCTAATATTAAATATAAGGTTTTTAAGCCATTTCAAGGCTATCCTACTTAAAAGATTATTTCTTGGTTTGATCAATTTTGTATATATATATTTTTATCACATTTATGCTTATTTATGTTATCGAATTAGAATTAACTAGTTAAAGCAAAAATTAAAGCCTTAAAAAAGCAAAAATAACTAACACGTTGCAAGGGATCTAATTTTAAATAATTTAGTATTAATGTATAACTTGAAGCTGATTTCTTTAAGTGTAAAAATGCCAAATTCTACTAGAATCTTCATGCTTCATATCTCTATTACAGATATCAAGTAGCTTAAAGCATAAAGTGAAATTTATAGCATATTTTCAGGCGGGGATATCCAAAATCATTTCCCTTCGCCAAAGACTCTGTTTGCAGAGTCGGGGAGATATCTGTCTGTGGAATTTTGCGCAACAAACATGCCACAGAACTCCATAGGTTCACACAAACGTATGGGCAGATGGGCGGATGGGAAAGTGGGCGGTGGCTGCAACACCAGAAACGACCAAAGTTGTAGGCACATTTTTGAGCGCTTAAAATTCCATTCTGGATATAACTATTTTGCCGATAGCAAGTTAAGAGCGTGGTTAGATATCGATGGCAACAAATTTTATGGACCAGGCGCAGTTTTTGACACATGCCACGCCCAGCTAGGGCCAAAGAAGATGACAAAAAAGAAGAGCAGCATTTTTTCTTTCTTGTTTTTTTTTTGTTTGGTACGTGGGTGTCGCTAATTGGTAAGCTCATCGTTGTCAGGCTCTGCTGCCTCTTGTTTTCCCCTAGCCCATTCTGCTCATGCTTTCATCCTCATCCCCATCGTCTGCTGCAAATTAATGCAAACAAACATTTTAACGCCTCGCTGAACAAACAACATAGTGAAGAGAAGAGAAGAGAAGAGGCTACCAGTAAAAGTGTAGAGCAAAGATCCAAAGCAAAAGAGGAGATGATGCTGGACATACGCCTGGTCGGATAGTTATACGCAATTTGGGTCCACCTCCCACCTCTTCAACCAACCAGTCGACGTCGACGATGGTCCCGGTGGTTGTCATTGTCATTGTCTGAAGTGGCCATCAATTCTTCGTGGCTTACCCAAAAACCAGAAGCTTTTTGTCGCGACTTTTCATCAGCAGCAGCAACAGCAACAGCCAAAAATCTGATTTATATGCCCGGCAACATCACGACTGGCTGGCGAAGAGCAAAGAAGACGACAACGACGTGGACGTTCGAGCAGCAGCTTCACAGTTTCCTACAATGTTTGGGCGACGCGTAATGAAACAATATTTTTGGCATGAGGTCCAGCTTAACAGCTCCTCCTTCTCGACGTCCTCTTCCTTCATCCTACCCATACTTCTCATGATTTTCTCCTCCTTCATATATACCGTTTTGCTTTGTGGTATCTGTCTGTGGTGGCATCGTTTCATTTTCATCGTGTTTGAGCGAAAGTGGAGTCATCGTCATCGTCGTCGTCGTCATGGTCGTCACTGTAGTTGTTGTTTTGTTGATGAAATGCAACGCATGCATGCGTGAGGCGGATCCAAACCGCTTCATGCCAGTGTTCGTCATCTCTAGCTTCATCTCTTCAAACCCCTTTGTTCTTTTGGCATCCCCAACCTTTCCTCAACCCTGCTCCCTCGCACCATCAAACTGGTTCATCTCTAGCCAACCAAACGGTTATGCAAATTTGTTGCACAGTTTCCATCAGAAAGTTGCCACCGAAACTCTATCATGATGCTACCGCACTTCAGCTAAGCTGAGAGACGCACAAACAAAACTTTTAGCATTCTACTTTCAATTGAACTTTCAATCATTCACTCAGCAAAATATATGAACTTAAATTTCATAATACACGGAACATTTTTGTTATACCATTTAAAAAGAAAAGCCCAAGATGTTTCAACATTTTCAGTATGTTTGAATATGTGTATATGTGTGTATATGCTATTACTTTGATTCGAATATTTTTTTCCACTCTGTGGAAATCGTTTCGCTGGGAATTGTGTTGGGGCACCAAATTCGTCGTTCCCCCATTTCCATAGTTTTATATTATTTATAAAAGTTATTAGATTTTAGTTGATTATATTGTTATCAATGAATTTCGACTAAAATTTACCTTAATCTTAAATTACTGTCATAATCTAAGTCTATGACATGGTAATATGTATATATTTATGTCTATTAGGCAGGATACTATCATTTTTTAAAACTATATTAAGATATATTACCAACAACGATAATGACTTAACCCTTGCAACATTGGAAAAATATGTTATAGAACTCTTCTGCAGAAATTTGGTTTTTTAATTATATTAAAGACCTCTAATCTAGATTAACCTTTTACCAACCAGAATTGGGAATTCCAAATAATTAGAGAATAAAGTTTTGAAAATTATTAGGAGCTCAAACTAAAAGTGTTTGTACAGTGAGATTAACAACTTAAAAAAATTAAACTTTAAAACTGATATTCCCAATATTAATTAGATTAGCTAATAGATTAACATAAAATTTGATATTCACGAACTAAATCAGTTTATTGCCACACTTATAGTAAAATTGATGTCAGTTGTCAAATATTTATGATAATACTTTATTTAGTGATCAATTTGTAAATGGTTCATTCATTTAATATTTTTGTCATATTTTTTCTTTGTTCTGGACTTTATAACGATTACTTTTCTCACTTACCATATCTCATTCTTTTGTATTGTATTGACATTACCTATCAGTGTTCTTTTGTTCTTATCAATACAATCCATTTAAAGCTGCCTTCAGTCTTTTAAACTGCAAATAGATTAGGAAATGTTGAACAATATTTGTCGATTGGGAATATTACCATAAGGATTTTTTCTTAAATTTGATTATTTTCAATTTTAAAAATGACGTACATAATACATACGTACAATTGAAATTTTTGATAAAAATTGTAGCATACTATTGGGGAGTCTGAAGATAACTTTAAACACATGATTCAATAACATGAAATAATAATAATAACCAGCCATGACTTACTGATAAGATTTTGCCCGATGGGACGACCTTGGTCAGGGCCAAACAGACAAAAGGCGGGGTAACGAGAAGGGCTGAGGGAGTGAAAACGTATTAGCTAGTATAATTGCAACAAGCAAGTTATCAACAATTGGGAGAGGCAAAGGGTAGCAGAACAAATACGGGAATACATTGGACATGTTATTCTTACGAAGTGTGTTGTTGATAGTAAATTTTGATAAGATTCGTATGTAGTCGACGCATTTCATTCTTTTGTTTGTGTACTCTGCCTACCTCAGACATTCGGTAGTCAGTCAGTCAGTAGTGCGTTGGCATTAGTTAAAGACAGTTCACAGGCAATGTCCTCGCATATATTGAGCAACGTTTGGTGCCCACTATTGGCCAAAAGGCAGACATATTACCAAAACGAACACGAGGACAATCACGTGCCAATTAGAGGGACAACAAAGCAACCGCTGGCAATTTTATGGCATAAACCGGAAACGTTCACTGAACTTGACTTGGAACCACAGCAGCAGGAACAGCACCAGAAGCCAGATGAGATAGAGGAGGAGGAGCAGGAGGATAAGGATGAAAACCAACTAATGTCAATGTCCGTTGCTGCTGGACAACATGCCCAGCAAGCGCGTCATTTTAGGCCAAAGCCGCAAAAGCCACCTGATGTCCCTACACTGACCTCCCAGTCCTCCTGCTCCAGCTCATCCTACTCATCATCATCATCAACATCAACATCATCGTCATTATCCGGATTCCCGGTCCAGACCAGAGCCAACATTACTGTGCATATAGTCAGCATTCGAGTTGACCTACACGTGCCAAATTTAGAAACAGACGCACACCATCTGGTGACCCTAACACATTCACGCGCTAATACACGGCGTAAGTTTTTTTACACAAAAATGTGTACACGCTACCAGAGGAAATCCTCTTGAAAATGATTTCAATGCAAAATCATTTGCCATCCCTGAAATTCACTTTAATTAATTTGGGTACACTCTCTCTTTCTTATCTTAGTCATTAGTCATACATTTGTGCAAAACCTTTAAATTGGAATTGTTATTAACCAAATGTTGATTCACTTCCAAGATTTCCCTCTTTGATTAGAACTCCCAGCAAATTTGTACTTTAGTCATGGAAATAGATTAATATCGGAAACTACGACATAGTAGATAAGGACCCCAATTCGCAATAAACATTGGTGAACCCAGAGATACATTCATATTTTTAGATAATACCATTCTATTTAAAGAACTAGAACTTATAGCAATTCTTGATTATTTTTTACGGAATCGTACGTCATTATCTTGAACATTTATTTGGTTTAAGGTTAGACATTTCGATAGTTAAGATTCAATGCGTGAAGATCGTTTGTTTTATAAATGGAACAGGACCAATCACGTACTTCATTTTAATGTTAATTAGAAAACACAAGGCTTTATTCATTATTAATTTTTTTCCAACATATTTTAATCTTCTATGAAGATCGTCATCCCCCTGAAACGCTACAGCTGTTGTGGTTTTATTCATTCAATTTCATTCATTTTGATTTTACTGTAAAAGATTATACCTAAATCAATAGAATATTATAATATTTAAGTGCTTACTTTTAAGCTAAATAACGTCTTATTCAAGTCCAGATAATTCTAATGAATTTCATTTTAACTTTGAATTGAATACAATTTTATTTGAACTACAAATAAGTTTTTAAACAAGAAAAAGCTGATCTGGATTAGTAGGGGATACTCTCTAATGCCATATTCTCATTTCAAAATGCTTCATTTTCAGTTAAGCAATTATTCAATAATTTCGTGTCATTGTTATAATTTTTTGCACAAAACTTTACATTATATTTGATTAATACTTATTGCAAACTGAAGCATCCAAGTCTTCTAGTCATTGATAGTTTCATTATAAGCAGAGCTTAACTATTAGTTTTAGAGTATTTTCAAATTCGGTTAATTTAAATGCTTCCATAGGTTTCTCATTGACTTTTTTGCACAAGAACAGAAAGCAAAAATTTATTTATGCTTAATATTTTGCGTTTGGTGGGGTTTATTTAGTGGGAGGATTTGGTTTATAGGGGGGTCTGGTTAGCGTGTTAGAGATGGTCACCCATCAGCCATAAATCATTGAGTGTGTCAGTGTGTGTGTCCAAGTTTTTCTTTTCGAGCCGCAGCTGTGGATAAAGTTTTTCTCTGTTCCTTTTTTTTTTTTTTTGTTTGGGTTTCTTTTCTTTTACGCTTCACGTTTGCACTGGTTAATCCATTATTAAACTGTAGTTTTCTTTTGTATTTCATTTCGATTCCGGCAGGTCAAATGCTGATCAAATGGCTCATCTCAACGCTTCAACTGGTGACCACAAAATCCTCCACAGAGTTAGCAACAACGAGTCCGGAATTACTTAACTCGATGGCTCTTCAGTTTTGCAATAATCTTAAATATGTTGGGGTACTCAAGCAGATATCAAGCAATGAGCAGCAGCAGCAGCAGGATGGAGGCGGCAACTCTTTAACTGGATTTAGCGTAAGTTCATTCAACTATATATATATACATAAATATATATTTCTCGACTAGGTGAGTGAGAGATAGGAAATTGGTCATCTGCGAAAGGGTTTTTAAGCGGGAAACGGAAGTTATCGACGCTAAAGGAAATGATGAGAGCCTGCAACGAACGATGAATGGTGCAAAAATTTAAAGTCATTAGCGTGGCGGAAAGTAAAAAACTATTGATAATAGGTCTTAGGTCGGTGTCCGCTTTTGCTACACACCAACACTAACTTATGCTTTCTGTGTGCATAATAATGTTACTCATACGAAGGGTTGTCCCTCGTCTACATCGAAGTTCCAACTTGGAAGTTAGAAGGAGCGAAAAAGTTAAGCAAAAAAAAAAAAAAACCGCAAAGTTGTGTCCGGAAATTAGCAATTCCATTGCAAAAAGCCAACAGCAGCAGCAGCAGCAGAAACTGGAAATGCACTTTCCATTTAACCAAGCGGTTGTCCATCTCTACTCCACCTCCATTTCTGCCCCTGATCTAACAGTCCTCTCCCTCTGCTGCAGCCATTACCTTTGGTTAGTTTTGCCTGCAAGTGTCAGAACTTGTTAAAACTTTATAGTCGTCGGCCCAGCCGTCAACTCTCAACGCCCAACAACAACTTTTCTCTATATAGATTTTTTTTCACTCTACACTGTCTGCAAAAATTATGAGCACAAATTACATACACAAGTTTTGAAAACCCTAGGCAATATGAAGAAGTCAAGTCCCTGACTATTTATTCTATGATTTTGATTAAACCATAAAAAATAAGTCATAGCCATGTAACATTGGGTTTGATTTAAGAAAAAGCAGTCTTTACTAAAAAAAATTAGTTGGAAAAGCTTTTCCTAACTTTAATTTGGTAGTTGAGTCGAATATTCACTTCTATAGTGGCGAAAAATAACATTAAACAAATGTATTTGGTCTACAACTTTTCACTTTATTATTGTTAATTTTTCTAATATGTCGAGTCAGAAATTGTTCACTCCCAATCCTTAAGTAATTGTCTGTCTTTGATGACCTACTACAGACATGTTTGATTAGATGTTTTTTAAAAATACAACAATGGCGTTTTACTTACATGACAAGCTAAGTGGTAATTAAAGTTAATTCCATTAATGAACCATATTAATCCAAGTAACGATAAGATAATTTAAAAACAAAACCTTCCGAAGTATCAGAAAAATAATGGAATGGTGAATCATTGTAGGGAAATAAAAACAAAAATTATTTAAATCAGATTCCTAAATAGAATTCTTGAAAATTTTAGATGTTTATAAATTATTCTTCTATATTTTCAAACTTAAATTCTAAAAGTAACAAAGAAAATTAATTTACTAAAAGGATTAAGATAAGAAAAGGAAAATGTGAACTTATTCTTTTATAGCTGAAACTTTGTGTACACATATATTTAAGGCCTATTTCTTTTAGATATACATAGGTGTTTAACTATACTAATTATAGTTTAAAGCCCAATTCTAAAAAATTCAACAGAAAATTGTATTCGAAATATTGTCTTATTTGGTGTACTCTTTATTTCAAAATTGTTTACAAAACAGTTAATTTCTAACTAATTAAAAAAAGAGTAATTTCGAACCAATTATTTTTCCAAGTGTGTGTGTGCAAACCCTTTTTAGCTTGACCCTAAATTTAACTCTTGAACCACTGTAACCGCGCAACATCATTTTATTCTATTGCGTCTAATGGACTATGTAATAGTTGACCCCAAAAAATTTGTTTTCACTAAATAAATAAGCAAAGTGCAAACATTTAAAGGACAAAAACCTACAAAAAAGAAAAGGAAAGACAACATTTAGACTTGGCTTTAATTGCATAGACCAAAGAGCAGAAACCAATTTCAGTTTCAATTTCAATTCAGTTTCAGTTTGCCTTTTATTTTTTTTTGACCCACAGTTAAATGTTAAGTGTTATGGGACAAGAACAACACAAATGGCAACAAGCAAAGAACATAATGAAGTACTAGAGACATAGACCTCAAATTAGTTTAGGCCAAAAGTTTTAGCCACAGAAGCTTAACCTCAAATCCCATACCAAAAATGAGGAGCACCACCACCGAACACCGTTAAGTGATTTTCTATGTGATGATACTTGAGCTGAAGATTATGATATCACAAATTTAACAACAACTGGGAGTCAAGACGACACACACACACACACACACAGGACGACGACTAGTACAAGTTGTATGATGAGACATAGAATCCCTCCCGAGTGGTAGGACTTCATTGGCTGCGACAACGATGTCGCCCAGTGTCTCCAATGCCAATGGGCAAGGGGCCAAAAGGTTCTTCTTCGAATTCGAGTTGTTCGCTGCTCATTGAAAGTTTTCTGCGTTTTTATTACTTTTGTGTGAGAGACGAAAGTTTTTTTTTTCTTTTGCGTGTATTATACTTTTGCCAGAAACAAACTTTTTCTGTTTTTCTTTTTTGTGTTGGTGGAGTTTTGACTGTTAGGGGATGGAGTAGTAGAGCAAAGCGCACTGTGACCCTGGTTCAAACTGCGTGTGTCTTGGTCTGTCTGGAAGTGTCGGGAGCTGTCAGATTCTCTACCCCAAAGGTGCTGTTAAAATAGGTTCCTTTTCGCTTTTCTTCTTCCATTCTTTCATTCATGCCATAAGCATGGAAAGTTTATTGAATTTCTCTAATTTAATTGAGATTTTTATGCATTGAGAGTTGAATTTTATTTTTTATTAAACATTTTCTAAAGAACTTTTCAAAAGTTGCCTCAAAATAAATGTTTAAATAAAATCAAATTTTTAATGAGTATATTCAATGAGTAATCGAAGTATATTAAGTATCATGTTTGAACTTTTAAAGAATATTTAAAGCTACCAAAAGAATGTGTGTCTTTGAAAGATTTAGATATTGACTAAGATAGAATAATTTGCTTTAGTCAAACGTATTAGTAGTCAATAGCAGCAACTGCTAAATTAAAGATCAAATTAGTAATTAAACTATTCAAAGTCAATTGAAGCATAAACCGCAGTCAAGAATTAATCAAAATGAACTCTATATACTGCATTTGACCATTCCAATTCTAAAGGTCTTCATTCAGTCGCACTTTAAATGCAATTAAAAATTGAAATTCAATTATGTTTTCCTTCCACACACATACACGAAAGTGCCTCAATATTAAGCCCCTCACACACACACACACACACACACACACACATACACACACAGAGAGGCGCACCGACGGCTAATAAGTCAGAGAACTTGAGAACTTGACAAATGCAAATCAAGTGCAACAGCTGCCCCCAAAAGTAAAGGATTGAATAGGTTTGTAGAGAGGCGTGGCGTGGCGACTTTGAAGGGGAAAGGAGTTGGGTAAATGGCGGTGTGTGGCCACTTTATCGCAAGTTTACACCGTTTTGCTCAAGTGTTTGCACTTTTGGCGGTGCCAGCAATTTCGCATGTTGCCTGCATACATATTTGCGCATTTTAAAGAACCCAGCCCAACCCAACCCAATCTGGCCTCATCTACCTACCCCTCAGTCAAACCCAACCTGAAAGCTACCCATCAATATGTAGACCAAGAATAGGTAAGCATTAAAAAATGCAAACAACAATACGAAGAAAAATATGCACATACGTATGAGGAAAAGTTCAGTCGGGAGCAATAACCGAATGCAAAATTCTCTTTAAAAGAGATAACAAAATGTGTTCTTGATTTCAAAAAGTAATTGCTCATAAACTTTATAAGCTTCTTATTAAATGCCATAGCCAAGACAAATTAGATTAAAATAATTCTTAAAATAGTGATCCAACTTTTGTATTAAAGATTGTATTGTAGATTACAGCTTAAAAAACAAATATATTTTATTTTTTGCAATATTCCATAATCACTACTTCAATTACTAAATAACACTTTTGAAAAATTTTAAAATTTTCGTCATTGACTAGTAACATTTTCAAGTTTTTAATATACATTGGTTAGACTAAGGTCATTTAATT
This sequence comes from Drosophila insularis, assembly GCA_018903935.1. NCBI lineage: Eukaryota > Metazoa > Arthropoda > Insecta > Diptera > Drosophilidae > Drosophila > Drosophila insularis. The sequence continues at coordinate 3,442,838 of JAEIFP010000666.1, read as the reverse complement.
TTCTTGAGCCAAGATTCAATCAAAACTTAATTTTTTTGACTTGTATATTTATATTATTAGACATCTGTTTCAAACTCTTTTTTTAATTTAAAAGTAAAATCAATTTAAATTGATTTCTTTGCCCCTAAAGCAACTTTAGAAACTAATTTGCCGTTTAATCTGACTACAAAACGTTCTTAAAAAAATCTCAAGAATTAAAACTTTGAGGAATATTTTTAATGGGTTTAACTTATTTTACACAAAATTAAAAAAGAAAAATTTAAACCAATTAACAAATAAAATAACAAAAAGTTGACAGCTCTTCATACAGAGCCTCGTTTTATCATCATAAGAAAAGTTATTTTCTGTTATTTTGTGCACTAAATATGAAAGTCTGAAAAATATCAAAAAAAGGGATTATTCAGAGACATGCGATCCGAATATTCTCAGCATTTTTGTGAAAATGGTGTGTCACTAGTAGGATAAACTTATTGAAAGGGCACATACAATTCTGAGAGCTCATCCTTCGGCTTTTCCCAACACCTTTTTTCCACTCCGTTGATAAAAATAAAAGACGGATAAGAGGAGCGCCCAACGGGGGGGAAAAGAAAGATGAAAAACGAAACAATACATATAAGACAATTCCCATTTAGGGACTCGCAGCTCGGCGACAACGACAGCCATGTGCACAATCTAAAAAGCAAACTCTATCTTCTATCGCTGAGTGGCGAAGACGAGATGCAGGATGCAGGATATAAGCCAGCAGCAGCAGCAGCGCCGGTTGGGAGCTTTTAAGCTTTGTCGCTTGGCGCACACTTGAGACCAACTAACTCACTCTCTCACCCACTCGAGTAGCTGCAATTAGAAGTCAATGGGTTAATACAAGTTTATCTTTACCCACTTCAATGCCATCTCTGTTTTCTTTCCTTTTCCATTTCTTTAGCCATATGAGATGTACCAATGGACGCATACGGAGCAGCCAACAACATCATTGCCACTGACACCAGGCAAACTGGAGAAAATCACTGCCTGGCCATTTTCCAGTACACCGGCAGTGAGTAGTGTGGGCGGTGCCAGCGTTGGTGGTCAAAGTAGAACGACCTTGGATACTTCAGTACTGGGAGGGGGGCCAACTGCACCAACTGATACTCAAAAGACTCTGCAGCAGATTCTTAAAAAACGTCTGCTTAATTGCTCCACCCTGGCCGAGGTTCATGCGGTGGTCAATGAGCTCTTAAGCAGTGTGGATGAACCACCGCGAAGACCATCGAAACGTTGTGTCAATTTAATGGAACTACTCAATGCCAGCGAGTCCACAGTCTTTGAATACAACAAGTCGCTGGAGCAAACCAGACATCAAACTCTCTTCTATGCAAATGCCGAAACTCAAACAGATGACGAGCCTTGTACTTGTGGTGCGATCAATAATGAAGCCGCGTCCAAAGCCGAGGGAGAGATACAGGAAGCACATAAGCAACAAACAGCTCCGCCCCCTCCCCCGCCACCACCGCCAGCAGCTCCAACGATTGGTGGTGGTCCACCACCACCTCCGCCACCTCCACCTCCACCTCCACCACCACCAGGTATTCCAGCGCCGCCTCCACCGCCCAATTCGTCTGCGGGTGGTCCACCACCTCCTCCGCCACCGCCTGGCAGTGGAGCACCACCAATGCCGCCTCCAGCTCCGAACTCATTTGGACCTGTACCTCCCACGCCGCCCGCATTATGTAAGAGTAAATCTGGAACTGTTCTCTCACCCGCTCCACTACCAGATCCCGCTGAAGGCAATTGGTTCCATCGCACTAACAGTAAGTACAAAGTTTAAATCAAACTCTCCTTTAAGGAAGCCTTTTTGGATCCCTTAATAGCAAGCACCACCAGCATCCCTTAGATGTCCATCCCACTTGATTTTTTTTTTCCTTAAAAGATCGCATTTCATCAATTAAATGTTTTCTAAAAGAGTTATAATGATTAACTTAAAATGAAAAGCTTTTGTTCAGAGACTTGCTCAATTAGTACTCTTAGTGCAATTTAAAATGGAATTCATTATTTCAAAATATTTATTATGTCTTAATATTATTTATGTCTTGTCTTGACACTAACAAGAAGATTTATTTATTAGCGAATAAAAAAAAAAGAAAATTCTATTACTTATAGCTTCTTTAGAAAACAGATGTAAAAACCATGGGTATATTTAGTAGATGCTATTAACTCCGATTTATTTAATAAATTGACCTAGCCTTAATTCATTTTCCTTTTTCTCTACTTCAGCCATGCGAAAAAGTGCCGTCAATCCGCCCAAGCCCATGCGTCCTTTATACTGGACACGCATTGTGACTACTGCACCGCCAGTGCCTCGTCCTCCATCGGTGGCCAATTCCACGGATAGCACAGACAACAATAGCTCACCAGATGAGCCACCAGCAACGGCCACGACATCCTCGAATGCAACCACACCGACGCCACCTGCCACAAAAGAGATATGGACCGAGATCGAGGAGACTGAATTGGATAATATCGACGAATTTACTGAACTCTTCTCACGACAGGCCATTGTGCCGGTTAGTAAGCCCAAGGAGCAAAAGGTCAAACGGGCCAAATCCATTAAAGTTTTGGATTCAGAGCGTTCCCGCAATGTGGGCATCATTTGGCGCAGTCTACATGTCTCGTCCAATGAAATAGAGCATGCCATCTATCATGTAGACACCTCGGTGGTTAGTTTGGAAGCACTGCAGCATATCAGCCAAATCAAGGCCTCGCCAGAAGAATTGGAAAACATTAAGCTGGCGGCTGGTGGTGAAATACCACTCGACCATCCAGAGCAATTCCTATTGGACATCTCGTTAATCTCTATGGCCAGCGAACGAATCTCTTGCATTGTCTTCCAGGCCGAATTCGAAGAAACGGTGACCCTCTTAATGCGTAAATTGGAAGCGTTGTCTCAATTGTCACAACAATTGATCGAGAGTGAGGATCTCAAGTTGGTCTTTTCGATAATCCTGACCTTGGGCAATTATATGAACGGGGGCAACCGACAGCGTGGCCAGGCCGATGGCTTCAATCTGGACATCTTGGGCAAACTGAAGGATGTGAAATCAAAGGAGTCGCATACCACATTGCTGCATTTCATAGTACGTACCTACATTGCGCAAAGGCGAAAAGAGGGAGTACATCCCACCCAGTTGCGTCTGCCCATACCCGAGCCGGCGGAAGTGGAGCGAGCCTCACAAATGGATTTCGAGGATATTCAACAGCAAATTAGAGATCTCGATAGAAAGTTTATGAGTGAGTCTTTACCCACACTTTGCATTAAAATTGATAATAATTCTTCATTTATTTTTGTGTAGCCTGCAAAAAGACCGCCACTTGCGTGTATAGAGCCTCCAGTGATGATATTATTGAGCCATTCAAGTCGAAAATGGAGGAATTTATTGCCAGTGCTGATAAGTCCATGGGAAAGTTGCATCAATTGCTGGACGATTGTCGTGAATTGTTCATGGAGACAATGCGTTTCTATCATTTCGCACCAAAATCATGTTCCCTGACTCTGGCCCAATGCACACCAGATCAATTTTTCGAATATTGGACTAATTTTACAAATGATTTTAAGGATATTTGGAAAAAGGAGGTGGCCAATCTTCTAAACGATTTGTAAGTTAATTCCTCAGAAATAAACAACAATCCAACAGAAAGCTAATTTAATTCTGTATATATATTTTGCAGATTAAAGAAATCTAAACAGAGCCAAAATGAGTCCCGTCGTAATACCTCCACAAAAGTGGAAAAGTCTGGTCGGGCAACACTCAAAGAGCGCATTCTGATGCGGCGCAATAAAAATTAGTTAGCCTACACAACCAGTTTGCTTAAGGATACGATATTTAAGATATATAGATATATATATTATATATAGATGTATACAAATGCTAAGCAAATTTATCGTTAAATGGACTATTCCTATGCTAATTGTTAAGTTGAAAACAAGAATGAAAAAGGAAAATAAAAACAAGAGAAAAACAAAATTGCTTCAATAAAATAATTAAAAATAAACCATCATAAATAATTAAGTTTTTATACTGAAATGTTTAGATTAGCACATAAAAGAATTATATATAGACTCACTTGGTTCATTTGAAAATTGGTGAAAATATAGTTGCAGGAAAATGGGCAGAATCTTTAAAAATTATATTCTCAAAAACCGTTAACATTGCGATTATGTAAAGCTTAATTTTGAGAAGTTATTTGATTTATAATAATTTTTTTTCATCTACAGAAAAATCTCGACATTTTTTTTATTAAAATAACTGAGATTTTAAAATATCCAATGTCGCTATTAAACTGAGATCTTATTTTGAAATTAGCTAGAAATTCACCAAATCAGTCTAAGATGTTTCTGAATATCAAGCGGATTTATTTATTTCAAAAATATTCACATACGCAAATGCATAATATCGTTTCTGCCAAAATATGCATTTAAGGTATAAAAATAAAAACTCATGATTTTTATTATTCATCTGCTATAAATCAAAAGTATAAATTATTATTCAATTCAAACGTTAACTTTTAACCAATGTAGCAATAATAAAAACAAACATATAATTTTTGTAAATTTGAAAATAATTGTTCAATGAAAATCGGTCACAAACGATTAGCAAAAATTATGCTTTTCTTTTTAAACTTTTTGGTTAATTTGGCTATTTTATTTCCGAATTTAAATGAACCTTCAATGTTTTCAATATTTAAAACAATTAATTTATTTCAGATTTTTTTACAAAAATTATGATACATCATGAGTTTTTTCGAAATTGGCAAACAAAAATTAGTTCAAGATTTTAAAGCAGATTGAAAGAAAATAAAGTCATGAATTTTTCAAATACTTTAAAAAATGACTAGATTAAGGTTTGTTAGAATATTTTGCTCTTCATTTGTAATTTTTGTCCCGCTTGAAAAAACTTGATAATTAACCTGATTTATACTCCAAAACCGAATAAATCAGTTAACATTTGACTTACAATTAGTTACAAACTCAAATAGTTGAGAGATTATTTAACAATTTTGTTGATATTATGAAATATTTTTTATGAGGATGACCAAGATAATCTTTCTGAAATAATGATGCTGTTTTTTGTACCAAATATGAAGCTAAATTTAATAAAACTATTAAAAGCTATTTAATTTCAAATCAACTCTTAATAAAATATTCTTAAATTGGCCGCCGAACAAATAGTGCCAACGTCAAATTTTTAAGATATGTTTGAATTCGCCGCGTCCATTTGAAAGAAATGAATTTGCCGCATTGTGTTATCGATTATCGATAAACAGTAACCTTCTCGCTCGCACTCATGGAAAGCATTTTTGTTAATAAATATTCGCAAGTTTTCAGATTTCTTTTAATTTAATGCCCAAAGATGCACAGATCCCATCCTACAACTACGCGCCGCAAGCACTTGCTCAAGGAAATGATGGAGGACGACTACGCCCTGCCCACCGAGCAGCAGCAGATTGTGCGCGTTATTGCTAGCCGCGGAAACAACCTACACGAGGTGGAGACTCCAGAAGAGGACACGTTTTTAGGTAAGATCTGGATTCAGAAGGAATCCCCAACACAACTAAACGTTAATCGAATTCTCAGTGTCCATGCCATGCAAATTCCGCAAGAATCTATGGGTGAAACGTGGTGACTTTATACTGGTCGAGCCCATCGAAGAGGGTGACAAAGTTAAGGCAGAGATCTGCAAGGTTCTGACAACAGATCATGTGAAGGAGTACACCAAGGCCGACATATGGCCAGCGCGTTTCGCCAAGAAGAAGGAAGAGGACGAAAAGCCGGTTCATTCGGATAGTGAAGATGATTTGCCGCCAAATACCAATCGCATCGGGCAGGAGCATGGTGAAACGTCCTCCGATGAGGAGGATGAGACCACAGAGGATGAAGACTGATATATGTGTAGATAGTAGAGCAGTAGTAGAACCCACAAAAAAGATGCAGTTTTGTTAATTGTGCATTACAAAAATTTAGCTTTGTATATATAAATATTCGCATTTGTCTGCCCCCCACACCCCGCCCCGCATATCTTCTTTCTAAAATATAAAAAAAACAGGGCGAAACAAGATTCCGGAACACTTTCTTCTTAATATTCTTTCCCAATTTCGATTTGCAAGAAGCTACGTTAAGCGCTGAGATCGATTCTTAAAGCGTACGTGTGTTTTGTGTTAAATAAAATCTAAGATGCAACTGTCACGCCTTCTCCGCCAGCATCTCCTTCAATAGTTTCCTCCAATTGCTGCTCTGGCTGCTGTTCCCGATCCTTTTGCGGCGCCATCGCTGTATCATTCAGCGCCAACGTTGAAGGTCTCAATTTAGTAAATGGAAAATTGCTCAAATCCTCCACTTGTGGTGTATGCACAGCTATTAGATCCGTTTGTGTGGACAGTTCCTCTGCCTCTATCATGCCACCGATTTGCTTCTTAAATGCCTCTTGCGGCAAATTGCATACCATGGTCAAACAATTGACTATGGTGCCAATGGAACTCTGCAGCTGTTGCACCTGATCGGTCAGCATTGTGCAACGCTTGGCCAAATCATTTACCACAGCCGCCGAGTTGTGATCGAGGCTCACATGACCACTGACGCTGGCTGGTCCACTCGAATTGTTATCTTCGCCATCTAGTTTCACCTGCTGTTCGCCTCCTGCTTTAGTGTCCACAATTTCCATTGTCGAAACCTTTTTCCACAGCGCATTAATGGCCTGCATTTGCAACTGTTGAATCTTTCGTTCATTTTCCAGCTGAGCCTTTGTCAGCAGCATATCCTTGCTAAGTTGCCTGTAAAACAGAAAGAATTTCAATGAGTTGCAGGATGAAAATGACATATATCTTTGTATTTAATTTATTAATTTAAGACTAATGTTTTAAGAAAAAGGTGCATTGTTTAATTACTTAACCATAAATTTATCCCTAACACTGAGTTAAAGAGAACTCTCTACAAATTAATGCTATATGTTATATAAATATGTTTAAGTAAACGTTAATTTGGCTCAGTTTAAATGATAATAAACAAAGTAATCTAAACGACGAGAAATCACTTTAACATAAGGCCGCTAAATTGAAAACTCGATTCTCTATAAACTAATAATTATATTTTTGAACTGATTTCTCCACAGATATAAATCAAATCCAAATGGCAGCTTCAGTTTTTAAAGAATTTACACGGATCGTTAAAAAAATTGATCTCTAACATTTAAAATTAGTTTTCATTAAGAAACATTCCCTAATGTTAGCTTCAATTTTAAATACATAATTGCATTTTCTGGGATGATAAGTCTTAAAACCTTAAAAAGGATCTCTTAGGCCGAAAAAAAAAATGGCAATACTTTTTAGGTTTTTGTTACTTTCTTTATGGATAAGTCTTATGAGCGATGTCAACTATAATTTAAAAGGCGATTTCTGGAAGAAACAATGTCCCTAAAACCGCAAAGCAGAAAGACCCTATAAAATATTCCAAAAGCGACAGTTGGGAAAAACAGTGGTTTTTCTGCATTCAAATAAGGACAGTTTAAAGTTTAACAAACTTCACTACAAAATCATAGATTTCTTACATTTTGCTGTCAAAGTAAAAGCCACCTCAGAAGAGAAAAATAAATATTTTCTAAATCAATCCTTTAGATGAACTTACTCGATGTACTCTTGCGTACGACGTCGTTGCAGTCTCTCGGCGATATCTTTATTGGTTTTTTTCCTTGTATGATAGCCACGCCACACTTTTTGTATGGTCACTGCAGAGGATTCAGTAACATGTTCGATTAGGCGATCCTGACAAGTCTGACTATTATTATCCTGTTGCTGTTGTTGGTTTTGCTGTTGCGTTCTCTGTGCTGCCATTTTCCTAATGGTTTTCAATTTCTCTACATTTATTTGCTCGCCATCATCGTCTGTGCTAAAGTCACCCGAATCCGTGGCCAATGCTGGCTGCATTTTGTGCACTTGTTCCTGCGCTCTGATGGCCAACTTTCGCGGACTCGTGGTGGGGCTCGAATTCCGTTTCAGCTGAGGACTTCGAGTGCGCGGCAAATTCATTTTGTTGTTGTCTGCAACAAAAGATTCGTAAATGTTAATAAAAAACATTGAAAATTTTGTTAAATCAATCAAATTGATTAAAGTGACTGAATTGGATGGCCGACTACCTTTATTCTTGTTGACTTTAGTTTTGTGCAGCTGCGAATTGAGAGCTGAAACAGTGACACGTTGGGCCACAGCGGCGGGACACACATCGGGACTCATTAGGGTTTCCGGTACAGGCACCATTTTTGAGGCAGCAGCCAATGGACCGCCCATCGGCGTTTGTTGGCCAATAAATGTTTGATCTGGAAACACATAATGAAAGCTTATAATAACATAATTGCAAAAAATCGGTTTATCTTCAAGCCGAACTAATAACATTTTTGACACCATTTTCTGGGAAATATCATTCAAAATGTCTTTTGTGAGGAAAATTTATAAACAAATCATTAAGCAATGTCAATGAAGACGATAAATATTTTACAAAAGGTTTCGATTCTTAATACAGTGAACCGTTTATGAACTTAGTTCAATTTTGAATCCTTTACAAGCTGAAGGCGAAAGAAAAGTCTTCCCAAACATATTTTCAGGGCTTCCTTCCCATAGTTTCTTACCATTATAAGGATTTGGGGTTATATTGCGAGGCGTTGACTCCGTGGAGTTGTAGGTTTTAGTTGTTACACTGCTTGACATGCCGCTACTGGCCAGTGAAAAATTATCGCCATCGTTTTTGATATTCTCTATCAGTGAAATGCTCATTTGTAGTGAATGATTGGCGGAACCATTATCGCTTATAATGCTGCTGTTACTGCTATTCCCATGATAACTATTTGCCATCGATTCCGGTGATCCCTGGCGTCCACTTAAGCGAGAGACTGCAAACAAACAAAAAATAGTTGCTTGAGAGAAATTCTAGAGAATTCTTTCATCACTTACATCGTGGCGATTGTATGCGGCTTGTGGGCTTCTTGCGATGCGATGATGGCGAAGTGCTGGCCGAACTATTCGCATTGTCCATAATCTCCTCTTGCAATTGACGCTGATGATGTTGCGCCTTGCTCAATATTAAGCGTAATTTACGATCGTTTTCGTTTTCCAGGGCCTTGCCCACCAGCGGGCAAGTGGAACTCAGATATTTGGCCAAGGACGGCTGATCACCCACACGAAATTGTCTCCCACGTCCTTGACTATAGAGCCACTCAGCTTTCAGGCTCTCAATAGCATCCACTACATAACCATCAATGAACTTGAGGCTCATGCACCAGTTTAACACAAATGGACGATAGTCAAAGCCGCTGAAATGCGGATAAAAATAATGGATTAGATAAGAGAACTATAAGCAATAAAATGTTACAAATCAATATTTAGTAACTAATAATGGTAGCAAAAGTGTAATGGGTAAAGAAAATCACATAACACGATTTTGAATACTCACTCCATACTATTTGAACCAATGGTCATAATCACACAAGGATTTTCCATTATGGAAAGGCTCTGTAGATTAGTCAGATGGGTTAAGGTGCATATTTCATTTAGATCATTGATATTGTTCTTGGCCAGGGTGAGAGTTTCGATGGATGTTGGTAAGTATTTGTCACATTGCTTAAGATGGGTCAAACGATTCCCATGCAACTGCAATTCTTTTAGATTACGCAAATGGGATATATCCGAAATGCTGCTAATACTATTATCAGCCAAATTGAGTGACACCAAATTCACATTGGTATTCAAATGTTCGATGGTCTTGATGTTGTTTCCCTCCAAATTGAGTTGGCGCAGATGCAGACATTCTTTGAGACCATCAATGGCCAGAATGCCATTGAAGGAGAGATTCAAATCGCGCAGATTATGCAGACGACAGACTCCGTACATGCGTAGCAATTGATTTTTGGCCAAAGAGAGCTGCGGATAAGGCAATCATAGAGAATTAATGGCAACAACAACTAGTTAATGGCCAATATACAAACCGTTTCAATCTTGTGATACGAATCGATGTTGTCAATCTTCTGCAGTTCATTCTCATCTAGGATCAGTTTCCTATAGTTATGGGCATCATCCTGTTTGGGGACCTTTTTCAGTTTCTGCTTGGACAAATTTAGTGTCTGCTTTTCGCTGCTCTCATCGTCTCCTGCCAAAACAAAACAAAAGAGGTAAAAGTCTTAATATTGATGACTTCATCAAGGATAAGGATTCTCTTGCGCAGGTGCGCTTCCCACCCCTTACCACACCCTCCCACACCCTCTCTTCGTCACCCTCTTGGCTTACACCAACCAAAATCCTAGACTACGAAAATTACGATACATTAGACACCTTATGGCAGCTTATGGTAGCATTTTCTATATGAAAATTCCTTTACATGACTCCAGCGACTTACCGCTCATTTTCCAGCTTTGCGGTTCTTGTTGTTGTTTGTATCGGATTTTCCGGGTTCTGTTCCAATTGGAAAATCAATGATGCGTCTTCGGTGGAAATGGTTTCAGTCTCCAACTTTCTTTAGTATGCACCTTTCGCCTCTTTTGCTCAATTGTCGAGTCTTCTGATCTCAAGTTTGTTAAAAATCTGATTTATTAACAATCGCCATTAATTTAAATTTAAATTTAAAACTAAAACCAAAAATACAATAGCCTAATTTGTTGTTGCCAGACGCGGATGGAAATGCATTTGAATTCGCTGCCCCTAATTGAAGCGAATGAATTCGCCGCATCTTGGTTGGCGAACAAAAATCAACTCTGAATTGAAATTTGAAAAATATATGCCTATGTAATATTTGTCTCAGTTAGATTAATATATTTGTATATTCCCCTACTAATATATGTAGAATGTATAGCAAATTCCAAGCGCTAGAAATAAAAATGGATGAACTTAACAGATATCGCAATAATCTGCGCGATCATTTTAATAAGAAAACACAAGTAAGTACAACAACATAAATACAATAAATGAATTAGATTTTAATTGAAAAATTTTGTTCAAGTCGCGTATGTTTATAAACGAGGAGTCACATCAGCAGTGTGGTAATCAATGCCAACAATCATCGCATTCTTTTCATAGTCAAAATCAGCAGCAAAATTGGCAAATACCACAGCAACATCAACACCAGCAACAACAGCAATTTCAACAACAGCAATACCAGCAACAGCAGCAACATATGCAACAGCAGCAATACCAACCGATTCCACAACATCAGCATGAGGGTCAGCATTGGGAACAGTTTGACCGTTATCCAGTTCCACCACCTCCAACTGGCTTCTACATAAATGGAGAACAGCAGCCGCTTGGATTGGGACAAAATCAGCAGGATCAGCAAGATGGAGAAAGGGACCTCGGCCCACAAAAGTCAATGTATAGCATAAATTTTCAAAATATGCCAGTGCCATATCCGTCTAATCACATCTCACAACCTAGTGCAAGATCTCGAACTCATGTCCCTTTGCCGCGTAGTCCTCAATTGCATCTGCCCTCGATGCCTTATAAAAACGAAATCGAATCCGATGAAGCTGGTGGTGATCGTATTCTCTATAGGAACAAAGCATACAAATCCGAGTCCAGTATTGCGACAGGTCTGGCCGAGGACCGTGACTCAGCATGCTTGCGTCAGTATTCGAAAGAAGCCTTGCCGTATTTGGAATCGGCTCGTGCTCAATGCGCTGCAGCAGATGCCCTATTTAAGGCTAAATTTGACGATAGGGATTCTTTTCGGTCGGACGATGAATCGACCACTGATGATTCGAAGAGATCACGGCCCTCTATGCGAACGGTGATCAGTACCAAATCGGGTGACGATTTGCGCTCCATGGTTCGTTCTCAAATCGCTTTGCAACAGGCCTTAGATCAAACTATTTGCAAGTTGACTGACATTAATGAGAAAACTAAGTTGACTACAGATCAGTTGGATGATAAGGAGAGACTTACATCACAAACTCAAACCATAATACCAGCTCAACCTTTTGCACGTGGCTCACCGGCAACTCATTCATCTCCACGTGCCTCAGGTTCATCGGACAACAAGCCACGTGTAAATGCCTCTGATGAATCTGAAATTGTTGTCAGTGTGGATGAAGTAGTCGCCACTAAAATCATATCACCTATAATGCGCAAGGTTCAACGGATGTACATAAACAATCTTCGTGAAGAAATGGCCCTGATGGAGGAGCTGGAACGTCTTCCGCTCTTGATTAGTGAGGTCTACAAAACTGCTGCCCAACACGATTCTAAAAGGAATTCATAATTTTTTGCTATACAGGAGCTTAGATTACTATATATTTTTATATCTATCTTCGGAAATCGTAAAAAAAATGTGACAACACTTCTTTAATTTACCTACAGATGAGGAGCTAGACCAGATTTTAGAAGAAGTAGCAAAAACTTCTAGGAACCTTGCCTAAGATGATTTTCCAAAGAATTCTTTGGAATTTTTAGGTTGTAGTTATTAAAGCTCTTAACTTTATAATGAAAAGATATAAAATTTCAACCTTATACCTTCTAACATCTACATATTGTTTATTAAAATTATCTGATTTCAAAAATTGCTTGGATAAATAATTTTATTTTTGTGTTACATTCATTCGTTGCTTATTTTCTAATGAAAACCGTCAGAGAGTCACTGTTTCCATATATCGTTCAAAGGATTGGGTGATAATTGTGTGATCAGGAGCCAAATGCGTATCCGCCATGATGGCCAATCTATATCGATCTCCAAATCGATGCAGATTCAGAGATAGACAAGTTTTCGATTGGGGCGGCCTAAATAAAAGTACATCCTGTACCTTTTGACCCCAAGATGATTGAAACTCTTGAGTCTCACCATAAATTTCAGTTATGGTAATAGGAAAGTTATACGAGAAAAAGTTGATAAAGATTTTAGTGAAAACTTGCGGCATCAGAGAAGTCAGCAAACTATATTTTGTCTGACCAATAGAGGCCAGATATATCATAATCTGTTGCTTACGAATTTCTTCGACTATCGTATGCAATTGTTGGGCATGTTCCGCATCTGGTTGATGGAGGGGTAACTGCAGAAAGACAACACCGCCAATGTGTTCCGAAGTCTCCAAGGAGCGATCGGTGAAATAACCCTTCGATATGGTGCGACAAGTTGTATTCAAAAGCAAAGGCACTGAAGCAATATCCGTAAAAATATTGAAATAATCATAAACAGCTCCGGCTAGACAGGTTAGACTAAAGTCCGATTCACGCAGTTGATTATCGAATTTGTGACGCTTTCGCAATTGAGTGCCATCAATGGAACGACTAAAGGATACAATTTTCCTTCCCGCATAAGACTTTTTATGCAAAATGTTTAGCTCACGAGTTGGTTGTTCAATAAGCACTTCATAGATATTTCTAGGGGCCCTGAACAACTCCCAACAGATCTTCATTAGCTCCAACTGGGCATAGATCAACATGGGCACATACAAATGCAGACGAGCACAATACGTGGATGTATATGTGGTTTGACCCTTTAGTAATACATCACCGAAAGCCATCAGTTCACAGTACATGTTGTAGGGTAATAGAATCACATGATTCAGATTGACATGCCACAGGAATTTAGTCCAGGCCTTGGCCATATTGGTAGGCTGCAAGCTATTTAACAAGGCAGATCGAGCCAAAGTCCACGTTAGATTTCTTTGCTCCAACTCTCGGAACAAAAGCACACGTAATGTCTCCAAGCGACCTACGTCATTGCGATAACCGCTGGAACGTCGATGTAGCTTTTCCCGCAGAGAACGGCTACGCCAATAACCCATTGTCACATTGACGACCACAATTAACAGCAGCGATAGAAGTTGACTGAGATTCTTAATCTGAATGGCAGACGAGGGAGGATCACCATCGGGCGTTTCCAGGGATTCAAACTCATAGATGAATTTTTGCCAACGACAGATGGTCAAATATCTCAAATGATGCCATAATTTACGTATATGCTCTGGATGGCGTACAAAATGTGAGAGTTGCTTGTCAGATGGACAAACTGCACTTCCCCCAGTCAGGTCATCATCAAGGCCAATTAATGTGGACCTCATCTTGATCTGATCGGGATCTTGCAATAATAGCATTTCACTCACATGCAAATCCTCCTCTTCGGCTATAATCAAATGATGCAACTTGATCAGTATATAATATGGTTGATTATCATTATCCGATGTGGGTATGACTATAACTTGCCATTGCGGTAGATCGGATGGTATATATTTCGTGGCCAATTCGCTAACATATTCCTGTATGTTCGATTCGTTGACAGGACGACCGCGATATTTGTGGGTGCTGAACAGAACGTGATTGTTAATGTTGAAGCCACTGGAAAAAAACACGAACACAATATGATGTAATTTAGTAAAAAATTTCAAAAAGAAATTTAACCACAAACTTGTAAGAAATCGAAAAAAAAAATAAAGTTTGCAGTTAGTCAATAAGTTTTGGTTATTACAGCAGATATGAGCCCTAAAGAATAAATTAAATAAGAAGACTTTTAAACCATCTTTAGGGGTCATATTTGCTGTAAGAGAAATCAAATAAAATTCTTTTTTAACTAATAAAATAGACTTCAGTTTACTTATGTGCAGATTGTGGTTTTAAGAAATTTTTGACAATTTCTAATTAGTATTTATAGGGATTGAACCTATTTTGTTTCTACTGGACACCTTAATCAAAAATTAATTTCACAGTTTGATTAAATTTCGACCTGGTTTTTAAAAATATTATAATACATGACAGTTTGGAATAATTCAAAATGGTTTTTAATTAAAAAATTAAGAGTTTTTAAAAGAGATAATGATATAACACATTTTCGTTCGATGAATGAATTGATAAAAGCCCAACAAAATTAATAGCAATTTTTAAGTTTCTTTAGTTCAATAAATTACTAATTATATTCGAAGTAAGTAGGGGAGATTTTTATATTATAAAACCAATTTTTTTCTATCCTTGGTTGCTATAAACGATCTTAACTTGAATTTAAAAAAAATACTTTATTTCTTTCGACCTTCGTTTCACTTTTTAGCAGTTCGAATTTGTTTTTAGTTAACTCACCTGCTGTCATTGACCCAAGCATAGTGACCCCAGCAGGTAACCAATTTCTGGCGAAGTTTTGGAAATCTCAAAATGCCAGTCTTATCCCTCAAGTCGGTTAACTGCGTGACGTAGGCTCGTTTAATGCGCTCAAAATCGCAGGGACCCTCCACTTGCATTAGAAAATGGAAAATGCCCGCATTTTTGGGTGTATCAATTAGAGTGCGTATTTTCTTCGATTTGGATATGGTTAAATTGGGATACTTGATGCTTAAAACATAATTGGCCAATTCGTTGCCAAAATGGGCGCCTGTAAGTGTAAGCAATTAAACAATCAATTAACTGATAATTACTAAAGAACGATCTCTCTTTCACTCTCACACACACATGTATATACAGATATGGAACGCACGACAGTCGACGTATTGATAAGCCTAGAAACATTTTTATGAGTAATTCGCATGGTCAAGGTTCAATATTTTGATTTTGGTTGCCGTTTGTCTGGGTTCCGCAAAGGTGCAACAGGTATATAAATGAGATTATTATAAATATAAACAAAGCTTATCGCAAACAAACGACAATTTCAATTATCTATATATATACAATACATATAGCTATTAAGTGAGAGATAGAGAGTGAGAGAAAGAGGGAGGGAGATAGAGTAAGTTTTATTTTTATTTTGTTGGCTGGTGGCATCCTTTAATATAAAAAAACTAAAGTTTCGCTTGATTGACGACTTGAACTTATCTTGTGATTATAATATATTAATCAGTTTACTTACATAGAAATGATAAGAGCAGCAAAGGCACTAACATCAAAGCAACTACAAAGCAGATCAAAGTCTTTAAAAATGACTTCAAGTCCAGCCAGAGACTGAAAGTAGAAGAAAGAATATAAGTTTAAAACTTTTGTGGGTTTTTACGTGAAAGTCTACCTTGCCATGTCTGCCTCTGTTTTTTTTTTTTTTTTAATAAATTTGTGGTATATATATTTAGTTGCTAAATTCGTGTGGTTTATTTGTTGTGTTTGCTAATCAATCTTTAATCTGTCGTTTACCGACAGTTCGTCTGTTCGTTTCAATGTGCAAGGCACAACTGATCGATCTAAAATTGAAGCTTTGTTTTGTTTCTTATCAGTGAAGTGCTCTGAATTGACTCTCTGGAAAGCGTTTTATAGCGGTGAACTAGTTCACAATGCTCAACACTCTCTGTGAGAGAAGTGAATTGAAAGCTGCAAGAAGGACTTGCCTCTCTTGGTTTGTTTCTGGCTATGATTTGCTTTTGCTCTCTCTCTCTCTCGCTCTGTCTCTCTTTTTGGTTTAGTCGTTTGCTGGCTTTCAACCTTGTCGGTTGTGTGGGTTGTATGCGCTCGCGCTCGTGTGTGTGTGTGTGTGTTTGTGTGTGTTTGGAATAGTGACTCAAATCTTTTTGCTCGTGGTCCTACGGCTGTTGTGTTTTTCTATCATTATTGTTGTTGTTCTTGTTGTTGCTGTAGCTAGGCTGTAGCTGCCACAGCCATTGTATATGTACATATATACATAGTTAACTTTAAAAAAACGAAATGTGTGTGCGTGCAAATGTTAGCTGAAAAAATGAAAACCTTGCCTACTTTCGGGCGTGTTAAAATTAAAAGTGAATATTTTCGTTAGGCAAAGAAAATAAAATAAAAAAGAAAGAGAGTGCGAGAAAGAGAGGAAAAAAGAAGGTGTAAAAGTGAATTAAATGAATATAAAACGTAGCCAAAGTGACATTGGGCCCAACACACGCACTCACACATACACAGCAACATACTCACACCCATACATATATAGATGGAAATGTGCTCATGGATTCAACGACGACAGCAGCCTCTGATTTTTGGCCCATGAATGAACTCATATAAAAACTTGACGAGCCAGAGCAAAAAGCTCCCTTTCACCTTCTCTCTTTCCCTCCCACTAACCCAAACCTCCCCTGCTTTCCTTTCACACACACTTGCATTCTCTCACACTCACGCACAAGTGTTTCCCCAACTATTTAAAAGCATATAAAAAAGCAATTTCAAAAAAAAAAAGATTTTTGAAATAGAAACTTCTCTTTGGCTGCCCTCTTCACTTAACCCGCATCCCTTTTGCCACACTTCCCCCTCAAACGTTGCTGGAACGTGCCGCGCATTTGCTATTAAAACAACAACTACAACAACAACAGCACCAGGAGCAGCAGCAACAAAAAAAAGGTGGGTCAAGTGTAAATTTATTTAACTAGTTGTATACACGAAATGCCGCCCCCGCAGCTAACAAAATTGTAGCATACTTTTCAGCCCTCTCCCATTCACATACACGCACACAAACATGGTTACTCTCTCGCCCTGTCTCTCTCACTCTCTCTCTCGCTGTCTTGCTTTGTCCGTAATATAAAAATAAATTATGGGCATGTCCTAAAAATAGCAGCAAGGATTACATACTACATCAAGTTGCGAGATCGCGCCTGCAGCAGAGCCAGCAGCATAAATCATTTTGTGTGTATGTTTCCAAAATGCCAATATAACACTTTGATACACACACATGGAAATGTTACAAAATGAAGAAGCTAAGTGTGTGTTTGCGTGTGGCTATGTTAGGCCTAGTTCTCTTTTTGGTTTCACAATTTAGTTTTTAAGTAAAAAAGTCGGTTGAAAAAGTTAAAAAGTTCAGGGCTAAGCCGCTTTAAGAACTTACTTAGATAAGTTTTAACCAAAAAAAAAAAAAATAGCAATTTACATGAAATGGCTTTAAATTTACATTTCAAAAACAAATAAAAAACTACTTGTTAATCTAGTCTTACAGGCAATTAAGTCAAAAAGATTTAAAATTATAATACAAAATATTTAACTTTATCCTCTTAGAAATATTTTTATTGGATGATTAGAAATGTGAAATTTTTGATCATATTTATCTGCCAATTGATTTGTTTTCTCAGTTCTTTTTGGTTTTATGGAATTTTTTTAAATGCAAAATAAATTCTTTGTCCGCTCATTTAATGGAAGTGAACTATTGTAACCTCTTAAACTTAATTGTTGCATATTCAAGTGTCTATTAAAGACTGAAAAACATTAAAAATATTCTAACACTTTTTGAAATATATCTACATTTTGACAAAAGTCTAACAATGATTGAAAATGGTTTAAGGAACTGTTCGATATTTCATTTTTCTAATTTTGTCGTTCTTAACGAAATCCAATTCATAAATCCACCTGGCCCCAAAGTGTATGCTATCCTTTTTGTAAATTTAAATACCAATCGCCTACCATGAGTGGCTACTCCAGGGGAAAAGAACTTAAGTTTAATTTCAAAACTAATTTCTATGAATTTTATATATATTTTTTATTATATTTGTGGCATCTAAATTGCTAATCTAACCAAGCCGTTTGATCTAAGGTCTGAGTTAACCAACTGTTTAGTTAAATTCAAACAAATAATTAAAATCTAATAATTAATTCATTGTAATATTGGAAAGTGGGGACTAGTCAAATCTGGGCAGGTAAATTGAGGAAACTAAATATATGAAATCTTAAGTACGGTTTGACCTTAAAAGGTATTGAGATATTCCTGTTTTTTGTTGCAATGCAAGAATTATATTTAAACTAAGAATTGTAAAATTAGTTGGTTCTATTGTATTACAAATGGGTCTATCAATAGTTCTGGACTAGTTCACAAATGTTACGGTCAACTCTAATGAGACGAAAGCATTGTGTTTTTTGAGCTCAAATGCAGAGACACACACACACACATGCAGCACACGCAAGAATGGTAGAGGGGGACTCTAACGCACACAGGAAGTGACAGGCAGTCCAAAAACGAAACCAAATGAAGGGGTATTTAGTGGAAAGTGGTCAGGGGGAGAAAGGAAAACAGCAGAGTCAGTGAAAAATCCTGTCTGCAGCTATTTCACTTCCTTGAAATCCTTCTGCAGACAGCCACAATAATAATAACGACAAAATCAGAGAAGGAAGATTGTCTCTCTCTCGCTCTCGCTCTCTGTGTCTGCACCAGTCTCTCTTTCGCTCTCTCTCAGGAAGTTCTCTTGGGGTTTCTCTCAACGCAGGCGCCCTAAAGATGTGGCAAATAAAGGAGCAAGCAGAAATCCCAAACTCAACTCGTTGCTTTTTTTTTTCATTTTGGCTTGGCTCATTTGTTTATTTTTAGTTTGCTGTCATAGGCCCCTACTAAACATCCCCGCATATATATATTTTTAGGAATAGGAATATATAAATATATGTACACAAACATGTATTAACTTCTGTGTGTGTGTGTATAAGAGCAATTAAATTTCCGTTAGACACTTGAGCCCCTTATTAATATGCAGATGGACCTCAAGTATCTGAAGTAACCAAAAACGTGGAACACTTGGCTACTGCTACTGCTTCTGCTTGTGCTTCTCTGCCAAAATTAGAAATGAAACTGGTTCAAGGTCGATATGCAGCAGTGGCTGTAGCAGTTGTGGTAGTTGTGGACCTACTATATACATAAGTTGTTGTGGTTGCAATCAACTACTATAAACGAGGTTGTTGCACCGCCCGTTTGGAGCTTTTCTCTCTTATTGGGTCAGTCATTCTGGCACGCTCGCGCCTAATGTTCAGCGACGTCGGCGATGGCGACGGGTCAGTCAGTCGCGCATTTAATAGCGTCGATGTGGCGGACGGGGGGTGGAGTGGAAATAAAAAATTAAACCGAAACGAGAGATTTAACAATAGTGTTTGGCCGAAAACCCAGAGTGAAAGTAAAGGCAACGAAAGGAAGCAAGAAAGTGGACTTAGTTCGCGTGTTGCCATGTCCATGACATGACGAGACCTTCTCTTTTATGGAGCTCACGTGTCACAGGGGACGGACGCAAGAATAATGCTGGAGGCGTGGTTCGGGGAGGGTTTCCACTAGCCCCCTACCACAGCATAGTGTGTAGGTGTTCATTTTCAAGAATCGCGCATAAACACATAAAACAATGATATGCCTCTGACACACACACACACACACACACATATATACACAGCCTGCTAAGTATCCCGTTAGGAGCTTACGTAATCCCGAAACGTATGCCTTAATCACCTTTGCGTACCTTTTTCTGTTTTACTGAAGGGGCCAACAAACACAAACAAACACACACACACACGCACATGAAGTGGAATGAGTGGAATAAATGGCATGATTAAGCTTAGCTCTGATACTTGTATGAGTCTCGCATCTGTAACTTGTTAATGGACTTTCATGCCCCGCTCAATGGGAGAGAGAATAGATGCAAAGTCATTGCAAAGTCAGCGGCCTGGAACAACTATAGTTTCAAGGCATTTATATGGCTTGACAGCGACTATTCATACATAAATACTCAGGTATCCTGATCAACTTTGTGAACTTTGTTTCAATGTTTTACAAGTTGTTTAGGCGAACAGCCTTAAATTTCTAAACGAGATCACTTAAACTAACCTAAACCTAAACTTTTCAACTTAAACTGCCAATCAGAAAGAATGACAAATCTAGTTCCTAGCTTAAAGGTTTTCTCTAATCTAAGTTAAAATTTTATACCATAGTCTTTAGATATTTCTTATTGGTAACTGTGTTTCCTTTTATTTTGTTAATTGTTTATTCAATTTAATTGATTTGTTTGATCATGACAATAGCAAAAACTAAACGCTGGCGTTTTCCTACTTTAAAATTACAATTCAAACTCAATATGCACAACAACAGTTACCAACCAAATTTCCATCATTTATTTGCATTTAGGCTCGATCATGGATCATGCAAGGATATATGGCTTCCTGATATTAAGATTAAAAGAATTGTAGGGAAGGTGTGGCTATTCGGCACATATGTAGAACAACACGGCTATCATGAGATTTTACGGCATGGACAAAAAGTAATATTTGTCCTAAGATCACTTTTTGATAGACTATATTTGGATAATAAAGAAATACGTATCTAATTTGTAATCTCACAAAAATCTGGGATGATCTCTTTTCTAGCTTTAAAAAAAAAAAAAAAAAATACTTTTGTTATTTTTAATTTGCATTGTTAACCTAAATAGGTTCTGAAAGGATTATTTAATCTTGTTAAAGAGTATTTAAAAAATTATTTTAAAATGCTTTCAAGTGGAATGCGTTACAAATATGTTAGAATCAAATGGATCTTATATGTGGCTCCAGTACAAACGATTATATTAACAGTCATAAGAGGGTCTTAACTAATCTTAATCTAAAAAGGAAAAATGAATATATATTCTTAATCAGCATGAGAATCTGAGTCGATATAGCCATGCCCGCCTTTGCGTATGCACTTAACTGTGTCAATTTAAAAGCTATTAGGAGGAAACTTGTTATTTAAGCTATTAATAACTTGTGTGAGATCAAGTATGAAAATCGGATCGGACCACTATATCAATAAGTGCTGTACAAAAAATAGATAAAATAGTTGGAATGTAAAAGCTTTGAATGTAGAACATATCATCCCGAAATAACAATAAGATCGGATAAAAAGAACACTTTGATATTTTTACTTTTTGAATGCATGCATGTAGTTGTACATTACCTAATTTATAACAACAGAGGTGTTTAAACAAAATATAACCATAACTGATATAAAACTATGTATATAGTTTCCTGATAATAACTTTAAACTATATAGTTTCCTGATCTGATTGAAACTGATCTTAAATAAACACTAGACCACCTAATTTACTGACCCTTTTGAATATTTGCAAGCAGACTTATTTCATTACTAGATTATTCTGAATAATTTTTATCGCAAATACTTGGCAAAATTTGTCTGCCTAAAAATTATTTCAGAATTAACTTAAATCTAGAGAAAAAAACATTTTTATTAAATTGCATTTTCTCTATACGAAATACATTTTTTTTGGTAAACCAAACCAGAAGAAAATATCTTTATGATTTTTCTCTACAACATGTCGTATGAGTGATTTTACGAAAAAAAAAATCGATCTTCTTACATTTCAATTATCCCATAAAAAACACTTTTGATTTATCTGAAATTTGAATTCTAATGGTAGTGAATTTTTTCTGTATCATTTGGTTACAAAAAAAATTAAAATTTTATTAATCAAAAAGTACACGATTTGCATTTCAAATACCAAATTTTGTTCAAAAAGATCCCCATGGAATATAATGAAAATGTTGATAAACGTACACGATATACATATATATATCTCTACGTGTACTTTGCTATTTTGCATTAAAATTTTGTCACGTGCTCATACCTAATAATTCTGAAAATCCCCGAGGCGTGGAAACGACCCACCGACCATTCACATGCCCGTTTTCAGTTTTTTGTTGGCTGTTTTGCGTCGACATTAATTACCCAAATGTTGGTGCCTGTAATTATGCGACATAGAACAGACAGGCTGACAGACAGGAAGGGAAATTCATTTCCCTTGGTCTCTCTCTCCACCGCCTCATTCCTCATTGACTCAACCAAATGAAAACTCTTGGAAAAGAAAAATAGTTGCATGAAAGGATGTTGCATTTTAATTGAAAATAGCTCGAGGAAAAACTCGGTGAAACTGTCACAAATAGAAATCAGCTGGATGGCAACATAAAGGTTCCAGGTGCCAGGTGCCAGGCGCCAGGTGCCAGATGCCGTGTCCCTCTCTTCTCCCCTCTCCGCGCCATTCTTGCCTCTTCTCCTATTCTAGGAGTCTTTCTCTGGCTGTGTGCCTGCTAATGAAATATTCATTCAGTAATCGATAATTCCGCAAAAAAAAAAAAAAAATAAAGGCAATGGCAAACATAGTAAACATGCGGCGGCATAATAAGTAGGCAAAAGAATCGTGCAAAACCAAATGCTTGAATAGTCTTTTACTCCAAGCCCCTTTGGATCCCTCCATGCCCATAATGCTCAGCGTCAGCGAGTGAAGCCGCATTGAATGCCGCCCAAGAATTGAGGACGAGAGTCAAGTTGTCTGCATCAAAACGGACGCAGAGAAGGGGAGCAAGAATAGAGGAAACCTCTAATATTTTAGAAAATTTATACGCAGAGTTTAGTTGGCCGCATAAATTTATGGATTTTTTATGCTGGTCCAGGGACTGGTCAGGTCATAGTTTAGATCATTATTTTCCAACCATTCCGCACAAAACGGCGAGCACACAAAAAGCAGAAGAATGAGAATTTGCAGCAATTTGTAAGTATGAAGCTGTCCCAAAAAATTTTAAAAAGAAATACACCCAAAATATTTTGAAATTGAAAGTTTTTCCTTTGATAAAATTGAAATAAATGTACATAGACGGCAGTAGATCAAATCGAGTGACAAAGTCCGTTTCTACCCGAAAAAGTAGGCAATGAAAAAGTTTGGAAAATTCTTCCACAAAATGCTTTCATATGCATCGTTGACCGACTGGGTGCGTATGAGATTGTCCGATTACTTCTTAGTCTACAAAAGGAAAAGAAATTAAAGGAAAATTTTCAAGAATTTCATAATATAGTCTGTCCGGTGCTCAAACATTTTTAGCCCATCTAAAAACTACGTCTGTTCGAGGTCTGCAAGTAGGCCTTCTCATTCAGCTTAAATTTGTGTACTTCGAATGAGCTAAACATGGCATAAAATACGCGCCATGGCAAAGCAGTTCCTAGTAAAATTCGATAAATGGATCGATAAGATAGGCTTTCCTTCCCTTAGAGCATGTTCTGGCCCTTTCTTGGTCTCTGGTATAGAAGAATGTACTATTCCTTAGAAAATCTCTTTTGTAATACGGACGACATTAGGAGGTAAAGCTAAAAACTATTCGTATAGATGCTGACGAAAAAAACTAATTTTTCATACTTTTTACTTCGGTGATTTCTGCTTACTTGTTTATTCCAACATTTTCAATATTAAAACTCAAAAAGTGTGAGTTTTAGAAAAACGGATCAAAGAAAATTTATAATGCAAATAAAATATGTAAACAAAAAAAAAATTGGACCATTTAACTAGGCACCCCGAAAGTAGGCAACCAAAATAAGGATATGCCATTTCATTAGACTTACCTGCAAACATTTAAAGTGATTAACTTACGAGTTTGTGCATCGAAAAAAGTTATCTTTGGCTGCTTAGAATTAAAGTAAAAATCTTCTAAAAGGTTGACATAGATTTTGATTTTAGACTACGATGAAGCACATAGATATGAATTAAGATTTACAAAAGGTAAAATTAAATACAGGAAATTAAGCTAAAGATAAATTTAACATCCTATCAGGAAATATTGCTCTTCCAACAAAAATTAAGAAGAATAAAAACAAAAGAATCCTTTCGTGGTATGGTTTAATTGACATTCCATATACTTTATGCAGGACCAACCCGTGACTTATCATTGTATCTTACACAAGTTCACCCATCCTTCTATGAAGGCCCCTTTTTTGTTCTTTACCCACCCAAACTCTTTTTGTTTTCTCTCCGAGTGCCTGATTATATTCACAATAATCTAAATATGTAGACTGCCATCTGCTTTCGTTTTTGTTTTTTTTGCCATTAAAAATTCTATTAAAAGTTATTTACGAGTAACTTTGGTCCATTGAATGCAACTCAAACAGGAAAGCAACAAGAGTGCCCCATGCCCCCCCGAAGTCGAAGCAATTGTCCATGCACGTTCCATAAATAAGAAATGCAGCCGAAGCAAATAAGGGCCCCAAGCCCATCAGCCTGGCAAAGTTAGCGTACCCCACGACCAAAAAGACCCATTCCATATATCCCATAACTGTTTTGTTCAGCCTTCATTGACAATAAATTTGCATGGCTAGGCACTTGCACTTCCGCCCCGAGGACAGGAAGCCAAGTCCACGTCAGTTTATATGCAGATGAGCATAATTGATTTCAAATTGTGCAAAAACTAGGGATAGGAAAGAGCTTGCATATCATAGAGTTGGGTGTGGGGGTGGGGGGGTTAAGAATAGGGTTTCTGATGTGGTTGGTGGGTTCATTCATTGTTTGCCAGTGAAGAGCTTAATGCTTTAAATAGGATGATATCGATAGATAGAGCATGCCCCATTCTCTCTCTCTCTCTCTCTCAGTGCCTCTGTCTAATTCTCTTTCTGTTTTTTCGCTGTTTGATGCTGAGCGAAGGACTCTCATTTAGACACTTGAGGGAAGACGAGAACAGCCTGCAGTTACTCAGGGTCTATATCTATTCAGTGATAATAGCCAAGAGATAAGGACATATTAGCAGGAGGCAAATACATGAAAAGGCACTGAAACAGGAGGATACAGAGGCAAAAAGGCTCAAACTGGAGCAAGGACAAAACGACTGCAACAAAAACTTCACACGAACAAGAGAGCAAGCACGAAAGAGAGAGAGAGAGCCCAATTGGTTACATTGCCTAGCAAGAGAAATGCATATACATATATACTTATATATATTTATATCTCTATATATACATATGTGCAGTTGAATTTTCCCCCCCTCCTTTGTCTGTCAGTCAGTCAGTGTCCAGCTCTGGCTGTGAGTCCTTGCAAACAGCATAAGGCTCCTCTTGTACCTTTTCCATTTCACTTCAGAATATGACAACTCAAGGAAATTTTGGCCAGAGTCTGTTGAAATTTTGCAATTTTTGCATATTCTCTATGGATTTGCTTTCATGTATTACCAATACATCCATCGACACATGCTCATGTCTCTGTCTGTGTGTGAGTGTGTGTGTGTGTAGATGTGTGTAAGCATGTCTGTGTTAATTGCCTCGTTGTCTGACATAAAAAATCATTGCAGGAAAAAAAGAAAAACACAAAATGGCAAAAGGACCTTTATGGATACGCGCTAAGGGCCAAATATAGCGGCAGGTTTCGGTTATTTTGCTATTGTGGGTGGAAGATGGTAGCGGGTTCAGAGAGAGAGAGAGAAAACCAATTCGATTTAATTTCGAGTTGGCAGGCAACATACATCGACAGTCTGGGCAAGTCTGCTAGAGACTATCAAAAATCTTCAATCAGGCATAATTAAAATAAAAAGAAAACTAGGAAATCATCCAAGGGAAAACCAACTAAACGAAATTCACATGCCCTTAAATGCATTATAGTGTAACATGTAATAAATAGAATTGATTCATTAATTCTCTATCTAATGGTTGATAATATAGTTAGTTATATTGTTTGGAATGCTTTTACAAGTGGAAGAAATACGATCTTTAATAATATGGAATGAAGCAAATGCATCTATTTAGGCCCCAGCATTTGATGTAGTTGTTAATTTGTTTAACTGCATAAATTACAACCTTTTCAAAACTAAAGTGAAACCTTCAAAGAAATATGTTGGCCCATATAAAATTTAAATATGTTTATACATAAATATGGTAGTTAATGTTACTTTTTATATTATCATTATATAATTGTGTCATTTGTTTTGATTGTTTAATAACAGAAATTTGGAAATAAATGTAGGGAAAATTTTAAAAATTTCTGTACTACAGCGGATTTAGAAATTAATGTGTTAACGTACATATAAAAAAATAATATTATTATACAAAAATAGGGCTTAAATTGCATTCCTATATTATTCAAATATTTCTTCTGTTTTCCTAAAATTAATTAAACTTTAAATAACAGAAATTTTAAAATATAGAATATATGTTATGAAAGTTAAATTAATGAAGTAAGTAAGTCGTCTCGCCGACTTGGATATACCATACACCAGTAAAACAAATATTTTAAATTTATAATAACCAATGCATTTTCGCATTTTTAAAAAAATCTGTTTGCATGCTTTTTAGAAGCATATCTTAGTATTTCGCTCACTCAAGCATTCGAGCACCCTAGCGCCCCCACCAGCCAACGGCCAACTCCGGCCATATGGAAAAACGTTTATATGCATAACTTGGCTATTTTTAGTCCGATTTTGATCAAATTTGGTATTTTGCTTGATATTAGTATCAAATTTAAGTGTGCTAAATTTGATTGCACAAGGTAGAAAATTACGGGAGATAATCGAGTTTTTTCAAATTACGGGGGCGGAAAGAGGCGTGGCAAAATCTTTACACATCAAAAATGTGCGCAATTACTAAGCAAATATTCATACCAAATTTTGTGTCTCTAGCTTGAATAGTTTTTGAGAAAATCGGTTTTATTTAATTTGCGAGGGCGGTAGGGGGCGTGGCAAAATTTTTATAAATACAAAATGTGCGCGTTTACTAAGCAAATATACATACCAAATTTTGTGTCTCTAGTTGCTATGGTGTTTAAGAAAACCGGTCTTATATCATTTGCGGGGGCGGTAGGGGGCGTGGCAAACATTTGAAACAAACTCGATAAGCGTACATATGACACGAGTCTACATACCAAATTTGGTCGCTCTAGCTCTTATAGTCTCCGAGATCTAGGTGTTCATACAGACGGACGGACGGACGGACGGACAGACGGACATGGCTAGATCGTCTCGGCTGTTGATGCTGATCAAGAATATATATACTTTATGGGGTCGGAAAAGCTTCCTTCTGCCTGTTACATACATTTTGGCGACTTTAATATACCATTTCACCCTATGGGTGTATGGTATAAAAATATAGGATAAATACATTGACAAAAAAAAAGAAAGGTGATCTTTGAGAAATAATTCAAAAGATATTAAATAAATGTTAAAGCTAGAAAATAAATTTTGACTTATTCAAATAAAGAAAACAATTTAGTAAGCTTAAAAAAATTTATAAGGTAACTTTTGAATTTTTTTAAAACACAAAACAAAAGAAAAGTCAAACATGGAGACAGAAAAGACAAATTACAAAAGGAAGCTAAAGAAATAATGAGAAAATTAATAAAAAATAGAAAACTTCAGGATACAATTACGAATTCCAAAAAAAATCAAAAAATAAATTTTATTATCTTACAGGTAGATAGATCAGGATAAAAAATCTGAACATGAAAAATAATTGCACCTCAAGAAGTTAAATGTTTAGAATTAGAATAAACGTTAACTTTAATTTTTAAATTGGAAAAGAAACTGCTAAAACTTACAGGAACAAGCCCAATATAATGCAGAAAGATGACAAGGAAATTAGTTCTTAAAATCTGTTAGTTTTATTTAATCATTACTAGCCACTACTATTGATAGATGGCCATTAAAAGTATTAGCTAATAGTTATGTGACCCAAAAGTGATGACTAAAAAATGCTTGCTTCATTTGATTAGTGTGGCATTTGCTACATTTGCATACCCTACCCAATTCTAAGTGTATTTTGTGATTGGTATTACCCTTGAGGGCTGGCACATTTCCCCGTTTCGCCTCGTTGTCGTTCACTTTCATCGTGTTTGGTGTCGTTTGTGTGACGCGACTTTAGTGGGGGCATACACGGCGTATGAGTGACAGCTGTGTGTGTTGTGTGCTGCCTCGACATTTTGCGACTCATATCAAATTACCGTTATGGTTATGCTCGAGCTCCAAGTACGAACAACTAATGAGCGCCATGGTGACAACTCCGACAACGACCAACCAGACTGCCAGTCAGAGAGTTATCAATTTATATAGCATACCTAAATGGAATGTTCATTTGACTCATATTTTGCTCTTCTCTTGGTTCTGCTCTCATTTAACTTTCAGTTAAACGACAACTTTGCTGGCAAAAAAGTCGTAGATAGGCTGTGGCACGAGAAACAGCAGTACGGAGCAGGTGAAGGTGCAACAGGGGCAGCCGATTTTCTCACGTTTTAGGCTACGCGACGTGGTGATGTGGGACACATCCCGCAACGGGCAATGCAACAACCCCAACGTTTTATACCGTCTGTATCTGATCTATATGGCACGGACGAGATAGAACTGCTGCTGGACGAGATACGTGAGCTGGAGCTGGAACCGGTCTGCTGTCAGCTGGACGATGAGCAGGACTTTGAAATAGCTGGCAGCAGAGCCGGTGAGCTCTCGCTATCCCTTGAATCGCCATTGGGTACATGCACCTCATGGGATTCGCATGCCAATTATAAACAGTGCAGCGGCCAAACGCCGTTGCCATGGGGCGTTGCCCTACACTGTGATCCGCAACACTTGAAAACGCCTACAGGGATTGTGCGCATACTATTGGTGGTAAGGATATCCATTAATCATTATCGACACTAACAACTATATTATTTATTTTCCATTTTGCAGTTATCCTCGGCCGCCTGTTTGGCCTGCGAATGCTCTGCGGGCACCGTACAGGTTGGCCTCTTTCTACTGCCACTCATTGGACGCCTAAGGCTGATGGTCTTCTGTGCCCTCTTCTCACTACTCATCACTTGCCTCATGATATTTCTGGATATATCCCATATAGCCCTTATGTTTCCATTCAATTGGACAAAAGTGGTAAATAACAACCGGCAAAATAAACAAATATCTTAAACGAAGTGAAACTAAAACCAAATCTTCTCTTATAGAATACGTGGATGTACCTGAGTGTTGGCCTAATATTTATATTGAGCTCAACCCTTCTCGTTCACATGGTTCTCTATGCCACTGAATATACTGTGGTATCAAAGCATTCCAAGGATACACTTCTGGCCACTGGAGTAAGTTGAAAAATATAAATTTAAGTCTAGTCTTAACTCACTGATCATTTTATAGATAATTGGTTACCTTTGCGCCTTGGAGGCATTTCTATTGTCGGGCATTGCTTCGTGGCCGTGGATTCAGTATTATCGTCAGGTTCCCGATGATGCCAGCGAACTGTTTATTGAGGATCGCGAAATGACACCCATGAGTCCCATTATTGGCACCGAATTGCAGCCAACAACAACCACAACTGGTCACAATCTGGCGCCGTATCAGCATAATATCCATAATAATGGTAATGGCAATGCAACGGCGGCCGATGTATATAACCAACAACAACAACAATCGTCCTATAATCAAAAGCCTTATATACCTGGTAAGTGCCAACTATAGAAATATATATGGAAATTCATTTTTGTGTTAAGTCTTTTAAAAAGATCATTAGGAAATAGAAACGGTTTCTTTTAAAAGTTTTCGTAGGGTAAATTTGTAATATCTATAGGATCAAAAAATTGTGGCTGAACGAATTGGATAATAATTTTTCTACCAATACAACACACATTTTGTAGGATTTTCCACATTCAACTTTAGCAAAATATTCGAATAAGATGTTGGAAAAAAACTTCATTTAATTTGGATTGATATACAATTGATGCCATGACCAATGTGATAAGATAAAAGTCGGTCAAACATGGTAAAAAATCGGCAAACTGTTTTTTTGTTTTATTATTTTTAAACACACGTTTTTCACAGCATATATTTTAGTTAATTTCTTACCGATTTTTGAAAAACTTCAAACTTATTACTTTGTAAAAAAAGAGACAAAAAGACTGATACAAAAATTTTCAAAATCGGTCTAAAATTGACAGAATTAGAAATTCCCCAAAGTTAGGATTATTTAAAAATATTTGAAATATTTTTAAAATATATTTTGGTGATTCGATCTGAATTCTTTAGACAGTCAATTTAGTTAATTTCTAAACGGCTTCGAAATGTTATTTCTCAATTTAGGACAGATTGTAAATGGGAGATCCCCGTTAAAAAAAAAAAAAAAAAAAAAAAATTCTCAATTTGTTAAAAATTGAGCATATTTTAAAATGGCATTAAATACTTGAATATTTAAAAAAAAATTTATTTCGACTCGATTTTTCTAAAAAAAATGTAGGCCACGAGATTTTAAAAGGAGATTAAAGGTTATTTTGACTTAAGAATAAAGGCATTTATTTTTTAAATACTTAAAAAATTTAATAAATGAAATGAAATTATGGTTTATTGCAATATTTTGCCGATCGTTAGCATTTTTTATCTCTCTTGAAAAAAGAACTTGATAATAGAGTGACTTAGAACTCAAATTAAAATTGAATTTAAAAGCATTAAAATGAGATATCCTTTAAAAAATCCCGTAACATTTGGCTAAGGTACTAAATTACAAACTTAAGAGTTTTTTTTAGTATTTTCAGCATTTTTTAAATAAAATTTCAATTCTCTATATTTTAATAAACGAATGAACATTGAATTAGCCATTCATGGATTATAGATCACCAAAAGGCTAAGACATTAAAGAATTATTAGACATCTGAAATAAATGAAACTTAAATCAAAGAAAATATACATTAACTTACCTTTTTGAGATTTATTAAAGGTTAACCATATTGATTAATGGACTCGTTTTACTTACAGCCAAACGACCCAATGAGCTCAACAGTCAGGCATTGGGTCACAATACACAACAAACCGCACGCATTAAACCCAATCAACGCTATCGAGAGGGCTACCACTATCACACAACCACCCGCCAGAGTCCCACATTCGTCCTAGGCGATGATCAGGGTGCCGGCCCATCTACATCCCGTTCCAATGATAACTCTAGTGCGTGATAGTTTTATGATAATGTGTTTTCGATGTGTCCACTGAACCAGATGACTAATTCGAATACAAAGCGTTGAGGCATCTTGCATTTTTGGTCAATGTAAAACAAACAAATTGTTGAATATTTAAAAGAAAAGAAACAAAAAACTTGTCAAAAGAAAAAAGACAAAATAACAGAAATATTTAAGCAGCAAGCAAAGCAAACAAACAATAATAAATTTAATAATTGAATGTGTGTATGTAAAACAAAAACAAAAAAAAACAAAAAACAAAACAAAAGAAAAATGAATGAAATGAACGAACAAACGATCGAAAGAAAGAAAAATAAATTGAATATTACAAGCCGAGAACTTTAAAGAATTTAAAATGATTGAAATAAAATATAAAATCATTGCAAAGCACTCGAAACATTTGATTAGTTATACGAAACAAAAATACAGAAAAAAAAAATTGGCAACAAAATGTTCAAGACAAAAAAAATACGAATTCTGAAATTTGAAGCAAACAACAACAACAAAAGTAAAATCTTAAAAATTGCAAGCAAAATTTAATAGAAATTATATGGCATGGAAAATGGAAATCAACTTGTTATAAACGTAGTTTTGCTTATTTTTTAATAAAAACAAACAAATAATTCAAGGAAAAAATAGAATTAAAACTGTATACAATTTTCAATTTATTTCACAAATGCACATCCCTTTCATCTTATCTATTTCAAACCCAAATCCTTTTCAATTGTATGCACGCACACAGCCATCATTTGATCCTTAACACTAAGGAAATTCTTCACTGCTGTGGGTTTTGCCTCTGGCCAGGCAGCCAGATCACGATAGATGGGACGACAGAACTTCATGCGGAAGTTGGAATTGGCAAATTCAATAAGCTCATCCAGGCGATTAATTAAACGAGCTCGTATAATCAAACGATTCAAACGGAAACGCACTTCAGCATTCTTGGAATTCTGCAGATTGTAGGTCTTCTCGAGCAATTCAATTTTGGCCTCATTAAGATCAACAATATCGGCCGTTTCAATAAGTTTACCCAGGAAATCGATTAATTGATGAATGGAAATTTTTTGCTTAATATCAGCATTATCAGTCAATTCAGCAACGCTCTTGGTGCTCCATAATTTGGCCAGATTTTTGGTTACATTTACCAGTGTTTCATCGAATCTACATATAAAGAAAGGAAATTTGAATATTGGATATTGGGTTATGTGTTTTAGCCTCTATACTGTCTACATGAAGGATTTGAATTTTTGAATATGGATTGGTTGGTTTATTTTTGGATCTTTCATTAATGAATGATTTATGTATTTATAATTAATACAAATACTTTCATTTAAGCCGGCTCGAGGACAATTTAGAAATAAATCGTAATCTAAGCAGTTAATGAAAATATTTTTGAAATCAATTAAAAGTACAGGCGACAGATAAATTGCAAGTATAATAACAATGGCTAAGATTTGAATGCAATTTAAAATGATCTTTCATTAATGTTACGACTTTTAAATATTTTTCTATTAATTTATAAAATGTTGATATCAATTCAAAGTATTAGTGTCTAATTTAGCTAAACAAAAATTATTCAAAATAGTCAACCAAAAAATGTTGAGTAGAAAAGTTTTCACAGCAGTCGAAATGGAATCGAGCTGTTCTCGCTTGCAAAAAATCTAATCTAATCTAAAACATACATATGTTCAAAATCGTATAAAAATTAATTTCATTTGCCAGGCCCAGAATCAATTTAATTTGGAAACCATTTGGAAAAGAAACCCGAGTTGAACTTGTTAGTAGTTTTAATTAAAAATAGGCCAAACAAAAAATGATTCGAACTTATCTTCAAAAACGAAAACGATTAATATTTCACTCTGAATTGAGAATAGCAAATTCGAAAACAATGCGGAATTAATGTCGATTTGATGTTGATTTGAAATCGACTCGGAAACGAAAACAGGCCTGATTATTAAGTACTTTTTTAAATGGATCATATTAATTTTGTTAATGGAAAATTTTCATGGAAATTTTTATGAGATCTCAATTGAAATGACTTGTTAATGAAAACCCCTCAAATACGTACTTGGGTATAATGGGTGGCATGCCTTCGCTGGTAAGCCACAATTGCCAATCAACTTCAGTTAACTTATCCTTTTTATCACCATCCTTGAAGTATTCATATAAGGCCGCCTTAAAGTCATTCGTTTCAATCGATTTGTAGGCATATTTCTTTAAATAATCACGCAAAAAGGGCTCAAAGACGCTTGGACCTCCAAACAGATCTTCCAAATAGCGCAAGAATGTCGATCCCTTATAGTAAGGCACAGAGGAGAAGGCATCATCGGGTCCGCAGTTCGAAAGATCTACAACCAATTTGGATAACTCTGGTGTAGTAGACAATTGCGTTCGCAGCTGAAAAGATAATAATATTTTTGAATATTTTAATTAACAATTCTAAAAACCAACGTAACACAATTTTTGTATTACCTATTCCATTATCTAATTTAACTTTACTTGAACAGAAATATATTGCGGTTGTGGTTAGGATGGATAATGCTTTAAATGGTTATCATTTGTATTCTTTTAAAATTTGAGAATGTTACTAAAAAATTTACTGATAATTCGAGTGGTTAGTCTCAGAAAAAAAGTATTATAGTTGCGGTTAGATTTGGATTAAGATCAGGCGTATCCATTAGCTATCACTATTTTCAAAAGTCCAGAAAGACAATGAACTTATCTTTATACTCAACCCAATGAGAATTAGTAAAATGATCTTGGAAATCTTGAAATATAATGCAATTTGAGAACATAACAAAAACGCTCCATAAAAACCTTTAAAATTGATTTTTAAAAAAGATTCAGATTACTTAAGCACTTTGATTTTTTACCTAAACTTTTTTTTATAGTCTATAAATTTTGGCATTACTTGTAAGAGTTGATTCTATTAGCTTTCCACTTTGTTTTCAATTAATTTTCATAATTTCTAGATTCTAGGCTTATATATACTTACACACTCTTGCAAATCGGTCAAGTTGCTCAACATCTTAAAGTCCAATTCTTTGGCGCCCTGCATGCGTCCCACAATCTTGGACTCGACGAATACGGTGAAGCCCTCATTTAGCCAGAAATGTTCGAAATTCTTATTGGTCACCAAATTGCCAGTCCAGCTGTGGGCAATCTCATGGGCCACCACATCGGCAAGTGACTTGTCACCAGCCAACAGAGTGGGAGTGACAAAGGTGAGGCATGGATTCTCCATGCCACCGAATGGGAATGATGGAGGCATCACTAACAAGTCATACTGCTTCCATACATATGGACCACACAGATCGGAGGCTGTTTTCAGCATGGTTGCCGTCTCGGAGAATTCCTCGGCACATGCTTCTACAATGGCCTCCTCGGCCCAGACATTGGAGTTCGGCCCGAGGGGACGGGATACCAATTTACCAATGGCTATGGCAACCAGATAGGCAGGAATGGGTACTTCTTGCTTGAAATGGGTTTTGCCTTTCGTCTTCTTCTCAATCAAGGCACTCATCAGAGCTGTAAGCTCTTTGGGATGCTCCACCTCCGCTTCGTAGGTGAACTTGACAGCCGGCGTATCCTGGCAGGGCAAAACGGAACGAGCATGAATGGCCTGACACTGCGAGAACATATAGGGATGCTCTTTGCCCAATGTCTGGGCGGGATTTAGCCATTGCAGGGCGCTGGCACTGCTCGAAGTCTCATAATCAATGCGAACATTGAGGCTACAATCAGGGAGAGAGATAGAGAGAGAGATAGGGAGGGGGATTATTTACAAGTGTTATAAAGATTAGCTGGACAATTGATAACACAAACCTTCCCTTAGCCGTGCCGGCTGGCAACTCCAACGTTAATTTCTGGCCCATATCTTCGACGGCATCACTGATGAAGTAATTGATTGGCACCTCACTACCTCCAGCCAACAAGGTGGCATTTTTCACATTAATGTCACGTACATCCAACAACTGGAAAATGTTTAAAAATCACCAAACTTTCCTTCTCCCTTTTTTTTTTTTTTTTGTTACTCACAATCTTCTCTAGATTATTGGCCAGCACATTGAAACGATGTTGAACAGTTCCTTGCAATTTTGTGCCCTCAAAGTCCACTTTCCAGCTGAACGAGCTATGCTCGGTGGTTATCAATTCCGGCTGGGAATAGGAACTAGGATCAACGGTGCCCAGGCGTCCCATCTTACGTTTTTGTACTTGATAAATCGGTTGAGTTTTCAGAAGTGTCGTGGACAAGCCGCGCCGAGAGACTGAAACAAAAGAAAAGCAGGCAACGTATATTTAACTTTCCTTCTCAAAAGATAAGCCAGTCGAAATAAGGTTTTCGAAAGATAAGGCGCAATTGAAATCAGTATTTTCAAAGCTTATTTGTTTCAAGATGATCGCACCTTTTTCAAATATGGATATAATATAAAGTGTGTAGGCGAGGCAAAGCAAAAAAATGAAAATCACTGCCGGCAAAACTTGCAAAAAAAAAAAAATAATCGATATGTTTCATATCAACTCTTTAAAAGTGCAAATTCAGTTCACCTGGGAACGACTAGTGAATGACCTAGGAAACAATGATTTCAATATATATTAAAAAGGATTATTTTTTAAGTTGAATTATTTTTGACTAGTTAAATCAAAAACTTAGTAAATTTGTTTAAACGCTTTGTGTGGGTAATTTTGTTCATCTTTTGAGAAAGATTTTACTAAATTTTTATCAATTTGTATAGTTTAAAAGATACTGATCTTTTGTTCTTAAAACCTAGAAAAATGTTATTAAAAAAATATTTTTAACGATGTTTTACAACATTTCTATATTTTTTTTTTTTTTTTGAAACATAGAAAACTTTTACTGAAATCCGTGAAAATTTTTAAATATTTACGATTCTTGCGTCTTAGAATTTTCTAAGATTTTAAATATGAGCTTTTTTGATTGTTCATTTTAAAATCTGAAACAAAATTTTACTCAAATTTCTAAATACATGTCAATATTTCTGCACTTTTTAAGTTTTTTAATAGCTTTTATATTTTATGGAACCTAGAAAAAATATTAAATTTTTTTAAAGGGTTTTCTTCAATTTCTAAATTTTAATCTTGACTTCTAGATTTTCAATCATGAAGTTTTAAATGTTTTTGAGTTTTTAAAGGTTTAAGAGTTTTTAAGATGTTTAAGCGGACTTTAATTTTTTCACAATTGGTCTCTCGTACTTAGAAACAATTGTTGGGTTTTTGTAGTCAATTTACCGCTAATTTTATACCAATTTTTTCGCTATGGATTTTTGAACAAAAAAAAAAACTTTTCAAAATATTAAAAAAAAATTGCGAAAATTACGATTTAACTAGTTAGTTACATTCAGTTGAATGTAAGGATACTTGTTCCGAGCCATGAAATTTCATTCAAACTTTAAGTCCATCAAAATAACAACCCTAACAAGGTATTTTGTTTAAAAACTGTATTATGCTTAATTACAACAATTAACAAGCAAAAACTATCGCAATATATAATCCTTGGGATAATCCATAATCTGAGGGAAATTCTCCAACGTCTCCTTATCAATGTGATCAAGTCGCTGGGGTACTGGGCGTGGAGCACGAATTTGATTTGTAACATTCTCCAAAATCTTCTCGGGCACTGCGTCATCTGCAAACAGATGCAAACGCTGCATTGTGTGTCTTCGCTGTAAATTTCCTTGCATGGAATTGTAGACAGCCTTTTTCATGACCATTGTGGGATCCTTTTCATGCAGTTGCCAGGCTAGAGTCCATGAAGCGCCACCAGGATAGCCAGTATGATGGAAATAGACTCGCTTTATCCATTCATCGCCGGGTAGAGCAATCTCTTTCGTATTAATGAGCACCACATGGTCACCGCAGTCATCTGGAAAGTATTTGTTTACATTTTAGTTTTTGGACAACTTGGAAGTCTTGCTTAAACCTACAAAAAAAATATAGACTTTATCAAACTAATGTATATCTGACTAATCTCTATAAATTTTTGATAATTACCATTCAGGAGAAACTCAAATGGGTAGCCGGCAACAGCAGCAGCAACAACAACAACACGAGTCGACGACGACGCCGCCGTGTGATGTAATGGAAAACACTCACAACGATTTTCACGAATTTCTTACTTAAAACTATGTTGGATATCTATTTCTATGGCTGGAAACTTACTCATTGGGTGATATATGGGTTTGTGCAGGCCCATTAAATGGGTTTTAACCAGGCGAGCGGACTCGAAAGGATTTTGCCAGGTGCAGTCGTAAATGTGCCAGGTGCGCGCAAATGTGGCCCATTGCTGAAAAAGAGAGCAAAACATTAGTTAATCAACTTAATCGGTGATTTCTGTTATATACCAACCTGAACACGCTTGGCCACCGACATTTTAATATGTTTTTAATAGAAAAAACTGAGAAATGAAAAACCGTCCGAAATATTCTATTAGAGATGTGCCATTAAAATGTGATGGCTATCGATAAACACCCACTATTTAACATGAGTCCAAATAACGGGTTTTTTACAGCATCATTCGAGAGCTCTGTAAGTTAACAGACTGTTATGGGTAATCAAAAACTGTTGCATACACCTAGGAGACTCATGAAAATTTTAAAAGTAACGACTGTTAATGTTGTTGGAAACACAAAATATAAGCAATAAAACTAACACAAAAAGAAGATCCAAGTTAACTAATTTGGGGTAATGTATTAATCCATAAATTTTCCAGGAAACTATTTACCTTACTTCTTCGACTGTTGTAGCAAAGAAATGAGAGTCTCCATTAAGAATATCATTACTTCAATTAATAAGTTTTTCTAGACTTTAAACTCGTTGCAAAATGTGACTGACATACAGTTTAAATATTTTAAAAACGATTTTAATTATTTTTGTTATTTTGTCGTTTTTTTTTTTTGTGTTGTTTTATTTTTGTTTGTAATTTCATTTAAACATTTTCTATAGTTACTAAAATTACTTATTTACTGTGTTTCTCATTATTTTTATAATTAATATTAGTTAAATATTATTGAAAATACATTAGTTTGTGTTTTTTGCTGTTGTTTCTTACGAAACATTTTTAATTTTTGTTTTTTTTTGCCTTTTGTCGTGTTTTGCTTTTATTTTTTGTAATAATATTATAAACATCCTTGGTACTTTTCGCTGTCCTACAGTTCTCTGTGTTTCCGTTTCACTCTCTCTCACTTGCTTCAATTTTTTTTATTTGAATAATGCATTTCGGAAATATTTCTTCATCTTTAAACTAACAAATACGTCTAGTTTTTAGTTACAATTTTTCTTTTCTTTTCTGTTTAATTAATAAACTTAAATTTAGTTGGTTTTCATTTCAAGTTTCAATTCGATTTACAGTTTCCCAAGTGCATGATTTCTTGATTTATTTATAGTTCAGTTAATATATATATATATATATGTATACAATATATATACATAATACATTCAAGGATTTGTTATAGTCAATATTTCTCGATTCCTTGTTTCTTTTTCGTTTTTTTTTTTTTTCATATTGTTGATGAAGTTTCGTAAGTTGTTTGTTGTTGCATTTTTATAAAATTTATGTACAAAAATTGTATGATTTAATGAAAATTTTCTAATCGATGCGAAGAATAAGAAATTTTTTACACAATTTATATAAATATATATTATATAAATATATATTTATACAAATTCTCTCTTGATTTGTTGATTTTTTTGTTCAGGTAGAAAAACTGCTTGAATCAGGTCTTCAATTGCCCTGCTTGCAAATAATTCAAAAACTCTCAAAACTATTTGTTGCTTTTGAACCGAAACGTAAATTAGACGTTGTACGTCTAAGAATAGTTTTTAATTTTAATTATTCAGCAAGTTTTCCACCCGATTTCCTTTTGTTTTTAGTTTTTTCTTTTGAAAAATTGTTAATTTAATTTAAAACTTTTCAAGTGTGTGAGCATTTTTTGTTTTTTGTTTTTTTTTTTGGGTTTTTGTTTTAAGTTTAATTCTTGAAATGAACAACAAAAAGTTTTTATATTACATAACAAAATGAGGACAAAAATATACATATAATAATATACATAAGAATAAGAGTTAAGACATAGATGGACCCCAGGACCCCGACTACAATTGAATTTTTTGTTTCGTTTGTTTGTTTTTTCTTTTCTTTTTGGCACCGAATCAAATACAATATGCGAAGGATTGCACAAAGCCCGGCAAACAGTTTCGCTCCATGCTAGTCATTCGTTTTCTCGGCATGATGTGAGCTCAGAGCACCGCATTGGAAGCGGCCGAATTGGAGGATCCAGAACCGGAGCCGCCGGTTACTTTTTGCAGCATTTGCATTAGCTGTTCGGTGGCTGATTGATTAGAGGCGCCGCCAACGCCAACGCCAACGCCCATGCCTACGCCTACGCCTAAGCCCACCACACCCATGACACCACTTCCACTGGCACCGGCACCGACGCCGCCAGTTGAAGCCGCCGGCGGCGAGGAGATCGATGTGGCAGCCGATGCCGATGACGAGGATGACGGTGTCAGCGCCAGTTTGGATTCTGGGAGCAACAAATAAAAGGCTGTAATTAGATACGGTATTCGATAGATGAGTCTATGGGCTGCCTTGCATACTGTCATCGCTCTCCAGGTATGTCACATAGGAATCTGTGCTATCCGGATGATGATGCGAGGTGATGCCAGAGTCTAGGCTGCTACCGCCTGGCCCAGGTGGTCCATTCATTTGTTGGACAGGCGGCGGTGGATGTGGTCCCTGATGTGGCGGATGTGGCGGTAATACGGGCATGCCATTCAAATCATAGCCGTGCATCTGAAATTTTCAAAAAGAAACAAACCAAATTATTGAAAACGAACAGAAAGAAATATTTGGTTTTTAAAAGGGAAACTTGAAACCTGAAACTTATTCGTTTATGGTTAACCGAAACTAGTAATCAAATTCCTTTCGGTTAATCAGACCATCACATGGGAAACCTTTCGTAGCTCTTTATTAATTATGATTTGCTATTGATTTCTTAAACAATTTTCATTTAATCTATTATGACGACTCTAAAAACGAATCTATGAAAAACCAAAGGATTAACCGTTATAGCAAAAATCTAAATATACTTCTTTATGTACATATGTATATAGCTAAGTATTTAACGCATTGGACTAAAATTTGTATATTTCTTAGTGCAGACCAAGAAACCTCTTATTAACCGATATAGTCTAAAACAAGAATGAATGGTATGTAAAATAAAGGAAGATTGCTCCATAAAGTATGCAATAATTCGCTTTTTGAGACATTTAAAGTAATTTTAGAATTTCCTGTTAATAAAAACTAATCCTCGATGCAAAACATGTTAATAGACAATTTCTAAGTTGTAAGGCTACAATTTATAAATTTTTCCAAAACAATGATTGCATTTCGATCCCATTGCATACTTAAAGGGACAAATTTCCCTTAATTTAAATACCTAGATCCGCCTATGATGGGATGTGAATATTTCTAATGTAATTTGCTCATTTTTTTACATGTCTTTAAGAAAAAAATTTGTATCTTCCATAAAATGGTCGGGTAATTACGACAAATCCTCATATGACAAAATGTCTTAAAAAATAACAGAATTTCCGAATCTGAAAATATTTTCTAGATCCCTTTATGGGTTCATTGCTTACCTGATTGACCAGCTGTTGAAATGCAGGTGTATGGGTATTGATGGCTCCATTGCTATCCAAATCGGCATGCAGAGCAAAATCGCTTAAGGCTTTCCATGGCGGTTGATATGTCTGCACATCCAATCCTTGCAAATTCAATGGAGAATCATGACGCACTGGAGAACTGGCTATCATGGGTATGCCCTGCATGGCTCCGTAACCCAATTTGCGACCCTCCTGCAATATAAACAATTTCACATTTGAGATCTTTGAATTTATTTTAATTTTTTGTTGTTTTTTTTCTGCAGCTTACCTTCTCCTGTTGCATTTGCAATTTCATTTGAATGGTTTTCTTTTTGTCCTTGCAACGTTTATTTTGGAACCAAACTCGTATGACACGCGGTGAGAGACTTGTCATTTCAACCAATTGCTCTTTCATTAGAGCATCAGGTCGCGGATTAGCATTATAGCAGGTTCTACAAAGCATTCAAAATTAAATATCTATTCAAAATTTACTTTTTTTTAAGAATTATTTACCTTAAGGTATGCAATTGCTTTTCATTGAGCACGGTCCGCACACGGGTCGGTTTACCATCCGATGGACCTGAGGGCCGTTTTTCCCTAATACTTTTATGTGAGCCCGATTCGCTGCCAGAATCTGCAAAACCAATAAAAATACATATAAACACATTAAAAACTTTTCTGTTTTTGCAGAAACTAGTGAAAAATGAAAATGTAAAAAAACACTTTGAAGTGCTTGATAAATTCTTTGTGGTTTGGCCTTCGAGAATAAGTGTACTGAACAAAGCGAAAGCAATATTCCCATTCCCAAAAATAGCATATGGAACTTATGTGTGTATCATTTCCAGATCAAAGGGGAAAGCAAGATCATTGATCATTGACAAATGCCGACATTGTTGTAATTAAGTCGTGTTTCACAACCCATCTGACAAATTTGTTATCAACCATTTGAAATCTATCAATGGGTGGGAGCAAAGAAGGAGGAGAATAGATCTGATGATGATAACAAAGAGCAGATTTTTTTATTTGTGGTTTTCGGGGCGGTGCTTCTTTTGATAGATCACCTTATCACATTGTTT
Source organism: Drosophila insularis (assembly GCA_018903935.1). Classification (NCBI taxonomy): domain Eukaryota; kingdom Metazoa; phylum Arthropoda; class Insecta; order Diptera; family Drosophilidae; genus Drosophila; species Drosophila insularis. Next base: position 3,400,741 of record JAEIFP010000666.1, on the reverse strand, counting down.
CGGGTAGTTGCCAATTTGGCAAAAAATAGAAAATAATACAAGTATTGAAAACTTTTATACAAATTAAAGCACGTCACATTTGAACGTAGATGAGAAGTGACTGTGACTAGTTGAGACGAGTTTGAACTCCGAGACTTGGGGACTTCAAAGACTAGAAATGCCGACATTCAGTTTGGCAAATACTTGACTACATGAAGGAGGAGACTTCTACTCGGTGCATAACGTTTTCGAGTTGAAAATAAACAGCAAGGCAAGTGTCTTCCCCCCAAAGTGGAACTATGAATGGTAGGTAAGATATATTGATGATCATACGATCCACAACGCTCGATCGGCAAACAAAACGAACACACACACACACACATACACAAAACATACAACACGAAAAAAATTCCCAAGAAGTTGCCAATGTTTGCCCGCTTGAACGCTTCAATGCAATACGTTGAGTGTGACTCTGGTTTGTTTTTTTCTTTTTTTTTTTTGTCATGTTGTTTGCTGCACTTGCCAATTCCTTGTGTATGAGTGTGGATGAGTCTCCACTCGATGTCTCCCTCTCTGTCTGGCTCTTTCTTTCTCTGTCTCTACCTCTGTCTCTGGGCGGTGGAGCCCGCACACGTGCTTTGGCACATCTTTTGACAAGACCGCCGCATGTGTTGATAAGGTCTCTTGTCTTTGACTTTGACTGGAACTGAACGTCTTCGTTCAGTCGATCGACGACGGTCGTAACCGACTTCAGGTTAAACAATGAGATTATGTTGACGATATGGTTTGACAATTGTCATACATTGTTTGACGTTTGCCGATTTCTATTGACATTAGATCGCTTTTACAAGGATGTAATGCTGTTTTTCTCAGAATAAAACACGAGCGCGTTGTCTTTCATGAAGAGCCGACAAATGCATTTGAAAAGAGAAGAACGCTTTGGTGCTAACTAATTTAGTTTAATTAACAAACGAAGTTTACCGAAAATGATGGTTAAGCATTTACTTGCAAAGCCATTTCTAACACTTTTCTCTAGTGTTGTAGAAGAATGCTTCACTGCTAACTAATTTAGTTTAATTAACAAAATAAGTTTACCAGTTATTTTGATAACACTTTTCTCCAGTGTTGTTAAGCATCAAAGGCCTCACATTTAATCATGCTGCTTAGCTATTTTGTGGTCAAGGCGTTTCTATCAATTATGTTGGCACCTGCCAACCCGCCCTACATTAACTTTAACCCCATTTTCATGATTATTTTCTCATTAAACACTTCACTTCAGTTCAGTTCATTTAATTTTACTTTGTTTGACACTCACCTGACATTGAACCCAATTCGCTGGAATGATTATTATTGCTAAGATTTGTGTTATTGTTGTTACTACTGCTAATATTGTTATTGCTCTCCACAGATGATGATGTTAAACTGCTTTGTGATGATTTCTCAAGAACATCATGATCCTCCTTGCAATATAAAGCGCCAGCATCTCTTAACGCGAATTCATCGCCTAAAGAAAGCACAAAACAAACAATTAGAGGTGGAATGTGAAGTGGTGGAGGATGAAGGGAAAGGAAAGTCAATTTACCTGGCAGCAATTGTCGCGCACATGCCGAACAGCGAAAACATTCGATGTGAAAGATTTTCGTTTTTGCCCGCATCACAAAATCATTTTTGCTAAAGGAGTTGCCGCATTTATCACATTTTGTACCAAATAATCTAAATAAAAGAATATAAAAAGGATTTACAATAAATTAATACTTTTTTGGCCCGAAGGGTAAAGAGTTTTTGCAAGATTCTTTTATTATATTTTGGATAATAACTTTTCTCCCTTTAAGAAACTAATTTGTATAGCTGTCTAAAGAATGTTTTAGATTTCCTGAGTTTGACTATGAAATTGTTGTATTAAATGCATTCCTGTTGCCGTTTAGTATCTCAAAATAAGAATTTAATTAAAGTTAAGAATTTAACTAAATTTAAAAATGGACATCCTATAGATAAGTTATAAATGGAACTAAAGTTTTTGTTTATCACATTAAAGTACAATCTAAAGAATGAAAGAGTAATAAATAAATATATATTATTCAAAAGGTTGACATCGTAGTATGGTATATAGTATATTCACTAAACTAAATATAGTATAAATATACTTGAATTATCATATTTTTTGTATACCATAAACCATTAAAGCTTCTAAATAAACTCTTTGCAAAATAAATGAAAAGTTTCACTAGGGAATTAATAGTTCTTTTTAGTTCACGGCATCGATTTTATGTTTGAGATAGTCTTTTAGATTTCAGAAATCTTGAAGGTTTTACCTATATTTTACCTATGCAATTCTTGATATGGTCAAAGGTAGAAATGTTTTTCCGATGCTGTAAATAACCTTCATTATGAGTTCATCGTTCGTCGCTATGCAACTTGTTTATGACTATTCGAAATATGTAAAGAAAAAACAAAATTATTTCGCTTTTGTATCTGCGAATTGGCCGACATCGCCGACAATGGCAACTGACTTCCCCCCCGATGCTGCCTGCTTCCGCCGTTGCCGTTGCTGTTGTTCATCAATCATTTTGTGTATGGGGAAAAAAGTGTTAATTTATAGCTTTGCACGTGTTAATCAATTATTCAAAGATTTGCCTGGCAAATAGTTATAGCGTCAGCGCACAGTTTATGATAACAAAACAAGAAATTACGAATATATAAATATCTGACTCTTTTTTCTCTATATAATTTTTTTTTTTGCTATTGCCAGCAAGGAGAGAGGGGAGCAGAAAAAAAAGTGTTTTATAGCACGTCATACATTTAGCGATGATGAAATCACAAGAACCTCTGTGAACCACCAGCTGTCGAATTGATCTTTGGCTAATTCGAAACAGATTTTTTCTGTTGGCATGATCATTCTAATTGACAGAGCCAACAATATGGTTAACCTAAACGGCTGGCCGACTGTTATGTGGGAGACGGTTGCTACAATTGGTAAGAAGACCGCATGACTCGATGGGCACGTGTCTTCAAAGAAAATTTAACTAATTTTCATCTGCCCCAGTATCATACTCACCTAACATAATCACGCTTGCAATAGGTTTTGCCGTCACGCACAAAACACGTACAGCTTTCGTCCAGAAATTGCCTGCATTCCTGGCACTTTAAACATGCCGCATGCCACTCCAAATCGGGTGCAACGCGTAATATATACTGATCGTGGATTTGACCGCCACAGCCCACACAATGTGATAGTCTTTGTTTTTCTGCAAAGAAGATGGAAAGAATATAAGTTGGTATTTGGCATAATCCTTTGCATACGAAATGGGAGTCGAATAACAAATTTTCAATTATTTAATAGTTATAGAATCATTATACTAATGTTTACATTTACTAGAGCGATTGAGAGCCAAAAGATTTGTTTCGAATTTATATTACAATCACAGTCTGATAAGAAATCAATTCGACCTTGAATTTATGTGATTTCTTGACCTTGTGAAACCAATGCGATAAGCAGTGTTGATTAATGCTAAAAGATAAGCTAGTATTTAAAGCTAAAAATTGTGTTTGTTGTTAGAAAACTTAAACGAAATTACAAAAATTACTTCAAATAAGTCCTTTTGCTTTTTTCTGTTTAGAATTATATAAAGTCCTCTGGAGAATTATTTATTTAAAACTATGAAAATACAATTATGAAATTAAGCCACAAAATTTACTTTTAATGCTTTAAATATAAAGAAGCTAAAAAATTAAAGCTGAAGTTCTGTTCGAAGACAGGGTCTAAAGGTTTTTTGTCTATCGCACTAACCTAACCCAATAGTTGAATTAATTATTCAACCAATTTTTAATTAAGAAAGTAAATTTTTACATTTTCAAAGCACTAACTATAACCTATAAGTTATTAATTAATTAGTAATGGGATATAACTTGCTTAGTAACTTTAATAGTTAAATGTTCTTAAAGTTATTATTGATAAAAAGAATTACGACAGTTAGAACAATTGCTTTTCAGCTATAAATTATTTAACTCGATATATAAAAGAAATTTAAAATCTAAACCTTAATTTTTAATTTCTTTTAAATCTTTGGTAAAAATTAGTTGCTAATGCCTGCAGAAGCTGATTCTGAATATTTGTATACAATATATTTTCCTAGGAATCAAGTTTAAAGACTTTTGTAATTTTTTATTTTACAATATAAAAATATGGAATATAATGGAAAATATCTCATATTCCAATGTTGAATATTAATGGGTGGGTAAAAAATATACTCATTTTTGGATTAATTATAGCACGGTTTATGTTATTTTCAATAAATTTAAAAACTCCCTTCCACATTGTACAAAGGTCCCTAAGGACTTCAACTGCCGTCGCTTCCTAACATTGTTTTTCTTTCAATTTGTAACTAATCTTCTTTTTAGCTGAGTGCACTTTTTTTTTTGCCAACTTGGTCGACAGAAGTACAAAAATTTTTCAATTCATTTTCGCCCAATTATAAGTAACTGAACGTAAACAACGGGCGCTAAGGCAGTGCTAATTAACAAACAGTTATCAAATAATCTCAGTCTGTTTACCCAAGTGTTCGTTTCCGTGTTCAGCTCTCTCTTTCTCTCTCTCTATCACAATGTTGGAGGTCCACCATTCCCATTCCCAGAATGGAAAACTTTTTCAAGAAAACTTTGTAGATGGGTAGGGGAAAAAAACATTTGAAAAATTCATAAATCCTGTAGCCGAAGCCAAATGGCAGCAATGGCAGCCATTTTCAAGTATTTAAGTTTTCGTTTCGTTTCGTTTCGAGAACGACTTTCAGAGTTCGAGTACGGAGAGAGAAAAAAAAAAGTTTTGCTAGCGCAAAAAATCAATGCAATCATTGCCACATTATGTACACACAGGCAAGTTTCTCAACCTACCCTCGGCTTTCCCACTTCCCCCAGTCAAAGCTTTGGGGTAAATACGTATGCGCCCTGTTATCCTTGTCAAAGGGAAAGAGACAGAGCAAGAAAAAAAGAAGCGAAAGAGAGAGAGAGCGAGGAAAAAACTTTTTTCCTTCTTCCTTTTTTCTTTATATATGTATGTATTTTTTTCTTTTGCCGATGAAAAATTAAGAAAAACTTTGACGCGCGTTTAGCACGTTTTAAATGTTTCGTAGCCCCACACACTCACACACACACACACACACACACACACACACACATATCCATAGAGGGAGATGAATAGAGAGCACAGGGCAAGCAAAAGAGAGAGAAGGAAAGGAATACTGTGTCTGTATCTGTATCTGTAGTTCCTCTTGTATCTTTAAACGTGGCTGGCTGCGTGTATCTCTTCAACGAAACAGCAGAATGAAGACAGAGCGATGGTGGAGGGGATGGTGAGGTAAGGGGAGGGAGGTTGGTGGGGTCGCTTGCTCTGGGTGTACGAATGTTTGTATCTTTGTTTGTATGTATCTTGCGTATCTTTTGCACTCGCACAGCTACACATGAATTATTTATAAAGGCGGAGCAGACAAGTTGCTGGCTGCCGCTGTTGTTGCTCGTTCTTTGTGCCTTTTTTTTTCTTTTCCTTCTTTTTTGCTAAACATTTTTTTCGTTCTGTTCTGTTTTTTTTTTTTTTTTTGCCGTTTCATACTCTTCTTGTAGCTAAAAGAATATGTCAAATTGGAATTTATGAAAATTTTGACAATCGTAAGATGAAAAATATTGGACATATATGAAACACAACTCATACCAGATGCTAGAAATACAGTGACTCTTGATTTCTGCTTCTTATTGCAAATCATATCTCTAGATATTTCAGCGTAATCTTTATGTGGGTGGAATTTCACTTCTAAATGATATATGGCAAAGGAGTCCTTCCATGAACAAACTTAAAACCTACTTTCTAGGACTGCTGTTAACAGCATCCATAAATTTGAAGGCCCTTAACTTACAAAAGTGTTAAGTAAATGCGCAAAAATTTGTTGTTTTTAAGTAAATTCTGCTAACTAAAAGAAAACAAAGAAAATTTTTTATAGAAGTGAATGAAAAACTTTCTTAACCTATTTTATCTAATTGACAGAAGGGAATATCTCCTGAATATTCAGATGAAAGGTCAATTTTATGTATCCCTAAAAATAAAAGTAAATATTTCGCTTTAAGCCTCAATTATTTTTAGTCAATCCTGTTAGTTTCTGTTATTGTTAGTTATTCAATTGATGGCAAACTTTCCACTGAAATTTTTTAGAATTTTCCATTCTGTTTTCTTAAAAAGGTTTAACAACTGAATTTTGTTTCTTTGCGAACAGGAAAGTAAAGCAAACATTACATAAAGAAGTTAAATAATTCAAGGACTATTTAAACTTTCAAAAATCAATAACGAAGATCTAGCTTGTTTGATTTTTATGTTTAATTTAAATAACTTCAAAAATGTAGCATACAAAAATGTGTTGAATTTTATTAAATGAGCTCAAATTTAAACAGTGTTGCACAACTTTAATAATTTACTGAGTGTTGTTTGATAAGGAAAAAAAAACTTTACCCAATTGCAATAAATTTAACTTTAAATTGATTTTGAGTAATGTCTGAAATAAAAATTTATACCATTTTGTTTTATATATTCTTACTAACTTTTACTTTAATTTTTTTATGGCAGTTTAGTCTTATTTCTTTGAAGCTAAAAGTGTATCTGAAACTTCTACAGACTAATAATTTCAGAAAAAAAACTTTTTCTTCTTTCTTGGCTGCTTGTTGTTCGTTCGGGTAACATTTTTTTCCCGTTCATCGTATTATAAGTTTTTTTTTTTTTTTGTTTTGCGTTTTTGTTGCTTTTCATGCTTCAAGTACTTCAGATTGAAACAGAGTGAAAAGACTGACAGACAGCTAGCCAGCAGCATTTACTTCCATGTTCCAGCCTCCGCCAAAAGTTGCTTCATCTCCCATTCCCATTCCCCTTTTGGATCCCATCTCCATTTTTGCCCAGCTTTTGCCTTGGCATGTGCCTTTTTTCCGCTTTCAACAAAAAGAAATGAAGAACAACGAATTTACTGGCTCTCTATATATAAGCTTTACCCATATATAGTCCCTCATATGGATGTCTGTTTGTTTGTGTGTGTATGTGTGTGTGTATGTGATGTGCCTTGGCCACCATTTTTCTTTTTGGACAGCTTCTTTTGTTCATTTCTCTGTTTGTATAAATTTCAGCGTTGTGCGTAACATTTTTGGGTTTTCTTCTTTTCTGACATTTCGCATTCATTTGTTTGTCTAACAGGAGGTTGGTTGGGGGGCAGGGAAAGTTGGGGCGTGGGATTGCGGGGAGTGTGTGTCCGCCTTAATGATCCTGCGCAGTCCGTTTTCATTTTTCCTTAGCCAGCCAGCCACCCACTCCCACACCCACACGCACATTCGCACACACACACACACACACAGCCACAGCCATTATGGCCGTAATGGGAATTTAAGCGCAACTGCTGTACCTCTCTCTCTCTCTCTCTTTCTCTCTCTCTCTCTCTCCCTTTTTTCCTTCGCTTGGGGTTCGAGGTTCTGTGTGTGTGTGTGTTTTGGGGGGTCTTTCCGCTTCTGCGGCGTATCTTTTGCATGTTATGTTGCCATTTTGTTGCCTTTTTCGAGGGTGGCTTTTCTATGGTGTAGAGGGGGAAGAGGGGGTGGCAATGGCGCGTCGCGGGTTTCCTTTTTTTCAACTCGGTTTTTCTACTTTTTATTTGCCTTCTCTGCGTCCCACATTGAACGCAAAATGCAATTTTGTCTCGTGTTGTGTCGTCTATGAATTTTTGTGACTGTGTCGGCGGTTTTGGTGGGCGAAAATTGTGACGAGTGGGTGGGTGGGTGGTTGGTTGGATGGATGCGGCAGCGGTTCTCTGGTTCCACTGGTCGTAGAGTGTGGCACATGCGGCTACTGCGGCTTTTTCACTTTTAACGAGCAAACGCTTTACAAGCTGCGTATATTTCAATTTTGCATGTCAAACGGTGTCGTTTTTGCCTTGTATCCCTCTCTCACCACCTTCTACCCCTTTTCACACTCGCTCTTGGCCAACTAGTTTTTGTGTTTTTTTTTTTTTTTTTGTTTTGTCTCTCTGTTGGCTATAAATTTTACAATTAAACAACTTGATAGCAAAAAGATGCAAATTTCTATGCTGGCTATTTGGCTTTAAATTCAAGTTTTATGACTTTGCAAATGTTGTGTAGGTACAAATTTTGATAGCTAGAAACAGAAAATTAAAAAATGATAGTATTTGTTTTACAATATCGATTACATTTTAATTAAACAACACGCAAAGCCTATTAAATGAGAATTCTCTGACCCCTATAAAAAGAAACCCATTCAATTGTGGTACAATTTCATCTTCATGCCATTTGATTAGACTGCAATAAAGTAGCAAAAAGAATTGGGTGAAATATCGTTTAGATTTCCTTTTCTAATAATTTAAAAATCTCAGAATTTCTAAAAGCTTGTAAATATGTTTTAAGCTTTCAACTATTCCCTTAACTATTGGATAACTTGAACTTAGACCGAAATAGTTTTAAATGTTTACTCAAGAGGCCAGCATTTTGTTTCGGTTATTCACACTTAAGAGCAAACTATTTAAGAAAAGCCAAAGCATTGAAATACCCAGCAATTTATCTGTAATTTCGGTTATTAAAGCACTTTTTCTAATGTTTTGAAAAGGGCATTTTATTTCAATAAAAAATATTGTATTTATACTATATTCTATAATACACTGACTCAACTTTTTGATTACGCAACTAAACTAAAGAGCTAATACAAACTATAACTCCAAATTTAAATGTTTTGCAAATAATTTTATTATATTATATATTATTATATTATTTCAGATATTTTATAACAGCATGTGCCTATATAAAGTGAACCTTTTGGCTTATTTTTGGTTATTGAAAGTTTTGTAAAAACATTTAATGTAGTGTTATGAAGTCACATAAGAAACACGATTTGAATAACAGTTTTATTTATGTGACTTAATGCAGAACAAGTTTCATAAATAAATAAATAAGCTTCATTTATAAGAACCTGTAGATTTTAGTAAAGATTTAAAGTCCACTTGTTATTGGTTTTTGTTTCATTTAAAGTGTTCCTTACCCAAGTTGCCTCATTGTGATATGATCCTATATGATCTACTCTTTGGCTAGCCAATAAACATATCAAAACTGTATAACACACACGCCCACTGAAATCAGGTGAGGGACACCTATGCCCAGCATCTTGCCACATAGCTGCCACCTAGTCGCCTTGTCGCTTCTCATCTTTTATTTTTTTTTTTGTGTTTTCTCTCCTTATCAATGTCGGCAATCTTACAAAGGCCTCCCAAAACGGAGGTGAGGAGAATAAAATCGAAAATCGAACAAGAAAAATTGCATTGAAGGTAACCAGTTGGTGTTGTTGTTGGAGGTGAGGTTCTGTTGGTAGGTAGCCAATGCCAATGCAATGGCCGCCAGGCAGACAATCCAAAGGATGCCTTCTCTCACTCACTCTCTCTCTCTCTCTTTCTGTCTGTCTCTCTCTTTGCTGGTATCTTGGTTTTGCAGCCATGTTGTTGTTGTCGACATCAGCCAACATGCAAAATGCAAAGCATCGATAAGATTGCAGCCTCCAAGCTGGACCAAAAACCCAAGGCACAACCACACACACACACACGCACATACACACTATACACACTCGGTGTTTAAGCAGAAGAAGCCTCAAAGATGAGGCAACAAAAATTATGGAAGCACTGCGGATATGCGCGCGATTTCAAAAGCAACTACTGTTTGTGTGTCTCCACTTTGATGGAGGGGCTACCTTTTGATTTATGGCATATTTGTTAGAGTCTTGGGGACCAGCCATCGAATTGGCAATGGGGTGGAGAAGTAGTAGCCAGGTGATTCCACGGAGGGAGGTGGAGGGCTACAAAAACAAAGCTCAGTCACAGATAGCAAGTGCCGCTTACTGACTTCACTTGGAATTTCACATGCTCATAAAATTCTACTCATACAGACAGATAGACAGACAGACAGAACGAATGAATCTCTCTCTTTCTGCCCGGGCCGCGTGACTTCTTGGAAAATTTGTCATTTTTCCTAGAATGAAATACGAATTTTTGGTGTCCAGGTACAAGAACGCTTAAAAAATTAATGATGACAGGGCCAAAGCGAGGACTACAACTCGAATGAACCTTTTTTTTTTTTTTTTTGTATGGAACACGTGCCTGAGACTGGGTTTGAGTCTGAGCCTCAGTCTCTGTGTACACGGGTCTCGGTCTGGACATTTCGAACAGGGCAATTCGAATTCACATTTTGACAGACTCATCAATTTTGTAGATACCACAAAAGTCGAGACGAGAATTGAGGCAAGTTGCGACTGAGGTTTTGGTCATTCACTGATTAGGCCATGTCTTTCCTGCTGTTGCTGTTGTTGTTGGCCATTGTTTTGAGCGTGGGCTGGTCCTTTAACTTCCCCTTTACCCACACCCCCTTTTGTGCTCGGTCTCTCTGTCTCTCTCTCTCTTTTTCGGTCTGTTTGTCAAGGAAGTTGTGTGGTTTTTGATTTGTTTTCCCTTCTTCTTGGCCAACTAAATTTTGCATTCCCTGGATTCTCGTTTTTGGGCATCCATGTCATGTCTAAATGATGATTGCCAAGCCTTAAGTTGGCTTAATTAACTGCAGTTGCTTTGACAATGACAACATTATCTTAATTTTGCCATATTCTCCACAGAGAGAAAGAGAGAGAGAGAGTGAGAGAGAGGGGTAGGGCGAGGTAAGGCAAAAGCCACATCAAATAAGCCACACCGCCCAGGTTCATTCGATTCAATATTTCTTTGGTATATGAATTTGACTAATTAATTACACAAAAAACACTGGAAGACTGGGAGAGAGAGAAAAGTAGAGAAGTAAGAAGAGCACAAAGGCAGAGAGCGAAATGTAGGCAAAAGTTGTATACCGAATTCGTAAAGTTAATAACCATATAGTGATGATAGCGTGATCATTTAAATACTATGAGACTTGTTCTCAAAATAAAAGATTCTCAAATCAGTTAACCATTTTTACGCTTTCTGTATTAACTAGTATTATAAGGTTTAACTGGATTGTAAAATTAAAAAACTGTGTAAAAAATGTGACATTTTAAAATATATACATACATATACTGAGTTGAGTATAGAAAAAATATTCATCTGTTATGAAATTTGCCACTTATAATTCCCAACTAATTACGTTGCTTTGGTTCTCTCTTATCAAAAAATTTAAGTTTTTATTTTAACATTTTTTGACTAAGTTCACAAAACTCTTACATGTCTTTTCCAGATTTTGAAAGCGAATAATCCTTGTCATTTGTTATTTATGATAATGGATAATGCATTTTAGCTTTACATACTTTAAAAATAATTTTGAAATCCCATATTTGTCGCATAATTGCCATCGCTAAGAGTTTAAAGTTTAAATTCAACAATCTGCCAGCCAATAACTGATCAATGCAAACAATTTGAATTTCTTTTGTAAACTCTTTGATGGAGGCTACTCATATAAGAACAACAACAACAACATCAACAAATGGACAGAAACCAAAAAGAAGCCGCCGCGCAGTCACTTTGAAGTGTTTGATTTTCGAATTGGCCATTGCCAGGCAACAGCAACAACAACAACATCGATTCAAGCGTGTGTTGTTGTGGTTGGTATTGGTATTGGTTTTTTTTTTTTTTTTTTTTTGGTACTTGTTGGCTGTCGTTTTATTGAAGCCAAATTTGAATACGAGACAAGCAGCAGTAGAAGATGAGGCCGCTGGCAAAGAGTAGAAGTCGCGACATCAAAGAGTGCCTGGACTCAAAATGGACATGGGCCTGCAACAATTTATGCCAGGCCACAAAAGAGTAGGCAGATGGGGGGCTAACGAGTGATCGAAGAGGAAAAAGAGAGGGGAGGGGGGTCGAGTTGGTGTTGCAGCAAGAACGGAAATGACCTTTTTTGTGTGGTAAGAAAACAAAATGCCGACGACGACGACGATGCAAGAGATGGAGGCTCGTATTCTGACTCTGGCTCAGCCACAGCCTCGCTGCGTGTTTCGTGTGTTGCAGACAGATGACAAGCGGCGATAGTGTCGTCTCTCCGGACCGATCGGCTGACCATTCAACTGACTGACCGGGCTGAGCTTCTTGTTCAGGCCAGAGAACCAGCTTGGGCCTAAGTGATGATCATGATGGGTTATTAGGCAGGTTGCGTTGACAACGCATTTGTCTTCTTTGGAAAGGCAAACGCCGACGCACACACAGGATTTCTTATACCCTCGCTCTCTCTTTCTCTCTCTCTCTCTTTCTCTCTCTTTTGGCTCTGTCTTTCTGTTTTTGGGTGTGTGTCTGATAAGCGCACGACATTTATTTATGGTGTTTTAACACAAGGCGCCCTCTTTCAATCTCACTCCTCAAAAGAAAGCCATTCAGAAACACTGAGAGAAAATCAAAATTACGTGTACATCTCAGACTCACATCTCTTACAATCTCCTTTGTGTTTTTTCGGTGTTGTCTTTGTGCCATTCATTTCACTTCAAAAAATTCTCAATGTGTCAAATTAATGTCAAATCTCGGCTAAAAGCTGACTTCAGCTTGACTGGCAATTAAAAGACATCAAAATTCCCAGACTGAAGCAACTTCTTCGACTTGAACATACCCTGCAAGCTGATGAAGGTGTAAAATTTTCAAAGTGACTGAATTCCGAAACTTTTTATTATCATTTTTAATGAATACAAACTTCAAGAGGTTCCAGAAAGATTTAACTTTTTAATATACATTCTTTTTGGTGTTTTAGATACAGATGAATTAGTCTCCTACGAAGGATCAATTCCGCCTTTAGTTGAATCAAAAAATGAGTTCTAAATAAAAAATATTTAAATTGAAAAATAATTTGTTTACATTACACAAATTTTCATTAAAATTTTGTGGACTGTTTTCTTCACTTTAATTGGTAATTAATTTTTTTATAAACAAATTTATGCCATATTGATTCAATTACTTTAGAATGTGCTCCTTTATTCGGAAAGTGGAGACATTTGTTATTGTTATTTCCTTTGTTTGTTGGCCCAACAAATAATATTTTCTATACTTTTACACTATCATACCCTAACCTACCCTTAAATATTTACAGGGTATTGGAGCCATAAACAGAAATTAAAAATTAACAATAATAATAAAAAATTATTTTTGCAAAATGCAGTTTAACCTTTTATGGCTTCAAAGCCAGTTGCAAATTTAAAAAATTTATTTTATACATTTTCGCAATTTTTTTTTTGAGATTTTTCTTTATCATAATTGCTATTGGCTTTGGCTAATTAGCCTGGCCAAAAGACTTGCTTAGAGTGGCACCGCATAAAATGCGCACTGGCTAAAATCCAAGAAAACTGTCGACATATTTTCTCAGTCTTTTCCAGTTTATGTCATTTTCTACATTTAAAAATGTTTTTTTTTTGTTTTCTTGTGTGTGGCAGGCGGCTTATGTAAATATTTGACCTGATGCGTGTGAACTTTAACAGTTTTTATGCTTTATTTGTCGCAAATATTGCGCAAACATGCTATGCCACACCTCCCCAAGCTCCCTGCCTCTCCTGTGCCTTAGTCCAGTGGCCAGCCAAGAACCAACAACCAACGATGAACATTGTCTTGTTTGCCTTCTTTTTGTTTTTCTGTTGCCTTGCTGGAACCTCTCCTATGGCTAAGCGGAAGAAGGGGGGGAGAGGATGTTCAAGTTGTTGTTGCGCATGCGTGCACCTTTTTGCACTTGAACATGGTGTCCCCGAAACCCCACCCCCCACAGATATCTTTCAATGCACCTTTCCTCCTCTGTATGTGTATGTTTGCTTGGCAACATGCCTTAGCAACATTTTTTCAAAGGATTGCAATGAGAATTAAAAATTGCACAGAAATATATTTTAAATGGGTTTCCTTAATGTATAACTTTTTTTTTCCATATTTAAATGATTGCATTTTACAAATAATATTTTGAGAGAGAGTAAGAGACCGAAAAATAAAGGTGTTACGAGCTTTTTCTTATTTAAATAAGATTTGTTTATAATATTAATTTCGAAAAAATGTTTGAAAATAAATACATATAAGTAATTTCTTTTAATATTTTTAAAATTATTTGCATCTAATTTTCATACTATGGAATTTTATAATGAATCAAAATATTATTCAGTGTAATTATTATTTTGGAAAAAAACTAAGCCTAATTAGATATTGTTGAAGTTTTTTTCTGCCAACAATTTTTTTCTTAACATTTTATATTCAATTTGGAGTTGCCTTTAAATGTTATGTTATGTTATTTAATTTATTGCCAGCTTATATAAGTACGTTGCTCATTGAGTCTACTTTAATTTTCACTCAACATATAAAACATAAAGAAGACGGTGTTAGTAAAGTTTTATCAATTGTTAAACTCTTTCAAATTTCTCATTTCTTTAAAACTTCATTCATTAAAAAAAATACAGATTTTTTGTTGTATTTTTTTAGGTTCACAGATATCAATAGATACATAGATAGATCCAAGACCTATTTTGGTATGTGCCATAAACTCATTCACACCTGCGAGTGTCATATTTCATTTAAGAATTATGCGCTTTAAGCTCATTCAATGGAAAAGAAGTGAAAAATTTTACTACTCATAATTTACAGCCGAAACAATTCGAAAAAATTGCAAAGACTTTAAATATATTGGGTATCAACATAATTTTATTTCAGAAAAAAATAATAATTGTAATTAAAAAAATGTTAAAGTCCTTAATTTTCCCATTAAACGGAGAATTTATGGTGAGTTTTATAGCATCTTGTTCACCTTTAATTTCTATGGCAGCATGCAACTAAGCTGGCAACATGTTGCTAGATATAGGCACATGTTGCCAAGACCGGGCACATTCCATCGACACATAGACATTTGCTTTGGTGGTGCTGGTGGTGGACCGTTATAAAAACTTAAGACCTCATTAAAAGAAGCCGCTGCTTTATGGCAACACCATCAAACCGGAGATCGAAATGCCCATTTAACGCGTCCCCATGCCGACTCCCTTACCTAACCACACATCGCTTTGCTGATCCTTTAATATACCCACATTATACAAACATACATGTGTATATTTATACATATATAGGAATATATAAACGTATATATATATACGATTACCCACACGCAAGGGCAACTCTCAGATACTTGAGCCGCCAAAGGCTCCGTCTGTGTGCGTTGTTCATGCAAATTTTTTGAACTTCATTTCGTCGGCTTCGTTTTGTTAATTAATTTATATTATTTTATTTGGGTGTCGTATACAAGCGGACCAGCAGCCGCAGCAGCAGCACCAGCAGCACCAGCAGCACCAGCAGCCGCATCAACCCATGGACTGATGCAATGGAGACCAAATGACAACGAGTTCTCTGCGTTTCTCCAATTCTCTCGCCCTGAGTGTGTGTTTGAGTGTGCGTTCAGTCTTCTCGTCTCTGTCTCTGCCGAACGACAAATTTATATTTAATGAGCTTCATAAAATTTGAATTTCAAAGGAGCATTGCACCGCAGCGGCATGTTTCGAGTGTTTCTCTGGGACTCACTCTCTTTTCGAGTTCATGGCGTTGATTGCCAATGCCAACTGAGGTCCAGGTTGAAAATGAACACAAGAGCCGATTCGAATGAAGTTCGAAATGAAGGCATACTATTACTACCACAGACTACATATAGTAAATTGTTGGTTTTATGGCGTTTTAAGTAGGCCTGCTTTATGACCACAGAAACTCATTCTTCTCCTGTCTCTCTCTCTCTCTCTATGTTTCTCTCTTACTTTGCTCCTTTTGATGTATCCTTTACTGAATCGAGTTCTCTAGTATTTTGCCATCATGATTCATTTGTCGCTTAGGTGGTCGAAGACTTATTACCTTCTCCACTTCCCTGACAAAACGTTCGTCGCCAACTTCCTCATAAATAAAAATAACAAAAACAAGGCGGAATCGGAGCAATCTGCAAACGGCAACTTGTTTGGTGGGTTTTCATTATACCCTCGATCATGCCAAATGTAAGGGTATAACTGGCTGCCTATACAAAATCCTCATGAATTTGAGATCCGTGTATTTCTTATTTATCAAGGACATCGCATCAGAGAGTTTCCTTTTTGGCTTTCTATTTTTGTGTTACCTGCCTCTTTGACTAATCCTGGAATTAACAAAGATCAATATCTTGTGTCTCTCTTGATCTTAAATCCTTTCAACCTCTCAAATGGGTTATTCATCTCCAGACTCATCTCTGTTTTCATCTAGTTGCCACAGGGTATCTAGAAATCGATGCTTTTTATTCATTTGCTGATCTGTCTCTGTTTTTCTTTGTGTGGTTTGTTGTAGGTAGACAACATTTCAATTTCACATAATGAGATACATTTTGTTTTACAACATTGCTAAAAAGGGGAAGAGATGATTGTTTTCGGTGGGTGGAATACACAAACAAATATATATATGTATATATATAGAAAACTGGAGCATCTGCAAATGCAATTCGAAATGGATATATATTTGTTCTTAACATTTTTGTGATAAATTGAAACCAATTTCGTGGTTTCCGAACACATGGCCCATTAATCGAAAATCATGCGAGTATAAAGGAGAAATTTTTCATTTCTTTTGAATTTTGGTGGGTTTTGTCTTTTAATATGAAGAGATTATTCTTCAGAAATGTTGTATTTTTTTTTTTAAGAATTTCAGTAACTTAATGGAATAATCCAAATATTAAATGAACAAAAGTCAAATACGAAGACAGTAATTTTCTAAAGTAATTTGATATTTTCATTTAGCAGCTCATAAAATATAAACTTTAATATATCTAAAGACTATTTTAATTATCTCTTAAGACTTTAAAACAAAAGCAGTCTTACTGAAGTGTATTGTATATTCCAAGTCTTTGTAAATAGGTTAAGAATTCAATATGAGTATTTTTTAAAATATCATTCACTTTATAATTACATTTAATTAAATGAGATTAAATAAAGGCAAGGTGCTTAAAACATATGTTTAATTATTATTTGCAAAATAGTAAAACTGTTTTTCAGATTGTGTTTATAAGACTCTTTTTCTATTATTTTTTTTTATAAATTTTAGAATATAATAAAATAAATTTAGACTCCAAAAATTATTTACAGCTCAAAAGTATTTGCTTTAAAAAATGTGTGTTTCTGGCTAGAAATAATTTTTTGCCTCCCCAATTTTGACAGGATTAACATAATTTAAATTTACTTGGCCACACATACATAGATAATTTGCCAAAGTCTGCTGGCCACATCATTAGGCCAAGTTGTTTGTCCAGTTTTACTGGCAACAACATTTCAATTTGTCATAATGAGCCAAACCAAAATGAAGAGAACACATATACAGGTAACCGAATTGAAATATTCACGTTGCATATCCTGGGTAAAGTCAAAATATTTTGGCCAGGTAACGGTAATTAGCTTCGGTCATTTGCCGTAACATGGCTAAGAAGGCTACTGTCTGGCGTCTGGTCTATAATATTGAATGAATGAGTTGCCCCGCGGCGCGACATGACGAACCAAACACCAGCGGGCGGTCCTCGAGGGTTCCTACCATATTTCTTTTTTTTTTTTTACTCGTCGTCGCCATCGTCGAGTTGAGGGCGGTCAACCTGTTGATAGCCCAAAAATCTGCCTACTTCCAGACGACAAGCCCGACGGAAGGTCGCATCCCGAGAGAAGGAGAGGAAGACGTTATTTGAGTGTGAGTTGGGTAAAAACTAATTGCAAGATGTTGATGATGCATGTCGTTATGTCGCCATGAGAAAAGTAATTCATGTAATGGGATATGCAAGTCTTATGCAATTGCAACTCAAGCAACTCTCAAGTAGAACTTGAAGTGTTTAAGTATTATATATATCGGCCACTTCTTTGTGGCGCCAGCGGCTTAGAGTTTTTGAAGATATTTCCTCCACCTCTTCACAACTACGAGTTACTCAGATTTTGATTTAGATTTCTGTCTACATCCTGTGAATGCTCTATGACTGTTTGTTGATTCTTGTTGATTTTTTTTCTTGTGTTTTTCTTATTCTTTTTTATGGCCTTTATGCTTAATTAGTCATTAAATTGGTTAGGTTATAAAAATGACACTCATAAAAGTTAAAGAAGAGAGCAGAGCATCCAAAAGGGTTTTTTTCCAACTCTTAAAACGACGCCATTAAAATGTGGAGAGGGGTGGTGGAATTGGTGGATGGGGCGGGGGGCCCTGCATGTTGCATGCAACATGCCAAAAAGGCCAACAACTGTGAGTCGAGGGACATGGCCATATGATGATGCACCTGAGCACACACAGCTGTGCGAGTGTGTGTGTGTGTAAGGTGTCATATGGCTCAGCGGGTGAACAGCCACCGAAAACTAAATATGCTCCCCTCCTCTCAGGTCACTCTTCTCCACACACACACCCCGAAAATCCCAGCGGGAAATACAAACGCCGCACTTTTAATGAGCGCCTGGAGAGAGGACAACTCTCACACGATGAACTGTGTCCTCTCCTCCGCCCCCACTGTGTTGCCCCTCTCAAAAAAAAGGGGGTTTGCCCTTGCAGTCACGCCATTTACAGGCGTGGCATTTCTGTTGCTTTTGGCCAACTAATTTTTTGCCTTGGCATTATTTTATTTGTTGATTTATTGCCTCTTCTCGCACTATTTAAACACACACAGAATTTTTTTTTTTTGCCTCAAAGTTGAAATTTAATATGGTTTCCTCTCGTAAGTTTTCATTCCAAACAGTAGCTCCAGCCTCTGCCCCTCGCACAGCTCTCCAGTCCCCTAGTGTTTTCCCTCTGTCTGACAAGCTGCTGACACCTTTTCAATGAACTTTAACAACATCGCCAACCAAAATGAGAGAGAAAAATGAATGGAAATATTTTTTAATTGCCTTTTAATAGGCGGCAACTGTCGGCAGTTTTTACTTTAATATGACCCCGGTAAGTTGAGGCTTTTGAATTGCATTTATTTGAAAAGGAATTTCACAGTAAAGAACCCAAAAAGTATTTAAAGGGGCAAATTAAGTGAATTGCTTTATAAAAAACAGAGCTCTATTAAAAATTTAAATTTTAATTACTCACTTAATACACCCAAATTTATTTTTAAAATAAATATGGATTTGAAATAAAAGATTTTTAGATTTTTACATACATCAATCCAGAAAATCAAATTGGTTCGTATACAGAAATCTTTTTGAATAGTAATTTTTAAACATATCCCAGCCGAAATTGTGTTTATTTTTCGATCAAAGTCAGGCGTTCGTAATATCAAACAAATTTCAGATAAATATTATAAAAAAAGGTTTATATTCATAATTAGAAATGATAAAATTCCCCAAATTGTTGCCTTCTTTGCTCTGGCTTCTCATTATCATTTTCTTGATTAGTTCGAAAAAAAGAAACAGAACCCACCATTTATTTATTTTGAATTTTTTGCTCAATTCTCGAACGGAAATTCCAGGCATAATTTTCTAATTTCGACAAGAAAAAAACCAAAACCCAAAGCCAGAGCTGTTAATTAAAGGCAAACCAATTTTGGAGTCAAATTTACCTGAGCCAAAGTTGATATACATTCGAAGAGTATATCTGTATAAAACTTCTTCTTCTTGTTCTGTTCACACACACATACAAATGCATTTCAAATGGTGACATCGGGCACAAGGCGCAGGCGCAGGCGCACAGCTGTCGTTCGGTTTTGGTTTCATTGGATTCCAGAATCAGGTTCTCTCATGGCTACCCCACACACATATTGATCTAGTGTCCCGAGACTGAAGTGCAAAATCAGATAAGCTTTTTTTTCCTGTGTTAGGGATTCCTTTTTTGGGTTTTTGGGAATTTATGATTTGCGCCTAAATAACTTTATCACCCACCAAGTGGCAGGTATGGTAAGGTATACATACAACAAACTGACCGGAAATGGGACCATGCAAAAACGATGAAAAAATTTTAGATAGGAACTCATAAAATATAGATAAAAGGAGCAGACAGACAGACAGATAGGATTTGGGTGTGTCATTTTATTGTTATCCTCTCTCGAATATCGGAATATCTTTTAGGACCTCATAAATAACTTTAATTTTTTGAAACAAAAAATCAGACCTTTCACTTTGTTAACCATGGGAATACTAAATAGAAAACAAAAAATTACGAATAAAAAACGCTTTAACCTTATATGGCTTAAACCATCTTGTTTTTGTTCTGTTTGACACTTTACAAATTATTTGTCAAATTATTATACGTATTTGTCTCATAGATGAGAGGCAAACGTTAAACATTTGCTCAACCAATTTTTCACAATTAACTTTCGAAATGAAACACAAAAATTAGCATACGATTAATAATGTCAGCAATTTAAATGTAATTAATATATGCAACAAATTAGTTAACCTAAAACGTAATAACAAGGTGAGCCACACAGGAAGATTCTACCTTAATAGTTTAATAATTATTATGGTGTGTATATTTTTTTTTTTATTTTTTTGGTTGGTATCCTTCAATTTTATGCAAATTATTTGCGGCTAATTGGCAAAACTATAAAATGAAAATCGTTTGATTTTTATCACCGCAAATAATTGTCAATTTTTTATGACTCGCAACTTGACTGCATACATAAAGTTAGATGATTTTATTAGCCAAAAATACTAGACCAGAAACTAGTTCATGGTAGCGCCTTGGAATAGACTATAGATTTTTTTTGTACTCATTTCATTAAATGAAAAAGAATGTCACATTGAATAAACAAAAGCAAAGAAAAAACCCAAACGTGCTTTTTTTGTCTTTCTCTCTCTCTCTCTCACTCTCTCTCTGGCTCTTTGTTTAGTATGTTTCCTCTTTACTATATTTAATTAATTTAACGACTACTTGAGAAGTTAGCAAGTGACATGTGGAGACGCTGTGTGGTGAAGTTTTCGGTGGTATGTTCGGGCAGGGGGAAGCGCGGTTTGTGGGTTGCTTAGGGGTCAGTGGAGGGGCGGCATTATGACATGAAAAACTCATTAAAATGTTTACAGCAAAGTAAAATCAACAAATAAATAAACAAACAAAAGCCTCAATACGCAACTTGCGACTGGCAAACAAATAGCACAACAGCAACAACAATAACAACTAAAGCAACTAAAACATAAAACGATGAAATTGTTGTTTTTTTTTTACTTAAATGCAATTGACTTTTTCTAATAGAGATATCTCTGCCTTTTGTTAAATGAAGTTTTTTTTTATTTGGCTAAAATGTAGCTCTAAAATTAGTTTGATGCTATTGAAGTTAGATAAAGTCATAAAACTCGCAATTTTTTAAAGGTATTTAAAGTTTAAATCACCTTTTCTTTAGCACAAAAATAGCTTAATTTGATTTAGAACTAAAATATTGTACTTAAATAGTTCGCTATGTGTAAAACAAATCAAGTTCTAATATTTGCAACATTTTGTGACAAAAAAAGAAATGAGTTCTTTTATTAGATGCAAAATGTATTTGCAGTCAGTTGAATGCAAATTAAAGTATCTACATTTAGTTAACTAAATAAATTTGTAAATTTTTTTATTGTTTGCTCACACAGTTATTTAGATGCAAATTGTATCTGCATTTAGTCAACTGCCATTGAAAGAAATACAAATGTATCTATAACTCATTTTTAATTTATATTTATGATTTTTCAATCCTTTTTTGTTGTCTAGTTGGGTTTTTTTTTTTTTTTTTTTGTGTTAGTGTTAGTTTTTGCGGTCAATTTTTGTTATTGGTTACACGCATTTTGTCAGGAAATTTTACAAAATTTATAGATTTTTGTCACATTTTTTAATGACACTTTTCATTGGTGTAGCCCGCGGTGAAGGAAGGGGACGGGCGTGTGATGTGTATTTTAAAAATTTATCAACTAATTTTTGGGCAAAATGCATTTCTATGGCAAACTTATTTTGTCTAAAAGAAATATTTGTGAAATATTTATTTAACGCAATGAAATAAATAAATTTGTGAACTTAAATTGCACAACATTAAAATGTCATTCAACTGTTTAATTAGCTTTTGCTTTAGCTTGCTTGCCATATCTACTCCCTCCCTCTCTTCCTTCCATCTCTCTTTCTATGTATGTATTTATAAATAAATACAGCTATAATTTAAAGTTAATTTAGACGAGTGTAACAACAATCACACAATAGAGGCTAAGGGTTTTGCCTTTTTATTCTGTTTTTGTTGCTAGATTCTGATACTGCGATTATCTCAGAAACATTCAGAAAAGGTTAATAACTTTTTAATTTGTATATTTTATGACTTTCACATTTAGATATCAACCAAAATATTAATCTGCAATCTTAGTGATTTATTATAAAGAATTTTCTAAATAGATTTTTCATGACCCAAATCTAGCTGAAGTTCCTAAAATTTTATTAGGGTTTTTATCAATTAAATTTATACAATTTCATTTTATTTTTTAACCAATCAGATTATCGGCCTTTTAGATTTTAAAATTCATTACTAAACATTTTAAAAACTGTAGCGAATGCCACTTTAAATTGGTCAAGAATGGTTTTCTTCCTTTCAAAAATCTCTTCGAAATATTTTACTAGCATTAAAATAACATTATTGGTTTAGTGAAGAAACAAAAATCAAATTAAAATAAAGTTGATGAAAAGGAAAGTCGAAGACATTAATAAAACCTTTTTTAAAAATCCCGATTTAGTGTACAAAAAGATAAAAAAAAAAACAAAAGTCAAAAATTGCACCAGTTTTTAAAAAACCAAAAAGGAAAAACATTTTGTTGGCCTGGATAAATCAATAGCATTGAATCAATAGAATTTAAGCGATTAGAAATATATTTTCTTATAAAATTCTATAAATAGTTTCCAAACTGTCATCCTTTAGTTGAATTTCAATTCTGCCATCAAAACAATATTGTTAAATGTTTATAGTACTATAGAATAAATTTAAATAAAATATAAAAATATTCCCTAAAACTTTACTTGAAGTCTAGAAGACCTTAAATGAATTCTGAACTCACTTTGTAAATGTAAACAGTATTTAAAATTCTTTTGTTTAAATTACATAAGGAAATTTTTAATTCTCTTGTAATTTTTGCTATACATACATGATAAATAAAAATTCAAGGTAAATTTTTAAGATCTGACTATACAAAACAATAAAAACCTTCATCACAAATGCACTTGACCAAAAGTCACGACATTTAAGGCATTAAAGCCTTGATGCAAAAATATATTTGCAATGAACTTTGATCTATATGCAATAACTACCTATATACATATATATATATATGTATATATTTATAATATATTCTTTAATGCAATCACTGGACCAAAGATCCGTACAACTAACTAATCTAGATCAAATTGTTAATCGCACAAATTTTTATTAGTTTTTAATGTCGAAAATGTATGCGTTTATTTTTTTGTGAAAGTAAGCAGTGTGATTTTATTATAATTTTTTTTAAGTTTAATGACAGTTTAATTTGCAACATATATAGGTATCTAAATAAATATACCGTAGAGTATATAATTTTGTTATTTTTGTTTATTTGGGTGAATTGCGACAATAGCCATAAATAAGTCATTAACTCGTTTAAATAGCTTTATTAGTGGTTAAACGATATCATGACAACGATTTGGTTGGAAAAGTTGTACGCGGTTAATCAGTAAATGGCTTTGCTTTTGGCTATTCAAGTGAATGGCAATGATTTGATTCGAATTGCATTTGGCCTAATCTAAATGAGCGCCGCTCTTTAAAATCTTTTGTATTTAAGATAGATTCTAATACTTACTTATCACATCGTGTCCATGCAAATCCAACTCAAGGTGATGATTCATCACCAGCGATGGCTGTAATCCAGTTTGATTGTGATTGTGCAATGGTAGCTGGTGAGCCAAATGGCCACCAATCTCTGCCATTACCATATATTTGGCTTACAAAACCCACTGGCAAAACCACCGAAACCACTCGGGGGGGGATGTGTACGAAGAAATCGCACTCGTTGTGGGGCGGGGGGGAGTAGGCGGTTATTATAAACGATATATGAAAAATTATGGAAAAGAAAAACTCAAAATTCACGTTGCCTTGTCGTTTTGTTGAGCATTGAGCAAAGATTTCTTTTCCGTTTTTTCTTTACTTTTTCTCTTTAATTCGATATTATTTTGTAATTTTTGGATTTTCCAATTTCTGGGCAACTTTATTTCTTTTAGATTTCTTTTTGATCGGTTTAAGGCACTACATATATACATAAAAGCATATATTTAAGTTTAGTTTAACCACACAATGCACACAATGGGAAAGAGACACTAATCCCGAGGAAAACAGGTAGAAAAGAGAATTGTTTCGTATCCAAGAAATGAAAGGCGACGGCTTTTGTTAGCTGACACGAAATTCCCGACGACGAATTGCGGATTTACGATAGATATATATGTATATATATTTTGCGGGTGGAATTTTGTTGTTTGTATTTTGTATTGTGGTTGTTGTTGTTATTGTTGTTGTTGTTGCCGACAACGACTACGACGACGACGATGCGATGACGACTAGTATGCACAACAGCAACAACAACGATATTATCATTAGCAGCAGCAGCAGCAGCAGCAGCGATGTTAAAGCCAGAAACAGACAACGCGCTTAGTACGTACGATGCTAACGGCGCAGAGTTTGCTGAACGACTAAACCGGTCGCATATTCAGTTGGTCGCTCGGGCACCACCAACACCAACACCACCACCACCACCAAAATAGCAACACCATCACACCGCCACAACTACGACGATGGGTGTGTGTGTGTGCGTCGCTGTCGACGTCAAGCCACCCCGATAGAGTACTTACAGAGTAAACCATGTGTTAGAGTAGTAAGACTATATTGGACTTTGAATGCTGCTGCTGCTGTGCATTGTGACATACCTCCTGCAACCGGTTTACTCTTGCTGGCAGATCTTCGGGCAACAGCAGCGGCTGCGGCGGCGGCAGCGGCAGCAGCAGGAACAGGTGTTTCTCTGCCCTGCTCTGGCATTAATTCTTTTGGCCTCTCTTGTGTGCGCTCTCTCACTTGCTCCTCCATGCCCGTGCTCTCAAAGATTTCTAAATGGCGTCCAAGCGGGCCAATCGGTTGGAGCCAGTGCGCATGAACGACGACGTCGCTTTGGAAATTGCATTCACAATCCACACGCAGCAGCAGGCGGCAGGCGGCAGGCAGCAGGCAATGGAGGCAGTCAGCTGCCCCTCCCTTAAGGCGGCTTACTATTGCTATTGCTGCTCCTCCCCGAAGCCCCATTGCCACTTCATCTCCTCCGCCTCCTGCCTCGTCATATTGTCAGTTTTTGGTGCCTTTGTTTTGCCAATTTCGCTTTTGGTTTTCGAAGTTTGTACTACAAAATGGTTGCACTTGTAAGCAAATGCCGATTGGAGGAGTTAGAGAAGTTCTACCAAAGAGGAGCAAAAAGGCGACGACGGTTGGATGAGAGGGTGAGGGTGATGATGTGGGAGGGGCTGCAACAGCAGCTGCAATTGTTGGCTATGTAATGCGCTTGTCGAACTTTTCGGTAGCCGCACCTTGTCTTGACTTGGGTTCTGTGGTCTGGCCTCGTCTCGTTGAGACGATACAGACGTTCTGTGTGGAATTCTAACTGTGGTTCTGACTGCGGCTAACATCATAATAATTATTGATCTTTTGATTTTGTCTTTTGGGTTTCCTCTCCTACCCGCTTCCTTCCTTGCCTCCTTCTTTCTAACTACATATGTTTCATTCTTTCGCTCTTTCATTCTGCCATTTTCTTGTGGTTGTGCCGAAGGGTTTCTGGTTCTGCTGTTGCAATTTTAATGACATTTACCGCCCACTTTGGTAGTGTTTTTTTTCTGTTCTCGTGCCTGTGTTGCGGTTAGCAGTTCGTTGACTTGGCCTGGCACGGCCTGGTCTTTTCTTGTCTTGTCTGGTCTGGCCTGGCACGGCCTGGCCTGGTCTGATGATTTGTTGGCAGTTGCCAGTTTGGTTTTTGCCTCAGCTCTGAGGTCTCCCCAGTTGCCATTATTTTTACCATTTTTATTTGACGCTGCTTCCGTTGGCGTTGCCTTTTGCTGATGGAACCAGAAAGGGGATTTGGGGAGGGGATTTCGGTTCGGTCTCTTTACTGACGACGGGCGCGTCATGTTGTAATCAAGGTCATCAGCTTCCACCCCTTGGCCCTACACGCTCTCTCTCTCTCTCGCACTCCCGCCCTTCTGAGCCTGTGAGTGTCTCAGTTTTAGTCAGACGCCAACATTAGTACATACTTGTTACACTCACCCACCACCACCACCACCACCACCACCCCCGTCCCCAGCACAACACCCACCACACTTCATACCCCTCTGCTGTTAAAGCTTTCGCGCCATCTCCTTCACACACTCAGCTGGCCACTAAAAACAGCTGACTGATGTCTGTTGTTGCTTACACCAGTGTGTGCCAGTCTGTGTGTGTGTGTGTGTGTGTGTGCTTTGGGAGGGTTGGCGAGGTATTTCAAAATTTAATTAGGTCCCGTCCATTAATTGGGTTAATTGAAATGCCGGTAAAAGTCGGTGGCGGCGCTTACGAATTAGGACATGTCACTCAAGTTGCAAGAGTGAAATGAACGGGAATCCAACTACATGCAACTTGTTGGTCGATTTGGTTGAACCACTGGAATACTCGGATGAATGGTCATTTGCCGTTTACAAGGGGGCAAGGGAAATTACCACCACCTACTCCGGCTCCTTCTGCTTCTCCTCCTAACTATTGTTTAATGGTATCTGAAAGACTCCAATAGAATTTTCAAATTTATACATTAAAAATTGCTTTTGACCAAACTAAATATTTTTAAAAATATTGCACTATTATTATTTGATTTGAGGCAGAGAAAGAGACAAAAATCACATTTGAAGACTTCTAATCATAAAAAGTATTTTGTGTGTTAAAAAATCGAAACTCCATAGATAAAAATTCGAATATTTTCTTCTTCAACTTTAAGCAAATAGTTGGTTGTTGATTTTTGAATAATATTGTAAGTTCCCCTTATGTAAGTTCTTTTAGTTGGAATCTCAAAATACTTTTCAGCACATTTTAATTCACCTTATGTCAAATATAGAAAATATAGTTACAATTAATTACCGAATATTTCCTTTAACTTCATTTTTGAAGTCTAACTAATCCAATTCACTAACTAGCTTCATATCACCTTATTTTTTTTTCGATTTTCTTGTCATAAATCCTATCCAATTTGCCCATCTACCGAACCTAATCAAAGTTTAAACATTTTTATTGACCCAAGCGCAAACTCATTTATTTATAAATTTAGCATAACAAAAAGACATTTTTACCATCTACAACTTAAGTAAGTCTTTTAATTTGAATTTAAAATTGCGTTGTCATTGTTTCTTTTTTACTCATTTTCGATATAACATTTTTCATTATGTGCAGATGAAAGTAAACATAAACATTTCATTAACGTTTTTTAATTATTTTTTTCTCGGCCAATTTGGCTTTAAAAAGAAAAAGACAATACTGATATGAATGACTGACTAAGACATTAATTTGTTTGTTGGACTTTTATTTTTCTTGCTTGGCATCCAACCTTGTTGAGTTTTTAATATGTTATCATTCAAACATTGATCAGTAAGGATTTCAGAAATAAATTACTTTGGTCTTTTTAGGAAACTAACCTTTAAGTATACAAATTTAAATTAAAACGAAGCTAACTTTGGCTGCGCCGAAATTCATTTATGCTTTTAGAGCGTAACATTATTAAATCTTTGATTTTCAACAAATATCCTTAAATAGCTTTCGTTTTCTAAATATTTTTGCTATTTCATTTGCCTTTTGACTTAATAAAATAGGCCTTTCGATTATTCTTTCCTATTTCTATTGCAGATATATGTATGTTATCCTGTCCGATCCAACAAATCGTCAAGCTTGCTCTCAATTAGGTAAAAAAAAGCATAATAATCTAATTAAGTGGGTTAACTCTCACAGACGATAAACGATCATGGCTATATCAAGAATATATATAGTTTATATATGGGGCATTGTGCATTACATAAATTTGACTTATATTTAGTTTATCCCCATTGTACACTACAAGAATTTGAGTAAAAATTAGAATACACTCTACAAGGCTATAAAAAGATTTAAAAAAAAAACTAAGCTAACTTTATAAAATGTAAAAAATTCTTAATTTTAACTTATTACGCGCAGCCATTAGAATTTAGTTTGCAAATTTAATTAAACACTCTTATAAAACTATGATATTTATACCTTACCTTTAGGTATATTTTAAATTCCTCAAAACATAAGCTTTTTAATTGCCTTGTAAAAACGAAAAGATATTCAGTTGAACTTCATTTTTAGCTCAAATGATAAAATGTTTTGATAAAACTGTTATTAGCCCTTGGTTATTTATAAAAAGCATTCACATTATTAGAAAAGATAATTGTTAAACTTTATAGACCCAATTTTTCATTTTCCCTGCATGGAGGTGGACAGATATTAGTTGGTTTTCAAACTTTCCCGCTCTACTCATTATATTTATATCTAAAGGTCTGCATCTTTAAATGCCATTACATTATGGGGCTTTTTTATCCACTTTGGTATTGGAAAATATTCGAGCATTTTGGTATAGTTAATTACATTACTAATTATAGCATTAATCAAGTCAAAGGTTTCGGATTTCATTTGTCAAATATGTGAATGCCTCCTCTCACTTTCATAAGAGATTTGCGCCTTCTACGGTTTATCACCTGATGGCCTCCAATACGAAATTGAAAACTAGTTTTTTTTTCCTATCTTGTTTTTGGAAATTTTTTATTCTATTGCTAAGCGAAAACGAATGCAAAATTTACATAAGTTGAAATCGATGACGATTGAGGTCCATTGAGTGTTTAGTGGATGCCTTTTTCCATCTCTTTCTCTTCCTCTCTATCTCTCTCTCTCAGTTTAAGCAAATAGAGGTTGGAAAGAAACACCTACATAAACAGTAAGAAAATGTGAAAAAAGAGATACAGGAAAAGTAGGATATTTGCATTCGGTTGTGTGTGTGTGTGTGTGTGTGTGTGTGTGTGTGTTCCTGGCTTGTGGCTCATTTAATTTTCGCACATGGCGGATCAGACGGAAGGAGCTACCGAAGCAGAAGCAACAGCAGCTGTAAAAATGTTTAGCAAAATTTTAGCCAGGCAACATGTAGATTTGCGGTTAGAGATGGAAGTAGGAGAATATCTAACTGGCCTAGGCCCAAAACTGAAATCTAATTTTCAATGTCTGGCTTCTGGGCCATCCACCTGGCACCTGGGCCCCCAAAAATAATGGGGGTTAGGGGTTTTTCATGCCTGTTTCCTTTCTACTTCTCTGTCTCACTCTCTGTGTCTTTTCTTTCCTGTGGCATGACATAGCAGTTTATTTATTGTGTGAGGTTGTCGATGTATTTATGCAACGGTCTGGCCTGGTTTGTATGTCAGTGCGACGCACGTAAAGCAGTCGTAGACCGCCTCCGCCTTGCCGGCCCCTCTGCCCTGTTGACTCCACCACCTTTTTTCCATGGCCCATTCGCATGAGCAACACAACACAACACAACAGAGAGAAACACACAACAAAGTCCAGGAGTTGACTTTTATAGAGTCGCATGCACAATAAAGAAGTCTATTATCCTTTTGCCCAACGTCGACTCGGTTGCCTCTCGTTGTTGTTGTTGTTGTTGTTGTTGTTGTTGTTGCTGTTATTGTTGCTGTTGCGACGTTTGGGATCGATATCCATTAGGAAAATTAAAATTGTGGCAGAGGCAATGAACGTAAAAAGCGGAAGCAGCCAGTCAGTCACTCAGTTAGTTAGTTAGTGAGGCCAAAGGCAAAAACCGAAAGGCCGTCGCCGCTGCCGTTGCCTTTGCCTTTGCTTTGCCGTCTACTGTAAAAGTCAGAGGCAAAAAAAAAAGAAGCAAACTGTAGCTTCTCAGCGTCATTCATTCTGTTCTTTTCGGCTTGTATTTATGTGTATATATGACAGCAGCAGGTTCAGGTTGAATTTTCCAATGGCTCCGACCGCCATTTGTCGCCATATGTCTTTGACTTTGGGTGCTGCCACTTCCGTTTCCGCTTGGCTATAGTAGAGTATCAGTGTGTGTGTGACAGAAAGACTTTACACATACATCACGATTGTGATAAAGAAAATCCATGTCGAGCTTAAGTTGAAAATATATTTTTGAGCGAAAGCTAAAAACATTCTCCAAGAGGATTAAGTTATAAACGAAAGTACTATTATGTGGCTATTGAAAAGGTTCAGACGCAATACATATTTCTAAGATTCTTAATGTTAAGAAAATATTAATGTACTTAGCAAGAGCTGTAAGGAAACCCCTATTAAAGTATTTCTTAAGTCTTTGGAATACTTGAGTTTTAACTAAAAATAATTACATTTAATTGCCAATACTTTTTATGTTGCTTAAAGTGTTGCTTTTATATAAAAAAAAAGGAAACAAACATCAAAGAGTTTTTCTAAATTCTAGTAAAATGTGATTCCTTGTTGGATTTTTGAAATTATTATAAATAATTGCAGATGAATTCAACAACTTAGCCAGAAATGGGCAGGGTATGGCACCTAACCCAATTTATGACATTGTATTAAATTTTGTTTGTTTTTAATAATAATTTTATTTGGGACAATTCATTTAAAGATAAAGTCCTACTTGGTTTTTGTTTGAATTCAAATAAATATATATTCATAAAAGTTAAAAATTAATAATAATAATGAAAAACGTCCTTGTTAAGATCATTAAAAAATCTTGATTAAGCATGAGAATTTTAGAATCTTTATTGCTTGATGTACATTTTAATTTCATAAAAAATTTGCTACTTATAAAATTGAATTAAAGGAAGTAACAAAAATTTAAATAAGACTCTTTAGAGTATCCAAAAGCCTCCCTTTACTTCTAGAGGAATAAGCCTTATAATGAAGAGTTTTCAACTATATTTTACATTTTTCGATGAATTTAATCGGGAGTTAATGGTCAAAATACTGAAAGGGATTAGGTATTAAGAGACAAAGCCATTATTTTTTTAGATCTAAATAATTAAATATAATTCTATCAATAGAAGGTATTGAAAAATCATTTACTCTAAAATCAAATGTCATTTTTCTCAAACCTTTTTCATCACTTGATATTCATTAAATTGGATTTGCAATTGTAAAATGAAATAGGGAAGAGTATTTACCACTTCGTTTATTATTAAATGGAGGGAGAAAAACTCTAGGTTTTCCTTCCTGTAGACATTGTTGATTTTGAATTAAATATCCCAAGTAGGAGAGGAGACGACAACACGCCCACATGAGTTATATAGAGAGTTTGTATGTATATGTAGCTGGGGCTATTGTTATTTCTGTTCTTGTTTTTGTAGATTGTTGTTTGTGCTATTTTATTTGTCTGCCATTTTGCAGCTGTCATTGTCATTGTTGTTGTTTTTTTTTTGTTTTCTGTTTGGCATGCGCGACATTTTCATTGTTAACGCTTTTGTTGTTATAGTTTCCCGATTGTTGTTGCAGCCACATCAGCAACAGCAACAGCAACAATGACAACAGCAGTGGCAGTGCCTCATCTGTCATTCAAAGTCACAGCAGCATGCAATTTTTCTGTTTTCTGTTATCATGACTTTTTCAATTCCAATTTTTGGCAACATCCGCAGCATTTACACTACCCCCCTACCCCCCACTAGCCTTCTACTCTGGCTAGGAAGGCCCCATTCGTGGCAACGCCCCTGCCTCTTTTATCGACCACATCGATGACATCGTTGCACATGTTTTTGAATTTCAATTTGATTGGAAATATATTTCATTCGAATTGCTCTGTGCGTCAGAATTTTAAATATGCAAAAACCAAATGGCAACAAATGCAACAACAACAACAACATGCAACAAATGCAACGCAGTCAAACGTCAGTCAAGCGCGGCCTGTCGAGCTTTTGGCCTGCAGTTTGTTAAATGTTTAAGCAGAGGGTTTAGTTTTTGTTGCCGCTGCAGTTGAAGAGGATTTGCTGTAGCCTCCCACAACCCCCACACCAGCACACACACCTACATACATACACCCAACACACACATTGGCATAACCAAAGTTATTTGTATGGAGCCCGAGTAAGCTGCTTCAGTGGCAGCAACCTTAGCCTAGCTCGTTGAATTTTTATAACGTGGCCAACATACAACATACATATATACATATGTATTCACACATATACAGAGAGTGTACACATGTTGGATATGTGTGTATGTGTGTGTGCATGCGAGGGTTGCTATCAGAGAAGTCTACGCTTAAATGTAGGCAATGTTTTATTGTACACTTGTTATGTAGGTCTACGAAAAGCAGTAACTTTTGAATATATTTTTTCTGTTTCGGATATGTTTGAATTGGATATTTTTAATATAATAACCTCTTCATCACTTTACTAGGATCTTTTTCATTTAAGTAACTTGCACTTAAATAAAAGTATCGATTACATAAACTATATTCTATCATTTAGCTTTTTATAGAAACAAAGCAATAAAATATCATGTAAGATATACAAATCAAATTTAAATAGTAGGCTTCGATTATAATTTGTTAAACTATTTAAAGTATTTAACTATCATTCATTTGTATATTATACGAAATTTAGAAAAAATTTTTCACCCAAGATAAAAATAATATCATTTTCTACCTTTGTATGTGTGTTTATATACTCTATCCATTGTCTACTACATTATGTGGTATAAAATTGTATTTTATTCAAAATTTCAGTTAAAATCTTTAAAAGTACTTCAGATGAGTTACTTGATGAACTCTATGAAAATTATTTTTCATAGTCACAGCATTAAAACTAATTATAATAGTAATCTAGAATATTTTCTTCAAATTTTCTTATTAAATTGTTTGTATGGTATTTATGTAAATTAAGGCTATACTAATTAATGCTTACTAAATGGCTTTTGAGGTTATATTTTAAGATTTCGTTTACACTCTGTAAATGCAAATTTACATCGAATTTGTAATTACCAATTAGTGCCTCCCATTTTTTTTGGTCCTGATTTTGCTAAGTTATATTTACTAAAATAACCCTCGCATAATTTGTTGGTAAATTCCTTATATTTTATACATACACACATATGTATGTATTTATGTATGCATATGAGTAGGAACCGCCTCCATATACCCCACATCAGTTCACTGGAGCATAATTTTTGCGGTTCCTTTTAAGTTTGCATATCAATCGAAAATTTATATGACGGTAGAGCTTCCCGCACAAAACTCAGTCAGCAACAACAACAACAACAGGAACAGCAGCAGCCGCAATGCAAATACCAAAAATATGTGTGTGGGTGAATATACGTATGTGTGTGTGTGAATATATCTGTGTGCGCGCGCATACATTTGCAAATGTTTTTATATGCAAATCCACCAAAAGCAGGCAACACAAATAGGATGTGGAAGCAGTCGAGTAACAGTAGCAGAAGAAGAAGAAGAAATAATAATAGTATAGAAGCAGAGAAGAGTGGGGTAGGGGGAGGTGAGGGCAGGCAGCACCCACATAGACATAAAAGTGGGCAGGCAACACAAATTTTTCTACCTTTAAGGCTACAATCTACAAATATATATTCATTTCTATGTGTGTGTGAGTCTACATGTACTTATTTGTGTGTGTGTGTGTGTGTGTACAATTCATATTAAAAATGGCGGCACGGGCTCTGGCTTCGGTCGTCAGGGGCAAAACGCATAACAAGTAAAGAGTTAAAAACAACCCGCAACCTTTTCTCTCCTCCCTTCCAACCCCCGCCCATCAAAATCCGCCCACTTTCGGGTGGCCACCTGCCCAATGCACTTGCTACCCTTTAGCTGGCGGCACCTGTTTCAACTAAAGCCTTGTATGTGTGTGTGTGTGCGACAATTCTTAAGGGAAAATTTATGCAGAGTAAAAACTGCTTCAAGAGGTGTGCGGGGAATGGTATTCGAGGCAAAAATGGTGAACAAAAGTGCGCAGCACAAACAACAACAAACACAATGAGCAAGTTGGGAATGGCTTAGCCTAAAATTAAATTTAATATCGACGACCAGTGGATGCTCTTTAACCGATTAGCTAAAACAATAAACTTAGATATTTTTACTAAGCAGGTTGTTCTTAAAAGTAAGTACATAATTTGAATCTCTTTTTAGCACACTTTACTCTATGAAAAGAGAATATATTCATTTTGAAATTGACATTATGAATAATCAAAAATAATTTTTAGCAAAAGATACAAATACAGAAAAGTTTTATGAGTAAATTGTCTATAATTTTAATTGAAACAAATTCGAATGATACGTTTAAAACTATTGTATATTAATTTGATATTTATAATATCAAGTTTAAGCCTAGTCGATTAAGTAGGATTAGGATTTTAAAATTAAACTGAATATTTAAAAAATTTACTTAATCTTTGACCCAAAATAGTTCTAAAATTTTAATAATTTTCTAAAAAAAAATACTACAAAACTTTCATAAACTTATTAATTGAACGTTGGTAAAGAATATTTTAGAAGACATTTCAAATATATTAAATTAGCAATTGTTTAAAGAAATATTTTACAGTTAACTGTAAAATAATTTTAAAATTATGCTCAGAATACAATCATGGAGTGTATATATGAATTTTATTGAGTTGGAAATTAAAAATAATTGGTTAGAAATGAATTATGTAGGGTAAAAATCAACTAATAATATTTAATTTTATACAGAAATTACATTTTCAGACATAGTATAAATATTGAATTTACACATCTAAGAAAACTTTATTTAAAGAATCAGCATAATTAGAATTTAATAAGTCATATTATATTAATTCTTTGTACCTTCTGATTTGAAAATCTCTTGGATAACGAAAAGTCACTAAACTGAAATTACAGGCAATTTTAATTTGTTAAAGAGCCTAGATTTTCTATATACCCCGATTTTTAAGCACATTTTTATGAGTGAGGAAGAGTATCGACCGAAAGCAACGGCAACTACAAAACAAAAAAAAAACAAAAAATGGTTAAGCAAAAAAAGTTTCTAGGAAGAAAGGTGTTGGGTGGTTTAAAGAGGAAAGCTAGGTAAGGAGCCAAACAGCTCGGTAAAATTGAGCTGAGGTATGAGTAGGAAGGAGTATGCAGATGCTGATGATGATGACTGGAGGCAGACTTAGGTGGAGCAATAATAAAACATAATGCCAAAGATAAACCGTTTCGGCTTTTGCCTTCAGGCTCAAGGTTTAAGCTTAGTCCTACCGACTAGATGAAGAACCCTTTCATTTGGTTGAGTTGAGGAGTCAACCCTTTGACATATGTCCAATATTATCTCTATGCCGATGTCGATGCCATATTGTCATTAAGTTTAATGCATAAAGCAAATGTAACAATTCGGTGAAATTTACTGGAAGTAAAAAAAAAAAACAAATTGAAACGGAAAAAAATCTCCTTTGATCGGGGGTTGCCACGGGACTGAGTAATTGCAGGACTAACCGACTGACTGACTGACTGACGAATGGCAACGCCCACATTTTGTTCGAATTGGCGCCTAATCAAGCGGAAGATTTGAATGAGCGAACTCTCAACACCCACAAAATGGAATGGCAGGAAGGACTCGAGTGTGGAAGGACCACATCATCGTCAAGTTCTGCCATCTAAGTGTTGTCATTTTGGTGGCAATAAAAATATATTTTTGACAACCACATAAAAAAAACCCATACATACATAGAAGTCCGATCAAGTTATGCTTGAGCGAGTCTATGTTGTATAGGAGGGTAGGTGGAGCTTTGGGGCGTGGTTCGACCACGGCTGTTGTGATTTCTGGAGAGCCGGTCAAGTGTGCCAAACGCAGAGAGATTTCCACTTGGCTAGGCTTAGCTGGGCTGTGACTTGGACTCGGCCTCGTTGTGTTATGACTTCTGACCATTGATTGTGGGCCATAAATCAAGCAGACAAACTGACAGGCCAAACACACACACACACACACACACACACACACCCACACACATGAGTAAAAGCCAAAAAGAAAATCCTTTACGTTTCCTTCTTCTGTTAAGTAAGTAACCTGCGTCTCATTCATTAGCAGACAGAAACAGGGCACGTGGCCATATACATACATATGCCTAGAAGGATTTAAGCCAGTGAAAGTTTATACACTTTTAATTAGCGCTAATGATGAAAGACAAGACATGCTGATGCTGTGTGTATGTACATACATACACTCGTACTCGTTCAATATACAATATATTGACTTACAGCCTTAAAAGCCTTCAAGCAAAATGCGCAAATTTATTGTAGGCAATAATCCTTAAAGTTTAAGTTACATTCCACAGATAAGCGTTGAAACAGGAACGAAACGGAACCGACCGACTGACTCTTGTTGGAAAAATACCTTCATAAAAACCTTTGCAGACCAGCCAACGGACAGTCGGTCGGTCGATTGTTCGGTCAGTCTGTCGAATGGACGCCCGCTTAATTGTCTTTTGGGTTTTGTATTTCTCTTTTTATTGTTCTCGGCATTGTGAGTCAGCGTGTTTCGATCTTTTGGCCAGTTCAGGCCAGCTCCGGTCTGCTCTGGTCTGGTCTGGTCTGGTCTGGCCTGGTGTGTGTGTGTATCTGTGTCTGTTTGTGGTGTTATCAGTGCAGGTTTAACCGAACCTATAAACAACCGCGCGGAATGCCATGCATAAATGTCCCCAAATTAGATAAACATGGCGCCAATGCAATCGTCCACGAAGCAGCACGCACAACAAAGACAAAAAAAAAAAAAAAAAAAAAAAAAAAAAACGGAGCACAAAGACAACAATTTGAATCTCCTCCAGCTGCTGGCCAGTTCGTTCGGTTTGGGTCGCCATTTCCAAGGCGTGTTTCAGTTTTTTTTTTTTTTTTTTTTTGGTTTTGTGGCTTTATCTTAATACCTTTCCTAATTTCTGACTCTTGGCGGCCTGGCGCTCATTTGAATAGATCAGAGGACTGGAAATAGTGATCCAGGTTTTTCCTCTTTCTCTCTCAGTCTCTCTTTGCTTAATTTTCCTTTTGCTGGTTGTACTTACTTGTCTTGGCCTAATCTATGAACAAATTTTCGTTTTGATAAGAAGACCAATGTCAAGAAGCGGCAGCGGTGTCTCTTGGCGGCTAGTCCCAGACAAGGCCCAAAAACATAAAGAAAGAGACGAACTTTGTTTTTTTTTTTTCATTGTTTTTATGCTTGGCCTATACAATAAGTCATTTGTTAAGATGTTCAATTCCCAAGCAGGCCCAGATGACACAAATGACAGATGTGCATATGTCTAGATAGATAAAAAGGCAAATTAGTTGATTTTGAAAATATATTCTGAATATATTTACAAATGGTTAATCAACATTTATAATCATAATGCTGGTTTGGTACTAATTTAAAACTTGTTTCATTTATTTAAAAAAAAAATACAAATTTTAAAAAAACAACATGCATTTGAATTTTGTCACAGAAAGTGATAGTTAGCTAAAGTATATTTTACCATATTAAATAAGAAACCATTCAAGTGATTTATACTAACGAATGATAATCATTTTCTTATATTTAAAACAATCAACTAAATAAGTCGCAGTTTTAGAGTTTATTCCGCTTAACCTTTGCAAATGTATTTACAATTGGGACGATTCCAGGCTCTTTTAATATAGATTAGAATCTAGCTTAGATTCTCTTAATGTAAATTAAAAATCCTTTTCTTGCTTACAGAAATGTATTTTCTTTATGTCTTTTCCTGAAATTTGTTTTCAAAGCTATCTAATCAGAGATTTTTTATTGGCTTTTTCAAATATGGTTTATAATATTACATTTCTTTCTAAAAGTTATAATCTACAGCGGAAAATTACTTATACAAAAAGGGAAAAAATATAAATGAAAATTTAGTTAGATTTGAACACGGCTTTGGTTTATTGCAAACGTTTTTAGGTAAATTGTTTTAAAGCTCTTTGAATTTTAAAAATTTCGTTTCTCGATCTTAATTTGTTAAAGGCATTTCAATATAAACTACAAATTTTTAACTGACTTGAACCAAGCAATTTTTTTATATTTATTAAATTATTAACGTATAAATATCATATAAATATCAGATCTTATTTTATATCCTTGCAAAAAGGGTATATTAATTTTGGTTAGAAGTATGCAACGCTTAGAAGGGAGCATCTCCGACCATGTAATGTATATATATTCTTGATCAGCAGGACGACACGAGTTAAAATAGACATGTCCGTCTCTCCGTCCGTCCGTCTGGATCCACACGAACTCCTTCTAGACCGTTAGAGCTATACTGCACAGTTTGTATATCTCGAATTCAGTCGGATCGGACCACTATAACGTATAGCTCTCATACAAACAACGAAATCATGAATTGTGACTTTTCTGAGCTATTGTCATTAAATTTAATATTTGTTAGTTTAAAATATCTCCAAATGACTGTGCCGAATTTGATACAGAGCGGGTGAATATATCAGATAGCTCCCATAGGCACGATCGGTCGAAAAAAGTGACTTTTATCAATAACTTTGTTACTTTTAACTAGACCGTAATAAAAGCTAATATTTGTCAGTTTAATATACTTGCTGATAACTATGGCGAAATTTTTTAAATTTGGATAACTATATTATATATCTGTCATATACGTTAAAATGGCATGCTACATGTGCCGCATTGTGTTCTTTCGCTTACTTTAGACAAAAACTTTTTCACGTAGATGGATTTACGTAAAGTAGCAACAAAAATTGCAAGGGTATACAAACTTCGGCGCGGTCGAAGTTAGCCCCGCCTTCTGGATTATCAATAATAAAGGTTAGGCCTACTAACGCCTTTAAAATTATTTTTAAATAGCTTCTAGAGGATGATATGACTTATTATTAAAAAAAAAAACAATCTTTTCTTTCCCCGGAAGACTCTTCGGTTAAGAATTTTTCCTCTCTTCTTAAGTTTGTCATTAATCAATCTTTAAGTCCTGTAATGATAAAAATATTTATATAACTTAAAGTAACACTTTTCCAATTATAAATAATAATATACATTTTTAAGTTAGGCTCTTTATAGCCTAGCCGAAAGTACTCTAAAATCTTTAGTTTTCAAAAAGGTTTTCTTTCATATTTTATTATGATTAAAACATTTGGCCTTTAAAATCACCAGAGTCATGTTTACGTGTTAAAATTAACATGGAATATAAGTGCATTAACAGCATCCGATTTAAATTTTGAAACTGGGTTCTAGAATATAATCTTTTGAGTTTTAAATGGTTTCGATTTCTCTAACTTTAACTGCAAACTCTTTTTTTTCTTTTGTTTCGCTTGCCAAATTGTATGATATTTACATGGATGACATTCAATTTGAAGTGTATCAAATATCGCAACATATTTTTCAATACAGATAAAAATCACTTGACTATAGCCTTGAGCGAACTAATAGACAGGCTTACACAAGGGGTTTTATGCCCAGCTCAATGGTTTGTGTCATCGCTGATGATATGTTTGTGCTTACATACCTTTCAATCTAGTCCACTGCTAACCCTGGCCAAGTTCTGTTCGTGCTCTTCTCCATGGGTGTTTTTTTCGTGACATGTGTTCCGGGCTGATAGCGTAACCCCCCAGCCAAAAAAAAAAAAAGAAAAAGAAGCAAAGTATAGTTTCATTCGTAGTACAACTCAATGAGGCTGGCCGCAGTCAACGCGCACCCCTCGTCCCGGCCTAAGAGTCATAAATTTGATTTGGAACTTTGTTAGCGAGAGTGAACGAGCCAAAACACATGAATTGCATTTTCGGCAAAAGGCAAAAGACAAACTCAGACACCCTGAACACGACTGATAGAACACCCCGAAACCGAGTTACTCCAACTACAACAAAAACAAAGAGGCATGGAAACATGGAAAATGCACAAAATATTGCGCGTTAAATTCAATTTTCAAGGCACCCCCCTTTTGGATTTGCTATCGTTGTGGTGGGTGGTTGAGTATGGATTCGAATTGAGTGTCCTTGCGGCTACATGAGCCTTATTAGTTGATTACAGGACGCATTATCGTGATTATCGCGTATGTTCCAAAGAGAGATCCATAAATAAATTTTCGCCAAGGCCTCCATATCGTACAGCGAACCAAAAGGGGTGTGTCCTTGCTAATAGTTTGATTAATGGTCATGCCAGGACATAAAGTGAGCATCCATGGAGAATTTCATATTGAGCCCTATAATCATCAACATAGTCCCTTAGTGTGTGTGTTTGTATTTTGGCTTCACTGTGATTACAGGACGCACTGTCTGAATCAGAGTCCTGCGGTTCGGCCCCCTTTTTGTGGGTTGATTGATAAGATTAGTCAATGTAAATAGATTAAAAGACATGGAAATTATATAGAAAATGTGCAATATGAAACAAATGTTTAGATTTCCAAAGTGACAAATTTTTGTTTTGTTGATGCATTTTGGAGGCGCCTGTAATACGATTCGTATTGTAGCAGCAGCTGACCATTAGATAGGGACTACTCCGACTTCTCGCCTAATATATGTATATAGAGCAGCTGCTTCCCCACCTCTCTCTCTCTCTCGATGGCACACTTTTCAACTCAGTTTCAATTTCAATTTGGGACAATGTTTATTGCCTCTCATCGGCCCAAAAATTTCCACACTTTTGATTTTGTTAAGGATCCTCCAACCACTCCCCCTTCCCCCCAGCATAAAAAAAAAGAACTCCGCTGTACTCAATCAAAGTGCCAACTGATGCTGCCGTTCAACGGAGTCGCGTGTTATCCCTTCAGTTCGTCCCATTTTCAAAAATATCCATATCCATATCCACTCGAAACACACAGTTGCCGTTTTTGTGGTCGAATTTTCGAGTATTTGGGAATGCCCTACGTATGTACGCTATTTTTTTTTTCTCTCTTTTATTGGTTTCTACAAATATTTAATGGATTTCAAGTGGACGCTCTGTTGTTGCCGTTGTCGTTCTCGGTGGCACTTCATAATTTTCTCCTTCCTCGATTTTGTTTCTCCCTCCATGCGATGCGATTCATCAAAAAGGGTTGCCTATTGTGTGTGCCAGTGTGTGTATATGTGTGTGTGTGTGTGTGTGTGTGTGTGTTGATTGTAAGTAAAGTACCATAGAGCTATATGAGTCATGTCAGCTGTAACTGTAAAA
Source organism: Drosophila insularis (assembly GCA_018903935.1). Taxonomy (NCBI): domain Eukaryota; kingdom Metazoa; phylum Arthropoda; class Insecta; order Diptera; family Drosophilidae; genus Drosophila; species Drosophila insularis. The sequence continues at coordinate 3,359,663 of JAEIFP010000666.1, read as the reverse complement.
ACTGAAAACTGCAGAAGCAAAACTAGCAACTAGCAGCTGCTCCTGCCACTCTCGTGTAGTCCATCGAAAGGATTTTCAATACTCACACTACTCCTAAAACTAAGGCTCTATCTAGGATTGAGTAGACTTTAACGAGTGATTAACATTTCATTTATAGAATGTTGGGATCAGTTTTTTTTTTGTTTAAATGTACTATCTTGAAGATTAGTAAGAAAAACCAAATGATTATCACAAATGATACTTTGTAAGAAAATATAATGATACCCTGCTTTGGGAGCGAACTACTTTTTGTTATCTAAAATTTACCTATTTTGAAGTCTACCTTGAAACATAATTAAAACATAATACTAAACTAGAGAGACCAATCAACTTCAGTTAAGTCGATATGTCTATCACCTTCCAAGAGCTTGTCTTAAATGTTTTTTATTATACTCTGCAGGATATAAGTACATACATATGTAGATCTCTGATTTTTATCAAATTTAGCGGATTTCTAACTTATTATGTAGGTATTCTAATTATGAGGTTTTTAGTAAAAGTAAAATAATGTTATAATCAAAATAATTTTTCTTTACGATCCATCGATATAGACCTTTATGATATAGTTGACCGATTTTTAAATTTAAAATAAATTTGACTTTACTTTCTACCTACACTTCGGAACTTAATTAATTTTTATACTTACCTTTCTTGCAATATTGTTAAAATGTCAAATATGGAAATATTTGAATTTGTGAAGCATTTTAAAAATTCGATATTCTCACATGAAGTCACACCTCTTATAAACAAATTCTTAGTTCTTACTGTAGCAAATTTTTAACAATTATTGTATAATTTAAATAATCCAAGAACGTCTGTTCAGTAAACGCCAAGCACATTTTGGTTTTCAGAATCAGTTTTAATCTCAAGACGTAAGTCTATTTCTATTCGAATTTCAAATACGTTTTTTTATGAACTCTGTGAAACTAGTATAGTGGATTGTCAGATTATTAAAAAAATAACTGACTGCTTTGGGCTTTTGAATATATTTATGCAATGCTCTAGTAAAAGAGTAGTAACAAATATAAACAATTGTCTTGAACTATATTTAGATAAAATTGTCTAAACTATTTTAACATACGACCATTTAAATTTAAAAATAGCAATTGGTTCTCACTTTATTAATTGTCTGTAAATTTAACCTTTTGGCAGAAATAAATTAAATTTTTTATCGAACGAGAAGATGAAATGATAAATGCATATTTAAAATCTAAATAATAATAATGAATATAGTTTAACTGAAGGTTAAGTATAAGTTCTAAAGACTATAATTGTTATAGTTGAAATCAATCATTTAAGTACTTTTTCTAAATACTATATCTTTTCAGGAAAAACCTTATTGAAAGAGCATTAAATTTGCCATTAAAGTGTCTTCAACACCAAGGGGATTCTTTCCCTTTCGTTTCCTTTCAATAGCCTTTGTCTGGAAATTTTTGGACTTTGACTAACACGAAGCAGCCCAAAAACTTGAAACTCCACTCGAAATGGGAATCAACTACTTGTATTCTGGAGCGACTTTTGTGGCAGTTAGTATTCAGGGTTTTTTTTTTTTTTTTTTGTTTGTTCTGTTTTTCTCCAACTAGAGGGGTTAGAAAATTTATGATCCTAGTCGAAATGACGACGAACTTTTTGCTGTTTTGTCGAGCCGTCGACAAGCTGGTGCTGGGGTCGTCGGAGTCGACTTGGACTGCGTGTATCATCTGCTTAATCACCAAAATAGCCACCATATGGCACACGAATGCCACGAGTCTAACTAGAGAGCATTGCGAGACTCTGACTAGAGGGAGTTGAGGGTAAGTCAACGATTAGTTGTTGGTCTGCCTTTTTGGACTTCAAAGGAGAGTCTCTTCTATTCTGGCTCTTGGCTTTTTGCACGCACTGTGTGTTTGGGTGTGTGTGTGTAGTTTGTGTGTGCCAATAATTTATTCATATGCGCTTACGAGTCACTAATGTTGCTGCTTCTGCTGCTGTTGCTGTTGCTGCTTATACCACAGACAATTTATGCACGCTTTTGGCTGAAAAGCCGCAATCCTCATGCTCATTTTCTTAACATTTCTTATTTTCTTGGTCTCTATATTTTTTTCGTTTGGTTTGGTGTTGAATTTGTTGGTCTGCGTATGCATTATGACTTTAAGCAGCATTAAAAGTGAAGGGAGAAAATCTTTAAGCAGCTTAAACATAGCGCCGACAAGCAGATAACCAAAGGGAAACTCAAAACTGAAAGCCATCAAAATCAAAATCGAACTCAAACCAATAAATCATAAGAAAGTGAAGCGTCCAAGTGTCGCGACTGCTTCTGCTGCTGCTGCTGCTAATGTGCTTAAGGAGCTGCTTAAGGTTGTCCGCACGTCAGGAATTCGCGTCCCATTTGATAAGACCTAACCTACACTCTACCTGGACAGGAGAAAGAGACGGAGTAGGAGGAGGAGACACACTTCGATTTCGACTGACGACTGTCGACTGTCGAATCGTCCGACGCAATACCAGAAGCCCGAAAAATGAAAATCAATTGCGTATTTATTGGTCACAATCAATGCGGCGCGACAACGCCATTGCCGCCCGTGGGCCAATACGAAACGTAACCAAAGAGGAAGGATGAGGCTCGCCGTGTTTAATGATCGCCCACAGCGTCGTCGTCGTCGTTGTCGTCGTCAACGATGTCGAGTCAACCGCAATAAGCCGCTGGCGTCAGCTGCACCCATTTCATTATGAGCTCATTTTTTGAACGATCGCTCTTGACCATCGTCGTTTCGTCGTTCATATTACCCGATTCCGATCCTTTGGCTTGTCAATTGCGTCATGACTTTGGTATGCCATAGAGACACAAAACGACACTGAGATTTCATTCCTATCTACCTGTTCTTTTTTTTCTTCCTACTTCGTTTTATTTGTTGGGCCTGTCTCTCTATGCGTAATCAGTTATAAATCACTCACTCGTCTAGGAATTCGCTTGCAGAGTGCGACATTTCCTGTTAGTACCAAAAGGGTCGTTAAAAATGTGCCAAAATAGATAGCCATATGAATAACTTTTTCCTCAAAATGTTAATGGATATTATATTAGTCTGTGCTTAAAATTTAATAAAGATTTTTTCTTCAAAGGAATAGTAGTACTTGGTAATTTAAAGACGCTCTGGATTAGTTCAATATTTATTTGTTTAAAATAATATAAATAGGTCAAAGATTTAATTCGTTTTCAAATCTTTAGGTTTTTAGTCAATGCAAAAACTTAAACATTTTGGAATTTAATATTTCAATTGGAAACAAAAACAGGCCTCAAAACTGTTTCTTATATAAGATAAAAATATTAGTACTTAATAGTTCAAATAAATAAATAAATAATAAATAAATAAATTATTCCTTAAAATTAGATAACGATTTCGATATTAGATATCGAAAAATAAGGCTTCTATCTTAACTGTAAGTACTACAATAATTTTAATGAGGCTGCAAGCCATATTTTAAAAAGTTTTAAGTGCATAAATTTGTACTTAATTATTTATAATTAATTTAAAATCTAGATCCTAAGTATTTTAGATAACAACGATGTACTTCGATCTTTTGCAACATTCTTTATTATTTACTTGTATCTACAAGATGCAAACTCACAAATTTGATTGCCATCATCATAATTTTATAATTAAATCTTCAATTATTTAAATGAGAAAAATATTTTTGATCTTTAGAAATTTAGCTCTGGGAAAAAGAAAGTTTTATCCAATTTATTTAGCTTCTGAAATTCACTTATTGTTAGTTTTATGTTTACTATTTCGAAAAAGTCATTTACCATGAGTTGGCAATTCCCAGCATTTGGAATTTCCGGTTTTCCCATGAACATCATCAACCTGTGTGACCCGCTCACTCCACCCAACCAATCAGCATAAATATTTGCCACCGCTGCAAGTGCACCGCATGTGTCCCAGCATAGTTCCTGCCTCCTTACATTGGACCAACCGCACCCCGCTGCTGTTAATGAGTAAATTTTTTGGACTGAGGACAGAGGACAGGAAAATATTAGCCACAAAACACGCCCCGCATAAAAAACTAACGGAAAACGTTGATGATGTACACGACGATGATGAAGTGCCGTGGAAGTGGTGGAATAAATGTTGCACGCGCCCGAACTGAATGGAAGCCATGGACTTTTCATACAGCGTGACAAAAACGTACAATATGGGTAAAAACAATTTCCCAGGCCGCAGGCGAAAGTGTTGAATATAAAAGTCAAAGGATCAACGCCTGCGACAAAAATAAAAAAAACAAGTCCGTTAAAAAAAAAGTGCAAAGGAGTAGGAAGAAAAGGCCAAAGAAGCGTAGCCCGTAAAGGAAGTAGCAACACACGTGCCCCATAATGAAAACGAATGGAACGAAGCGTAGCAACAACACGGCAACTTCTTGGGATGATGGTATGATGGGGGAGGGGGAGAGTAACTACCCCCTCGTGAAGTAGTGTCTTCCGTCATCCCAAGGGGAAACAGAGTCACAGTCGTCAGTGGCTAAGGCCACGTGATCAAGTCACGTGACCAGAGAAAACAATAGACCCAACGTCGCGGGCAATCAGCCATGGCCATGGCGATTGGGTTATACCCAAATAAATGTTCATCTTCCTGCCACTTCCTCCACACAAGGCAACTTCAATTCGAACTCTCACAAATTGTTAGTATAAACAACAATTGTCTCGGCCACGTGCCAGCCATTCTGAAGTCAGGGATTGGGACAAGTGCAAGGCGTTGCCATATTGCATCTGGAGATGGGTGAAAGGGAATTCATAGTTCTTCCTTTCTGTGGGTGTTTCTTTTTTCTCGATTTGACAACAATTTATTAGAGCAGTTGATTTCACTTAGATTTCGATCAATGATGTCCCACAGCCAAATTGCTTAGTTCCTGCCACGCGACATTCAATTGACGCTTTGGCCAAAAGTGATTAACGCATTAGGCGGCGGTAACGACAACGGCGACGTCGACTTTGGCAATTTTGGCTGGCGTCAGGCAAATCGCCAAAATGCAAATCGAATTTACAACTAATTTGGCGCTCTCGGCCATTTTGACTGTGTGTGAAATGCTTGAGCCGCTTTATCTTTACCTGTGTTTGCTCTGCTCTCTTTGACGACCTTAAGATGCTCATCTTTAAGCGGCTTAGTCCTCATTTAACGCATCTAAAAGCAAATACAACAAAAAACCAAAAACAAAAAAAAAACTCAAAAAGGCAGCCGCCTCTAGCTTGTAGGCGTGAAAAGCGCAGCAGCGGCTTTTCTTTTTGGTTCCCTTGGAGTCGGTTCGTCCCTCCTACTCCTTTGTCTCTCTCATGTTACCATGCCTATCCGATTAGCCTAATGCTCTTTGAGCCATAGCCAAGATGTGTTCTGGGCTGGCGATCATATCTAGCGGCTGCCCGAGATAATGTTGATGTTGTTCCTGATGATGATGCTGCATTATGTCATTTGCTTTTTCTACACCTTTTTTTTTACCTTTGTTTGTGGTTGTAGTCTTGAGGTTGTTGTTGGTGTTGTTGTTGCTGTGCATGCTTATCACTGACTGTGATCGAACGTCGATGCAGCTGAACCTTTGCCCAGGCGGCATACCTTACGCCTCTATGAACAGTTCTCTCCACTCTGTATAACTCAATTGTTTGGCATACATTATTAGCCTGGGATGGCAAATAGAAAGTGTGAATCATTGAAAATAATGATGGATAGTTATTCTTAGTCAATCAGAAGATGTAACTTTATAAAATATAACATATCAAATAGATGTGTCAAAATGTTTTAAAATTCAACAATCCAGGAATGAACTATTAAACTAATAAAACTATTAACTTTCTTTGATTCTCAAAGAAGGAAATTTCCTAAGGCTTAAGGACTAAATAATATAAGGACTAAACTGTTTAAAGTACTTATCTACTACATGATAAGTACATCTCTCATAACAATGAGAACTGTATACCAATTAAAAGTTGGGAAAACTAGATGGTAAGAGGGAGTCCTTATATGTTTAAGTATATATTATATGTTTTAGGAGTCCACATCCTAAACTGATTTACAAAATTATAACTTTCAGGCCATGAAATTATCAAGAGATTTGCAAAACTTAAAATCTAAAACTGAACTTATACTACGTTTCTTCGCAGAACGTGAATCATTCGAAATCGAATCTCTGTCTATAAAAATGTTGATCCGATTCACTAGGTTAACTTTCAGTTATTTAAATCTTTGGTAAATCTAAATTCCTATGAATTAGTAATAAACTGGTTGCAAAAGACAACTAAAGCTTCTGTTTTTTATTATTTCATTTAAGATTTCACATCAAAATCCGTATCAAATTTCACAGTTTAGAATTGTTAATTGATTTTTATATCACAGTGACTCAATAGTTGGATTTAGCATCCACTAACAAGCGTATGTCACCAATAAAAATATATTTTCAATCAAAGAGCGACTAACTAAGTTGTTGGATATACCTCAGGAAATTTTATAACCATAGTGGATGAAATTATGTTAAAAAAAAAAACATTTCGAAAAAATGGCATAGAAAACAAATTCATCAAAAGCTTAGAAATATCCTATTTCTCATTCTCTTCTTAAATTACAATTGTTCTAAATCTTTAATCTTTTAACTGATGAAAACGGATTTTAATCTCAAAAATTCTTTTTGCATCCTTCAGAGATAATTAAAAGATATTTGAATTGTTTTCTCTTTGTTTGATTTTAAACCATTTTTCGTAAAAATAATACATCAATTCAGAATATATTTTATATTTTATTATTATGGTTTATTGTTCTTTGTTAAATACGCAGTGAAGACCGCTTTAAGAAAGGCTTTAATATTCTCTTAGTTTTTTACAAAACTTTATAAAAAATGTTGATTCTAATTTGGATTTTGGAGCTAACTCTTATCAGTAATAACCAAATAAATAATTTAAAGAGATATGTAACAATTTAATAACTACCAATTTAAAAAAATATTGAAGAAATAAACAATTTCATAACGATTGACATTTAGGGCTAGGTTTAGGAACTGTTTGCGACCAATTTTGAAACAACTTTCTTTTTCTTGTATTTAGAAACTATAACAAATTTGAAATACTCTTGCTTACAGTGTAACTGAGAGTCGTCTTACTGTATGTCTTTATTTCATATTTTGATTTTGATGGATATGTATTGTTTGGGAATTTGTTAAACGCCACATTATGTCAATTTGCCATCGCCCATGGTCGCCGTTCACCTTTGATCATATCACCTTTATTTCCCTTGCCTACTCCTCCAGTTGCTCTCTTGTCATTCCTTTTGATCTGCCACCACCAAAAAATAATATTGAAATATGAATGTAAACGGAATTTTGTTTTCTTTAGATTTTCAACATTTTTGTTGGTTTTTTTTTTGTTTTTGTGTATCTTGCGGCAAGTCTCAAACGTTTCCGTGTTTCGGTTTTAGAGGAAAAAAAGGGTTTCTTTATTTTTTTTTTCTTTCTTTTTTTTGGATTTTGTATTTTGCCTACGAAGTAAACATGTCGCCGCCAAATTGACTGACAGCTGACTTGCCTCAGTCTCGGCTCCTCGTCCAATATTCATCATTATCATCATCAACATCGTCGTCGTCGTCATCATCTCTCAACTTGGTTTGCCCTTTGATGAGCTACAGAATGCGCCCCGTCAGCTAATCAATGCAATTAGCTCTCTCTGACCCCCAAAATGTGGAACCTTTTAAAATGCCAAAGCATTTTACAGCGTCTCCAGCTCCAACTGCTCCCTGCATTTGCCAGCGATTTCCTTTCAATTATTGTTTATTTTGGTTAGACTGGGCGGTCGGGCAAATGGACTATGAGGCTCCAGCCATATATAAAAATGCACTCAGCATCTCTCGACTCTCCTCCAGCCTAGACAATAAATATGAATTTGAAAGTGTGGCCGTACGGGGATACGGGTAAGAGTACACGGCTATGGCTTGTGTGTGCTGGCATCCATTAGCCTGGAGAGTCTAAAAATACATCTCCCACATCTATGATAAATGCCTCAAATGGTAGTGCTCCATGGGCTCCATGTGCTGTTGATGCCGCTGCCGTGGGCAACCACAGATTTTTGATTTTTCTATATTCCATTTTCCATTTTCACATCTAGCGTTTCTTGTTTGTATTACATATATTCTTTTTTGGCATTTCTTAACACATCGTTGCTGTCAGGCTAGTTAATTGTGTGCCATATGTTCTCCTGGTGGCACTTTCGCAGTTCGTTTGTCGCTCATCTCCGACTACTTAGTGAAGAGATTTACCACAAGTTCATCAGCTAGTCAGTCAGACGGATCTGTGTGATCCCAAAACCGATATAGCTCGGGTTTTGAACCTAAGCTGCTGCAAATTGACTTCAAGCCGGCATCGATCAAGCCAATTTCATATAATTTAAAATGCCTCGTCATGATCTCTTCAAGATCAGCCCGTGACTGACAGCCTGCCGCCTCATGACGTTGGCGTTTTTCAACTTGTATATGTATGTATATTTTTTTGGCTGCTTTTAAGATTGGAGATTGAGTTATCAAGATATTTTTGTCATAATGCTTACATCTGACACTGACACTGACGAACACATGCATTTCCTGCTTGAGCCCCGAACAGGTGACTTGCCCCTACAACTACAAGGCTTCATCCTCTTCTTCTCCTCCTCCATAAACTTCTACAGCCCACAAAACAAGAAGAAGAAAAAAAAATGCTGTTGACCGTTCGATGCGGGTGTCGCAAATTCATCAAGCGCACGGGAGAGTCAGTCACTCACAGAGTAAGCGTCGCAGAGTCAGTCAGCTCGTCAAACGACCAAACGTGGCAATTAAAACAACACAAAAAACCACAAAAAAAAAAAGAACAGTCGTCATTAAAGATTTGTTTTCTGTGTTTGTTTTTATGACTCTTTCTGTCCCCCCTGTCACTCTGTTTTTCTGTCTTTCTGTCTGTCTCGTGTCTGTCCAAGCGAATATTTAACAATTTTTATTGTACAATCGCATGCGCATTCTCCTCATATATAAGAAGGCTCATTACATTTTCTTAGCCACGAACTAAAATATACCCTACTAAAAACTACTCCACATTATGCCAGATGAAGATATATAAATGGTTCTTTTTAAAGTTGTAAAATACATTTTCAATCTTTTTTTTAGGATATTCTGTTAACAGTTAAACAATGCTAAAAATATAGTAAAATTTTGCATATACGTTGCTCATAACATTCGAGCAACTAAATATAGAAAAAAATGTCTAATTCAAACTCCTGCTTGCTAATTAATTTTTAAATTGGCTAGTTGAATGTTTTGAATGATTTTGTAAACTCTATTTTGGATTACAGGACGTACAAATTTAAAAACCACAAATAATTCGGAAACGATTAATAAAGATATCTTCTTTAAGTAAGTAGTTTAGATAGTAAGTATTGAGTTAAATTTTGAAATTAAGTGAAAATTTTTGAAGAAGGAAAACAATTTGAAACTTTTTTAAAATATGTGAAATAGATATTATAAATTTATATTAATCAACTGTTAATTCGATTGGTACAAAATTATAATGGTAATTTTCATTACGTTTACTTTCTGTCATAAAATGTTGATTATATACGAGGGAAATTCAGATTAGATCAAAATTTGACCAGGTTTAGATGTAATATTTTCCTTATTTTCAACTTCAAAAATTGTTCACTGGATGTGGCCATTATTACATGTCTCTTGAGCATAGTCCTTATCTAAGTTTATATACCCTAATGCAGGGAATCAATAAACAACGGGCCATCAAAAATTGAAGTAGCCATAAAAAAAATTTCAAGTATAATGTTAATGTTTTCATCAGGCTTCGCTTCGCTTTTCTGCTTTATGTTTGTCTCGATGTGATGTATTGTGTTTGAGTTTTTTTTTATTTCGATTTCGGTTCTTTTTTCTTTTTGCAAAAGAGGGAAAGGTGTTTCTTAAAATCCAAAAAAAAAAAAAAAATATGTTGAATCTCTATTTGTTTTACAACAAATCCAAACTCAAAATCGAAATAGAGGTTGGGTTGTTGATGTCTTATGAAAAAAACATGTCATAGCTGTAGCTGGTGATTTATTTATGTTAATCGAAACGCATAAACCTCAAAAATGAACATTCGAATGTATGCAAAACGTTTTCCAGATTACACGACAGGTGGAGAAGTGGGCAAAGAGAAAGGTGACAGCCGTAAGGGAGATGTGATGGCTGATGTGGCGGAGGGGGGCGGAGAACCGCAGTCAAGTTGAACGGAAATCTCGCACAAATGCAAACTGTATGCGACCACGGACAAACCTAATGGATTTCCGCCAGAGCCCAAAAGCCAAAAGCGGAAAACCATTGGGCACTTGAGGAGCTATGACCTCAAACCCAAAACTTCCTTCTCCTTCCATCCACTTGGAATGAAAAGTGCATTGGTCGTAGAATTGTGCAACGAAGCGCTTGAATGACATTTGTAGGCCTCAACACACTCACACACACAGATACAAGCACTTATTCACACGAAGCCATTTCACTTCAGACTTCTTGGAGATGAAATTTTCTGCCCTGGGTTTTTGCTCAACTTGTAGCACCTTGTAATGCGGTTTGCTATGCTGTGGGTGAGTCGCCTCAGGCTCTTACATGACAAAGAAAGATGGATAATGGGTTGGAGGCGAATAAGCTTTGTCTCTTTTTTTGTCTACCTGATGTTTTTTGGTTTCAAGAGAAAACTGGCACCAACTTGTTCCATTGTCATTGCCTGATTTCAGCTGGTTTAGTTGTACTTAAGACCAAAGTTATCGCTTGATGAGGCACTCACCAGTAGAGGAGACCAACTGGATTTCTGTTCTGTTGCTTTTAAGTCGAAAATAAAAATATATATATACATTTCATTAAATATTGCATGTAATTTTAATGTTATTCTGTTTGTCAACCCTTTGAAGGCATTTCAGTGCCCTAAAAATTTGTCCACCAATTTCAATAGCATTTGCTGACCCCCTTTTAAATATATTCTTTTTTTTGTTATATATTTTTATAGCATTGTGTTTATGTAGATGCATAGTAATATTGCTCAATGGGTATAACTAATTCTGCAGTGAGTTTGTCATCAAAAGTTCTTAAGGGTTTAATTATTTCTGAAATTTTATTTTCTATCTAAAAAGCGATAAGAAATATTGGTCAAGACAAGATTGAGTGGCAAACTTTTAATAGTGTGGGTATACTTAACATATTCCAAATTGCAGCATTATTAGGTAATGAAAACAAAAAAAAAAAAAACCAAAACAAGTTTTAAAAAAAATTGTTTTTCTTTAATCTTTAATAGTATTTACTAAATTTAAACAGAAAGCATTATCTCATCTCTCGGTTTTCATGAAAAATATATCATTCGACGAGGAATTCGAATCATTTTTTTTTATTAATTATATAATTAATAATAATAATAATATAATTATATTAATTTTATTTACATCAAGAAAACTGTGTACTCAAAAAATAATTTATATTTGTTAATATATGCTTTAATCTACCTATTCAAAAAAAGAAGGAGGCATTTTTTTGTAACGAAGATATTTTCCAGTTTCCTTGAAACTTTTTTAAAACTTATTTAAACTTTGCAATTTATTTCCCATTCATAGTGTCTTTCCCGGTTAGGGTATTTCAATTTCAACTTTGTTTTTAATTATATATTTTATTCTGAATATTTTTGGGCAAATGTTAATGATTATTTAATAGGTTCGTTTTCGTTTGTTCGATGTCGAATGTTGTTGGGCCACTTGAACAGCCTTTCAGCCATTTTCTGTGGAACTCATTAGCATAACAAACGTGGCAAAAGGACACATTTTTGCTTTGTCTGTTGAATTACAAATGTTATTTGCACAAAGGCGCAGAAATATTGCATAAATTCACTTTTATTACAACGGTTGAGCGAGAGAAAATAACAGAGTGCCAAAGGCATGAAGAGGGAGCTGGGAGAATGGGGGCAGAGAGGGTTACACACATGCACAGACACACACCAACATAGTCATGGTATTTATTGCGCGTCGACGCCATTTTGTTTGAACCTTTTGAAATATTTATGCGTTGAAATCAACACGCAACACTCCGGGCATATACACAGGCTGAATTGCCACCCAACTGGCATATCCACACCAACCTGCCTTCCCCCTTACCCCACACAGAGAGCCCCCCATACCTAGCCATCCCCGAAAAAGCCTTTCCACACTACACCACGACCAACTCCAACCAGGGCAGATTCCAGACACGGACCCGTAGCCGAACTGAAACAACCAACCAGCCAACCAACCAACAACCAACATGTTGTTGGTTATCGTTATCCTTTCGTTCCTTGAAATGTGCGCTTGTTGGGTCCTTTAGCTTTGTTGGCTTACGTTTCTGCACCACCCGCTCCACCATAATACTACCTACTGCCAACCATCTATACCCTTCGTTATGCTTCCCTCTACCTCATCTCCCATACAATAATTACAATGCAGTTTAGGGCGCTGAAAGCTTTTGTGAAAATGTGCTTTATGAAATTATGATTATAGCTCAACAGCTGCACACACACACACACATATTCAAACAAACATACACACGCACACACACCAACATACTCACACTGTTGGGGGTTTGGGTCTGGCATTTCAATGTGCGGCAGCTTGTGCAAATAATGAAAATGAAACAACACTTTGGCGCATTAAAAGCATTAAAAACAGTTTGCCATATAAATGTGTCGCCTTTTGCTATGGGGAAAGAACCATTCCACTACGTGCATACATACATACCCACACACATACACACAGAAGCACACATTTGTATGTATATGAGTCTCTGTGCGTATACATAATGTGCGTTCACTACGCATACGCCTCGTGGGTCGCTTGTGTCTCATTCGAGCCTCTGACAGAAAATGACCGAATGACAAGTTGGGAGCAGAGATTGTGGCTTAGACCCATAGGCTTTATCCGTTTCGTACCCCCCTTGAAAGCGGAATAATGGCTTAAACTGTATAATTACACACAATAAATTTCTTGTTTAAAGAAATTTAAGTAAACAAATCTTCCAAAATAAACAAATGTTATATTAAGATGCAATGCAATTGAATTTATCTAAACAAAATAATGAAAAGTAAAAAGAAAATGCTAGCACATTGAGTGTCTTATAGAACGTATGGGTATACTGACATGAGTTTTATATTCATCTGAATTGATTCTATTTTATGCTGTCACATTGTTAGTTTTTGGTTAGTATAACTAATGTGGTGCTCGAATATTTGTTTTATCTTCTATCTAATAATACTTAAATATACTGCAGAAAAAAAAATCACCTTTATGTGGGGTAAAACATAATCATATTTCAACAAACATTTCTATATAGAAACAAATTTTTAAGAAGCAGAACATGAATTTTATTTAATCAGAAATAAATCCAAGAAACTTTTTTTGTTTAATTTTGAATTATTAAAAACAAATGTTATTTTTTTTTTTTGGCTTCATAGCAATACCAACGGACATTTGGCTTATCCACTGGAACGGGAAATAAAATAATGCTCTTAACATCTGTAGGTATGTCGATTTGCATATTGTGCAACAAAAAAAAAATAATAAAAACACTTAACAAAAGTAGGGGAAAAAATTGTATCTAAAAACTAAGAAAGAGCATAACTGTAACATTTGTTTTTTTTTTTTTTTGTAATTTTTTTCAACATTTAAAATTTATAACTTTGTTTTATAAACAAGTTCTAATATGTTAAACTTTTATATTCTAAAGTCTTAAATGAAATAATATCATATCGACTAGTTTAATTAATATTTTTGATTCATTTATAATCTGTTCGCTTACAAAATAAAATTGTATAAATAAAATTAAACATAAATTGAGCTATAAATAAAATAATTTTATGCAAAATTTATTTTTATTCTGAACGTGAATTGTAAGAGATATCAGCATTTCGATATTCGATTTCTTATAATGTAGAGATAAAATTAACTTCGCTTAGCTTTTAACAACATTATTAATAAATTATTATTTGCTTTTTATTTTTGAATTTCGAAATTGTAGGTACAATTTTCTCATGAAAGAGCATACAAAATGCTTCATATGAATTTGTTTTTCGTTCCTTAACAATTTATATTTTTTATTGTGGCTTTGGCCCCTCCCTTTACTAGAGGTTTGGTGCCCAACCAAATATCCTGGTCTCTTCTACAGGACTAGCCCCTAGCTAGAGCCAAAGAAAAATTGCATTTTCAACACTTTTGTTTATGCAGAAAAAAGGAAAACAGTAAAACTTTTTACATATTTATGCATGAGTTTTTGTCGTTTTTGTTTTTTGAATTTTTTCTGTGTTTTTGTTGGTTGAGGGACTTAAAGCCATGCCTCCATTTATGTGCCTGCCTTTCTCTACTATCCACACTGTTGGCACTCAACTCCTGGTCTGCACCCCCCTATTGCATCGTCTTCTGCTCATCCCGTACTTTCCCACCCACTTTCTGTATGCTTTTGCATAATGCAATGCAAACATGATTAATGCAAATGTTTTGCATGGTGGCGCGCTAGCGGCAATGGTGGGCGTGGCCAAGGAGAGGAGGGGCATTCGAAGGAGAGGCGTTGGTATATGAGGTGTTGCTTTACATTTGCATTTTGGCTTACAATGTTCAAGGATGCAGGGGGCAGAGGCTCAGACCGAGGCACCACAGTCGCCTTTGTCGCAGTCAGAGTCCATGGCAGAGGCAAAGGCAACAGATGCAACAACCACCGAAACCGCCAACCGCACTTAGTCGCTATCTAAGCAACATCAACAAAAACAACACGACAAACAACATTTTGTTGCTGAGCCCCTCTCTCCTCATGCTTTTTGTGCAGCTTCTACTCATCATATATTTCATGCACTTTACGAGTTAACCATAACTTGGTAAATTTATGACAAATTGCTCATGTCAAATGCCACCACCAGCACCACCATGAACACCATCTCTTCTGCGTATCACCCACTCATGCAGATAAGAAAGTGAAAGGCCTCTTTCTACCATAAAGAATTATGGCAAAGATTTTCGCTTGCATAGCTCAAATGATTTTATGTCTCTGGATTGCATTGGTCTCCAGCAAAAGGGTCCTTTGGGAGCCATGGTCCCAGTGCTCTTTTACTCTTTTTTTTCCTTTGCCAAGATGGCGTCGCTTTCATTGCTCTCAGAAAAGTGTAAAATGTTTACGCTTCACTGGGGTTTCCTTTTCTTTTCTCTCGGATTTCCTTTTTTCCCATTTTTATTGGGTCTCGCCTTCCCTTTTCTGGTTGCGGGCTTTTGCTCATGTCGGGATCTCTCTCCCTACTTATCCTTTATTTTCTTTCCCTGTCTGGGTGTGTGTATTCGTGCGGAATGAACCGTTTTATACTCTCAGCAAGGACTCTATTCACTTTTCTATTTAATTTAGTTTACCTTTTCTTTTTTAAATTCAAATTACTCATCCCTATTATCTCTCTATTTTCAAATAAATGCTTTCATCTTAAATATCTTATATATACAGATATATAAATTTATTGACTTATTCTCAGGAATATTGGTTATAGTCCCTTATATTAAAAAATAGGTAAAATATATACATAATAATTTAATGAAAGGAAAACACTTTAAGAATTCTTTGTTTTAGATTAATATATTGGAAATCTGTTAGATATCTAGCCAAATGGATTTTAAGATTTATTTGCATTCGAAATTAAATTTGCATTTGCATTGAAAATATAATTGTAAAAGCTTATAAACACTTATCCGTAAAAAATTTTGTATTTTATATCTTGACCAATTATTATATAATTATCCTATAAAGATAGACTAAGAATATTAATGGCTAAAGATCGTTTATTTTTAAATGTGCCAAATTTTCAAAAACTGTATAGATAAAAACTGGTTTTTAGTTAGTATATATATAATTTTTTCATACAAGTATGGGTAAGTTTTTTAAAGTCATCGTCATAAAATAAATCTTTAAAAACAAAGTCCTAAAAAAGATCTTTAACATTTCTTTGTTTGTGAAGGGCTCAATTCTGCGCTTAATTCTCCTCAATTAAAAGGTCATCGAGTGAAAGCAGAGAAGGAACGAATAAATAATAATATGATTAGACAAGAAATGCGACTTGACATTCGTCAAATCGAAATAGCCAATCAACTGCAACAATAGCAATCCGCCACATAAAAATCAGTCTAAACATCTTTATTACCAAATCAAGCCTCAGCACTAGACAAAAAGCCAAAAACTTTTAAACATTCGTAAATAGTTTTTGACCCATTTAATAACCCATGATTTATACTTAAAACAACAATTTGAATACCTTAGAGTGCTAAATATTTAGTTAGAAACTCAATCAAATTTACAATGGTATATTACGTTTAACAAAAACTTTCATAATATCTAAAAATAAAATTTCGAAATTATGAAAATTTTTCAATTAAAATGCATACATGAAAGATTGAGAAAATGATGAGCTGACTTGATAAAAGCACTGAAATGTTTTAAAGATTTAATTTCAAACCAAGGATGCATGCACTTTATTCAGCTATATATTTAAAAATCAGTTAATCAAAATTTCCAATTCATGCGTGCAAAGAAGGAGATGGAGGATGTATGGGAAATTTAAAATGGAAACTTTTTTTGACTAGTTTTTAAAAATGATGGGCGTTGGATACTATCTAATTTTTGTCGGATTTCTATAAAACATGTATCATTTGATGGAAAATTCAATTTACTTTTATACTTAGATTAAGAAAAAAGTACTTTAGTTTAAATTAGTATCGTAAGACTTTTTCAAACCAAAAGACCTCAAGAATTACATATAAAAACCCAAAATTTCGATTGGCTGCGAAACAAATACTGGGGCTAAATTGAAAATTTTTGGTATGCAGTCTAAAACTTCTTTAAAGAATTCACATGTCTAACTATAATATTAAATATCTGGAAAGACTGTGCTAAACTAATGACCAGAATTTGGAAGGGGCTTTTTATTCAAACGCACCTGCAAAAAAAAAAGTAGAAAGCTCACATGGCAATAATGACGACAGATTTGTTGCGTGTTCTTGTTGAGTTTCGTTTTGCATTTGTGCCTTTGGCTTTGATTTCCCAGCATTGAGGCATTCCCACACTTTGGCTACTCTGGTTATCTTGTCTCTTGAATATTTGTAGTTCCTTTCTTCCGGGACCCATTGGATGGGGGCTACATACAAAACGCTTATTTCCTTATCAACAGCTGCAGCACTGCAGTTACATTTCAATTTTAAATTCTAACCACTTACAAGTGAATATATTTTTGTTCCCCTCGCCATTTTTGGTCTTTAAGTGTTTCAAGTGCTTAATTTATGGCGTAAAATATGGAAATCGGTCGAAATGGAGGAATTCGTTGGGCATTTTACAAGTCAGAACATAAATGCCGACAATGAGACAACATTTTTCATTTCAACTTGAACTTGATAGAAGGAGGATGAGGATGAGGAGGAGGAGGAGAAAAAGAGGGGAAGACACCTAGGCTGATCGCCGCACAAGCAGATTTTTGTGTTTTTGATTTTTATTGATTTTCATGTAGAAACTATGTTTGGATATATGTTGTGTTAATGGAAGGGCGCGGCATAGGGGAGGGGCTACCGTTGAGTATCTACCACTCTCTCTTTCTCTCTCACTCACTCACTCATGAATCTGCCACACGACTACGCTAATGGAACGTCTTCGTCTTCATCTTCTCCTTCGTCATCATCATGACACAAACAGCGGCCAAACTCACCTTGGCCTGGCGTTGCTGCCGATCAGCCGCCTAATTTATGCCCCCGACTGCGCCTCGTCTCCTTTGAAGTTTCAATTATGCGCCTCATATGTCATTTTGTGCAAGCTGCTGCTGCTTTTGCTTCTGCCGCTGCTGCCGACGCATCGGTTTTTCGAGATTCGGAAATGGGAGGGGGGCGGGGGGCGCAAATGCAAACGGACGGACATGGTCTTGCTTTTGGGTATGGAATTGGAGTTGGAGTTTGGCGACGGCAGACGCTAAAAGCCGCGACATGTTAATTGTGCCGCTTAGCCCATAAACACGCCAAGTTGATGGCGAGCGCCAGGCTCTGTCTCCTCTCTCTGCGCCACAAAAATGGTAATGGCAAATTCAGTTGGCAGTTGGCCTTTTGAGACACTTTAAGACACTGCCAAATTAGAGGCGAGACAGTCGCAGACAGCCATTTGGTGAATGTAGGGGATTTCTATATATGAAAATATTCTTATGCAATGCTCTGCAATAATTATGAATTAAAGAACTTCTAACACTTTGTTAAAATGAGTCCTAAATTAATTGTGAATAAAGGATTTTTATACAAAAAAAGGGTACAAATCATCAGGCAATACGATGTTCGCAGTTATCAGCATAATATTTTAAGGTTTTGAATGATTTTGTTTGGCTTTAATAACTAATAGAATAGCTTTTGATTTTACAAGTACAAAATGTAATTCAAATAAAACTTTATATTAAGAAAGTAGAAACTGTTTTGTTAAGTAACTTATGATAAGTAACTAAGTAAAATTATTTTAAATTTTTTTATTTAAAAAGAAGTAGACATTTTAAAAATCATTTGTGTGTGTACACGCAAAAGAGGGATAATAAGGAGGTGCCTATGTACTATGGGATTTTGATTCATGACACTTGATTCATATTTTTTATTATTGTTGATACCCTTTGTTTAGTTTGAAATTCAATTATTTGATTCAGAGAATCTAAATGGATAGAATTATAGTAGTGTATACTTATCCTGTGTGGTACAAGTCTTTTCTTTTCAATTGTCGTACAAGAACTGATTCATTCGGTTTACATATGTATGCGGATCTTATAAATATGTATCACAAAGATAGCTTTGGTAGTGTGAGGATCCATTGTGGGACTTATGTTAATATGACTAGGTGATGCCTACACCTGCAATCTCAATGCTATTAGAGATAGAGGAATAAACAGGGCACAGACTTATATCAAAACTAATCACCCCAAATGAATTTGACACATACAAGAAATAGTTGTAAATAAAGTTTCTTATTCTTTCCCGGCACCGATTTATAAATACATTCTAAATGTTAATTCAGTTATATTCGTAATTGTATATTGGATTCCAGTTGATTACATGATTTATTCATGAAAAACCGATTTCAATTTTTGAATTTGCAAATTAAAAAATTGTTGTATGAAACCTAGAGAGATGATTTTTTAAGCTTTTGCTCCGGTCAAGTGACCAGTGGCAGGTGCTCAGTTCCATTGTCCACTCGAGAGTGTAAAGCTATTTAATCTAGCCTTTGGTAGTGGTCGTGTGTCAAGGATTTGACTGGACGAGGCACAGATAAAAGAGAAAGGGAGAAAAAGGGAGACAGAGAGAGAGAGATAGAAAGGGAAGGAGAGATAGCGATAACACAAAGGTGTGAAAATTAAACAGGCAGCGTTCAAGGATTACAAATTATGACACGCCAATGCGGCCATAAAGGAAATGAGCTACCAGGGGCCAAAAGGGTGACCATAAGGGATGTCAAACGATGGGTTGGTTTGTGGGTGTGTGTATGTGTGTGTGTGTGTGTGTGTGGCATCTGGTCAAGTGGTCAAGTGTCAAAAAGGGATTTGCATGCAGCGCAGTGCAGAAGCTATGGTAAGCCTTGAAGGAGACGTTGACAGACGACTCCCCCTCCACCAAAAAGGCAAGAGTTGGTTAAGGCTGAGGTTCGCTTGGCATTGGTTTGGGTTAGTTCTTTGGGCCATGACATTTGCTTGGACACCGCAAAATGCGCGAGCAATTAAGCCAGAGATACACTGAGATGATTAAAATGGCTAAATGTTTGGCCATATAAGAGAGGATTGCTACTACATGAACTCAGTGGTAGTTTTTCCTTTATGCATTCAAAATGAGGCTCTGAAAATCACTTGTATTAATGAATGAAAAATATGTCATAAAAAGTTTACCACAATATGTACATGCATACGACAAAGAAAAAGTTACAGACGTGAAGAGTGAAAAATTTCAAATTTCTCACTACCTTAAATCGACAACAACAAAAGTACAGTTTCAGACCAATCTGAATTTTCCATACAGAGCAAATGCAAATAGCCAAAACAGTCCACGCAACCGCCCGCCCACTTACATACCACTGCCACGCCCATTACTCCCATGAGTATGGCCAATAACAATGCAAATATGCAAATATGCCAACAACAAGGCAACAAAACCAAACAAAAGCCCAAAGGAAAATGCCGACACAACAACGAAAATGTTGATACACTTTTCAATATAAAAAAAAAAATAAAACAAACAAGTGACAATTCCAGTTAAGTATTATTTTCAGCCCCTTTTGATTAAATTCGTTAAACATTTTATTTTGTGATTCATTTGGTTGTTAACAAATCGATCAACAAAGTTTTACAAACCTTTTTCTGTCGACAACAGCAATAACAACAAAAAAGAAAACGCTGTGAAAATGCAACAGCAAATTCCATTGGCAACAAAAACCAGGCTAACAATAGCCGCCCACAACAATGGACAATGGCTAAAAGCCAAGTTTAATCAAAATATAAAGCCCTAGCTGCTGCCTCAACTATATTTTGTGGGCGTGGTAGCTATTGTATGTATGTGTTTATGTGAGTCTGTATGTTTGCGTGTTCAGAGATTTTCCTTATTGTTTTTAATTTTTGATAAACACACAAAATGTTGCTACAAATTGTGCCATAACAAAGGATCACTTCGAAGAGGGCTGCATAATACGTTTGTTTTAGACTTTTAAATGCTTAATTTTTAATTACCAATATCAAAAAGTTATGAACTATTATAGGTAAAATTAAAATAAAAATGAATTACTTTAGTTTACAAAAAGAAATGACATTGAATTAAACTCCAAATTAAAGACATGTCTACAATAACCTGAAGTCGAGGAACTTTATTTATATTTTAGCTAGCAATTGAAAAATGTTTATAGGATATATTTAAATAATTATAAAATTAAATAACATTTCTTCGGCCTCATCTTATAGTAAAAAGATGCCAAATAGCAAACAAGAAAATTTTGTAATTTTCAAATATCATTTAGAGGCTAAATTCCTATGATTGGATTAAGTTTCTTCCGACTAAGGAGCAAAATTCCTTTTTGTTTAAGTAGTAGAAGAGATTGAAAAAAGCTTGAAAGATGGCTAAGAATATTTACAATTACCCACATTTTGAAATTCTTCAGTTCGATTTTTATAATTTGCTGTTTGGTTAGATAAAAGATTGTCATATCTGCCGATGTACTGACAATTTCTTTTAAATATTACTTTTATGTTTAACACCAAATATAAAACTGAAATTGCAGTTGTTAAATTTTTGACTATCGGATCGAAATAGGAGGCTGATCTCTTTGTTTAACTTAGTTATTTCTACCATTAGTTATTTCTTAACTGTAAGACTGAAAAAAATTAAACATTTCAAATTATATTTTATTAACTTTGTAAATGTTAGTCGTTTGCATAGTTTTGGAATAACTATGGAATTCTGGCGAACTCCTTAGCAGCCATGACCCTCTTGTTGTTAAATTTAAATTAGATAATTAGTCAAAGACTAAAGCCAAATTCATTTGTAAATAAAATCTTAATAGAGTGGAGAAATTTTGACCAAAACTTACATAGCAACTCTTTTACACCGTTTGAATCCTTCTCCCTCTTTCTGTTTGTCTCTATCTCTTTTTGTGAATTTTCCCATACCCAATGATGGATTATTTATGATTATTTCAAGGGCCAACATATTGGGATTTACCAAGTTATCGGTATTATGTCACACAGAACAAGAGAGATTGGACAAAAGAGACAGACAGAGAGTGAGAGAGAGAAAGTGAGAGGATAGAGAGGAAGCTTATCAAATATAAATGTGGAACATTTTCCTGACATTCGTATCTCTGGGCCTGGACTAAGGCCAATATGTTGTGTGTCCTCTATATATATATATGAATATATTATATATAAATATCTATCTGTGTGTGCCCCATAAAATTAAATCAAAATCGTTATGTGCTGACAATGAACATGATAACTAATTGACAGACTTCTCGTTGTTACCATTCGGACGGGGGAACAAAGTCTGCTGTTATGTATATGGGAATTATATTGATCGAGTAGTTTTGTGGTTTGATAAGCTTGATTATTTGCCAACTGCTCGATGCACTGACATGACTGACAAACAATTGGCCAGCAATCTGCTTAACAATGATGAACAAGGCAAACAAATAGCTCAAATGCAAGAGCATGATTAAAATTTTCAATAAGGATACTCGACTTTAACTCGGATTTAAATAGGCAAATCAATTATTATTTTAGAGCAATTAATATGAAAAGTGAACTCTGCTTAAAAACTTTTAAGCACTTGTACTTAAAAGTAAGTTGGCAAGAGAGTTACTTATTTTATAAATTTTTAATGTTTAGAAGGCATATTCAAAGTATTCTTTTAATTGTTAACTGAAGAATCCAGCTAAAAAGTTGGTAAAAGAGTATTATCTTAATCGTTAAACACCAACTATTTATAATCATAATATGCTTTTTGTTGCACCTAATTTTCTTTTAGCCCTAATTTCTACTAAATACAGTATTTTAAATATCGATAATTCTTAACTCAACTGTCTGGCATATAAATCTTTACCTCGAATGATGTTTTTGGGAATAATGGCTTGGATCAGGTGTATATATGTAGCTAAGAATATTGTAGATGCCTAGAGTAAAAATGGCAAGCAAAATATTTTGGAATTAAACGCATCTGATATATAGTTTAATTCTTTACAAACTTAATCTAAACAAATAAATATAATTACACTACTAAGAATCTATTGGTTATACTCACGTTTGTTGATATACTTTGAAAATCTTACTCATATATGTAGCTGTAAAAAGTATATAGTTTGTAAAGATTTTTTTGTTGTTTTTTATTTAGACTTAATATTAACCATAAGCCAATAGTTTTTCATGCACAAATAAGTAGTTGAATTTTGAAAACTTTCCTTAAGCTAGGGTTCAAATATAGCACATTTTTTATACATATAGAAGTATTTTTGTTTTTTTTAATAACTTTATATAAAAACCTTTGGGATAATTCAATTCACAAACTTTTTGCCATTATTCCAAAGTAATATTTCCAAATAGATTATACAAATACTTAATGCTTCCTTTGCTCTCATTTTTTTCCAAATACTAAAAAAAAAAGTAATAAAAATATTATTGCAAAAAATAAATGAAAGAGAAAGAGAAAGGATAAATAAGGAGCGAGATAGAGAGCAAAATGAAACTTCAACAAAATGCAAATAACGCAAAAAAGTTGAGTGGGTTGACTGACTTTCACCCACAATGTGGTGGGCGTTCAGTACTAGCTCCACTTGCCCCATCTCTTATCCCCATGCCACTTTGCCTGCGTAGCCCCTGCAACTCGCTTTCGATGATTAAATGCAAACACGCAAATATGACGAATGGACTAACTGTCGGACAGACTGACTGACTTCTCTACTGTTATCTTCCTATATCCCTCCTACAACATATCCCTTGAATGTATTTGCCGACTGCCAACTGTCTTCAAATATGTAAAAAAAAAAAAAGCCAACAACAAAAAATACACCGAATGAAGGAAAACAGATAACAAAAAATAAAAGTTGGCATTAATAATTTATGCAATATGTACACATGCAGCAAACGCACACAAACACACGCACAGTAACACAAACACATACGAGGGCAGGCTTTAAATAATGTAATCTAGAATTTGTTAAATATATTCTTTCCATCCTATGAATCTACTTGTCATGGATAATAATATACATATATGAAAATTATATAGGGGAAAGTGGGTCTAATCGGCGCATGGGGCAACCCGGCGCAGTCGAATTATCTTAATATATAATAGCACGATGCAAAAAGTGATAAGTGTCCAAAGATCGCATTTTGGTAGGATAAATTTTGGTTCGCCAAGAAAACGTTTCAAAAACATTGATTAAATTTTTAATTTTGATCGATGTTAACTAAAATAGGTTACGAAATGAATTAACTTATGATGTGCAATTCGATTATTTTATATAAGTAACACAATTTTAAAATTTTTAGTTTTTAAAGCTAGAAGCTAGGGTGGGGCAAAATGGCGAATTTGGTGATGGGGTAATATGGCGCGGTAATTTTACACATGTAAAGATCAGCCAAATAACTAAAATCAAGAGAAAATAAATTTTTTTACTATTATTCAAGATTGCATATAAGAAAATGAAAAAATAAATGAATGGAACGATGCTTGAGCAGATAATATCCAATTTGTTTCATAGTTTTAGGATGTTTTTCTTACTTGACATAAATTTTTATAATAACTTTGTTTCTAGGAACTGGGTTTCTATTTTTGGTTGAAAAAATGCATTATTTTGAACAAAAAGCCTAAATAAATAAATAAACTACATTTTCTATTGGATTTTGCTAGCATTATTTTCAAAATTGTACTAAAAACAGTTACAAACTTAAGTGCGCCACATTACCCCGCGATTTTTGAAATCGGCAATTTTGGATATGTTCGGAAAAAACGTTATAACTCTTTAACGGTAAATCACATCCGAACGTATCATTTACCAAAAGTAAGACAATGAATTAACCTTTTATTTAAGTGAGAGGATACGAGCTCCCGATCAGGATATATAAAGGATTAAAATAAAATGCGCCGATTAGCCCCACTCTCCCCTACATCTTTTTTTTACAATAAATAAAAAATAAAAGCGAAATTACACTTTCTATGCTTTTTATATTCTGATATTCTTCTAAAAAGTTGGTTGTATTTTCTTACAATTTTCTTCTTTTGAAATATGAAAAAGAAAAGATTTCTTTAAAATTCTGGACCAGTGTTTTTAAGAAATATATACAAATATATACATATATATAAATAAAATATATATAATTAAAATTGTTCATATTAAAAAAGAAACAATACTAT
Source organism: Drosophila insularis (assembly GCA_018903935.1). Classification (NCBI taxonomy): domain Eukaryota; kingdom Metazoa; phylum Arthropoda; class Insecta; order Diptera; family Drosophilidae; genus Drosophila; species Drosophila insularis. The sequence continues at coordinate 3,334,693 of JAEIFP010000666.1, read as the reverse complement.
ATATTGCCATCAAGTAGCATAATTTTTTTTTTGCTATCATTACCAATTTTGAGTAGTGAGGTACACGACTTTTTTAATAATTTTAATAAATTAATATAATCTTTTCAGAACTCTAAAATATTGTTTTCCATGTGGTAACTACTAATAAGTTAATTTTCTCAACACAATTATCCATTTTATGTCCTACCCTCTACTTTAGAGCCAACCCACGCTCCCTGACCTGATATTTGCATGCAAGACCAAATACATATTCTATCTACATAAATATATATTCATATATAAAGATAAAGAGCAGACAAAAATGAAAATTGAATGCCTTACAACATCTCCAACATTTACTCCACACCCCACAACTCGCCCCACCAATCCAATCCAAACCAATCCAATCCTCTGCCACACAACACAGAGGGCTGACTCCACCGAAATGGATATGGGAATAAAATGGTTCTTATGACTGTTTTATCTTTACATTTTTCGTTTTTTGTATGTTTTGACAATTTCAACAAAAAACCTGTCAGCAAAAAAAATAAAAACAAATGCAGGAAAAATCTCAAAAAAAAATAAGAATAAATATTATAACAGAGCAGGAATAATATTTGTTGCTGCTTATGCATATTTCATAGTGCATTTTGTTAGCAAAACTGAAGGAAAAGAAAAAAAATCATGAAAATATACTCTGTTATCTTATCTCTCTCTTCTCTGCACATTGTTGATACATATGCCATAATTTTTCGGTGGAAACGAGTTTAATTAACCACTTACATGGTTTTAATTAAAGGAAAAAACTGCAAATCAAATTGCACTAGAAAATTGTGAGATAAAACTTTAGTTACAACAAATTGTTCTTATCTCGTTAACCGAAAACCAGACAGTGGTACATGGGCTTATCTCTACAACCAAACGAACCACCATTCATTCCGTGCGTCCGTCCGTCTCATACATCCATAGCCCCTAACCTAGAAACCGATCCGACCACATGGCTTTGATTTATGCCCAGAAAATTGTCATGAACTAGTTGGATTTGAGTTTGACGCTGTTTCACTTGATTCGTTTGTTTTGATATTAAATATGCATATACCATACAAATACATACCTATATGTACATATATGCCATATACTATTTACATACATATATTAAAACAAAAGAGAGTGCCAAAATTTATAGCCATATTATTTGTTATTTATTTAAGCTATAAATATGCATATGAAGTGAACGAATGCAGCAGGTTTTTATTTATGATCCAACGAAAAACAAAATAAAAACCGACTTGAACTCTTCTATTAGGGTATGATGGAATTTATAACCAGATATGATTTCTGGTCTGGATCTACTTAACCAAAAGAACTTTCTTAAAATTTCTCAGAAATGCTTTTCCAATAATTTTAAATTTTTTAATGGTAACCATTAAACTTCCAATACTTGCAATTAAATTTAATATGGGTTATTATGTAAAGCCACTGACTATTTACATAAGTAATTAATATCAGTTATCATGGTCAAAATAAAATAAAACAAATAAATGCCTTTTGCTGCCCATATATGTATAAGTAATTAGTAATTACGATTAAACAATTAAACCAAGAACTAAAATTCAACAAGTCAGACAACTTTAATTTTTTCAATTTATAAGAAAAATCACAATTCTAAGTATTTTATATAATAACTTTCTTTTTCTTGACAAGCTGGTCTGCCTAATGATTTTTGTTTAGATACATAACTCAACCATTTTTAGTCTAATTTTTTTTAAATTTGATATGTTAATATATATTAATAAAAAATATTTCTGTGGCAAATTTAACAACAAATTAGGTATAGGGAGAAAATCATTTTATTTTTATTTTATAAGACTGCAAAACGTGTTTCCCTTTTATTTTTCTACTATAGCATTTGATGGTGTTTAAAATTACATTTATTTTCCATTTTCAAGTTAATTTTAGTTTTTCGTATCCCTAATAACCACATAATCTTAATATTAAAAACCAATTATTGTATGTCATATTTGTTCGCACTATCGTACGTAGGAAACATCACCTACAATATAATTTACAATTTTTCCTTTAATTGCAAACTACAAATCACTGATAAGAATTTTAATTTTTTATTTACTCTGCATGAACAAAGAAACATTAGTCACAATTAATAACACAGAAAGCAAATATTAAAGAGCTTTGATGGTTTATTTATTTGTTATGGTTCATTTCATTATTATTTAAAGTTTAACTGAACTTCTACCTTCTTCTAAATAATTTATGCATTTCTTTAAGAGTTGTATTTTGGGAATTGAAGTTAAAAAACATTCTTCGCAGCGGAGACTAAAAACCCATATGTTTCTTTACTCATTTTGTTAATATGTTTGCAAAATGAAAAAAAATAAATGCAATTGTCCTTACTGTTATACGTGTAAGAAAAATATTTTATTCAATGCAGAATTTATGCATTTGCATTATTGGTTTTAAGTAGGTCTATATACGTTTGATATAATCTATGTTTTTGTGATACAAATTTTACATTTTCTAATTCGATAAAATGAATACTTTCTATGATACAATGCATAGGAGTTTGTCATGGGAATAAGAGGAACTCCATTGGTCAAAACACCTACCTAGTTTCTAGTTAACTATGAAATAAACTAGAACTATTTGAAAATTTTGAAAAATATAATAATTTTAATTGTGATTTGTTTTAGCGACTTTTGCGTTGTTATACTTGGCTTTTACAGGCTTTATGTCATTAAAAATGTAAAAAATAAAAACTCCAGTTTTCAAATTTATTTATATTTATGAAACGCAACTTTAATTATTTTAAGCCAGCTTGAGTTTGTGTTTCCTATTGCATAAAACAAAGAGAGATCCTTCTAGTACCAAGTTTTTTTTTTTGGAAATTGTGCGTTCAAAAATTTCATAAGAGCTTGGACTGTTCAAAATCATACAAGATATCGAATTATTTACATTGAATTAGGATTAAGGATTTTGAATTTGATTTCAAATACTTGTTAAACCAAATCAACCAAAATATTTATATAAATTTCTGGATTAATTCGATTACATCCGAATCTTGAAGTCAATATAAAATTCTTTTATCCACTTACGGGGTATTTGAGATTTTCATACAATATAGATCTGTATCTATAGATGATTTGATGTTGCCTGTTTCAGTTGCATTTCTCTTTTTGTTCTCTCTCTCTCTCTTTACATGTTTCTCTCTATTTTTTTTGCTCTGGTTGTGCCACTGGTTTTTCTGTTATGTTATTTATGTGGTCATAAATTTGCAGCTGAAAGCAAAGCTCTCGTCGGAAAGAATATGGTTTGGTGGGGACACCAAAAAAAAAAAAAAAAAAGTGGAAAAAAAGCAGAAAAAATAGTTGCACACACATACAGAGTGAGAGCCGGGCATAAGCCTTGACGCTTCGCTGGTTACAGGCTTGAGCCGAGAGTGGAGTACTCGAATTGGTGGGCCAAACGTGCAAATGAGCATTGGGCAAAAGCGGCTTAAGGATACCAAGAATGTTGAATGGACATGGACATGTGACTAGAACTGAAACAGGCAATGGTACTGGGACAAAGGCTTAGGCTTAGGGCCAATGCGGTTCGCTGATTTTCCATTCGACACGGAAAAGGGACACGGACAAGAAAACCGACACGGAGACAGGCTCGTGTGTTACATAATTTAGCGTTAGTTGCAAACATTTCCGCTGAATTTGAGGCAAGCACGCAACAAGGATATTTCGTATTTATAATCAGTTGGGTGTCATCGTAAGGTCATCACGCAATGGGGCGAAACGTCACAAAGTCGTTGTACCCAAAACGCATGCAAGTCCCATAATGTGTCCAGGGCATAATGTGTCCAGGGCACGTCAGCAACGCTGGACGCCTGTAAACAAATTAGGAAGCGTATCCTGACCGGAAGTCCAAACAAGAATGAAAAGACCAAAAAAAAAAAAAAAAAAAAACAAAGACAAAATGCAGACCAGCGAACTTTCCCTTTTTTTTTTGGTTTGGGGTCCTCCTTTGAACGGAAAAGGCGCGAAATTTATTTGTCCTTTTTTTTTCTTTGTCTTGTTGTTTCTTTGTACACACCTTGAAATCAGTTTACAGAGGTTTTTCTTCGCCTCGTTTTTATTTTGATGTTGTTTGCTGCTCCTCTTTAAATTGCAATTAACTTTTACTGACTTAAAGCTGCACACTGACCAAACAATATTATTTTACCTTTCCCTTTGAAGGACCCAAACGGCCAGCCTTATGCTTTCAATGCACGCAATGTCCGTGCCACTTTTTCATTTTAATTGCCCCGTGCTATACATACATACAAAGCTAGCTATATAAATATATGTACCTATATATCTATAATAGACCATTGCTAAACTAATCTACACAAAACGTAAGACCCAGGGGGGTTGGTATATATGTATGTATGTAGTTTTGTCATAATTTTGATTGAGGACGCGGCCCAAATTGGTATTTTTTTTTTGTGATATATTGACTTTGGCGTTGAACTGTTGTCTGCTTAGTCACTTGGCTTTATTTCTCTACTATATTTGGTGTCTGTGTTGTACCCAGCAATTAGTAGTAGCCCAAAAAAAAAAAAATATATATATATATATATGTATGTATAAAAACCAGTCACATCATCTACATAGCAATTATGGTTTTATGGCACCGTGGAAGGGTTGCTCTGACGCACTTCCTCCCCGCCCATCCGTCCAGTTAACCAACCGAGCATTCTTTCATTCTTTCTGGGACTTTGTGTGTCTCCCCCCTCATAAAACACTTGGCTTCTGCTAACACCAATTTGTTCATTACTTTTTCAGCTTCAAATTAAAAATATTGTCAAACAAGAAAAATCACAAAAGGATTTAGGTAAATTTATGTCGACATTAGTCGTATCCTGGAAAAAAAGAAATTTGGAAACTTGGAACTTCAAATGGAAAACTTTGCGAAATCTTAGAGAGGATGAGATTTGTTAAAATTTTCATGTAAATTACTAATTGTTCAACAAGTTTTCATTAATTTAAATGAGTCAGTTTTAGATATTCATTTCAAAATTTCTACCATTGCAATTTTACAAACACTTGGTATATAGAAAAGACTTATAACAAGTGTTTTCTATTTTAAAATTCTTAACGTGAGATTTCTTCAAGGATGTTTTGTTATGATGACAATTGTTAAAACAGTTTCTTCCCTTTTCTAACATTTTCCGCATAGATCTCTTTAGGTAACTTTAAACTTCATAAAGGCGAAGTTCAGATAAAAAGTGAAACTTAATTTTCAAAATTAATTTCGTACATTCATATTCGTTGCTAATTACTTTATATTATATTCAAAAAAATTCAGAAAATCAAAGTTCGTATCTCCTTATTTGAAGGATTACCTAGCTATTTTAAGTTTGTTTTTTCTGTACTCTTGGTTTATATTTTAGCTTCATTCACCGACTTTTGATAAAAATAAGTACTTACTTCCAAGTCAAGTGCCAATATGCCCATTTTGATGATTAAAAGGATATCTGGTTGCATATTGTCCCCATTTGATTGTGCAACTGTTCAACGCTGTCGCATTTTATTTCAAGTTGAGTGACTTCAATCTGTCGCCAGAGAATGTTTGAGAGTCTTGAGGCCTTTTATTATTATTGTTATCGCGATGTTTTGTTTGAGTTTTTTCCATGTATTTTTTTTTTTTACAATTCGCCAGCCCTTGCCCAGGGGTTGTGCATATGGCAGCATTAAAAATGAAAAAAAAAGAAAGAAAGAATGAACTAAAGAAGTAAACCCACACGTACAATGTCCAAAGAAATTAGATGTTGTCGTTGCTTTCAGTCTATCTATCTATCTCTCTCTCTCGACTCATTCACATCGTGTGACATAATTTTGGGCTAGGTGCAACGATGAGGACAATCGAGACAATGGACACAAAGGACACACAGCTCCATGACGGTAATGATGATTACGTCAATGTGGATGTGAATGAGAATGTAGATGATGATTTCTCGGCTCGACTGATGAGTTTTATGTTTTGTTCCCATTTAGACCACGCCCCATCTTACAATTTGTATTTGTCGTTTTTAATTTGTAAGACCCCCAACCAAAAAAAAAAAGAAAAGAATAACTGAGAAAATTGCCGTCGCATTGTTTGACACACTTCAAACTTGAAATGCATCAGAGAAATTGCTTCAGACCTTTTTCGGCAAACTTTTATGTTTTATGTTGAGGTCGGTCTATGTTGAATATTATGTTTTAATGCCAGGTGTATCAATCACATAATTATCCTAATATAAGAAAACTGATCTTATAAAGTTTAAATCGTTTTTGTAATTGGTTTAATATGTTCACTTAAAACAAAAGACTCCTGGATAGAATCGCATCAAGAGACAAGCATTTAACAATCAGTTTCTTGCATTGAAGACTGATATAAAGTTCCATATAATATTGTTTATAGGATCATGAAATAAGAGTATTTAAAATACAGATGCACATTACATAAAAATTTGATAATAATTGTTCAAAGAGATGATCATAGAGTTTAGTTCAACTGGCTTCTGGTGCATCCAATATAAGCTATTAAAAATACTTACATACCAATAACAAGCCCTAATAAGGGCATAATATAAAACTTTGATGGAACGAAATATTTTTTTTTGTGCTATTTTTGTTTGCAATCTGTCATATTTTTTTTTTTTTGAAAAGGACAAACTTCAAACACCAAAATGCATTTCGGAAATGTAGATCCTATCCCTATCCCGGAAAAATTTCTCTATCACAATCTTAACTGAAAACGCCGAATTTTATTGCAGAATAAGATTGTACTTCTTGTAAAATTGAGCCTGGATTATCAGAAAAAAAGTTGTGTACCAGAACCAGATTGAGTTTTTGAATCAGTCAATGCTTGAGAACTTAATAATTCGATATTTTGGCACATCAGCATCACAAAGGCAAACTCATATATGTGGCTTCCAGCTAAAGAAATGGCCGAAAAGAAAGTCCGAATAGCTAAATAGCTCAGTAAACTACCTAAGAAAACTAATCAATTTATTAAAATTCTTTGCAAAAGTCAAAGGTCGTATCCAATCAATTAAATTAATTAATTGAATTGTTTTACTTAATTCATTTTTAATGTTTTGTTTTTAAAGAGTTTTTGTTTTATTGATGTCTATAAAAAATATGTTAGATATTTGTTGTCTTCTTTATAGTTTTAGTTCTTTTTGTTATAATGTCCAATACAAAATGATGATTAATTCAATATGATAACTGAGAATTTGCATTGTGAGTGTGTGTGGGTGTGAGTATGTATCTGTGTGTGTGTGTGAATTCCTTCAGCAATGAAAGAATTCTGTTAATACTTTTGAATTAGAAGCAAAATTAATAAATTATGATGATTTAATATCATGTGTATGTATGTGTATATATATATATATATATGGTTATATATAAAAATCTATGCGAGTTTTCTTTTATATATCTGCTGAGAATGTATGTAAGAGATGTATATGTTTTGTGTGTTGAGTGTGAGTTGTAGCATGTTATAAATTAAATATTAGTTTAGATATTAATTAAGTTTTAATTATTACAAAATATTCATTCATTTTTCAGTGTCTATGTGTTTGTTTGTTTCTCATCTGTTTTCCTTTTGCTATTGAAGATTTATTCATTCACTGCCAGCTCTTTGTGAATGTTTCGAGTTGTTGGTTTTCCATAGTTTTGTTTTGTTTGTCTTAATTTTCTTTGAAAATAATATCACTTTTCTTAGGGCAATGTAAGAGTTGACAATGAAAATCCAGTTAAGTATATATTTAAGTAAAAGTAGTTAGCACTTAAGGCTCGATTTTTACTTTACTGCTGCTGTTGTTATTGTTGGCTTTATCCTTTTGCCTGGTATGCATCATTTGTATTAAACGATTACGTTTTGCTGCCTCCGATTTGCTATATTCATCAAGAAACTATCAAATAGAAATAGATATATAGAAATCGGTTAAGTATAATTATTTAATTTTCACTTACCTCTAGATCAAAATCTTTGGATATTAGCTGCCTGGCCGTTTGATTATTAAAGCACATTATTACCAAAAATGGATATATAACTGGATTGAATTGTGTTGGCATTTTGGCCAATATCTTAAAAATCACTGCATATTGTTCGCTTATTAATAATTCCTGATGCCGACGATTGTTCATAGTATAGAAGGCCAGCGAGGCAATTAAATCGATCAACATGGCAGTCGTCTCGTTGTTTCTATTAAATGTCGTTGTCGGTTGATTCAAATTACAATTAAGGATCATGGACATCACATCGAGTAGCTTTAGCGACTGGGGAGCTTCCACCGAAAGGGCCTCCTATAGAAAATGGAACGAGAAATCATTTAATTGGCCCATACACCATCATCATATGTATTATATGTGCAGGAAAATCACTGAGCAAATGTTTTAATTAAGTCAAAGCAAATATCAAAGAGTGGCCACTTGTTTAGGGCAGGAAATGAATGAATGGACGACTCCTGGACTCGACTCAATTGTTTATATGGCTGATGATACACATTTTATTTGCATAACAGAAGAGAGCATGGACTCTAGCAGGAGGAAGGATAACAAAAGGGGGGAAACGCTTCTAATTTGTTTGCTTTGCCTGGCCTGCCGAATCACAGAGAGACAGAAAGAGAAAGAAAAACTAGAATAAAGAGATGGGCAAAAGCGAGAGAGAGAGAGCAAACTCAATTTGGTTGTGAAACTGGCAACTTGTACGAGAGGAGTACAAAACGAGAGTTTCGAGTACCAAGCACTAAGCAAATATTTGGCCAAACAATTGACATGCCTGGCTGACTAGAACAACGAGCTGGGCTGAGCTGGCTCACTGGTTGGTTGTCGTCGACTACTGCCGCCTGCTGCCTGCTGCCTGCCGCCTGGCTGGTTGGCAGGATATGAGCGAGGATTTACGCAATAACAACACCAACAACAAGAAGAGCCCGAAAAAGATTGAAATTGCGTGGCTGCTTGGGTTAAACTTGAAAATTTCATTTCACAAAGTCAATATTTGACTGCAAAAAATGCTTAGGAAAAAGGGCCGCGACAGTCAGCCCTATGCACCGTGGTCTTACCTATATCTATAATTTAATCTGTGAAATCCAAGACTGACAACTGGGCCAAAGAACTTTTAATTGAAAAGTGAGGAAAAAGTAATCTACAATCATAACAAAATGGCAAAGTGTCACTCCGACACAATCACATTAAGAGATTTCCTTTTATAAATCAAACTTCAAACAAATTTCCTAATTATAATTAAAACGAATATCATCAAAGAATATCTAAGTAAAAATTCGATATTTAAGAGCAGAAAACCAAAATTTGGTTAGGAGTTTTTGATAATTGAAAGCATTTTCCTTAACTTGAAAATCGGAAAAATAGAAATTATAAATTTTTCATAATATATTTCTGGTTGTTATTGTTTGCAAATTCCTTAAAAACATTTTCAATAACCTTCGAAGCACTGTGCCGCCTTGTTATCTTTTGCCTCTTCTTGAGTTTTGCTGATTAAAACCGAATCAAATTATTTGCGAAAAGTTTTCTAGCTTCCAAAAAAAGGAAAGAAAAACAACAAAAAATACACACACACACATAGTAAGAGAAAAGAACAGACAGACGGACATCACTGGAAGAGAAGAAAACCCCCTTTATCTATTTTTGTGGTAATTTAAAACAAATAAAAAGTCTAAAGCCTAAATCCCAAAGCAGTAGGGTAAGTAGAGAGTCGAAAGGGCAGGAAGAATGAGCAAAAGTTTGGCTTGCCTGGTTGGCAAAGTTTGCCCAACAAATTAGTTTGTCAAGTGCGTAGACTTGCAAGTTGGAAATAAATATTGACACGTGGAAACACAGGAAATGAAATGTAGATGCCAGCGCAGAGTTAAATTTAAAGTCTGTCCGTTGTCCCTGTCATTCTATCCATCAGTTCTGACTGAGAGAGAGAGTGGGTCCTTGTGTCAGTTTACCTCGGATACTACTACAATATTCCGTTTCATTTGCGCGGTTTTTGGCTGCCATGAGATGTCAAATCAGTCGGCAATGCACTCGAACCTTTGCATATTTCAAATGCCGACAAGACATTTGTCCTAAAGTAAAGTGTCAAAATATTTGCATGCGCCACCCAATCTTCCATTAGAAGGTGAGGTGAAGTGAAGTGCCTCTGCCTTCGTCTCCTCTTCTCATCTGTCACCTGCCCATCAGTTGGAGTAAATGTCAACGCGGTTCAATGCTTTCTCCCCATACTCCCCCGCCCCCTAAAATCCTTCGCCATTTGCCATGTTGTTGTGCAAATGTCACTGGCAAATATATTTACAACAATTCTCATGGCTGTCATGGCATTTGCCAATATATGCAAATCACTTTTGGTAGAAAATTTTCCGATTTCCACCCAGCCACCACCACATCGACAATTGTAAAAGTTTTAAACGTCTTCTCTTGGGTAACTTTTGTTTCAGCGCTATTGCTCTTCATGTGTGTGTGTGTGTGTGTGTGTGTGTGTATGTGTGTGTTTTTTCTCAATTTTCGCCAGGCGATTTCACGTTCGACAAACTTTAGAAGTGCAAGGCAAAGAAAAGTCCAACAAACACACACACACAACCAATTCAAAAGGAAAAAATCCGAAAATACGGAAAAAAAACTTCGCTGAAAATCGTAATGAAATTTTTTCTCTGCGCTTCGTTTGACTTGGGGGGGAAATTGCGGCAAAAGGGAGACATACGCACAGTGGTCGATTTTAAAACAAAAGTCAATTCCAGAAAAATCTTTAAAATTTTTGTTTTTTTCATTTTGACAGGCGTAGAGTTTTGAAAATCATTTTACACAAAGACTTTGGTTTATTATTTATGATAAACAAGGTATGGATAAAAAAATGTAAAAGACTACACTTTTGATTGAAACAACTTTGTATATTAGTTTCAAAACACAAAGAATATTTTGTGTCTTTAAGAAAACTTCCTCTACAAAGACATTTTATTCGTAAGAGAAAATCTATTTAAATCCATCTTTATGCATTACAATTACATACAAATTTAACAAATCTAATCTCAGAAGGGAATAAGATTATAGTTTGATATTCGTTTAATTTTACTTCATCTTCTGCGTAGATTTCTGAACCTGTATGAAGGATAAATGGTAATTATATGTAATGGTTAATCATTTAATTAACCAGGACTCAAATGTGATGTACAGTAGACAATTCCGATTACAACGATATTCCTCTTATAACAAAGGAAGGCTTGAATGGCGGTCGCTTGAGTATCGTTATATTCGGCATCTACTGTATATCACAGGATGACTTCATACAGATTGACAAATTGTTTTGAAAATGTCAAAATTTTGTTTCAGGAACGAGCGGTTCAATGAATTTTCTTTATCTTTTCTTTCTTATAATTATTTTAGTATAATTACCTAATTGATAGTTTCTATAGTTAAATCATGAATCAGTTTTGAAAAGTAGGAAAGTTTTTTGTTCCTAACTTGTTGCCTTCCAACACAGAACTTTTAAGTTACATATTTAGGATCTCTCTTTTCTATTAATTTATATTTATTTACTATTTACTGATTATACTAAGCTTTTTTTCAGAAAGGGAAAATTTAGTAATTAGTTGTTATTAGTGGTATTAGCTAAGACGAATGATTAGAAAAGGGTTTGACTTGAACGATCTCTCCCACTTCTGGTTTACTTTATTTCGCTTTTAAACCACTGTGGGCCCTAGTGAGTAGGTTAAGGGCGACTGACTTTTTGATTTGTTTAAACGGCGTTCGACATTTGCCGTTCGAAGTTGGTTTTTTATTTTTTCGGTTTGCTCTTTCTGCTACTTTTGGTGTCCAGTTTTTTTTGTCGATTTTGTCGATTGGTGTGGATTTAGATGGTAGGTAAACTCACCTGAAAAGTGTTCACATCGATGGCGGCCAGCGACACGTAAAGATTAAACGCTGATGCCGCCAAGGCGGTCGTGCGCGGTGGAATGCAATCACCTGCAAAAAACAAAAAAAAAACAAAACACATTACACAAAACAGAAGAAAATTGAAAGATAAGCAAAGAAGATGGAACTATATAGCGGATATTGCATTGAGACATCTCCTACTCCTCCTCGAATGGCAATAAAACTTCTTTTTTATTTTGTTCTGAAAATCAAAACTAATTTCCGCTTTTAGCTAAAGATCACGTTGCGTGGGTTGCCCCTTTATTGTGTGTATTTTTGTGTGTGTGCGTAAAGTGTATTGAAATTCAATTAGCACATCGACGGCAATATCCAGGCAACGGCTACTGTTTGGACTACTGCAACAATGCGGACTTACCTACGGGCACAACGCAGCCGTACAACATGCCCACTGTACCAAAGAGTTCCGTTGACTTGGCCGCACTTAGCAGACGTGTAGGATCGGCAGGACCTATAAATCATAAGAGAAAAAGAATATATGCATAGTGTGTTTAGGACTGACTTTTCATTTTAGACACTACTCCTACCTGGCTGGCACACATCAATGAAACGGCAGAGGAACCCTAAAGTGGTCAATAGGCTCAACATGACACTTTGATTCTGCTCAATGGATTCACGGACCTTCATGCAACGACGCGAAAGGATTTCTATAAGGCCAGTGACCACGGCATAGCTGCAAAGGATTGAATTAGAAAATGTAAGTCATAAATAAGTAAAGATTCTTTGATTATTAGATTAGTTGGACTCACAGACGAATTTTCAAAAAACTTGTCAATATTTAACTAGTAATTGGTCCTCAAATATTATTTACAGTGCTTAACCTTTTCAAATGCATATATTTGCAATGATAAATAATATATCGGTATGATAATGATATTTATTTTCCATGGGATAGAAATTTATATTAAATTCGTAGTTAAACTTGAAAATTTTTTGAACTTGTTGACATATATCAATTGGGGTTAAAAGGTTAATTGAAAAAAAACAATATTTATAATATTTAGTTTTTAATATTATCTACATTTCTTTCTTGCGTATTAATTTTCGTATATTAATGAACTATTTTCTTTTATTTGCTCTTACTTAGACCAGTAATTACATATTCCACCTCATATTAGTCAAAGAAAACAAATAGTTTTCAATAATATTTCTAATCAACTAAACTTTTCATCCATATTGTTAGCTAATTTATCTAAGTCATTTAGCTGCAAGTTGTAAATGATTCAATTAAAAAACTGTAAAATTTAAGTCTTTAGGTCTATCTTGAATACCAACAAATACAATTTTCTTTTCTTTGAAACAAAAATATAGAGCTCATCGAATTAAAGGCCCACCTCCATTTATCTAATATTTCTGCGTGTTACGCGCTTAAAAAACGTTCAAAATATGTTAAATTTTAATGATAAAGATAAAGATATGTAAAAACCAAAATAGAAATTATTAGTTCGGGATCTATAAAATGGATTTTAAAAATTAAAAAAAAAAAAAAGAATACAAAAATTCACGTTATGCGCTGTATCATAATTATAGCCCATTATTGTTTTTTTTTTTTCGCGAAAACCATGAAAAAACAACCGAATAATAATAATTAATACGGCCTCCATTGGCTTTAGCTACGCGATTTCATTGTTACATGGAGTCAACTAAATTTAATAAAATATTTTATCATACAATATGGATCCGTCAAGACCATATGAATATATATTTTTTTCATCCGAAAATATTTCCTCCGTTCTAAACAAATTATATCAAATTTTAACAAAACCTACACGGCGACTTCTGCCGATTTTGTCCGCAATGGAGAACAAATTCTCCACGGCTTTTTTATACGCCAGTATTTTGCCTACTTTGCAATCAGTTGATGATTTACCACGTAGCATTTTAATATGTTTTTAAAAAACATTATTGCTTTAAAAAAAACTTGACATAAAGGTCTTTTCTCAATTGACAATGTTAAAAGGCGGTAATGTGACTGCAAAGGCTGGAAAGTCTTTCATTTTATTCCAATCCAAGTGTCAAAGACAGAGTAACGATGGTTCTTAAGAGGTGCTCTAGTTCTAACAGGTATTCGGTTTTATATCACTGTTCAAATTTTTTTTAATTCGATCCGAAAAAAAAAAATAAAAAGTGGGTTATAAATATGGTAAGCACTGTAGTGTAAATGGAGAGGGATATAAAAATAAAGTAGAATATATTTAATTATATAGGAATAATAGAATTTGCTAACATAACATTTGACAATTCAAAATTTAACCTAAAGAAGGAATACATTTTTAGTAGATAGAATCGCTAAGCTCTAATTCCAATCGACATATAGCAAAAAACATATATCCCAACAAGAAAATCTTTTTATATCCTGTGGTAAAAGAAATTTAAGGCCAAATCATTTTTACAATGCAAACTCATTTTAAACCATTTATATTCTCAACCCAATTAAGCTCATTCTATATAATTCTTTTTACTTTAAAAGCATATAGATTTCAGAATGTATTCACAGTTGTGTGTGTGTGTGTCTGTGTCTGTGTCTGACCATTTTGTTACCATTACCATCCTCTCAATGTCGTCTTCATTAGCATTATTCTGCTGTGTGTGTAATTCTTTTCATATGTACTCGTATATGCTAATCAGGCAGCACGCTTCCTGCATTAAATGTGCTTGAAAATGCAAAAACCGATTAGCAAAAGCATTTTGCATAAAATTCTGCTAAATGTTTGTAAGCAAATAAACAGAAGGAAAGCTAAAGAGCGGCTATCGGGTGGAATGTGGTGGAAGGATAATGATTGTGACATTGCATGCATTGAAGAGATCAGCCGTAGAAACTTTGCCAATGGCTCAGTTTTTGTTGTGGCATCAGTTCAAGTCCTTTTCATCTTTTTTCATCAATTCTCTATTTTCTTTTTTTTTCCCTCAGATTTTGACCAAATTGTTGTGCAAATAAGTTAGCATGTTAAGCTTTCAATTATGTTTTGCAGGGGCAGGGCAATAGATGTTGATTACAAACACTAAAAATATCAAAATCTGAAATCAAATTTGCTGCGATTTATCATAATAAATTGGAGCTAACACACACACACATACACAGAGAGAGAAATGGAAAAAACATCATTCTCGTCATCATCATCAATTATGAATGCATTGAGTGGAAAGGAGTAGAAATGGGTTGGATGGGGGGGGGTCCAGTTCAATATAAATGAATCGTGTATATAGTTGGTATTCGGATATATTCAAGTGATATGAGTGATGAGCAAGTCAGTGAAAGCGTAAGCAAACATATACACAAATATCAGCCATGAGCCCGTTAAAAGAGATTCCATTTTGACCCCTTTTGACACTGCCAAAGACGAGAGGAGTTCAGTCCTGTCCTGTACACAAATAAAAGCGTCGTCCATTACTCAAACTCGCACACAAACAAAGAGACCTACTGCTAGCTACTACGTGGTGGTCAACGCCTGCTCCTGACTTGGATTCTCTATGGCTTTAGCTCTATCTCTGTCGCTGGCATTGTCAACTGTAAACATACTTGAGCTTCCTGTTTTGCTATTTGTGCACACAAAGAGCAAGAGATGAAGAGGTAGAGGAAGAGAAAGAGGGTAAGGATACAGGACACTCATAGGACAACCCACATGCCACATGATGTTTGCTTGGTTGGTCAACTAACAATTTCTCTCCCCTTTTTCTTTTTTTTTTTTTTTTTTTTGGTTTCTTTTTCGCTTGCAAAAAGTACTCGGCAAACTCATCAGCACCACAAAAATATCCTTAATAATTTTCTTAAACCAACAACCAACACAAAGCTCGCTAGCATGAAGGATGCTTTTAGCCACCCCACACCCCCACATATACAGCACACAACCGAACCCGGAGCCGGCGGCCTCACACTTAAACTCTCAACTCAACTCAACTGTCATCGTTTGTCATGTGTCCACGTCCATGTCCTCGACGCTTTGGGTCGCTTGTGCAAAGTATTTAGTTCGCCGGTCGCATCAATCCAAACACAAAATGGCCAACACCCGGAGTATCGGATGTGGCTGAGGTTTCCTTTTGCTGCCAACTTCCCCGCCCCCGCGCTCCGTCGACGAACCCCAAACCATACCCTAAACTCTCGACACCCATCCGTTGGTCCGTTTGTTCGCTCGTTCGTTCGTTTGCCCCTAAAGTAAACATCAGCAGCAGCTACGAACGATGGCGACAAAATAAAAATAAAATACGAGACGGGACACATTTGCCAGTTGGGTGTGAAAAGGCATTTGCCGCTGCTGCTCCTGCTGCCAGAGTTCGAGCTGGAAAGCTTCGAAATAAAAATAAAAATAAAAATAGTGTGCCTGGGTGACAAATAAAAATACCAAAGAGAAAAAAAATTAACATCCTTGTTAGTTGTGAAAACACGTTCGCTAAATACGCCAACACACACAAACCAACCATACATCCTGCAGGCCGAGCCAGCAACCCTTACCACCCCCTTAACACAAAAAGGACCTCAAGTGGGTTTGCCAGAGACAGGAGTAAATATTTTAACAAGTGTCAAATGCACACGCTACTTAACTTGCTTCTTAGTCCACACAGTTGCTAGTTCAGGTCTCCCTTTTTTCCTAGCTCCCGTCCTTTATCTTTCTCATTCATCGTGTGCAATTGTTTAATAAACTAAATAGTAACAATTGCCACATTAAACACATTTTGATTTGATTTTGAAAAAAAATTAAAACTGCATCAGAATTGCTGCGAGATTTAAGTGAGAATCGTTCCTAGAGAATCGTACTAGAAAATAGGGGAAAACAGTAATAATTTAGTAAAATGAAAAATAAATTCTCTACTTTTGTGGTATCAAGCCGTTTTTACTAAGAAATTTAGATCGGATGATCTAGTAACATCTAATTAAGAAGATCAGTTGTTTTTTGCAGTTTGTTAAAAGAAGAAAGGCAAGGATTCTAAAAGTATAATTTAATGATACCTTTATTAAGAATGGTACGTAAAATTTAAGTTATTTACAGACAGATGATGTCTTTGATAATATATAGGAGTTCAGAGTTCCTATACGTTATGAGGTACAAATTTTTGGCTAAAACATCTTATCTTTTAAGCTTAAGTATCTCTAAGCCCGAGTTTTCAAACACAGTTTTAACTCTCCCCTTTTTAAACAAGATCAAGTGTTAAAGCCTCGCTTTTTTTGAGTGTATGACCATACGTTATTTTCAAATCAAACTTATGCGATTTTGTGCCAGTTTTCATACAATTGCAACTGCTACCCAAGTTGATGTTTCCTTCCCCCTCTTACGATGCCCATGTAATTTGGGCATTTGTGTGCATTGATTTCGGCACTTAAGGCGCATAATCAGGCGGCGGCAATAGCAGCGGCAGAAGCTGGCAGCATCAGCGGATTTGTGTGTTCAACAACAAGCAGCATGGCTCAATGCACCACAATGGACAGCAGCAGGAGTAGAATGTCGATGATGATGATGAGGAAGGGAGAAAGAGAAGGGGGAAACCCTGAAGGTCCAATGGCATGTATGGACGGGGCCTTGTCGACAATTTTCGGTCTCTCGGCATAAGCAGGATTAAAATCAAAACAGATTTGCGTTGACAATGACAACGGCCAACAGGGGCCAAAGGAAGAGAAACACAGAGAAGAGAAACACGGCGCGAAACATGTTAATGTTCATGTCGCCTAGGCAGAAGGTTAAACAGGACATGCACACACACACACACACACACAAATGCACACATACACGGACCAAAAGATTCGTCCTGTTGGTTTGTCCTCTGTTGATACTCTATATGTGAAACAAAACACCTTGCCACGAGAGCAGCAACAGCAGCAGCAGCAAATGAAATGTCATTTGAAGTTGATTACTCAGCGACCGAAAGACCGCCTGACAGGGGACAAGGGGACATCGGAGGGTATGCATTTAAATCGTTTTCAAATGATATGGCAGCATTGTCTCTCCCTCTCTGTGCCCCTGTGCTTGTGTTTGTGTATAGATTAACCCCCCCTTTGTTTTGAACGGAATCTGGTTTGCCTTTAGCCCCGGGCGGCGCTTAACAAGTGCAGGACACAACAGAAAGGAATAAAAAGGAGTAAGGTGAACATATGCTGGTCGGTAAAACAAAATGGCCGCACGGAAACGATATATAACATTACAAAAGAAAGAGAATTGTGAACACTAGTTAATAGTCATCGCTATAGACTTAAAGACTTAGAAGAGAGAATTAAATCAAATTAAAGACGCATATTAACTTAAACTTGAAGTCAAAGAGGGAAAATGTATGTGCTTATGTTAATAATTCCCAAAGATCCTTTGGTCCAATCTGTGTCTATAAGTTACTAAGGTTAATAATGAGACTTTTACTTACAAATATAGACGGTTTGACCATTAAACTTAGTTCTTCTTTCTTACTTATAAACAATAATATGAATTTAATAGTATATGCTATACAAAAGTCATATTGAATAATGTTTTAGAAATGACAAGTCAAAAGGAGAGATCATTGTCAAGCTCAAATTTGACAAAGATTAGATTTGAGTATGAAAGGGCTTACTTCTTTATAATCTTCGTAGATTTCAAGCAGTAAGCGGATATGGACGCAAAATTCTTTTACGGCAACTAAAACTTGTTTTAATAAGGGCATTCCTCCTTGCCTCCTTGCTCTAACTTAAACTTCACCGGATAAAACTTCCCTAGTTAAGTCCATTTATTAGATACTGATCAATATTGATTTGGAGCTTCATCATAAAACAAAACAAATAAAAAGATTTAAGAAACCTTAGAAATATCTTTTTTAACAGGAAATGCAAGAAGTTTAGCTTTTATTTGATCGAAATTATAGACGGAAAACTCTCAAAATTAGCCCGATTCTCTTGTTTTCACAACAATCTGCTTAACTTTATGATAAATCCTCTACGTTGAATAATTCAAAAACAACATTGAGAGAAAGTGAACAGATTGGGATAGATAGAAGCCAGCTGTAACAGGAACTGATAAAATCCCGTCAAATAGGCCTTGCAGTAGCCTAAAACAACATTTCCCGATGAAATTGTAACAAAAACAGAATATGTCAGTGTGACAGTCGACGGGGCAAAAGGTGTGAAATGAAAATTAAACCAAAAGGAAACAAAAACACACGGCATTGGGATTGATAAAAGGGAAGAAAGCCTACCCTTTAATGTAGTCGAAGTCGAAGTTTATTAAAATGCAATTTTAAAATTGTTTTTGGCTTCGGTTGTCAGCACTTGATTAAGACCAAGCGATGTTGCAAAGGGGAAGGGCAAGAGAGATAGAGAGAGGGAAGGCCAGTTGCGCCGGCGCAATGACAATTTTGCCCTCGGATGTCGATTCGTTCTGGGGTGTCCATGTCAAAACAAATGAAATGCAACGGGAGCAGCGTTTCATTTAGGGTTGTTGTGCCTACACACACACATACACACACAGATTGCCCACAAGTGCCTGGCAGGAGCCAGTCCTCCCTTGATTTGAATACAAAAACCCAGCAGCGGCAGTAGCAGCATGTAATTGAAATTTTGTTGGGTATTGAAAAGGGGCATGAAAATCATTGATGATGCTGTCACACCTGGTGCCGCAGCTATCAGCCATCAGCAACTTTTTAGGTCGCTTCATCTCTCAATCTCCCTGTTTTGGCCATGTTTATGCATTAAGCCGCGTGTTAAATAATTTCATGCTGCAAGTCAGTGGGCTCTTTAGGGCCATAAAGTTGCCAAAAAGGGAGAGACGATGTTTTAATGGGGCAACTCGAAAATGTTAGCATGTGCAGTTAAGTAACATTATCACAGTTAGCAAGAAGCGAATGAACGAACGAAGGGGGCGACGGGAACGAGAACATGGCATCGTTATCATTAACAGGGAATACTACAGCAAGCAAACAGCAAACACTGTGACATTGTCATTACGTGTGGTCATCATCATTTTATCATCATAATTATTGGGTTTATTAGGGCGTCACGTACTTGCCATGGCTAAAAATCCCTTGAAAAACTAACTAACAACAACAACAATAAAACAACAAAAAAAGCAGCTATAGCAGATGTTGCCAAAGGCGAAAAGCAGTGCAGGCATAAAGATAACAATACGGACCTCGCTTGGTTTACCACCATAACTCAATACCCTTCTAAAAATACCGCATTATTATTCCTTTATTTGTAATATAAAAATTACTACAAGTTTTAGGCACACTAGGCAATTAAATGTAGCATTTGTAGGATAAAACTTATTAAAAGCAGGTATTTAATTGGCTATATCCTAAGAAAGAAATATTTCACAGTTTTTATATAAATTATCCTTAAAAAATGAATATAGAATAGCTAGTCTTGTATGTATAACGGTTCATCAAATTAAATAGAAACATTTCAGAACTAAAAACCATACTGAAAACTGTACTAAAATCCGATTTATATCGGTTATTCAGAAATTTTATATCATAAGAAAAAATTAATGAATTCTATTGATAACTTTAAAATATTTTGCCTAAGAACAGACCAAACTATAGAACTTTCAAACGCGCAATATTAATAGAGAGGAATAAATTTACTTTATTTTTTTTATATTATTTAAGAACCTATTATTAGTTGAATTAAATCAATATTATTCATTTAGAATTTTACTAGACCCTGTTATTAGAGTGTAACTAATACACAAATTTAGAATACAGAAGTTTTGAGAAAACATAAATAACCCCTTAAAACGAGGGTATTATTATGAGAAAGAGAAGGCATGATTGAAACAGAAACCATAAATCGCTAGCAGAAAAAATGACTAAGACAATTCGTCATGTCATAAGGACTTGGGATAGAGATTTTCGAGATCTCAATTCCAGAGCTAATGGAGCTAAACCCACACAAATATACAGGCACGCACACACACACACACACACACACACACAGAGAGCGAAAGAGAGAGAGAGAACAATAGCAATAAACGCCTTCTTAGGAATTTCAATTGGCCCACAAAATCTTAAGCCCCCCTGTCCTTATACCATCACTTGGTTGCTCTCTCACAGTGTGTGTTTGCATTACTAATATGAAACGCCTACAAGAGCAATCACATCATCAACAACAAAAACATTCACTCCTCCTCCTCCACCCACCCATCCCTTACTCCTTACAATGCTCCACTTCACTTTCAACTCCCAACCAACGCTCAATCTCTCTGAAACTGGCAGGCGGTCGCTCGTCCCTTCCTAGGACTTCCTGCGGCGTTAATAACCCACTTACTTATAGTTATCCCATTGTTGTTGGATAGATGGGCTGCTGCTCAACGTCGAAGGGCCCATAAATTATTCGAGGAGCGGCAGCCCGTGGCTGCATACACAAACAATTGCAACTGGAAATTGACCGCATTTCGCCATTGGCAAGGCCAGACAAAATATTTGATTGAAATACAAAATATAATAAAAGAAATAAAAAAAAAGGCAGTAAAAAAAATTAAGAGGAAATGTGCAATTTTTTGAAAGAATTCACACAAAAAACCGAAACGAAAAGTGGTCATCGTGGAACAACCCTCACCACATATATACGATATATATATATGTATGTACGTTGGCTCACCCATCGATTTAATTGCCGTTGTAAATTTTTTAGTTGAGGCTTTGATTTTGTATACCTCTCGATATATTGTGTGGATTAAGAAAGTATATAGGGATTATGCAGCATAAAAACTAAACAATTTATAGGCAAAAAGGACAATGCGGGAAAAACATGTGACCAATGCGGGCATGGATAAAAAAATATAAAAGGATTACTTAACGGAAAAATGTTTGTTGAAAACACGAGTGAACTGCAATTCTGTATATAAAATTAAAATATTTTAATTTGAAATTTATTTTTATGCTGAAATTTCAGGACACCTAAAATTCATACTATGAAATACCATCTTTTAAAAATTTAACTAAATTTATTCTTTAAATATAAAGATGTAAATATCCATTTTAATTAAATAAAGCGGGTTTAAATTTTGCTTGAAAGCAATATTAGCATTCAGTTAAGGACTTTACTATATCAATATTATACTTATTTGTCTATACTTTTAACCATACATAGGTACATATGATCATATTCTTAAACATATTTAAAATATTTAAAATAAACATATTTTAAATACCGCTCAAACAAATTTTTGATTAACTTCAATAAGGTCGAAATCTAGACAAATTTTAAAAGATAGTTAATTTAAGGAGATCGATTTCATAAGGAGGACATAAAAGAAGTAAGCATTAAATTACCAAATTACCAATTAGTCTGCCTAAATCAATGACTAATTTTGTCTTAATATTTTTGTCCTTTCATATTTCCCTAAATTTTTCATATTTCAAAAAGTAATTAAAATGTTATAATACTAGATCAGTGTAAGTTTGAACAGCTTTTGGCCAATGAGGCAATTTTCTTGTCTTCTACACAGTATCATTTAGTCGATTACACATTTTTCTATATTCTCCTTTTTTCGATTCCCCTTTAAAAAATTTTTTTTTTTAAATATTTGCCCATACCAAATAGAATTTGTTATGCTTTGGCATTAGGATTTAAGTAAAGGACAATGTAATGTGGAAGGACAACTTCGACACGGACACGCACCTCTGTCCACACACACACACACGCACACACACACACACGCACACACACACAGACGCCCAGCTGTCAGCAGTGTCGAGTCTGAAATGTGTCTCTAATTTGTGTTTTTCATAATTAACCGAAGCTGTAAATAAAATTTCAACAAAGTCACAACTAAAACACAAATCAAATGATTCGAGTCGAACCCAAGAGGGAGGGTAAGGCGGGTAAGGAATGGGCCGCGCCTCAGTGCAAACTGATAAGAAGTTGCTCAAAAGCCACAAACAACATGCACTGTAATTAATTTCACCGTCAACTTTTGTACCCCGAGATGAATGCAAATGAATTTGTACGACGCAATGTTAATTCAATGATTCAGATGAGGATGTGGCCCAGCGGCGATGGCGGCAACGATGATAACGACGATGACAACGGCGGCAACTCCCTTTGCCACTGACGCAAATTGATTTCCACAAGGTTGGAGCGAGAAAGCGAGAGACAACATAACCACAATGACCGCAACCACACAGAGCAGAGCCAGTGAACAAGGGGAAGGAGAAGGTGGAGCACCACCGCCGCCACGAGGCAACTGCTAGCGAAAGCCACAGAGAAAGGATTGTGTGTCTGAGTGTGTGTGCGAAAAAGGAAGGCGCCTGCACTAGGACAGGCGACGGTTAAGAATGGGTCCAACCTGAACAGTCGGCTTTTTGGGCTCATCATAAATAATGCGAAAAGTGGCAACTGGATTCCCTCAAGGCGCTTATCACAATAAAGCGTCACGAAACTTTAGGCGAAGGCCATAAAACAAAAAAAAAAAAGGATTCTGTGAAAAACCACAAGAAAAATGAGCTTAAAGCTAATATCCTAATCGACCGGCAATGAGATGCAGCGAAGAAGTAAATTATTAATAATTAATCAACAATTGCAACTATCATAAAATGTGATGTGTTAATCAAGCTTAGGCTTTTAAATTAAAATGAAATGAAATAACGAAAACAAAAATACTGACTTAGGAGTTTAAGCAAAGTAGAAATTTACCGACTTAAGATTTAATTTTAGCAAAAAGATAAAAGTTATAGCTTTAAATTGTTATTTAGTGTAATATATTTAGCCAAGGAATAAACTGAATAAACTAAGCAGATGAGTTGTATATGTATATGACCTAGTCAAAAGGGTAATTTAAGGCAACGAGGATCCTAGTTCGAGTAAAAGGTTGGTCCCATAGTTGGTTTAAGAATTAAAAACTATATCCTATACCAAAATATCTACAATTTTCTAATTTTTGTTTCTTCTTTCGTTAGTATAATTCCTATTAACTATCTCTACTTACAAAAAAACAGTTCTTTTCAATTTACTTTTTGACGGGATCGATTCACTTATATTTCAAAATGTTTTTTTTTTCATCTGCTAAATAAACATTTTCATATTTCGATATGGCAAACAACGCAATTGGCAACATTTCATTGCAGCTATTCAATTTATACAAATAAATTCAATGTATTAATATTTGTTTGCAGGATTTTCGTTAATCCCAACTGAAATTATGTAAAATATTCAATTTAATATTTATATTAAATATATCGCTTAATAGAATGCTTTGTTTTTGTTTTTCTGTTTTTTAATTTTAGAAAAAACTTGTTACATCTTAGTTTAATTGAAAGTAACTTTTAAGGAAAGCATAGAAATAATGATTAGGAAACATTAAAAGGAAATTTAAAATATATATTACATAATTATGTTGCAAATTTTAAAATATACAACTACTTATTAACAATGTGAATTTCAAGCATAAAATATAATTTTAAAAAATCAGTTAACTATATGTGCTTCTCCTGTCTAAACGCGTGCCAAATTTTATGCAGCATATGCAAAAAATTTCAATTAATGAAGGGTTAGTTTTCGGGTTAAGTTTGATTTTTGGGCATTTCCCATATGACATTTTAATATGCTATAATTGAGTGATAACCATAAAGGCCACGCCTACATATCCTACATATGGTTAATATATTAATATCCTTTACTTTTTTTTTTGCAGTTAGCTCATTTGATTCAATTTAATGGGCAAACTGTTAAAGTTTTCAAAACGTTAAGGGTCATTAAACGCCACAAAATTCATAGCGAACCTCAAGAGAAGACCTACCAAGCGGCTGCTTCTCGCCCATTACCACGCCCATTAATGCAAATTAAACGCAATGCAGACATATGCCCGAAAAACCTGACTGGCTGCAAACACAGAGAGAGAGTTCACGATTTCAACTCCGACTCCGATTCCTGGATGTCACAGCGCATTATCATTCATAAATCAAAACATGAAAATTGTTTAGCATAACGTGAGGCGAACGTAAATGCGTGTAAAGGAGGAGGGGAAGAGCGGTTTGCCAAGAGGGTTGCATTTGCCAAATCAGCAGCAGCAAAAACAACAACAACAGATGATAATGTTTTTCAATTTGGCCTTCAAGGCAATTCAATCCCCTTCTGCTCATAGCCCAATAAGCATATAGAAACATAAAAAAAAAACGAGCATAAAAAGTTATGAATAAATTAAGACATTTCGGTTGTCAGTTGGCGAGGGGTGTATGCTTCAAAGGGGAGTGAGGGTTGTTGCTCACTTTTTTTTCAATGAATTGGTACTTCTATTAAACTCACATTAAAAAAAAAAAAAAAAGAAACCCCCCTCGATGTAGAAGGGAAAGCAACGATGATGGTTCTGAGATTGAGCTGTCAAGTGTAACTCAAGCATTTCCAATGAAATGTGCAAAAAAATTAAAGAGAGAGAAAAAATAAGAGGAAGAGTGTGGATAAGTTGGAGAATTCTTTGAGCGAAATTCGAGAATTGAAGTCATAGATATATCCATCTAACCAAACACACATTGTATACCTCAGACAAATGCGGTAGGTTAACCAAAAGACAAACACGGATGTGGCAATCATCCGCATTCATTCAAAATCCTGTCGAGTGAAAGAGATTTTTACAATACCGTGTGTTATCTGAAGAAACGAATGGGTGTATTTGTGCAATGAAAAGGCATAGAGAAGTTTAAGAAGAAGGCAAGAACTAAGTCGACTTTTTAAAGAACTAAGTCAACTTTTTAAAAGACGTTTCTAATCCCATTTCTTATTCAAATTTTCGATATCTATGTTAGGGTCAAAGAAGGTCAAACTAATTTTCGTATCTCTAAAATTGAATGGAATAGTTAATGTATACATCGATATTAGTTTTCAAATGGCACAATTTAGTTTGTCCTAATAGTTTGCTAGGCTAACTAAGTTAAAGTTTAGTTTCTTTCTTATAAGTAGTCAATGACTGGAATAATTTCTTTTCTATCTACAGGGTATAGGGCGCATTCGTCTCTGTGACTTCAAAGAGGGAATGGTGTTTTTTTTTTTTTTTGGTTCTATTTTTTTCGGTTTTGTTTTAAATGAAAATTCATCAACATGTCGCCTCTCCATCTCAGCGTCTTGTGTCTGTTTTCTTAGTAACAAAGCCACCCAAAGCGTTTTCCATTTAGCCCCAACGGGGTAAACGATTTGTGTCTCGCTTAGTTTATATATATATATAATATATATATATATATATTTTGACAGACAGTTTGGTTTGACGGAGGTAAAGAAAGAGTCGAGGGGCAAAGAGTTGCTGGGGCGTCTTCAATTACGACACGCGCGTTGAAAATAAAATTTCAGCAGTCGTTGTTGTCGTCTCCGACGACTTTCCATATGGACCATGTCACCAGGCAAATGTTCTCTGGTTATGCCTTTTGCCTACCGCAGATGCCTCTGACGACTCTTGGCTGCGACTAGAGAGGAATCAACGTCACAAAAATGGACAACACACGTGGGTCCCACATTCCCCACCCCCACCCCCACCTTCGCTCTCCAGGCCGTTCTACGTCTCACCAAATGGGAGGCCGTTAAAAAGCCAAAGGCAAAGCCAAATAGCTGCGAAAAGTAAAGCCGCTCGTAAAACTCAAACGAGGCGAGGCAAGAAGATGGCAAACAGCAACAGAGACTGAGCAAGAACAAAAAAAAAAAAGGAACATGGCGCCAAATAACCGCAACCATAACGACGACGGCGACGACAACGAAAGTCTCAAACCCCCAGAAGGGTCCCCAACACCAGGAGGACGTTTGCCGCCATTTTGTAAAAGAAAAGTGCATATAATAAAATAAAATAGCAACAACAATGCGAGCAACACGAACAACACCCAAAGAATCATGGCAGAAATGGCATTAAAATAAGAAGGGCATAACATTTTTTTTTTTAAATTACCTAGGCGAATAGGTAATACTCTATGGCATCTTAAGGAAAATGCAAGACAAAAGAATATTCTTCGCGGTCTTAATAAGGAATTTATCAGAATAACTACTGAAATAGGAAAACCAATAAAAAAAAATTGTGCCATAGGAGCAACTGCATTACTATGTTTAATTCCAAGGTAAGTTCACAGATCTTTTAGGACAAACTTTACTAAAAATTTAACTATACCTTTTTTTTTGAATAAATTTCATCTACATTGTCATCTGAAAGAAAAAATAAGTTGAACGACATGGGAATGGGGAGCAGTCAGGCACTGAAAATGGGCGCCTGTGATTTGGCTTTTGTGAAAAAGTGGAAAAATGGAAAATGGCGAATATGTCGCCGAGCATCGTAAAAAATTATGCCCAGAGTAAAATGTCCAAGGAAAGCAAAAACTGGCTTACATCCCGTCCTTAGTCTGAACCTACCTACCAAACCATATGTATATATATATAAAACAAATGGCCATCTTATGGCACTTTAGTGGCAAAATCAAATTAGAATTTATGTTAAGTTGCAATGGCAATCATAAATGTGGCGCCCAACGTGTGTGTGTGTGTGTGTGTGTGTGTGTAGAACAATCCAACGTTCATTTAATAGCCATAATCATGTAGTGACTTTTATACTCTTACTTTGTGAGGCTGGGATCTTTTTAAAAAGGAAAGCAAAAAAGAAAAGGAAAGACCAACGTTTTTAGTTTGCATCGTAAATTTTTACAACTTGGGCGCCCAACGTGGGGCGGTGCTGATGTGGTGGCGCTTTTACTTTTTAGGCACGGCAGCGCACAATGTGGATTAGTGGCTTGTAATGTGCGCCATCTGTTGGCCACTTGAGGGCATTACTCACGCCACATTTGGCGCATTCAAGTGCTTAGCGTGTTAATTTGCACCAGTTTCAGTTGATCGTAGGTCGACGTTGAACCAGGGATGATACGCTAGTGTCGAGGGTTGCTAACTGTCTACTGTTTTACTACTACTACTACTACTACGGTGACTGTGACTCTATTGCCTGCTGCCTGCGGGGCCATGTTAAGCCCTCACAATTGCCATTTGATTGAGTGATGCGTCAGTTGTTTGGCATTGTTGTTGTTAGTTAATGCGCCTTGCCAGTATACAATAATACCAAATAGAGAGAGAGAGAGCGAGACATAGATAGATATATCTATATTGAGAGGGTGCATCCTCATCCAAATGCTCATCATCTCCATCAGCATTCAGATGACGAGCATTAAATTAACTGTAACTGGCACTGCACTTTACACATTTTACATATGTCGCCTATAACTTTGAGTGCGGCCCACTCTTTGAATTCTGGGTGGGTGGTTTTTGCTTGTTCTTTCTTTCTCGTTTTTGGCTTGTTTGGTTAATATTCCCTCGAGAATGGTATAGAGGGGTAAGGGGAAACACCGAAAGAAGAAATGAACAGACAACAAGCCAAAATCAAAGCGAATGCACTCAAAAGATCTAAAGCCTGGAGAACCGGGGGAAACTGTAGGTAATTCAATAGCCAAAAGCCGTTTCAGCCTTTGACATGCGGCTGCTGTTGCTGTTGTCGTTCCTGCCGCTGGACGGTGGCACTCATCAAACTTTTGACATGCAGCTCAGAAAAAGTGGAAATGATAGGAGATGTGGACAGGGGGTGGGTGAGAGGTTGAGGGCTGCTGCGCCTTTTTGCATGCA
Source organism: Drosophila insularis (assembly GCA_018903935.1). Taxonomy (NCBI): domain Eukaryota; kingdom Metazoa; phylum Arthropoda; class Insecta; order Diptera; family Drosophilidae; genus Drosophila; species Drosophila insularis. The sequence goes on along the minus strand of JAEIFP010000666.1, from coordinate 3,306,226 downwards.
AAATGTCAGCGCATATGTCAGCCTTTTGCATATGACCGCCTCGGTTATATGCTCAAAGAGAGCGGGGGTTAATATAGAAGAAACTCATTCTTTGCAGAAAAAGAAGAAAGGTAGCAAATGTATGGAAGAATCGGTAATATCCTAAGGATCAACCAAAAGTTAAATTACTTTAAAAATCGTTGTTTAATACAACAACAAAATATTTGGATTTGGATATACTACTTAGTAAAGGATCATATAAATCATGGTCCATTCCTGAGATTAATGACAGAAATGAAAAATTATTTCTGAAGCATTCAAATTGTTAGTTTAAAAATTTTGGTATAAAATCTATTACATATATAATTTATTACAAATGGCATTAAAACCGATATTATTTGTTTCATAACTTATCAGTAACACCTCGCTTGAACTGGGATTTTTCTGTTGTTTTTGTGTTTATCACAATTCTATGACCAAATGCATTTTGATGCAAATCTGGAGCGAAGTTTTTAGGTCTTCACTTCTTTGAGCCCGATGCCTGGACCATTGGATTGCTAGCTTGCTATCATCCGGTCAGGTCAACTCCAAATTCCTCCCCTTGCAGGCAACCTTTTTGCCTGTTCTTCTGCCCTCCCTCCCGAGTGTTTTGGCTATGATGTCCTCTCTGCCTGTAACTGTAATTGATGTTGACTTTTTGACAGTTTGAATGTCGAAATGAACAGATGAGAGAACCGAAACTGAACTGAACAAAAACTGGGGGGAGAAAGACTAAAAATTTGTTGGCTACAGTGTTACACAAAAATGACAACTCTGATTAGTTATGTGACAGTTTTTGTGATTTGAATTCAATTATGACATGCAGGTGGCAGACTGCACTGCCAAAGCAGCAGTCAAAGGACATGCCAAAAAGCAGGAGGGAGGACACAGAGAAATAACCGTCTGCTGCTCTTCTTCTATTTGATTTACTGGCGGCCCTGACTTGATCAATAAATAACACACCGTTAAAGAGTCAATATTTTGATTTTCCGGCAGGGAGTAGAAAAGAAAGGAAACTCGGGGTGAAAATATAAGGAGCGGCAGCGCCGCTCAAACTAAACAAATAGAAAACTTTTCCAATATAAACAACAACCTTGGACAAAGCAAAAGAAGGCGAAGGCGAAAGGAGAAACCCAAAAATAGGTTCAATAGAGAGCGAAAAATGTGAAATCGGATATTAAATGCCTCGCACAAGCAAGCAAACAAAACAAACAAATAGTCAGAAAGAAAAGCGATGGAACAATGGCTGGAAAATGAAATTAATACATTTTCCTCGATAAAGAATGCAGTCAACCCCAAGCCCAAAAGGAAAAGAAGGCGCAAATGAGGGACAAATGGAGAGTTGCACTAATATAAATGTTGGAAAACTGAAACCCCAAACACGTGTGGGTGTGTGGTGGGTGTGCATAGTCTGGTAATTGAGCCCACAACAAAATAAAAGAGGTGGAAAGCCAGAAATAGTAGCAGGAGGAAGTATAGTGGACAAGGGAAAGGACACGTTGCCAATTGCAAAGTGCATGGGGGCATAACTCGAAATGGCCATTCGATATGGTTACTTAAAGGGTAATTAAATTAACTGGCAGCAGTAGTAACAAAAGTAACAACAATCTGATGTCCTTCTGCTTGTCATTGACATCCTTCCAATGGCAGCAGCAGCCTCATCAGGAGACAAACAAAAGCTATTCACAACGGGACACAGCACACTGGTTGCCACTAGTTTTTATTATTATTTTTTTTTTCTTCCTACTTTTTCTATATATGTATGCATATTTCATTATGACAGAACTTCCCCCTTTAGAGAGTAAGGGGGTTGGCTAGAGCTGGGATTGAGTTCCGTTTGTTTGGTCGTCTGGCAGGATGCTTATCGCGTGCCAAATCATCGTTATGATTGCCGTTACCTTTTTTTACTCACTCTCCGTCCCTCTATGGCTCTGAATTGATGATCAAATGATGATTAAAATATATTTTGCAGCTTTTTATGACACCAGCCGATAAAGAGGAAGAGTGAGAGAACAAGCGGACGGGGCAAGCTAGGCTAATGATTATGTTGATTAATTATGAATCAATTACATTGTAAAAAACAGATAGTAAAAGATGCTCAGCCCAGAGAGTTGTTTAAGAATGAGTTGCTTGATGTGTGGCAAATTAAATTAGCTATGCTTATGGTCTAGGGGTGTGGTGGGATAAACCATTGAAATTGGGTTTAAGGGGTCGTGGCACGGTTATACAATCTGCATTTTTTATGTAGATATATAATTACAGAAATATAAATAATATGATATTCAATTCAGCAATAGAGTTTTATTTCAGCGTTTGTTAAAGTTCTTGATTGTACATCAAGAAGATTCTTTGTCTAATAATTCTTGATATTTCTTATTTCTTATTTGATAAGCAGACTTAAAGAATTACTTTTTGTTTTTGGAATAATGTGTAAATTCGCATGAAAATAATGGCAATATCACTATGGTATAAAGTTATGGTTATCGGTCTTTAGACATCGAAGCGATATAACGAAAGAGTAATAGAAGCCATTCAAAGGAGGACAACAATAGACTGAGGAATTTTGAATTAGCTATCAAGAAATCAATTAATTTCATAAGAACACACGACTTGGCATTGGAACAAGTAAATCGATTAAAAGCATTAATGAGTCTTGATTTCATATCATACCTATACCTAAACCTTATAAAATAAAGGCTCTTGGAACACTTACAACTCAAGCATTAAATCAAAAAAATGTAGGCTATATAAAATTAATCATTTATTTAATGTCTCTATTAAAAGCTATTGAAAAATATAAAGAATCCATAAGACCTTTCAAATGAAAAACAAATGGATGACGCTTTTAAAGAATTTTTTCTAACAATGCTTTGCCCAAAGTTGGCCATAAAATTGAATTACTTAATATTTCTTTGCAGTGTCTTGAAAAGCAGTATTTTCCACCTTGAATGCTTACTTGGTACTTTCAGTGTTTAGTACCCACCACCCGATCAATTAAAACTAAACAAAAATTTAATTATGCATCCCCCAGAACAGAAGTTGCACGTAGAACGAAGCCTTACAAAAGCTTCAATTGAATTAGAAAGAAAAAGGAAGAAGACGATGAAAAAGCTACAAAACCAGTAACAAAATATTCCGTGGCCACGTTCCACATTGTGTAGGCAAAATGGCAAGGACGAAGGACGCTAACGCTGATGCTGAAGTTTGGTTGGGTTGGTGGGGCAAGGACCCATTCAAGTGCGGCGAATTGAATTTTTATTCGTCTAAACTTTATACAAAATGGCGCAGGCAAAACTCTAGGTAAAGCCTGGCGCAGAATATTGGGTGAGGGTAGGAAAATTATAGTCAAAGAAATTTGATTTTGCAGACAACACAGAGACAGGATGAAAAGTAACTCGGGCTATGTTTGTGTAATTGAATTGAGCGCCGAAAAGCGCGTAAAAAAACCAAGAGACCGACTCTAACTTTGGATGTTATGTACTATCTATTTATACTCTTTTTACGGTCCACATTGGTTACATTAAGATTTACGTTAATCTTCAAAACTCTGTAATTAATGTTACTAAAAAGTGTAAAACTATAACTATAGTTTAGGATAGAGTAAAAACAAAACAAATTTTGTAAAAATGAAACACTTGAGAAATATATCGGATATAAAGGATAATCCAGTGGATTAAAGTAAATAAAATCTAGATACATTATAATTTAAATATATTTTTATGACTCTTAAAAATCATAAAATAAATTATTTTTATTTTTTTTTATACTTCACATTGCATTAAAGTCTATAAACCATTTGAATACAAAAATTGTTTGCTTTAAAAATAAATATGGTCTCATTTTGGTAAGGGTATACAAATAAATGACAACCACAAAAAGCAGTAAAGAAACCAGCAAGGGGGAGATATTCAAGGAAAGAGAGAGAGAGAGTAAAAGAAAATGGGAGACGTAGATGCAGAGTAAAAGAGATGGGGCCAAAATCACAACAATGGCGGACTAATAAAATAAACGCAAAAGCTTTCTGTAAGCAAATTGAAAATATCAACAAACGAAAATTGATGAAAAAAAGAACCCAAACGAACGAAAGAAAACTCTATAGAAAACCTAAAAAAAACTCTCTGTAAAGATAAAAATACAACAAAAACACTAACCAACCAAAAATATAAAAAAGGATAAACACAAAATGTTTTTTTTTTTATTTTTGGGTTTTGTTTCTTTTATTAACAAAACAGAGAGAAAACAAAAGCGCTCAGAAAAAAATGGCAAACAAACAACAATTGGACAACAACAAAAAATGCATAAAAAACCAGAGAAAGAAAAGTTTATTGTTGCTGGCTGGCTGTAACAATGAAAGGCAAAACACAATCCATATATAAAATTCAATTTGTACGAAAATAAACAAAATGGCTGGCTAGCCCCCCCTATCCTACAACCTTCCTCCTTGTTACTCCACCAGGTCTACCTCTTTCACTGGCCCATCCCTCTGGCCTGGCCACAGCAATTCGATTAAAACTTTTACTCGCACACACACACACACACACAATTTCGCACACTCTGGCAACCAAAAAATGAGCGCAAATTAAAGAAAAACAAGCAGAGGACTTCGAACAGAAGGACGAAGGAGATTGGCGGGTTTGGGCAAGGCCTGACAAGAGGAATATTAAAGTTTTTTTTTTGTTTGGTTTTTTGTTTTTGGTTTAAACCAAAAATTAAAGGCATAAAAAAGTCAAAAGAGTGTTGAAAAGACAACAGCTGCAGCAGTAACAATGACTGGCTGACTGAGTGACTGACTGACTGCAGGTCGACTGACGAGCGTTACTATTGACATAGCGACAGCGATTAAAGTTGTTAGCCAGGACCGGTTTGGCTTGGTAAAAGTTCATTCAAGTCCATTCAAGTGCGGCGAATTGAATTTTTATTCGTCTAAACTTCGGGAAAATATGTGAAATTGGTTAACAGCATTCCCCGTTTTCAAGGTCATTAATCTATAAATGTTTTATAATTTATAAAAAAAAAAGTTTAAACTAATGTTCCTATAAAATGTTTATGTGCGATTTATTAGGAAGGACTTGAAGTCTTCAGGTGTAGTCAATCCAATTAAGGATAGTTAATAGTAATATGCTGTTATATCAAAACTTGGATTGATCAGTTCAGTGAATATTGAACGGCCTAAGTTAACCTTTTCGGATGGCTAAAACATTTAACAACACAAAAACGAATCGACTTCCAATTCAATACTCGATTCCTAAACTATACTTGAAGTAAATATAAACAATTAATCGTTAAAAGAGCCCCTGATGCCAACAAGGACCTTTAACAAAGCGTAAAACGCTACTGCTTTGCGGCTAAACGCAAAAACCAAACGCAGCAGCAGCATGCCAACAGAGACGCTGGCAGCAGCACTTGGTATACTAGTGTCATCCCTTTTTAACAATATTTGACACGCCCCCTTCCTTTGCAGTGAGAGCGAAAAAGAGATGGCATACATTTCCCCTCCATGTGTGAATTCGTTTCTTTTTGTTTTGTTTTTCTTGTTGTTGCTGTTTTGTTTTGCGTTTGCGTTGGCATTTGCTTTTGTTGTTTTGTTAAGAAGTTAACTTGTAGTTTTGGTATTTGCTTTTGCTTTAGCTTCTTCTCGTACTCACTTTATCATGTCCGGTAGGCGTTCCGGTACTTTAGGGTGGGTGTTTTTCTTCACATAGCTCGATGATAGCGCCTCGGTGCATGCCAGCATTAGCTCGGTGGATAACTCGACCGGATGTTGTGGTGATTTTTCTTCGGGTAACTGCAACAAGAAATATAGGAACAAGTGTAAAAATATATGGTGAAACCAGAATGACAAAAAACGAAAAAAAAAACCAAAAGAGTGAGAGAGACAGAGGGATAAAGAGAAAGAGAAAAGGCAAGCAAATCTTGGCCACAAAAACTAAGAGGGCGGGTGAGAGAAAGAGAGGTTAAAAGTCAGTAATAAATTTCAGGATATGTATCAAAACGTATTCCAACCGATGCACACAATTGTTGCATGCTTTTGGGCGCTGTCAAGTGTGCTGCCTCAACTTGTTGTTATTGTGGTTGTTGTTTGGGTTTGTTTCGTTTTTTTTTTTTTTGGTCTTTTCTTTAAATTAATTATCAATTTAACAATAACAACCAGGCCCATCCACATCCATCAAAATGTTAATTGATGTATTTTTTTTTCTTCTTCCCCTTTTATTTAACAACTTTTTAATTTCTTTTTTTTTTAGTACCCTGTAGTAATGCCATAAAAAAGTATGATAAGTTACAAAACTAGAATGTAAGCCTGGCATATGAAAATGAATAAAGAACTACTTCAAAATCTACAAAATTTAAACAATTGATTTTTTTTAACAACTTGTCTTCTATTGATGACTTATTTAAATTTGACACTAGGAGTACATTTGACAGGACTTCTTGTTACCACGATTCACAACTAACAACATTGTAAAAAAATTCAAGCTAGCAACATATTTAGGCAACATATTCCACCCCAGCAACATGTTGGGAACATGAACTGCTTGCAATTTACACTGCTTTGCTTAGGCAATAAATGGGCATTGGGTTTTATGTTTTTGTACATAAAATCCAGAACAAACTATAGGGTATCACAGTGTCCATGCTCAGACTAAACGTACCCAAATTGTTGTTTCTTCTTCATTACATGACAAGCGGCGCGCGAGCTGATCCATCAAAAGGGCAGCAAAAGGAAAAGGTAGAATGGGTCGCCGACAATGACAATAAACACGAGCCAAGGTAACATGGCCAGTAAAAAAAAAATTTAAATAGTAAAAATTATATACATACATATTGAAGAAAATAAAAATATATGTGTACATATGTCTATAGTTAACTGAATGTTATGGGATGAGTGGCTTTTTATGCCATTTAACGATTGATTTAACAGCCAACCGCAAATATATAAACATTTTTAGAGAACAGAGGAAGAATAAAAAAAAAAGAAAGAGAAGAAGAAGAACCCTGACAAATTGCCAAGCAACACAACAACCAGCGGGTGAGGCCGGAGGAGGTGGGGCTCCTCTTAGGGCGTCAGAATTTATAGGCCAAACCCGACCGGACCGAAAGTGCGACCAAGAGTGGCGGCAGCGCACGAGGCCAGTAAATAAAATTCATATAAAAATGCCAAACAAAAGAATAAAAGCGTCAAAGAAATGGCAAATAAACATTTGAGCAAAAACAAAAGCCGAAAATCATAAAGTTTAAAAACTTGGTAAATAGACAGATATATATATACATATACATATGTATATACACAAATATATAGAGATGTATTTCTTTAAAAACGAATGTGAAATGCTCTCCAAAAAGAAGATTTATTATTGGCAAAAGGTATGACTGACCAGATGTTTAAGGCTCACTTGAAAATCTCCATTCTACAAATTTGTTGATAAACAATTAAACAAAGTAAACAAATACAATTCAATTTTCTATCTAGGAATTGCACAATTGCATAAAATATTTATAAAGAAATCTCTTAAAATGTCAGAAATATAGACACACACAAAGTAGCTGAACCCCTTTATAAATTATGGTAATAGATAAGAAAACCGTTCTCACATTATTATACTTTAACTAAGTCAGGAATCTATTTTTCTAGGTAAAGTAATATGTACGAAAATTGAAACTATCTGAAAAGGAGGGAATTATTTGTCTAAAGTCAAAGTTTAATGCAATTACTTATGAAACATACGTGCATATAAAAATAATCCCCTTAAAATATGCAATGGCATTATTAAAACACGAAAATAAAATTTAAGGAGAGTTTTAAAATGTACATGAAGAAAAACAAAAAGAAAAAATGTCTTAATGGCATCTAAGTGTACATTGAATGAAATGACTTTGAACATTTTCCACAGTCCATAAAAATTCGTCTATAACCCGACATTTTATAGGTAAAATCACAGTCATATAAACGCGGCCAAGTGTTAAGTGGCTCCTGCCAGGACACAACAAGCCGAGCCAAGCTACAGGCCTTAGATGACGCGACAATAAAGATGCAGGGGGGAATACAAGTTACGACTTATTTGGCCAACTGTTTGCAAGACGCGTCGACTGCTTGGCGACAGTTTCAGTTTATCTGCTTCTTTTTTTGTTTTCGTTTTTATAGGTTTAAAAGTTTTGTTCTTTTCTTCGTTTTATTTGTAGCTCACCTGAAAGCTCTTATTAATGGCATCAAAGAGTATGGTTATGGAATTGCCCAAGAGAGCATGACGAGCTATTTGAGGACACACTGAGCAGGCATTGCGATATAATTGTACGGCCAAAGTAACAGATCTTAAGGAGAGTGAGAAAGAGAATTGAATATTATTAAAATAGTTGAAAATTTGTGAACTCACTTTCTGGATATTTCAGAGTTCTCCTCTAGACCTTTGCTAATGACATGAGTGGCCAATACACCTAGACCATCCATGGAGAGGAATGCTTGAAAATCAAATGCCTGAGCCTTGGGTATGACACGTAAAAGATTACCAAGCACACGATCTAGACCCTGAGCTCCACCACCCTTCATTACAAGATTTACAAATTTGGGGACTGTACTCTCACGTTTGACGTGAGCTGGCAGTTCTTCCAGACCCTCCAAATACTCCGTGGCACTAAAAAGAAATGATTTTTAATTGAGATTACATTAATATGGCTTTTGGCCACTTACCATTGGTTCATTCTCTGCTTTAGTTTCTTCATTTTCTTTTTATAACTTCTCGAATGTCCGCTGCTTCCTGCCACATCTGATATTGTGGAGGATAAATCACCATCTTCATTTGTTGTGCTACTCCTGTTCCCATTGAACATATCGTCATCTTCATTCTCTTGATCAGTACGTCCGCCATTTTCGCCATCTTGCTGTCTTGATGAAGGCATGGTTAATTCCACAGCTCGTTGTCTGATCTGTTCAATGTTTTCCTCATGACGGCGAGCCGATTCCATTTGTTTGTGCAGAATTTTCCTTTGAAGTTCCTCGGTGGTCTGTTGTTTCTGCATGTGCAGGGCCAACAGACGCTCCTCACGATCACGAGCCTTCTCCCTGGCCAAGGCCTGGCGTTGACGTTCCTTTTGTTCCTGCATTTTGCCAATGCGTTGTTCCTTCTCCAGACGAGTTTCATTCATTTTCTCTAGTTTGAGAATACGCTCTTTTTCCAATGCCTGTCGACGACGCTCCACAGCTGCCTCTTTGGCCAATTTTTCCTCTACGCGTTTCTGACGCTCCTGTTCGATCTCCTGCAGCCGTCCTTCTGTCTCCTTGGAGGATTCTAGTAAGTCTAAACGTTTATTTTGGGCTTCAATATTTTTAATAAAGTTGATTTCCTTTAATTTTTTCTCCTCATCATGAGCCTTTTCAATGATCTGCTTAAGATATTGTTCCCGGTTTTCGGCTGCTCTTTGCAGACGTCCTTGCATCTTTTGGCGTTTATCTTCGATAAGTTGTTTCTTGGCTGCCTTAACATCTTCTACGCGTGCGAACAGCTGCTGCAATTTGGCCGCCTTCTCCTGCTGGAGCAGGGCTCGTTTTTGTTGGGCTCTTGCCTGCTTGGCTTGATACTTTTTCAAAGTCTCCTGGAGCGAACGTCGACGGGAAGGTGATGATAATTTTTGATGCAATTCTTGAGCACGACCAGGATGACGAGCCACATAAGCCTGAAGGGTGGCCAATGCCTCGGCACGCTCGTTCCAAGACATATCAGATAAAAGGGCTTGATATCGGGACTCCAAACTAGCATTATTATCATCATCGCTCATGGTCACAAACACCCCCGAGGAGGTATCATCAAAACCCTCATTAAGACAGTCTTCTGGCTCCTCTAGCTGCACTTCGGCATCTGTCTCATCCGTCTCAGTATCGACATCGATTTCAGTTTGCTCCAGTTCACGTATTTGACGTTCTAACGATTCCTGCACTTGCACCAGAATCCGCTCATTATGCTCCTCATCATTGTCATCGGTGTTCTCTGGTTCATCATTCTCATCGCAGGCACTCAATGAGCATAAAGCGTTTGGCGGCTTAAGGCAAACTCCATTTGGTAACTTGCAGTGGGCAATACTCTCATAGAGCTCGCCAATTGTCTTGGAGAATTCACAATTAGTTTGAATTTTAATATCAATTTTATTATGCTCATCGTTAATGCCTGAAAATACGAAAAAATTTAAGGGTCATTAGCATATATTTTCAAAAGTTTCGAAATTTATTATATTAAACATTTCTAATGGTCAGTATGATTTCGTGCGTTCTTTCTTTTAAAAACAAACCGTATAACTTCCATGTAAACTTAATTTTATTTGCAATATTCCACCTCGCTACGACCATGCCTTTACAAAACGTCGGGAATTTTTTTTATGGATACTATATAATTACTTATACTACTAGGTAAACAATGAACATTTATCTATTGTTGAATATATATGAATATCAACCTAAGTCAAAATAATAACATAAGCAACACAGAGTAACGAACAGTATTACTAGTTCTTATCCACTTTTTGTTTTTTTTTTAAATATGGGGCATGCAAATCTTTCGACTTCAATCAAAAGCGAATAAATTCACCTTCAGAGGTTTAAAAAAAATTTAATAAGGATTAACTTGCAAGGCTACAGACCAATACATGTAGACCAATGTTAGATCAGAGCAGGATTAAGCCATCGCGGGCCTGTAACAATCCGAAAGCCTAAATATGTATACGTTTTCGGGGTCATAATGTAAATTAGAACTTCACATGAATGAATAAAAATTTCAAGAAAATAATTTATAATCAAAACTTTTCGTAATTCAATCTATGTATTTTATCAGACTGTATTTTTATCAATTTCTAACCAATTTTAAACAGCTTTAAATCAATTAAATGGCAATTCAGTAAAATATATTAAAATGTCATTAAACATGGATATGTAAAAAAATTAATTAAAAGAATTAATTAATTTAAAATCAGAAAAATTCGCAAAAAATATAATTCTCGAGACTTTAATGCATTTTGAAAGACATTATTCCAACTTGAAAATAAAGACCAACATTTTTCAAATACTTCCAAAATTTAACACAATCGAACTTCATGAAATTAATGTTTATTGCAATACTTTGCTGTTCATTGTTCATTTTCTGTATTGCTTGAAAATACAACAGGGTTTATCGATTCACTGCTCTACATTTATATGCAAAATTGAATTTATAAGCTTTTAAACAAAATATCACTCTTGAAAATCGGGTACAATTTGGAAAAGTTACATATTAAAAATGGAATTCTGCAGAATTTTTTAAATTTAATTTTTGTTAATTTAATAAATTTTTCAGTTGTCAAAAATCTTTTAACAGACAGAAATCCTGCTATATGGCTAATCCGACACAGTGTTAGATGTCCCCTCTCTAGTTTTTTTTACTCCTATGGGTTACTATTTTTTCATAACATATAAAAAAGACCTTAAGATACCCGATTTACTATTAGTTTACCAATATAGATGAGAAAAGAAGTTAACCGATAAAACTATTAGAATATGTCTTAAGGCATGCCTTAGATAAGAAAAGATAACAACATTACAACACTTTCAAATTGAAGTTTAGATAATACAAAACATAAACTTACAGTCGACCACAGTTTCTGCAGATGAAGAGCTACTCTGGCTTTGCTTTTGCTCCATTTTTTGTTGCTGTTGCTTCCTTAAGGCGTTCTTCTCGCTCCGCATATACTCCTTGTGCAGGGAAGTCATTTTAAGGCCAGTTAGATCTGACTTTTGACGTTTAATAATTGTAGATCGTCCTGTTGTGGAACTATTATTGCTGCTGCTACGAGTAGTACTTGTGACAGCTACTGAAGATGGACCCGGAGCATTTACGGCCGTTGTAGCGAAACCTGGTGGTTTCTTTTCAGGCTTCTTGACCTGAGTGCTTGGACGTTGGGCAGGAAATGAATTCACTTTGGCCTTGGCATTTTTGATTTCTGGTCTAGCTAGTGACTTAGTTGCCTTAGTAGTCAATGTCTTGATTGGATTGTTGGACTTGGCAACACTTGGTGGAGATATTTTATTGGCTCTCTGTTTGTTGTTTTCATCATCGGACTTTTGATTTTGATGCTGTAGCTGCTGTTGTTGTTGTTGTTGGTGGTGCTGCTGCTGCTGCTCGTTGAGTAGGGCCAAAGTGGGCAGACTGGCATAACCAGTGGGCTGATTGAATCTATTTGACCAATGCATACTGCTGCGTCGACGATTCTTGACCGTCAACCAACCATCATTTGCATCAGATGACTGCTGATGTTTGGGTTCGGAATGTCTCTCCTGGTGTCTATGTGAACTTTTTGTTAGCTGCTCATTGCTGGCTTTCAGAGTGGAAGAAGAGCTGGCTATGTCTTCGCGTGAATTCAATTTCGAATTGGATGCATTTTTCCTGGTGGCAGTAGGTAAAAGCGTAGATGATGCTCTTTTTATTAACCCGCTGGACTTGGCGCTAGCCGCTGTTAACTGTTGCTGCCGCTGGCCATTCATCTCCAACATGGTGCGAGAACGGGCTGATAAACGACTGGCCACATTTGTTGGCGGACCATAGCTCTCCGTTTTGCTGGAAGGTCGGGATGGTATGGCATTCGTTCGACCTGTCTTAGCCGCCACTACGGCAGGTTTTACTGGATAACGCTTTAGGCCATTTGCAGGCACCACTTTGTTGGCAGTGGCTGTGGCTGTTTTGGGCATCATAGTTTTAGTTACAATTGGCCCACTTGGATTATTAACTGTCTTTTTTAAGGGCCGATTTAGAACACTGGAATACTTCAAGGGACTATTTTGCACAATATTGGCATTGATGGGATTCAAGGGTTTAAGATTCTTGGTTAGTTCCTCAACTGGCTTAAGCGTTGTAGTCGGAGGAGTGGGCTCTTTATTGGCTTGTTCTGTAAGCAGAGCATTTTCCATGGCCTCCAATGTGGATACAGTCATTTCCAGGGCAGTAGGTTCTACTGACTTATCTATTGAAAGTTCCTCCTCCTTTGCCTCCACTGATGCCGGCAGTGGATCTTCCAACTCAACTTTCTCTTCAATTTCCTTTTCCTGGGCTTCTCTTTCCTCTGCCTCCCTTTGCATTTTTTCTCTTATATCGGCCAATGTCAGATGCGGATCCTCCAGATCTGTTTGAGAATACTGGCTATTCATCATATGTACAAATGGTTTCTCACCACTTATATCTACTGGTTCATCCTGCACTGATTTTTTGCTGGCCGCAAATAGTTCTCTTACATTAACTCGCATAGAACCTTTTGGCACTTGATCAAAGGCACGCAGCATTTTCCTTGGCGATTGGGACTGACCGTCAACAACACCGAAACCGGGGCAGCAGGGTGAAGTTTTCCCCGAATGACAGCAACCACTGATAAATAGAGCTGGACTTGATTTGCCTGAATTATTGGGACTACAAAGGCTCTTGGTACGCACTCTGGGCGTGGGATTACTCTTGCGCACCTCCCAGGCCAGACTCTGCGGCCGCTGTTGCAGTGGTCGTGACTCATAGTCCCACGACACCTTGAACCATTCGCTTAAAGCCTTGAAATCTCTCACATAATTCTCTAGCACAAGGATTGCCTCCTGGCAACTGGATATATTCTCATAGCACTCAACCGTTTGATAAATCTCATTCACGGCCCGCTGCAAATTGCCAAACAGAAGAGCCCAGTAACGGGCCTGTAGTTCCGATTTCTTATCCCTGCCCGTGGAGGCACTACGCACACGTGGTCCACCATTTGAGGCACTGCCAGAATTTCCACTACCGCTACCACCAGCTGCATGTTTGATGCGACCAGCAGCAGAGGCCATGGATGTGGGCGATTTGGGTGGCTTGCGACCTAGAGTTAAAAAATTAATTTAAAATCAAAAAGAACTTCCAATTTCGTTTAACTTACAGTCACCGTTCATAATGACGACGCCGCCGCCTCCGCCTTCGCTTGCAGCTGAATTTGTCGTTGTCTCATCACAAAACTGGTAAACTAGCAAATTCTTTGCCTCTCGCCCCTCCCGGCTCAACACTTCGCGCATTTCCATTGTTGTGGGACTCTTATGGTGTGTGTGCGTGTGTGGCGATCGGTGGCGTTGCTGCTGGCGTCTCGTCTCACCTACGCAGAGCTGCAGCTGTTCGCCTTTAATTTGCTTTTCTCGTCTCCAGTGGAATTATTTGTCAAATTCTTTGGACAGCCTACTATAACTCCTATCGACTGTTGAATTTCAATTGATTATTGAATTAATTATTTTATAGTTTTACCCCTAATTCCATTTAATTCTATTTTTATACTCAATTTTCTGCTTCTTCCGAATCGGGGTTGCGAAATGCAAATTCGTTTCACAATCTTCGAGTGTAGCACATTGTTTTATTGTTGTGAATATAAGAAAGGTGTTGGCCTAAATAGGATTAGTTTTTGTTGGCGGCCATTTGGTCATTTGGCTAAGCCCCCCTTTGGGCCGCGGTAGATTAAGGGAGTGCGGCAGGTGTGAGCCTAGATTTAGATTTTGTCTGTGTATTATGCGTTTGCTGTCAGCTTGCGAAGAAAAACGAAATAAAACTGAACGAAAAGTCGCCACACTTGCACTCCTCCCACACTTTATTAATTCACTCCACGTTTTTTAGATCTTTTTTCTCTTGTTTGGTTTTGTTTTTCAATTACATTTGTGTACGGCCACGGGCCAAACAAGAAACAGCTGTTTTGTGGAATAGAATGGAATTGTAGTCTAACACTTGCAGCCCAATGGCGCCATTGCAACCTTAGGACTTCTGCTCAGCCCTTAGGACTTTTTTCGACGGTGGCGACACCTGGTGTCGGTTGTGTCACTTGCGACGGTGGCGACATCTGGTATCGCAGAAAAATGCCGCCTTATTTTTATTTGCCGCGACAAACAAAAGCTTAGACAGAGAAAACATGCTCAGCAGTGGAAATGGGAACGAGATGAAACGAGAGAAAAAACAGAGAGACGCGTAAGTGCCGAAGTTTGTATACCCTAGAAGTTGTTATGCTACTCCATCCGCGTAAAGTGTGGTGAGCTTTTATCATTAACAGCTATATATTGAATTTATTGGATTTCGCTTAAACTGGACAGAATTTAAACTTAAATTTAAAAGTATTAAGTTTTCTTAGAATTACAGAAAAGCAACATATTTAATGACATCTAACTCACCATTGTTTTTTTTCATAAGGTAATGCATACTTCCCAACACGTTTAACATACTCTTTTTGCGCAAGAGTATAAAAATTACGAAATGTAAATTGATTTCCATTTCCAACGTTCGTCTGTTGCTTGCAAAGCTCCGCTGGGCGCCTGCTACTATTCCGGTCTAAATCTAAATGATGCTGCTGCTCAATGCTCTAGTTTGGCCAATTGGAACTACCCAGCGAGCGGAACAACAATGAACAAACGGAGGAGAGCACTCAATTTCCATGTTCGTCTGAGTCGCCGCCGCAATGAATGGATTTCAAGCCCCATTAGGCCGAGCTCAAGAGTGGCATCTCTCATCTTCAATTTGACAGGCCCCCATCTCCATCCCAAACAGTCTGTCCCAGTACCGCACACTATGTATATGAAGATAGCTGAGCTCAGCTCTTCACCCAATCCCCAATCCCAGGGTTTCCGTTTCGGTCTCAGTACTCATTCGCGCACACAATTTCGATTCATGGACTCTAACGAACAGGCGAACAGAAATGCTTTGAGCATATCTCACCATGACATTCACTCGGGCCCCAAAGTTGGTTTTGTGTGTTGTTTTCTCTGTTTCTGTTTCGTTTGCATTGCGTTTCCAACAAATGAGTGTGAATGTCTCACTGTGTTTGTGTGTGTGTGAGACGCTAAAAGCTTTACCTCTCAGCTCACTTCAATGAAACTGAATATTATTTGAGTACTGTAAAGCGTTTCCCCTCGATTGCCAAATCTGGTGGGGACTTGGGTCCTTAGGTATTTCCATTGGCCCCTCCTCTCCAATTGAAATGGATTTTTTACTTTGGTAGTGAGTTCAAGCGACAGGATAGCAGCAAATCGAACAGCCCAGCCAATTGCCAAAATTATATGAACCTTTCAATCCCAAATCAAACAAAACTACAGTATTTAAGAGCATATAAGACGAAATGGTTCGAACGAGTAATTTTCGACTCAAGTGTCATAATTTCAAATTCATTATAAAATTATGAAATTTCTTGTAACATCTGAATAATTTCTGAAAAAAGTTAACATCGCCGATTCTTCGATGCTAAAGATGCCGATTATAATGTCGCAGTCCAATCATAATATATTGAAACCAAATCTCTCCTATGGCCTGGATTTGCTATATACTCCCTTGAATTTTAGTGTTCAATTAACTACGGATATAATATCAGCCATAGGACACTTTCTATATTGTCTTTGGTCACCACCGTTGCGACATACCTAAATTTGGAAAGCCAAGATTCGGGATGTAGTTAAAACAAAATTAATAAATTCCACATGTTTTACAAAGTCCAAGTGTATATTTAAATTTTTGCTAAACATTGTTTCTACAAGATTCGTTCAATTTCTGATTTGCTTCTTTATATAAGTTTCTCCACACAATTTCTTCCTTCTTATGAACGACCATCCAATCCTCGAGAGCCTTTTGGAGGCTAAACAAGAATGGATTTGTTTAAATTAAGCACCTCACCTTATAAAATCATCTGGAACCAATAAGATAATCAAATTCTTCCTCGAAATTCTCATCTCCTATGGGATATACACGATTTTCGAGCATAAAAAAAAGTGCAATTAGCCAAAAAATTGATTGCAATAGTTTCGACTGACTTGGGCAAACGCTCTCGTAGATACCGCAGACGTCTCCCACAATTGAATTCTCGCAAAGGCTTGCTGTAATGCTCACCTTCGTCAGCCAAATCAGCTTCAGCCATTAGCCGATTGATTAAATGCTTAATATACTTGTTATGGGAACGTCTAAGGAATACAACTCTATCGTCGTGATCGCATTCAGTCACATTAGCATACATTCAACACAATGTCCTTGAATTCCTCAATGCTCTCCACTGGCCAATGAGGAACCAATGGATCCAATGGTATTCCAGCAAATGTCCGTGAAAGAAAACGAAGATCGGTGCGTCGGATAAACTGCGTACCAAAAATATTCAATTTGGCCCAAGGGTCGAATTTGGAGCCAATTAAAAAACTAAATTGTGTGTGAATTTTTATGGTCTCTCTGCTTGGCGTCGTTTTACGCCACTAATTCATTCTAAAGTATAACTACACTTCAACTATGAAAGATAGTTTATTAAATTTCCTGTCAAATGTGATACTGCTCATCAAAATCGGATAAAAAATAGGTACACTTCGTTGCATCGCTACAAAGATACCTTTACCATTTTACCTAATGATATAAAAATCGAATGAAATCAGAATTGAAGGTAAAAAAATGTATGCCTCAATTCATTTGCCCCTTCCCCCCATACATATATACTACTTGATTTCGAAATCCCAACGATTTCAAATCCTACAAATACATGTATTCTTGAATCATATATCTATCCGAAAATGCAATCAAAAAATTCGAATTTTTTGATCACACGCATCCGAGTTTTCCAACATTAATCTCCTCGCAGCACTGCTTTCGGGGCCTGAAAACAAAACAAGAATTTCAATCACAAAGAGAAATACGAAACCAGCCTAAGCAGGACAGAAAAAAGTGGTGCCAATGGGGGGTTCAAAGCACCAGTAACGCGCCAAATTTAAAAATATTCATTAATTTCTCTGCGACTATCGCTTTGTTATACTTATACTTATCGCTTTGTTCTGACAGCAACTGCGATCGCCATTATCATCACAATCAAATTTCTCGGATTCTGATCTTGGACACACGTCAATAAATAAATATCGTATTGGAAATCGTTTGAATTCGGTTTGGGCCAATTATCGAAAGTATTTAAAATTAATTAATTTGATGTGTGTAAATTTCTACAAAGAGACAAAATAAAACAAGGAAATTATAATTGATTAATATTGAGACCAAATGACTTAATCAACATTACTTGAAATGTAAAAATTGAAATTTTCTTGTTTTAAGGTATTTAAATTAAAATTAATTAATAATTTAAATTGGTGCCTTCTCCAATTTGATTTTTAGCTACGCTCTTAATTCCGCAAATTGTAAGAATGCATTTTTTTGACCTTTTTGAATATTATCAAATTAAAATTAAAGACCTAGACGTTTTTATTTTGGCAAAATGACAATATAAAGATGGGGGGAATCATTTGAAAATGCTTAATTGAAGTAGATTCAAGTATAGAAACTTTAAAATTAAGCAATTTGTCTTAAAAACTAATTTTGACTAGTAAAATTCTTAGTGGAAATCTTATGGAAAATGGGAACTACAAGCCCCTGACATTTCAGTTTATCCCAACATTTTATTATATGTTTTTTTTTTTATAATTCTTTCAAATGATTTCTTCCACAGTGCCAAAGTCAAAGTCGAAGTTCAATAAAGTCAAGCGAAGATGCAACAAAATAAAGACAAGGAAGCCTTATGAAATGGCAGTTGGTTGGTCAGGTTGAAGCCTTCCACGCTCAGACGCAGTCTCAAGCTTAGACCCAGGGCCAGGCAGATAAAACCAGCAACAGCAAGAGCAGAAGCAGCAGCAACAACATAAACAAAACGACAACTCGGCAGATGAGCAAAAGGGAGGGATGATGATGATGATGATGATGATGACAACGACATGAAGAAGGTAGAGCAGCAGCTGGGGGAGGGTTGGTGGGGAGGAGGCGAAACGACTAGTCCCGACCCTGGGAGCAAAATTCAAGGCAATAAAAAATTCTCATCTCTCTCACTCTCTCTTGGGCTTCCTCTCGATTCGATGGTCCGACTGTCTGTCTGTGTGTTTGGTTTGGTCTCTTCGCTGTCCCATCTGTCGCTGTGTCGCTCTGTTGTTGAATTCCTCTTCCTCTTCTTCTGGGTCTGTGTGGGAAAATTCAGGCCGTGGGAATTACATGTGAAATTTCGATGGTGTGTGCGAACAGGCGAACAGAATCATCAACAGCAGACAGAACCACTTGTGGACAGTTGGAAAGAACCAACTGAAGCCCGAAACTGAAACCATGCAGAAAATCCAACATATCCCCTTACCACCACAGACATCATCCGCAATGTCAGCATTCTAAACAAGAAAAAAAAATGAAGTAAGTTGTTGCAACGACTTTGTCTTACCCTGCACCAGAAAACCTCCAATGCATTTGCATTACATTTTCGAGGCTATTTTTATTCAGATTTTTATGAAATTACGTGGTTTTAGTAGGTATTTAAAGCGAATATTAGTGTCTCAAATTTTATAAGGATACTTTAAAAACTGCCAGAGAATATCAACATTTATTGTGGTTGATTATTTTGGCAACCTTTTGGATTGATATCAAATCAATTAACATCATTTTATATATTTTATTTATTTCTATATCTCGACTTTCACACAGCCAAGGACATTGCCAGATCCAATCAGTTGTTGCTTCTTACCGATCAAGAACATATATTCTTTATGAGATCGGAAGGATGTACATAAATCGAATTGACTTAAATATACTCATTAAGTACAGGGTATTCAACAAACACAGAAGAGACCGTGTGAGGGAGAAAGATAAATAAAGAGAATGAGAAAGTGAGAGGGAATGAGGGTGCATCGCTGGATTTGTATGTGTGACGCAAAGGGAAGGCCCTTATGTTGCCTGGTTGACGACTTCCAGGCATTGTGCAACATTTTGCGGCCACACAGCAGCGTGCACAGATTTTAACGGAACAATTTTGATTAGGCGAGCAGCATTAATAGCTCATCGTTGATCCTGTTGCAAGTTGCATGCGACAATACAAGCAAAATACACAGATGGTTGGTTGGTTGGTTGGTTGCCCACACTACTCGCCTCTTTCGACCATTTTTTCAGCTAACAAAAGGGCGCGTCAGTCAGTCCCAAATTGCCGACGCGATGCCTTGCCTTGGGGCCATCATTAGGGTAGAAGGTTTCGATTCGATTAGAAATTGCAGCAGGGTCACAGCAAAATGCAGCAGGTACCATTCGTCGTCATTATCAACGCCAAGAACGAACAACAAACTACTGCAAATTGGCCCTTTTTAGCTTCTGCCGAGGAAAGGCAGACAAGAAGAACATGTCGGCAAGAACCATGGTTTTTTTTTTCTTTTTCTTTTTGTTCTCTTCTTTTTATATGGTGCGAGTATTTATAGCATGCGAGAAAGCCTGTCAGACAGACAGTCAGAGGGAGGTGGAGCGGGATTGAGAATTAAATGTGGAAGGAGGATTGCAAATAAGACAAGAGAAACAGAATAAAAGTCACGAGTTGCTGCCAAACATAAATGAAACAGTATAAGAAAGCCTCTAGAATATTTGATACCCTATTAATTTAACTGCGATTTCCTGAATACTATTTTTTAGAATTTTTTCCTAGTTTTCCCTGTATATATTTACAGTGGTGGAAAAAAAATTTAAACATGAATTTGTCGTTCTTTTATTATTTTTTTTTTGGGGTTTGAAAATACTGTTAGTTATCTATTTTAATGTGTCAATTAATAGTTTTAAGTTGGTCATTGTAATGAGATGGTGTAAAGTAAGTTTCGTTAATATAAAATTATCTGTTTTTATTCAAATGAGTTTTGATGCAATGTCCCGAAATTAAGAAAAGAAAATAACAAACAATCAAAATTTTAAAAATTGTCAATATACTCTTAAATGCTTAGAATTGAAATAGAAATTGTAGTCGTAGTAAAACCAATTTTAATACAAATTCTTAGCCACAAATCTTTCGGATGGGTTTTTTTTTTTGGATCAAGTTAATTCTAAAGCAATATCTTTCTAGAACTACGAGCAAACTGAATTTCCGTCAATAAGACATTTTTGACTAAAAAATGTTTTCGATAAAATGCTTTCGATCTGCTCTTAAAAATAGGTAAACCTAATAAAGAGCGCCTCTCTATTGCTCTTCCATCTCATTTGCTCCCTTTTGATTAAATGGAACGTGTCATAAATAACATAATAGGGAAATTTTATTTTTCATTTAGTTGTCCTCGCTGTTAGCCCTTATTTTAATCTAGGATTGCCTTTAATGGTTACGACTAAATCTGAAAAGTGCATAGTCCAAAACTCTAGAACCAAACAATGTAAAAACATTTTCAAGTGATAAGCATTATCTTTCAAAACACATTTTAAAAACACATCTAATTAGTTGTTAAAAATAAACAAAAAAAACTTAATTATAGTAAGACAATAAAAACATGGAGGGCGAAACCATTGGGGAGAATAAGATTGTAGAAACTGGAAGCAGCAAATCGCATGAGTCAAGTGAATCATCTTTGTGCCAAATACCTTTTCCCTTGCCACCGCATACAGATCCAAATTTATGTCGTGATCAGTTTCTAAATGATATATTGAAGGGCTATGACCAATTTGGGAGAGAGAAGAATATAAAGATGGATCCGGATCTAAAAGAAGTGCAACAAGTCAGAGCGGGAACAGCTCAAGGATTGGCCATACAGAGAATGTTAGAAAGAAAGTCACGGAAAACCATACTGACAATAGACGTGCCCGTTAGAACTATACATTCAAAGGCTGAGAAAGAGGAGGAGGAGGTATTTAAAGCTTATAGACGGCAATTTCAAAAGGATGCTGTAGAATTTTTAATAGTTCGATTACTCCGGCAAGTGAAGCTCTTTGAGAACGTTTGGCCAGGTGATATTAATGAAATACCTCATAAATTATTTTGTTGGTCTGTTCAGCATTTTCTACGGCGTCTTTCAATTAATCAAATGTATTTGGATGTCATTACGATGGAGAGAGGACAAGATGATTTGGATTGTATGAAGTATCGTACCGATTTGAGTGAGATATCGTCGATAGTCCATGTTTTACGTGATGATTTTCGCGGTGATCGAGATATATGTAAGGGAGCCATTGCTATGATGAAGTAAGTGGTATTAAAAATTCTGAAAATATGACATATTATTAATATGATTTAATCCTCCGCAGCGCTGCTAATTATCATATTAATTCCCATTGGATCAATGAGATCCAAGAGATATGCCTTGAACATGATGATCTTGTTAGACAAATATTTGCATTTCGAGCCAGTTCAATAATTCACGGGCATACACAAGCACGGCAAACGGCTCTGTTGGTAGAGGGCGACACTCAGGATGGTAACATGGTCATCCCCGAATAATCAGCTTTGATGATAATCCCTCTTTCAATTAGCTCTAACTCCCATTGAGCTGCGCTATCGCATAACTTGGGTCCGTACTGGTGTCGATCAATATATGATGAGAATCCAACAGAAATTGAATAACCTGGAACAAGAGCTAAGCAATACGAAAAAGATAATGTCTGAAAATGCTCTAGTTTTCCAGTATACGGAATCATTGTACGGTCTACAGATTCATAAATATCGAACTGAAGTGGCCGAGTGGCAGGCTCGATACGATAATGATTTCGAAAACGCTGATCTTCAATGCACACAGACTCGCCTGGCAGTGGATAAGGTGAGAGATGAATATAAATTCTATTCAGATCAATTGGCCATGATAAAACGACGAATAGCAGAAGTTGTTGAGCTAATGAAAAAAGAAGAAGAGCAGCGAAATCAAGAGGAATTGGATAAGGTGAAACGATGAGATGATTTTATATTTTGTAAATATAATGATTTGCTTTGCAGGAGCTTCAGGAAATGGAAAAGGACAAGGCTTTCGAGGATAAAAAGAAAAAGAAGGAGCAAAGGGAGAAGAAGAGAAATTCCAAAAGCAAAAAATCCAAAACAAAATTCTAAAAGACCACAAAAAAATAAAAGAAAAAATTTCTGTAGCTATGTTGGTAACCTAAACAAACTAATAATCACTCGAAAATATAAGCATGAACTTAACCCTTAAATGACAATACATCAATAGCAATCATAAGGAACATGCGGCGGGGGGAGAAACACAAAAATCAAAGTCATTGTCGTGACTAGACTTTGAGTGGTTGGGTTTTATACTATCGAAACTATTTGCATATATATATATATATTGCAAACTTTATACAAACATTTACCATAGTTTCGGGATTTTTTTTCTGTTTTGACTGGCAAATGAAATTATGCCTAATGACAAAATGTAATGAAGTTCTGAAATTGAAATTGCAGTCTTGAAAATCAAATCAAATTATGCCCATTGCCTTAGTAACATACACGTGTTAGGCTCTTCCCCTCCCCTCTTACGTGATTCTACTCACTTATGTATCGTTATTTATGGCCTTTTACCTGGCAACAGTTGAACAACTCCCCATTTTGCATAGCTTTAGACTTAGACTATTAGTTAGTTCGGGTTGCCAGGTTGCCCCTGGCTGAAGCATATTTATATTTAGAAAATAGGGAATAGTAATGTTTCACAAACTAACAAAAGCTAGTCAAAATCGGAAAAAGTTATAGTGCAAAATGCCAGCAAATTTGAGACCTTATACAAATGGAAATGCCACAGAGGATTGGCAAGTATTCGAGGTCTTGTGTAGTGGCCAAGAGAAGAATTCTCTCAAACAATCAACAATGTCACCTGTGAAACAAACCCATTCAAGTTGCCAGGTGAG
The DNA here is from genome assembly GCA_018903935.1 of Drosophila insularis. NCBI lineage: Eukaryota > Metazoa > Arthropoda > Insecta > Diptera > Drosophilidae > Drosophila > Drosophila insularis. The sequence continues at coordinate 3,282,611 of JAEIFP010000666.1, read as the reverse complement.
TCTCACTTTACTTACTTGGAGATATCCGCGAATGGTTTTAATGGGCTCATATTATGTTTGTTTCCGGGTGCTCATATCGTGTGCCAAATTACCGTCTATAAGGTATACAAACAAGATTTATGTGCTTGATTTTGTTTTTCTTTGTTTTTTTGTTTTTTTTTTTAATATGAATTCGCAATTTGCGATTTGCTTATCAACCAAACTGAAAGTTTTTTCTCCCTGTTCGTTGAATTGTTTTTGTTTGGTGTGAAATTTATGCGGTTGTTAGGGGGCATAGCAAAAAAAGTTTACCTTTTACCTACTATGACTAATGATAGTTACATGGATTTTACATAAAAAGGTAAGCATGAATATGGGTAAAAGGGGGGTTACGGGGAGTTATTTCTAGAGCTCTGGAATTAAGTCAATTTATCATTTTTGAAAAAGTGAGTAGTGAAAACTAAATATTTATATAAATGATTTTCTATTACTAAAACCATAACAGATTTATCAATAATTAAAAGATATTTCAATATTTAATGTGGTTATTTGGAAGCATTTACATAAACCGATAATTTAGTATTAAGAATTTGCCCGTTGTTAATAAAGTTTAGATTCTTCACTGGATTTCAAGTTTTCTATATATTTTAGAAAACTATAATGTACTGATCTTACCATAAAATAGGGAAAATTGTCTATCCCTAATTATTTCGAATTAGTAGTTTATGTATAAAGTCAATGAACTTTGTAAAAATGAAGTTTTCTAGAAGGATATTTAGGAATATCCCGTCAATATCAACCATAAAATTTTTCTTAGTCGTACCATAACTTAAAAATCCTCTAGGTCTTAATACGAATTGAATTAATTGACTTCGATTTGCCTTATAATGTATTTTATATAAATGTCATCATTGTTTTGAATATTTAAAATATTTTTAATTAATGGTTTATTTAACATCAGAAGGGTATAGGTTGATAGGTCAGTGTAACATGAATTAAGAACCTAACTTCGAAGCTTAAAATAAGTTTTCTTTTTAGAATTTAATACACAGTTTTTTAAAATCCTTTGTCAGCTTCTTCAATATTTTATAGATATAATTTTTCATTTTCTTTTTAATTGATTTGAGCACTGTCAATTTATAATACCGTAAATTTCATTTAAAGTGCATAAATTTTGTTGCTTTAGCTTCCATAACATGCAACATATTTTTTAGCACTTATTTGTCCAAAATGCAAAATTCAAAAACGAAAAACCATCAACACCTCAAATGAGTTTTCCTCTTCCGGAGTCAAACGAAAATTTTCACACCGTTTCTCACACCAAAACTATCCGCATTCACATCCGCATTCGCATTTGCGTGTGTGCGTCTGTTTAGATTGCATTTTGAGTTTCCTTTTTGGCGCCATGTGAATGACCCAAATAACGTCAGAAAGCAGTATGGAAAACACTGAAACAGTTTGCCATGGGTAAACCATCTTCGGTCTCCTTCTCCACCAATTACTTCCTGCCATTGAGCTCGTTTTCACTTACGAGTATATCCTTTTGTCCCTTTCCCCTATTGGATTTGAGCATAAATTTTCTGCATTTGTGTGATGTTATGTTGAGGTAAATTCCTATCCTTAGCACCATGCTAGGGTTACCATTTATGGGTGTTATTTTTTCCATCGGTTTGGTTGCCAAAGCAAAGTGAGTAAAGTCATTGGGCTTTGTTGGTTTTTACAATCCTTGGTTTTAGTTGGAGTCCAGCCTTTTGGGTGTACGGTTCGAAACGGTCTTTTGGCGGCTACAATAAAATGCCTAACGATAATCATTCATCCCATTTGCATCATCATCATTTGGGTCTCAGTGGCGGAATTTCTCCGCATCATCATCATCTGGTACGACGGATTAAATTGATAATTACTAAATTACTTGCTGAAAGTGAACTTAATTATTGTATAATCAATGTTTTTCAATGATTCCGTTAGAAAAAGTGTTAGTTTAAAAATTTGGAATTCTTTTGATATTTAGAGTAAAAGAAACGCTCTAAAAAATTGCACAAATCTATAACAAAAATTGGTATATACTAAATATAAAAACGTCGCTACTTAATATATAAAATGCATATTCGAGGACATTTAAAAATGTCTTATATATATATTTCTTAAATGATAGTTTTAACAAACAAATATTACAATTTAGAAATCAATCAAGGAACAAAAATTTATTTAAAATCGTGCTTAGTTGTAAACCAGATCCGCTCCTGTTAAACTAAAAATAAAAATATTTCAAGTGGCCGAATGATTTGGCACATGCTATTATTATATATCGTTTGGTATTATTATATGTATATATTGTTTTCACTGGAACTTGCTGGATCAATATATATTGATAAGAAATATAAGCCAGATTAGCCAAATAAAAGGATAAGCTCAGAGCAAGCACTTAAAAGTTGATTTAATGTTAAAATAAAGACTTGAGTAAAATAGGTAAATTGAAAAAAACAAACAATTAATCTAAAAAATTCTGAAAATTTCTAAAAAACTCTTAAGTATGTGAATCTGTAATTGTCGAGTTTGAAAGGATTTTTTAAAGCCATATATCATTTAAATGCTGCTAATTTTCAAAATATCTCTTCAAGCGAGACAAAAAATGCAAAAAAAAGGATCCAATTAAATTTTTAAGGTTTTATATTAAATGGCTTTTTTTTTTGACAATTTTCGCAAAAAATTGTGAAATAAATTTGTTGTATACATACATAATAATTTATATGAAAAATCGAGGCGATATTATTTTCTTCAAACATCCAAGTGTTTAATGCCATTTCAAAATATACTAAATTTCCAAAAAATTGCGAAAAAACTGTTTCTGTCTGAGGAAAATCTGTGGAATCACAAAAGAATTTTTTTAAATGCATCAAATATTCGCAAACAGAACTTTGTGAATCTGTAATTTTGTCAATTTTCGACCGATTTCATTCAAATATCGTTTTCCTTTTTTTAAGAAATTATTTTTCCAATAGAACCTCGAAAACTACAATTTGGCCATTATATTTTTTTCAATCAGGTTAAAATAAATTTTTCCAAATATCCAAGTGTTTGATGTCATTTTGTTAAATAAGTAATAAGTAAATAATTGCGACAAAAAACCACAATTTCTTTTCGAATCTTCCTGGCCGAAATTCATTGAGGTTTTAATTTTCACATTGGGAAGTGGTCTATTAATTTACAGTATAACCCCGAAAACTTTTGATTAGCTTTCTGGATAAATCCGGCACTGAATATATGTAAGCCAAATTGGATCAGGATTAGGGACAAGCTCAGTTTTTTTAATTACGTGGTAGAAGTGTCAAAAATTTATAGATCTACTCGCCTGTTTTTGCAGAACAAGAATATGCACATGGCCCTCGGTTAACATGTTTGTTCCTAAGAAACAAAAGTCATTACTAAATTGTTATAAGGGAATTTCCTTCGTCAAAGAGAAATATTTTTATTGTTAATATATTGCATAAACTTTATTAGAAATATGATTGATTTTTCCAAATTTTATTTGGGATATGGAAAAGTTACTTTACAGGCGAGAAAAGAAAAGAAGTTATTCATTATAAAAATCATATTTAGTAAGAACATTGATTTCGTTTATTTTGGGTTCATCATTGATCATCCCATCTGGATTAATTTAGGTGGCAAGTTATAAATCATTGAAAAATAAATATAAAATGTTATAAATGTTATTGATTGATTTGAAACTTCCTGACCAAAAACTGATAGCTGGACACATCGTGTGGCAATACTGGAATCACAGTAACCGAACACCATCATGGCATAGATATGACTACAACATTGCGTAGTGAATTGGCTGCTCTGTCCTACAAGCGAGAGCGTTTAACTAGTGAGGTGAGCACTGGGTTAAAAATAATTGTCAAATCATATAATACCACAACTTTTGATGTAGCTGGCCGAAACCCGAACCGCCTTGTGTAGCAAGGATGCGGAAATAGAGAGTTTACGTTCGCAGGCTGCCAGGCAAACAGCGTTGATAGGATCCTTGCAGAGTCGCCTTCAAAACTCGGAGAGTCGTGAGCAGGCAGTGCAAGCGCGTTGTGATTCCACGATCAGCACAGTCCAGCGGGAGAAACGCTGTTCGGATGACAGAAACAAAGAATTGATATGCAAGATACAGCATTTGGAAACCCAATTGGCCAACGAGGAGTCCCACAAGGAGCAGGCGAAGGCACAGTTCCATGATCTCCTGCGACGACTCAGCGTCTGCTTGGGATTGGATGTGTGCGAGAATAATCAGAACTCCCATGCCACACCCGAGTGTGTGATATCGAGAGCTGAGGAGGTGATGATTGAATGGCAACGAGCCAAAGCAAAGGTCAGCTCCACTTGCGATACTCTGAGTTCCTGCGAAAATGAATTGCTCAATCTGAAATCCTTGGCCAATATTGAGAAGCAACGTCTGACGGCTCAACTAGATGGTGCGGGCAATCATAATCATGAGCTGGAGGGCCGCTGTAGACAATATGAGCGAGACCTTCAGATCCAAAGGGACAGGCTAACCGAGTCGGAAATCAATGCCGAAAAGATGAAGGAGGAACTGCGTGGCTTTGAATCACGTTGTCATCGTTTGCAGAACAATTTGGATCGCATTCAAGGTGATCGTTTACAATTCTTGAGATGCCTCAGCAATATGCTTAATGTGCCTGAACCTTGTGAGACTCTGATCAAAGATAAGTTGAGGGAGACTTTGGGCGAGAATCAGGCCATGCAGGCGGTAAGATAAAAGTCCTTCAAGTCCAATTTACTTAACTTAAGATTAACTTCCTTTATAGCAATTACATTCTTTGCGGGATCAGTTGTCCTGCGAGCATGAAAAGTTCAAGGAGACCCAGCAATCGAATGAGTGCCGTTTGCGTACAGATGAAGTACAGAAATGTGAGTTAACTGAACGTCTTGAGAAATGCCATGCAGAGATTCATACATTGCGAAAGGACCACATGGGTTTGTCTGAGTTCCTGCAACGTCTGGCTTCAGCCATGAGTTGGAGTGAGTGCTCCTCTCCACCCGCTCTGGGCAATGATACCAATCTGATGGCTGAGAGTCTGCTGGAGCGAGCCGAACGTCTCACAGCCCACTGTGAACATGAGACGCCGCCGCATCATCATCATCATACGCCGGAGAAGAACTGTTGCACCGATCATCATCATCCACACCATCATCATCATGGCAATGGCAAGCTGCGACGCGAGAGATCCTGTCATGATATACCCCTCAAGGAGAGTAGCAGTGTTTACAATTTACAGCGTCGGGTTCGTGTCCTTAGAGAGCAGGTGCAACGTCGGGACTTACACTTGGAACTACTCCGACGCAAATTGGCCATCATTGAGGATGGAGCAAGGGGCAAATGTATGCTACAGGGAGAACGAGACGAGGCCGTTTGTCGGGCCAAAAAGGCTGCCAAACAGGTGGATAAGTTGAGTGCCCAACTGGCCGATGCCCGCTCACAAATAGCTGAGGTCAAGGCCCAACTGGCCGAAGCAGTGGAGTACAAGATCACCTCACTGGAACGGGCAAGAAAAATCGATGAGCTGACCACACAGATATGCGATCTGGAAGATGAAAAGACTCGCCTTTTATCACAATTGAATGCCATGAAGGAGAGGATTAAGTCCAGTTGCGAATCGAACCAAAATCGACGCTGTCGAGATGAGGCTTTAATTAATGTGAGTAGTAATTAAAATTTAGTTCACAATGTTAACTCTCCACCTTCTTATTGCTTTAGTCCATGCGTGACGATGTCAATCGCCTTAGTACCCAACTCTCCGATGCCAATCAGCGTCTCTCCCATTTGCAATCCTTCCGAACCTCTGTGGCTCGTACTTTGCACTTACGAGATTTGCCCGAAACCGATCTTCTGCATCGTCTTCAAGCCTTGTGTTCTGCCCATCAGGAGTTCACCCTTCTGTCCAAGCGTTACGAGACTGCCTCTCCAGTGGGCGATCATCCCTGTCCACGTTTTGATGATCCAGTGCCACCTTCTGCCCACTGTCGACCGCCCCGTGAAGTCAGTCCAACGCATACTTTCCAGCAGCATAAAAGTCATCATCATAATCATCGACATGGCCACTCCCATGGACACTCCCATCAGCGCCAGCGCAGTAAAAGCCGGGATAAGCGGCTACACGACGAGTGCTTTGACTCCGATGTCCATAGGTTGCATCATGGCTGCAAGGATGAACTCTTGACTAACAATTCCGGCGGCAGTTGCGACGATGATTATGACTTCAAAGGGAAATATTGTTAGTTAAGATTCAATTTCATTTTTTCAATTTTCAACGAAACATGGCATTAAAAATTTGTTCTTTTTCTATATTGGAATTTCGAATTTTCATATAATGTGATTTATATGGATGGTGACTTCAAAGCTATAAACTTTTTATATTATTATTTTATATTTTTTAATTATTTTCATTTTTATTGAAAAGTAATTTGTGAACCCTAATACAAGTTGCTATAATTTCTTCATAGTTATAGTAATAAAATAGTTAGTAGGTACTTTAAAATTGTTTGAGAAAGTTGCTGCAGTTATTTTATTTTATTTAGTTTTTAGTTTTTTTAGTTTTTTCTTCTGTAGTTTATAATTTTTACAAATTGCTTGTAATTTTCGATTCGACTTGATTAATTTTAATAATTATCTTTTTGACTTGATTAACTTTTATAATTTTAAATGCAATCAAAAAGCAAGGAAAAATTTGTCCAAGAGTAATCTGTAGTAAATTTGAAATCTTCGATAATCTCTTGATTAATCTCCATCTCTATCTCTGAAGAAGATTAAATTTCCAGTAACAAATAGAACAACGTTTTAGTAGGTGAATAAGTTAAAGCCTTGTTAACTTAATGCCACATTTTTACTCAAACGGGTAAAGTGATATAATATCTTGAGTCCCATAACTATTTTGTATCGTTTTTATTATTTGATGAAAGGGAATGTGAGTCAAAGGACTCTTCCTTTTTGCACTCCTTGCTCTTAGAACAGTTCCAGCAACATTCTGGAAACTTAACCCTGGTATTTAAAGCCTTATCATCATCACATGCACTACTGGGTAGTGTGCGGGGGCAGCTGAGGCAGATAAGGGAAACATAATTTGCAATTAAGTGTTACATTATATGAAGCTAACTTACTAATAAACATAAGCCAAACCCTTTGAGTTCATACAGACAGTGGTACCACAGGTATTTGGATCATTAACCTCTTCACCAGGTTTTAAAGCAATCCAATCATAATTCTGCTTTGCTCCAATGCGTACGTGAACTGGATAACATTGTCCAGGATGATCTAAAAAATACATGGTAATTTTTAAATCTTCAGACCTTGATATTATACTGACTGTCATCGTGTAAAGTTTTCACAGAAATCAAGCACTCCATACAGTTTAATAAGAACAAAGCTGCTGCAAGCAATTGTAAGTAGAACTTCATTGTGCAACAGTTGCAACAACACTAACTATGATAACAAATGAACAAGCTAAGTTTTCCATTATTTTGTTTACAATTATTTATGTTTACTACAAGTCATAGTAGTTGAATTGTGAGAATTATTATTTGGTATTGATTGACCAGCTTTTTTACATACTCAAACTTCATTCATTTCGAGTAAGGTCAGAAAATACAATCTGAGAAAGTTTCTAAGATCTAGGATCAAAAAGAAATGTCATTTTTAGGCATTCGTCAGTATAGAGGCCAGAATGTGGATATTTTGTGGTGTATATTTTGCATTATCTGATTCTGACCTAAAACTACCTGGTCCCTAATATTTTAGCATTACCGGACCTTACTTGATATAGGACGAAATCTATTCTCTAGGTAAAATACACAGTAGGCAAGGTATGCTGTTTTAGCAATACCGTCGCATTCTCCGATATATTTATAACTTAAAATGATAGTCGATAGAATATTCTCAAATTCACGAGAATCAATAATTTATGAAGGTTTGCTATCCGATCTTGTTTCACAATGGACTCGGATAAAACGATTAACAAACTTACAATAGACCTTGTTAACAAGTTTCTTAAACGTTTAACCATAGGCGGATCTACATATGTAAAATAAGGGAAATTTGCCCCTTAAAGTATGCAAATAAAGTATCGAAAAGCAATTATTGTTTTTGAAAAATTTATAAAATTTCAGATGCCTTATAACTTAGAAATTGTCTATTAAATTTTTTTTTCCATCGAAGATTAGTTTTTATTCACAGGACATAAAATTACTTTAAATGTCTCAATTATTATATTGCTTATTGCTTATCGAATTATTATATTGCTTATTGTGTACTTTAGGGAGCAAGTTTTCCTTATTTTGCTTACCTAACAAAATTACATAACAAAATTTATTAAAAAACGTATTTTTTAAGTTTCGTTTAATACAATAAATATTATTGGTTGAAAAGTATTGCATACGCAAAAGGGCTGCTCAGTAGCTCCCTCTTCTGTTATTTACTGGATTTGTGACCTGTTGCGAGCTGATTGCTATGACACTTGTCAGTTAATTTTGAATACATACATTTGTTTCCCTGGCAAATTGCTAGCAGCGTTTTTCCATCCGTTCAACTCAACAGTTGATTGACTTTATATGCAATGCATCCACCTCGCCTCCCCCCATTTCGCGTGTGCACATTAACCGTGCGTTCATCGGAAATATGCAAATAGGAAAAGTGTCAAACGCATTGTTGCTGCCAAATAAATCAAAATATAAATATGTAGAAAAATCATATATGTAACCAGTTTTTCAGTTCATCCAAGAGACAAAATCTGACAGTGACCATGTTGTCAGTTGGTGGCGCCTTGTAATTGTGCAATTAATCAAAAGTTGTTGTCTTTTTCAATGTTTTTGCTACTGCCGCTGCTGCTGTTGTTGTTGTTGTTGTTGTTGCTGTTGCCAATCAAGATGCATATTTTTGTTTTAGCATGTTAAATTACACAACACGTGAACCGCAGACCTGGCACAGACGACGTACAAACCAATGGAGGAGAGAGGGAGAACGAGATCATTGAACTTGACTCCAAACCAAACCAAAGGCAAAAAGATCGGCTCGCTTGACTGGTCTGCCAAAGGGCGGCACCATTGACGCAGGGGGAGGCAGCGGCGAAGGAGGATGCACTCAGTCAGAACATAGCAGCAGCAGAAAGAATGCTGGCAAATCCCAACATATATACCCAGACCCCGGCCATGGTTGGCTTTCTGTTCATTATTTCTTTCACCCAGTCCAGACACATGCATGTATGGCTGGGGCCTGGGGATGGGTTACCGTGATCTTGCCACATGTGGTGTGTGGTGTGGAGAATTTTGCAATTGAAGTTCCTGGCCTGGACAACAGGTTTACACATATACACAATATACATACATATGTGCTATATACACACAGATAGTTTCTATATATGCCTGCACTCTTTGGCGACTTTTGATCTTTTGCTAAAGTTGGAATAGGTGAAGAAGTTGGAGGAGGAATCGTCTTAGGCGGAGATGCGCCCATTAGTTCGGCAGTCGTTCAGGTGTGGCATAAAGCAAAGAAGAAATAATTCCAGACAGAATTTACCATGGCAGTCGAGCCCACAATTAATACGCTTTTCCAATTTGATTTAACACTTTATGCTAATGCCACAATCTGCAATTTGCCTACAAGCTAAAGCTGATTTTGGTTTTCTTCTTATCAAAATTTCAGTATTTCGTATTTGTCTACCACAAATTGTTTTTAATTAGCAGCACTGCGGCTTAAATAGTTAATGAATCATATTAGAATTGAGGTTTTAGTTGGATTTAGATTGGCGGTTAGAGTTTTTGTCATTAAGTAGCAAAATTGCTTTAATTTTAGACATATGCCCAAGTATCATTCAAATCGGTTGATAATGAATATGTTTAGAAATTTAAAACCTGAATCGAAAGTTATAAGTAATAGAAAATAGATTTTAGTTTAAAAAGGAATCAATTAGAGTTATAAATGGGTGATATGCTAAATTAAGTCTTTGAAAAGTACTAATAGACAGAAGGAATCGTTTCTGACTCCTTAAAAATTTATAAAGATATTCTTAATCAACATCAATAGCCAAGTCGATCTCACCATGGGAATCAGCACTTAGATTTTAAAAACCAAATTTTAAAGCACAAAAAGTAATATTAATTTATATAAAAAACTTACATTTTTTCGCCCCCTTAACTCTTAAGAATTTATTTTCTTTCGCAGTATAAGAAGACTCTTTATAAAATTTGGGATACAAATATTTGTTGTTAATATCTATCGACTTACCGAATTTCAGAAAAATCGAATTAAAAATAGTTAAGTTATGCTTATTAATTTTTGTATGTAGGGCTTCAAAATAACAATTATCTTAGCATGAGATATCTCGTTGCTGATACAGAATATTTAAACAGCTAATTTTAAATTTATATGTCAATTAGATCTTATTGATTGTTGATTTTTTGAATGGAAAACCAAGTTGGCTTAAAAACGAACTTAATTTAACTACATAAAATTTATTAGCAAATTTTCAACTCTAAAATGAAAAACTGTATTTTGTTATAAATTTTCTGTTTGTTAGTTTTTTGTTTAACTTTATTTTGAAACGCTTTGTGTCATGTCTGTGTGTGTGTGTTAAAAGCAATTGCATTGAGTCAATAGAGTTGGGGGCTTAATAATATTGATCAAAGTGTGGATTTCAATTGGCTAAAAATTCATCTAAATAATTGGCATACGATGTCTGAATATTGTTTCACATATTGTCATAATTCCATGCAAACTTTTGCCAAAAATCATAAACAAATATTGGATATTTGCGTATGTGTTTTTGTGTGCATACATGCAAATCGAATGCAATACAAATGATACTTGTTCAGCTTAATCAATCCATCAATCCTTTAGGACCCCGCACCCCCTCTTCTATACAAAAAACTGTCCAATCGAATCACTTTCGAATGTGGCCCAAAACTGTCATCTACAATATACATAAAAGGGCAGAAGGAGAGCAAACGAAGTGAACAGAACTAGGCCAAACATCATAGAAATGTTAAGGCGACATGCGTGTGAATACCTTTTCAATTGAAAAAGAAGAACAAAAAATTTATGGCATTTTGCTCAATATGGTGACGACTTTATGGTACTGTGTAAATTGCGGGTTTCTCAGTCTCTCTCTCTCTCTCTCTCTCTGAACAATAAATCTATAGAAATGTTGTTGGCTAGACTAATGATGATATTATTTTAATAAATATGGATAACTCCATTCTTAAGTAAACCTTAAATTAGCTTAGCTTATTCTTAAATAGATTTTCAGACTCACTCATTTTCCAGTTATTTGTACATACATAGTGTAATTTTACTTTTTGAATATTTAGCCTAAATTTTTGAAAATTTAATAAGCAGAAATGATATTGAGGAACTCTTTTAAAGGGGTGAATAAGCCGAATTTACAAACCCACCAAGATTATTAATCTTTGAACAATTTCTAAATAATTAATTTATACAATTTTAATTTTTTAAGTTTTGCCAATTTATAGAATGAGAAATCAAATATACCCATTCAAATCATGGCTATGGGGTATAAAAAGGAAACGAAACTAGAGAAGGAAATCTCTGTTCTAGCTGTTGTCTTCGTCTAGGACTAAACAAATATGTGTAGATAGATGTATGGATAAATGGATGGATAGATGGATGGATAGATGGACTGAAGGAAGGTCACCAAAGCCGGAGGCTTTTGATGGTGTCACATCGTAGATTGTTTACAAATACAAAACACGTGTTGAAAAGCGGCCATAAAAGTGAAAAACAAACTAAAGTGAAACATACTTAACAAGAATCTCACCTTGGCAAGATATTTTTCTTTAGCTTTCTGGCAGATTTAATGGTTTTTATTTTGCGATGTTCAAAAGCAACATCATCATCATCATTGTCGTCTTGAGATGGGCCTGACTTGCCTAGTGAGCGAGAGAGTGAGTGAGTTATTAGGAGTGAGTTGTGGGCGGTTTGAATTGACATTTTTTTGTTTTCGTTTTTTATGTTGCCTTAGAGATTTAAGCCGAGATTCACTTACTCTCCACACACACATTTATTTACAGACATACTAACCACAAGCTTCCGCTTTTGTTGGTAACAATTAAGCCACAGCTAAAATAATCAAAATGTTTGCGGCTTTGCCAGTCATATCCCCTTGCCATGTGGGTGCGTAATCTCTGACTCTGTTGACTTCACTCCGACTGACTTTCTGGGTTGGGTTCGGTTTACTAGTCAAAACTGCAAAACACATTTTTGCAATTTATCCAATAGACGAAGAGTTGGAGTTGAAGAAGGAGGTGAGGTATGGTATGTACAGAATGAATTTGCATTTTTGCCTCGAATATTGCTTCTTCATTAGCCTGGACTCGTTCACTCACTCTGGTCACTGGTCCAGGACCTGAGGCTGGTCCTGGTGTTGGTTATGGCTATGGCATTGGCTTTAGCTCTGTATACTATGTGGTTAGACAAAAGGGTTGGATTTTCTGTTAGGGGTAAACAATGGCGTACGAATCAAAAATGCAATGAGCATTTTTTTGGCTTAACAAGTTTTTGATTAAAAAGTTGGTAAATGCAAATGGAAATTTGGTATCAAAACTGAAATGAAATTACATTACAAACGAGATTATCGAGCTAAATGTAAACTGCCATCAAAAGTGAAGTTTCATTTTTTTTTTTTCATTTTTGGTTTAGCGTTTTACATTTAAAAAAGTTAAATTGATGGCTTACAAGGAAATTTAGTTGAATGTGGTTAGTTGGGCAAGTATTTTTGGATCCCCGTTTTAACTATTAACTATGGAAAAAGGGCCAGTCTATATTATTTTTGGGCTTGTCAGGAACTTCCTCTTCCTATTGTTATGTAGAGCTTAGTCAATTTTTAGTGCAAGCGATTTAACATTGCGGTTTGGTAAGCCATTATAAAGCAATTTCGAGTAGATATATATGGAAACAAAAATAAATAAATTACATGGGAGATTTTTAGAAAATAATTTATTTATTTTAACATCAAATAGCGCAGCAGGCTATCAAAAATCTTAAAAAATAACGTTAAAACGAATAGGAAATTTAAATTGATTAAGTTGTTATGCCGACTTCGGTTTACCATGCACCAAGTAAAACAATTATTATAAATTTATAAAACCAAATGCATGTGCCCAACCGACAAAAAACGTTTATATGAATAACTTGACTATTTTCAGACCGACTTGATAGTTAAAATGTTGAGGAAGAAAATGTTTATCCTTAATTGTAAAATAAACTTTATCAGAGTGCAAATCTAGGTAGGTATGACGGACAGAGAAGCCCACGGACGGAGGGACAGATTAATCAACACAGCTGTTAATACTGATTAAAATATACTTCATCAAGACGGAAAATCTTTTTTCTGCCTAAATTTTCAGTATTTTCATTCTATGGGTCCATGATTAAGATAAAATCTGTAAAAAAATTTTTCATAAGCCTCAAGATATTTACTTATTGAAAGACAAAAAAAAGCGGTGGTGGAAATTTTATTTGTTTCTTTAGGACAGGCTTCTCAGTTGTTTTATTTAGGTATTTAGGTAAAATTTTAATAGGATAAATTTTAGCAAATATAGCAAAATAAAATACTATCTGTAATATTTAAGTAAAGACTTTAACTAAGTTTATTTAAAATAACAAAATCATTAAGAAATCTAGGATAAATTCAGAATATAGAACTCTTACTGCAATAAAATCAAATTAATAACATCTGATTAGGATGAAAACAAAGGCGATAAAATTTCCTGACAAACTAAAATATTTTTGGTGGTTTTCCTTTTTATATTTTCAAACGAACTCTGAATTTTAGACTATAATATTATTACACAATTGCTTTTAGTCAATTTGAATCTCAACTTTTTACCTGGTTTAGTTACATCATTTATATTAATAGTTATGAGATTAAATTTAAGTTTTAAAAGAAAATAAGAAAAATGAAAATAATGATTTCAAAAACATAGCAGAAGTAATTTTCAATCTAACTATAAAGTTTTGAATATAATATAAATTTGATGTCATTTTGATGTCATGATTATATTCGAAATGGTTAAAAGACAATTTGTCTTCAATAAGCAAAGTTTGTCAATTTTCCCCTTTATTTGATTTTAAAAGTCAAGAACTTAGTCCTTTTAGTGATTAATTAAATGTTTATTTAAATTTTTCAAATTTTTAAGATATTATTTTTATTTAATACTCAAGGTCGCCGTCATGGGAATATTTTTTGTTAATGCTTGCATTAAAAGACCCATTGTCTCATTATTATGATTATTGCAACAGTAAATTTGTTTGTGGGCTGCTTTTTTGATAGGGGGTCGGCACATTATTCAACATTGCGTTGACATGCAATGTTTTAAAAATTTTAAATTGTTCAACATGAATTAAATAAATGTGCAGAATAATGGCATTAATAATGGCAATATACATGGGACATAAAACAATAAAATTAACCATAAAATGCAATCCAGCCACAGAGATTGTCCCATAACCAACTCCACTTCAGTTTACTCCACTCCACTCCACTCCTTGCCCTTCTCTTATAAGAGGAGTTTTCTGTTTTTTTTTTTTTTTTGGCATTTCTGGCACTTCGATGTGTCTTAATTAGCATAAATATGCATTGCGGCTGACCGGGCACTTAGTGCAGTTATGCAACTTCAACTCTCCACATAGTAAAAGCATTTTATATGACACTCACATGCGTGTAAGTGTGTGTGTGTGTATGTGTCACATGATTTAAACCACAGTTATTGCATACAAAGCGTAGTGGTCAATCAATTACAATATGGCAAGTAAATTCAGTTCAACTCTTATTTCTCTCCAGATTCAGCATAATTTTCCCTTGGAAAAACCCCTTGATTAATTATGCGGGCCGAGAAAGCAAAAGGGGGAAAATCATCTCTGTATACAATTGTAATCGTTATTGTAATTGTTATTGTAATTGCTGCCACAATTAAGCGAAAATAATTGAAAGGGAGAAATTCAAAAGACAGTTCAAGTTCAAAGAAAAGATTAAAAGTTTGGCAATTAGGAAATGTTTGTATGAAAACTCGTTACCGAACGCCACATTTAACCTAAGCAGACTTTAAATATACACAACACATTTTCTTTGTATTCCAACTAAATATATATATATTTTTACTTTTAAATTTTTAAAAATAATTTGTTATCCAAAAGAGAAAGAACTCAAACCCAAATCGCCTCCTCTTTTTGTGATCTGCAAAAAACCAGAAAGCTGAAATATTATTAAAAATATTTAACCTGATTTTCTCTCCGAAAAGAGTAGTAAAAATTTTATTCCACGATTGAAATTACCTTGAGATAAATTTTGAATATTCCAGCGGAAAGAAACTATAAAAACCTATGAGATTTAGAAACTCGTATATAAACAATAACTATTCATCCAATACAGATTTCCTTGCTCCAATGATTCAGAGGGTTTTAAAAAAACAAGATTTCAACGATATCCCCTTATTTCTCCGATAAAGGTTTTGGCATTGGACTAGAAACAAAAATATATAGAAAACTTTAAATATCAATTTTTAATTTTACCTCATTTTTTAAAGGCAGCAATCAGTTTAGTATATGTATATTCTTCATTAGTTTTTGTAACATTTCCAAATCATTGATTATTTATGAAAACAAAATAGCTAAAAACGACAGCCAATCGACATCAATTGAATCTTTTTGAAGATCGGCATCAACAATTTAAATGGAATACAAGTTATTAATTTGATTGAAAATTATAAATATATCAATTGTCAGCACTATGAACCGTCGAAACATCACTCAGTTCTGAGCTCCCATCTTCCTCAATAATTGTTGTCGCAATTACCATATATCTAGGATTATAAATTTCGATATGACCGCTTTCGATATCACTATGCTCATAATCGCTATTCTCCGATTCACTTATACTGTTATTAGCGTTATCAAAGCAACCAAAATGATAAATATTACTCTCGTTGGCATCTGAATTATGGTTGGATGGATGGATATTATTGTTATCATTATTATTCTCAGTTGGTTGATTGTTGTTATTATTATCAGTAATGGTATTATTAGTATTCTCATTATTTTCAGGTGCCTGATCTTCTACATCATCCCGATTACGGTTCAATCTTTTGTTTGAAAGACGAGGCCTTGGCTTCCAAACGGTATACGGAACCAAACGATTTCGCAGACACATATAATATTTACGTTTTGGCATTGTAAGTATTAAAATATATATTTTTTTGTATGACTAGTTGATACTATTTGTTGTTTATTCTATTTTGGTTTTGAGTTAAATGTGTGTTTGTTGTTTCCGATTCTTCAAAGTGGAAAATCAAAGAATGTGTGATAACACAAAGTATTCCAGATTCATTTAAAGTTTTTAATAATTGAAGTGATGCATTTCATTGTTTTTTTCTCAGCTTTATTTGTTTTCTTTTTTTTTGTGGTTGTCGCTTTATCATTTGATTATGATTAGGATATACAATATGTATTTTCATTATAATGTAAATGCTTAGAGCTATACATAAGTAGTCCGATAAATGAATGTATTATATATATTTAAAAATGGGTTCCTTTGATTTTTTGTTGTTTTTTTTTTTTATTACAATCATTCAAAGCATTCATTATATCAATCGACTTTCTTATAAGCATACATATATTCTAGGATCCTTCAAACATGGATGATAGAAATGGAATCAAATATATTGATTGAGACATCATCATGGATTATGGATCATGTGATCATCATATATGATTAATGGTTAAACAGAAAAAATATATAGTTAGAAAACGAAAGCTAGAACAAGCTTAGGTTTTAGAATGCTTAGACACATATGTTATAGATATAATTATATATTATATAGGGACTATATAATAATGCATATATGATGACGATTATGGTTATTAGAAAAGATTACAAAAAACTTGACTTTCATATAAGACTTTATCAACTTTTGCAACTATTAATTGTTTTACCAAAAAATTGTCAAATGTTTATTGGATTATAGACACATATACATATACGTGCATATGTATTTGTGTGTATAAATCTATATCGTATCACAGATAAATGTGCCCCAAATCGCACATTGGTATAACAAATATTTAATCTAGATATATATATATGTAGGTATATAATATTTTCATTTAACTAAACTAAAAATCGCTGGAGGGTTTTTTAACTTTTGTATGTGTGTGTGGCGGGAGATGAATTTTACTCTTGCTGCTTCAATTCTGCCACCAGAGGGCGCTCGTGTTCCAGATCCACGCGCCCGACCCTACTCAACGATGCTGTTGAGGATTCTGTGGACCAAAGGCCTGCATGCTGTAATAACGTTCGCTATCCTCCTTGATCACACTGGTCACATGCTGGAATTGACAGGGATGTGATATTTGGGATTTTGGTGGCAATGGAGCCGGTTTTACGCGTTTCTGTTTCTTCTGCTTGCGTCCGGGAACCGAGAGTGCAATATTTTCGGGATCACTGACCAAACGTTCGACATGCTGCCACAATTCACGGGCCGCATCTGTGGAATCGAAGCTGAAACCAATCATTTGCTGATGATTTGTCGATAGGCACATTGTGTGAAATGATGGGCCAGCAATGCGATAGTTCGATAGATTATCAATGCGATCCGACCACAAGGCAAAGCAAGAGCCACGTTCGGCAAGAACTAAAGTAACCCTGGGAATGGTCCTGGCCCGAGAGTTGCCCTTGTCGTGTAGAATGACAGGAATGCCCGTAAAGACCAAACGCCAATCGCCATCATTGCCAGTGCCCTCATACAAATTGGTCAAGGCGCCGCAAACAAAGATATCAGTGCCAAGGCCGCCAAAGAAACTCTCCACTTGACCACGCTCATAGTCCGATAGGTTCGTATTGCTTGTGGTATCGGTGCTAATGGTGTCCGCATCAATATCAGAGGCATTATACAAAGATGTCGTGCCATGGGCACTGCTCCTCTGTGCCGATGAATGTGAATGGGCAGCCGACCAATCCGGATGTAGTATGAGCTCATCCCTCTGCTCAGAGGAGGCGGTCCCCTCACTGGATTCCGATGGAGGAGCTGAATCGCTAACTGAGCCCAAGCGGCGACGTGTCTGTTGCTGTGACATCTGCAAAAGGGAATGAAAAGAGACAGAAAAGAGCAAAATTAGATTTGTGGCAAAAGCTTTTTAGCTGCTAAAAGTAGAAGCCAAAACCAACACCAAAATAAAACAATTCCCAACACGAAGTGTGGTTTTTCTCTTTTTTTATACTCGACCACGTTTTTTATTTCGTTGCACTTGCTGCCAAATTCGTGGTTTTTGTGTGGTTGCTCTGCTGGAAATTAAACACACACAATCAATTTCCGCTCCAAAAATTTCAAATGTAAACACAAGTACCTAAAGTAGGTACCCCCCAAACCAAAGCGAACCCTACCTAACATTGAGGATATCTGACTGCATTGAGTAAAATGTGCTCAGTAAACCAAGTCAATTGCAACTCTTGGCTAAACAATTTAAGCCAATCAAATTTGGATTAAATAATCATTGCTGAGAGTTATGAGTAATTGTTTAATCAATCAATTATATCATACTGACTTGTTTACCAGTAGGAATGCCCATTGAGTTGTAAATTTCTTGAGAAGTTGTCTTGGTAGTAGACTTGACTTTTATTTTCATCAAAACCACTTTTACTTAGTCATTTAGCATAAAACTGTTTATTTTTAGAAACCAAAAAAAAGTTGCTCACTTCTTTGCCATAATGGAAATTTAATACAAACATTAATATTTAGTTTTGTCTGTGTAAGGATCTAAGGTTTGTGGCTAACTATAATTGGTTAAATGCATTGGGCCTAAGTCCAAATGAAAAGGTTTAGAATGTGACATTATATAGAATAATAAAGGCAAACTATGCCCTACAAAATACTTCTTCTCTTACTCCTTCCCACTGAAGGATGGGTCTACGTTTGCCTAATTTTCTCAAGAAAGTTCTTCATAAGTAAAGGTTTAAGTCCACTTAAACCCCATTGATCAAAATATATTAAATTTAAGTAGTTTGAAATGTTTTATGCTATTAAGTATTCCCTAATTTACACGTATTTACTCAGTCATTTTACAAATTCAGCTCATACTCACTCGCACACATCCTTCTCTAACATTTCTCTAGAGAGAATCTCCATATCAAAGAACTCACGTTCTATGCAAATACCAAAGGAACAGGAAAAAAAATAGCAAAAAACGGTAAAACTAAAACTTCTACGTGTACTTACAACCAATTTAGAGGCACTCACTCACACATATACACAAAATGAATTGCTAATGAATAAAACCCGAAACAATTTCGCTCAGGTTGTTCAAATAATTTGAATTTGAGCTGGGGAACCGAGTCAAATCGTGGCACGTGGACATCAATTGGCACGTTTTAATTAACGCCACAGAAATGGCAGGTCAACAACGTGTAATTAAATTATTTAAATTGTTAATTTTCCACAAATAAAGAAAATTCACATCCAAAGACATTTTAGTTAGTGAATGACGAAAGAACAGACAAAAAACTTAAAGTCACAGTTTATTTCAAGTTTTTCTTTTTAAATGTGTTTGGGTGTGTGTGTGTGTGTGTGCTTCGCATAAATAATCATAATAATAATAATAAACAAAATAAAGAAGATGACGGGAAACGGGAAAAAAGATTGTCCAGGACACTTAGGTAAGGACAGGAAGTTTTCCCTCTGTGCGTGCGGCACAGAGCACTTCTCCACATCCTGACACACTTTGAGGAAAACTTTTCTCTTTCTCTTTGGTTTACCAAAAGTTCCAACTTTTCTTTTTATACCCTTGCAAAGCCAGATACATTCATTTCGGTAAGTCGTTTGTATCTCTCTGATTTGATTTGGCCAAGTAATTACCACCTCTTCACTTCTTGACATAATCCCAAGGAAAATTTTGTTATGTTACTGGAAAATCAAAAGACTAATTCGATTGGTAAGAGTATTGCAATTGTGATGGAAACAAATGTTATCGCGAACCTTTGGTTTTTTTCTTCGTCTGCCTGCAACATTAACGCGGTTATCTATAATTTACACGCACAATGTGGGCGGAGGGGAGAGTAGAAAGGCGAATGATGGTAGAAGGTTCGAAGAGAGTTGCGGTGATTTCTTTCTCCTTGATGCACATTTATTGTGCTATTACTTTGTCCGTGTCCCCAGTCCCTTGAGTATTTTTTTTTTTACCATGACATTCTCTTTCCTTCCGCCCCCGCACTCTCGTCTCGAAATATCCGTATCTGGGCCGAAAAAGATTAATTGCCTCACTTTGGGCCCAAAAGTCTGGGTAAATATATTTAGTGCTGAGATTTATGTGGCTTCATTACAGTCTCGATGGGAGGTTGGGCTCTAGTTCTCTGTAGGGACGACTTCCTATCTATGTGATGGTTGTATTTGGTATTTTTCTTTCTTTTGTTTTTCGGTCAAACAATTAAAAATGTTTGTTGGCTGCAAACATTTTTATTGTTCTGTGTCGAATGGAATGAATATTTAATGCCTCATGGCATATCCCCATGGCCTTCGTGATATCGGCATCGGCCCAAAAGCAACAGCCAAGTTCAATGTCAAATTTTGGCCTTTATTTTGTTGGTTCCCTTTTCGTAAGTTTATTCCTCTCTATGCGTTCTATGCGGCGTATGCGTTATATTTTGGTCTCTAGCTGCTGATTTTATTTATGGTGGCGTGTGTCAAGCAACGAGGGTCATTTAAGAAGTTATCAATTGGCTTCAGCAATGAGTTGTTTAATCAATAAAATTGTTTTTACCACCTCAAGGGCAAAATAGTTTTTAGATTCTATTTTTTTGCTTCATTTTGCTAGAATCGATTTGACTTTTTCAAGGCAATTGAAAAAGAATAATAAAAGTCTGATTCATGGGAACAGCAACAAATGTGTAGAATAAAAAATGTAATGAATTAATTAAGGGCACAAGTTTACTACATTTACCGTAATAAAGGGTAGAAAAAATGCAATAGAATAGGAAGGTTCGAAATGTAGTTAAAGGACGACACTTTTAAGCTCTATGAAAGGATTTTTATATTTAACATTTGTTGAGAATTTGAATGGTTATGACTTTAAATTTCTGGAAAATACCTATAAATATTATACCATAACAAAAGCTATTAATTATTTTAATATTTTGGTTTTTTTCTAGGTTCTTCACTAGGTTAGTATCAGTTTATATATATATACATATATATGCATTTCTTGATTAACCCTCGTAATACAAACTATAAAAGCGAGACAAAAGCAAAAGGCTTGTTATTTATGGTGATTGTATTTACCCGTCATATCTATTGTTGCATGTATTATTTCTCGTTAGTAGTTTGTCTGTTTAAATGAGGCAATTAATTATAAATATGGTTAAATATTTAGTGAAGAATTATGTAATCGATTTAATGACAAAAACTCCAAACGATTACAGTAAACAGAGATTGCTAAAAAGACAAAGTGAAATAACTAGATAAAATTCAAGATAAAAAGTTTTAATTTTTATTTAAATTTCTGAAAAACTTTAACTACTTTAAAGCAAAATTTTACACGCTTTTTTCTGTAAGATTGACTGTACTTCAAAGGACTCAATTTGAACATAAAAAAAATTTACAAACTTATTCCCCTCAACTTGTCAGGCTCTCTCTTTTACCTCAGTGCCTAGTTTTGATAAATTTATCAAGCAATTCAAAAGACTCAAAATTGTCACAAACGTGAAATTTCATACTTCATTTTTATGATTTGACAAATGCTTGAAATTGACAGGCAACATGAGCAACAACATGAAAAACCCAATTTCAAACCATTTGAAAAGCTGTCAAAAACTGGGGAATAAAAATGGTAAAAAAAGACCAAAAAGAAAAATAAAGAAAAACCCACACACAGTTGCTACAACAATTTCAACAATCCATGGGGCAGGTCAGTGAAAATGTGTGCTTGGGCATGTCCAATAAATAGAAAGAGAGATAGCGGCAGAGAGAGAGAGAGAGAAAGAGGGACGGGTCAAAAGTGCAAAAGAGACGCATTGAGTTGGGAAAATGGAAAAAAGGGAAAATCAAATTGCTTAGTCGCCTACCTAGCAAACAATTGAAACCGTTACCATTGACCATTTGGTCAATTGTTAGAGGGAAAATTTAGAGGCGTGGCTGGTTTTATGTTAATTTCTGATTTATTTTCAACATTTGTTGGATTATTTTCTTTATGAAAACCCACTCAAGTGCAACAGCTACATGACTCTACGTGCTGTGATTTAATTTTTTGACGACGGGCGGCAACAGCCAAAAGGGGAAAATTCAATTAAAATGCACACACATACAAAAGAAAAAAAAAAAGAAGCAAGCAAAAAGCTTCGTCGTCTCGCCTCATGTCCTCCTTTTGGCTGTCACTCTATCAACTCAACTCTCTCACCACCCGCTCCCCTCTTGTCAGACCAATTTGTTATACGCTCACGTATGTGTATCAAAAAATACTTAAAGTTAAATTGAATTTGTTATTAAACCAATTTGCATGTAAAAAAAAATATAAGAGAAAAGACCTTTCAACTGAATCCTAAAAAATTTAACACTCAAATTGTTTTTTGTCTTGCCTGTTTTGATAAGGCCATCAAAGTTGACTCTGTCAACTACTTTATCAAAACTCCAACCGAAGAAGAAAAAAATATTCCATTTCCATTTTCCAACCATTGGCATTGTTGACATTACCCATACGCCGCGTTAGACTACTGCAAAATATTTTCATAACAAAATATTCCATGGAATAAATTTCAACTGGAAGACTACAAAATACTCTGTGTTTAGTGGTTGCAGTCCTAAGATAATTTAGTATAAGCTAATTTGGTATGCTAGATCCCAATTTTGTGTCCACTTTAGATTTAATTTAGTCTATTTTCACACTTAATTGGTTGCTCAATCAGGTCCTCAAATAATGACTTTTATCTTCCCTGCCATAAACAAGGTATTTGACTAGATTTTCCCTTTTTATAATATTAATCAAATCTTTTTTTAAATATCTGCAACTCCAACTATCTATATATCTCCTGTTGGTTAGTGAGCTTAGAATTTGTGACTAACATCAAACACTAGTAATAGAAACTAGAGACTATAATGAGGAACCAAATTATTTCACCAGCTGCTTAAGAATATCTAAAAAATTGTCAATAAAGTTAACTGGCAACAGATCCCTAAATCTGTTTGATTTAAATAATATGTATTACTTTAGTTAATTTTGCTATTGTCCATTTGGCATAGATTGCAAATAAAAACAAACAAAAACAAAAAAACTAAAGATTTATATACCAAATGGAACTTCAGACTAGGTGCTCATAAAAAATCTAACTTTGTTTTAAAAATACATTAAAAAGCTAGAACTATTTAGCACACCGATTCAAAAAGAAAAAAAAAAACAAAAAGATTAGTTATAAAACAATTTTGGACTCTCAAGCACGTTTTATTTTTCCTCCTACATTTCCCATTAAGCATTTGATATACCCCTTTTTACCAACGATTGCAGGGTATGCAAAAATTGGCATAAACATGCAAATTTGTTATCCACTAGCGTACAAGTACAAGTACGTTTCTGTCATCATTGCACTGGAGTCTCAATGAGTAATTTGCATGTTAAAAATATTGTTTGCCGCTTTTTTTTTTCCTTTTTTTTTGTTTTGCTTTTGATTTTGTTCATGAACTTGACAACTTTCTGACTATAATATATATAAGTACTATATAGTATATAAGCATCAACTGAGACTATATACAAAGACTGGCATTATTCAAGGAGAGAGATTGTGGTTGACTAATACTATAGAGAGATATTACTGTGAAAGTTGACGTAATACATGCATAAATACATACATACATACATATATAATAACTTATTCCTGGTGGGTGAAAAATATATTCGGGGGGGGAAAGCACGCGCAAGGCTGGCAAGTAATTATATTTTCTATGTGAGAAATCGAACAGAATGTGAGAATACAAAATGACACGTGTTAGAGCCAGACTGAATACAAAATGGGCTTAGATATGAATCAATAAACATATTTTGCCAATGAATATGAATGTGAATCAGTTGTTTTTCATTTAAGTACTCCTACGCAATTTATAAGTACAACTAAATTGACATTAATCAAACTAAAAAGTCATAATTTTATATATTTTTATAAATTTATCAGTATTTAAAATTTTTGCAAAATTTCCCAGCGATAAATTTAAACTTTGTTTTGGTTTTTTTTGCAACCTTTTCTCCAGAATTTTGATAAGGTTTGAAAGGAAATTGAAATTAAATCATCCACAAAATAAATTCTTTCCTTAACAAATCTCTCAAAAAACTTTTGATTAATTTGTACATTTGTAAGATAGAAAGAGTTGAAATATAACTATTTAAAGAAAATCAAAGAAAAATAGATTTTGCTTGAAATTTAATATTGATTATACACAAGAGTATTAAAAAATTGATCAAACATGCTGCAAAAACTAATCTCATATTTTTAAATCCATCCACATATAATATGCATATTAATCTCTCTTACCATGTATGACTTGCTTTATTTTTAAAAAAGTCTTTTACTTTTTACTATTTTTGCTTTTGTAAAACTTTGAATAATTGCTTTTCAAGGAGCTGCAAGTGACAAGTCATTGCAACGATTACATGGCAAAGGACTTGAGGCAGGAGAAGCATCATCCTCAGCATAATATTTCAATATTTGCCAACTAGTTGGTTCTCTCTTGAATTTCTGGCATGACTTTGTCAATTTTACCAACAAACAGGCAGCTGATGAGCCATAGCAACAAGCTGATGCTGCTCATGACTTGGCATAAATAGTCTGCCAAGTCAATTGGAAGATGGCCCAAAGGCCCATAACAATTGCAATTTTGTCGAAAGCCAAATCGCTTTTTTGGCAAGCCCTTTCAATAGTTACACTTTTGTTAGTTGAACTTTCAACCTACTATCTCCCTACCTATTGAGCCCATTCCCTGATCGGGTTAGTGTGGCGCACTTGTTGACTCGACAAAAATGTGTGTCTGTGGGAGAAAATTGTATCACATAACTTTGTAATGTTACCGGAGTCAACCGGCTCTAAACAATATACAATATACTATATATTTTACATTTAAAATCAAATTCCCACAGGCAACTACAATTATACAATACTAAAAGCAAGGTAAGTCTCTCTGTGTGCGTGTGTGTGTGTGTGTGCGTGTGGAAGTGCAACAAGTGGCCCTGGCTCCTACTACTTCATCCCATGCACCATCATTTACTTTTCCTCCTTCTCCTTTTTCATTCCTCGTCTAGTCATTGCTGTGGAAAATTGCCTCCGGTTGCTGCCTGGTTGGCGTGTCGACTTCGACAGCAACTAAAACCTATTTCACTGCATTTTTAGCACATATTTTTATATTTTTTGTATAATTTTTGTTCGTTGTCGTTTTTTGTGTACACAATTTGCATTTTTCGTGCTTTGGCATGCTGGGGGCCTGATTAACTACTTCCTTTGCTGTTCTTTGCTGCTTGAAAATTGACACTTTCAGCTAGTTTTCGAGCTGGTTAAATAATAATTGTTAAAGAGATAATCATCTGTCAAAGTGTCACATATAAAATATCAGTAGAAGAAACTCCCAAACTGATTCGATTTGATTGGCGAAATTCTGAACTGGTTTAAATCTGACAAATGTCTTAGTAAGATAGAAAAAAGATATATTTCATATTCTAATAGCTACTGTAAATGTATTTAAGAGAAAATATTGCTAAGAATTAAGGTAACTTACATATTTTTGGGATTTTTTTTATAATTTTATTTATCATATGAATGAAAGTATGTATAATAAACATTAAGAAATTATTAGCAGATGTCGTTATTTATAGAAATTTGTTTTAGAATTCTCCTTCTACCTAATTCTTGTTAAACTCAATTACAATTCCATTTAAGAGTTTTACCTGACAAACATAAGGGGCGAAATATATATATATATAATTATAGGTACAATAATACTCAGGTATGCGGAGGTCTCCTTGTAAATACTCAATATATTTAGTAGCAGATTGCGACTGACTTGATTTTCAATACTGAGACATAAAAGTTTTAAAATTTAGACCCTAATTAATGTTTAATTTATCTAAACTTTTTTCCGTTTTTGATCAAAAGTAAATTAGAGTTATAAAGAAGTCGACTGAACAAAATTGTTTTCATTTAGTAAAACATTTGTAATTATTGATTGCCTGAGGCTTATGTTAATCATGGTGACATTGTATTTAAATCTGGAACATTTTCCATTTCCATAAGTCTGTAAGTATGAATGTATATTATGAATCTGTTTTGAAAATCTGCTGACATCAGTTGCCATCAGTTGGTACTTGTTCTTACTTATTGACCTTATCAATTACACCATAAACATTGTCCATTGAACATTGTGAGATGCGGCAAAACTGCCTCTCTGTGCCTGCATGCCTTCCTCTCTTAGTTCATGTTGCTTACACAAAAAAAAACTTGTCCAGACTTTGATAATGATACGGTACAGCTGCTGCTGTATAAATTACTATCAGGACGCAAAAATGAAACAAAAGCTGGCATCAAGGCGGAGGCAATCGTTCGGTCGCACGCATCATCAGCAACTTCATCATCATCATCATCATCATCATTGTTGTAGTCGTCAACGGTGTCTGCCTCGTACCATTATCAGCTGGACAGGGTGAGGGGGATGCCTCAGGGAGATAACTGCCTGCGATAGTGCGAGTGTCCGGCATTTGCCGGCTTAGGTATATATAAACATGTACATATGTACCTACGTATATAACATACATAATGATTCTTTTTTTTTTTTTGGTCAGACAGCATTGACTTGCTGTATTGTCAGTTATTCGAGGAGAGCCGTTGCGATCGCAACTTTCGATTTCGTTCATCATCCTCTCATCATCTTTGGGCACTCATCATTGTTGGCATTGCCCTGCCAACTCAGACAAAGTTATCTCTGAGCATTCCCTTAGACAGCAGACAGAAGGAATTCAGCCAGAGATTCAGTCTAGTCCCGCCTGCCTGAGCTGCAACATCAGCAACATGTGGTTGCTCTTGCCGATTTTACTCTACTCGGTGATCTTCCTCTCCGTTCGTCACATTTACAGCCATTGGCGACGCAAGGGATTCCCCTCGGAGCGAGCGGGTCTCTCATGGCATTTCCTACATCAGGCCTATCGACGTGAATTCCGGCACGTGGAGGCCATATGCGAGGCATATCAGGCCGGCCGTGAGCGTCTTCTTGGCATTTATTGCTTCTTTCGGCCTGTCCTGCTCATACGTAATGTGGAGTTGGCTCAGACCATATTGCAGCAGTCGAATGGGCACTTCAACGAATTGAAATGGGACTATGTGAAGGGATACAAACGTTTCAATTTACTTGAAAAATTGTCACCAATATTCAGCTCAAAGCGCTTAAATGAAATGTTTGGAAAGGCCGAGAAAGTGGGGGACGGCATGGTAAGACATTTGCTGCACAACATTAAAATGAGTGAGTCTAATGGTCCAGGATGTGATTTGGAATTGGATCTTCAGCAATTACTGAGAGTGTAAGCTAAAATCAAGACTTTTACAACTGAAATGTTGTTCTATAATATACTTTCTATAATTTATTAGTTATGCCATCAATATTATTGGAAGTTTGGTCTATGGTCTGGATGTAAACAACTTTGAGCAACAAGATCATATACTAAGCAGCTATGTAAACCATTATAGAGTCTCTAGTAGCATGCAATCATTGTAAGTGTAATTCAAGTGCTGCCCATTCACACTGGTCACACTTATTGGCAGTGTTGGTTAATGCTTTATTCATTCAGCACTCTAGGTCGTTTGCCAAAAAAATCTTCATTCACCTATCGTCTGCGTGATTTAATTAAGCAAAATGTTGAATTTCGTGAAGATGGAGGTCTCATACGTAAGGACGTCTTACAATTGTTAGTGAAATTTCGTAATGGCAATGATCTGAGTGGCGAGAAATGGCAAGTGGAGCATACTTATGGTAAATTTCCACTTCCCCTTTTAACAATCTATGAAATGAACACATGTCTATCTTTTAGACCAAGACAAAGTGTTGTCAATCAAACGTTTAGCCAAAGTGGCTGAAGATCTATTGAAAATCTCATTGGATACCATTGCCTCGACTACCACCCTAACGCTCTATGAAATTTTGCAAGAACCTCTGATAGTGGAAAAACTGTTGGCTGAGATCAAGGAATTGAGTAACACCGAAGAAGGCCGCTTAAAATTTGAAGAATTCGATGGCCTCAAATATATGGATATGTGCCTTAAGGGTCAGCTACAAAACTTCACTAAATGGAACAGACTTTTGAATGTTTTCGTTTATTTATAGAAACTGTACGCAAATATCCTCCATTGCCTATTATTGAACGTATATGTCGTAAGACTTATACCTTACCTAATACAAAATTCACCATTTCTGAGGGCAAGACTCTAATGGTTCCCCTTTTGGCCATACAAAGAGATGAGAAGTATTTCAGTGATCCCATGAAATATAAGCCAATGCGTTTTCTACATAGTCAAATGCGAGACAATGATACGGATTCTTGCCAGGATCTGAAGAAGCACGATGCTTTTCTAGGCTATGGCATAGGTGGTGCACAGTGTGTGGGTGAGTTTGGTATACGTTTTTGTTAATCACTTTAGTTACTAACTAAGCTATTGTTTTTGCAGCTCAAAATTTTGCTAAAATGGTCATAAAAATTGCTTTAATAAAACTATTGAAAAACTTTCAAATACAATTAGATTCAACATTAGCTGAATCAATGGAAATAAATCATCAACCTGCTCCATTTATACAAACAAAAGATGGCCTTAAAGTGAAATTAAAATCACGTAAAATTAAATCATAAGTTTACATATTTAATTTTAGGTTGCACAAATAAAATTGTATAAGTTATACTGATGTCTTCTATTTTGTTATTATAGGTGGCTTTGTTAGCCAAAGCAATTTTTCGCTTGTTGTTTTTAAATTAGTCAATCCATAGATATCACATACTTATATATGTATGTGTTTGTGACAGTTGTTGTTTACGCCAAAAAGAGAGAATCTCATCAAGTGGAAAAGATACGATAACAACATGAGCTCTGTACATTTCAAGTTTATCATTAGATTTGATTTGACTTTTCCTTCATTCATTGGTTCATTCATACGCTTATTCATTCGTACATTGATTGGAGTTCCAATCGAAACTAGAGAGAAACGTCAAAGACCATGGCCATCAAAATTGGCATTGCCTTGACAACCCCCGGGATAAGCCAAACAATTTCGCTTACCATTTCAAGTTGGCACTCAAACAGCGTGCCGCAATCAGGCCTAATGAAGCCGCAATTAGGCCGCATTATGGACACATTTATCAGTCAGTCAGTTTGTTTGCTCCCTTTTGCACTTATCTTTCCATCATTAAAAACAATCTATTCATCTCCAACACAAATGCAGCTAATCACTTTTAAGTATTTTTCATTGAATAGTAAACACTTTTCAGTCATAAAAATAAATTAAACTTTCAGTGAGAGTACAAAGAAAAATAAAAACAGAATGAAAATAGTATTCCAAACAAAAGCCTAATGAACTAAAGGCTTTTTATAGTTTTTACGATTTTTTTTTAATTACATGCACCCATAGTTCACTTTTTGTTTAACTCTTACAAATTACTACAACCCATTGAATCTTCAATGCAAATTTATGAATACATAAATAAATGTCAGAAACAATCCATTTTTTTTATTTATAGATTTTTCCTTTTTCTTTGAACTGTTTCATTTAATATACTTATTGTAACATAAAGTTAATTGACATTTTCATGTAGATTTTCATTCATTAAGTCAGATGAAAAATTCATAATAATTATCAATTTATTAAATTGTAAAATATTTATTAATTAGACAAATATATTTTCTCTTCGGAGAATCTTGATGGAAAATAGAGTAGATTAGACTTTGTTTAAATGCGTTCTCTTAAAAACATATTGAAACTTTTAAAGTCGTAATCGATTTGCCACAAAAGAATAATAGAACCAGTTTAAATTCAGTTTTAAACTGGATAAACTTCATATGTCTAAAATTTCACCATGCAAATTTCAAAATTGGCTCTTGATTGATCAATTTGATTGCTTAAATTGCCTAAGTATACATATAGATGATTAGGTAATATCATTTGCCTTGTGCAATTAACAAAGCTAAAAGATTTCCATCTAAATATCAGTATACATATTTTTTCGATTCGATTAATCATTCGAATTCTGCGTAATTTTACTAATCATAATGTAAAATAAATAATATTAAAGTGCAATTAGTGACTTGTTTTTTCCTTTTAAAATACAAAATCAACTTTTACTGCTTTAAATCTATATCGGACAAAGGTTTAACTATTTATTGTCTAGTTTTTCAAATTATCTCTACAAACTTTCAACTCGTCGCAATCAACCAATTTAGTAAACTGTTTCGTGTCCTATCCCCAAAGAAGATAGCAAAATGATTTTATTCCAGCCAAAGATACAAATGTATCTTTTTCTTTTTTTATGTAAACAATTTAAAGACTAACCAACAACAGTAACTACAACAACAACAGCAACAAGCTCTAGTGGAACTCTTCACATGCTGTGACCCAGTTTTTCATATTCTCCGGCAAGTGCCGAATATAAATTGCATGGCAGAATCTTTCACCTCCCTACATACATACATTCAACACTGCCTCCTCCTCTCTTCTCTCTCTCCATCTGGCTGCCTATCTCCCCCCGCCTCTACACATTTTTGGCCATTCTGTCCTGGGTGTGAACTCAACTCCCTGTAGAACACTCTGCACTTTTACCATTGTCCTGGTTACATTTTTTAACATTACTCATTGTATATTAAGTGGTCAAAATGCCAAAAAAAAGAAAAAAGAAAAACCGTGAACAAACAAGAAAAAAATGAAAAAATTTTCTCTGCAAATGAAAGAAATTGTTGCCTTTCAACGCGACCTTTAAGCAAAAATTTGTTCAGCATAAATTAAGAAATATTTCTCTCTGGAGACTCAAAGAGACATGAAATATGAGTAATGGCTTAAATTGTTGCTAATTTTTATGTAAATTTTTTTTTTCTTCTCCCCAATTAGTTGAATGAAAATTTACGTACCATTGTTGCTAGATTTACGATTTGTGTCTGTAATGAGAGAAAATATGGGGAAAATATTATTAATTGAAATGTCGTTGAAAAAAAAAAACACTTAAAATGCATTTGTTATTTAGGTGCATATATGGCAATTTGTTAATGAACTTTTATAAAAATAAACAACCAAACAAACTTGATCTAAACTTGTTCACAAGGCAAAGTGAAAGATACGAATAAACCTCAACTTGAAACTGAAATTGAAAACTAAAAACTCAAATTGCATCTGACATAAAAGGTTAGTCGCTGCTGTAGTCTTTTTTAATTAGCCAATTGACATATGACTTTTGTGTGTCCGTTTGTCAGATTGTTGTTTCTTTTTTTTTTTTCGCTTTTTTGAATGTTGTGCAACATATATATGTATACTTGGGTAGCTTGAAAAGGCAATCCACATAGTTAAACTTTTTTCTTTTGTTCGAACATATGTATGACTAAAAATATGTATGCCTTTTGCATAATAACATTTTAATATGTTAGGCATTTCTTTTATAACACATTTGCATAAGCCATAAATTAATGATATTATTTAAGAAAATATTATATATTAATATTATAAGCTCATTATGCGAATTTCCAACTATTGAAATGGTTATATAAGATATTTTAAGAACTTTTTACAGTCTACTGAAAGTGGGTGTAAGGCTTTGAATTATTGAATTTAACGTCTTGGCTCAAATATATTTGGATATGAGCTCTGCCAATATCGTTACTATATTTGTCTGTTTCAGTTGACAGATACGAATATGGCAAAAATTGAAAAGAAAGTGTATGAAATCAATAAAACTATAAGCAATATAATATTGACAAATTGAATACCATATAGATGGACATGGCGAAATCTAAAAATTTATGTAGTTAACAACCGAAAGTATTGTTAATAAAAACCACAACATCCTAACTAAATATCTTGACTAATTTGCATTACATTGAATATTTATTAGCATTAGTTGTTGTAAGTAACGACGATAATTATTAATCCATAAAAATTGCAATGTTTTGTAATAATTAGTTATCATACAATGATTTAGTACCCTTTCTATATTCATTCTATTTTTTTGGACTTAAAATTTAATATAATGTTTAACATTTATCCTATAATAATTATATAATATATTCTTATAATGATTTGAAATTCAAAATCAATCAGTATATTTGGCATTAAAATAGTGGAAATTTTTCTATATCAAAATATGAGATGATCATACCAAAAATGTTTGGTTTATATATGGATATTAGGCACTTCGATTAAAATATATTTTAAATTGCATTTTCAAATTGACATTTACTTTTGCGACCTATTTTATTTGAATCTTTCCAGAGAGCAGGTTCTATCCAAACTTTGCAAAAAATAAATTTTAATGAAAGAGGAATTTGAAATAAATGTTAAATATTAAAGCCCTTAATCTAGCCAAAAATTTGAAATAAATTTCTGCACTTCAAAAATATTAAAGCATAACTTTATCAAATTTGTAATTATAATTGTGAAAAAAACAGAATTATGCTAATCGAATTGTTCAACTTTTTTAATGATAATTGAAGAAACTTTTTCACTTCTCCCCTACTATTAAACCATCAATTCAACTTGAGCAAAAATTCCATGTCTAATTGCATGAGAACTTTTTTTCAACCACAAAATGATACTCAGCTTAATAGTTGCGGGCAACCAAAAACTCCTCTTGGTTATGGTCAACATTTTGAATATTTCACACAGTCAGCTAAAATTTTATGAGAGAATTATCATCAAAAATTTAACAAGAAGACAAAAAGTAAAGTGCGAGCAAACCCACGCGACCTCAAAGGGGGCTGCAAAGAGAAGTAATCATAAAAGATACAAAAACTGAATAAATGTGTTGGCCTTTAATTCTGCTACTTCTTTATATTTTTCTTTCTCTTATTTGTTTAACAATTAAACTTGGGTGTCGAGTGGGTATGTGTGTGTGTGAGAGTTTTATTATTATCATTTTGGTGAGTAACTGCTATATGAAGAAAGGGACTGACAAATTGTGTGTGAGAGCAGAATTGCTTTTGAAATATGTAGAATATAGACACGAACTGACTTTGAGTTAAGTTTCGGTTGGGTTGGGTGGCTTTACTTTTTCAATTTGTGCAGCATTCACATAATTGCCACATGGAGTAGCATGCAACTGCAGCAGCAGCAGCAGCAGCCGCCGCCCTTCAAACTGCCATGAAGTTGGAATGACTCGGCAGCATCTTTTGATGATGATGTTGGCTGGCTGCTTGGTTCTGATGATGATGACGTTTATATATGAGGATGAAGATGAAGATGTGAATGAGGATGAGGATGAGGATGGGTGATGAGTGTGCGTGCAGCTGCTGTTTGTTGATTTGTTTGTTTGCCTTTATGCAGTTTTCACTGTGTCTCTGTCTCTGTCTCTGTCCGTGTCTGTTTGTCTTACTGCAGGTCTGTGCACAGTTGCTTTAATTATTGTCAGCCAAACTGTCGCGACTCCTCCTCATTCTCATCCTCTTCCTCCCCTTTTTTATGCACGGTGTAGTTCTTATGTAGCTATATTTTTATCTGTTTCCGACTTTTAATTAATTTATGTGTCTAGGCATTATTCCCGAGGTACCATTACGCCAAAGAGACCGATACAAACACAGACAAAAAACAGAAACGTTAAAGAAAAACCACAACACTTGTATATGCTTCTTTCATTTACCCATCTTCAGTTTGCTGAAATTTTAACTTTGACAATTGCAGATGTTTATGACCCAGTTCTTTATAACAGAAATTGGCAGACCTTGTAATTATTAGTTGTCTTTGTAGCGCATTAGTTGTAATTTGTTTGGCTTTAAGTCACTTAAGTGGTTTCAATATTAGTTTTTTCTTTGTTTGGTATCGTTTATTTTCAAAGAAAAGTCGGCTCGAGCACTTATGTATATATCTTATAGTTTTGAAGTTCATAGATTTGTTTTACTTGTTAAAACAACTTAGATATTATGCAAAGATAACTGAGATAAAACTTTTCAAAGTCGTCACACGTTTAACTTTCAAAAAGGATTTGATAGAAACTAAACTAAATTGAAGCTTTGAATTGCTTATGAAATTATTAAATTTTATCTTGTTCTAAAGCGAATGAATTAACAATTCAAATAAGGGATTCCAAAAAAACCTTTGAATATAATGGCAATTTGGGAAATTGTTGTTAACTTTCATTTAACATAAAATGCAAAAAAAAATATTTATTTTTCATCAGTGATTTTTGTATAATAATTTTTAGATTTTTCCACACAATCAATCTATTATGAATAACGTACTTCGTTAAAGCCCATTTTGGAAGAGAAGAATCTTTAAACTGGTTTTACATCATAAATTTATTTCAGTTTAAATAGCAATTTAGAGGAAGACCTATTTTAATAACCAATTTAAGTGAAATCTCTTAAACTTCATTGTCAATTACCTTCTGAAAATTGTGAAAACCATTTATCATAACGGAACCGAAACTAGATAACTTAATTAAATTAATGCCAAAATCAATCTGCATAATTTTATGATGCGGGGCAAAAAAGACATAAACCAAGGGAACTTTTTGGTAAAAGAGAGAGGAGCAACAATGACAGCAACAGCAGCAACAACTAACAAACAAACAACAGGGGCAACAGCAAGAAGAACAAGAAACAACAACAAACAAACAAGAACATCCGCTTATCGCGATAAATCAAAGCCACGAGTGTTGTTAATTTTCCAAGAAAATCAGATGGAAAATCTGCCGCGCAGTGTTGTGGCTGGGAAGGGGGAAGCCAAAAAATAAAAGGCCACATGTATGAATGTGTGTGTGCGTACGTGTGTGTGTGTGTATATACCATAAAAACAAGTTAAATTTATGTTTTCACGGCAAAAATTATTATCATCTTAAGGCAAAGCCGAAAAATGTCTTCACTTGAGTTAAGCTGAGTTGGGTTAGATGCCTCTCAGGCTCGTCGACACTTTGCCTTCGTCCCTTATACCCACCACCCCCTTTTTGACTCCCATAAATGTGTGAGTACATTTCATTTTGTGGCAAGTTGAGTTGCTAATTCTAATTAAAAGCAACAGCAACAACAGAAACAGCAGCACTAGAAGCACATGCCCCAACAGTGGTTGAGGTCCAAACAGGGGAGTCAAGCAGAAAATTATCAACTCTCAGTAGGGGGGGAGATCTGCACAGGGAGATATGAAAAATAAAAGAAAAATACATGCCAAGACAACTTCTGCTTGGCTAGTCCAAAGAAAATCATACAGTTTTCTTAAAGCAAGCGAAGACCTTTTGATTACCTCTAAGAAGTTAAGATGTATACTAACTAGCTAAATTAAAAACTCTTTGTATTAAACACATTTTATTATCAATTATTAAAGTTATGTCAGGTAATAATTAGTTGTACATAAATTGGTATAAAATTAATGTGGCTTTCAGATTTCAATTTTTAATAAAGACACTTTAAATTTTTTTTTTTAATTCTTAGGTCTTTCATTTTAATTGATATTGCATGTCAGAGAATTCGTAAATATTTGGAATATGAGAACCATCAGTCATACCATATAGAAATATATGATAGATTACATAACATGTCATATATTTCTATAATCTTCCGAAATCTACAGATTACCTAATCTATCATATATTTCTATAAGCTTCCAAAATGTATCTTTCAATTATCTCAGGCATATCTTTCTATAATCTCTATTCATTTATCTTTATCTCTAAACTTAATAAACCTCAATTTACTAAATCGAAAATAAATAACTGGAAAGTAGCTAAATATGTGCGATCTTTAAGAAATCAACTACTCATTTTATATCCTTTCATATACATATTTTTAATACTTACAGGGTATGCAAAATGAAGATATAAGTCGATGGGGGGAATATGTCTGCTTTAATTTCAAACGAAGTAAAAAAAAAAAAAACATTGTGGGGAATTTCTACTTGATATTAAATTGTGCACATTTCCGTGTAGCCGGAAATTAACCAAAGTTTGTCACATGGAAAGAAACATAATAGAAAACAAACAGGGTGTTTTCCTTTTTGGCTACATGATTTTCCTTACCCCATCTTGCTTTTGAATTTAGAAATTGAAATTCATATCGTTAAACAGATTTAAATGCCACATATAATGGGACCATATATAATACACACCGACACAGGTGTAAATTATGTATATTAAGTTTATTCCTTATTGTGACATAAATTTACCATTTACAATTGAATATAAGAGAAATTAGCGTAAATTATGTAAAGTCAAACAGGCATTAAATGCAAACTATCTTACTATCTCTTTCCCCCTTTGTGTGTAGCTTTGTGCTAATTTAATTAAATTAAAATGCATAATTAATAACAGTTAGAGGAGCGTATATCAACCGCATGCATTGGCAATTTATTTTCAAATGCGCGTTGCCATAATTCATGGAAATTGAAAATTGTTACATTTGTCATTGCTGTTGTAACACATTTGGCCGCAGTTTAGCTTTATTTATGATAAATGTAAATCAGAAATGTTAATTCACAAAATGATTACAAGTCAAGCGTTAAGATGACCCATAAATGGGCTTAAATCTTAAAGGGCGTTCAACTGAAATGAAAACAAATTTCAATTTGAAAATGCAAATCCAGGTACAGTTGTGCAGGCAACATAACCTCACAAAGTGCTGACATAACCTTAAACTCTTTAAATTTAATACTTATAAGCTGTAAAATTGTTTTTTGAAAGTTCCTTTTAAAGATCTTTAATTTAAATGCATTAATCATTTAATAAAAATTTTTATAAATTTTCTTAAGTTTTAAATTAAAAGGAAAAAAACATTAATTTGTTTCCATTAGTAAAATGTAACTCAAAAGTTTTTCAAATACTTTAATTAGTCTGAAAACTTAAGTAGTTAATTTTCAACTTTTAAATTCATGCTAAAAAAAAAAGTCAAATCAAAGTAAATGTAATGTAAAGTAAAATACTTACATACATATATGGAATGTACATCAATGAAGAAGTACTTCATGCTTGAAAACTTGTTTTAAAGGCCTTCAAATTATACTTAAATACTTGAAAATCTTTAGGTTGTTAGTATAATATTAACAACGGAAGTGTTACAAGTTCTACTCAACTGAAGTACTATTTATTCTATTTTGAATAACTACAAACAGATGGTATTACTTTTACTACTTATATGATTTTACCTCAGCATGAGCAATTTTTTGTATTGCAATAAAAATAGAAAATACTAATAGTTCCTACAAAAAGATTTTTCACATTTTCTCACCATTAATTTTCGGGCACTTTCATTGTGATTTCAATGTCTTTTAAAGGACATTGAAAATATGATATGCATTTTCGTTTGCCAAATTAACTTTATCAATTTCACATAGATTATAATATATTGCTGAAGATTTTCCTCACACACATAAACAAATCGGTTGACTTAACTTTACGAGTGTTTGTGTGGTTTGTGTTGGCAGAGAGTTTTGACAAAACTTTCCTGACAATATATTTAAGCTTGGCAAACTAAAGTCTACACGAAGTTTTCACTTGTGACCACAATGGCAACAACTCCTACAACTCAAACACAGTTTCCCTCCCCCGGATCACTGCTTTCTCCCTCTTACACTTGGCTCCCCTCATTTCATGTGCCACACACTTGGTTGCACTTGTTCACTAGTCAAGTTGTAGTTGGATTTTTTTCTTTCCTTCTCATTTTTGGGTAACTGTATCACCAAGTTTACATTGTACTTGCTTACAAATGGGCCGAAGTCGGGGCAAGAACATGCTGTATATTAACCAACCTAACGACAACCACACACATACGCATCTCACAACTACAAATAGAGTTTAGAAGGAGGCAGAATGTGGGAGGCGAATTGCAGCTCTCTAGCTCTCAGTTTGCAGCTGGAGCATATACCAAGTTAACCTCTAATTGCCATTGCCCCAAGTGCACTGAGCAGCAATATGCTAGTCATTTTTTTTGTTAAGGATAGCAATGGGTACAATACAAGGGCCAAAAAGGGGCGGAGAGGAGTGGCTAGTGAATCGGGGTGTGTAAGGCAAATGGTAACTGAACCGCACAGTCCCGTTGCTGCTAATCAAATGTTACAAGCGTTGTACTAGAAGCAATTTTTATTGTAGTTGCCGCAGGGCAACCCCTTCTCCCCTAAAACCCTACCCTACCAGCTATCTATACATATGTATATGTGTGTATGTATGTATATATGTCGTGTATATATAAACATATACCAGATATGTGTATAAGTATGGTTATAAAGTATAGCTGATGTTGTTGTTGATGTCATTTGGCTGCCATTGTTAAAAGACGGACACAGTGTGTGTGTGTGTGTGTGCGAGTGTGTATAGGTGTGTTCCATTGATAGCCCAAAGGCAATCTGGTACGCTTCGAGCTAGGGGTTTGTCCCAAGTTTGTATATAAACTTTAACTTTATTTACGTGCCTGATTAGAAAGAAAAGAGAGTCGGTGCTATGTGGTGCCGCAACCCTGCCATGGGCTATCAATCTATTGCCCCTTCCCGCACTTCAATCACTTACCCTTCTAAAGCTATTGTTATGAAAGGTTTTTCCTTATCATGAAGCTAGCTCAAAAAGTTAATTGAACGACATTTTGACACAATTTAAGAGAGGCGCTAACAATGTCATGCTTCAAGTTTCTCCTACGTATATATATATATATATATGTATTTTGCATACCTTACGGATCAGAAAATTAGTTTCACTTGTCTAACTCTATTTCCCTTTATCCTCAGCTTCGCCAGTTTTCCTCATACAAATCCCCCTTGACATCATGCATACATAAATTGCGCATCATTTGGCACCAGACATCGTGTCAGATGAAAACCCAAAAAAAAAAAAAGATAACTCACTGGCAAGAGA
Source organism: Drosophila insularis (assembly GCA_018903935.1). Lineage (NCBI taxonomy): Eukaryota > Metazoa > Arthropoda > Insecta > Diptera > Drosophilidae > Drosophila > Drosophila insularis. The sequence goes on along the minus strand of JAEIFP010000666.1, from coordinate 3,243,550 downwards.
AGAAGGAGGGAAAACCCTATAAAGCTCCTACACTAGATTACGTTTTGCCAGTCCTCCATCCACACAATTTCCCTGCCTCTCATCCACTCTACTCCACTCCACTCCACTCTAGCCTCTGGCAAGTCAAATGTCACGCGGAGTTGAAGCTGCTTTCCAACTGATTGCGAAAATCATGCCGACACAGAAAGAGTTGCACATAGAATGAGTGGTTTGGCTGTGGAAGAAGCAGAGGAGATGTTTGTTGCAGCTGCAACATGCAACCATCTGCCAAGTCCTAAGCTTGCCATTTGCCATAACCAAAGTGAAATTTTTGTCAATGCTAAAAAGGGCCAAAGTGAATATCACGTGATTTATGACTTGATATAAATTAGAAAGAGCACAAAATCCCAACTCCAAGCTCTAGCTACTTACATAAATATAGTAAGCCTAATTCAAATTGACTGATTATCGAGAATTCGTATATTGCAACAGAAAGCCATCTCAAGTTAATCAGCTAAATGAAATTGAAAGAGAACGAAGCACAGACAACAGAGAATGAAAACAGTCAAAGATATTCTAAGCCTGATGGGATTAAAATAAAGCTAAAGTTACTTGAACTTTAAATCGAAGACAAAGAAAATAAAATGTGACAGTCTGGAAAGTTTTAAGGCACCGAAGCTTTTATACACTTTTTTTTATATACTTTATGACTTTTTGTCTATTTCTTTAAATTAACTCAACTTTTTTGTAAGAGTTATTTCATAAGAAACTTTGCTTTGACATTGAGCGAAATTATTTATTGCATTAAGTTTCTTATTAAAATTGATATTCAATTTTGAACTCCTTAAATAAGGTCCATTCAGAGCGAGAGTCTCTCGAGAATTTCCTTAAACAATTTACCATGGATATCTATAGTAAATGGACATTTGCTAGTTTTTTATATTATTTTGCTCAGTGTATTCCCTAAAGTGAATACATTTACTGTTTTATCTATAAGTTACCAGGGAAATTTACTTTTTGGTTCTTTAATCTATAAAGTTTCTTACATTGTGAAATGGATACCAAACAGTTGTAGTTACAGTCTCAGTTTCTATATCGTATCAATAAGCAAAATTTTTGCCATTTTCTTAACAAATCTGTTGCCCAAAACTTGCTTGATTTTTGCCCTCCTCCTCTTCTTCTCTTCTCTTCTTTACCCATAATTTCTCACAGCAGGCAGCGCCTTCTTGGGCTTAACTTTTTCTCTTCCACGTGAATAATGGCATCATAAGAAAAGTTATTGTCTTAGTTGGTGGGGCAGAGCAAAGTCTAGTGAACTATGAAGAAGCTACACGCCACTCAAACCCCGCCACTTCAGTTCCCCCTCTGCCACCAACTAAATTTAGCAGCAGCATCATCAACGGCAACAACAATGCCGAAGAGTTTATTATGCAATGCCAAAAATTTAGTGCCATTTGTTGTCAACGCGTTGCAGCTAGACAACAACAAAGTTTTTACGACAACAATGGTGGACGCATGGTCGGGGTAAAGAAGTCGTGAGGGAGCCACTGTGCACATTTGTGCAGCCATTGTAATGAGTTTTAGAGTTTTGTAGCCAAGTCAAATGTTGCAATATGTAAAATTAACATAGCCAAAGTAACAAAAACAAAAAAAGAAACAACCAAATGTAGAAGCTCAAAGAAAAATGGCAACTACAGAAAAAAAAGAGATTCCCCTTTTTTTTTTAGTTCCATTATTTGTTGTTGTAGTTTCTATTTTTTGCAGTTGCATGCAGATGAATGGCTCAAAACTGGTTGCAAATTTGCTGTTAATTGCAACAAATGTCCAAGCGTCAAAAAACTCATAAAACTAAAACATATGTATGTACATTTAACAAGTCAAAATTATCTGCATGCGATTCAACGGAATGGAAATCAATTTTGTTGATTTTTATGACAATGATGATAATATGTGGCATTTGATTGATTGATGAACTGACAAAATTGCCGTTCATATAGTCCAATTAAAGACGACAAAAAGTGACAATGGAATTTATGTTAATCAAAATTATCAAATAAAAAAATATATAAAAATAATATCTATAGAGACAAAAAAGTGAAATTCTACTGGCCAACGAAGAGAGTTTTGATTGGTTGTGGTTTGTCTTCTCATAGGTAAAAATCTTGGACACGCCAAATTGCTCATCACTGGACTAGAGAGGTGGAGGAATTCGGAGAGCCGAAGCGGGAGGCTATAGGTGAGATCAATGCTCGCTCTGTTGGTCATAACAACAAGTTAGCAAAATACACAAGAGTGAAAGTCCAACTCCAATATTATGTTTTATGGCCTGAGATTTCATGTGATGCGGTGAGGTCTGGTGGTGTTGGTGGGGGACATCAAACATTGGGGGAAACTTGGACACCTTTTGGGCTTATTTGTCAGTCAAATTATTTACGACTCTCTTTTTTTTTTTTTGTTTCTATTGGCTTGACTTTATTTTGAATAAAAAAATAAGATACTTTAGTCTTTGCAGTAATTAAATTTAACACCCACATTTTAAGTATTTTTAGTTGAACTTTCTTTCACTGACGGACGGCTTGGCCTCCTCTGTCAAGCAAACAAAAGGCCAACTCACCAACAATTGTCTTGTCCAAAGACCTTCAAAAAATGGTTTTGCTTGAAAGCGAAACTTTTGCAATTGCCGAAAATAAAAATCCAAAAAAAAAGAAACACTTTGTGCCAAGTTTTGTGGTGGGTGTGAAGTCGAAATGTTACAGCGAAATACGATTAGTTTGTAAGTGTTTTAATCCATTCATTCACCAGCCATTCATTCAACCATCAATCATTCGTCGAAGCCTAATTAGCATGCAATTCATTGATACAATTGTAAAAAGTCTTGGTCATGTTTTAAATGTCATGCTCGACACTTTGTTTTTTTTTGATGGGTATTATGTACTGTATGTAAGCTGTATATGGAGCTGATTTTCAAGGGCTTTCGGGAAATACGTGTAAAGTTTTTCAAATTTCGCTTATAATTTCTTGATTACTTGCCAAAGGTCAAGATGAGTTTTTTATTTGTTTCGCTTACGAAATATTGAATACATTTACATACATATGCATATATGTAAAAAAAACTACTTATCATTTTGAACAAGAATATTTAATCTTAATAAATAGTACTTATTAATCCAAATTTTATCTAAATTAACAAAAAAATTATCATAAGGTTTGAGAAAAAACCTTTAAAAGTACTTCAAAAGTTTTAAGGTTTTTGTAGTCATCAAAAATATTATAGTTAATTTATTTTTATACCATACACCCATAGGGTGAAATGGTATATTAAAGTCGCTAAAATGTATGTAACAGGCAGAAGGAAGCTTTTCCGACCCCATAAAGTATATATATTCTTGATCAGCATCAACAGCCGAGACGATCTAGCCATGTCCGTCTGTCCGTCCGTCCGTCCGTCCGTCCGTCTGTATGAACGCCTAGATCTCGGAGACTATAAGAGCTAGAGCCACCAAATTTGGTATGTAGACTCGTGTCATATGTACGCTTATCGAGTTTGTTTCAAATGTTTGCCACGCCCCCTACCGCCCCCGCAAATGATATAAAACCGATTTTCTTAAACACCATAGCAACTAGAGACACAAAATTTAGTATGTATATTTGCTTAGTAAACGCGCACATTTTGTATTTATAAAAAATTTGCCACGCCCCCTACCGCCCCCGCAAATTAAATAAAACCGATTTTCTTAAACACTATAGCAACTACAGACACAAAATTTGGTATGTATATTTGCTTAGTAAATGCGCACATTTTGCGTTTATAAAAATTTTGCCACGCCCCCTACCGCCCCCGCAAATTACATAAAACCGATTTTCTTAAACACTATAGCAACTACAGACACGAAATTTGGTACGTATATTTGCTTAGTAAATGCGCACATTTTGTATTTATAAAAATTTTGCCACGCCCCCTACCGCCCCCGCAAATCAAATAAAACCGATTTTCTCAAAAACTATTTTAGCTAGAGACACCATAGTTGGTATGTATATTTGCTTAGTAATTGCGCACATTTTTAATGTGTAAAGATTTTGCCACGCCCCTTTCCGCCCCCCGTAATTTGAAAAAACTCGATTATCTCCCGTAATTTTTTACCTTGTGCAATCAAATTTAGCACACTTAAATTTGATACTAATATCCAGCAAAACACCAAATTTGATCAAAATCGGAATAAAAATAGCCAATTTATGCATATAAACGTTTTTCCATGTGGCCGGAAGTGGCCGTTGGCTGGTGGGGGCGCTAGGGTGCTCGTATGCTTGAATGAGCGAAATACTAAGATATGCTTGTAAAAAGCATGCAAACAGATTTTTTTAAAAATACGAAAATGCATTGGTTATTATAAATTTAAAATATTTGTTTTACTGGTGTATGGTATATCCAAGTCGGCGAGACGACTTACTTACTTCATTCAGATTGTATTTTCGCCAAATTTTAATATTTAAAAAAATTATTTCCATCCAATTTTTGAAAAAAATATAAAAGAAAAAAAAATTGATTTGCAGAAAACTTAGTTCCGGACTTTTAAATGCAGATAAACATTATTTTAACTTGAAAATATAGACAATAATTTTTCATATACTCAAAAAGCTGGCTTGATGAATTTAAAATTTATTAGAATAATTTGCTGTTCATTGGAATTTTTTATTTTGCTTGAAAAGATAATTTGATTATTAGCATTATATATATTCTAAAAGAAAATTAAATTTTAAGGCATTAAAATAAGAAATCGATTTTAAAATTCATTTAAAAAATTAGCAAAGTTACAGATACACAAAGTTAAGCGTTTATAAAAATTTTCTTATTTTAAGAATTTTTAAAATTATTTTGCTCAGAATTTTATTTTGGTAAATAAATAAAGATGGAATTAACTATTCAGTTATCAAAAATGCTTTAAATAGGGCCCGTAGCATTTGCTAATCTGTTTTTGTTTGTTTTCTGAATTTCAATAATCGCTGGAAAGGAAAAAGTCGACAACAAATATTTGTATTCATTTATAACTTTAACTAAAAAAAACTTGTGTTTTTTCCTCCTCATCGAAATCAAAATTCGCTTCGATTGTTTTTGCGTATTAATTGAACTTTCCATTTAGCAGGTTGATAACAATTTTGTTAATACATTGAGCAGGAACAAGTTCTGGTAGGTGCAAAAATGGAAACCAGCTTCCATATGAGAGTTTCCTCTTTCAACCAGTTTTCGAAGACAAAAAATTGCAGGAAACATTTGCTTTATGTTGAACTTTTTTGTACTTTTTTATTTATCTGTTAATTAAAAACTCTTGTTTATGTTTATTATCATCCTTATACGGGAGTATGTGTATGTGTCTGCGTGTGTGTGTGTGTGTTTTTGTAAAACCAATCAAGCAACATTCCAATTTGATATGTTTGATAAGAAAAGAACGCACCAAACGAAATCAAAATGGAAATAAATGAAAGAAAAAGTTTCAATTTACTAGCTGCCGTTGTCAGGCCAAACATTGCCAAGCCTCTACATTATTTTTTTTTTTTTTATTATTATAGATGTTGCTATGATATTGATGACAAACCTGAATACATAATATATATCGTGTCAAATGCACATCACAGACACACACACACAAATACAGAGAAGAAATTTATTTGGGAATGGGACCCAGAAAAATTGGCTTGACTCTCTGGCCAAATCACGTGACACATGGCGAACAAACAAATTTATTTTGGTTCAATCTATGCAAATAAGTGGAGCAAATATACATATAAACAAACATACATATATTATGGTTTTTGGGGGAAAATTCGTAAATTCCTGGCGACCTTCTCCTCCCATCGGCACCCTCTTCATCAGAGATTTATGTGAATTTCATATTGACAGCGTTCAAACAATAGATTTTCATCAGTTTAGTGGAACATTTTTCACCATAGCAACTGGTTTTAATAGCCATCGTTTTGTCATAAAAAAGAAGCAAAACCAACTTCAAAGTTGATCAAGTTTATTGGTAACATAAAAGGACAAGAAAAAAGAACTATTTCAAATTTACATATTTTTCGTAAATAAAGTATAAAAAATTCTTTATTCAAATTAACTATTTATGTTTTAGAAGACCTAATTTTAGTGACAAAATAAAAACTGAAAATTGCAAATTTGTATACCCTTGAATAAAGGGTATATTAAAAAGAAAGCATCTCCGACGAAATATAGTATATATAGACATAAATATCAAGTATCAAGGAAATTATTTCCTTAAGGCCTTACGAAAAGCTTTAGATGAGTAACAAAAAAACTTGCAAGGGTATACAAACTTCGGCGCGGTCAAAGTTAGCCCCTGCTCTTTGGTTTGATATATAAAAGTACCTACAAAAGGGTGTGGTCAAAAGTTTCGTATTTTAAAGTTTTTTCATTAAGGTCTTGAATTTGGTTAAGTTCTCAATTTGGTTTACGATTGATTCCAATTTTATTCAGAAATTTTTTAACTTTAAATAGAACATTTTTTCATTCTTAATATTGTTAATACTCATATAGTATTGAATCCAGTTCAGTTTTAACTAGTTTAGGATTTTGTATGGCGATAATGAAATTTTTATTACAGTCTGCTAATAGTTATCTTCTATTTTTTATCTAGCTTTCATAGATGACAATTTTTTTTTAACACAAGTCAATAAAATCTTCTTAATTTTAATCTCTAATTTTCTACGTAACAATTTCCTTTACAAATACTTAATCTCAGTCCAATAATATCCTTAATATTCCATAGTATACCATAAAAAATCTTTCTTTCAGGTATACAGGATTTTAAATCCCTATATAATAAAGCGTTTTATTTCCTGGCATAATGATATTCAAGTCACAACATAGTTTGTTATTGAATTTACACTTCATAGTTAAAAAATATCAAACTTATCATTACTTAAGATACTTGTAAGGTCGAACAAATTCAATCTACTGAGTGTTATTCATATTCGAGTCACATAGACTTCAATTGATTGAATACACCAAATTTAAAACTAAAATTTCAAAAGAATCAGAACCGGAAGTAATAAAAATTAATGTTGGAATTGTAGAGTAAATTTAACTATCAGCTGGGAACTTGACAAAACTCAACACTTGAAGATACTTTGTTTCTTAACGAACAAGTTAAGCTTCAAGTACCTAGTGTTGGGCTAACTTTAGATCATAATCTAGTTATTACAATTGTTGTAAACTGATTTAATGATAGTGGCACGCTCAGTAATGCGGTTTCTCAATGCCCGAGACTCATTTGAAGTTTTTGTGTGCTTTTGTTTTTTTTTTTTTTTCCAGCTGGAAATTGAAATCGTGCCAGGCTGCAATCTTAGCTTTAATTAAGGTTTTTTTGTTTAAGCCTAAAGATACATTGGCCGCAAAGTTAACCATAACCAGAGCAGAGTTGGGACAACGCCTTAATCAGACACAACCACTATGAAATATATATAGTATAAAAACCCAAATCAAGTCAAAGACTTTCGCCGAAAGGTGGCAGCAGAAGGCGAGAGGATGTTGGGAGGTAACCGCAAAAATTGTTAAGGCAATTTGTACAAAAAAAAAACTAAAAATGAGTATTGCCAATAAATCTGAGAGGCAGAGAGAATGAGGGAGCCAGAGCTACTAGCAGATAAACTGGTTAGAGAAGAAAGCCAGGGACGACGCCCAAAAAATTCCAACTGATGCGGCTGGTGCTCTTGCTGTTGCTGCAGGTGATATGTAACCCAGGTAAAAGTGATTTGTTTTACACACACAAACACACACACACGCGCATACATGAATGAATGTGTATAATCAAAAATCTTGTTTTCGAGACCATGTTGCGTGAATCAATTTATTGGCTTCCGTCAGCTTGTCATGCAAATGAGTTTTATGGCTAATCCTTTTGCACATAAATAGTTAATGCTTAGATCGAGGAAAAGTTTTTCACCAAATGTTGACAAGATGACACCAAAACAACAACATCAACAAAAACTACAACATTAACATTTGTATGACTTTCTCGTACAAATTATGGTATACGTACTAGATATTCTCCCACGTTCGCGCCCCACTGAACAAAGAGCAACCACTGATGGTTGATAATGAATGTAAAACACAATTGTAAAGCAAACATTTTGCTCAGTCTTTTGTAATGACTATGACTTGGCTAGATCATGGACAGTTCACTTTCTTAAATTTCTTGCCTGGCGAAAATCTGAAACGACCCACTTCAACTCAACTTCTGAATGCTTACACAGAGCTGCCCCATCAGAGCTGCTTTCATTTTCATTCAACGAAAAAAAAAGTGACTTCGACACCTGGCAACCTGCCTCTGCCTGCCTGCCAGCCTACCAGCCTACCAGCCTGGCAAGTTGCTTAACCCAATTTTGATATCCCCTATGTGGGCTTAGCCAGCTACGCAACTATGGCTCTAAAAAAACAACAACAAAACACTGTTGCAGTTGCTGGCATAAACGCATTTTTTTACTCTTTGCAAAACTAAAGTAATGCACCTGTCTGTGGGTAGATCCGATTTACAAATAACAAAAAAAAAAAACATATAAAAATGTAATTACTTAAAACCAGGTCTAAAGCAATATAAAAGAAATAACCACGACTTCAATTCTGCGCAATATATTCAATAATTTGCAAAACGTCTTTAGCCTACTTCTAAATCGAAGCCAACATAATTTAAAGTGGAATATATTATAATGTGGAATTTCATGCAAATAGCTTGAAAAATTTAAAATGGAAATCTAAAGATTCTTGTTTTGTTTTGCATTCCAAAAATTAAGCTCAATATAACGAAAACTTAACAAGAAGAAACTTTAAAACATGAGAAGGTTAATGGAAATGTCAGTTAAATAGAGAATGATTTTAGTACTTTGTTATTTATTTTTTACTTTTGTAGTCATAAAATATAATTAAACATAATAATTAATGGGCACACTTATAAATTTGGAGTCTCATGAACTCAAAAAAATTTTCGCATAAAAAACAAAAACTCTATACCAAAGTCTCTCATAAAATTTTGCAAAGTTTTTTATTGCTATATTTGGCAGCAAAAATACATAAATTAAATCTTAAAGATTAGTAATTATTTTCAAAAAATAAAAAGGATGTTGGATGATTTGATTGAAAGCTTTTTTACTCCTTCAAACTTGTCATTAAAATAAATATTTAGTTATATAAATCTATATAAAAAAATATATTTTTTTGTCAAATTAGTCGTAAAGCAATTAAAAAAAACATAAAAAAGTTCAGATGATGTTTTGAACTAAACATTTTGAAATCTAATCAAAGGTATGATATTTGATATATAGAATGAACTCATATGTCTTTAAAACCTACGCCAATTAATTTTTAAAACTTGTCTAACAACCCTCTCTGTCTACTTTTTTGTGGTTTCTGTGTGGACACGCGTCGCATAATGCCAATTAAGCCAAAAGAGCAACAAAAAAAAAGAAACTAATGTCAGGCTTAAATAAAAATTTTGCTTTACTGCTGGCAAATATTTACCATTCGTTTTGCTAATAAATCGCTGGATAAAGGTGGAGAAGGTTCGAGGGAGATTTGTTAGTTTATTTATATAATAAATTTTGCATACTAAATAAATACAACAAAATAAGACTACAATGAGAATATCAAATAAATTGAAAGGCTTGAGGGTATTTGCAGTTCATTACTGCTGGATTTAATTTGATTGGACAACCTGCTTAAAACCCAAAACTGCCCGTTGGCCATATATGTATATATATATATATATATATACGTATAGATGTACATAAGAACAGCCAAACAAAAAAAAAACCCCAAAAGTTCATTTATCAAAGATGAGACCTTTAATTAATCTTTTGAACGTACAAAAAGTGTAGGGGCTAAGGAAAATGAACGTGAATGATAAATAAAATGCATTTCAGTTGATGATGATGATGTCATGAAAAAGTGTGCGAAACTAATTAAACTGAAACACTGGCAAATACAAACAATAAAACATTAAACTGACTATAAACGACTCTCAACTTGATTATAATAATGATTTCTGATTTAATGCTAAATATCAATGCAAAATAAAGTTTTTGGTTCCCACAGAAATTTTTGAGTAAAGAACAACGACTGACAGCAGCTGGAGGTCACATGTGACCGACAAACAGTTCCAGAGAACTTAACGACCCAAGTCAGAGAATTCAGGCCCCGCCTTGTCTCAATCTTCAGTCACTTTATATACATACATATATGTATATATATATATACATAGATACTATATACATACATCATATGAACAAGCACATATAACGTGACGCTAAAAGCCTCATTTACGGTTATTTGCAAATTATTATTATATGTCGTATACATATGTACATATTCATATTTATCAGATACTTTGCCATGTGTCGTTCCTGTACGTAAAGATGTTAAGCAACTAAGCGAACACAAATAAACAAGCAAATAAGCGTATCTCCCATCTTAATATTTTTATATACTACATCTATATAATATTCTCGTGTGTATATAACTTTCAGTACCTGTGGATTGACACGTCAATATGTGAGGATTACATAAGCATATGTATAAACAAGAAATTTTCAACGGAAGCTTGAATAATCAATTGACACGATTCAATAGACCTGGAACCTTTATTAGTTTTTTTTTTTCAGTTTGATGACAAATTACTAAGAGCAGCTGTAAAACTTTATAATCTTGGTAATCGAAAAATTTTATATTTATTATTTTCGTTGCATTTTTGTTGGAAAACAATTTGCTAAAGCTTAATCAACAAATTTCTAATTTCTAATCTTAATAGGCATATTAATAATCTCAAGATAGAGATTAGTTTCATTATAGATTGGAAATAATTGCAAAATTTTTAATGAAGGTTATTGAAATTTTTATTGCCACAAGTTGTTAGCCAAAAAAAAATTCAGAAAGAAAAGACAAAACAATTCAAAAAGTCATTTAAAAGGTGTACAGAGTTTAAAATCGAATTTGGAGTAATTAAATTACCTTTGAAAAAAGCTATCACCTCGATCAATAGAAATATTATTATTAGACATTCCATATTGCTTATTACAACTATGTACATTAATCTAATTTATATTTCTAAAATGAACATATATGAATTATTCACAAAGTCAAGCTACACTTGAAAAATAAGTTCACATGAATCTAGAAAGTTTAAAAAACCACATCATACTAGATTTGAACACTTGAAAATAAAAAGGAAGATAAATACGTAACCCCTCCCTATCAATAGTTGCTATCTTCGCAAGAGAATTCCATTCATAAATCAACTGAGCTGAGAAATTCGCTATTCAAAATGCAATTTAAAAATTCCCAGAATTTCCGGCACAGGTAGAAGAAAAAAAAAAAAAAACACAACATCAACTACTAAACCAAACGAAAAAAAAGGCAAAGAACAAAACTTTAAAGTGCCATAAATTATGTCAGAAAGTTAAACTACAATTAGAAGCCCCGCAGAGTGGAAACGTGTTTAAGGTATAGAGTGGGTGGGTGGGCCAAGGGAAATGAAAGAGCACAAGTGCAGTATATATCAAGATTTTAACGACTTTTCAACTCGTCGTTGCTGTCGTTGCCTAATTATTATTACAGTTTGTAAATTAAATTTTTAGGATCATGCGCTCAAGAAATGATAATAAAATTAGAAAATAAAGTGTCACGTAAAAGCTTACTAAGATTTTAAATAGATTTTGGGGTTAAGTACAGAATACAAAATATAGCACACTAAAGTTAAATTTAATGAAAAGACTACTAGAGAAATACTTACATTTCCGGTGTAGGCAAAACTGTTACAAACAAAAGACAAAGTTAGCACTCAAGATCTGGAAAGACAACAAGAGAAAGAGAGTAAAAGAAATGAAAATGGGGAATCTATATATGTATGTACATATAAAAATGCATAAATATATACTTAAGCAAAAGTAGAACGATTATGATATATCGTTACCATCTAAAGGTTTATATAAAGATTCGTTCTATATAACTTTTTATGTCATGGGACATTTAGTATATTTATTTAGATAAGTTTCTATATCACAAATTTGTTTGTTTCATTTAAAGCTCTTCAGCTCTTCGTATTCACTTTTTTTATTAAGTCCCAAGAGTTTTATATACCCTATTATTCTTAACAGGGTATACATATTATAGGGCAAAATTGTATCTGTAAGATTGATGTAGTAAGAAAGACTGAGAGAGGGGCAGAGAAAATTGCGCATTGATGAATACGAATCATGCGAACGGAAGCAGTCATTTGAACTTAGTTCAGCGATATGAGCCAGACTAAATAGAGACTATAAAATAGTATTCATTAAATAAGCTCAAACGACATTTTGCCGCTACAACAATATCTTTTGCGGAAATCAAGTTCAAGGTGAAAAAAATCAACAGAAGACAAAAAAAAAAGCCTATTAAAAAACCAGAATGAACTTGAATCAGTCACCGGAAAGTTCTACGTCTGGCACTTTTTTCCTTCATTAATTTTTTCAATTAAATGCCAAATAATGTTAAATTTAAGTAGCAAACTAAATTGAATTGTATAAGCTTCGTTGACCTACCGCAGAGATGAGATATGGGAATAAAGTGCAATTCTCTGCAGCACAGAGTTCCTTCCACTGACTCCGCCCTTGCCCCTTTGCCTTCTGGCTATGTGGTCCCTGTCTCTGTTCCTGCTCCTGCTTCTGCTTCTGCTCCCTGTTGTATGCCTCGCTTATTGCAATCATCTTCTTTCGGTATTAAATTTCCAACTCATTAAAATTTTGGCTCACAGTGTCTGCATAAAGTGCCAGACCAACAAGAAAAACAGACCAGACGATGGGGGTATTTAAGACGAGAAGTGAGAAAAGTGGGAGGGAATCATTTGGCTTGTCATTCATTCAGAGAAAGAAAAAAAAAACTGCCTTCAATTTGTAACTTGAAAACTTAATAGAGGCAATGGTCTTTAGTCTGGCTGTCATTCTCTCTCTCTTACTCTTTCACTGTTGCTTTCTCTCTTGCACTCTCTTGTCTCATTGATTCTTATTTCGTCTCTATCTATGGAAACCTTTTGACTTATCAATTATGAGAAATTCATTCATTAAATTATTATTATTCATTCATGATTCATTCTTTAGATAAGAATTGTTGTACATAATGGAAGGTCATTTGGTAGTAAACGTAAAACCGGAAACATTCTTACTACCAAGTACCCAGGCATTAAATCATCTTTTGTTTATAAATAATATCTAATCGGCCAGTAGATATTGGAAATTGGAAAGCAATAAAATTAAAAAGCTTGCGTCAGATTCAGTCATCGTCATTATAGACATAGACTACCCACGCTAAAAGCCAAACAAAATAAACAGAACGATAGCAGGAAATTGGCTATGACGGCAGTTTTAATACCCTTTACAAAATTCGGTTAGAAGACTATTGAAAAATTCTATTCTTAAGTCAAATTAACTTTTTGCTTAGTAAATATAATAACTACAAATTTTATAGAGGTGATTTACAGATCATTTCCCCTTTGAAAAAATATTCAAATTAAAACTGGATGAAATTAAATTAAATTTTCTTATAATTTAAAATAGAAGCCAAAGTTCCTTAATAAATAAGAATAAGATTAAAATAAGTTAAAGAAGTTAAGACTTCCACTAGGATACTAAATTTTAACTTTAAAATATAAACTTTATATTATAATAAAAAAAATTCACACAGATATAATTTCGGATCAAATCACGTCTTCTCATATGCATTTTAAACTTACTTTCATAACTAAACTACCTTTATTAGGTTAGTGCATAATGAAATAAACAAAGGAACTAAAATTGCGCGCCAAATCGAGCATCAAGTTTGAGTTTGACATGGATCCATCTCTCTCCCTCCCTCCATCTCCCACAAGCCTTATCTAACTCCCTCTCACTCGATTGTTTTTCAGTCATCAACTTGTTAGAGCAAAACACTGCGCCACAATTACAGAAGTTTGCTACAAAAAAAAAAGGTCAACCAAACAATTGGCAAACCACTCGAAACACACAAAAAGAAACAACAATAGTAGAGAATGAAGGAGAAAAAGTGGAAAACAAAACTAATAACAAAACGTAGCAATAAAAAATTAGAAGCTACAAGCAAAACAAAAAAAAAAAACAAAATATAAACGTTTTTTCATTTACTTTTAGCTTACGAGGGTAGCGAGAACGTAAAACCAAAAAGAAGTTAAAAATTTTTTTATTCAATTTTTATGTAAATCAAATCCAAGTTTCAAACCAAGTCCAAAATATTAATTTTCATTTAGGCTGTAAGTGGGAAAATTCAATTTGAATTTATGTAATTTAATCTACGTAAATATTTTTAAAACCTTTGGAACACTTTGGAAATATAAAGTTAAAATTTTTGATTAAATTAAGAGAAGCCTTACCGAAACATTTTCAAAAATAAGGTCTATATTAAATTAATAACCAAACCAAGTAAAGGTTTCACATATAATAATATATATTTTTTAGTCAAATATATTCCCAAAAAATTTGTACTAGTAACAATCTGTGATTATGTCAGAAGATCTTAAAGCTTAACTTTTGTGAGTTAAGTTTTTGTTTTTATAGATTAATTAGAAGATCGGTTATTTTTATTGCTTATGCTATTACCACTTCATTTCGCTTTATTTCTCAAACGCCCCACCAAAGTTTTCCTTAAGTTTCGCTTAGATATCTTGGGCTTTGGCGAGGACAAGCCCTTTTTTTTGACATGGTCCGGTCTGGTGGGAAACATTTAGCGGGGCTAAAAGACGACATTAGTTTCAGTGCGATGTATGGGGCGTGTTCCCTGCCCAGAAGGGAAACAGCCAATTAATTTTTTAATGGCTTAAACGAAATGACTGGCTTTGGGTTATTAGAAAAACGCCAAAGAAGAAAAAAAGGCAACTTAACACAACGAGAAAAGTTTTCTTTTTATGTCGGGGCCAAGAATCTAAGACTGAAATTGTCAATTAGCAAAGTGACTGCTAAGAATTGGCGATTTCGACATGAACTGCTTTTCCTGTTCCTTTTTTTTTTTTGCCCAGAAGGTTTATATATGAATGTACATAAATAAACGATATATATATATGTATATAATTGACTAGGACTTACATTTTTATGATGTTTAATCTAATTTTTTATGGGTCTGGGCACATTTTACGGTCGTTTGCCTAACGAGCTGAAGCCGTGGCTGCCAACATTTTGTTATACTTTTATTTAACCACAAAAACAAAACAAAACCGAAGACCGAAACCCGAAAACTGGAACCTCGAACCTTTTCGTAGGGGCCTGTGTTTTATTTATTTTAGAGCCTGGACCCAGCAGCCTGGCCAGCAATTTGTTTTGATTGAATGAAATATCAAAAACGTGACCCAAGTGCACAGCAAAAACCCCCCAAAAAACCACATAGAAAGAGTAAAGGCAATGAATTTGGCCCCTCCGGTAAGATGGAAAGTCTCCCCCCACCCCTAAGAAAACGTTCACTAGTTAAATGTATGCAAATTGCATTTTAGTAAATTGAGCGTGAAACCGTTTGGTTCAAAGCACGTGCAAATGATTGAGACAAGAGCGACGAGAATGATGAGGCAGTTCTTCTTATCTGTAACCTTCGTCTCCGTCTCCGACTCAATCCCAGCCAGGCCGATAAGTCTCTCTCACCCTCTGTTTGTTGTATGTCTATCTACCTCTTTAGCTGATTAACGACCATATGTGCGGAACAGATACAAACATCAAGTCGAGTGGCAGAACATGTGATCAGCATGAGTTCAACCCGCATCTTTATATAACATTTTGCGGTTTTTGCATTTTGTCAATCGTGTTCAAGTGGCCAGTTAATCCTTGCTGCTTCCTGCAGTAGAATTTATCTACCATTTGGGTTTTGCATCGCTTTATATATATATCTTCCTTTTTTTTTTTTTTGCTTTTGAAGCATTTTGCATATAATATTATATTCATGACTTTTTCATGTCATGAACTCTCCTTGCACGAGGGTTGTCAAGGGAATTGTTGCAGGAGCTTCACACTCTTCTAGGCAACATTGTGTTAATGTACTATTAAGTGAATACTATTAACACATTTGAAGTATGTCTTCTGAAAGTTTAAAAAATCTAACAAAATCTGAAGCATTTAAAAATTAGGCCAGTAGATTGATTTAAAATCAAAATTTTAGTCAAAACTCAAAATCAAATCGTTATGACTTTAAGGACACTTTTCTTTAAAGTTCTTATTTGAAACTTACTACTTTAAACTGTAGTTTTCCTAGTCATATTATATTTCATTTTTGTTTTTTTGCACTTATAAATATTTAGACTAAGAACAAAACTATATTAACGTCTACTAAAATATTTTTAGTTAGCTACTTTATATAAGATAGCTTAACACAAAAAAGTTAAGCTTATATATGTTTTACTTAATCGAAATAAATATTCGAATAATCTGTTGAAAGTAAACGTAAAAAATTTTCTTACCATTTTGAAAACTTAATGTATGTTATAATATTTTCCTAACTTTATTTTTTGTTTGAGTGTATTATTGTTGCAGTATAATATTATACCAATATATATTATATTTTAAATCTATCTCGGTACCAAACTGTCGCATCATGTTGTCATATCTTAATGGGCATCATAATTTATCCTCGGTATCATAGGATAGTAATAGGTACACATATATAAGTGGAAATTAACCACAACTTTTGTGTCATCTCTTCAAAATGTCTGGAAACTTTTAATAAATGTGTTTCATCTAGTTAATACGCCAAACTTGCTCTTCATTTAATGAAATTGTCAATGTCAGGGAATGTCACATGCAATATTATTGGAATGTTAATGTCACATGTCAATTGATTTTTCAATCAAAGTCAAGTTGCTGTACTCTCATATATATTTTATATTAGCCAGACATATGTACATATATACAGAAAGCAGTTCTATAACTTTATCGCTTGAACATAATCTGTATACTTATGATTATCTTCTACATAACAATGGCACTATGTAACGTGTTCATCATAACTTCATCAGCCTCCCACGCTGAGTACACAGTGGGCCATTACAAGCAGTTGATGGGAATGCTTTTGCCGACGCCATAACTCTCTCTCTCTCTCTCGCTGACACTCACTCTCTCTCTTTCTATGTCGCCCCCTACAATTCCAAGTTTTATTCTTAACATGGTCGCGGTTTTTTTTTTTGCTTTTGGTGGATTCTCTGCAGGGCAAAGCCTCAGCTGTGGTCGCTGCCTATGCCACAATTGGCAGATAGACGAGTCAGGGATCAGGCGAGGAATGGTTTTGGTCGAAGATGGAGAAGGAGGAGGCCACTTGCTGGCGACCACAGAAGTGACTTAACTCGTTTTAAGCCTTCTCATATGCTTGTCGTGCTGTTGGCTGCTGCCTGTTGCCTCTATTTCATTTCAAACTCCACTAGACATGCCACAACGATGACACTTGACTGAATATTTATGGCCACAAATGGAGCGAAAATAAAATCGCCAACTCATGGGGCCGGGCACAAAAGAAAAAAAAAAAAAACTGAAAAGATGATGGAAAAAATAAGCGGACAGAGGAGACCGACACACATGGCGAAGACCATGCCCTTTTTTGGACCCAGCTGGTAACTGTGCCTCGCAGACAATACCGTTAGTCTGACCGACTAAGTTGAGGACCAAACCAACTTTTAACCAAAGCGTGGAGGGTATTCATACCTTATATATCCCAAGAATTAACAGACAAATCCAGCGGAAGAAAGCAATGATCAAATATATCTATAGATTTTAGTCCAGTTCTAATTTTAACGTTTTTTTCCTCCCAATATATCCCATTAACTAAAGGGTATCTTCAAATCGGTGCCATAAGCTAAACAATGGAATTTTTGTTCATCTCTTTTTTTTGGTTTTTATCCAAGTTCGTGATCTTTATCTTAATCTGCACTTGGACATACATAGCAATGTATGTAGGCACATATGTATGTACATACATATGTATATAGACGTATGTTTGTATATATATATTCCTATTCCGCCTCAGACTTAAATATTTGCTCTGAATTTATGTGGCTTTTGTTTTATCAGCTTGTTTATACTATGATTATGTTTTCGACTTTGCCGAAGGAAGGCAACTTGCTGAGACGACAAAAATCATTGTTTTTTTTTTCTCGATTCTGACTACTTGTGTTTTGTCTGTGCGTGTGTGTGTGTGTGTGTAAATATGTTTGGTTTTTATTTTCCTCATTTTGATGTTGGTTTACCATCGTTTCAGAGGAGCACTCTTTAAGCCTATCTGTATGACCGCCATGTTCCATGTCTCCTCTCCGGCAAATGTATGTAATGAAGCATAAGCAATTATGATAATGTCGTTTTTTGTTTGTGTTCCGTTCCAGCGATGCTTTGCTTATCAGCTACACCAAAAGCAACAACAACAACAAGAACAAAAAGTATACAAAAAGATTGTAAAGGAGATGACACAGCGAGGAGGCGGTGGTTGGTGGGCGGCGGTGTAGCAACAACCTCGAAAAAGTTGACTCAAAAAATGGAAAAGGTTAACGATTTATTTTTTTTTTTCGGTTTTGTGTGTTTTCTGAATCATATAAATACACTTACTTGAATGAGAACACATTCAACAAAAGATGAGTAAGGAAATGCACGAGTTCCATTTTAAAAAGTTTTTCATTTTTGTAGAAGTTTTTGCCCTTAAATATTTAAATTAAATTAGTTGATATATCTACCATGAAGTCTGAAGTAAATTTTAACTCTATCGCCCTTAAATATTAAACTATGACTCAATTAAAACAAAGCTGATCTACCTTGTTTACTTTTTTGTTTTGCAGATAAAGCTTGAAATTCCAATCTCAAAAATTTGTTTACAATTTCCCATAAAGTCTATTTAATTATTCCTACTACAAACAAATCGCATAACCTTCTAATCTTTGAATATCATTTTCATGCCAAATTTTCCATTCAGCTTAGAACATTCTTTTAGGATTGAAAAAATTTCAAATAATTTTTAACAATTTTTTTTTAAATATAAAAATTTAATGCTTAAAAAGTAATTGTGTAATAACAAAACTTAATTCATATCAAATATTTAGTTATATGATTGTCACATTGTTTGACAGATTTCACAAAATATAAAATCGTGACGAGATTCAAAAACTTATAGATATGGTATCCATATCAGAAACATAAATTAATTATAATCGTGATGTTTTCTAAGTCTTTTAATCTTTACTAAGATTGAAAACTTATTATTAATTGGGTAAACGTTTTTCGATTAGAATACCAATTAACATAATGTACAATTAATGCCAAGTCGTGCCAAAAGTTGTTCATTTTTCTTTTTTAGGGTATTTTATATCAGAATAAAATGAATGAAAAACAGGCCTTTGCCATGCTGTTTTCTACGTATCTCACAACTGACTCACAAATTGCACTTTTATCAATTTTTATACATATATAAACATTTGAGATATTCCACAAACTGTTTTCATGAATGTCACGTAAAACATGCGCCGAGAATGAAAACGAAGAAAAGGCAAATCCTAGACACAACTTTCGAGTTCAGGTAACAGCAATTTAGACTTTTTGGAAAAAGTTTTTCTTATTTTCGTTTTTTGTTTTTTTTTATTTATGCTGTTGTTGCTGACGCCCCCACTGGCAATTTATGCAAATCAAAAAATCTGAACAGAAACTCTATTGATAGGCCCCCAGCACCCAATGGTACCAGCACTTGAATTAAGCCATGAGCCTTCGGGCTAGACCCGAGAAGTTTGAGTAAATTAAAATTGACAAAAAATAAAATAAAATCTGTGTGAAATGTAGCTCTTTCTACTACATTATGCCCAGGGCAATGTGTAGAGAAACGGTTGCTGAGGGACATGAAGTGTGTGTGTGTGTGTGTGTGTGTATGTGGGAGGGGCTTAGGTGATAGTTGTGGCCATTGCCTTGACACTCGATGCCTCAGACTTGTTGTCTCGAACCTCTTAAGAGACTCGGGAACGTTTATCTAAAAGTTCAACAACTTATGCAAATGCATGAATGTCTGTGCCTGTCTCTGTGTGTGTGTGTAAGATGAGTGTGCTTCAATCAAAGCCAATGCTCAACTCGATATATATATATATATATACATAAATATATGTATACAAAAATGCTTTTACTAGGAAAATATGTGCAGGAATTTCCTCTTTTGAGTTCTTTTTTATATTTTCCCTTTACATTTGGTTTTCTTCTCTTTGCTTTGCTTCTCTACATTTCTTTTTTTTATGACAAACCACAATTGTTGTATCTTGTCTCTCGTTTATTCAGTGAGTGTAATATTAATGTAGATATCTTCGTATTCTATGGTTATGCATTTTGATGCGATTAGTCATAAAGCACAAAGAATAACTTCTTCAAATTGTCAGCCAGTCGAAATGTTGTCTGAGCCCTATAATCAGCTTAGGACTCACACACATGTAGATACAGCCAGAAGGTTAAGTCAACAAAACAGTGAGAGAAAAACAAATTGGATGTGGATTTGTCACAGAGCAAACACACACACATACACACATATGTCAAACAAAATATGCCCTGGGAATGAGAATGCCTGATAATCAGGTAAAAAGAGTGCATTGTCTATTTTGTTTACAGGTAGCAATGAGATAAGGTTCATTTTATTCTATATATAAAATAAAGATTTTCCAAAGAGATGTCATATCATTGACAAACAATCAAAAAATATATCAAAAATGAAAAATACTAAAAACAAAAATTATATTCAATGAATGGCATAGCCTAACAAATTTAGTTCATGGCAAAAAAATTAATGCACAAATAATTTAATTAAAAATAGAAAAAACTTTACCGTTTAGCATTTAATTTAAAGTTTTATATAATTTATAGCTGTCGAGCTTAGCATTATTTGTGTTTAAATAATTTAAATGGAATTAAAATAATTTGTGGTAGGCGGGAATATCCCCTAAAATAAATACATATTGTTTAGAGATTTCTTTGTGATTTCCAGGAACACAATTATTATCGTAGTTACTTGGTTATATATTCATATATATTATGAATAATCTGAGACGCAAAACAAAATTAAATTAATTAATATAGAAAATGACTAATTGAACAAAATGGAATAAATGTATATATGCATGAAGAGATATACACACATACATGTTAGAACTTAAAACTGATAAATACAAATTGTTTTAACAAAAAAAAAAAAAAACAGACCAGCTAAATGATTAAATATTTTACGACTTTAGCAAATGTTTATTTTTAACAATTTCAAATTTAGAGACTTGCTGAATTTGATAAAGACAATAAATTCTTTTTTTTGTGTTAAAAAAAATATATTTTATATATATATAAAGGCAAAAGACCATAAATATAACTAGAAGTAAGAATTTCTGTATATAGATAGATTATAAAATGTACCAAGTTATAGGTAAATAACAATTTAACTGAAACTGATCCAATTACGTAGCTTGAATCTGTATCTATTTGGAACTAATTTTACCATAAACCTCTCATTAACATTTAGTCAGCTCTCTCTTTCTCCCTCTTTGCCATAACTAGATATCAAACCAATTGACTTACATAATCCCCAACATATCTTGCATATGCCACAATTGCTGCTGCTGCTGCTGTTGCTACTTTTGTCTTACTTATGCCACATACTTTTGTCGGGATTGCTGCCCCATTGTTTCTGTCATTATTAATCCAATTAGCAGCCGCAAAAGAAAGAACATGCCCCCCTTCTTGCTCTGCTTTTTGGCCATTATTCCAGTCGATGTCCAGTCGCGACAGAGGCAGGCACTAGTAGATGATTGCACAATTGTACTATAAGTATAGTCCGCCATATGTAAGTATTTACAACAAAAAACGTGAGCTATACAAAATTGGGTCAGGCGCCACACGAGACCGCAAGACCTCAAGAGAAAGACCCAGATAGGGAGGAGAGAGAGAGAGAGAGAGAGAGAGAGAGAGAGAGCGAGAGAGATGGTGAGACCAACCGATAGACCATGTGCTGCCCATGGGCATAAGCGGCTTAAATATTGTAGTAGCCTCACAGCTACTTAACGGCAGACATTGGGGCGGGCTAACAACATCGATGCTGATGATGATGATGATGATCATGGTGAACAAGATGATGACATAAGCATCAGAGGCAGCCAAGTGCATTCCATTTACTATGCACTGACCGCATGAAAAAAAGGTCAAGTTCATAATCTATACTCAGCACTTTAACCTCACTTTTGTCCACTTAAGCAGTTTTTGCTAAAGAACTTTATTGGCTTTCTACTACACTACATTGAGAATAAGAAATTGTACGTGTGTGTGTGTCACATCTAGGGAAAATGCACTACACTGGAAAAATAATTTGCATTTTTGTGCTAATTCTAATAAAAAGCTAAAATTTTTGGAACTTAATATGAATCAAGAATTAACATAACGTAAAAGGTATAATAAAATTATATTTAGAGGTAAGAAATAGTTTCTTTGTTCTTTTTTAAATGTTAATATTTTTAAAAATTACGCGGTTTTTATATATTTTCCTTATAAATAGTCAAGTTTTAAAAATTCAAAATAATAGCAGCAAGTGAGAAGAAAAAAGTGTTAGATATAATATCTATTATAATAACTTTCGAATCGTCGAAAATAATTTAACTGAAACTATCATAATGAACCAATTATGTAGCTTGGATCTTTATCTATTTGGAACTAAAACCTCTCATTGACATTTAGTTAGTCTTCTAAACGGTTCAAAAAAACATTTTTTCCTTTATTCATAAGAAGCCAATTCGTATTTCTGAGTAAAAAATACTCCAAATTTTTTCTAAGTGGCTCACTTGGGAGATTTTCACACATTTGTACATACTACATATATTAAATACATATTTTTATTTTACATTTAATCAATGAATTTAAATTTGTTTTCAAAAAAATTTTTATAACAAAGAAGTTTTACTAATTGCTAATTGTAAGTCTTATTTTTTTTTTTTTATTCCAAAAAGTAAATATTATACATTTTTGAAAGATCTTTTTCAGACGGTAAAAATATATATATATATTTATTTCTTCTACCTTTTGTACTACGTTTAATTTATGTCTCTGACATATTTTCCAACTGTTTAATGCCAAACTTTGTTTTTGTTAATTCTACTTAACTAGAGTTTATTTATTAAAAACTTTATTAAGAGTTGCCTCTGTTTAAGTTGTCTGTTCCTGGCTCTTATTGTTACTTATTTATAGTATATTTTCTTGGCATGTTTAAACAAGTGTTGTTTTTACAATTTTAATTATGTTCTTTTTTTATTTCACAGTACTTAATTGCTAGGTTAATGGGTACATTTAATCGGCCAATTTCAGTGGGTAGTGTGTTTTATGGAGTGATACATCTGTTTTAATGGTTTGTTGTATAAATAGCTATTTTTAATATCGATAATTCCAAACTAGTTGCTAAGCCATAATGTGTTTAACTAGATTTGGCTAAGAATGGTACACAGAATAAATTATATTTACTAAATTTAGTTTTCTAGTCAATTGCATTAAGTGAGTTCTTCAATTTGTAAAGAAAAGAAGAAAACTCTTACCACTTTACCCACTTAAAAGTGGCAATTGAAACAAATTCATCGTTTCCCCCCATTTTATGTCTCATCTCAAGCCAAATGCATATGAAAAAGTGCCAAAAACACTTTGTACTCTATTCTTGTGTTTTTTGGGGACACAGCTGGCGGCAAATTCACTTTGTGGTAATTTATGCCAAGGAGTGCAAAACCCGAAGAAATGTTAAAGTTTTTACTCATAATTAGCTAAAGAGCCCCAAATAAGGCAAAAAGATAGAAATGTAAAGCAAAGCAGGCCAAAAGTGTCAGAGTGAAGAGGAAAGAAGCACTTTATATCTCACTCGCTCGCTTAATGAGCACTGAAGATGCCCTCGAGCTCAGCTTAAATGAAAATAATAACTATGAAAATGCCATTTTGCATTAAAATATGCTAAGTTAATGCACATTGTACTAAATGCAGTAGAGAGTCTGACCCAATTTTAGTGGTAAAATGCCGCACCCAAAATGCCTAACCAAGGCTAGGCAAAGAAACAAAAGTCCCCATACCCCTAAAAAAAAGTGAATTGCCACCCCTTTTCTGCTATTTTATACAGCTCTTCTTTTTCGTTCCGGAGCGTGCTGCCAAATAAATTTTTTTGGTATTTGTTTCGTACTACATACATATATGCCTAAAATATGGGTTTGGTTTGTCTATATCTCCTTCCCAGGAGAGGTTTTTCAAGAAGGGGTGTGCCTGAGAGGGGCTTAAAAATTAGGTCAATGGTATATAACATTTTTGCATGTACAATAAAATCATACAAATTTATTGAAATATAAACAAAGAATGCATTAATGATATTTTCTCATATGACAGTATGAATTATGGATTTATTAATTTAGTTTCCTTATCCTTTGAAGTATTTCCAATTTTATTAATTATAAAAGTCATAATACATATATTTTGGAATTTTTTCCAAGTGTGTGAATAAAAAACACATCTACCTATATAAAGGGAAATCTAAAATCAAACTCTTTTACAAGATCTTCTAAATTTTGTTTGTATTTTTTCAAATAAGTCTTATGTTATTTCCCATAAAGAGTAGATGACAAAATTATTAACAATTATTAATTAAAACTAATCTATGCTATAATAAACTAAAATAACGCTGTCATATATAAACAGACACCGACAAACTATTCTTGTGAAATCTGGTAATTTCAATTAGAAAGTAAACAAAATTCATTTGTGTGCCACATCCTTTTATACTTCCTTCAACTGGATAACAAATTGAGAATGCCTTCAAACAGGAAGTGTAAAAATTTACATGCAGAGGTCTGTGGGATGAAAAGCCGACAGGATAACAAAAGCATAACAACATGTACAACAATAACTACAAGTAGAACGAAACCAATGTCGACGTGTGACATGCACGTGCGTTAAATTCATCATACGCCATGGTGACAGGCCAACCAACTAACCCCCGTTGCCACACCCAACCAGCCCCAAGCCAACCCCAAAAAACACACACACACATACACTCAGCTAACAATTGAAATGTTTCACGTGTGTTTCGCCCCCTTCATTTATTCCGTATTTGCCCTTTTCTGCCGTTGTTTTTTTTTTGCCCCGGCAGGCCAATTATGAATTTGTCTCTATTTGTTTATATTAAATGCGGTACAGCGTCAAGTAAAAACAACAACAAAATGATAAAAGAACTGCATAAGCATAAAAAAGTTCTGTATCTTGCAGATACTTTGCATTTGTTGGCAAAAGTTTTTTGTTTTTTGTTCTTTATTTTTTTGGGTGGTGGCAAAAAGTTTTTCAACTTGAAAGATACACAAACAATTTGGCACGTGTTGACACTCAGTCACCTTTTTCTATTTCCCTTTTTCTCTCTAATTTTCTATCTTCGCTCCTCTTCCCTCTCAGTGGGTATAAAGTTTTTTTTGGCTGTGCGAAAAACAATTTGGACAAAAAGGATTTTAAGCGATTTTTAATTAAAATTATGGACAGATGTCGTTTGTTTGGAAAAACTTGTTCAAGCTTAAAAGCAATAAAGCAAAAGCCATAAAACAGAAAGAAAAAGAGAGAGAGAGAGATCACAAGAATAAGAACCAAAAAAGCAGAACAAGTAACAAAAAAATGTTGGAGGGGGGAAAAAAAGGTTAAAAAGCAAAAACATAAAAACCGTAAGCAAAAACCCGCTCGATGACATACAAATGATAAAGATGCAAACAAAGAAACTTAAAAGAACCTTTACGGTTGACTCAGCGACTGCCTCAACAAATTAAAAATAATAAATAATATACATATATAGCTATTCACATGGTACGCTGATAAATCTATAAAAATAAAAAAATATTCTAATAAGTGTAAACTCACGTCAACCTGTCCCGAAAATATTTAGATGAGGTCATTATTAAGACTTTGGTTTTGTATTTGCCAACCAATTGTTATTTGTTTACTTCTAAAAGAAATATTCTTAACTCTTTTGCCTCAGACTGGCTTTTTAGGTATTGGTTGCTTATCGCTAAGCAAATATTGCTCATTCCCCTATTGGGGGCACAGTCGAAGACTCTATTGATACCATTATCGAAAATCAAATACCAGACACCGACTAAAACAGCTCTTCATTGATATTGATACGCCTAACGGTTGCTCTGTTATGGTTTGTGCTGATAAAGCAGTTCTCCATGTTACCCTTACCATGTCCAAGTCAGAAGTTTTTTTTTTTTTTTTTGGCTTGTCGTTTTGGGGTCAGTTATTTGGTAATTGAAAATCATCAGACGAAACTAATAAGAAATGGGTCACAATAGGACTAAGTTATTATGAAGACTTAGCGGTCTAGAGCAGCCTGAGAAGTGGCACAATAAAGAATCGAAATGAATAGACAAAAATTGTTTTCGATTATGTAATGCTTGATATTGCTTACAATTTGAGTCTTAATTTTGGCCAAGGCAATTATCTCATAAATTTATTTTCATTAAATACATAAATCTTTTAACAAAAGAAATTTTTCTTTATTCCCTTGCACCTTATTCAATTGAATTGCTTTTTGTATAGCAGCATTATTAATTAAACATTTGCTTATCCCATGTTTACTCGATAAAAAAACCATTTGTTTACACACCTTTTACTCTCTGTCCCACCCCCCACCACACACACACATCTCTCTCTCTCTCTCTCTATCTCTTAACACATTTGCCTTATGTACAATCAATCTCATTGACAACTTGAACAGTTTCCGCCTTAATCTGTGATAGGCTTTGTTTGATAGCTTCATCACTTCAGCAACGGCATCATATGCAGATATTTTCATTTCACTTTTCCTTCATGTTTTCACAACCTTTCGCCATATAAATGACATTTGTGTGTGTTTGTATGTGTCTCGGGTAAATTTTGATAAATGACACAAAACAACTTGAGATCGGCTTATGATGAGAAAGAAAAAAATGCAGCCAGCAATGCTGATGCCCAAGATGATGCCCACAAAGATGATGATGATGATGATAATGGAGAAGCTGAAGTTGGGTGTGTTGGCTTGGGAAAGTTGTTTTTCATTATCCACAGCCCACAATACTCAAACCCAAAAAAAGAAGACAAAACCGAAAAGGTTAAAAGTTAGAGATATGATCTAAAGCAAACTGTCATTATAATTTTTTGTTCTTCCTCTGACAAGGGTAAAAAACTTTTTGCTATTTGGCAAATCATAAATTTTATTTATAAACTTGCCGGATAAACAGAAGAAACAATTGAGGATAAGCTACACTGAATTTGCCATACCCTTAAGGAATTGGTATTAGATCTAGGCAACCATCAATATTTCAATATTTATTCGTTGTTATTTTTAAGATTCATCATACTTAACTTAAAAATTAACAGTTCTTTTAAGAGCTAAATTTAAAGCAAAATTTGACATGTTTGATAAGTTTTTTTAAAGAATATTTCAATATAATATTGCGACATGCTCCATGAAATTTAATTTTTTAAAACTGTAAACCTTTTAAAAACTATCTTAGCCGTTTCTTTTTTCAAGACATATTAAATTGTTCATATTCATATATAACTGAATAAAAAAATTGTCTACTCTATCAGTAGAGTATATTAAAAACAACATTTATTCAATGTCTTCTTGAAACTCAATCTCTGTTAGACTTGAGAGAAAAAAAATAGCCATGAATACAGATACACATATATCTCTATACACTTGTGCGATTATTTGCAATTTGTCATCGATATAGAGTGAGGGCGACACTGAAATTTGAGTTGAGTCTCAGTTTTTTTTTTTTTTTTTTTTGTTTATTTGCCAAGAGGAGATGGGGGAATGAAGGAAAACGATTTCCTTGGAAATCGTTAGCCATCCAAGGCAGCTGAGCGAAACATATTTCTGTCTGTTAAGCAAATCTCAGTCTGATAGCCGAAAATCAATTTTTTTTTTGTTCTTTGCCTCGTCTTTTGCACTTGAACGAGCATTGGATAACCCTTCAGATGGTGAGAATATCTAAAACTAATTTGAATAAAAACAATCTGGGGACTAGGCAACATAATTCGAGCCAAAAGCGCAAACTTTGCGACTGCACAACAATTTTCATTTTTATGACAGAGAGCTGTGAAAAGGAAGAGGCGGACTGGAGTGGGGGCGGAGTGGGGGTAAACCATTCAAGACCATACACAACCCCAGCCGGGCACACTCAATTCGCTTTCAGTGAACTTGAACGACAGAAACATGGCTGTGCATGCTGATGATTATCCTGAAGAGAAGGCGGCCAAAATCCTTGGCTGAAACAAAAACAGGCAACAGACATAAAAATGGGTGTTGGGCCAAGTGATAAGCAAACAATTTTTGTTCTTTCTCTCTGTGTCTCTTCTCAGACTTGTCTTTTATTTTATTTTCTTTTTTGGTCTTTCTCGGGCTATGACATTCAAACAAAGACTGAAGAAAAGCTAAAGACAAGGCAAAAGGAAAAGCGAAAGTGAAAATATGTAGGTCGTTTCCCTTCCCGCTTGTTGGCTGTTTAGTTATTAGACCAAAAACAAGCTGGACCATAAAAAATTACAATAAACGCCGCACAAAAGCCAAAATGACCAAACCAAATACAAATAAAAGCGACCACAAGGAATTTATATTGGCTCCAAGATATATCTACTATACAAGTACATATATTTATATACCTATAGTTACTATTCTCGGTTTTGTTTGTCATGATCTTTTTGGGCGCCACTCGATTTAATGTGGAAATTAATTTTCTCTCTCTCTCTTCGTGTCTGCTTCTCGTGTAATTCTAAGATGAATGGAAATTAATTAGCCACGGCTCAAATGTCGAATTGCAAATGTAGTTGGTTTTGGTTTGGTTCGGTTAATAACCTAAAAGTCTCTTCCAATCTCTCTGACTAGCCCAAAGGAAATTCAATTTATGTTTGCCACAAATAGGGCCAAAAGGTGGAAATTGATTTTGACTGGTTGGCCCACAGATAGCATAGCAAATTGCTTATGTGTGTGTGTGTGATCATTTCTAACTAATTGTTCGATGTAAGCGGTTTCAAATAATTCTAAGCTTATCCAAAAATTTAAATGTCTTATGTATAAATGAGAAAATTTAATGTAAATTCAAAACAAAAAGAACCTAATTTTCCGTGTGGGTTTTAAAGAATAAACTTAAAAAGCTTTTTTAAATTTATTTAAATTTAAAAAAAATTATAAAATAAATTAAATTGAGGTACTGCTTGATACTGATTGAATAAATTAATATTTAACCATCAGTAAATTTGTTTTATGATTTTTGAGTTCTACTAGAACTTATTCTTATTTATACACTTATTGTATAACAAAACCATTGCCGTTGAAAATGGTTTTATTCTATTGTTAATTTATTTTCAGGGCTTTAACTGGGTTTTGCTTACAAAATACTTATATTAAAGACTTTCATTCTCTAATCCCACTCAATTGATAAAGCCTTTTGAACTTTCCAATTTGAGGGGAACTACTTAACTTGAAAATCCCCACATGAGTTAATCTTCTTTCCCTTTTTATATGCTGATAAAACTCTTTGGCAGCAATCAAAAACCGCAACATGTTAACTGTTAATGCCCCCAGACACCTATTTGAGCCTTTTTTCGGTTTGGGTCCTGTATCCCCAGTCCCATAAATGCGCCAAATATAAATTATATTAAAAAAAAAAACAAAACAAAAACTGAGAATGGGGGGACCGGGGTCTCAGAACTCAATAATTCAAAACAATTTCGGTTTTATTGCCGGAAAAAAAAGTTGTATGTTTCCATTGTTGTCGAGGACGGGGATGATGATGAGGATTTTAGGGATTCCACCCACACACATAAAAAAAAAACCAAGCCCAGTTTAACCTTACACAAAAAGCATATGGTCAACCCTTTTTTAACTGCTCTGGATTTTCAGTTCAGTTCGCTGGTGTGAAAGGCGAAACTCATATTAAACGCAATGTTGTTGTTGGGGTAGCAACACGAGGGTCAACTTACCGTGTTTGGTTCAGCGAAATGTTCGCAAAATATTTCGGGGGCGTTGGAATGGATGTTGCTGCTGCTCCTGCTGCTGCTGATGAAGATGAACGGCTATGGTAATCCTTTTAGTGCCTGATAATGAAATACTCGCCTCGCTACTCTTTTACGAAAATTCCCAAGCACACAGACAACAAACAGTTGGATAGACACAATGTTAATGAAGTTTCGTTTTGGGCTAAAAATCCGTTTTTAATATAGCACGTGAGTCGAGACGAGAGTGACCAGCGGGCGGGAAGGTGTTGGATGTAATGTAAAAATTTACCGCGTAATTAAAAACAATCAGCCGGCTTAATTACCATTAATTGTGCAAAGCTATTATTCTATAGGTATGCCATGAACCTTGTTGGTTTGGTAATTTTAATTCAATCAAAAGTCACACAAATTCAATTGACACACACTCACACCGCGACACTGCGAACCGAGATGGGAGGGAGGGGAATACACTTTGGCAATTAATTTAGTGGCCAACCGGAGATAGCAACGTCGTGATAAAAACACAAACACGTAGATACGTAGATTAAGACGACGAAACCTTTTCCAAAGAGCAGACGCAACAACAAAAACCGTTCGTTCGTTCGTACCGCACAGCGCAAAATTCCAAAACAGAATGAAAACCAAATTTCAAATAACAGCACAACAACCGCCGCCTCGGCCAAGTTAAACCATCGGCTAACAGTCCACTCTGTTGACTCGAAATGAAACTGTTAACGCCCCCATGAGCACTGTTAGCAAGAGAGTCAGCCAACCATGGGTGGCGTAGGAGGGGATTGAATGACAGCAGATACAAATGTATCTGGTGGATACTTTCAAAGCTTGCCTAAGAATTTGGAGAGATGAAAATTTACCCTATGGATACAATGCGAAGATGTTCAATTTACTAACTAATGACATAATCACAGCCAGGAGCGAAACATCCTTTAATTCTATAACAAACCAGTTTGATTCCTTTGGTAACCGCAAGTAAGATATAACTTTTATTTGAATATTAAAATTAAACATTAATAATAACAGTACAAAAAAAAAGGATCCATATTTCAATAGACAAACTGAAAAATGCTTTTCTTATTTAAGTGAAGCAAAAAAATTAGTCGTATCTCTGAGTTTTGCAGCAGGCAACTGACATAATAAAAAAAAAATTTAGAAAAAAACTGTTTATAACACAATGATTTTTTAAAAATCATTTAACTTAATGACCTGATCGCTAAAGTATATATTTTTCAATGTTTGTTTCTTTTTGGTAGAAATGTGCCAGATCATAAAATAGATCTTGTCTCTATTCTATTGCATGACAGTATACCTTAATCCATAAAGTTTTGAATTTGAGATTGTTTAAAAAACATAAAATAAAAATTTGTATGCTGTTTTAAATCTACTAAAATAAGCACACTTTATATAGATAAAATAAAATAATAGAATAGAACAGAACTTAATAAACAATAATCAGCTATAATTGCAAATTATAAGTGCTAATTTTAAGGATTAAAAAAAGAAAAATTTATAAACTCGTATGTAAATCAGCCAATTTGTGTTTCATATTCACAAATATATCTTTCAATATAGAAAAAAGAGTGAATTTACATTTAATATATTTAAACAAGTACGCTAATATAATATAGGGTCGTAAAAGGCATCAAAGGCAAGAATATTAAACAAAAATATCAAAAATTACAAACTCTTTTGTCTGGAGCTTCGACAGCCTTTGTGATAGGGACATTATGAATACGTTATTTGATGGAGAAAGGGTAAACAATCATGAAATTTGAATCAGTGATTTTTGCATGAATTTCTAAAGTAGATTTACCTCAACAAAGATATTGAGCGTTGTCCAAACAATTTCGAGTATACAGATTTTTTTGCTTTGACCATACCTTCGAAATCTCAAAAGTTATCATGGGAGTGCAACGTTTTACAACGTTTCACAAACACTTTATTTGTCAAAAAAATGTTTTTACAATTCTTAAAAAGTATGAAAAACACATGTGTTGGACAAAAGCCACAACAACTTTAAAATTGTAGAAGTAAATAAAACACAATATTAAAATCTGAAGTTGATAGATAGATTAATCAATACAAGTGTTAACACTTGCACCTTAAAATTTTAATAGCACAAGTAAACTATCCTTCTGTATGAAACATGTTTACATTATTTTTTTTTTTGTTTATTATCAAATTTACTAATAAAGAAATAAAAGATCTTACCTTACTTATCTTCTGCCTACCTAAATAAAACCTTAAATGACAGCTAAAAATATCAACCTTTTGTCAAACACTTTTCTTATTCTTCGGATGAGTCATCCACGGACCTTTAAAATCCTTTTATCTAAAAATCTGGCGCCTTTTCACCAAATCTACACAAATTGTCAGCTCATTAATGAATTACAGCCCGACTGCCATTCGGTATAAGCCTATAATAAACTACTTGGCGACTAAGAGACCATGGACCAGTAGCACACTTATCGTACTTATTTAAATGAGACACTATTTACCTTACAATGCCTAATAAAAGGCAAATGTAAATCACATTTCATTTTCAAGTAATTAAAACCCAAACAATTTACAACCAGGCTGCCATTATATAGACCTCTTTCAGTGGAAATCGAGACGGCAACGGCAAATGAAAAGAAACCGAAAAGAGAGGGCGACATTCGATTACGCGGGCGTTACCAAGACAACGATAACAAAAGCGACAACAGTGCACCAATGCGACAGCCTCGGCCAAAACAATTGACACAAACAGTTTCCCAGGTAGTAGAGCCGCAGACATAACACACAAGAAAAGCGAGAAAAAATTTTCAGCCGTGAATTAAAGTGCTGCACCTGCAAGAGGTAAGAGGCGGCAAGTGCATACCCAGTGAGATTCAACGGAAACCAACGCGGAAGTTGTGCAAAAAAGAAGAAAACAAACGGAAAGTAGAAGAAGAAGAGAAGAATAGACTGCGAAAAGGACATCCCAGTGAAAATTCATTAAAAAGGTATTTCAAACCTTCATGGCCATGAACTATTACGACGAGGAGATCACCATCAATGAGCGGCCCAATAGCAAACACCTGAGTAGTGTGCAATTGGATAGGAGTGGTGCTGGTGGTTCAAGTGGTAGCAGCGGGGCAGCAGGTGGAGGTCCAGTGGTAGGACAAAGGGCAGCAGCAGCTAGACAACGAGGATTGGTAAGTAAATGCTGGACTGAATATGAAATGTTGAAAGAAAAATATTAGAATGAATTACTTTGACTTTGTTATGCTTTGAAAATTCTCTTCAATATTATTCATAAATTATTGTTTAATAAGTAAATATAAAATTAAAATGCCAAAGATGGAAAATCTATACATAAGAAATAGAAATGGGTTTTTAACTTTTTGCTCATTTATGCAGTTCTTTGATTTGTTCATCAGTTGGGTTTATTTATTATAAAGTATTTCTATTCTGCTGAATCCATGATATCAAATATTCTCAGTATATAGAAAGCTACAAGCTGAGTCGGAGTAATTTAATACAGATCGAAATACCAGTCGATGTTAGCCTGATCCTTTGAGCAACAAAATCTGGTTTCTACCTTGATCCACTTAAAAAGGAGAGCTAAAATTGGAATAAAAAAATTTTAAATAAATGCTTCCAAGGTAAAGACTGCCTTTAAAGGGAAGACTACTCCTATAGTTAGTCGTAGTTAATTAAAAATCTTTTATGTTTGTATGTGCCTTAAAATAAGTATTATTCCGCTTAGATTTAATATTTTTTTTGAATTGAAAAGTGTTTGTCATAAATAATATGTACAATAACTTCTAAAATCTCAAATTAAAACTTATTATTATTCTACATTATCCTCCAAATTTTCCATTATTCTAAAAAGATATTTTCTTTTTGATTTAGCATTTCCAAGGAAATTCAACAGACGACGATGGGTTACTACAGGACATCATAGATCACGATGATGAGGCCGAAGAGAGTGACGATGACGATGATGATAGTGAAATGCAAATGGCCAATGGTGCGGTTGGATTGCAAATGCCAGCACCAGCTCCTCGACCACAAACACGTCCTGGTAGTACACGCAATGCGAAGACTTCTGCGCCCAATGAGGATCAGCTTAGTTCTGGCAGTGATGAGGCCCTAATGGGTGGCTCAAAGTTTCCGCATCACAAGTTACCCTTGCCCACCCATCAGAGAAGAAGTGCTGGCCAAATGCAAGGCCAAGAGCAGCAGACATTTAATTTAACGCCTGACAAATGGGAACAATTGCCATTGCCAGGGGATTTAAAGGAACTGTTTCCTTACATTTTGAAGTATACCCCACAATCCATTGATACGCCATACCATTTGCAACCATTCATACCGGAATTCGTGCCCGCTGTGGGAGATGTTGATGCATTTCTTAAGGTTCAAGCTCCGGCCCTGATTCAGCCTCAAAGTCAGCAGGTTAGAAAATACATTAAGGCTCCTTTTCCATATAAATGTGTACATCTTGATTCTTGCAGCGCCAACGTGACCTTGATGAGCATCTTCAACGACTAGGTTTGTGGTTACTCGATGAACCATCCGGTGCACAGAGTGAGCCCAGTTTATTGAATATGAAATTAAGATCCGTGTTGAGTGGTAATCGTGGACCAAATCCACGACATGCATCATCCGCCTCGCTCGTGCCCACGGCCAGATCAGCTAAAGACATTGATAAATGGATCAATGAGGTTGAACAGGTTCATATGACACAATCGCTATACGACGCTCAACCTCGTAAAGATATCGATGCCCTAGTGGAAGATTGGCCACGCTCCTTTGGGGATAGTGACACCAAGGATGCCCTCGAGCAGGCCTATCGATTGTGCCTGCAACAGCAAATCTCGTTGTCCGACTATATACGATTGCTGTGCGAACAATTTGGCATCGAGGGCCCCCTGGATAATCAAACGGATTATATACATAACGTGCAGACACTTTTTGCCCTCTACCTGGCTGCCAGCCAGGCTTGGGAATAGAGGGCAGTGCGAAGCTGTTGGGGTGGTGGCTGTATAGAAGGACTAATAACGCTAATGGCTTCGATTAAGTGACAGCCAGACGCCGTTTGTTTACCTCTGGCAGAGGCTGACCATTGCAACTGGTGTGATTGTTCTTTTGCCTTTTCTTTTTCTGGTTTTGGCATTAAGTCACTTGGAAAAAAGGTTGATCCAATAACTAAGCAAGTATCTAAACGAATAAAATAAATACCTTATAATTATATTCGAGCATTTGACACATATTAGATCAACAACTGCTGCTTCAATGTATCCCAATTTCCACAATTTTCAAAATTTCATTATATTGTTGTGCTTTAAATAATTTATTGAAATTCATTTTATAAAATAAATTTAAAAAAAAATAATAATAATGACTTATGTAACTTAAAAATTATTATTTGTATCTATTTAAAGACCAAAAAAGTTCTCGAATTAATAAACCAATCGAATATTTTTACATACACAGTAAAAACAAAAATATCAACTTTATTTGGCTTAAAACCTTATTATAGGGATAAATCGAAATTTTGGAGTATATAGTGTTTGACTAATTTTGACTATAAGTATACGATATATGGGCTGAAACATGAAGCAGTCAAATTGAGTGAAAGAAAAAATGAATTAAGTAAGTCGTCTCGCATACTTTGGTATACCATGCATTAGGTGAAAATATATTTTATATTTACTTAAAAGGCCAAATGAATGTCTTTTAAATCTACTTACCAAATTTGGTAGCTTTAGCTCTGTTAGTTTTCAGTTTTATTTAAAATGCGGGGGATGAAGTGAAAGTGGCTAAAATTTAACTCTATATTTGCACATACTACACGATATATATTCTATATATACTTTATGAGGTCGGAAAAGCTTCCTTTTGCCTGTTACATACATTATGTCAACCGCCACTGTAGATTACTAGTGTTAGATTCCACCTATTATAACGGAGTTAGTTCCACTTAATCATTTAGTTCCTTTATATTAGCAAAAGCTAAGAAAATATCTAAATACGATTAAGATATCATTAATGCTCTCTACGCTTCATGCATTCCCCTTCGAAAAGTTCACAGACTAAACCTAACATTTAATAAAGTATAAAAGTGTATTAAAGAAAGTTAAATGTTTTGCAACAAATAATAATATTGGTGCTTTAGCTTTCGACAATTTGTGAATATGTTTTCTTTTTGGAATTGTGCTGTTATATCTTTAAACTTAACTATACGTCATACACATCATGGAGACTGCAGCTAGTTCATCTAACACTGAAACCAATCATGCACTTCATCAAACAGCCAAACAAGTAACTGCTACAACAACAACAACCGAGCCGTGTCTCTAATTAGAGACCGCTTAAGACAACATTAACCAGGCCAAGCCCAAGCTTTAGCCCAAAACCTCTGCCCTCAACGACCTTAATTATGCGTAAGCCGTTAAGAGTCCCATTAATACCATTTTCGTAGTGCCGTGCCACATCCACATCTGCAGTTGACACTGACTCTCTCTCTCCCCCTCCCTCTCCCACTCTTCGTCTCTGACCCTGTCTCTGTCTATCGCTGGTCTGGATTTAGGATGTGGGTGTGAGGAAAAATGGCTGATGTCAATCAAAAGCCACCTTCAACGCCTTTGCTCACTAGGCAAAACACATCATGGAAAATGCATTACATTGCAGTAAATTTGTCATCGCCTTTTGTGTTTGATGCCCGTTTTTGTGGCATGGGTATAACTTGGATTGACATTTAGTAAGTCGTTAAGAACTGTCCAGACCATACGAATAACTAATGCAAGAAATTAGATATCATAATTCTTAAGTATTTCAATTGAATGTTATGCTGAGCACACAGAGTTGACTTTCTGTTACCTCTCTTTGATTAGGTTAACCATTTTTATACTATTGAAAAGGAAATCGAATGTTTATTAATAATATTTTGTACAATTAATTGCAATTTACAAAATGAAAGTCAGTAAAAAAAACAAGCCTTTAAGAATTGGTCTAAAAAACTTAGTAATAAACGTAAAAAAAAAATGAAAAACCACTTTAAAATAAGGGCTAATACTAATCAAGTCTAAAAATAGTAAAACTTACTCCCAGCATGAAATTTACTCCTCCTTTCCAAAATTTTCGTTAATTATAAAATATTTTTAAAAATATAAACAAGTCTGAACTCAGATGCTTTTTTCTTTAATGATTTCTTAGAGAAGCATTTGCCTTAAAAGTTAATTAAAAATATTAAAGTTAATTTGCGTCAAAAGCTAATTACTTTTCGATGAATTCTTGGAACCGTACTACAACCTTAAACTTATAGCCTCACGTAGTGACAGAATGTGAATAACAATTTAACATTTGACTAAGATTACAAAAATTTTGCCTAAGATGACTAAGATAGATGGTAAAAGCTTTCCACAGGTTGAAGAACCTCCAGAAAAAAAGAAAACTTGTAGGCAAACCTTACTTCTAGGACTAAAAGGAAATTACTTATACATTAAGCTTTTTGCAACTTAATTTCAATTTTTTCAAAACCATATTTTCAAACCATTTCGTTCTAATTGCCGCCTGTTTAAGACCCGACTTTAAAAGCTTATTTTTAGTATGAGTAAAGTTATTGACTAAAAGCTTATCAGAAAAGGGGCATTTTGTTCTTTTGAAAATTTCCCCATATTCTGGTCAGCTCAATGAACCCTGCATTTAATTAAATTATTGTTTTTTTGATTTTGATACACTTACAAATTTGGGGATATTAAAAATTTTTTTCTCAGCGACTTAATATTTCTGCAGAGAACTTAATACTGATGCAGTTCGAGTGTTATTATGTTTAATCTGGCATTTATAGCATCGTAGATATGCTGATAAACTAATATTATCAATTTCTATGGAATAACTACAGAAATATTATCTTTGGCCTATATAACAAGTGATCTGGGCCTGTTACGAATGACCTTTAGTAAAGATACTTTTTAACCTGTTTTTAAAATTAATAAAATAAAAAGAATATAAATAAATTGTATATAATTTTTGATCGAGAAAGGACAGAACTGTGGGATTATAACAAAAATATATATTTTCGAAACGGTTCATTGCAGAGTAAACGAAAATGTTTATGTAAGATATATTTAGTAATTCAGGTCAACAGCTCGTTATAATCTTATAATATTATTTCGAGCATAATTATCTTGATTAAAAGAGAATGTCTACTAAAATAAGATGGAAAGTGAACACATTTTTTTTGTATGAATTCTAGTAGTAAAACCCTTTTGTTTTTGTATGAATTCTAATACATACAACTCATATCAAACAGACTAACACAAATTCATTAGCGAAATGCTTAATATGTAGGTAAATATGTATGTAACCACTCTAGTAGAGTATATAACAAGTCGCTAGTAAAACTTTAATTATGCCGTGGCACAGAATTTGCAATTAATCTTGTAGATCATTGCGTCACGGGTCCAACCATCACTTTAAAACATTGATTTAGATTCAGAGTTAAGCAAATCAAATCAAACCAAACCGGTTTGAACAATCAAGAATGTGTTTTTATTCGTTTTCAACACACACGCTAAGGTACTGTATTTTTGACCTCTAATTGAAACGTAAGCCAAATTAAAAACTCACTTCGGAAATCACAAAATATCAGCTGCTTCCTCTCATCAGGGCCGGTGGCCTAGAATCGGTTCCGACCGAACCAAACCGGCGCTCTCCCACCCACAACCCTCATCCAATTCTTCAAGACGAAGCAGCATTTTTGGAAACCCTCATTAACCAAAGTCAATTGCAACTGTTTGGTTGTTTTTCAGTATTTTTCCAAATATTAAAACTAAGTGAATTATTTTAAAATATTGTAAGTAATAAAAAATTTCTTAAATTTGGGCAAAAGTTTGGGAAATTTTAAAACAAAGGATAATTTAAATTTTCAAACTATTTTGTGGGAGTAAAATGTCTTATAAAAGTTTTCCTAAAAAGATGTTTTCAAATCTTCTGTGGCAAAAAGTAAAATGACTTAGAATTAAAATAAGCATATAATATTATCAAATAATTTATAAAACTTGTGTCAAAAAATTTTACAACTTTTGATTATGTTGAAAATGGGTTAAGTATAGTTGATTTTCTATAACTGGGGAAAAACTACGGAGAAGAAGGAAAAGGTTCTTTAAATTATAAGATTAAATTATTTTGTCTTGGAAGCTAATTTAGAATTTTCATAAGTCTTAAAAAAAAATAGCTGTAAAATATTTCACTAACAGCTTTGCCAATTAATTAAATTTAAGTCAAACATTTTAACGGAAAGAAACTAAAAATTTCAACCGATAACACAGCAATAAATTTAACTTTAAATTAAAGTAATGGGCAATCAACAAAAATTTAACTTGCATTTATTTTGCTTATTTTATGGAAATTTCCAAATGTCTAAAATATTTCTAGAAAATTTTTCAAAATCTAAAAAGTTTTCATGGAAAATTCCCTGAACATTTTTGGTGCGGTCAAATCTTAAATAAAAAAAAGTTTCCAACATAAAAACCGCTTCAAACTGGCTTAAACTGTCAACAGTTGGCAGTTGCAGTGAATAACAATGGAAATTTGTTTGTTAAAAATATTTTGTGATGCTTTGTTGCATATTGTGGTCTTATGCAAAGTAATGTAAAACATTCTTAATTAGTTTGCATAATTGACAGAATGTGAAAACAAAATCTATGAAATTCTGATGAGTCAAACAATTGAAATGTGCCTTGAACTAAGACTGTCTGCCGTTCCCGAGATAAGCAAAAATTTCCTCTGAATGAGGGAAAACCAAATGGTGTCAGTTTGTCTGTTCTAGACAAATCCAAAGAAGCTGAGTTTTTGGAGGTGAAAACCAGTTTCAACTAAAGCAAATTGATAATTGATAAAGAATATGGAACTGAACGGAATTAAATCAGACATCAGATCATACAGGAAATTTCAAATACTAAATTAATATGAATATGCAAAAGTTCAAATGCCTGAGACGGGCTTTTTTGTTCCATTTGCTTACAGTTAACAGGCTTTGGCCAATTGGCTACATAAGTAAGTATTTACCTGCTAA
Organism: Drosophila insularis; assembly: GCA_018903935.1. Classification (NCBI taxonomy): domain Eukaryota; kingdom Metazoa; phylum Arthropoda; class Insecta; order Diptera; family Drosophilidae; genus Drosophila; species Drosophila insularis. The sequence goes on along the minus strand of JAEIFP010000666.1, from coordinate 3,203,466 downwards.
TTGATTGTTAAACTAATGAGTCGAATTTCATTGGGTTGTATTATTTTAATTTCGGTCTTTTACCGGTTTGAACCGGCAGCGAGCCGGTAAATGGCAGCTTTTAGATTCTTAAAACCAACCAGAACTATGCAGAATAAAGTCTCAAATGTGCTTATCAATGCAACTCAACCACTAACAATAGCAGAAGCACCACCACCACAGCCACCCCTTACCACCATTGTCTTCTCTTGCCTATAAACTCGACCCTGAGCCATGCGATCGTCTGACTGAAGTTTTTCTTTAGGGCTCTCTCACTCTCTCTCCCACACTTACAATGAACTTAAGTCTCTCTGATTCTTTTACTCTCTCTCTCCCTCTATCGCTTGCTCTTTATTGTGTGTGTGTGTGTGTTTGTTTTTTTTTTTTTTCAAAATCAACTTTTTTTTGAAAAATTGAATACAAGTTTTCAGATTCATCTCGACATTGTAAGCGTTAAGTTGTCTGTTCTCTGTGCTCTCGCTCTCCCTATCGCCCTTCGCACCACCCTCTTGCCGCTCACTCGCTCAATCTATTAATTGTGTGTGAATTATTAAAATTAACAATAATTATTTTTTATATATATATGTGTGAAATATTTGTAATTTGTGCTGTGCTTCAAATTAACACAATATTTGAAACTATTGTGTCAACTATATGCATATATTAAACCTAAATTCGGTGAATATTATGACACTTTAAATAAGGATAATTTGCAACTGATATCTTTAATTAATTTGAAACCAATCGGATTGCAAAAAGATGCTTTAAAAGAATTTTTTTAATAATTTTGAAAATCATAAATAAATCTTTCAACAGCAGTCTACAAATAAATGAAAGGAAATATCCAGAAAATTTTAACCATAAAAAAATTTTTGTTTAAACATATATTTTTGCAGCAGAGTTAAATAAATATTTTACAATTTCCGTTTCTTAAAACTAAATGTTATCCAAATTTATAATATTTTTAATTAATGAATTGTTATTAGTGAAAATAAAAATAAAAACAAAAAGAATTTAGAAATACATTGAGAAATATTCATGTTGCAGTGCAGTGACTCATACTTGTTTTAGAGAAGAATGCTAAAAGCTAGATTAAACAAAATAGTTAAAGAAATAATTTATATATTCTAATTTGAAATACAAGGTCGTTGTACTCACCTAATTTATTAAAAGATTTAATATTCACTTCATTTCAATACCCTAGAAAAATATGTTAATAGGGTATAACTATAAAGACAATTAAGAAAAAAGGATAGGGGTACAGAACTTATAATTCAAAGACTCCTCAAATATATTAGCTGAAAAACTAAGTTACTAATTTGTCTAAAAAATATTATTAACATTACTAAAAAAAAATTTTAAATTAAATTGTCACGTTTCGAAAACACATAATAAATGGTTAATCTCGAATTTATCAACAAAAACATTTAATTAGTGTTAAACAAATAAAATGTGAAATGCATATACATACGTAGATACATATATGTATATATAATATATATCTCTATCTATTTTTTCATTACAGCTTGATCATTGGATAAGTTTATTGTATGTACCATAATTTAATACGACCTGCAATTCTAGACGAAATAACCACAAAAGTTCCAAGTTAACAAAATGTCCACATCATTCGCCTACCCTGTGTTAATCGCCTTGATTGCCAATCTCTTATCAGGTGAATATATAAAATAATTATTTACATGCATTGAAGTACACAAATATTTTTTTTCTTTATGTCAATCGTTAAAAGATTTACTCTATTTTTTGTTTGTTTTTTTGTTTTTGTTTAATCCAAATTAAAATGCATAAAAGAATATATATCCCCCATTGAATTCAATGTGCCAGTTGCGTTAGCTATTTATTTGTTTCAATTTCAATTTGATACCCCAGAAGCGCTGATGCGGAAAACCCAATGCCAATGCCAACGCCAAGACAACACTTTTCATTTTTCAGTTTTCCGTTTTTCACTTGTCGTGTTGTCGAGTCTCTGAATCTGTCATGCAATAAAATGTAAATTGACGCCATTTGACAAAGCAAATGAAATTTGTTTCCACTCCTCCCCCTTTCCATTGTTTTTAACTCAAATTTAATTGAATTATTTTGATCTCTACTACTAGAGCATCGGGTGGGAGAAGGAGGAAAAGGCTAACGAATATATGTCTGAATACAAATAGGCAGGCCATTTGATGAACGATTCTTGGCTAATGAGCAATAAATTAATCAGCTACCCAATATAAATTAAGTATGCTTGCTATACTGGCAAATGATTAAGGAAGGTAAATTAACTAAAGGGAAATTAAAGAGGTGAAATTTAAGCGTCCTCTTATATCAGCTAACATTGGTATGATTTGCAATGATTTGGGTATATTCTTGATATCCCTATCTTAATTTAGATAATTTATATCTCTAGATTAACCAAAATAAATAATAGAGGACAAACTGCTTTATCTGAATGGGCCATCTATATATCCTTCTTATCATATTTCTAGAAACAATTCTTTAGTTTTATGAATAAAGTAAAGATTAATTTGAATTTTTACGCCAATAAAAACATTGCAAAAGCTTCTTATAGCTAAGAAATTGTTCAAATTGATTTAAAATTTTACTGAAAAATTTTATTTATTTTATTTGGTTTTTGAATTTGAGATTTTGTGATCGTTTTGGCATGCAAATTGATTTAAAATCATATCAATTATCATCCATGATTCAATTATCAACACTCTCACACATTGAAGTTTCCACTCAGACGTTACTTAACAGCAAATAAATGGTATTTAAATTAGTCTATATAGTAAACTGTAATAAGATCAACAAATAGATAGATTCAAGTCTTTTTATACATTTCACAGACAAATATGAATTTCACTCAACTTGATCGCAACTAAACTCCATTGCCATGGACATTCATGAGGCCCGTTTCATTAGCGAACAATTGTCAAGTGCAAAAGTTGCAACAAAAGGCAACAGTTGAATCAGCAGACCTTACTCTTTAGCATGTGGAGAAAGAGAAAGAGGGAGGTTAGTCTCAACTGTTCACAAACAAGTTCAAGTTGTGTTCAACAGTCCCTCCGTTTTATTCTCTTTCTCTCTCTCTCTCTCTCTTTCTCTCTATGCATATGCAACTAAATGCAAATTATCCAAGCAAATTACAAATTCAAATTCAAATGCAATACCTGCAACTAGATTTTTATGGCAGGTGGTTTTTATTACTTTTTTAATGTTTGTTTGCTTTAATTAGACCCGCCCTATTAAGCACCTCCAAAAAAAAAGGAAGAATAGGTTACGAAAAGCTAAATGAAAGCCAAATCCTATAAGAAATGAACGCAAGCAAAAAATTACTTATACGCCCCATAAAACGCTCGACATTTATTCACCTGACAAGTTCAGGCATATTGGAATTTACAGACTGTCAGACTCGATTGGAGGACGTTTTAACTTTTGTCTAGTTTAATTTCTTTACCTACCCCACATTTACTACACTAAGTTTGTAAGTCACTGAGCTATGTAGAGAATTTTGGTAAAAGTTCTTTTAAAAAAAATCAGTAAAAAAATTGTCGGTTTATCATTTGTTTTTTTTTAATTCGGTAGCAAAGTGTAGACCTTGAAATCTGTACTCCTGTGGCTCTTGAGTTCCGAACCCCGACTTGGGGAGCGTTTTTACACCTCCAATGAAAAGCAATACTTCGAAGTTAGTAGGCTAGGGAACAATAGAAAGGATTGGCGAATTAGCGAAGAATTTTCTATTGATATGTACATGTATTGATGTATTTTCCATCACAATTAATTATATGAAAAGATCGTTTAAAAATATTAGCACGAAATTTAGAGATGCCACCAAAATTTTAATAAAATATATAGTATATACATATACTAAGGTAGATGAATATATTTTTGAAAGATTTCACAACTCATTTAATTCTTTTGAACGAGTTGATCCAACGATTATTATTTGATTTGTGATTAGTGAGTCAATGGCTTCTTACAACTCGAAGGATTTTAGATTTTTATACATAGGATTTTAGAAATAGAGTAGAGTTTGATATTTATAGTTAGATAAATAAAATACTAAAAGCAAATTAAGTTCAATACCACAATATTCTAATAATGGCTGTGTTTGTTACTTTTTTTTATAGCTATAATCTTGTTTTCTACAATTTTCAGGGTTTTTGTATTTACTACTGAAAATTGTTCCTCTAGCATTATTCTTATCTTTGTTAATTTGTGCATAGAAATTAAATTTAATAACTAACGCCACTTTTAGTATTAGTTATAGTTACTTTCAAGATATAGTGAAATACATTTAAATGAAAAATGAAACATATTCTTAAATTAGCTTAAAAGAATTTTGTTACATATTCTTTTCTACTTTATTAGGGTATTTGAATTAAGTGTTTTTTGGAATTCCAAATCTCTTGCGTGTTCTGATCTTAAGGTGTTTTTTAGCCTTAACTTTAACTGTTAGTTTTTTTTTTTTTTTTTTGTACAAGTTTTTTGTCTGATGTGGTTGACATGCAATTATTCAGGTTACTGTTCTTGCAGTCAAGTAGTCAGGCAGTCACTGAGGCAGCCAGTCCGTCAGTCAACTGGCTAATAAAAATAATTTTACTGTCAGAATGTCTGGACTTTTGAAAAGGGCAAACTAAGCAAGTCAAATGAAATGCAAATTATTGTGATAGAACTTTCAACACAAAAATTGATTTATATATCTACATATTTTTGTTCCATCAGTAAAATTTTCATTTTTGTCTTTTGCAGTTTCGGCCCTGCGTTGCCATCAATGCAATTCACATGAGAATGAGGATTGTGTCAGTTTGCTTGTGAATACGCCCCGGGCCCAGAGGGACAATCAGTATTTGATAGAATGTGAAGCAAAGGGCGAGCAACAGGCCTTCTGCCGCAAAACTCTCATCAAATTTGAAGTAAACAACGAGCGCCGTATCGAACGTAGTTGTGGATGGATCGAAGAGAAGTCACAGAATATTTGCTTTACCGCCGACAATGAGGGCTACAAACAGCTTATATGCACTTGCAGTGATGAGGGTTGCAATGGAGCAACATCCATGCTGGGAGCACGTCAAGTTGGCTACAGTCTGATGGCAACTATCTTAATTCTAATTGTAGTAAATTTAATTAACCATTAAAAATGAAAAATCATTTATTATACCATACCACAACCAAAAGTACCTTAAACAAATTAAACAAAAAAAAAAAAAAAACAAAAAAGAAAACTGGAAACCTAAATCGTAAAATATGTTTGCACTAAGTTCTTGTCTAATGCCATGTGTACACATACATACCTATAAATACAACTAAAACTAAGTCAACTCTTTATTAATAGAAATTTATGTTAAATCTTGCAACTGTTTCGCATTTAGTTTTTCTTTCTGTATTTCTATTTAATTTGTTTGAAAATATAAGCTAAATATTTACCACTGAAAATTAAGAAGGAAAAAACGTTTTAAATCTTGTCCCTCAGCTGGCATTTTCCACTTTTAATCCTTGAATTCCTTTTGCTCAACTCAAAAGAAAAAAAAAAACACACTTCAGCTTTAAGGCTTTCAATAACACGCAGGAGGCTAAAGTTTTTCCTTTGCATTCCTATCATCCTGGCCAACTAAGTAAACTGTTATTGTTTCCTGAATTGCCATGCCCTTTTTCCTTCTCGGCTTCAATTTCAGCAAATTGCTTAAGCAAGTACAAAATTTCCCCTAGATTGGTAATGATTACAAAAAGTAAAAATAAATATAAAAAAGGTAATGCCTAATGATGATTAAATTGAAAATTCAAAATGGTAATCGAAAGGAAAAAAATGTTTTTACATTTCAAGTGCAAAAGAAAAGAAATCAATGTTCTTTTCATGCAAATTAGGATGATAAGAAGTTAGTCAAATATTAATGTGGATTATAAAAATGAATATTGATTTCTAGATTGGGAAAACAAAAATTGGTTCAACTTAACTTAAAATCCAAAAAATTAAATTCTTTGGAGGCTTACCTTATTTAATTTATCGCACCAATTTTAAATCCCCATATCCATTCAAATGGATATTTATGATAGTTTGGATAACAGCTCCTATTAAAGCTTAGCTTTTTGTAATATTTTAAATTAAAAATTTCTTAGTTGCAAAATTTGTATGCCAAACTAAATGTTTTTCATATAAATTGTGATGATTTAAGCTTATTGTTAGTAGGAAAATATTTTTAATTGCAGTTGACTGCTATTGGTTTCTAACCATAATAGGCAACCCAACTACCCGACTTTAATGGACCACACATGCATACACACACACACACACACACACACAGAATAAACAAATTTATGGTTGCTAGTTTTATGTTGCATACTTTCAAGCGCCATTCAAGGATAAAACTTTTGTGTATTGGCGCAATTTTTCAATTTATGGCAATAACAAACTGAATTTCCTTGAACAAAACCCAAACATAAGCCAAATAATTATGCACAATAGATGAAATAGCAGACAAGTGCTCTAGCTATAACTAAAAGTGATGGTAAAATGAAGAAAAGCAGACTTTTTTTTTATACAAAATCAATGGGTTTTTATTTAACATTTTCTCTACATTCTTTATGTTGGCGCCAAGCTGTCCACAAAAATAAAAGGAAACCAGAGGCGGGCGGCTGGAGCGGGTGGCTGACTGGATGGTTCATGTCGGATGTGGTGGGTTGCGGATGCTGTTGCTGATGGCGTCAGGCTGGCGACAGAACGCACCCATAGACAAAGGACGAGAGCACAAGAACTGAAACTATGTATTTGAACTGGCGACGACAGTAGCAAGGAAGAGAGAGAGCACAAAAAAAGAACGAAAAATTATCCCCCTCTTTGTCCTTTCAAAACGCATGTGTGTATGTATGTAGGTCGCTTGTATCTGTATCTGTAGCTATATCTATAACCATATTTAAGTGTGTCTGTGTTAGAGTGAACAACAACTGTGTCCCGGGTTGGCATTAAAGCCACGCAAGTGTCTTGCCCATAGTCAAACATTTGGTGTGTGCTTGACTTAATGGGCCAACATGTCGTCAGACAAACTACAAGAACAACAACAAGAACAACCTACAACATTGTCGTTATTATATTTGGCTCTTCTGCAGACATTTTGGCATTCTAAAAACTACCAATTGCTTGAAGGTCCTTGGCCAAGTCATGCATTCATTTTACATATTTCGATTTCAATGCGTTCTATATATATGTATATGAATGGCAATTGCCAATAATGAGAGCCAAAAATTAGAGTCCACGCATCAATTTACGCATTTCCTCGGCATGAAGGCCAACAACTAAAGTTCAGTTGTTAGCAGTAAATTAATTTGAATGTAAATTAAACATACGCCTTTCAACAGTATGAAAAACAGCAGCTGCAAATCAAATAAAGAAATGGAATAGGTAATAAAGCAGTTACCAAAACTTTTAAAGGTCTGTATCAGCGCTTTGATAATTATTCATGATCCTAGTTTGCATTTACATTGGGCTGTGCCATTAGAGTAGCTTTCGCATATCTGCTGATTAAAGATGAAAGTTTGTCCTGATGTATAAAGAACATTTACCAAGTTATGTAGTTGACCGATTTTAGTAAAAGTTGTAAAGAGAAAGAAGGAAAAGTGAATTCATTTATATTTAGTATTCAAAAAGTTGCCCCAAAACAAACTTAGACAATAAGTGAACAAGAGCTGAGGTAAATTTGGCACATCCTTTTGTCTCCTTGTCTGCTCTAAGCTTTGGAAGCAGCTGCATCACGTTCAAGTTAATTGCTGCATCTGAGTGTCAGAGTGAGTGACATGAAAAGAGAAACAAAGATTGAATGAAAGAAAGAAACAGGTAGTAACGAGATAAACTAAACAAAGGATCGACATAAAGTCACCTTAACCCTTAGAAGTACAATTCAATTTTAAATTATAATTCAGCATTCAGTAATTATTCAAAAAATCGAGCTAGAAAATTGAAAATAAACACAGAGAATTATTTGTTTATTTAATAAAAAATTAATATTAAATATTTTTTCTTTATATGTACATAGGGGAGGGAGTAAACGGCGCATTTTTTAAATCCTTCTCATGCCTGCTACATATTTTGATCAATAAATAGTTTTCATATCAGACTTTTATATTTTAAATATAATTATGATTTCGAAGCGCCATATAAAAATTTTCTATTAGAGCTTTATTTTACCCCACCCTTAATTTTAGTATTTCAAACTAAAAATTAGAAAGTTGAGTGAATTAATAATTGAGTAATTGGAATAAACGAATAACATACAAAAATTCATACATTTTGGAACTCAATTCATTTAACATCGATAAAATTTTAAAATTAGAAAAACAATTAAAACGTCTTCTTAGCGAAAAGAATTATTTACGAGGTTAATTGGATACGAATTGGATACGTCTAAGTTTATTATCCAAATAAAGCCTATCAAAACACGATCTTAAAAGACTCATCACTTTCCGGATCGCGCTTATATGTATATCTCATGAAAAATCGACCACTCTCCCGTGCATTTAAAATCTTTTTACCATATTTATAGATTTTGTATTTAGAATCTAGTCATCTGATTAATATATCTTCTATCTTTTATTTGCCAAATATAAATAAAAGAAGGTTGAATTGAATGTCAGACCTAATTTTAACACCGATTCACTCAACACCTAAAACGTTATTACAATATCACTATCAAATTACAAAGGCAACCAGCAAGCTTATTTTCTGTGTCACTCTAATAAATTAACTTAATACAAAAAACCAATTTAGGAGGTAACTTCCTTAATACTGAAGTTTATATACCCTTGCAGGCATTAATGACATGTTCCAAACTTTATCTTTCAGTGCGAAGGCATACACTATAATTTATATTGATCATTATAAGAGTTTTGTTTATTAAAAGCAATTAGTTAGTTATACCATAAAAATTGACACTAAATTTTAAAGCGGTCCGATCTACCCAAATTTCGAACTTTCAAAATATAAACTTTCATCCGATTAATTTATGTAATAAAAAGATTAAATCGAAAGTTTTATTTGCTTAAGAATTGTTATATTTACAGATATTATATAAGGCCAGAAGTGATAGCGTATAACAAGAGAATAAGATGAAAAATAGTTATGACCTTAAAAAAAAATATAAGATAAGGTTTCGTAGGTTTCGATGAATGGTGAGCAAATGGAACTTCTTTTTTTTTTTTTTTTGTTATGTTTTTTAGCTGCTAGTAAATAGAAGCATTTACCTAAGGAAGAGAGCAGCAGCAATGTTCTTTACAATCAATTTTATTTATTTATCTAATCCAAATATTCTAGAACAAATATTTCCGAACGTTAGCCACAAAAATTTCGTTTGAAATGCATTTGATCCAACTAAAAATAAATGTTTCTTATTCAAGTGTTCTCCATTCTCATGAAAAATATACTAACCCTTCGTTCTCTCCAATGATCAATTTTTGATAGACGGCATTGTAACAAACGACGAATGTCATACATATAAAGATGGTTTTTTGATTTATGTCCTAGATCCTAGACAAGGCAATGCAAGTTGCTATAATAATTGGGCTACTAACAATAAAATTGTTCTCTAAACACAGTAAAACTTGCAAAACTGAGCTCAATGATTGTTCTAAGAGTATGAAATACCCAGCTAAGATTTTGCATATTTCCACGTAAAACTAATAGTTCTTTAAAATATTTTATGTAAGAAGACCAATTCACTTTCTCTTGGGCTCAACGAATGTCAAAAAACTAATTCAGTCCTTTAATTAAGTGATAAGCCGTAACGTCACAAAATCAATAAAACAGTATACCATCAATAGAGATCCACAGAGAAGAATTTGGAGTACTCCTAATGCAAGCACTTATTTTATTAAAATACATAATTGTTATCGTTGCAAATAACAAAAATAACAAAAGTAATATTAATTCACAAAACCATCGACAGACTAAATTATAACGAGTAATAAGATGACGATGGATTTTAATGAATTAAACTAATCGATTTAACAATTTTGTAAGTATTGGAAGACATTCACATACATAGTCCAGAATTTTTAAATAACAAACTGCTCATCATCGGATCGGTAGTCAAGGACATTTAATGCCAGAATTTTAGTTAGCAATAGTAGATAATACGACATTGTTTCATATAGCGAAGTTACCTAATGTAAAAAGTTTCAAGTACGGTAATTTTTTTAATATTTCTACTATTTAGTCCAAATTAGAAATTTAGGTGCACAAATTAATTCCCCGCATTGTTGAAAGGCAAACAATGGATAGTTGCTATTTAAAAACAAAAATTTGTTTCTTATACAAAAATAATTTCATCTATCTTATCATCAAACTAATTTTATTTAAATCAAATATCCATATTAAAATAGTTATCACACAATTTTATAACAAACTTCCATACAAAATGGTCCAGTTTACTCTGACTTATTAAATAGCTGGAAAAAAAGAAATTCTAGTATTTAAGCTTAGTTTTCTTAGCTCGAAAAAACTGAAAAAAAAAGAATTACATTTATTCAAATTTTTCAAAATTTAAAAGCTTTAAAGTGATTTATAGAAAATATCAAATTATTACAATTTTTTAATTCAACTGTTTTTGAAAGAATTTTAATGTGTTTTTGCACAATTTACTTAGCCGCACAATCCACTTGAAAGCCGCAAAAATAAGAATAAACCATTTTATTATTCGAGCATTAAAATCGCTCAAAAAAGTTTGCATTGTGGCCCACGCTTGCCTGCTTTGTCTTTGACAATTTATATATAAATTTATTTTTTTTTGTTGTTCTTCCTGCTTTTGTCTTTTGGTTTTTCTTTTATTCTCATATTTTCTTGGTGTTGTTTTGCATTTTAAATCTGCTCGCAGATTTCGTATGTTAATCAGTTCTATGATTTATATATACATATTTACCATAAATATATCTAGCTACCACTGAGTCACGTACCAAATAAATGACGTATACGCAATGTGGTGCAAAATATATATTTCTAGCTCAGAAGTATTTTGTATCTCCCCCTCACACAAATGCCACAAGAAATTCGTTGCTTTTGCTGTAGATAATGATGATACCAAAGAGGATGATGATACTTGATGCAGTTGGTTATTTTCGTTGAGGCATTTCAAAAACTGGTGATTGCTTCCTTTTGGTTCTTTAGATGGCTCATTGACCTGTAAGGTAAAAAGGAAAGCAAAATTCCTGCTTAGATGGCTTTTCATCTCAGTTTTGTATGTACATATGTATGTATGTAGTTTTGTTCAGATTCTCGACCTACCTGAAGATACTTCAATTTGATGCCATTGTTGTTGCCTGCACTCAAGTGCAATAAGACTGCTCGTAATGGAACAAAAAATTACCTACTTTAGCTTGGTAAATTGATTTCACAAGACTTTGCCTTTAATACCATGAATGAATGCTCTTTAAGGGATGTTTTTCTTTTTTTTTACTGTATTTGAAAATGTAAATTAATATGGGTAATAAAAACGAAAAGAGTTTAATCACGTCTATATGTCCTCAAATAGCTGAAATAACTTTACTTTGGCTCTGCTTTAAAGTGCATTAATCTTTCTCGTATCCATTGCACAAATGAAGAATTTTGTAGGTGAATCAATATAAGTTTTATGCATTCAGTTCAGTTACTTATATCTGATTGACTCAAACTTAATTTCCTGATTGCAGACAGAAACTTACCAATTCATTTGTATTTTGTTTGTCATATATTCAGAAATCTCTTAAAATTTTGCAATTTATTTATACTTGTTTAGCAGCTGCAAATAAATCTGAACTCAAATCAATTCAACTCTCTCAACTTATTCTTTTGTCAGCGAAATCCCAGAATATATAATAAACAAATCAAACCAAAACATTTAATAAATTTAAACGTCAGAAACTAGCTGATAAGAGTTTGTAGGTACTATGTACATTAGCAGATAAACCTGAACGTTAGCTTAAATACTGGCCAATCAAAGTTTTGCTATTATCGCCGTTTTCTATATTCAAACGATTCTCTGAAATTTAAATTCAGTCTGAATCATAACTGATCAGTTCAAGCTCATATAAGTCTCTAAGAAATTAAATTTTATTAAAGTTATTTTGTTTTAGTGATATATTGTGAGTTAACTAAATGTGAATAAACATAGATAAACTTTTTATACACACCTCTTCAGTTGAATAGAGGACCTAGACACTTTTTGAATGGTTTTAACTCCAAGCCCAGCAATTTCAATCAATTCTATCTGCTAACTATCGACCAGTCGGATTAATTTTAGTGTTAAAGGCCAACAGAATTTCTTACAATTAATATCTGTGTTGGAAATAAGAAAACGAGTGTTAACAAAGTGAAGGAAGAAGTTAAACATATATATATGAAACTTTAAGTAAAACTTATAAATGTTGTTCTTTTATTTCAATTTTATACGATCTTACGCATGGGTCAGTTTCTTAGTTATTTTCAACTATTTAAATTGAGTTTAAATTTTAAGTGGCATTTTATTGCCCTCTTTCTTGCCTCACTCCTTCAACTTGTTATTTTTCTTGCTTTTTATTTTGAAATTCATTTCTCCATTGTGAACCATTTGCAAACGCATTTGGTTGCGATTGATTTGCCCAGAAGCTGTTGCTATTGCTGCTGCTGCTGCAGTTCTATGGAAGCGATAAAGTTTTATGTTTATGGCTGCCATGGCTCTGGCTCTGGTCCGGGCTCCTGCTCAGGTTTTAGTTGCCTGGCAGGTTTTGCAGCTGTCCTTGTTGAGCAAGTTAATTGGCAACTGGCAGGGTTTACGTATAACTCTCAGACCGTGTTGGTCGGTGGTTGAGTGTGTACCTCAATGCGTATACGTAATAAAACTCAATTAAACTAGAGTAAACACGAACAGGAGCTGCCGTTTAGCCACTGACACACTCTTTTTCTCTCTCTCTCTCTCTCTCTCTCTCTCTCTCTCTTTTTGCATCTCTTTGGTGAATTGGGTTTTCCTTTTTTGCCGCAGCAGCTTGTTTTATTGAGCACTGGCAAATTGTCTTGCATACTTTTGTGCGCCGACCGTTAAAAACCGAAAGAAGAAAAACTTTTTCAATTAGCGTGCCAAGCGAAAATTTCATCTAATTAAAGGCCATGGCCAAAACTTTGACCCACAAAAATGTTCACCAAAAAATTTATGGTCTAGCCAGGCCAAGCAGAAAACCACTTTACGATGGCCAAGATAAAACCGAAGCTAGTCAAACAAGTAAAGTAAAAGTAACAATTGTAAAAAAAAAAAAACAACAAAAACACAAATATAAATGTGTCAAGTTGTAAAAATCGGGAACATAATTTATGGTTGTAAATCTAATGGCATGCAATATACATTTATTTCCACCAACCATTCTTTTGCTGTATTTTCACTGACCTTTAGCTTGAGCGAAAAATGTCTACCGGAAACGGAAACGTGCGTAAACAGCTTTAATTATGTCCTGCCGTCCAAATTGTGCTATGCATGTGTATATGTGTGTGTCTGTATTTCGCATGCCATGAGTATTGAAGGAATTATGACATCAACTCGCACTGGTCACTCTGACGACGACGTCATCGTCTTTGTTCCCGGTTCTTCTGCCATATCCAAATGTGACCTTGTCACGCAGCAATCAGAGTCACAAATATTGCTTAGACTCTGATTTCATTTTTTGGTTTTGAAGCTCATTTACATTACAACACAAGCATCAACAGGCGGCAATTTTATGGCAGCCAACAAATGAAGCCAAGAAGTCTAAAAAATTAAATGGTATAAGAAGAGTAATTGAAATTCTAATGTGTTCCGTCTTACCCATTCGCTTGGAATTCACAAATCAGCATTGGCAACTAGAAATGTAATAAAATAATGTAGGCAACAACGTTATTAAATGTTGTTCACTTTTGAATTTTCAGCCTTAGAGCCTCTGTTTAATTTAGTTTTCGCAATGATAGGTAAATCGCAGTACTTGCACGCTTTAAATTTACCTAGATTAAGCCTAAAATACAGACGACTTTGCCAGGCCAACATTGTATGGGAATTTAACTGTCCTGCCTTTAAAGTCCAAACCTTTTAAATTCAAGCCGCATTTAATAAATCAGCCATTGCGTGCCTAACCTTTGGACAGCCAACTCCTTTTTTTGTACATCTGTATGGGCAAACCGTTCCGAAGGCATACATTTAATTTAATTATTTCTTTTTGTATTTATGATTAATTACCTTTGATTGATTAACCTTTAAGATAATAGTTATGATGATAGATTTCATTACGTTTGAGTCTCATTATATTAGATGACACAAATTTAAAGGTTAAAAATTTTACTTTTAGTGTCAGTTGCAATAGCGTGCTTAGAATTTAGGATAAGTATATTTATAATCACTCTAGATGTCTGTCTATGTGCCAAGCTTAATATTTTGCAAGATATCTTAGCGTGTTAGCCTGATTACACTTTATATATTGTTTACCTCAATCTTTATCTATGCTTTATTTTGACTTAACCATTTGCAGGCATATTTCTTTTAACGGAAGCCAAACTTAAACTTCAACTGACTCAACTTAAATTAAAAATCCATTCAAATAACATTCATTTTGTGATTCAATACCTCATATTATTAAACGGTAAAGAACTTGTTTATTTCTTTAATTTTTTGTTTTAGTAAATTTTTGAGAAATTGTTTACTGAAACCGAACTTGAAAAGGATTATAAATGTTATATATTGCCAACTGTGATTAGAATGGCTACAAAAATAAGTTGGCACAGCAAGAGGTCCACCGTTCAGCTCTGCTCCCCGACCCCCTTGGTGTCTCTCACATAAACAAGCGACCGCATTAGCCTAACACTTTCTTCCTTTCGTTCGTTTGGATTCAGTTTTGTTTCGGGGCCAGGGCCGCGACCTATACCAATCACTGGCTGCATTGTTTATGATAAATTGAAATGCTTGCCAGTTGCATTTTTAACGGGGAGAAGGGATAAGAGGATAACGCTAGAGAAGTGCAAGGAAACGATAAATGAGCCCGGCCCACACCCACTCAGGATTTCGTTAGGCCAAAGCCAAGTATGAAAAACAAAATGCAGCAAAAATCCAAAATGTATTTAGTATGCGGATGAATTTTTCGCTCTTGGGCGCCCACTAATTGCTGCCCTTTGTTGTTGCTATTCCGCTCTATCTTCGGGCCACGTTCTGTTTCTCGTGTTTTTTTCTGTTTTTTTTTGTTCCCAGTTTTCTGCCAGCTTTTCGCATGATACTCCCTAGGCACTCATATTTCAGCAGCATCTCTTGCCCTTGGGACTTTCGTTTTACCAGATCCCCTCCACTCTTATTTTTTTGTTGTGTGTTTTTGTGGCTGGTTCTCTTGGTGTCTCTTCTTTTGGCGTTTATTTTATGAATACATAATTTCATTTTAGTTTCACTTTCAGTGAGAAGCTTATCTTCAACCTTTTTCATACAGTTTTTTCCTCATTTTTGGTGCTGCATTTTGCAATTTGAATAATTTTGTAAAGGTTTTTTTTTTGTTTTGAGTCTTGTTTCTTTTTTTTCTGTCGACGGGGGTAACCGAAGACGTTATTACTGTCAGAGTCAGGAGCCAAAAGCCACTCGAGTAACGCACCCACGCAGGACGAAGGACGCACCCACATGCCGTCAGACAAGTCGTCGTCGTTGTCGTCGCAGTCGTCGTTTGTATCCTGGGAACGATGACGCAGTCGTTTTTGGCTCGGCCCTAGACTAGCGTTTGTTCATTTTTCTTTGCTGCTTGCCAATTTCAGTTTACATTTAGTCCACGGCTTAGACGGTACATTCGCGCAAATTGTCGAAAAGGAAATCTAAATATACAAAAATCTCGCGAGTTAAGTGAATAAAAATGCACAAAATTTCAATGAAATCTACAGCAATTATATTATGCCTAATCAGCTGCTGCATTTCCAAAGGTCTGTTTCTGTGTGTGTCTTCATGTGTTTGTGTGTGCTTAACTCAATTATTTCATTCATTAATGATATTCTACAGGCTCAGCTATCAAGTGCTACGTGTGCGATTCCACTGATAATCCAAGTTGTGCAGATCTTGGCTCCGATTCGAATATTGTTTCAGAAGTAAGTTAATCAACGTATTCATCAAAACCAAAATTCCAACCAAAGTGATTGATGATTTCTTCACTCTTGACTCAGTTACATTTAACCCATGCTTAGCACATAAATTCTTCATTCCCCTTTTCAACGTAAAATAGTGCAAATTTTTGAAGTCAACCTTTCTTGCTTTCACGAAACGGAAGCGGAAACCTGCAAACGTCCTCGCTTTTGTCGTATTTTTAAGTGAATTTACTGGCCCCAGACAACAACAACAAGAACAAAGTAAAACCAATGTAGAAGAGAAAAAAAGGTGAAAGGAAATGATACGAGACCCAAAAACTTAACCCGGCCACGTGCCAAACAGTTGAAATTCTTTTGTGAAACTCGAAAGAACGTAAATTCTAACCAAATACCTGTAAGAGCAGCTGCTTTGACAGCTTTCTCGTGTTGAAGAAATAAAAAACATTAATTTAAAATTTAAACTAAAATTATAGCTTCCGTTTGAAAAGTCAGATTTCAGGAAGTCAGTTTCTTTTTTTTCGCAGTTCTAGTTATTTTTTACATTTCAAATTATCTGTCTAATCTAAACAATTGTTGCATAGTTTAAGGCATAAACATTTTATTGAACAACAAAAAAATTTTGAAATTTTCTTGTAAATAAACAGAAATACACAAAATATAAATATGAGCTGACTCGCAAACATTGAAAAAAATTAAAGCATATGTAAATGCTATATATTTACAAATAGGGATAAACATTAATTCTTACAAAGAGCAGACTTAAATTTTTGGATTTCTGAATCAATGAAATATAGTTAAAATTTATAGTCTTCAATAAAACTCAAAACAAAATTTCTGTTGACGAAGCCATTCTTTTTTTATCTTTTTGTATATGTATTCTGAAAATTTAAAGCAAATCCGATAACTGTGATTAGAGATACAACTGAGTTTCTAAAGCCACTTCGGAGTTTGTGTAATCTTGTATACTTTACTTTTAAACTAATAAACCGATTGCCTTGACTTGTTTCAAAATTTAAATACACAAAAGTACGCACATCTTGTTAAACGTTTTTTTTTGTTTTTTGTTGCTTAGTATTTCTCTATCGTCGCAAAAGTGGTCCATAAGACAATTTTCCGGCTTAAGCCAATTTGTTAAAAATAAATATTTTAACAATCGGCTACATAATTCTCATATCAATTTTTATAAAAACGCCATTTGGTATTCCGCGGTTGTTTTTTTAAAGGATATAAGATTTTCCATTACAATTCTTCTTATATGTATATTGGTAAAACAAAAGAATCAATTTAACACCCATTTAAATAAATGTAATTTCAAATAAATAACTGTTTTGGACTTTAAATAAATAATTGAACTTTTAAAAAGTCATTACCAGTTTTTGTTTAAGACTTATAAAATTTATATTAGTTTGTTTACAGATTGCCAATAAAACAAACAACAGATAACTAATATTATTGGTATTTTTTTGTCAACAATTAAAGTTGAAAATTAAATGATAACACAAGTTTCCTTCTGTTTACATTTAGACATTTTAAATTATAGAAACTCTTTCCTTCCCTCTTTAAGCTGAATAAAGTTATTTATTTAGTAAAATAAATTAAGAACTGATTGAATAAAAACTCATATCTTGATTTCCCTTTTCCTGATTTTAGCTGAAAAAATTATCTTTTTATAAGATATATGTATGTATATAATAGGAACAGTTTTGTAGTCATTTATGACTTTTTTTAACAATAAATGAAATGCAAAAAGCAGTCAACTTATAAATTCTATTTGTATATTGGATTTAAGTAATAAATAAATAATTTAAGAAATATTAAAAATTTCTTTCGAGAAAAATTTATTAAATTTATATTTTAAGAAAGATACCAGAAAAATTTTTTAACTTCTAATTTCTACCATTTTTTCTGGTATCTTTCTTAAAATATAAATTTAATCAATATTTCTTGAAAGAAATTTATAATATTTCTTAAAACATTTATTGCTTAAATCCAATATAAAATACTTAACATTTTAATTTCCACTTTTGTATGGATAACTTATATTTAATTTGCATATTTCTTCAAATTTGCACTTTGGTTGATAAGATTGTGATGTCAAACGGGTTAAACAACTTTATTATGAACAATAATAAAACCTTGCATTTGTTTATATGATTAACAAATTAGTGCCTTCTAGGAAAAATGTTTTTTAAAACTGTTTGTCTTATAAAAATGATGTGATTAGGTTAGCCAACTTTGATTTAACTAAACTTAATCAAGCAAATCTAAAAATGACACAGTGACAACAAATTTTTTTTTGAGCAATATACAAAAATAAAAAATCCTTTTTTAGTATTCCTAAATTATAATTTTGAATTAATCTTTAATGGTGATAATTCTACATAATTAGAAAATAGTTTGAAGTCCAAATTTTTCCTCCACAATTCTACTTCACTATCTCAAGCAAAAAAAACTTATTTCGGCTTATAACTATAGCCCAGGATTTTATCGAGATCAATTTTATTTATATTGCATACTGGATAAAAATGGTGTGGATAAATTTGATTGTATACTAAATTTAAAAACAATTGAAATCCAGGTTGTTTTTTTTTAATCATATCTATTCAAATTAAAGTTAAAAATTTACAGTCGTATTTAAATTAAAGCCGAAAAAACGATTTCTCTTGTAAAATTACTTTCTTTTCTTAAAGTTATTTTCATAAATGAGTTAGTTCGTCATTATTACCACAATATCTCAAATCTAAAACATTACTCTTAACCTAATAGAATACTAACTTGAAAGATAACACCAGCGAAAAGTAGGAAATGCCATTTCCGTGGCGCTATTCTGTTTTCATACTCGAAATTCTGAGTGTGTTGATTGCACTTCTAGTACTATCTATCAAACATGTGGTAGATGATGATTATAAGTCTCTTCTGATAAGATAAATTGACATGGTTAACACGAAATGCAGCGACAATTAAAACTCATCGATAAGACAAGAATTGTCTAATAGATATGTATTTGTCGGTCGTCTCAACAATGATCAATTGTTAGCGAGTGTTAAACAATTATATGATATTATTGGGTATTAATTGAAGATTATCTTGTCTTTTGTATCGTTCGATATAGAATTGCACTTTGGACAAAATGAGATCCCTGAACACATGGCTCTTAGACCTAAATAAGTTTTCGTATTTCGATAATGGAGCCGGTAAGAATCCATTGATGAATTGCCAAAAGGTAGTGGCCAGAGAGCGTAAGTATTAAATTATGATAAATATATTGAATTCTGATTCATATTTAGCATTTCTTATCAGCTGTTCACAATCGACTTGTTACGGCTCGTTTTTGTCAACTGGACACTGGGGATTCGGATGCCTGTGCAATTCTGAGAAGTAAGATGGGCATAAGCGCGGAAAATCAACAAGGACAGGGACGAGGCAAACGGGACCAACAGCATGGACGCAAGGGTGGCTATGACAGTGGCAATTATGGAGGTCAGGACGACAATGATGATTCAGCATCCAAGGATGAGTTTTTCTGTGACATATGTAAAAAGGATGATTGCAATGGTGCCGCAGCCATTACGTTGAATCTCTACACTGGTTCTATCATGATGATGATGATGGCTATGGGTAGGCTCCAGCTGGGTTGTTGAAATAGTGACAGTTGGCGACTGAGTTGGTTGCATTTAGATTGAGTTAACTGTTAACTATTCTCATTTACTTTGTAAATATTTGCAAAAGCAATGTCGTTGATATGTACAAACGACCCCACCCCTTTCCACAGTATGAAAAACTTAACTAAACCACACCACACACCCAGAGAACCCAAATCTTAGGCATGTAAGCACACACACACACACACACACACTCTCACAAACACATACACACAAAGTTGCAATCTTCTTTACTTTCTACAGAAAACACGCTTTGAATCTAAACATATATAACAGCCAGCAACTGCAGCATCATTTCAATTCAATATCAAAAAGATATCTATATAATTGCATACCTGCATATGATATACATAAAAGAAATTCTAGATAACTAAATTCGGCGATTCGAATTTATTTCATACCCAATGTGGTGGAAATTATTTCAAGAAATTTTTAAGCAGGAAATCTTCAGAAAACCTTTAACAAAACAATTGAAAATTTGTTTTCAATTTAATGCATTGTGTTAGTTGACCTTAAACCACTAAGAGTAGATAAGTCGTTGGTGCTAAGATGATTCCCAGAGAGCATATAATCTATTACGTTTGGAATCGATGCAAATTGGTTGATAATTATGACAAGTAGATTCCAATAATATTCTACTACAAAGTTTGAGGTCAAAAGGAGGTCAAAACTCTCATTTTGTCATAAAAGAAATAAAATTATTTTGTTGAGTTGTTTAAGCGTCTGAAAAGCTGTCATATATTAAGTTAAAATTCCCAACTAGTTTTGGTATTGACGGTCAAGTTTTTAATCTCACAATTGAGAAAAATAAATACAAGCACTAGATTGGCTTCATCTGCTTCCGTCCTCATTTTCCTAAACAATTTTTATTTTTCTCTGTCGGGGTATGGAAAAAAATGTTTTTTGATTTTGTTGAAGTAGCATAATAATATGTTATTGATGATTAAACGAATGGTGAGGGGCAATTAGTTTTTTTGTAATATGTATTATAGTCACCAAATGCCTTTAATTTTGATTTTATATAAGAAAACAACAACAAACAAAAAAACATTATAATATAAACAAATTTAGGTAGAAAAAATCTGATTAGGCTTATAAAAAAAGATGAATTTTCTGTTGATTATTTCTATGCTTTTCAGTTGTACAACTTATGAAACATTAATAAAAAAAAAAAAACAATCAATTTTCATAAAAATAAAATTTATTAGAATACTTAAAAAGAGTGTGAAAATCAGCAATAAATGTTAATTAAATGTGCAATTAGAAGTTGAGCCAGAAGAACAAATTTACAAAAATCAAAAGAAAAAAAAACACAACGCATAAGCAATAAAAGCAAGTAAACAAGAGCTTAAAAAATGCCACGCCTACACAAACAACACTAACACACCCAAGCATACACACACAAACATAGAAAGATACAATGTTAGTGCACTTTGACAACAAAATACAAATAAATAAAAATTAATATTTAATTTTTAAATAAATGTTGTAATGATAATCAGAATTGAAGTTGGCAAATAAAGCGCATGCTGTATGACAGTATAACAGTTTTTTCTATATGTGTGTATAACAAAAAGAGAAGTGCCTAAATTTTGGTAAGCAAATTGATGGATATAAAATTGTAGTAGATTAATGAGTTTTTTTTTTTTTTTTGTTTAAATGGCTTGAATATGAGTAGGTATTTGATATAATTGCTTGTTAAATAAATATTTAACGATGTCTACATTATTTTATTCAATGTACATTAAAACAGTCAGCGATTAGGGTGTTAAACAGTTCTATCTGAATCAGAGGATCAATAATGCTCTTTGTAAACTACTGTTTCAGAACCATAAATATATTTTTTATGCCACTTTGTAGACGACTTTAAATGAAACGTTTCGTTATATTTCCACTGTAGCTAGTTTAAAGACTGACTAACAAAATAAATTGCAACTATTCGAAAACTGTTTGTCAACTACATAACAGTAGTATTTATCTCAGTTTAATATTTGCTTTTTTCTACGTAGTTATATTTAAATGGGCTATGTGTGAAAGTTACTTCATATTATATTGAAATATCCTATTACACAGATTTAATATTGATATAAAGCATCTACTAAATTATAACGAAACAGATTTTTTAACCAGATTAGTTAACCGGGGATTAACTGTTTTTGTAAAAAATTTACTGAAGAGGCATTAAAACTTGGAACTTTATACTGTTTATCAAATACTTAGATTAAATTAAATTAAATAAAACATTTGTTGATACTGGAATCAGAAATTGGTTAAAGGGCCACTGTGGTGTAACTGGCAACGAAGAAGCGGCTAATCTAACCAGGCAATCTAGATCTTCAGCCGTAGGCTTCTAAAAGGATCTCAAAAAGTAGTAGCAAAAAAAACATCTTCAGACTGTCTGCCCCAATCGGAGACAACACACAAACGGTAAGATTCCCCTTCAATAGTTTCGGTAGGAGCTTTTTTTGATGATAGTACTTATTTTTTTTATTACAAGCGTTTGGCTCGCAGTTCAGTTTTAATCCTGCATATTACCATGGTAAAGTGTTGTATAATAAATGATAGTATCATGATCTGTTGGAAGACACATAGGTCTAATTAAAATGATCTTTGAATATTCGATAGCCTTCTTTTTGATTTATTGTTGTCGACCTGTTTTGCCAGGTTGTTAGGATGTTGTCCTAACTTGTCCTTGTCTCTCTGCTATTTTGTTGACTATTGAAATAATGAATGCCCAGATCGTAGTGCAAATCAGGGTGCGTTTGTCATGTTGCGAAGGGCCATATTTTGCTTTGTAGGAGCTGGAAGATAAAGCATAGGCCCAAACAGGATACACCACCTGTTCAATCCCGGTGTTAAAGGGGAGCTCTGTGCTGATAGACAGTGGCCCTGGAAGGGGTAGTCTTAAAAATGGAGAACCTGGTCAACCTAGAGGATCAAAATGAAGCTCAGCTCTAATTGCAATGCCTCAGCTTTTTATCGGATCTCTACTGTTATCTATCTATTAATGTCGGGAAAATAAAAAGGCTTCTCGTTGTAATCTGAATTCAAAAAGGAAAAAATCGTTTTAATCTGTGTAACTATAGCTAAGAGCTGAGCTAGGATCATTTGAAAATATTGAATATAAAAGTTTTACTCCATTTCGAATTATTGTTAAACAAAAATATTCCTTTATTTTTTGGTAGACGTATCTCACTTGAATTATCCGTTTTAGGCTCATGGTCTCTCATAAGCTAAACATAGCCTGTAAATTGGTTGCTTTCATATTGATGGTGATTTCGACCCACCGTTGGAAGTTTTTAACCACAACGACAATCGAAAAATACCTTTAACCATATTTTCTACAAAAGCTATCCATATATGACTTTTGATTTTTAAAGTTTTTCACGAGTCAACCCACTTAACATTTGCACTTTTGTTGTTTAATCTTAAAATATTTATTAGAGCCACCACTTTTATTTAAAATTAAACTGTTTAAGAGCTTTTGTTTTAAACTTTCTTCTGGAAACTATGACATTTTATTGAGTAACCTATTGCAGATGCTTGAGTGATTTATAAGAGTTGACTGAACTTGTATAACAGTTTAAATGCTCTGAACTTTTATCGTTTTATTTGTGTGTTTTTGCTCATTTTCGTGTATTTCTTTTTTGTCAATCAAAGATAATTTTTCCATTACTCATGTAAAAAACGATGTGCCGTTTGCCGCACCGTGCACTCTGCTCACCAACCATCATCTTTACGCATTTAATTTGAAACACTTTGGTGATGCTATCATTGGCAACGACTTCGACGACGACGACGACTATGCCTTGTAGCGACATGTTTTGGCATTTTGCCGCAAATGATTTGGGCCAATTCTGATAGAAGAACGCGGCATCGTTGTCGTTGCTTCCAGTCAACCAGTTCAATTTAAATTTTCGGTAGCTGCTGTTGACACGACAGCAAGGCGCAAAGAAATCAAGAAAGAAAAAAAAAAACGACAGGAATTTGCATTTTCCCCGACTTTTTGACGAAGGAAAATTGAAAGCACACTCAGACCCGCACAATAAACAACAATCAAACCCACACAGACACACGCACACACACACATATTGTGGGAAAATGCAATTTGTAGCGTTATTTTTGATATTTGTAGCTGGTGGTTTTAGCTGTATAACAGGTAGGTAGGTAACAAGGTGAGAAAATTTATCGCCACAGTCATAAATCATGGTATAAGCTATGCTAATTGATTGACCCGAAAGTTACTCATACGCAACATTGAACCCATGCACCATCGATTGCATGACTAAAACTTGCCGATCAGATAACATATTTCCGATAAAGATAAACAATATGTGTATATATACAAACGAAGTTACTATTATACATACATATATACATATGAACTCAAGGTCTTGTGTAAATGTATTTTGACAGCATTGCGTTGCTACACCTGTGAGGATTGTGATGAGTATGTACAATTAGCAGATCTGGAGATTGAGGTATGCAGTCCACCGCCCCAAAATGGCATTGTCTCCAGTCCAGGTCCAAGTCCAAGTCCTGGGCTCAGTCCCAGTCCTAGTCCGAGTCCAAGTCCAGCAGCACCACCACCAGCAATAGGTGGAAATGAAAGCGAAGACGAAGATGAGGATGATGATGAAGATTACGATAGCAATGACTCGGCCACTGTGGGTATTATGCCAGGTAATGGTGGTGCCGTAAATCCAGCTCCTGCTCAAGTTGATAGTGAACCAGAAGAGGAAGAAACCAATGAGGAGGAAGAGGAGGAGGAAGAGGAAGACGAAGATGACTATGATGATCGGCGTAGAAGACGTATAGTCCCAAGGCAACAAATAATGGATACACCGAATGCTGTGTGCTATACAGTGAGACTTCAACGTAAGTGGATCCCATAATACTTTATATAGAAAGATATATACTTTAGATATATGTAAGTAGGAACTATTTCCATTATCAGATACAATTTAGAATTTTTTTTCTTTAGTTCTGATTATCTCGGCTCCCAAGTGTCTCAATGAAGAAACTTTTCAGAAAATCTTATGTTAGCTTTGCCTTTTTTCAACAGGTGCATTGAACCGAAAAATTACCATTTTTGGCTGAAAAAAAATTTAGATCAAACCTAGAGTCCAAAAATCTGAAATCTCTACTTTACATGCAGTCGATTATTCAATATTCCTATTGTTCTAAAACTTTCCCTTTTTACAAGTATCTAAGACCGAAGCTACGTTTGGAATGCCTTTCCCTATGACTAACCCAAGTTGAACTAAAATATTAGCAATCGCTTTAGTTGGAAAAAGTTAATCTAAGCTATTTATACACCTGCGTTTCCAACTACTTACACAACGTTGTAAAACCACAGTTTTCTAAAATTACCCTGACATTATCTTAATAGTTCAGATAATCAATGCACAATTGACAGTTGCAATTTTAGCTCACATTTTTTTATTCATGAATTTATGGAATCTTTCTAAACTTTAAGAAATTCCATTTAAAATATTATTAATCAGATATGCTGAAGTTTATCTTATGTAGTTGTTAGTATTTTAATTAATTACTTTGCGGACAAATAAATTATTGAAACCAAGTTGACCACAATTTTATACACTAGTAAATGAATGAATGAATTTATGTGAATTAGTTGCTATTTTTATATTAATCTTAACTATTTCTGTCATTGTTGCTACACTCTCTTCCTTAGTGAATGGCACAGTGATTACAAATCGCGGCTGTACAGTGGCTATGAGTAGCAATCGTTCGGCTGCCTGTGAAAATCTCTACGATCCATGGAATATTCTTGGCTGTGACCCCTGCGATGAGAATACCTGCAATGGACCCATAAATCTATCAAATAGTGCTTGGACAAATATAGCCAGTTCAACGAACATTGAATGGACAATGTTAACGTCACTACTGTCACTTGTACTCTCATTTTTTTAATTCTGCCTAATTAATAACATTTTATTTGAGGTTCGGAATCCTCCTCAATATCAAATACATATGTACATATGCATGTAGTGAACATATATATGGCCCCATATGTCTGCCGATGTCTTTCTTTTGATTATTTTACAATTTATGAGGTGCGGTTGTGTGTTGTGGTTGTGATTGTGATTGTGATTGTGTGTATGGTGTTACTTAGGTGCTATTTATGGTATACTTACGACGACTCTATAAAGACACAAGTGACAAGCCAGAAAGGTGAGAGCATTTCAGTTATTTTCGCATAATTGTTTAATTGCGCGTCCAACGATAAGGCCAAGGGCGTTGCACAGGTAAGGGTACAAAGGCGCAGGTGAAAGTGCCAACTCATGGGAGACCACCACTATTCAGAATGAATTTTTTTGCAATCAATTAACTAAAGATAACACACGGTAAAAAAAAAGGAAAAAAAAGAACTGATGAGCTTATGGCGCACCCCCCAAATTAGTTTTTAAAATCAAATGCCATGACTTCATTTTGATAAGCGATAATCATAATTATTTCAAGTGGCAATCGCAAATTTTTTTTATTTTAATAAAATTTTAGTTTTAAATAAGATTTACAATTGCAATATAAGGATTCTCAATTTAGCTTGATGAGCAACATTGGACGTAATGAGGAAATCACTTGACAAAAGGAAACTTGTTTCGCAATTGCCAAATATGTTGGCAAACACACTCACACATACGCACTAAAACAAATATAGGCATTTACTTACTTATAAATTCTTTCTCTTTTTTGGGGGGGACTGTGACTGGGAAGAAGCTTGGGGCTGGTCTCGTCTGGCTTCCCCGTTTTAATTTTAATCAGCGCTTGTATTTAACTTCCGGGGGTATCTTTACTAACTTTTATACCAACCGCTAATGACGACAGGCATGTGTAGGCCCATAAGCCATAAAACGTATAATTTCATCTCCAAAAATTGCATCAGAGCAGAGATACAGAGAGAGAGAGAGAGAGAGAGTACAAAAGTTCACTCTCAATTCTCGACTCGATTAAGAGTAACATTTTGGCGATTTACGTGATGTCGCCAACAATTTGAACAACATTTTTAACTCTGTCTCTGTGTCTGCTTTTATTCTTATATTTTATTTTTTGGCAACTTATTTTTTTATCACCAAGTCGGGTTTTCAGTTGTCTGATGACGATGCGTCAGTGAAATTAGCTCGACACTAAACAAAATTTTCGATCATTTGGCACGAACTGTTTAGAATAATGAATGATATATGTTTTTCACGATATAGTACTTTTTTGTATCATACTTGAATCAAGGTCAAGCATTATAAATCAGAGCAAAGAAAAATTAAGCCTCAACAATATTTATGACTATCTATGTACATATGGAATGATCTGGAACTAGTTATACAATACGTTTTAGGTTTAGTCAATGCAATTTTTCAAAACTTCCAAATTACCATTGTCTAGGGAAATCCAACTGTAACTACATTTAAATAGTAGCTTTACTTGTTGTTTAATATAATCACTTAATAATAGTGAGTAAACTATTTCTCTAGAAGTTTATTTATAGCTTTAAGTTTAAATTTAAAAATGTTTTATTAGGGACTTTTTTGATTGTTTCTTTCTTTCTTAGTCTTTCTTAAATATTATCTTTTGGGTAAAAAAAATTATAAAAAAGTTGCCAAATTGTTAACTAGATTGCCAATACAGAATATAGTGTATTAATTAATTTAATTATAGACAGACAGTATGGCATTTGTCTGCTTTACAGAGATATCTTTATATGTATACATTTATGTATATATCTTAGCCTAGTTTTCCGGCATTTTCCAGTTTACTGTGGATTTCGACGACATTATACGGAGTGATAACCATTAAAGAGTTTTTAGATATAACTTTTCCGTTAAGTCGAAAACAAATTTGTTGTCTTGGAATAAGATTTTCAACGAAATTTTATCTTCAGACGACACTCCCCCAATGTGACTAACCTTACTTAACTTGAACAATGCTGTTATCGGTTGACCTTACCTTACCTACAAGTACCTTTTATACAGGTAGATAGAACCAACCCCGTTTAAAAATCACTTTTTGTTTTTTTTTATTTTGAATTTAGGTCAGACTGGGAATTTCATTAACTTTCAAGTGCCTTCAAATATCAAATGACCTTTCTACGCGCTGGAGTGGAAACATTGCAAAGTTCTTTTTCCTTTTCGCTGTTTTTTTTTTTTTTTTGTTTAGCCCCCTCTTCTGTCAAACCGCCTGCAAAATTCAAAAAGGTGTCAATACGTTGAGTAAATATTATGAGAGCAAAAAAATAAAACGAGATATATACTATATACACACAAATAAGTATATGAAGAAAAAAATCTGTTAATTGACTTGCCCTGTCTATGGTAAGCAATAATCAAGTTTTGTTGATTTTGCGTGTTTTTTGATATTAAATAATGGAATCATGAGACATTTAAATAGAAGATTGATTCCAAACTAAATTAAGCAATGAAAGAATAATGAAATGACTAATGGGAAAAAGGAAAGCACCATATACAACATATATATCAGACAATCATTTAAATTTACAATGATTTCCCCGCTCAATTGATTCATTTCGTAAAAAGGGAATTTCACTTAAGAACCTTTCTTAATACCCTAAACTTGCAAAAGGTATGTTGAAATTGTGTATAAATATGCAAAATGTTGATTTTATATACATAGCTGCATCATAGGTGTTGTATTAGAATAAAAATTAGAATATTAAAATAAAAGAATTTAACACACAAAATTGGGAATACTTATTATCGACGGGTTGGAATATTATTTTTAAAAAACTATCTCACTTTTAACTAATCTTAAATACTGGTTTTAAATGATATAATTTTCAAATTATATTTATTGTTTGATAAGTCAATGAACACTTTGATATATATTTGCTTCTATCTGAATAAATTCGTAGCTGCGGGTAAACACAAAGATGCATTAAAATTTTATAAATGAATTACTCTTGCCTGAGTCACAGGCAAAATGTGACTTTTTAATGATAATTAAGTTAATTACTAAAGGATTTTATAAGATATATAGAAGGGCATCGAACGTATAACCTTAGTTATAAGAGCCTTAGAAAATTATTAAAATTTCGAGTTTATAAAAGTTCTTTAAAATCTTGAGGTAAAAAGACTTCTTGGTAATGGTAAAAGTGTAAAATGAATAGGAAAATTGTTAATACTCTCCATTAAGTTGTATATATAAATATATGAATATATATATCTACCCCTTTATAATAAAGAGTAAATCAAAGTCAGCACCTTTTCTTTTTTTGAAATCAACTGGTTTTCCGCTGACCGTTACGAAAAACTTGGCGTAGCATAAGAGAGCAAGAATAAATAAGTAAAGAGCATAACAAGAGTATAATTGTTGCTGCTCTCTTAACGCTTGACATATGTATTATAAATTAATTTGTTATCAATATTAAAAATACACGAATAAAAAGTGAAACTGGTTTTCTGTGCTCCTCCTCTCTCTATCTCTCTCTCTCGCTGTAGTTCTCGCTCTCTGTCTCTCTCTTTCACTGTCGCTGGTTGTTGTGGCCTCTCTTAGCTGTAGTCTCATGTGCGGTAGCTACAACTCTATAAAAAGTCTCAAACAAATCACAAGATTTTCAGTTAAATTTCAGAATTTGCATTCGACGGTCAACCAAGAAACCAAAAATCAAATATATATATATATATATAGAAACATATGCATAAAATAAGCCACAACTGAAACCAAGTGCCAAAAGTGACAAAACCAAACCAAGTGCTTTATACATAAATATATTTAAAAAGATATTTAGAGTATATACATTTTGAAAAATATATATACTTCTGTTAAAAATAACGAAAAAGAAACAAAATACAAAATGTTTAACAAAAGTTATACTAATATAATTTTGGCTAGCACTTTGCTGCTATGTTTAATTACCCTGCCAGGTAAGCATAAATAGAATTTACTAAATTTAATCAAACTAAATAAAAGCACACACATTAGAATATCTTTGAGTGCAGTGATAAAAGAAATGATGGGCACCTGATTAATGGACGTGCCACTTGTTGGGCAAACTTTTCATTCTGTTCGACATATCTCATTATATGATATGATATGAAATGATATGGAGGTATATAAAAAAGTATTCAGAATAAGAAAAAAAATTATAAAAAAAAATTCTCTTGATAAACAAAGCTATAAATAAATTTAATGAAAAAAAAAAAACACTGAATTAAAATGAAATTAAAATGCAAAATCACACACTCAACGAAATAATTTTTTTTTTTTGCATATCAGTTGAGAATCATTAAAAAGGGAAAATTATTATTATTTTGTTGTCATAAATAATGCATTTGTATTTGCTTGGGGAAGTTTGCTCGTTCAGTTTTCCTGTAGCTTCCATTGTGTTATTCTTTTGTTGTATTTATTTTTGTAATGCGGAAATGTCATCTAACTGGCATTAACTTAAACCCGCCCGCATTTCAGTAACTGTCTAATATATGACGAGATCGAAATGAAAGGTTTTTACCATTTTTGACATTGAATCAGCTGCTGGCTAACGCAAACAAAAAAACTGCTAATTGAAATTGTTATAGTTACACTTAGCACATGAGAAATCTAAAAAAAACAACAAAAATTTCCTCTCGATATGGAAAAACTTGTACGGCCCATTAACACCAGTTGAATGGAGAGAATATATATATACGTATAATATATATTTTATTATGGTTATTTCATATTTCACTGGAAACTAGTTATTTGAAAATTATTTTGATGTAATTTCGAATCGTTCGAAATAGGAAACGTTTTATTAAACTGTTATAAAAAAAAAAATTAAGTTTTTCTATTTAAATACTTAAACAGACTTGCCATTTTAGGGTAATGAACTAAATTTGGTCAACAATAAACATCAACATAGTTTAAAAACTTGGCTTTAATCTATCTAGAAGCCGCACAAAAAAATGTTAAAAAGTTTTTCAAAAAATTTGTATCAAAAAAAGCTCGAACTCGGTTTTTTCAATATTTCCAAAAAAGAATAAATAATAGAACTTCTTTAATATGTCTAACATAATATCTCTCTATTTGACTTTTTAGAATAAAAAATTCAATTCAAATCATAAATTTTTAGGAAATTTTGATTTGATTGATCTTTTAAATTGTATCGATAATAATAGGTCCAAACTAAAAACTACTCGGTGCACTAGGAAAACTGAATTACCGTTCGTCGTTTTTATTTATTATTTAGGAAAGATGATATGAATCATATCACTAGACACTATTTTTAAAACTTTTCTTAAAATTTGGGCTCTAAATTCTATTTTTTTATGGCTAATTCTGCACCTTTCAAGTCACCAATTCAATAATTCGTTTTAAGCATACCACTATGCCCAATCCAACCAAACCTCAATTATTTAAACTAAATACAAATATTTATTCATAATCATATATTATCTGTTTTCAAATTAAATAAATTACCTAAAAATGCAAAAATATCTATTCAATTTGATTGAGCAAGTGTCATTAGAACATTATTGGTAATCACGTGACGTTGAAGCTCGACGAACCCTCCGTCAATACAGAACCACATTGTGCTATCAATCATTGTGATTTATGATTAATTTTTTAACAAATCAAACAAGTGTAAAAAAAAACCCTGTTACCTATACACAGGTGAAACATATCTTACATATATATTTATATATGTACTATTATCAAATCGGGGATCATCATCTGGCTCTAGGTGAATGAGTCACTGTCTGTGCGTCGAGCCAATAAATTTGTTCATATTGCCGCATTTGCTACTTATATTACTACTGATAAGGCAATTAAAGCAATTAAGGCAATGTAGCCCATCCGATAAAGTTGCTCCACACACATATTTGCCATTGACAAATATTTGTCAAATTAGTTTGATGACGATAACATGCAAATTGGATACTGTGGCCAACTGGGTGCTTCTTACTTTCCGGCTAGTAGAAGTAGAAGCCATTGTTTCAATAAATTCAATTTATGATAAAGATTATATATATGAACAGTAATTGTGATTCAGTAAGCTTAAATTAAATAAATTCATAAAATGAATGAGCAAATAATACGCCAAAATACCCTAAATAAACTGAAACTTCTTGTAATTTTTTGTCTTGCCGGGGCTTTAGACCGTTTGATTTATGATGTTCACATGTTTCAGAGTTTGGTTTTTTGGTCGCTTTGTCATAGACTTTGTCATTTATGGGCTTGTAAATTGAGCACTTTTAACTGATAAATAATTAAATTTAAATAAAAAAAATTATTGTATCTGAAGTCCAAAGGGCTTGAGATTAGACAGAAAATTGTAAAAAAATTTACTGATTCCTGATTCCGACATATTTCCTTCTCATTTCACATCTTTATTTGTGTTTTTCTTACTGTTTGATAGCAACTTTTAGACTAATTAATTTTGCTTCTTTTTTTTTGTAGTCTCCCAAGCCGATCTCATGTGCTATGTTTGTGATGACTGTGCCACAATGCCCAAAGATGCTCCTCTTTTGGCATGTAATGAAGATTTCTTTAATCCTGGCGGCAGCACAGAAGCCTCCACAGTGACAACCACGACACCAGCGAGTACAACAGAAGCAGTGGAGAGTACTTCTACTACACCTATGGAGACTAGTCCAACGACCATCGCTTCAACCACCGAAGAGAGTAGTACTGAACCGGAATCGACAACCACAGAGGAAGTTACTTCAACATCAGAGCAGTCGACTGAAAGCACAGAGGCACCCATTCCCACACCAAATACAGCTGGCCCTGTGGAGACCACGACTGGAGTGCCTACACCACCACAAGAGGATTTGGATGCAGTGCCAGCATCAGCAGCCAATACGACGCGCTTGGTCCAGATTGGAGAGGAAAGCTCTAGCAATGTTTCACCTTTGGCCATTCGTCAGCGTCGTGCTCTGATCAATACAGATTACAGCTATCACTGCTATATCGTGCAGAAGTCAAGTGAGTATTAAAGATTTTGAGAATGATTGAGCCAATATATTTATTTTATTCTCTCTCTCTTTCTTGTTATAGTCAATGGCTCAATGGACACAGATCGCGGTTGCTCTCGGGTTAGTACTTATCAATCTGTTTGCGGATTGCTTACGGAACAGAATAACAACACTGAACTGAGCAATTGTGACCCCTGTAGCATGAATGCCTGCAATGGTAGTTCCCTACTGCAAAACTCTCTATTAGTCACCATTCTGCTGGCTGCTATCGCTGCCTTGGTGCAGACCAACTAAGAACGATCATTGTCTATAGCATTGTCATTTTGTGATTATCATTATCAACCGGTGTTATCATAGTATTCCTCGTTTTCACTCATTTACATTAGCGAGCTCTCATTTGTTGTAAAGAAAACACACACATACACCCAGAAAACATTAACAAACAATACACAAACAATTACACCACAAGAAACGAATATCGAAATATATATAAATCTAATTAAATATGTATTTACCTGAATAACAAAACAAAAATAATACAAATTAAAAACTAATAAAATGTGAAACATTAGAAAATATTTACTTAATAAATAAATGCATAGAGTTAAACGAAAGATTTAAAATGGTTGCTTAATGAAGCAAAGACTTTGACTTTAATTTAAAAAAAATGTATATAGTTTACCCTTCAATAAGCATGAATTCCACATTGTCTAATTGCTCTACTTTTATTTACATTTGTTAGCTTGAATGAATTTCAATCTTTTACTTAAGCGACATTGCCTTTTTTTTTTAGTTTAAACTGGTTTAGACTTTTATTTAGTTTAAACTTGTTTAGACTTCCAAACGTTAGTAATGGCTTTAGTAATTCTTTTCTTTCTCAAACTCATTTCGGCATCTTTAGTAGCTAAAATGTATTTTAACAGGCAGACATTTATTAATGAATACTTGTGAAAGGATATATACAGCAGGCACACTTCTTAACAATTAAATTAGAGAAGGTTAATTAGAAAAAGTCTAATATTCGTATTCACGAAGGCCAATTGATCTGTAATTCTTATTATCCAAGAAGAGGAAATGGCAAAAACTGAATTTTATTCAATTCTGAGATGCAAAGTGCAAAGTATACTGAGATGTCCAAATACAAGATCGATACTCTATAATAGGTAAAAAAGAAATAAGTTGTGAAGGTGAGTTAAAATAAAATTTTTTGCATATTTCCTAGTTGAATTTATATCTTGAAATTGTCTGAAAACAAAGTTAAGTGAATGTTGCAAGTTTCTAACTTAAAATTGCATAGAAGTCTAAACAAAAACATTTTTTTTTTTATATACTCCTTACATATGAATGTAAATATACATATGCAAAAAAAAAAACATAAATAAAATATTCAAATTATTTCACCCTAAGGACATAAAAATAAAAAACCTAAGCTAACTAACTAACTTACTTTTGTGTAAAGAAAAGAAGCTAAATTCAATGAATTTAATGTGGTCCGTTGTAGGTGACACATGAATGGAATTAGTATAAAAAAACCAGAAAAGTACAACACAAATTTGAAACAATCATAAAATTTAAAGGTATTTAAGTTATCGTATTGGCAGTTTAGGTTTTATTAGTTGGGACTATCTTTTACCTTTTCAAACAATAATATTAAAAATTTAGTTAATGGCTTAAGGAAGGAACATATACCTGAGACACCTGCTGCTGAATCTGCTTCAAAAAAACTGAGTCCATATTCGGGATCAGCACACTCAAATTAGTAAACAACAATAGAAAAACTTTATCGATTTATGGATATTAAGGAAAATATGTATTTTATATCTAATAGATATTAAAATTAACAGTTCCACTGTACAATTTGTATATATCAAATATATACAAAATTTGATTTGATTTTTTAATAATTGCAAATTACAAAATAATGTTATAGATGATGAAAGATTACGATTTTTTTCAAATGGTGTGGTATTTGTTTTACATTTGCAATATTTTCCAAACTTAATTGCCTATGAGTAAAACATATATGGTTTTATTACTTGTAACAGTTAAAAAGCTTTTTATTAGGCCATTACATATGACAAACATGTACTTTTCTTGTTGACTTAAATTACAATCGCCTATGTAGAAAGGCTTAGATTTGTTTTAAATAGATAAATGAACTTGGAAAAATAGAGTAGTAATGTCATTGGATCTTATCGCTGGGGGAATCACGCTTCGAGCTTTTGTTGATCAAATTGACGTATACGTAATTTAAATTACTCATACGACAAGTATTTTGGTTTTGGCAAATATTTGTATAAATAATTTAATGCATACTTTTAGGCATTTTTATGCTAAAAGATTATTGCTAAATATTTTCATCGATAAGATAAGATAGACTCATGGTTATTAAGAATTTCTACAAAAAAAAGAAAAATATCAAACAATAGACACTGAGTGCAAAAAGTTTATATACCATTATCACAAATAAAGAAGACATAAATTATTAAGCAAATCTTTATGACTGGGCATAAACTATAAACTCTATAAATATACATATACAGACATAAATTTCAAAAGGGACTTCTTCTTATCTGCAAATACCGTTTACTTAGATTGCATTACTCTACAATATCGGCCTATATGTGGGTTTGAAATTCCTGATGTGTCGATTAACTTGCGAAAGCGAATTCATATTGAATGAACACTACGATTAGCAATGTGGATGTGTTAATAGTTCTTTGTCTTATCAGCATTGACAAAATTAATTGAAGGTAATTGAACTTTAATTAGTTCAGCAATTACATTTTTCATTTTAGATTTTTTTATGAGAATTTCTAATAGAATTTCTTTTAAATTAGATAAATTTTTGTTGAGCTGTGTAAATGTAGTATCCATGTCATTGTGGCTTATATCTTTTATTTACCTTTTTATGGGGTTCACACTTGTCAAGATTTTGATATCTGTAAAATCTTTAAGGGCTATCTGAATGCGTGGTAACGTTTCTTATAAGCAATATATGAATATAGAAGCTATATGCCAGATAAGAAAAAGATATGAAGAGGAAATGATAGAAAGAGAAAGAGAGAGAGAAAGAGAGTAAGGTATAAAAAACCCCATTTCTAATGGAAAGTCATTTCATGGTCAGAAATCTCATCGATTATAGTTAAAACAAAATGTCAAAAATATGGATGAGTCATTCATATACTAACTAAATACCAAAACTGATAATATAAGTTTTTTATTTATCATAAAGGGAATATAAATTCCTAAAAAAAAAAACAAAAAATTTAACCAAAAACTTAAATCGACTTAGAAATCAATTTAGTTTAGATTAGATTCGAAACAGGTCATTATACAAATTTCTAGCCACAGGGTCTAAGAGAATTAAAAATTACTTAAGAAATGATTCAGGGGACTGGCCCGCAATTGAAGTTTGATGCCTCTTTTAAACAACTTTATTGGTTCTTGGAATACAATTGCAAAAACTTATCAAATGAAGTGGTCTTTAACGCATCCTGAGGAAGTGATCGATGCAAAAGGCAATACAATACCACGAATTTCTACGAATGTTATTTTATAATGACCATTAATATTTTTATTGCCCCTGACCTTATCGTTATTATAAATGGGTTTGAAATATTTCATATTGTACTTACGTATGGGCAAAATCATTGGACCTAAGGGGCACCGATATTGGGTAAAACAATGGTTTTCGTGGGGCTGCCGCTGCTGCTGCCACTTGCTGCTTGCTGCTTATCAGTTAACGGTCGTGGCCCGACCTGTAGCTCGCACAATCGTTGGTTGGCTCTGATAAAGAAAAAGCCCTGTTAACATTATATTTAATTGGTAGTTCCAAATCGAAAGTCATACGTAGCTGTTGACAGAATAGCAAATCGCTGGTTCTTTTTCTATTAAATAACGATCCTTACCGCATAGGTCCTTCATCTTCATAAGAAGATGCGTTTGATAAGTCTCCTGTTACTCACACTGATCTGTGCAGGTGCCACAATTTGGTCAGGTGCGAAACAAAAACAAAAACCTAAACAAAAATTCAACAGTGAAGTGTGTGTGCGTGTGTGTGTCTGTGTCTGTGTATTCTTTAAATATATGAAAATCAACGTACTATACTTATGTCGATCACATTGAATGTTTTATGAGCTACTCCTTATCGCCGTTTTGCACAAAATTCTAGTGAAAAATATTAACCATGCCCAGAGTTCGATCCATTATTGTAATTACTTTAGTTTTGGTGCAAAAAAAAAAAAAAAAAAACCATTAAATATGCTAGCTTTTATATTCTATTATCTATCGAACTATATCAACATGGTAAATTAAATATTTACTTGATTGATCCTTTATTTGTCACACAATCGGAATTTAAAGCATATTAAAAACTCTTGGCTCTAAAGATAAGCGAACTTTTCGATAAGTGAATAATATATATAATACATGCCATAAGATATCAAAATCCATATAGGTACATTTCAAAAAATGCATATTTTTATTAGATAAATCAAATGTTTTTTCGTGTGTTTAAGGACATTTCCAAAGTGAATCAGCAATTTTTTTACGATAAAAGGAAAATGGCTTTATTATTCCACCTATTTCCAAAAAAAAAATTTTAGGTCACGCTTTTATATTTTATCTTAGTGCAAAGTAAAGCGAATATCTGTGATGTTATCTGTAACTGGTTATTTGATTTATCAATCAGAGTTATTGCATGTAGAATACAACTGACAAGTGGCGCAACTTCAGACTCTTGAATGTAGACGAATGACCTTATCTTTTGCGACCCTCAATTTTTATTATTTTTTTTTTAAATTTCACACTTTCAGCAAATGGCCTGCAATGCTATCAATGCGTTGGCGAAGAATGCAATGAATTAACCGACAACAACTTGGTTAGTTGTGATTTGGATGATGATCCCGTAACAACGCCAGCAGATGAGACGGATTCAACGGATGACACGACGGATAATTCTACTCCAAGTTCAACATCTTCCACTACTATTGGCGATAAGCCTTCATCTCCTACGCCAACAACTGATGCTACATCTACAACAGATGAAGGATACTCTACAACAATTAACGATTCCTCTTCTGTGTCAACTGAAGATGACTCCTCTTCGTCCAACACAACTGGGGATGACACTTCCATCACAACTGAAGGAGAATCCTCATCGCAAAGTTCAACGGATGCTGAGTCTTCAACATCCAGTGTAACTGAAGACGATTCTTCATCGACAACCAATGATGACTCTTCTTCGTCCATCACAACTGAAGGAGAATCCTCATCGCAAAGTTCAACGGATGCTGAGTCTTCAACATCCAGTGTAACTGAAGACGATTCTTCATCGACAACCAATGATGACTCTTCTTCGTCCATCACAACTGAAGGAGAATCCTCATCGCAAAGTTCAACGGATGCTGAGTCTTCAACATCCAGTGTAACTGAAGACGATTCTTCATCGACAACCAATGATGACTCTTCTTCGTCCATCACAACTGAAGGAGAATCCTCATCGCAAAGTTCAACGGATGCTGAGTCTTCAACATCCAGTGTAACTGAAGACGATTCTTCATCGACAACCAATGATGACTCTTCTTCGTCCATCACAACTGAAGGAGAATCCTCATCGCAAAGTTCAACGGATGCTGAGTCTTCAACATCCAGTGTAACTGAAGACGATTCTTCATCGACAACCAATGATGACTTTTCTTCGTCCATCACAACTGAAGGAGACTCCTCTTCGCAAAGTTCAACGGATGCTGAGTCCTCAACATCCAGTATAACTGAAGACGATTCTTCATTGACAACCAATGATGACTCTTCTTCGTCCATCACAACTGAAGGAGAATCTTCTTCGCAAAGTTCAACTGGTGCTGAAATCTCAACATCCGATACAACTGAAGATAACTCTTCTTCGGCCAGTTCCGGTGCTGCTGAATCATCCCCAGCGTCCTCTGAGTCGAGTACATCTGATGCTGAACCTAGCTCCACTGAGGAATCAACCGAATCTACAGGAAGCGCTACTGAGGAATCAACCGAATCTAAAGGAAGAAGTCGGGCAGGACGATCTCTTGCTGCCAAGGCCACCGACCGATTGCTACAAAACTATCGTTCCTATGCTCGTTATAGACGTGATGCAGACGACCAAATACGGACGACTGCCTGCTACAGTATTGTGAAGGACAATGGTAGGAAATTAATGAAACAAAATTGTTTACCAGAATATACAATATTTTCGTTTTAAATCTCCAGTGATTCAACGTGGTTGCGTTCGTATTCCCTATGGCCAAGGTGGCTGTCAAGCGGTGCGTAATGACCTTGATCTGCCAGCTGATTCCACTGGCGATCAGTGCGATATCTGTCAAATGGATGGTTGCAATGGCAGCACCAGGCTTCGAGTTTCTCTAGGCCTGATACTGCTCGGTCTAATCACATTCGGTCTGAGGAGCCTGTAAATGGGCGAAATTTAAATTGTATTATACTTTTACTTTCAACTTATGATTTGTGTAAATAAATGTTAACTTATAATAACAACCAATGCCAATTATTTTGACTTGTATAAGTGCTTATCTACATATGTTCAGCCTAAAAGTAGGTAATCGAAAAATGTTTTCAACACCATTTAATTTATGCAGTTTCTTTGATAAGGTGACTATCAAGTTCTTAGTTCTTAAATTGAATAATGAATGTAGATATAACAGACATAACTATGACGTAATTTTTTGCTTCTATATACATAGATTCCCTTTGGTTCTTTAAATGTGATCAGTTCATAGGTTATTTACATATATAGCAAGACATGTGCACCAATTTCTTCCTTACTTTTCTGCTATAGATACCAACCTTAAATTCAATGCGGAAAACCACACCCAAAATTTTGCAATGTACATTAAATTATATTGACTTTTCTTTTTTTATTGTTATATAGGCCATGAAATTTTTGATTAGAATGTTGCAAAGAATAAATGCCGCCAGCTAAAGAGGGTATAAATAGATTGTTTTACCCTTAGAAGACTTCATTTGGCAAAACGATTTAGACAATTCAACAATGTCTCTCTGTAGAATACGATTCCTAGCAGTTCTTGGATTCTGCTTTCTAATCTGTGGTACATTAAAAGGAATATACGGACTAACATGTTATTCTTGTTCAACTTTAGAAGATTGTAATGTAGCAGAATTGCCACAAGTAGAATGTGACTCATCCGAGCTATTTTGCATTTTTGAAGTTGGTAAGTTAAAGAACATAGTTAAGTATAAAAGTGGTGGCAGTGCACTAAAAGTCGAAAGTTTTGTCCACTCAAATTGAATTATTTTTAATTCTAATTCTTAACCGGACACTTTACTGATAAAGTCATCGTGAAATTATCGCAATAAGAAAACTATATTTTCCAGGAAACTAATCTAATCGATAATACTCGATGTAGCTGAATAGTAAAAACGATTGTAAATCAAAGCTAGATAAATTAAATTGATGTATAAATTGCATTGGGTGGCACACCCATTTAGAATCCCATAATAAATCCTTATCTTCCTTGATGCATTATTAACCTTTCTTAGATACAAGTAACGCGATGACAAGTGCCAAATGTGCAGTAACAGAAATATGCGAAACAGATTCTTATTCTTGCTGTGATGTTGATCTGTGTATTGCGAGCATCGTCGATATAGCTACGACCCCGGAAGCTATCACGATAACCACACTAGACGCCGAAAGCACCACATATAATACTGATTCCACATCCACCGAAGATACCACTATATTCACATCAGAGGCCTCCACAAGCACCACCGAAAGCACCACAAGTATTACTGCTTCCACAACCACCGAAGCTACGACAGGCACCACCGAAAGCACCACGAGCGGCGACACAACTGCATCTGCTGCCACAACCACAGAAGCTACCACTACAAACATACCAGGGACCGAAGAAAGCACCACCGAA
The DNA here is from genome assembly GCA_018903935.1 of Drosophila insularis. Classification (NCBI taxonomy): domain Eukaryota; kingdom Metazoa; phylum Arthropoda; class Insecta; order Diptera; family Drosophilidae; genus Drosophila; species Drosophila insularis. The sequence goes on along the minus strand of JAEIFP010000666.1, from coordinate 3,162,857 downwards.
GACTCCAATAGTGGCGGAACCCCATCGACTTATACAGGTTTCGGTGTAGCTCTGGCCATTGGTTTTTCACTGTTGTGTGCCTTTGAAAACCTTTTTTTCAAACAAATTGTAATTTTATCAACTTAAATTTAGAAAAATATATAATTATATAGTTTAAATAAATCTATCGAAGAGCATTAAAAATCCAATGGGTTAGATAAATTCGAAAAAATTTCAATCGATGTTTGTGGCGTTATTTTCCAGTACCCCTTAGTTTGAAGCAGTTTTTGATCACAATCAGGATATTCCACAATTCTATCTGGTTAATGTTGCTAAAATCTTATTACCTGTGGCATAGATGGTTTGAAGCGGTGCAGCACCAGTCTGAGTCTAATGCTGCTCGGCCTCATCACATTTCGTCTGAGGTGTCTATAAATGGGCGAACTTTATATTGTACTTTTACTTTAAACAAATATTTTAAACTTGTAATAACAACAAATGCCAATTAGGCTGATTTGCATCTGAGTAAAAGGTCAACTCTATTTTCAGCCTAAAAGTAGGTTATTGAAATTTGTTTTTAAGATAATAAATGTATCTGAAATTTATATATAAAAAAAAAAATCAGTCTATAAGATAAGTTATCTGAAAAGTACTCAGTTCTTGAATGCTATATTTTAACTTTGAGTTGTTAAAACATTTAAAACATTTTGTGATACATAGTTTTATTGTAAAAAGTAGTAGTTTGTCTTATTCTTTATTTAGTGGATATGTTTTAGGTTTTGTAACCACTTTTCTATCTGCATCTGCCTTCTTTGACCGTCGAATCTATAAAGACACTCTCGCTCCGTTTGTCTCTCTCTGTTCTCTCGATTTCAGTGTTAATCAAATCAGAGAATTAGAGCAGACTTAACGGTGGTGGTTACAGTTTAAACTAGTCATCTGCAAAAATACTACAAAAATAAACTTAAAGAATTATATATGGTTCATTAAATGGGAAACTATAATTTTAACTTCATTTCTTATTTTCTTTCTTTATTTTCTGGTATAGATCCCCACCTTTCAATTAATACAAAAACACACACCCACCGAAATATATTGACTTTTCTTTCTTATATTGTTATATAGATCATAAAATCTTTTATTAGTATGTTGCAAATAAAAAATGCCGCCAGCTTAAGAGGGTATAAATATATACATATGTTCACATTTGGAATACATCATTTGGCAAATGAGTTTGATAGTGCAAAGATGGTACTCTCTGGAATGGATTCCCTGGAAATTCTTGGCTTCACCTTTCTGATCTGTGTTTCACTTAAAGGAACACAAGGACAAATATGTTATTCCTGTCCAACTTCAGAAAATTGTAACGCAGTAGAAGTATCGTGTCAGGAAGCTAACGGAGTTTGCATTTTTAAAATTGGTGAGTAAACTGCATCAAATTTTGTAAAGGGCAATGCAATGTGGGGAACTTTGCCCCGTAAAGTATGCAAATCATAAACTGTTCATCTCCCTAGTCATTTAAAAATTGTATCTATGCATATTCTTCATTCGAGATCCATTTTTATCCTCAGAACATTTCAAAAAGCGAATTTTCAGCCTGCTTTATGCGTACTTAATGGGTCAATTTATTGATCACCTTTTCTAGAAAATTACATGTTGGCAAGTTCAGACTGTGAAGACCCATGCGATACTTGCTGTGACTTGTTAAAATGTGCTGCTAGCATACTCGAAATTAAAACTACATCCACTACCACTACAACTACTATTGCTCCCACAACCACAGAAGCTACCACCGTAACCACACCAGCCATCAATTCGAGCACCACCGAAGACTCCAGTAGTGGTGGATCAACATTGACTTGTACATTTTTTGGTGTTGGTCTGGCCATTGTCTTTTCACTGTTGTGTGCCTTTGAAAACCTTTTTTTCAAACAAATTGTGATTTGATCTATTTAAATATGGGAAAAAAATAAAGTTTTTAGAAAAATTAACAATAAATTACTTATTATCTAATCAGTCAAATAACTTGGGGAAAATAAACCTGTTAATTAGATAAATTAAAATTCTATATACTATATGTAGCATTTGCTTTAATATCAAATTTCCAGATCAAAAATTGACAAGAAAATAACAATTTTCTGACCGTTTACCATCCAGAATTTAGCTGAATGTTATTAGTAGTCGTAGAGATACCCCGCACTAAGTAGGATATGAACACAAATAATGGTATATTCTTTCTAAGATTCTTTTTTTTAATTCATAAAAAAATTAAGGGTTTTTATATTTAAGATTAATTTTTTTTAATTTATAAAAAAAATAAGGGTTTTTATATTTGGTAATGTATTCGTATGTTGTTTTGTAAACAAAACATGAAATATTCAGAATTTTAATTTTAAAACATAAACTTCAAACTAATGCCTAAAATCTTAATCAATTTATACAATTTTTAGTTTCAGACCAGAGTATTCTTGCTTATTTGCAATTCAATTTAAGTGGCAGATGGAATATAATACTATTTCTACTCTTCGTGGCTCATACTTTTTGCTATCCATATATTTTTTATTTCTGTGCACTTAATTTACTTAATTAATTTTTTACTCAGACATAAACATTATCTTATCATAAATAAATAATATTGCCGAATAATACTCGAGTATAAATCACGTTTTTTAGAAAAAAAAGTATTGAATATTTACATGACCTCTTTTTTTTATTATGAAGGCCCATTTAAAACCTCAATAAAATTCTAAAAATATGAATAATAATTGATGAATTACTCACTTGATATTTATACGTAACATACTTATTATATATCTAAATATATGTACCAAAAGAAACTTAAAATCCAACTTAATCTAACAATAAATATATTTTAATGGACAATGGTGAGTCACGATTAAGTACAAAAGCCAATATACTCTTTTATAATATTTGATATTTATAAAAAGTGTATCTAATACATTAAGTTTACACTGATATGACATAAAATTGCGCATGATCGAACAACCGCTAAAACGACCTTCAAAAGTACATGATTAAATGTAGAATATTTAGACTAACTAAGAATACCGTACTAATGTAGATATCAAGTCGAGCAGCTTAACAAATTGGATACATCAATATGGTGGGAAAAATCAATCAGTTTTTAAACAAATAAGTCAATCTAAAAATAATGAATTTCTTACTAATAAAATGGCGTAAAATAATTGAGGAAAATAAAAACCAATTTGAAGGAATATAATCTAATCGATGATTTCAAATTCCTAAGTCTCATTTGCTTCTGTTAATTTATTAACTACAACGAATGGGAAATGGTTTTGTCGTTTTTTTAATCTATTTTACTTTCAATTAGCGAAAGTCTAAGTAATTGCATTAGACTTAGAAACAATTTTATAGTACCACAAAACAGTTTTTTTTTTTAAATTTTGTTTTTATAAATGAAACCAATGCTATTATTTAAATGAACTGAAAATGTAAGATGATTTGAGTAACACAAATGGCAGAGAACACTGTACAAGGACTACTTGTGGTACATTATCAGTTAGTACCTTAACCAATTCAATATCTACCAAGAAATCATATGAAAGTTCAACTATATCAATTTTTTGACAAACAACTTTTTAATAATAATAGTCATTAGTTAAAATTTTGTTATAACCATAATATAAATATTAAATTCATTGTAATAAAATTGACATCACATTAATTGCAAAATTTTTTTTTAAGACTAGAAAGATATATACAGAAAAAAAAATACGCCTAATATTTTTTTTAAGTTAAACCAACGAACTGAATAAATTTTGATAATTACTATTACAAATAATCATGATACTTATTTCGCTAAAATCTTTCAAACTTTTATGTAACTAGCTTTACAAAATTATTATTTTTTATTTTTTAAATTGGCGACTGAATTCATTTATCCAAGTTCCTTCCTTCGAGAAGCAAAATATATTTTTACTACTACTAATGAAAATATGAAAATGAGTTGAATTTTAAATGCCTCTGTAAAGGGTTTGAAGGATATTTTGAATATCATGAAGATATTTAATAAGAAATTAATATTTCTATTTCTTACAGATGCAAGACCAGAAATAAGTCCTCGGTATATTAGTTGCCTAAGTGGCCTAGACATTTAGGCAACTGAATGACGAATTCCAGGCCATAGTTGGACAATAGTTTATAACTATATCCTATCCTGATAATCACAAATATACCTAAAAACTTAAAAATTAAATAAAATTAGCAGCGATCGTGATATCACCGAAAATAATAGAGTAATTAAAATTTATTGGTACCAAATTCGACTTTAATTTCAATTAATAGAATTTGTAATTATCTATATATATTGGTATCTTGATCGACCAAATGAATCACACACCCATTACTAATATGCTGCAAGAACTAGTTCCATTTCTCTTTTCCCTTTGAAAGTGACTGACATGTGATCTATTTTTAATACCTTTTGCAATGAATAACAAAGAAAATATTGCAGTTAATGACCCAATATGACGAGTCCGTACGGTAATGATAGTAAATCTTTTAAGTTCATACTGATAGGGCCAGCATGTGCAGATGGGTTTCATGCATTATTTTGTATTGATTTATAGAGTATCAGTTTGAATGTTGCAATGAAGAAAACCTTATAAAAAGACCTTGATCTAGACAACCCCACGGTAGTTAACTATTGAATACCGTAACAAACTGACCACCACATTATTTTGAATTCTCCGCTTATTTCCGCTCATTTTCAACTCTCTGTGTCTTTGATAAACATGGCTCTATTAAATTCGAAGTATCTGTCAGTGCTTGGCACATTTTTGCTAATTTGGACTCCATTTCAAGGCGCTGATGGACTAAATTGTTATTCGTGTTCTTCCCTAGAGAATTGTTATGCAACTCGATCCCAAATCGCTTGTAAGGCTAATGAAAAGAATTGTGAAATTAAATTCGGTGAGTATATTTCCATAAAAGAAAATTAAAAAGTAATAAGTTAAACATACAATCTGATTTGTAGAAGATCGGAATCATTATCTCTATATACATATATCTAATATTTATCTTTAGACCCATCCGATGCTATCATAAGTATGAACTGTGCAGAGACTTGTGATGAAGCTGCAATTTGTTGTACTGGTGATTTGTGTAACAAATATATCAACTTCAAAGACATCAATATACTCGTAGAGGAACAAAACTCAAGCCCAAGCACTGGAGATGTATCAGACTCTGGCACGGATTCAAGTACGAAGGCGAATACCATAGAAAGTACCACTGAACCTGCAACGACTACCACGACGACCACCTCCAAACCCAGCAAAAATGGTGGAAATCTAGTAACTTCTACAATGTTTGGTCTGGCTCTTGGAATTACCTTGACCCTATTGGCCATATATTAAACAACATATTTATGTTGATATTTTACACTTCACAAATAATAATAAAATGCATAATGAGAAATTTTATTTAAATAACCGATTATTGACCTAAAACAAATATTATATTCGTGTCAAATGTTTCCAATTTGCCCATTTTAATGTCGCCTAAATAAACAATTTCGTTCTCATATAGAAGCTAATAAATGGAAATGCACCCAAAAGTCATTAAATATTTTTATATGACTATAATAATGATAAATTACAATTCACCACTGAAAATTCATACATGGAAATTCAAACAGATAGATTATGAAATTGGTAGATAATCTGGATGATATGTTGTGATTTTAAATTCTTTTACTAAAACATATAACTTTCTATAAATATTAAAAACAAAATAGAAGATAAATCTTAAAAAACGAATTAACGATTAAAAAACTACATCTAAACAATCACATTTTAAAAATCATAAGTAAAACTTTAATTGAATAACCCAAAATAAAATGAACCAAAAATATTCAAGCAATATTTTTTGAAATCAAATATATAATTCATATTTTAAAATTCTAATTCAAAGATGTTGAAATAGGCGATTGGTCTAAATAGGGTTAAGCGATATAGACTGGCCCAGTTAAAATAAAAGCTTTCGCTTACAAATTGAAAAGCTTTCTAATAAGTCACGAACCAACAACCATAGACATTTGCAAAACTTGGTAGGAACTTACCATACTTATATACAACTAGCCTAATATATGTACATACATACATACTTACCATATATGTATGCTTTATATGATCGCTCAATTGACGTTATCAGTATAAAGAAAAATTGGTTTGCGAAACAAATATCAAACAGTAGATAAGTCAAATGGAGAGTGGCCCATTCGAAAATGGCTTGCTTCCTTTCAATTTGTGTGAAAATGATAATGGCCACAGTGTTGAAACGTTAGTCGAGTGGAGCGGTTCATTAAGTAAAAGAACAAAACGAAAACAAAAAAAAATTATTTAAGCCGAAAGAAATATGCACAGCAATTTATTGACCACGCTTTTGGCAACGGCACTATTTGCCAGTTGTCTTAACCTGGCTAGCAGTTTGGAATGCTATCAATGTTATAGTTCATTGGATGCAAATTGCATTACAAATCTAACATCGCTGACAACAGTGACGACTACCAACAGCTCCATGAAGTGCGTCACCTATCAAGGTAGGGTTATATTAAATATCGCACCCTGTGACTCATCGGGAGCACGACTAAGACATGGAAAATATAATATTATACTTACCTAGTTTATCTATCTAGGTTTGTTTTATATAATCCCAAAGTTGATATCAATTATCATTATCATTTTCAATTTCAATTTTTATTTCTTTCAGCTACCAATTTGACTCTTATACGTGATTGCTTGGATGCTTGTCCCGCTGGTGTAAATTGTCAAGAATGCGATACAGACAAATGTAATTCAAATCTCGTCTGTCAAAATTGCCAAGGCCAACTGAGTTGTTCAGCGCCTTCAAAATTATCCAATAGTTTGGCCATCTGTAGCACTGGAGACGTTTGCATTACTCAATTGAATGACAATTCAACGATTTCCCGAAGCTGTGCCACTGCAGCATCCTGCACGGATAGTGCAAAATGTGAAACATGTAATAACGAGGGTAATTGCAATAATCAAATATTTCCCAAAGATCGCCTACAATGCTACACATGCTCGGGGGACTCCTGCGATGCGGTTAATAATAGTACCCTATTACCCTGTGGCCTGAACAATGCCCAATGCTATACAGTTGGATCTAATGCATCAGACATGCAGCGTGGTTGCACTTCAGATGAGGGAACCAAATGCACTGCCGATTCAACTAATGAAAATTGTCTTCTGTGTAATATTGAGACTGGATGCAATAATCTAACCTATGCCCGTAATGGTGGCTCTTGTGTGACATGCGACAATTGTTCCACAGCACAAGAGGCGACCGTTGGTGCGGCTTGCCCAGAATCCAATTATACCCAAAGCGTGGGCTGTTATACCCAGACCAAAGATAATGTTGTCAGCCGCGGTTGCCTGAATGCCCTGGCATACAATGTTACCTGCACAAATGAAACTCTATGCTCTAGCTGTGACACGGCCAATTGTAATACAGAATTGGTCGAAGTAGATACGACATTTAAATGCCAACGTTGCAATAATATCAATAATGATGAATGCACCAAAGGTGCAGTCGTAGCAGAGGCATGTGCCAATGAAACTGACACAAAATGCTTTGCTGGAATGTGGGGTAAGTAGACATAAAGATGGTCCAAAAATTGTGAGTAAACCTTTTGTGGCATCTACAGGTGATCTGGTTGTGCGTGATTGTTTGGATCAGGCAAGTGAATTGATGGAATACCAATGTGTCCATGAAGTGGCCAATTGCAAAGTCTGTGACATAAATGATTGCAATAGCTGGAGCTATAGTGCTGCAGGCTTTATTCAAATAAGTCTTGGTCTACTGATGTGTCTGCTTGTTATTCAATTGGTTTAGAGTTTTCTATTATCTAAGTACATATGTGTTTTGTCTTATCATTTGGTGTACCTATGACTCATGGTTTTTAGCTAATATAATTAGCGTATTGTTCCCTCTTTTTTTACAAAATATATCATTCAAAATAAATACAACAAATTTTTGTAAAAATCTTGCAATAATTATAGAAATCGATTCCAGTGAGTCATATTCCTATTAAATTAAATACATATACACATAAATAATAATACTAAAAGGTTGTTATCAATATTCTAGATTAGCGATTAGCTATCAGCTGTATAGACTTATCGACATTAGCCCATTGCGCATTGTGGAAAAGAAAGGTACTTACGATAATGAACTAATATTACAATCATTAGAACTGGCCCAACATTTTCACAATTATTCTAAATAATATATTTTTACATTTATTATAATATACAACAGCTTCCAAAGGCTATTCGGGTAAGAGAAACTATCAACTAGAGTATATTAGACATTAATTAATGTATTTATTTATATCAAGTCAGGGGTAGATTATTCTTTTTAGTCTTTTTAATAGAGCTACTAATGGAATAATTATTGGATATCATTTTAATATCATTCCACAAATCAAAAACAAACAAACAATTTTGAATAGCCATACCCTAATTGGGTTTTTCAAAGTTAGCTCGTTTTTTTTTTAAATTTTATATATTGAGTTTATATTTCATTTTGTCGTATAGGATAAATATGACTTATATATCGATTCCTTCTTCATGCAGCCGATCTGAATCATCCTCATTTATTGTAGAAATATTCTTTTTCATAAAAAAATACATTTTGTAAAGGTTTGTTATTGGTAGAATTTCTGAGAGAATATTTTTAATTTATAACAATTTTTTGTTGCACCGTGTCATCGGTCAATAATTGTTGTATTACTTTTGCTTTTTATTATGGCAAATATTGGTCTATCGATTTTGTATTGTTTGATAGGTTTCTTGATTAAAGATAACAATTCAAACAAAGAAGTAAATATTTAGAAAATTAATCTTATTTTGTATTTTTTATATACGAAAATCATGGGCGTAGAAAACTTACAAAATTTTCCTAGGAACTAAATCATAGAACCGCCCCTGAATCTAACAATAAGAAGAATTTTGGATCTAGTCTGATTTGAAAACTACTAAAAATATTCATTTATTCGATATTCAAGGTTTAATAATAAAACATTGAAAAATATAATTAACATTAGTAAAATTGTTGATTGGATTTCGTAGGTGAAGTATATAATAAATGTGTTATTTTTTTTATTACATTTTGCCATCACATCGCCAGGTGAATCCCCTAGATAAGCCAACTGATTAGACAGAAGCTGATAGCAAATAGATAACATGGCCACATTGCTTGAGCGGCACCAGCTGTGGCATCGAAGGCATCCTTTTCATTGCAGGTCATTTCATAGCAAACCTGACAGAGTTTGTTGTCTGCCAGACAGGAAGTCAAAACTTCCTCGGAGAGTTCAGTTAGACAGCCGCGCATTGTTAATTTGGCATTACCTACAAAAAACGATCGAGAATGGCTTCATTTTTTAACTTCCAAGAAAAACTCACGTTCGACCAATGTGAAGCAACCATTTCTTTGTCCTTGTTTCAAGGGACACTGCAAACGTTTCGTGGGCTTCCTCATGCAAGTTCCATTTTGTGAGCTGGTGCAGCTAAAACAATAAATGGGTAGCTGGGGTGGGGTCACTTTCGGAAGGGTTGGTACGGTTATAGTCTTAATCCTGGTGGGTGGATTAGTGGGGGGCATAGTTGCCTCAGGTTGCGGTTCCTCATTTTGATAGTCGGTGGATTCCACTGCAGGTGAATCGTGTTCTTCTTCGGTGACCATTTCCTTTTCCGGGGGCATAGTGCTTAAAGAATGTTGCTCAACAGTTAATTGAATCTCTGGAGTCTCAGTGTCTATTTCCACTGGCTTTTCATCAGCACTCCCGGGCAATGCTGGTGGACTGGTGGAATCTTCCGAAACCATGTTTGTGGTCAAGTGATCCATTTCCGGTTCCCTTCCTTTTTCAACTACTGGCATTTCAGTTGTGGTTATAGCCAATTGCTCTCCACTCGCATTGACACTGACTTCTGGTGCATTATGCACCTCAGCCTCCTCCTCCCCCTCCTCCACCACCTCCTGGGCATGTGCCGCACTCCATTGCAATAATGCCGTCAGAGTTATCCAAATGAAAAGATGATTCAACCGCATTCTCGTTATGAACTCTACAAACTTTGCCAATCGTCTGACTTGGATCAAAAAAAAAAATTGTAATTATCAACGATAATATCAAAAATCAAATAATTCAACTTTATCCCGATACTCAAGAGCTTTACAAATATTTAGTTTATAGTATATAAATATTTTTTTCTTTTATGAAGTGTTTCCCTCTGGCCTTTGCATTGGCAACTGAGAGTCATTCAATTGGCCTGGTCATATGGCCATTGCGCTCCTCCGTTGATTGTCACGCAATTATCCGGTTCTCTAAATTAAATCGATACATATACATGTAGACCAGGTTGAGTAAAAAGCCTCGACCCACCGCAATGCCAAGCCGTATAAATTATTAACTATGTGAACCATTCTATGGCCAGATGTAGCAGACAGATAATGGGGTCAAGGCATATCCACATTATTGACCTAACCTTATGACATATGTCGAATCCAGGGTATATTGCCCTCTAACAAAATACTTAAACATTTACTTTGATTCAGCCAAAAGGACGCATGTCGAGCAAAGAAACTTTTTGCCGTACGAACATTTAAGTTTTACATTCAAGTTAGTTTTTAGACCTAATAAATTTAATCTGTAAATTTTTATTGAATGACTAGTTTTAGTTTTCTCTTTATAATTTTAGAATAAATGAAAATATTGATATGTTGGCCGATCATTGAGTACTAAAATCACTTTTAGACGCATCTAAGGATTTAAAATGGCGGAACTTTGCCCCTTAAAATATGCAAAAGTTCTCAGTAAAAAACATTGTTATAGACAATTTAGAAACACATACGAAAAGTTATAAATTTGTTGAAAAAAAAACAAACACTTATCCAGCCTGTTGCCTACTATGAGGGGTAAAAGTCCCCCTTTTACACCCCTAGATCCGCCTATGGAAAACTATAGATATATTTTTTTAAGCTGAAACAAAACAATCAAATAATCATTAATCAGGGTAAATGTCGGTTGTTGTTTTTAGTTTGTTTCAATAAAAATACCAATTTGCAGACCTTTTAAAGAGCAGTCAATACCTAATTGAAGGCAATCAAGGCAAATTCTAAAAATTGCTTTCTAAAATTAAACTAAGCGAAAGTAATAGAACAATGGGCTTGTGGGTAATGCTTTTATCTAGAAATTGTAAGAGGTTGCCACTTCAAAATGCACTAACTTAACCTTATCCTTATCGAACCAGTGCCTGGGACTAGACAGTCCCAGATTATTCTATCTCTTCTGATAAGTCATAAAAGTATGAGATTAAACAGTTCAACTTGTTATTTGCTTTTTTTCCATGCTTAAGTAGAGTTAATTCAGTGGCAACAGTCGAAAGTTGGACAAAGAGCAGAATAATGCCAATAAATGTATATAAATGTCGTTTCCTTCTACTTCTTGTTGGCCTAGTAGCAGCATGTAAGTTTGACCACATGTTTTTGTTTTGTATTTTAATGCGTTTCCAATAGTTTGTTCTTCTAATTATAGTCTACCTTCCTGTTGGCGAGGCCATTGTGTGCTATCATTGCGATTCCATAGCCCTACCGGAATGCGCTCAAACATTGGGTGAAGTGGGCCTATTGCCCTATGTGGAATGTGCCAGTGAATTGACATGCGCCATGTCCATAGGTAAGGACTGATTAGATGAATACACAAGATATCATCATTGCTCTAGATAAACAAAGTTTATTGAAACTTGAGAGAAATATTTCGCTTCACCTAGTTTAATCAATTAATGCTCCAATGACCAGAAAAGTTGTATCACACAGTCTTATACATAGGCCAAACCTCCATTTGAAGTAAAATATTTTAAAGTAGTAGTGAAATCAACTTAGCCATATATCAGGTTGATCTGAAATCTGAATTATTGTCCATTCATTAACTAGTTCAAAATTTCATTTGGAAAATTCTTCTTTACTTTGCGAAACTGTAACTTTGCCATATATCAACCGATTTTCGTCAGTAATATCTCGTTTTAAAACTTTTAGCTTCTTTTGGATTGTTTATTTTATATCGCTTTTATGATTTAAAATTCATTTTTAAATTGGAATGTATGTTAACATAATTATTAGATATTTTTCAAAGCGAGACAAAAAATTCCAAAGAACAAAAAAGCATTCCATTAAATCTTAATTTTATGAAGCTCCAATTTAGTCAATTATTAAAGTATTTTAAAAATCAATGTCTGTATATTTAAGTTAGAATGATTTCATTTAATTTCATACTGTCTCAAAGACAAAAATGTTTTGACGATATTTAAAATAATGAAGTAAGTAAGTCGTCTCGCCGACTTGGATATACCATACACCAGTAAAACAAATATTTTAAATTTATAATAACCAATACATTTTCGTATTTAAAAAAAACTGTTCACATGCTTTTCACAAGCTCTTAGTATTTCGCTCACTCAAGCATACGAGCACCCTAGCGCCCCCACCAGCCAACGGCCAACTCCGGCCATATGGAAAAACGTTTATATGCATAACTTGGCTATTTTTAGTCCGATTTTGATCAAATTTGGTATTTTGCTGAACATTAGTATCAAATTTAAGTGTGCTAAATTTGATTGCACACGGTAGAAAATTACGGGAGATAATCGAGTTTTTTCAAATTACGGGGGCGGAGGGGGGCGTGGCAAAATCTTTACACATCAAAAATGTGCGCAATTACTAAGCAAATATTTATACTAACTATGGTGTCTCTAGTTGAAATAGTTTTTGAGAAAATCGGTTTTATTTAATTTGCGGGGGCGGTAGGGGGCGTGGCAAAATTTTTACAAATACAAAATGTGCGCATTTACAAAGCAAATATACATACCAAATTTTGTGTCTCTAGTTGCTATAGTGTTTAAGAAAATCGGTTTTATATCATTTGCGGGGGCGGTAGGGGGCGTGGCAAACATTTGAAACAAACTCGATAAGCGTACATATGACACGAGTCTACATACTAAATTTGGTGGCTCTAGCTCTTATAGTCTCCGAGATCTAGGCGTTCATACAGACGGACGGACGGACGGACGGACGGACGGACGGACGGACGGACGGACAGACGGACGGACGGACGGACGGACGGACGGACGGACGGACGGACAGACGGACATGGCTAGATCGTCTCGGCTGTTGATGCTGATCAAGAATATATATACTTTATGGGGTCGGAAAAGCTTCCTTCTGCCTGTTACATACATTTTAGCGACTTTAATATACCATTTCACCCTATGGGTGTATGGTATAAAAATCGTTTCGAAATTGATAAATTTTTTTAAATATCCAAAAATTTGATGCCATTTAAAAGTATGACAAATTTTAATTTTAATTTGAGATATAATTTTCTAAAAACGGTTGGAAATTAGCAAAAATACAGTCGGTAAGTTGGCAAATTGTTCCAAAATTTATTTTTTTAAATTATTAAGAAAAGAATTTTAGGTGGAAAGAGCTCAATTTAAAGTGATTCAATCTGTACAAAATTCATTTGACATATATGTATATATGCTATATATAAATAATTTGCCAATCTAATCCCTTTGAAGTGTGTAGGATATTAGGATTAATTTGTTTACAATGCGAAGTTAAGTTACATTTTGTCGATTCCGCTAAAGCTGGGTATTTGGGCCACTTGAGATAATGAAAAAGCAAAAATATTTATAGTTTAGGTACCATAATCAACTGATTTTTCTGGAACGTTTTTATACCATACACCCATAGGGTGAAATGGTATATTAAAGTCGCTAAAATGTATGTAACAGGCAGAAGGAAGCTTTTCCGACCCCATAAAGTATATATATTCTTGATCAGCATCAACAGCCGAGACGATCTAGCCATGTCCGTCTGTCCGTCCGTCCGTCCGTCCGTCCGTCCGTCCGTCCGTCCGTCCGTCCGTATGAACACCTAGATCTCGGAGACTATAAGAGCTAGAGCCACCAAATTTGGTATGTAGACTCGTGTCATATGTACGCTTATCGAGTTTGTTTCAAATGTTTGCCACGCCCCCTACCGCCCCCGCAAATGATATAAAACCGATTTTCTTAAACACCATAGCAACTAGAGACACAAAATTTGGTATGTATATTTGCTTAGTAAACGCGCACATTTTGTATTTATAAAAATTTTGCCACGCCCCCTACCGCCCCCGCAAATTAAGTAAAACCGATTTTCTCAAAAACTATTCTAGCTAGAGACACAAAATTTGGTATGAATATTTGCTTAGTAATTGCGCACAGTTTTGATGTGTAAAGATTTTGCCACGCCCCCCTCCGCCCCCGTAATTTGAAAAAACTCGATTATCTCCCGTAATTTTCTACCTTGTGCAATCAAATTTAGCACACTTAAATTTGATACTAATATCAAGCAAAATACCAAATTTGATCAAAATCGGAATAAAAATAGTCAAGTTATGCATTTAAACGTTTTTCCATATGGCCGGAAGTGGCCGTTGGCTGGTGGGGGCGCTAGGGTGCTCGAATGCTTGAGTGAGCGAAATACTAAGATATGCTTGTAAAAAGCATGCAAACAAATTTTTTAAAAATACGAAAATGCATTGGTTATTATAAATTTAAAATATTTGTTTTACTGGTGTATGGTATATCCAAGTCGGCGAGACGACTTACTTACTTCATTTAAACTAAACCTACATATAAAACCCGTTCATTTTCCTTTAGTCTAACCTGAAAAATTGAACAATTCGATTTGGAAAAATTAAAATTATTACCTAACTTTCAGTTGACTCCATAACATATCGTGGCTGTGGTGCGGATACACCCACAACCGGAGCGGCATACAGCAAGTCGTGTGCTACAAATCTCTGTAACTCTGGAGTCTATCCGCCGGGACGTCTCAAGTGTCATCAGTGTAGTGCGGGCGAAAGTTGTGTGGCAACTCCTTTGGGAAAACCGAGACCATGTCTGTATCATCAGGAGGAAGACGAATGCTACACGGATATATTAAGCACAACGGAAGGCTATCGTGGCTGTAAATCGGATGTGAACCATACTATAACAAATACGGCTGTCGAATGCGATTACAATGGTTGTAATAATCAACTGGGTGCCTGGTCTCAAATCTGTGCTCAATGTGATTCCACCCAGAGTGGAAGGGGATGTAAAATTGATCTGTTTCAGCTGAATACAGGATTATGTAATATAAGTCTCTATGAAGAATGCCGACAGGAGATACATTTGGGGCAAGAAGAGCAAGACTTTTGTTTTAGCTATCGTCATCTGAATCGGATGGTAAGAGGATGCTCGACACAATTGCCAGAGGATTTGGAACCCATTAGGGATCAGTTGGAAACATGCCAGAGCGGCGATCATTGTAATGCTCGTTGTATAGCCCAGCAACGTTGCCTCTCCTGCAATTCAATTGATAATCCACTCTGTCGCACCAATACCACGGCCCTGAGCACTTCTCTATGTGGTTCGGCTGAGGCGTCTTCATGCTTTGCGTGCGAGTACACCGATTGGGAGATACGTCGTGGTTGTGGTGCTCCACCCAGTGGTGAGGCGAATATTCGTAATTGCTATGAATGTGATGAAGATGGCGGATGCAATGAACTGGATTTCACACGTTGCTATCGCTGCACCACAGATGAAACGGGACCAGGTTGCGCCAACTGGGAAGTACCTGGTGGAATTTATATTGAAGAGTGTGCTCAGCCGGCAGCATCTTGCCTAGTCGTTAGCTATTTAAATGGGTCCCTAGAACGTGGCTGCCAGCGGGATGATTTCAATTGCGAATCTTCAGATGTGTCAAATTGTCAGCAATGTGATGGCAGCTTTTGCAATAAAGGAGCCTTCCCAGAGCAACGATTATGGTGCCATCAGTGTACAGATTGTGAGCAAATATCACGGGGTCAAAGTGCATCGCCGTGTCCCTGGCAAGAGAATGAGCCGGCGGATCAAATTGAAGGTTGCTTGGAATATTACGATGTTCATCAGAAGAAAACTGTTCGGGGATGTCGCACCACTCCAGAGCTGTACTACCAATGCATGTTAAGAAGTGAAGACAAATGCCGTCTTTGCCATGATCAAGCCTGCAATGACAGTCCTGGCGAGAATCTGCGACCTTACACTATCAAAGCTCTGGCTCTATTGTCGGGCAAAAGTAACGCTTCGCGTGCTTTAAAAACAATTGATTTATGTTTTTGGTTATTAATCATTTATCAAGTAATTGCTTTTAACTAGCCAAATAAAAATTATCTAATTGTTTCCATCTGTATCTGCATCGTCCAAACTATAACCTGGATTCAGGGCTCGACCGCGATGATTAAACGAATAGAACGATGGGAAGTTGCCCAAGGTGTCCCAAGTCTTCTGCTGCATGTCCACAGTGGCTCGTATCTCTTTAAAGTTGCCCACTACCTCGATTATGTTGTAGATGACCACCACCAAACTGACCACGGTCTGGAGTATAATCTGAAAAAAATTTGGAAACATTAACTAGCTAGAATGAAATGTGTTTCGCGTTTTACTCACATCCAACGGCAAAGTAGTCCATTCTTGTTCAGTCAAACGCAAATAAGTGCGATCTATCAAGTAATTAAAATAAATTAAGGCCCACATTTTAAAACCAAAACGCAAATATTTGCAAGAACTTACGATGTGCGGCAGAGAAGGCTGCATGGGCCAGGCTTGCGAATCCAGCTACGAGTAGCAATTTATTAAAAAATTTACTGCCCATTTTTTGTTTTATAATTCTTTAATTTTCTTATTTCTATTTTCTTGTTTGTTCATTCAGCTGTATCAATTAATCGTTTAACAACACGAAAGAAAAATAATGGTTCGACCGGCTGCTCCCTGTATTTTTAGTTTTCACCCAGTATTTTTAACCAACACTGGCAAAGTCACTGCTTTTACGTTTATGCGTTGCAACAATTTTATAAGTTTATTAGAAATTTTAATTGCTTGTTTTGTTAAATATGAAACAAAAAGTTCATTTTTAAATTCAACTAAAAAACAATGCATACGTTGTTTTAAAAATTTGCATTTATGAATGCAAATTCCATACACGACTCCTATTCTCCTCATATGTAGGGAATAAGTACATTTAAAGCTTGCAGACCAGAAAATTCAAGCGCTTTGCTTTAAGTTTAATTAATTTAATTAAAAAATTAAGCCAAATATCATGGTTCCAATTACAAAAATGACCGCACAATTGAAAATATGTGACTTCGCATAAAACTGTGATTTAAAAGAGTGACTAAATATTTGTTATTTATTCTTTTGCTCTGTTCAGATGTTTGCTGGAGTTTAAAATAGTTCGACAGTTGTTGTTTTTGTTTTCGACGTGGGTGGACGATGTGCCGCTGCGTTCCGCCGCTGAGTGCTTGTTTTTTTCTATTTCTTAAGTTTAAATATTAAAGTTTAGAATATATTTTGCTATAACTAAACCGCACATCGATGAAATTTGCACAAAAATTGTGATTTTCCAGATAACAGATTTATGTGGGCTGAAAAAATATACACAAACAAATAGTAAAGCCAAAACTTTGCAGATGCTGCACAAATAAAACAACAACAAACTTAAAACGCCAACCAAGATATTTGCAAAAAAAAAAATAAATAAATAATCTATGTCCCCCCTGGGAGAGCAGGTGAAGACTTTGTCCCCCCTGCCCACAACTATTTAGAATTGCCGCAAAGCTCTCATACCCTCCCGCACCTTAAGGTAATTAAATTTATATTTTATTTTATTAAAATGACAAATGTCTCTCTGAATGTGTATATAAATATGTGTGTATGTGCGTAAGCAAATGAATCAAAATTTAGAACGCAAACAAATGTTCAACCTACAACAACCACAAAAAAGTATTACCTATCAGAAAACAACAACATTTTATTGAATAACATGCCGAACTGAGAGTCTGACTTTGAATAAAAAGAGAGCTTTAGGCTTTGGCTTTGCTTTTGCTTTTGCCTCTGGCTTTGACTTTTTTTGTTGGTCGAGAGGGGATAATTAATAATTTCATGTATTTTTATCAAGCCGCGGATCTAAGAATACTCTAATATATTTGGAATGTGTCTTGAAAGTTGCATTAATGGATTATAGGAACTAAACATCTTCCTAAGTTCTATTTATAATATGAATATTCTATGCTTTAAATCTGTATTGCAGACACATATAATATACAAATTTATTATATTTCTTCTGATCAGGTAAAAATTTAGAAAATTTTTGGCTTTTTTTACTTTATTTTTAAACTTTGCCTGTACCACTATGCAAAGAGTCAGAAATTTGGATGAGGCATAGGGTAAAGCTGTTGGACTAAGTTTAACAACAGCTATAAGTTTTTTATAGTCATAGATATCTTATGTACATACATATGAAATAATGTAATACATTTCAATTTGGGAAAGAAATTAATACCCGTTTCATCCCAAAACGCCTTCCGCCTTGCCTAAAATATTTATAATTTTCCCCGTGTGTCGCGACATTTCCAGAGTGGTAGATGATTACCACTTTGTTTAAAAATAATTTTTCCTCCAGATTTTCTTTGAGAAACTTCGAAACTTTTTTTGTTTTTGTAAGGCAAAACATTTTATAGGTGACTGATTTTTCTATTCAGTGAATTTTGGGATCAAGAACTTATCCTGTTCTTTTTAGAAACTTTTTCGTTCTGCCCTAGATTTTCGAAAATTCCTATCCCGACTCACAGCTCCAGCATGTACATAGGTATATGAAATAAAAAATTACTTAAACGATTTTATAAACAATTACTTTTTATTCTTAACCAATTAACTTAGTTTTTTTCGTTAACTTGTCTGCTGGATCTTTGAGTCCTAAGCCTTTAGAAATCTTAAAGACAATCTCAAACAAGGCAGGTCAACTGCAATGCCAAACAATTCAGTTTTTCAAGTAATTTTTTACTGAATGAATAAAAGATCGAATCATAAGTCATATTTATGTTCACAGTTATTCATTCTTAATGAATTTGACTTATTTATAAATGATTGAGAAAATTGGGGTTCAAAGGTTTTCATAATTTTTTATTATTTGCCTGTTGCACACATTTTATGAATTGTAATAAATCCCTTAAATTACACATAGATAATATCAACTAACATATTAGTTTGGATTGCACCTAGCTGAGAGAGGTGGAAGGTAGATGGACTTCACACTTCAATGATCTCATTACGTATATTTAAATAAATTCTTATCAGAGGCTGACTTAGGCGATGATTGTGGTGTAGTAGAGGGGATGGGTTATGATGATTGTGGTGTAGTAGAGGGGATGGGTTAAGGCAGTTTCTTGCCATTATTGATGTAATGAAGGCGAAGGTTATAGAGGCAGATAATGAATATTACAATCTATTGATAGATAATTGTGTTGGGTTACGGAATCTCCTTACTGCAACTAGAAACAAATGAGGAGGTTAAAAATGTATTTTTATGTTTGTCTATATATGGAATTAAGAAAAATAAAAACGATGCGCATTGGGAAAAAAGGCAATATGCCAAAATTTTTGTACACTTGACTTCAAATTGCGAGATAAAATTACATCGACTTATGTCCGACAAACAGAAAGCAAATAAATATCTAATGATATCTACAAATAATAACCAAGCAGTGTTACATTGTAGAAAATAAATTTGTCTGTTTTCAATGTTTCATCGCTTGTAAAACTTGTGCCAGTTTTCTCAGTGAAATTGGGGAAAATGTTAAACAAGTTGAAATCTGTGTATCAACTATCATTATTATTTCGTAAAAAAAAAAAAAATTCCACAAACTACAGATGTATAAAACTATGTATATTGGCAATTTCAGATGTAATTCATGTGTTTTTCGCTTTAAAAATTCGGTAATGTTCGCTGAAGGCATTTTGTATCAGCATTTATTAAAATTTATAAACAATGGATTCCCCCTTGGAACTGATTAAAGAACGTGGATCCTATACACATAATTTATGAAATGTACCGGTCCAGTATTAAATCATTGGGGTCTAATGATCAATTCTTAGAAAAACAAATATTTTTATCACTCTCTTTGTTTCAACCGCTTCAAACTTATATCCAATCAATTACCTTGGCAAAAAGCACTTAAAATATACTCTTAATTTAAAAATTAAAACAATATTGTCCTACTAAATGACTTTGAACTCAAATATAAATCTCAACACCGACTATCATTCTTTCACTTGAATATTTTTACATCCTTTTTTTTATGCTGCAAAGTTTGGGAATTATACATATAAATTTAACAATTAATTTAACTTCTTTAATTTAAGCAAGTATGTACTGGAAATGATCCAGCTCCCAACAAAAAATTTGATCCTGTTTTCCTACCAAAATATGTATATACATACATATGTATGTATGCATGTATGAAGTGTCTCCGCTAAGGTTGACATATGGTTGCCGTGTTCTACCATAATTCTTGTCATTATCATTGTTTTTATGCCTCTTTAATTGTCTGCCACTACCACCATATGCCCTCCCTCCTTCTCACACCATTTATGCTCCTCGTCTTGCCGTATTTATATATTCAACACCTAACACAAAACAAAAAAAAAACCCAAAAACACATTGTAAATAATTTTGTTGGGCACACCCAAAGTAGAGTCTGCCCCTCCTCCCATATTTAAAAGCCCAAAAAATAAGTGAAACAAAAACAACCAAGTGGAATTCAAAAACAAACCATAAGTGTGGCCATAATGGTGGGGAAAACGAGCAAAAGTAGCAGCTAGAGGAAGAGGAGAAAACTCATAGACATATTTCAAGTCTATAAAAACAGACGAAATAATTTTAATTACAATAACCACACGTCAACATTTAAACACAAACAAAAACATTGAAGGGATAGGCTCCAATACATGGTCTCCATTTTTCTCACTCCCCCCCTCTCTCACTCTCTCTCTCTCTCTCTCTCTCTTTCTCTCTCTCTTTCTCTTTCTCGTTCTCTATCTATCTAATGAAACTCATCGTATAAGCCATGCGCATCTTTTAACCTTTCACCTGGCAAGCTCGTCTATTAATAAATCTCATTAATAAATTAAACGTTTTAACATTGAAAATTCCTTTACCACAAATAAAATCATCATCATCATTTCCCCCTAAACTTAATCAATTTCGGGAAAGACGTCATCAACATTTTAAAACTAAATCAAATTAAATTTCAGATTCATTCTATAGTTTTTATGATTTTTGCAATAACAAATTATATGACAGTTTTTTCCAAGACATGTTTCCTTCGAATTCGACATTTTCCAAGGAATTTTTCTTTGTTGCCATCACGTACATTTTTCATTTGTCTTAATTTTCATTTTTGGCAATTGTTTTTATTTTGTTCTTATAATTTTATTGCTTTTTTTTGTTTTAC
This sequence comes from Drosophila insularis, assembly GCA_018903935.1. Taxonomy (NCBI): domain Eukaryota; kingdom Metazoa; phylum Arthropoda; class Insecta; order Diptera; family Drosophilidae; genus Drosophila; species Drosophila insularis. The sequence goes on along the minus strand of JAEIFP010000666.1, from coordinate 3,141,457 downwards.
TTGTAGTGCCTGTGCCTTTGGTCTGCCACACTCAAGTCTGATAAATAGACTTCATTATAAACGAATTATCATGGAAATTACTTGCAGTTGATATATGTAGACAAATTTTAAGCGTGTTCCTACTTATTTGTATATGTAAATGGACTGTTAAAGTAGCACATGTATTACCACAAGTTAAACAAGATATGTTTTGAGTGAAGAATTATATATTCATGATGGCAAACTTTATGTGTACTTAATTATAACCAATTCACGTAGAAAATTAAAACGAGTGTTTAGGAGAGTTATCACACGTTCGCCAAGGTCGTACGTTGAAAGGCTTTTTTATTTTCCTTACATGTCTTTTTAGCCACGAATCGTTCATTTTAAACATAATGGATAGCTAGATTGATATGTTTAACGTAAAATATCTACATTTTAATTTCTTTGGTGGGTAATGCAAAAGAGTATGACTTTATGACTAACATCTTTAAGAACTTTGTTTTCAGTTTTAAGGGGTATTCTTGATTTTACACCCTTGCAAAAATAGTTTTTTAAGTTTGGTCAGGAAGCATCTCCGACCATATAAAGTATATTTTTTCATGATCAGCACGACGAGACGAGTTCATATAGCCATGTCCGTCAGTCCGTCAATAACTTCGTTATTTTTTGAGCTAGTGTCGTGAACTTAATATTGGTGAGTTTATTACTCTTATAAACGACTGTGCAAATTTGATCAAGATCGGGTGACTATATCAAATAGCTCCAATAGGAACGATTGGTTTAAAACAGTGACTCCTGTTTTATTTTTTACTACAATAAAAGTTGAAGAAATTTGGTATTTGGTAGTTAGCCCCGGCTCTCTCGTTTTTGGGTTAACTTTGGAGGCGAGAACTTTAAAAAACAGCCCTCGTTGCCAAAATAGTTATTATTTTCTACTTTCGTTTGTTCTTAATTAACGAAAACACAAAAATTCCAATAACTCTTTCGGTTTTTAATTGATAATTTTTTTTAAAAACGTAAAAAAAAACAGAAAATCCGATTTAACACTTAATTTATTTTAGCAATTAAGTCAATGAAATTGTTTTTTTTTTTTTTTTTTTTTTGGGCAGCAGATTTAATGAAACAAAGCATTAATATTTATAGTCAAATTAATTTTTATCTCATTGTTATTACATTATTTACATGTAAGATAAAAGTTTACTTTTGTTATATTAACAATCACGTTTATTAAGTAGTTTTATATTTATAGTGCTAAAAATTATATAAATGAATCAAATTTTATAGTTCAACAAGAGTTACCAATAATCAAATGTTTTTGATTTGGTTCAAAATATTTCAAAAGTACAAATATTAAAAAAAATGTTTGTATTTTAATTTAGGTCAAGTAACTTTTTATTCGTTTGATGTATGCGGTCTAAGAATAAAGTCGTATTAAAGACATGTATATTACAGTAAATAAAAAATACTTTGTGACATATAAGACAACATTTATTCTGTTTACGACATTACCAAATGTCCTTTTAGCAGCCAAACTCCATAAACAAGTTCTTGTAACCACTTAAACTTATCAAAAGAATCCGTTATTAAATTATTATTATTATTTCGCTGAGTTGTGCTTGAAAAAATATAAATAAATTGTACCTACTTATAAAAACTCTTTATTCAAAAATAATATTTAGGAATTGCCTAAGAAAAATTCTGAAATGAAGTTTTTTAAGTCCGATAACAGTTGAGCCAACGATAAAATAATTATAAATGAATTTAACAAATTGAATTCTTTATAATGATTAATTTGATGAAATTTGTTAAAAGAATAAATTATTGATGGTTCAAAAGGCTTGTTGGCATATTTGTTGTTGTTTTAGTTTTTATACCATACACCCATAGGGTGAAATGGTATATTAAAGTCGCCAAAATGTATGTAACAGGCAGAAGGAAGCTTTTCCGAGCCCATAAAGTATATATATTCTTGATCAGCATCAACAGCCGAGACGATCTAGCCATGTCCGTCTGTCCGTCCGTCCGTCCGTCCGTCCGTCCGTCCGTCTGTATGAACACCTAGATCTCGGAGACTATAAGAGCTAGAGCCACCAAATTTGGTATGTAGACTCGTGTCATATGTACGCTTATCGAGTTTGTTTCAAATGTTTGCCACGCCCCTACCGCCCCCGCAAATGATATAAAACCGATTTTCTTAAACACCATAGCAACTAGAGACACAAAATTTGGTATGTATATTTGCTTAGTAAACGCGCACATTTTGTATTTATAAAAATTTTGCCACGCCCCCTACCGCCCCCGCAAATCAAATAAAACCGATTTTCTCAAAACCTATTTTAGCTAGAGACACCATAGTTGGTATAAATATTTGCTTAGTAATTGCGCACAGTTTTGATGTGTAAAGATTTTGCCACGCCCCTCCTCCGGCCCCGTAATTTGAAAAAACTCGATTATCTCCCGTAATTTTCTACCTTGTGCAATCAAATTTAGCACACTTAAATTTGATACTAATATCCAGCAAAATACCAAATTTGATCAAAATCGGAATAAAAATAGCCAAGTTATGCATATGAACGTTTTTCCATATGGCCGGAGTTGGCCGTTGGCTGGTGGGGGCGCTAGGGTGCTCGTTTGCTTGAATGAGCGAAATACTAAGATATGCTTGTGAAAAGCATGTGAACAGTTTTTTTTAAATACGAAAATGCATTGGTTATTATAAATTTAAAATATTTGTTTTACTGGTGTATGGTATATCCAAGTCGGCGAGACGACTTACTTACTTCATTTTTATACCATACACCCATAGGGTGAAATGGTATATTAAAGTCGCTAAAATGTATGTAACAGGCAGAAGGAAGCTTTTCCGACCCCATAAAGTATATATATTCTTGATCAGCATCAACAGCCGAGACGATCTAGCCATGTCCGTCTGTCCGTCCGTCCGTCCGTCCGTCCGTCCGTCTGTCCGTCCGTCCGTCCGTCCGTCCGTCCGTCCGTCCGTCCGTCCGTCTGTATGAACGCCTAGATCTCGGAGACTATAAGAGCTAGAGCCACCAAATTTAGTATGTAGACTCGTGTCATATGTACGCTTATCGAGTTTGTTTCAAATGTTTGCCACGCCCCTACCGCCCCCGCAAATGATATAAAACCGATTTTCTTAAACACCATAGCAACTAGAGACACAAAATTTGGTATGTATATTTGCTTAGTAAACGCGCACATTTTGTATTTGTAAAAATTTTGCCACGCCCCCTACCGCCCCCGCAAATTAAATAAAACCGATTTTCTCAAAAACTATTTCAACTAGAGACACCATAGTTAGTATAAATATTTGCTTAGTAATTGCGCACATTTTTGATGTGTAAAGATTTTGCCACGCCCCCCTCCGCCCCCGTAATTTGAAAAAACTCGATTATCTCCCGTAATTTTCTACCGTGTGCAATCAAATTTAGCACACTTAAATTTGATACTAATGTTCAGCAAAATACCAAATTTGATCAAAATCGGACTAAAAATAGCCAAGTTATGCATATAAACGTTTTTCCATATGGCCGGAGTTGGCCGTTGGCTGGTGGGGGCGCTAGGGTGCTCGTATGCTTGAGTGAGCGAAATACTAAGATATGCTTGTGAAAAGCATGTGAACAGTTTTTTTTAAATACGAAAATGTATTGGTTATTATAAATTTAAAATATTTGTTTTACTGGTGTATGGTATATCCAAGTCGGCGAGACGACTTACTTACTTCATTTTATTCGGTTGTGATACGTGTAAGTTGCGGGTCATTGTGGTTAACCATTCTTCATAGACCTAACTAAACGATAAAGTTTTTTGTTTAGTTACATTTGCCTTAAATTTGGTTCAACCACTGTAAACACCTGCAAACCACAGCAAAAAAACAACACCAGCAATAACAACACAAGTAACAACAATAAAAATTGTTTTATGAAAGAATTTTTGCCGCCGGATGTTAAAGTTTTCCCATTTCGAATCATTGGCTAGCATCTCTTTCTCTTCTCTCTCTCTCTCTCTCTCTGACTGTGTGCTTGAACGCCTGCTGATTTGTTTAGAGGCAAATAAACAATTGAGAAAATTGATTTAGTTGTGAGTTTAGTGTGTGGAATGCAAATGAAATGCATAACTTTATGACCTGAAGTGTTGGAAGAATGTGAAGTATGTTGAAAACCTTGCAATAAATGTTTTTCCTTTTCTGCATATACACACACCTACATTTATACCTTTTGACCTTGAGGACATCTTCATAAATTCAACATAGAAACAATCAATCAAGAACCGAGACTGGCATCTTAAAAGCCATTGTATCTCTATCTTAAGGTTTTTTTATTGTTGTACGTTTTTCTCTTTCGTTCCTAGTTTCACCTTGTCAATCAGCTGAGAGCAATTTTTTTTTTCTTTTTTTGAATGTGGGTCAAGTTTTCATTCCCTCATTTTTATATATATAGATATAGTACCCATATACATATGTATATATGTTCCTATATATATGTAAAAATCTGTGTATATTCATATAGTTTGCATTTCTTCTACTCCGATTTCAAATTTATTATGATTATTTTATTTTTTTCCGGCACATGCGCGCGTTTTGTGTGTTTAAAGTTTCAACAATTTAACGCTGTACTCACGTACAAATCGCAAAAATTCATTTAAACCAAAATAAAATAATAAAATATCAATATAGAAAAATTCTTTTGGCCGCAAATAGCGAATTAAAATTCAAATTTAAAGACAAAGCAAAAATAAAATCTGCCAGCAATTCATATGTTTATATGTATATACTAGCTTCTCATACTCTTACAAAAAAATTTTCATGCTAGACGGGGCCAAATAATTTTGCGATTGCGATTTACATCAAGTGTGTTTTTTTTTTTTTTAGTGGTTTACATATAAATTTTAGTCCCAAAGTTAACTCTTGAGATGAATAAATGTATCTAATTTTACAGCAGTTTTTCTGTGATAAATTTTTTATTTTAGTTTTGGCATATTGCTTTAAAGACACTCGAGATTAGTTTAAACACAATTTTATTAAAAATTTTGTTTCTTTATTATCGATTTTAAATATATGTATGTAATTTACATTCTTGGGTTTGATTGATTTTTTAAAATTTTGTATTAAACATTATTTTAGCAAAGGTATTAATAAAAACGATTGGGTTTTAAATCAAATATAAAATTATATAAATAAATACACAATCAAAGTTTAACAAGCCATAACAATAATAAAATTGTTTAAAGTTGAAAAATTTTAAATAAATTTTCCACTTACAACTAAAGAGATTCAAAATTTGTTATCAATCCTTTCCAAATATTATCTATTTACACATATAATAACGACTAACATTATTAAATTGAACTAAAAAAAAAATATAGGATTTACCTTTGTAGAATTATTCTTTAGAAAAAAAAGACTTCGACTTTGGCTTAACTAAACTAATATTCCCATTTGACTTTCTAGGGTATAACTACTCACAAAACCAAATTGGCAATATTAATTTGATTTTTTGCCCGTTTTTAGATAATGATTAGCCAGCCGATGGACAACGACGACAACGACAATGTCGACGACGTAACATAGTTGACACGCCTTCCTTTCCCACAAGTAACTTACCCCTGCTTCTTTCCCTCCTCCCGCCCACTAAACCACGCACAACCCATATGTATACCCACTCACACACACACACACACACACAAGTTGCAAAACTGTACGAAAAGTTTGATTCGGCGTCTCAGCCGAACTATTCAGAAAACTATTATCAAATTGTGTTTGGCTCATTTCCCCTTTGCCGCTTTTGTTTCTTTGCCTGGTGTTGTTTTTGTTCCTGTTGTTGGCGTTGTTGTTGTATTCACTTGTTTATTTGAAAATTATTCTCCGCGTGGCACGAAGCAAGCTAAAAGAAAAATGTAGGAAAAGTAGGAAAAGTCAAACAACAATGTTGGCAACAGGGAGAACAAGAGAGAGAGAGAGAGAGAGAGAGCACAGCAGGGAGAACCGCTTTCCTGTTATCAAAACATGAACATTTCACCGCGACAGCAGCTTTTCTCAAACAAAAACAAAACATGTCATGAGAGAGAAAGCTTCTTAGCGTTAAGAGAGGGAGAGAATGAATGAGAGAGTTTATTCAAAATGTATAACATGCCAAAAGCTTTGGTATAACATTTGCTAGGAGTGTTCTCGGTGGGGTGCATAAATTTAAAAGCCTCAGCGGCGTCGCTGTTATCCTAGAAAGGAAAAAACAGGGACTAAACTGATGTATATTATTTTATATTGATGTATTAATATTTTCTCAGCTTTGTAAAATCCGCAACTAGGGCTTTCACTGTAAATATAAATCACTCATACGACGTGTTAGCTCAATCAAGACTTATCCGAAATAATAGTTATTTAAAGCTTTTGAACATATAATTTTCTGAAATTTTATAAAATCAGGAAAAATTTTGCTTTTCATAGATCTTTCTTTGTTCTCATTTATATTTAATACGTTTGTTGTTCTTATCTTGTTTATGTAATGTTTCATATGTGTAGCCCTACAATATGAATTATATTTTCAGTTAACTTAGTTAACTTTTTCTGCCTTCAAATATTAATTATTTTATTGTTAGAAGCAAGACATTTATATGATTAACATGTGGCGTATGCGTAATTTTTTTCTCTGCTGCAGCATATTTACTTTTGATATTCATAGAAATTATGGGATTTGCCTAATATGGAAGAATGTATGTTTTAGTAAGAATAAGGCTTTTAAAACAACGAAGAATAAGCCTTTTGGCGAAAATTTCAACTATCAATGCAACTTTAGGAGTTCGTAATGGAAAATGCTAAGTAGATTTGGTGAAAATCTTTTAAAACTAAAATATACTTATAAAGAAAAATTAAGTAAATAAATGAAAATAAAATCGACCGCGGTTAATTAAAAAATAACACACTCTAAAGTTTAAACAGTTTTCATTATTATTTTTAAACCTATATTTAGTAATAAGTTCTCTTACGGATTTATAATCTCAATCAATTTTGATTTGGCTCCCTTTTGAACGCCTCTGTTAAAATTTTGTATAACAGTTTATTTTTTTGGGGGCATTTTTCGTTTATTTACAATTTGACATTTTGCAAGCACTCACATACAAACACACACATACAAACGCATGCATAATTCTAGCTCACCTTCACACACACATACACACACAAACAGAGTTCGCGGTACTCCAACAAAGGTCGTCCTCTCCCTCCCTCTAGAAAACTGTTCTACACGCTTCTCTCTCTCATTCTCTGTAGCAAATTCCCATTCTCAGTCTCTCTCCTTCTGTCTTTTTCTCTCTCTCTATCTCTCCGTCTTATTCTCTGGCGTTGGATATATTTTTTTGCATTTCGGGGCAGCATTGATATTTTCATTTAGTTTTTCCAAACAGACATTTATGGTACGCCGAAGCGTTCGGTCGTGTCGAGTTCTGTGGGAAAGAAAAAAAAACACAAAAAATAAAAATTCATAAAAAAGTTTTTTTTAAAAAAACTCACGGTAAATTCAGCGCATCTATTTTGAAGAGCCCATACAGCTTCCGAAGTCAGTTTCCGCGTGTGTGTGTGTGTGTGTGTGCGTGTCATTTCTGTCCTTTGTGTGTGTGTGTGTGTGTGTGTGGATACATTGGTGTTGGTGTGACTAAGCCAACAGTTAAACTATTCAGATTTCATAGTCAAATATAAACCCCTAAACACACACATATTCCCACATTGAGTGTGAGAGTGAGAGAGACAGAGTAAGAGTGAGCGAACGGTACTCTTAAGTCAGTCAACAAAACGTAACTCATTGAGTTCTTTGTGAAAATTTCACAGCATCCGCTTTTTCTGTGACATCTTTTGTGAGTGCAAAATCTGTAATTGAAATTTGCCGCTTACGAAATTCAAATCAAAACCAAATCTAGAACCCAGAAACCAGAATCCAAAAACGGAAAACGAAGGAAACTCTGTGCAGTCTCATTTGAAAGTCGAAAATCGACAAAAAAAAAAGCGACGATACGAATAAAACTTTTGCCACAGGTAAAGAATGTAAAGAAAGATTGAGCAGCAAAATAAACTAAAACGGTTGGAGGGAGGGGAGGGGAAGACGTGCTTCAAGTCGAACACGTTATATATGTACATACATACTTTTCAATTTGATTTCGTTCTCGATTTCATCAACTTCTCACAGAAAATTAAATCAAAATACAATTCCATTCAATTTATTTGTTGAAGAGGTTTTTTTTTCATCTTTTGTTGTTGTTGTTGCTTCTCGCTAATCGAAATTGTGCCGAAAATTGTTTTTGCCTCTGGGAAGATTTTCGCATGTTTATAAGTAAAACATTGTGAGAACAATTTTTTGATTGTTATTGTTGTTGTTGTTGCTGTTGTTTGATTTCTCTGCCCAAGTTCAAATTGTGTTTATAAATTTTTAGTTGCTCTTTTTTTATGGCTGTTTGTTAGTTACGCTGGGCAATGTGTTGAAAAGTTGAAAGATTTTTGTTTCTAGTCCACACAGCCACAGAGATTGCTGGCGACAAGAAATGGCCGAAGGCGTGGAGGGGGCGTGGTGGGAGGTTTGTCAATGCTTGTTGCTTTACCCGTGGCCGGTTGTACTTGAACTAATAATGCCAGACTGAATATCTAATTTTAAATTTTTCATAAACAAAAATATTTTATTAACCCACACAAATTTCGAAAATTTTTATTAGTTTTCAATTTACTTAAATTTTTATTAAAATTCATATTTATATTTAACATGCAACGATGCAATTGATATAAATAGTTATTGGAAATCTCATATTTAAATTGAAAATCTATAAACTGTATTAACCCTTTCACCAGGATGATTATTTTATCAGAAATCACATTGAATAGACTCATTTAAGCACTCTTGTTGATTAATAAATAATTATTTTTTCTGCTGGCTTAGGAGAAAATTCGAATCTGATTTAAAAAAAAAAATACGAATCTATGAATAAAAATGTGACTCTAAATAGATTCCAAACTGATTAAAAGTAGGGATCATACACAAGTCATCGAGAGGAGTGACTAGAGTACCAGCTTCTTCTGCTAAAAAGAGTCATTTATAATCTGAAAATTAGCCTCTTTATGACTATATTAATCAGAAAGATGATTCGAAAACGACACGTATATAATCAGCTACTTTATACCAAAATGTTAAATTCCTGAGTCTTAGTTAGTTATTGCTTTTAGATCATAGTTTCATATAAGCAGACGATTAACAGACTAATAAGTGTGGATCGACTACAATATACAGAAATAAAAATGGAATTTTAATGAAAAACATATCATTCAACGGGGAATTCAAATAACTTTCTTTCGTAGTTTAGCGAAAAAAAATTTTATACAAAATTCAGAATTTCAATTGGCCCCAAATCGAATTAAACATTTGTTGTAAGTAATTTAATTTAGGTTTAGTACGACTTCTTAAAGATTATATCAAAAACATCTTAAATTTTTGAACGTTAGAAAATTTTTTTTTTGTTCAAATGCACTTTTAAACAAAATCCAAAGCTCAGATTAAAGAGATAAAACAATTCAACTTTGTTACAGTGGTAAAAGATTTAAAAACTTATAAATATACCTTACAACTGATAAATTTTCAGGAAAAAGTCCAAAGTTCTATTAAGAAAGCTCATCATTATTTAAAAACATTTTTTTCTCATGAAATAAAAACTCATTTACATTTAGATGCCAATTTCAATTCAAATACCAGAGTATAAACTGAAAAAATTTCTTTTTAAATTAAGTTTGCTACTTGCCAGAAGAAAGTAATGTTGGACCATAGATTTTCTTTATCATTGTTTATATACTCGCTGTAGCTGGCTCATTTCGTATGCAGAAACCAATCCTCTCTGGTTTCACATGCCACTCGAGAGACATTTATCAAGTTGAGGCATCAGATGCATGCACATCAAGCAACCAACTAATACGAAATTATCCCACTTCAATTTGCAAGACCAAAATGCCATCCATGCTCCTTGTATGTATGTATGTATGTAAATAGTTACCCCTTTTCAGTCGGTTTCAAAACCGTTGCCCGAACTCAACCTACTTGGGAATGACATTCAAAGGCCGCTAGTTTCAATCATTCAAACACAATTAAGGCATTAAAGGACACGAGTGAAAGAGAAAGGACAATTAGTATGCGTGTGTATGCGTATGGTTATACGTATATATATATGTATGTGTGTGTGTGTGTGTATACATTTAGCTCATTATGCTGTCTTTGCCATCTTTCAAGCAGTCATCTCGCTCATTCGTCCTCCATCCTTCATTCCGTTGAGCTTCTACTCATTTATTATTTACCAGACGCCAACGGTTATAAAAAAATAAAAAAGTTGCGCATACGCAGCGTGTGCCCCAACTTAAAATTAAACAACTATCATCCAAAGAGGGAAATTAAATGGCATAATGATGATGCTGGTGAATTCAATAAAAATAAAAGTCTGACAATTAAATAAATCTAAATTAGAAATTCTAATTAACTATCCAATGTTATATATTTATTTATGTTCTTATGTCTTTTATAGTTTTCTGTTTTGTCATTTTTGGTTGTTCCAAATTGTGTGTTTCTATTATAATTCTGGGAATTGTGTGAAATTTTTCTTGGAGAATTTTGCTAATATCAGAAAAAAATATTTAAGATTTGGGAATTAAGAACACCTTCGCCATAGTTGTTGAAGTTGTCTGTGTGTTATTCGTCATACACCAACACACCGAACGATCTATCATTATAATAAAGCGTCAAATCTAATACGCTGCCTTCATTTGCCATGTGGCTTTCGGTTTTACAGGGCGGGGGGAAACAGCGGCAGGTTGATGTAGCTCATAGAGCGGCTCGCCTTACTCCTAGTATTGTTGTTGTGGTTGTTGCTGTTCCCTGATAACGTTGACAAACTAGATAAAAGTGCGATAAAACACACAGCACAAGAAGAAAAAAAAAAGCACAGCGGACAGAGACAAGAGCAGAGAGAATGTTATAAATAAAACAAAGACGCTTCTAGCTGCCGCAGATAGCAAAAAAATTATGTATGAATATTCTATGGAGTCAAAAGAAGTAAACTTGACAGAGAGACACTCAGACCGACAGAGTGTGGGCGATGGGACAGGAAGAGATGATGGGGATTTTTTGGGGAGCTAGAATACCAAAAGAGCAATGAATATGAATGAAAAATGAGCAGAACAGCAAAAAACAAAACAACAACAACAACAGCAGTCAAAGTGATAAGTCAAAAAAAAGATATATATATTGCCACGCTGGTTTTTGTGTGTGTATTTTAATGCGGTTTTAAGTAATACTTTTATATTTTTATCACAATATAAACATATCTGTATCTATGTATGTATGTAAGTACATATAAAATTCAATCAATGTTAACTGCAAACCACATTTAATGCATTGACCACAGTCAAGTTGTCAAAATGGCGACAAAGGCAAAACCATCATAGCCGCAATCAATTCAAACACAAAACCCACACAAATATAAACATGAATACATATCCAAAATACCACACACAGTAACAACAGCAACAACAACAATTAGCTGGTAGCTGCATCATATCATGTACTATGTACGTATGTACATATGCAAAATTAAACAAATTAACAGCGCAAACAAAATATACATTAATTAATGCCTAGCATTTATTTATTTATTTTCCGCGATAATGTGCCTGCAATTTAGTCGATGCTTTGGTCGAGCCTAATTAGGTGTAATGAAAAGCTTGGCAGGGATTTATGGCCATCACCCACATGAAATCCCCCTTCCCCCTCTTTACTAGTCTACATAGTGTGTATGCTTTCGGTCTTTATGGGTTGAGTGGGTCGGTGGTTTATCTACATATTTGATTCCTGTCGAAAATGTCAATAAAAGTTTCTAGAATTTCAGTTGACCTAAATGCAAGTAAACAGTTGGCGAAATGTTTATCATTATTCATATGCACAGCAATGTATGCTGCAAATTTATATTGAATATAGATTTGTTGAATGAATCATCTATGCTATATTTTATAAATCATTTAAGAGATGGCCAATCTTCTTTAGTGTTGTTTAATGAATTATTGTAATAGGTCGAAAGTACATAAAGTCGGCACTTTGAATAGTTCTTTCCAGGGTCACAGTCGACTCAAAAACAGTCGACTTTCATTCATTTATTTTCACAAACAAAATACATAAAAGATAGTTTTAAATTTTGCGATATAACTATATAATTACCTAATAAATATCAGTTTAAATTCAGAAAGAAAGCATATTTTAAAAAAGGTCGACTTTGACTTGTTTTTCCAATTAAAAATGTTTGTTGCTTTGTTTAAAAATATAATGAAAGTCTAATGGGATAGGAAGAACTGAGGGGGACTTTGTATGTCTTTGTAAATAAAACATGTAATAGTTAATCTGCTTCAAATTTAAAAGTCTTTATTTTATTTAAATTGTTGGCAACATTTTGGAACCGATGTCTTCATTTATTTTTGTAAGAAATGACATTAAAACTTTAAAAACAAATTAATAGAATAATAAAATTAAGTCTGAGGCATTAATAATATATCATAATTTTAAGGTTATGGTAAAGAGTTAAAAGTGTTAGAAGTTTTGACAAATCAGCGTAGCCCACATAAAATAATAAATCCATTTCATAACTTACAGCAATTTGCACAACTATGACTTATATTGGTGACTACCGATGATAATAATAGCTCTTTAAATAATTCGTAATTTCTATGCCTATTTTGAATGATCAAATCGATGGTAGAAATATATATAAATTTTTGCTCACTTATCACTGCCCCCAAAACTGTGCTAAGATTTTTTGCTCAACGAATATTGGACTCTATGGGTGCTATAAACTTTTGTTTGTATCTTACATTTCTTCACAATGTCTGGGGTAATAATAAAACATTGAACCCATCGACAAAATGATAGGTATAAATAGCATTTTGCAGCTATCAAATAGACAAACAATTGCCACCAGCTGCAGAAAGAGACAAGTTTGCGTGTTGTGGTAGCAGCAGTAAAAATCCATCAATTGTTTTGTCAATATTTTGCACCAATTTGCCTATCGACAGGCATTATCAGTGGGTTAAGTGGTTAGAGGGAGGAAAATTGCAAATGGAGTGTGCGAATGGCGACTAGAGAGTGTGGGTCACTAAACTCTTTATTCTACGAAAACAAAAACAACAACAACAAAAAACACATCAGGGAATGACGAAATATTCGGAATTAAAAATGCCCAAAGTGTAACCAAAAGTTTTCCAATTGAAGGCGCACCCGCACACACACACAGATGGAAAAACCGTTAGAGCCGCACAGAGAGGAACTCAACTTGACGTTGATGAAGGTTTTCCCAGCAAACAAACAACAACACAACGAAGAGCAGCACCAAACAACTCAAACTTGGCCCAGGGGCTGTTGTTTTGGGGTGTCATTGAACTTAATTTTGTTTTTCTTTTGCCATCCTCAAATATCCCTCAATCGCCTACCGCCCATTGCTTTATATTTTTATTTATTTGTGTACTTTATGCTACCGATATGAACGAGTGTGTGTGTATATATATTGCCAAAGGGCCAGCAGCAAGTTGTTGACTTGCTTATACACTCATCGACCTCCATTCTTCACACTTTTCTCTACCCCCTCCACCGCTATGTGTGTTATGAACAATTTTTATGACCAAAAAGCTGTTGTCCATGAAAAGAAGCAGAGAAAAAAACTCGAAAAAGTGTAAGAAAATATCTACACAATTCAAATCGAAGTTCTTAGCGCAAAAAAAAAAAAAAAAAACAAATTGGGTCCAACCAACTTCCAACAACCAAAATTAATAATTTAGAAATATACATATAAAAGAAGAAAAATTAAAAAGTTAGGTGTAACGACATTAGAATATCCTACACCCAGCTGTGGGTATATAACCAAAAATTATTGCTTTTTTATAAAAGTTGCAAGAAAGGGTAAAACTAGATCATTAGCAATGTTAATAGTCTCCCAGTTGAGATACCCTGCAGATAGTAGATTGTTCATATTTTCTTAGATTATTCATTTTGATTAAAAGATTTATTCGTAATATTGTCAAATATTACAGAGTAAGATGAAAATTTGCCAGGAACGTTACAATCGCGAGTACACAAAATAAACCTGAAACATTTGTGGTTAGAAGAAAAGAATGTTGTTAAATAAAATTTGTAATCCTACGATTGCCATCCGTCTCTGAGCCTAAAAAGGCACCTTCTGAGCTTAATAAGCCACTAATCACTCGCATTAAAACTAAAAAGTTAGTGTAAACACACAATATGAATATGTGGCTATTTTCATTTTACGTTTGGCATAGCCTTCGGTAGTTTTCATTTAAATTTTATATCCTGATACATTTTAATCGATGCAGATAAATTAATACTTAACTGAATAATAAATTGCTATCGAGGGCTATCTTTGTTAAAAAAGTAAAATTCAAACCTTATCCCGCATTTTGGTATCTTCTCTCAGTCGTCCTAAATCCCACTTTGTGAGTCTTATAGTCAATAAAAATTCCTAGAAATATTTCAATTTTTAATTTGAGTGATTTGGAAGCCCAGTTTTGTTTAAAAACATTTTTGAAATTTTTTAAAATTTATATTTCCTTAAGTATGTACAAATGTATGTAAAAATGTGGCCATTAGTGTATTTGAAATTAGCATTGTTCCACAAATTTACATTTAAAATTATACTTTATTAGAATACTTCCTAACAAGTTTAATATACCCTTCTTAAATGTGTCCAACAGGGTATAGGAAGTAAAAAAGACTTGTTCTCCTCCATATCTTGGCGGAATTTTCGAGCGAAATTGCTCAGCACTTTTTCTCTTTTGCAATTTTCATAAACAGAGGTGGCAAAAGAAAAACGGAAACCAACTTTTAGTGACCTTTTTCAATATTTTATGCTTTGTTTTTCTGTTTTTTGTACTTGGTTTTTTTTTCTTTTTCTCGGTGTTCTGTCAAAGTCAAAGGTAAAAGTTCAGCATCACTAAAAATCAACAGTGCTTGTCATACTGGTGTTTACTGTGCTTTAAATTTTTAATACCTATAAAGTGATGGCAACCAAAAAAAAAAATTAAGATGGAAAAAACCGCACGCACACATAGACACCGAAAACAATTTGACATATAAGTAAATATAATTTTTGCTTTAGCTAAAAGCACTAACAATAATAGCAACAGAAAAAACAACAGCAACACAAACAACAACAATGACAAGCTAAAGCAATTAGTTTAATGTAATTCCCATCCAGAGATGAAGCTTGACAAAGTTTTATGTACCACAAATGAAATTATAGTCGGCAAACACACCTACACACACACACACAAATATACACATAACACATACATATATATATATACAGAGCCACAGGCTGTCGCTGCAATTTACGCGTCGACGACAACAAGGACGAAACAACAAAAAAAAATGCGATATAACACTGTTTCGCTCCTAAAAGCGTGCTACACATTTTTGCCGCCTTCCTGATGCCTGACTTTACCTTTTGCTTCTTCTACTTTTAAGAAGCCATAGAGTCCTTATCTTTTTGCTCTCACCTGCTTCGTTTCGCTTTTAAACATTTTAAGGAGGCTGCGTCAAAGAGATGCTGTCATGCACATTAACCAAATAGCTGGCGCCTTGATTTGATTATCATGTATTTCATTTTGGTTCTTTTTGTCTTATACTGTTATGTGTGTGGGTGTATAGATGTGTGAGAAAAAAATTGCCGTTTGACAAGCTACTTCCGCAATTGCCAGCACAAAGACGGGAGCAGTAGTCAAGGACTTTCCATATAACCAAAAGGGTTTTATTTTATACACTTTTTAAGAAAAAAAAAACAAGTGCGTTATTGTTCCTAAGAACCAAAAGAGGACTTCTTGGTGCAAAATTAAATGAAACGTTATTGTAGAATGAAAATATTGCACTTTAACAAAGTTATTTCAAATTTAGTTTATGTTTAAGGACTTTATCCGTTTTGAAGTGTTAGTCTTATACAGACTGAAGAGGACTCCCAGTTTTTCCAAATTCTTTTCTGAGTATAAGGTTTAGAAGCTTTAACTTATAAAAATATTATTTTTTTTATAGAAATTCAAACATCTTCTGGGATTTTGTTTAATGGTAATCCTAAATCAACATTTAAAATATTTATTTCAATACGGCATATACAAATGCAAGCTGCAGAACATTAGTCAAAACTGAAATCTCTTACTATGTATAGCTTAGTTTTACTATTTTCTTAGCTAATGCTAAAATAAGTCCGTGCCTTATTCAAAATTTGAACATTTTTATAAGAAGGCAAAATATAATTCCCCAAAGTATATAAAGTGGTCTACCTCAAAATATTGGTCCAAAAAAGTAAGTGGTTATTTTAAAAATAATAGAAATGTATACATGCTTGGTTTTCGGTCAATTAGTTAAAGTTTTATGAAGTTAGTTATTGACTTGCATCAGCACAAAAAAAAAAAAAAATTTCAACGAATCTATTGAAATTCTTTTTATTCATGTATGTATAAACGATTAATACTTCTGTCGCAATAGTTTCAAAACCAACAAAAATGTTGCTAAGGGCTTCACAAAATATATCAACTTATTATAAATATACAACTTTGGTAAGAGTATCTAGATGTAAGTTTACAAAAAGTTTAAAATTGTCCTTCTTTGTGGTGCGTTCATACATCTTACAGTTAGCCTTTTTGGGGGTCGGTGGCAAAGCAAAACATATTTTGACTGGTACTTTGATTTATGCCTCTTTTAGCCTCCATTGGGGTGAGATGGAAAAAGAAGGCTGAGTAGGTTAGTAGAAGAGAAGGATGGCAGGCAAAACCATTTTGTTCTGGTTCTGTCGCATGCATGATTCATGGTACTCTCCTGCGTTGGCATTTTTTTTCCACCTCCTCTTCTGCCCCTCCATCTCTTGGTCTTTGTGTTGTTGTTTGAACAGAGGGTAGACCGAAGAGTAGCTAGTGGGGATGAGGGTATGCCAGAAAGTCACTTCAAATCACTGTGTTGCCGCTGTGATTTCCGTTCCATTCTCAAGCAAAACACCAGCCCACTCCGCCACCCCGTAGCATTCAGTTTTCCAGTTGCCGAGCACCCACCCACCCTGGGGTACATCTGCAAATTGCCTGCAATAAATTTTTTGCCCGTTTCCCATAAAACACTTAAAACGATTTGCAAAAAAAAAAGGAAGAAAAAAAATGAAATGGGAAAAAAAATTAAAATCGAAGCTGAACGCCATCCTACGCATTTTTCGTTTCTCCTGTTCTGCTCCTGTTGTTCATGTCGTTATATAAGTGATAACAATTCTCTCCAAACAAAATGAAAATGCCTAATTACTTCCTTTTCTCGTACGTCTGCTTAATATTTATGATGTACAAAACTTAATTTCAAATGGAAAATGGCTAAATAAATTGGAAAAATTCAATAAACAAAGAATCAAAACACAAGAATCAAGAACAAACGACTTCCTTTTGCGCGCAAAGTTTGCGAAATCAATACATACACATCTAGATATTCATTTATACACACACATGTTTAGCAATGTGTAAAACCAATGTATCTAAAAATTTTCTTGATATTCGTAATATAGCAGGGGCGGTTTTTTTTACTTTTTGGCGATACTCTTTATAAAATAATTTGGTTATTTGAGCAGTATGCTTACCTGCACTTTCTCTCAAGCAGTTAGAATTTTCTCGGATAATGATCATTTTTCCTTAACCAAGAATTATAACAAATCCAAAATCTGAAGCCAATTTCAATTTGTCTATAATCTTCAAGCAATCAACTCCTTATAAAAACTGACATCAGAGAGCCACAGAAATAATTCAAAGTGTTCACAGTTCTCATATAAAACAAGATTTCTTGGTCTTAAACTCAAAACTAGTATAAATAATAAAACCTTTTTATTCCTAGAGACCAATTTTTTCCAAGAACTCCGTGATGATGTCTATTTTAAAGACTAAATCAATTCTAGAACTTTAGATTCCGGCCCTGTTTAAAACTACAAGTTTTTTTTCGTAGCTTTTCAGTTTAGTATATGTTTGCATTTGCCTTAAGGAATTTTAGCTAAAAATCGGTTATGCCTTGGCCCAAAAAGAAATTATAATAGAATTATTTTCGCAGTCACGTGTGTGCATTGTATATGTATGTAGGTGTGTGGGTGAGTAAATAATTCTATATACAAAGTAGAAAGTATATTTGTACTGTCATTTCCCATCTGCCCTGCGGTTAGTTTAAGTGGATTATGAAGACACACATACTGTAGGGAAAATAAATAAAAGCAGCTGCTACAAAACTTTTCACTTTAATTTCAAACTTTCTTTAATTATTTTACATTCTGCCTTGAGCTTCAAATTAATATAATTGAAAACATTTATTTTTTTTTTTTTCGATAGAGAGAATGTTACTTGACTAAAGTGGTTCCATTTTTAGCTTGTCAAAGGTTAAAATTGAAAATCTTTTTGCTTGCCAAATTAGCAAAACAATTTTTGTTCTTGTTGTGCTTCCTTCCTTTTAGTTGTATTTTTTTTAATGATTTTTCTTCGTTTTTTTCTCGTTTCGTTGCATAAATGAAATGCAACACAATAGAATGAACAAATCCTAAAAATAGGCAAACAATGGTGTGTGCCGTATACGTAGAGAGCAGAAAAAAACTTTGAATGAGCTAACCCAAACTGAATGGACAAACGGTTGAATGAAATGCAAAAAAAAAGGTTGCCTGACCTTTTTCTTTTTGGGTTTGACCAGAGAGCAGCTAGGCGAAACAAAAGCTTGGCACAATGCTTGGATATTCTCGACGAATCGCTAATCAAGCTGAGTGGAACGTTTTCTTCTTTTGGTTCATTAGCAAATTTGTCAGACAGTCAGTCTGTTGACAAGCAATAGTAGAAATAATGATTGCTTTTACCCAAGGAGAGCATGGGAAGACGATGTAAATTGTGTAAGTTTTTAGGCAGATTCAAGTCAGTATGTATTGAATTAAATCGATTTTAGAATATTTTGAAATTTAAAAGGTGTTTTATAATCAATTCTTACGTATACAGAAGATTTTGAATTATAGACAGCATGGACTTCATAGCTATTTCAAGATCGACTTAGTTCAGTTATCAACAGCCTTTCTAAAGACTGTTAAACACTTGAACTCCTTGTAAATTATAACTGAATGAAACAAAAAATTAGTGGCAAAGCTCTTAGAATCAGTATTCTCCCTTTAAATGTGAAATTTTTTTTTTTTGAGCTTTGAGGTAACATTTTCAAAGTTTATTTCTCATTTTCATAAACATTTCCCATTCAAAACTAAATCCATTCATTTTTGATTTCAGCAGCATACTTTCGGGCAACAAAAACAATTTTAATTTTACATTCTGCTAAACTAACAAAGTGGAACCAAACATTTTGATAACAGCAATCTCACTCACACTCTCTCCCTTCTATCCCTCTCTTTCTATTTTCTATTTCAGTCAGTGGAACGCAACGGCAGCGGAATTTTAATCAAGCCATCCCAAAACAAGAAGCGGCAAACGAAGCGAAGCCCTCAGAACGCATCCGATGCAAGTCGGCGGGGGCATGGATATAGCATTGCACTAATTGAAGTCGAGATCCTAGGGACCAAAGGACCATGGAATACTCTTCGTCATTTGTATGCAAAGCAAAAGCAATAGCAGCAGAGGAAACGAAAATGCAGAACAGCGGCTAAGCGGGAAGTCCACAAGTTGCACTTAAGCCCAACAAACCCAACCACAAGAAACAAAAAATAGAAAAAGCAACGCAACGCAAAAGATACTTTAAATTTATATACGCAAAAGAAGAAGGAGCATCAGGATGATGAGTGCGGGTGGAACATATATATCCACAGCCAGCGTGGAAGTGCCACAGGCTTTGCAGGATGGCGAGAAATTCGTCAAATGGGATGATGTGAGTAACTAATATATATTTGTAAGCCGACAACGTTTTGCCTAATTATAAAAAATTAGATTTTATTGTTCATGTGTAAAATAGTTATGTATAAACTGATTATCTCTTAATTCCAATTCGTATGGATCCAATCCAGATAGTAAATGACGGAAGTCATAGCCGTTGGCAGTTGAGTTGTGGCGCAAGGTGTATATCCCCAAGAAACAATGCCAATCAATTGAGAAGAGCCATCGGGTTTAGCGCTGATCAAAGGACCGCCACTATCGCCATTACAGGCGCCATCAGCTTTTCCAGCGGTGTGGGTGCAAATATTGCACTCATGCAGGCTAGAGGTGGATGGCAATGCTGCCTTGCAGTTATTGAAATCCAAGACTGTAACTTCCAAAGTCTGCAAATTCTTGGGCAAAACACCAGAGTTGTCCCGACCCCAGCCAAAGAGATAACCAACATCGATGGCCTGCAATTGCAATGATGGCAAATCGATGGCAGCCACCGGCGAGCTACCATCACGAGCAACAGCCGTGAAATCAAGGGGCTCGTCTAGGTGGATCAAGGCAATATCGTGGGGTCCAACACCACCGCCATAACTCTCATGTACTTTCGTCTTTGAGAGATAGGCTCTTACTCTCTGAGTTGTGGTCTTGTCTGTGTAATCATGAGCACCGGCCACCACATAAAAATCATTATAAATCGCACAGTGGGCGGCAGTTAAAATATGCTTCGCACCCACAATAGAGCCGCCACAAAAGTGAGAACCCGAAGTAGTCTGCAGTGAGACAATGAAGGGTGCAGCTCCTGGCTCAGCCTCTTGCCCATTAATGATGCGACCCTCGGGAAATCCTGGCTGGGGAATTATATTGGCACTAACTGTGGCCACAGCCAGCGCAAGAAGAACCACAAATTGTTTCATGTTGACTTTTCAATTTAGTTATGATATTGCTACTAGCAAAATCAATGGTTTTTATAGGCCACCAATTCCAATCATAAAACGGAATCGTTATCGTTATCAATAGTCAAGATTTACAGCCCTGACCCAGCGTTATTAATAATATTAGCAAAATCAAATTTGTCCTTTCAACGAACTGGCCGTAAAGATGCACTCGGCGTCATTAGCTGATAATTTCATCAATTAAACAATGAAGTGTAGTCCCTCAAAATCAGTCTATGACCTGGATATTCGTACCTGATATAGACTGTATATTCGATTTTATATCTCGAGTTTGCACACTTGTAATTCACACAAAACAGTAGCCAATATATTAATAGCCATTATCTTTATGAGCTAGCACACGATCGAACAACCAAATGTCTAATAGGCGCCTTATTCTTTTAACTAGGGGCATATGTATCTCAGTAGAGCTTAGAAAATACATATATAGTGATTTGTCTATGTGCATAGTTTCTTAATTAATAGATCAATTTTTATTTTATGAAAATGTTTAATAATTCTTTTCTATTACGAAGCTATTATAGCGAAGTTAGTACAAGTTATCTTATTAAACACAAGTTTGTTTTCTTTTATTTTTATGCCTTTTAATTGATAAGCTATCAAATAATACTAACTTCTGAGAAAGTTTTACGATCGATTTGTTGAAATATGAAATATAATAATTACCTACAAAAACAGCAGCACGAAGTGAAGTTAATGAATTTTGTGTTAATTTTTATATTTTTCACAAATTTGACCATTAAACTGTTAACTCACATCACCATTTTTTTAGCAACAGATTATAGTCACTTCTATGTAATACTTAGTACATAATTCAAAACGAATATGCAATTAGAAATTTTTTTGCAAGAACTACATAATTTTCATTCGGTAAGCATTCAGAAATCTTATGGCCCTTTTACTTCACTTTCAAAACATTGACTAAAATCTGAGATTTAGAGTCATTTTAAATCGTTTTCCAATATTCGAAAAAATTTTTACCAAAATTATTCACAGCAATACTTTTTTTCTCCTTGGTTTCTTTATTTATAGTTTTCTAGGTCAACTTTTCTTTTGGAATATGTCTTAAAATGGTTTTTTCTTTTCTCTCTAAACCGGGTGGTTCAAAAGTTCGATATAATTTTATTGAACCCTTTACTTGTGACAATCTGCCTTTCAAAAAGCTTTAAATGCAAAATGTATATACTTTTACACATATTCAAATAATAATTTCAAAAAATTTTTAAAGGCCCAAAAAATAATTTATTCCTTCTAAAACCAAATTTAAAAAAATTAGAATTTATTTAATACATTCCCCTTGATCTTCGGAACCTTTTTTTTGATGCCAGAAGAAATCTGTTTCCACTTAAATACATATCTATTATTATATCCTTTTCATAAGTTAACCCTCTACTTTTCATAGTGGAAAGACCCATCGAGACCCACCTTTGTATTAAAGCTCTTCCGCACCTAGAAACATTATAATTTTGATTTTCTTTTCCATAGTCTTAGCAACATTTATTAGCAACATAGTTTAAGCAACATCCATTCAAGCAATGCAAGTTGGAAAAGCTTACCCAAAACCCCAACCCCAATAACACTTGACCAGTTGTCGGAAACTTTACTATCAATCGTGATAAGACTACTTAGTATGTACTTTGGCTGTGATTGGGTAAACACAGAAGCTCTCGAAACTCAAGAAGGCACACGCCCTCAAAGAGCTAAAATCGAACTGCGTTTCTTTTTATAGAAATTAAGACTATCATGGATCGTAAATTCAGAAAATAGCATCAGCTCGGTCTAATCCAACTGGGTATAGCCTCGACTGGGCTAATCAAGAGCTGTATATTAACAGTTAGATCACATGATTTTTAGCTTCTATTAGAATGACAATGCAATATCGTGGTTAAGTGTTTCTGGAAATGCTTTGATTTATTGCATTAAAGATACATCTGTTTTTTAGTACAGAATGTAGTAAGCACTCTGGATCTTAGAGATCCAGTCGACATAGGAAGCCACCTTAGTGTACACAGATGGGTAGTTGGCCAAACCGCAGGGAATGTATCCCCAGGAAACCACACCGATCAGCTCGGAAGCAGCGTTCTCGAACTCAACAACCAATGGACCACCAGAGTCGCCGTTGCAGGCAGAGATGCTTTGCTCCAATGAGGCAGAGCAAATATTAGTTTCAGCCAGAGGAGCGGTGTCGGGGAGGGCATCCTTGCACTCAGCGAAGTTGACAATTTCGGTGGTCACAGTCTGCAGAGTCTTGGCGGCAGTCAGCACATAAGATTTAGGTTGACCCCAGCCATAGAGATGGGTCTCGCCAGTGTGGGTTTCCTCACGGGTGGGCAGAGTAGCGGGACTAACCCATTCGTTGAAAATGAATGGCTCGCTAACATGGAGCAGAGCAATATCATAGGGTCCAACACCTCCGGTATATTGCTCATGAACGCGGCCAAAATCTATCAGACGATGCTGGGTGAGCTCATCGACATCGGCGCGGGTGTGCAGACCAGCAATGGCGCTCATGCCAACCGGGTTGGAGACGCAGTGAGCAGCAGTAACGATCCAATCCTTGTTGATGATAGTTGCGCCGCAGATGTGCGAGTGCTTATCGAAACTGGTGGCCAGCGAGACAATGTAGGGAGCACTGTGGGGTTCAGCTTCCGTGCCGTTGATCACGAATCCAGTGGCGAAACTGGGAATGACCTTAGCCAAATTGTCGGTCAGCTTGCCACCATGGGCGCTGACAGCCAAAACGGCTAGAATTGCCACCACAGAAAGTACCTTCATTCTGATCGATTGAATAGTTTGTTATGATCTCTTAAACCACCCTATTGGCGACTTTTATAGTCGTCTGGCAGGTAGTAAGCACGTCAAAGTAAATCCATAGATTAGGAGATAGATTTATGAATTAGATTAGAAGGCCCGCCAAAGGTGATTAGAAATCTATCATCATTTTCGTGGTCGTTCTGCGATAAGGGTCGAGGTTCTTTTGGGTTCAGGTTTGCGTGCCCTTGAAAAGGTGTGAAAAACCCTTTTGAATTTGCCACACACACACACGCACACCCACACGTGGTAGGCGCGCTTCGGGGGCCATAATTATAGCTAAGCGTAATGTGTGTACTCAGGTGTCGCCATTGTCGGGGTCAGTCGGCCGTGCAAGGACGTCCCGTGTCCGGGACGCAAAGGATGCTAAAAATACGTGTGCGTACATGGGCCACTGGACAGAGAGATTCGCAGATGCTTAGCCAATTAAAAGTTAATTTCATTGAGCGAGTTTACCATGCCAACCATGGCCACCTGGCCACGTTAATCACATGTTTGGGTAAACAAAAAATTAACACAAAAAACAAAGGAGTGAGATGTGGGCGGGGAAAAAAGTAAAAACATGTGGTCTAAATTTCATTTCAAAAATCAAGCAACTAACCAATATCTAATTTGTGAGTATGTTTGAATAGTAATTCTTCTCTCCGAGAATCAAGACATAAATTTTAAATGCATCATAAAACGACCATTCATTTCTAATATCATTTGAAGTATAAACGAGCTAATCGTAACTTAAATGAATCAATTATGATACCTAGAATGTTCCATAGGCTTATGTATTTTCAATTATCACCATCATACAAAAATGATTAAGCTTTCAAATCAAATTAATTGTGAGAAATTTATTATAGGTAACGTATTGTTCCGATGGCAAAACTAACAAAAATATTTTGTCACTTCATTAACCAATATTTTGCAATCTCTTAATGCAAACAGATGTGATAATTATTGATTGCAAATGGCACATAATTTTGAAATCAAAAGGTTTCTTTTTAAAAGAAATTTGACTTTAAAATTACAATGCTTATCTGAATGGTAATCCTACTTCCAGATTAAATCCGAAGCATTTATTTAACTGCTGTTATCGACTTTCAATTATACATAGAGTTGCCATGTTTAACACAAAATAAGAAATTTATTCTTAATAAATCAAAAGAAAATAGGACTCGTTGTGCATATACAATAGTAATATTATTATATTATATTACTATTGTTAAAACATAATTCGAAATGTTTCTGCGAAACAAATACGTTTCTAGCTGATGTTTGTTTCTGATATTAAAATTCTTGTTCAAAAATTCTCTAGACTAAATCTGTATACGAATATTGAATTGAAATATTAATTATACATAGCCGTCTGTTCCAAGAAAATTGTTTTTCCAACTAATTTCATGGGATTGGAAAATGGGAACCTGTTTAATGTTGAATAGAGCAAAATGTAATCAAAATTATACTATATAGTTCCTTAACAAAAGGCAGTCGTTAAGAGACTAGATTACTAATCAATCGCTTCTATTGTTTTCATAAGATATATATAAATTTTAGTTTCGGTCTAAGATACTTAGGAATCGCAGATAGTTCAAAATATATATATACAATGGAATACAATTTTATAATAAGAATACAAATTAAAAATTAAGCAGACTTCATTTAAAAACATTTGGTAATGCATTTCTTTTCTGGTATCTATCAATCTTTACTACACATCGAACCCGTTAATCGGTAACGAGTTAAAGTCTGCTCATTTGGGGGAAATTCTCTCTGCAGGCGCTTATCAGTAAAAAGCTTTGAGTCCACTATAAAAAGCAAAGCGACTGAACGGCAACACTTTAGATATTTTATAGTTGTCGACCAATTCTGTGGTATTAAGCATACGTCATGTTGTCATTGCGTCTTTGTGTGGTTTTATTACCGCTTTTGGCACTTGCTGGCGCCATAAATGTGCCACAGCAGCAGCAGCAGCAGCTGTCTGTCGATATACCACTCGAAAATCTGCTACAAAAGTTCAAGGACAATCACTTGAATACGGATACAGTTCCACATGTGATCGGAAAAATCCTAGAAAAGGTCAAGGCTGATCAGGAGGAGCAGGAGGCCAGTCTCTCGAGTGTGGATATTCAACCGTACATTATTGACGGTTACCAAGTTCAGGGTGTAGACAATGCCCCACATTTGGTATCTATGAGTCTCAGCTCTGTGGCCTATGCTCATTTCTGTGCTGGATCAATAATTTTCAAGAGCTGGATCCTTACTGTCGCCCATTGTGTTGAGGAGTTGACACAACTGAATGGTGGAATTATTGGTACTCCCATTTATGCCGGCATCACCAACCGTTCCAATGTGACCGGAGCCCAGATACGCGAAGTGGACTTTGCCTCCATTCACCGCTCGTTTACTGGCACTGCCGGAAGCGCTGATATAGCCCTGCTCCATGTATCTCAACCATTTGTACTGACGGCACGAGTACAACCGATTACCTTGCCGGACAACAACGAAGACTATAGTAATAAGACTACTGCCGCCTATGGCTGGGGTCTAACCGATGTCGATGGCGATGAGTATTCCAAGGAGCTGCAATATGCCTTTGCTCCCCTATTAAGCAGTTCAGATTGTGCTGGAGAGATGCCCTCAGATGCCCCACTCACTACTAGCCAAGTGTGCGCCCAGATTAAGGTCTGCTATGGTGATGGCGGTACTCCTCTCGTCTACTGGCCGATTGACGGACCCGCTGAGCTGGTTGGACTGGGCTCATGGAGTTATATGCCCTGCGGTTATGGCAATCGGCCAGCAGTATTCACTTCAGTTTCCTCATATGTTAGTTGGATATTGCAAGTGATTTCAGCTTACTATCAATTGAACAAATAGATTTTTTGCGTAATCAAAATGATTGTAATGCATTAAAGTAAAAAAAAAAAAACAGAAAAAAAGAAGAAAAACAGGCTGTTCAAGTGTATCAGTTAGAAGTTATCTTATCACATTCGTCTACTATGAATCTAAAAGCTTATTTTACTCATGGGTCAGCCAATAATAAATCGATAAGCGGAAGTATAAGAGCCCAAATTGTTGTATTATTTATGATGCTCGCTCGTACAGATAGTGTGTATAGAACTATAATACGTTGAGAACCAGCAAAACCTTCACATTGGCACGGACACCATCAGCACCACATACAACCACCATGTGTCACACGTGTGTCACCACCATCATAAGGATAGCATCAATCTTCATTCTAAGGGCGACAACCACATCTTTGACAGACGTTGACTTATTTAATTTTCAGGCCTTATTTAAAGAGCTCTTAACTGCAAAAATTGAAAGTTTTGCAACTCTTCTTCATTTGCCAGGTACAGGTTTTTTGTACAAAATGTGTTACATATTTTATAAGATAATTTGCATGTAGTTTTGCCAAGCATCACCAGCAGCTGTTTAAGCTCATTTCAGTAATCCCCAATGGCATTTGCATATGCGAAATGTGAGGCGGAGAGTGGGGAAAAGTGAGGAGTGGTAACTCGTATTATCGTTGCCAGTAAGCATGATTGACAATAGAAATGGTGTGTGACAATCATCGAATAGAACACTGTGTGAGTGTGTATCTATGACACAGCTGCTTGGAATTTATTCCTGTTTCCTCTCTACTATCATTTTATTTTCTTTTTTTGTATATGTATGTATATATCCCGACTGCCTGCCCACATCTGTAACATCAATTGAATTATGCATGTAATCGCTCTTATCCTAAACTCATATACACATCGACAGACTCACATATATACACACACACACACACGCGAAGTTGTTTTAATATTTGAAAAGCATGTCAAGTGCCAGTCAGTCACATTCAGAGTCAAAGTCGTAGTCCCAAGTTGAACTGAAGAATTTTTTTTTTGCATTTTTATTTTCCCTTATACATATATTGAAATCAAATTAACGCCGATTTTGCTCTCCATGGTTGGTTGTTTGGGGTTGCCAGCTCAATTAGTTTACAGTTTAATTAGACAAACTGGGAGAATCAACAAGACAGGGTGAAAGAAGAAGACATCAAGTGGGGAATTGGGTCTCCAATTAGCGCTGGGCTCTACCCTTCTTTGTTTTTTTTTTTTTTTTTTGCCTCCAATGAAATCCGCCAAAAATCCTTAGAAAATATGTGCCTAATTGAATCCCCGCCAAAGACATGGTTAGGGAATCAGCAAAAGAAAGAGGGAGCGCTGGGCAAAATGGGGTGGGGGTAAGAAATAGGGAAACCCCAAAAATACAAGCAACAAATGTTTTCAAGCATATTTTAATTTCAATTATTAAAGTTGTTTGAAATTCTACTCAGCATTGTGGCCACTTACTTTTGTGTAGCACCTTGTGAGTTCATTAAACTTTAGGCGAAATAAAAGGATAATGAACTGGGGTATTGGGGTTTGGTTTTAGTGGTACGTGGTGCCTTCTCGTTTCGACCATTTCAGTGCTCATCAATTTTTGGGGCCCGTAAAATAAATAACAATAATCCCTAATTCTAATGGTGGCTAGGGTTCATTTCAAAGGGTCAATGAAAAGAAAAGGAAAGCAATGAAGAAGGTATGAAAGATATCTTCATGTTGCTAGCGTGACCAAGTCAAGTATTTCTTTACACACACACACACACACATTCATCACTTGGTTGACTGCGTCCTCCTTCTTCATCGACTCTAGCTCCTTGCTGTGGTCTTGCTGCGCAAATACGCGAGATAAACATTCATTTCCCTCGCACCATTTAACGCCATATTTGACTCGCTTCCAAGAAAATTGCAAGACAGGCAGACAGACAGACGTCATCTTCTCTTGGCCGGAATCTTTTTTGCCTCACTGTTGCATATTTTACACGAAAAATGAAAAAATTTTTTGTACATTTTTCCGCTAGCGATATTCTGTCATATTTCAAAGACTGTGTGGCAAACGCATCTGTTTGCCATTCTGCCAGCTGCGGCTCAAATGGAGAAACAATTTCATATTCTTGTTTCGTTTCTTTTTTTTCCTTTCCTTTGCTTCTCTTTTTATGAATGAATGCTAAAATATTTATAGCCATCGGCAAAAAGAATTTGCCCCTATGCTGTCCCTCATCCATTTAATTTGACTTAAATAATGAGCAGCTGGGCATGAAAAAAAAAAAACAAAATAAACGACCCACTGCATTTGGGGGTTGTCCATTTTACCCAATTTTGTGGCCAATTCAGCTGAGAGATTTTGCCATCATAAATTCATTAACAAGTAACACCACGAAGTTCAATGAACTAAAATCTGATTATACTCGTATAATGAATTGAACCCGAACCGGGAAGAAGACCAACTGCCGCAACTTTATTATAATTTATACACACATTCCATTTCAATTTGTCATCTTGAGATTGTATTTGATGTTTTTATGTATATTCTATTTCCAGGACTCGGGCAGTGGAACACCGGTTACAATGCGTGTGGATGCCAAAGGATTTTTTCTCTGCTGGGTGGATCAGAATAATGAGCTGGATATATTGGATATAGCCACTATACGGGATGTACGTACTGGACAATATGCCAAGAAGCCAAAGGTGCGTATACGTGATACATTGCTTTATGTTTTTTTTTTTTTTTCCTGTCCGTCATTCAATTTTCACATTCGTTATTATTTCTAAAATAAAGAAATATTTGTCTGGATTTCACACGCAAAAATATATACACATGGTTTATGGCTTGTGGTGGTGTGGGTTGGTGTGGCTATGGGTCTGACTTTTTTCTTTGTTTTGAGTGGGCAAATATAGAATCCAATTTGAACATGAGAGCGACTTTTTATATACACTAACACATACAGGCAAAATGATAAAACGAAATTCATAATATAAATAAATAAATTCAAATAAAAAAAAAAATGAAACCGCCTTTAACCACTTAATTCTAACTTTTACAATAAATATAAACTTGACACAGTTTAGTAAATTAATCTTTAACCATTATACTTTAACTGGAACAAAATTTCGCCTTACATTCTCTATATAATTTCGTTTTTTCACCATGTCGTGACCGATAAAAATGCTATAAATATATAACGATTGATCATCATCATCATCATAATTTCTTGAATACAATTATTAATATCGATTAATAAACGCTACTTAAAATCTAAATGATTTCCACAAGTCCATTAACCTTAAAGCGTCGTCGTATTCATTGTGTATGAAAGATTGCTACCCCAACAATTGTGGTTGCAAGTCGTTAATGACGGTTTCTATTAGAATAAAGCAATTATTCCTTAATCAACTGAATAGCGCATTATAAATTGGAAAGCGATAATCGATATAGTATATACAGCTTTCGGTCTGGCATACAATTGCAAATGTTTTGCCGATGCGTGTTTCCTGTGATGTTTCTTTTTTTTTACTTTTTTTTCCTTTTTGTTTGTTTATAAACAAATTTCCTTTCTTTTGGATTGTTTTTCTTCGTTTCTGGTTTTTTCAAACAACAATTATTTTGACTTTGCAAACGTAAAATGGTGGCACACATGCGGATGTTGGGCATTCTTCTTCTAGATTCAATGGCCGAGGCGTTGCTTTTTGTATTGCTTCTTTCAAGCTAATAAAAATTGCTTAGACTGGCGCCGGCGACTGGCAGTAATTGAAAGCCAATTACATGTCGGCAAAGGCAAATATTATACAGGTCTGTTATGTGTAGTCTGTGTATAGTCTGGACTGAGTTTGGTTCCACGCATAATCCTCAATTCAGTTTACTTTCGCAAAATTGGCAGAGGGGCTAAATCTTGTTGCTTTTCTATTTTCCTTTTATTTTTATTTTTGTTCAGCCAAGTCACGTAGATTGTCAATTGTAGGCTAAGGTCCTTCCCGACTCTCAGCTAATGTTCGCTGGTTTTTTTTTCCTTCACTTTTTTTTTGTTCTCCTGCAACAGTTTTTTCCGTGAAGCTTCCTTTTTCTTTTTCTTCGTTTTACACAATTTTCTTTTCATGGTCGACCCAATATATTTCATTTATCATTGCAATGACACGCCACAAGTATTGTGTATGTGTATGTGTATAGGAATGAAAAGCCCAACCACATCCTGCCAGTAAATAGGAAATGCCAACAAAGAAACGACCTTTAACAGAAGGCAGAAGGGGAAAAAAAAAAAAGAACCTTCTTACTTGGTGGCACCCTCATGTTCCTGTTCCGATTCCTGTTCGAGGGACTGAACTGCTCACCACTTTGTCCCTTTAATTTAAATCCCAAAGCCGAAAGCATTATGAAATTAAAGTTCCTAAATGCTTGCGTTTATAGTTAGTAAGTCGGAAAAGCTATTATGGCAATTATTAGAGGTTGTAACTACTCAAGGTTATCCTACCTGGCCGATCATCTGGGGAGTGCCCTGCCCGCGGCTTCACCTATAAATCATAAGCGAGGGCAGCAACAAATGTTAAACAAAATGTAAAGTTTTTGCTGTCCTCATTAGATGAGGCCAGTTAATTAGGCAAACTAAACAACAAGGATCACAGGATGCAGTACACGTTTAAGCCGAAGGCCTTAGTTGCCAGTGCTTATAAAATATAGTTAGGTTGATAGTTTACTCCTATAACCTAAGGTCCTATTCTGATAATAATAATAATGTAAAGTTTTTTAAGCAGTCAATTATTTTAAGGAAAAGAATATAAGAACTATATAATAAACTGATTTATATTATCTGAATCTTTCAGATTAGTTTTTAATTAATAAGTGCCAATCTATAATTGCTATAATTTAAAATTGTTTTGACCATAGCCTTTTGTTTTTGTCTATGAAATCAAAAATATTCCTAATAGTTTGAATAACTGAACAATCATTTCTTCCGAAAAATGCGTTTAAAACAAGCGCAAAAAATATTTGAGCATTGCTTGCTAGGCTAAAAGTGGACAAACTTATTTATGACCCAAGAACTTTCTAAAGACTCCTCGTTGGTATGCGGTTAATTTGGCCTTGAAAGCAACGTTTCGCATATAAACCCACACCCACCACCAAAGTGCCTGGTGCCCTGATAATAGTTTTCCCTCAAGGCCATAGCCAAATGAGTTTTGTTTTCGTTTGTATTTCGCCTATCCACCACCACCGTCCCCCTACTTTTCCTCGAAAGAAAAATGAAAATGAACTGAAATTGTTGCATTAATTATATGCAGAGAGCAGCATATTGTGTGTGTGCCTCCTCCACTTTACTCTTCAGCACTTTTCTACTTCAAATATGTACATATGGGTGATTACTGGAAAAAGAGATGGACTTTAATCTACTACTTTTACAGAATAGAGGAAAATCGGACCACGGGAATATAGGAGACAACCAGTTTTTAATTTACAAAAACCGATTTCTTTATTATTTCTTCTTTCCCAAAGAGATGGAATCAACAAGCTGGTCACAGAGACGTCCCTTAAGTCTTTCCAAATGAATATTTACCTTGGAATCGCCAAATCGTTTACGTTTTCGCAAAATCTTTTGCAAATTCTGCATAGCCTCCATGCGTTCAATGTGCTCGGAAATTTTGGGATTACAACAGAAACTATTGTCACACTCAATGGGATCACATTTATGCTGTGGGGCAGGACACTCTTCACGGTGATGGCTTTTCACAAATTCACGACGACACATTTCATTGTAATACTCCCGCAATTGGCGATTCTTTTCCTGCCTTTTCATCTCGCGGATTAGAGGGGAATCGGGTTCACGGCAGCGTCTCTTCATAAATTTGCAAATTTCGCATGGACAATCGGGAATTATTTCGGGTTTAGCAGGAACGTGTTTCTTCTTCTTAGGAGTCCCTTTCTTTTTCGATTTCGGAGGCTTGACCGGTTCGGGTGTAGTTTCGTCCTCTTTTTCGGGAACCATTGGTGTTTTATCAAGTTTTTCTTTAATTTTGAATTTTCGCTTTTCATCGTCTACGCCATCCGTGCTCTCAATCTGATTAATTGTATCAGCTCCAGATTTATCATCACTTTGGTCCAGATTAGTTTCTTTGTTAATTGGATAATGCTTATCATTGTCGTCTATAGACGTTGCCGAACCGATTGGCTTCAATTTATTGACGTTATCTTCGTCCTTTCCTTTGTCTTTGTCTTTCTTTTTCTTATCCTTATCCTTATCACTTGACTTCTCGTTGCCTTCAAATTCATCGTCGAGATATTTATCTTTATTTTTTTTTCGCAAATTTTTTTCATCATCTTTTTCATCTTTAGTTTTGCGATCTTTGTTCTTACGGTCTTTAGAATCATCTTTAGTTTTGCCGCCGCCTGAATCGTCTTTGTCTTTGCTATCTCCAGTTCCGCCTTCATTATCTTGGCCATCTCTCTTACCGTCTTTTTTGTTCTTCTTATCATCGGCACCGTCTTCAGTTCGATCCTTATCTTTGCCATCGCCTTTTCCTCCAGGACCTTCTTTGCCATCTTTTTTACCCTTACTGGTATCGCCGTCCTTTGCTTTGTCTCTATCTCCATCTTTGCCTGCACCTCCTTCTTTGCCTCGATTCTTATCATTGCCATCTTTTTTACCATCAGCTCCATCTTCCCCTCCGTCACCTAAATTTTTTTCTCCTTTTCTTGAGGGATGTCGACTATCGTCTTTAGCACCACCTGCACCGCCAGCACCACCGCCACCAGCACCACCACCGCCAGCACCACCGCCTCCAGCACCACCGCCACCAGTACCACCGCCTCCAGCACCACCGCCACCAACTCCGCCATCAGTACCACCACCACCAGCACCACCGCCACCAGCACCACCACCACCAGCACCACCGCCACCAGCACCACCGCCACCAGCACCACCGCCACCAGCACCGCCACTAGCACCACCACCAGCACCACCACTGCCACCACCATACTTACCATCTCGTTTATCACCGGCGCCTTCTGGCTCATACTCGCCGCATCCTTGTGGTTTTGGATCATCCTCTTTCTTGCAACAAGCTTCGTATGTAGCACACCAATCCTTGCCCTGATTGGGATCGCGTTCAAAGCAAGTCACCAAACGGGAGTACAGCTCTTCATAGTTTTTGGGCTCCGGTTCGCTCTGAAGAGCTTCCTTTTCCTGCTGCCATAATTTGAATGCCTCATCGTAGGCTCGTGGATTCTGTTTGTACATCTGCCACTCAAACTCGGTGCATTTATTGGATGCAATTGCACAGGTATCTTGACAGTAATGATGCTTCTTTCGAATGGTTTGCCGTTTGGCACGTTTCTTCGATGATCGCTCCATATCTAGGGCGCGACGAAGACTGATCGATTCCTCTACGGCTGTATCACAGAATGGACACTCTGTATCCTGTGGAGGGGGACAATTCAGCCAGTTGATCGCATCGAGTGGATTCAATTTGCGTTTCACTGTTGGCATCTTATCAAGCTGGCTCTGCAGACACTGTCGATTAAGCACATACGATCCATTTGGTTCAATCGGAGCATTCTGTTGATTCGGAAATTTCACATCTTTCGGCACCGGCTTCACTTTCTCACCGGCCACCTGTAGACTCTTGGCCAGGACCTGATTGAAATGCACCGCCTCCGGTGCATAAATCTGTGTTCCAGCGCCATAGCAGCTTAGGGACTCCTTATTGGGACTTGAGTTCCAAACTGTCATCAGATCATCCTGTTTCATATCAAAAAGTCGGGCACAACCATTCGCTTCCAGGGCATCGGACAACCATTCAGCTGTCTTATTGGGATCACACCGAGATACTGGTGGACGGATTGAAGGATAGGTCTCTCCCGCATAGAAATTGCTAGTTTTGCAATTCTGCATGCGTATCAGATCGTATTGAGTCATGTCCATTAAGGGTTTTGGCTCCGTGGTAGCATTCTGTGAATGAAATGAACTCTCCTGCGAATAACCGGCCTTGGAACGGCGATGACCCATATTCTTGTTGCGCATCTTTCTTTTGTTCTGGTTTACGCCGGTTTAAAGTCCAAAAGAGTTGTTTTATTAAAATCTTTTATAAAAAAAACGAATGTAACTAAAATTTTGAACGAGATTTGTTTTTTTAATTTTTTTCCTTGAGGTATTCCTCACGACATTTTATCTATTGCAAGTGTAAAATAGAACTGAGTGAAAATCAAATCTTATTTAAAGTAAAAGGCAAACCCACTTTGATTTGAAAAGCAGAATTTTTTTTTTTTTTTGAGAGAGTAAATTTTTAAAAGTTTTTATTTCAAATTTTAATTTTTTTTGTTTTTTTTTCGGTTTTTAAGTAAAAACATATAATGTTAAATAAATCGTCAGATTAAAATTGTCACACTGGTTCCACGGGCTTCTTATAATCGTCTTCCATGCAATCACAAATTCGCAGAACGATGCGAGTCCGCAAATCATTCAAATTGCTATGCAATGGATTTCCTGTCCATTTTTGAATACGCTTGAGAACAGCCTGCAGTTTTTGCATGGCTTTGAGGGACTCACAGTATTTAGATAGCTGTGGATTATGATAGACGAAATTATCGCATAGAATAGGATCACATTTGCGTTGTGGGGCACCTAATGTAGCGACTTGACGACGTTTCATGTATTCACGATGGCACACTCTGCGCATATATTCACGTATTTGGCGCTCCTTATCACGTCTCTTCATCTCACGGATAAGGGATGTATCCGGTTCTCGGCAACGTCGCTTCATGAATTTACAGATGTTGCAAGGGCAAACCTTTTGCACTACTGCAGGGGGTTCAACTTTTAGAACTACTGGTGTTGGTTTCTTTTTGGGTTTTTTCATTCGGCGTTTTAAGCGCCTCTTCGGTTTAGGTAAAGTTAGCATTGAAGCCGTCTTTAGTTCTAAACTATCTATATCCTTTTGAGATTTTGATGGTGTTCCAATTTTTGGAGTTTCAAAACGACTTAAAGTGGGTCTAACCGAACTAACTAAATTGGTTTCACCTTCGATTTTTTGCATTTCAGGCGCTTGAGAACTCTCTGGAGGCTTTTCATCTTTGGCTTTTGGAGACTCGTTTTTAAGTTTCTCTAATCCTTTTTTTTCTTTTTTTCGACTTGAAGATTTTGATTCAACTTTTTCAGCTGGGTTTTCAGGAAGCTCCACGTCAAATGCATCAGTAGGAATACTTTCATATGCAGGTGTAGATTGATTTTCAGTCATCGGTACATCAGCCTCTTTGGGAAGGACACGACGTACAAATTCGGTCATACTGTCATGCCTGGCTTTATTCCCTTGAGATGTTTCCTTGGGTTTTTCCGATTCGCTGATATATTTATCTGCTTTGGCCCCACTGTGGGGTCCTTTTTTGGCAACATTTTCTTTAGACCTGGTTGGTTTCTGTATATGATCTTCTGGCTTTCCAGGTTTGTCATCTTTTGTTTGCCCTTCTTTTGGTTTCCCTGACGTCTTCTCATCCGACTTTTTCCCTTCTGGGGTAGCAGGTTGTTTTTGTGGCTCAAGATTTATACTTTCTTCACTCATATAATGTTTAATTTTTTCAGTCTTTTTTCCTTGCTTTTTATCCGATTTTTCTGTGGTTTCGTTTGTTTTTTCTTCAGGTTTTTGCTCTAGGTTTTCTTCACCTTTTTTTCCCGTTTTGTCTGAGGGCCTGTCACTCGGCTTTCCGACATTCCGGCTAGACACATTATCAGACTTTTGCGAAATTTTGTCTGTCTTAGAACTTTGTTTATTTACTTTCCGATCAGAAGATTTATCGTCAAGCTTATTGGGTGGGCTAGTTACCGGTTCTTTAGGCCTATTAATGGACTGATCTCCTTTTGATATTTTGTTTTCGGGACTTTTAGATCGTTTGCTGCTTGGTCGTTTATTTGAAGTCAATATTTGACCGGATTTCACAGTGTCGGTTACAATGCCGCCATCATCTGATGATGGATGTGGCTTACAACATTTTTCATAAAGACTCACAATCTCATTGCCTTCGGGAATCCTATCAAAACAACCTATTAACCGTGAATACAGCTCTTCATAATCTTTTGGCTCTTCCTGCACCTCCTCATGCTCCTCCTGCAATTGTTCCCGCTGCAGTTGTTTGAAGGCTTCGTCATAAGGACGAGGATTCTCTTTATATTGAGTCCATTCGTATTCAGCGCATTTATTTTCCGAAATTTCACACTTTTCACTCTGATCGCAATAACGATACTTTTTTCTTAAGCTCCGTTTGCGTTTTTTCATCGGTACTTTGGAGGTAAATTGGAATTTTGTACATGCCAGCTTATAGCAGTTGATCGAATTAAGAGTTGCAAGTGGGTCCAGTTTTCTGCGAACAGTGGGCATTCTAAGAATTTCAGCTTTCAGTGCCTTACGATTAAGAATATAATGTTTTGGGTTATCTACACATTGAATCAATCCTTTTGGAACTAAGACTGCATTTGAATTCTTTTTCCTGTTTTGAACTTTTTTTCCGTTTGCTTGATTGAGACTCTTTATTAAAACCTTGTTAAAGAGATCAGCCTCCGGATTATGACTATGAGCACTAACGCCATAAAATGCCAAAGTGTGCTTGTCAGGACTCTGATTCCAGACCTCTAGAACATTATCTCGACGCATGTTGAACAGACGTGGGCAGCCTTCTAGATTCTGGGGATCTGACAGCCATTTGGTTATCAGGGATGGATCACAGACAGATAAAGGTGGCCTAACAGTTGGATAAGTTTCCCCCTCATAGTAATTGCTAGTCTTGCAGTTATTCCTACGCAACATGCGATACATATTGAAGGTGGGACCTTTGCGACTTGTATTGGTACTCATTTCGACTGGATTTGGCAATTACACTCTATACTAATTTAATTTCTGTATCAAAGAATACTACAAATTTTGAACGATAATTTATAATGAGATCTAAACACAAATGAAATTATGGCAATAACATTGAATAGATATTCGTTGAAAACTCAGTTTTGAGAAAATCAATAAACCAGAAGGGTACAAAATTATAACACCGCCAAAGTCGCAACGCGTTTGCCTAAGCTCTTGAAATAAAATTTTTGTGTGTTTCCAGTGAGAGAGTGGGGCCAAAAAAAGGATTAGCAGGACGAAGCGTGAGAAGCAATTAAGATAATCACCCCAGTCATTTCCGCTTTACGCTTCTCCTCTCATGTACTAGAGTGGAGTGGAGTGAAGTGAAGTGAAGTGAAGTGGAGGGAAGTCAAGGTTTAGAGGTGCACAGCGGACCTGGGAACTTGGAACAGGGACCTGAATTGCCTTTCGCCTGGCATTTTCATTATTCACAACGACAAATTTGCCAGAATTAGTTTTTAGTTAAAAGCAAATCATGACGGGGCTCAGATAAGCGTGGTTAAAGCGCGTTTCCTACAGGTGGAGCTCTGCCAGCATGTTTTTATGGGCCACGTTAAATGTTCATAAAAGTAACGATGCTTTAATGGGGTAAGCCCTTTCAATTAAGTATTTAGTTCCAAACTCAACTCAGTGAAAGCCAGTGAAAATGGGTAAGAGTGAATTTTTTTGTGGACAAGAGAACGCAAATGTAATTTCTTTTTCTCTACTTCAGTCATATTCATAAATTTTCCAAAAACTCACTATTGAAATATTAAAGAAACAACTTAGATTTAATTTTGGAGTTAAATTCTTTAAATATTTTTTGCTTCAATAAGTGTTATATCTTTTCGTATATTTAGATAGGGATTAAAACAAGAATGAAATCCCCCAGAAGATTAAAGGAATGCGCAAATAATCGATAGCACTACAGGAAATTCAATTAAAACAAATATCTGCTTAACTTTACATTATTCAAAGGGAAAGATCAGCCATTTCGAGAGGTTTCTCTTCATCCAATTTAGGCAAGACTCCAATGGATATATGCATCGATTCTTATATAAACCAACTATAAAAGATAGTATAGTTAAATTTAACAGAATTGCATTTAACATTTCTTTCTCTTTAAGTCACTGCGATAAGGCCACCTTCCTTGTCATTCTGCCAGTTTGTCAAATGTCTCTTCGGTTTTTCTTCTTTTTTTTGTTGTCGGAAACGCAGCAGGAAAGCAAACACAAATATATCCCTATAAACACACAAGCACACACATATTGAGAGACGAAGAGGGAGAAATATGCACACCAGCACCCACATATGTAGACTCTAAATGTCATGGCATAGCTTTGGCCACAAAGTTAATGCCAAATTCATGCTCTGACTTCCGCTTGAAGTCATTCCATTTCATTGCAATGGCATTTTCCACATACCGCTTCCTCCTTCACCTCAAACTCCTAATCCTTGCAGTTCACAACGATGTGTCATGCATTTCGGAACCCAAGAACGAACTGGTGCTGGGGCAGGGAATCATTGATAATCCAAAGCTATAGTAGTAGATGTTGGTTAAGCTTTCTCATTCCATTTCGTTGTTGTTCATTTCGCGAGTTGATTTGCATTTAACCCCACTTGCTTGTGTCTAGTCTAGGAAATGGTATTTGTCTTGCCTCGTAAATCCATTTGGCCCGTTTAATTGAAATATGGCACCCGGTTGACTTCGAAGCCACATTGCCGCCACAAGGTTGTTGTTTCAGTTGTAAGAATTATGATTTCGCATTACGAGCAAAACCAACAAAGGCAATAAAACTCCATTTGGCACGTGCTTTCTCTCCAATGAATGCCAAAGGGTTTTCGAATAATTAATAATCCTTACTGAGAATTTATTATTTACTCTTTTGCAGGACGCTAAGCTACGTCAGATTGTGACACTGGGGCCACAGGATACGCTCGAAGAGAAGACTGTCACCATTTGCCATGGCTCCGATTTTGTCAATATGACATTTGTGAACTTTTGCTGCACCAGAAGGGACATTGCCCAGGTAAGATGACACACAAAAGGGGAAACGATTTTGTGTTTGGCAACCATCCAACACATTTGAGAGCACTAAGGAACGTCAACTGTCTCATTATTGGCCACTTGGCAGACTCTTTTGACATCTTGACGATGGCCAAAAAGAAGAAAAAAAAACAGACACCAAAACAAAAAAATGCTGGGCGTGTGACAATTAAAATATCGAGTGGGCAAAAACAAAAAAAAAAAAAAAAAAACTAAGAGGAAAACAACATTGTGGGTCACACACCCCAGAAATTCATTTAGAGAATTGGTTGTTGTTGGCCTGAGCTAAGCGCGAGCGTTGGCGCGAAAAATGGCTAATGATAGAGCTGTCGGTTCCTCCATCTCCCTCCTACTCCCCATATGTCTCTTTTTTTTCCCATTAATGCGACACACCTGTCCGTAGTCCGTTTCATAGAGTCGGCTATTTTTAAACCCAAAACCTTATTATGGACTTTAGCAACAACATTTATTGATTTAACGTAAAGATATTAAAAGGTATGAGAATGGCCAAACCCTAACATATT
Source organism: Drosophila insularis (assembly GCA_018903935.1). Taxonomy (NCBI): domain Eukaryota; kingdom Metazoa; phylum Arthropoda; class Insecta; order Diptera; family Drosophilidae; genus Drosophila; species Drosophila insularis. The sequence goes on along the minus strand of JAEIFP010000666.1, from coordinate 3,101,483 downwards.
CAGAGCTAACCCCAAACCGACCTTGTCCTGTCCCATCCCATTCCCATTCTCGTACGATTTTCTGATGGTCAAAATCAATGTTCTATTTTATCAATGACCAAATACATGTGCGTGCATTGTTGTTGTTATTATTTTTGGCACGCGTCGCTAAAAATTTCCTTTTTGGCCCTATAAACACAAAACATTTTCGAATGCCAACAAAAATTTCATAAACTTTTAATGGAATTTCGACACAAAATAAATAAACATTCAATATTTGTGCATTACATAAAATCGTACAAAGGCATAGTTTGTGGCCAGACAGAGGTCAAAAATTTTTACTCATAGTATATAATCAGAATTTTCCATATACAAATATAAATATGTGTACATATATTTTTGGCATACATGAATCACACACATTGTGTGTGGATATTTCCTTTGTTTTTGTGGTGGGTGTTACAGGAACCTTATTTGCTGTTAATTAAGGGGTTTTTATGCTTTCTATTAAATTAATCAAATATCACGCATACGTAATTCATTACATCATCTTTGGTTCTGGTTCAATTTGGTTTTTTTTTTTTTTTGGGGTGGACAAGCTATTAGCTAGTTGACTTATACAACTCACTCGAAGCAGTCACGATTTCCCAAAGGGAATGTAATTGAAAGTTGAACCTGTAATAACATTTAATATTATTTTACCATCTAGACATCAGCAATATCAGTTACTTTTGTAATTTTCCTTTTTATAGGTTTACTTGTCAACTGCGTTTTTTAACTAGTTTTGGTTAATACTTTATTTAATGTTTTGTAAAGTAATTTTAGATTACACAAAAATTTCATTTGCTTAATTGTGCAATAAGCAATTTATTTATTTGCTATAGTTTTCAGACAGACTTCAACAACTATGCAATATCTCTAATTTCATTCATTCTCAAATTGATAAATAATCAGGCTCAAGGTCGTTTATTATAACAATTAATAGATTTCAATAATCAGTCTAAGCCTGTATCAAAATTACTAATTTTTATAAATTACGACTTATTTATATGCGCCATTTTGCCATCCTTATAAAGATTTTTGATTTTTCTTTGTATATATAAATATTTTTCAGATAAAGGAGTCATATTGACATTTCGGAACGAAAGACAATTTAGTCATAGTCTCGATTTAAGAAATGTCAGAAATTAATTTTGTTTTAACGGATACTTTTTCTTTTTATGTCAATATAAAAATGAAAAAACAATTAAGAAAATGCATTAAAAAAATCTTAAATAATGCATTTAAGACAAGTTAGGAATTACAACTAAATTTTTTTTGTTTATTTCATTGATTTTTTTCTACCACTTTTTTTTTTTGCTTTTGCGAGTAGTTAAATAGATAATGCTCAATAAATTCTACTAACAGGATATACGTAATCTTAAGACACTGGCTTAAATTAACTACCACTATATTAATATTAATAAACATTTTTCGAGCCACCGTTTTATTGTAATCAAAAGTTTTTCAAAAAGGTTGCCAAACACAAAAGAATAATATCAAAAAAAAAAGGTTAATATCTAGAACATTTTGTGACTTTAAAAAAATAAGTTTAAATACTTCAAAAATGATGCTGAGAGCCTTTATACTTTGATTATACTGATTTTTATATATTTTATTTCCGTTTTGCAGCTCTGGTCGGATGGCCTTATCAAATTGGCTTATAGTCTGGCACAATTGAACGGTTCGGCTATAATGTTTCTGCAGAAGGCTCACACAAAGCTATGTCTGCAGGTGGACAAGAGTGGACGGATACCAGTGAAAAAGTAATTGCCAATTGTCCCATGCAAAGGCCATCTCACTCCGGGGCCAGCAACTACCTATCCCCCCGACTGTCCTTTGGATAGTATATAGGTTGGGGTTAGTGGAGTGAGATGTGCCCCTCCCTCAAACCCCAATCCCACGGTCAGCTTCTGTGCATTGTGCGTTGAAGCATTTGACAAATATTTGTTAAGTGTTGCCATTGACGTTGACTTGAAAATTGAAATTTACGCCAATTTCTATTTCGCAATTTTCCCCCATTTTTTCTTCCTCTACACCTCTCTGACGTGCTCTTGTGCTCGCCTTTAACCATTCTGTTCTGGCCATCCTTTGAACAACAATACAACGTGGCCGAAACGTGGCTCATGCATCATTGGCTACATGGACTTCATCATGAACATCAACCACCGCATTTTGTCTGCTTGCCGCTTGTCCGTGACCACTTTAGCATCATTAAACTTTTTGCGCAGAATAAAGAGGATCGCAAACGTGTCGAGAAGGCGTTGGACGTGACCGGTTTGCCATCCGGCAAAGTCGATAGTATATCGGTGTCAAAATTTCAATTCGAAGACTTTTATAATTTATATAAATGTCTGACGCAACGTTCAGAGGTTGAGCGACTCTTTGACAGCATGTAAGTAATCAAATATGACTTTAAACTACCCAAACACACATTTTATTTAAATTATACTTCCCTCAGTGTTGGCAACTCAAAGCGCAAATGTATGTCGATTGCCCAATTGGTGGAATTTCTTAATAAAACCCAACGTGATCCGCGCTTAAATGAAATCCTCTATCCCTATGCGAATCCTGCCCGCGCCCAAGAACTCATACAACAATATGAGCCCAACAAGTTTAATGCACAAAAGGGCCAGCTAAGTTTGGATGGCTTTTTGAGGTAAGTAAGACAGAGTGACTGTGTGTGACAATGCGAGATGTACTTAAAGAGTTTATTAGTTTCATAAGAAATAAAGTAACTTTTTATTTTTTACTTCCCTGAAACCTTTCCATTCGCTTTTTGAAACTTATGTAGACATTTCCCAGTTCCTAAATCTATTTCTAATCGTGCTGCAAAATATGAAAAGGGGCGTCGTTCCATGTAATAATTTAGAGTAAATCCGCCTTAGTCCTTTATAAAAAAAATCAAATTACCCGTGTTTTATGCTTTAATAAACTTTATTTTTACTCTGCTTAAATTTGCACATTTTGGGGTCTTAATGATGTACAAAATCGTAAAAAAAAAAAGATACTTTTGTCAAAAGGGTATAAAGTCAATCACATTTGTGGTTAAAAATGAGCTTGACATTGTGGTTCATACATCATGAAATTAGGACAATAAAATTGTAATCTCACATAACACTTGTAAGCCGTTACGTTGTTTACGATAACTAACAGAAAGAAATATTCTCAATAAAAATTAAATTTAAAACCATATAGCTCTCGTCATAATCCCCAATTGTTTATCTAGAAAGCATACATAAATATTAGTTTTCTTGGTCAAATTTTGCAAAGTAACCCTCGTGCATATATGTGACTTGTTGCCGCACTTAGAAGGCGAATAGTCTAAAGGCAAGTAAAAGCATTTGAGATTTTTCTCACAGACACGTCTTACACCCCCTAAAGCACTTCTGAAGGTGACAGCTTATCATGTTCAGTGCAAGCGGCTGCTAGAGTCACTTAAAAAAGGTACTCCAAAAAAAAAAAAGGGGAAAGCACAAAAATAGCAGCATATGCATATGCATTTGCCATCGAAACGCACAGTTAGAGTGTGTGCCACTGGCATTCATTCAAATGCATAGTAAGGACCCAGCTCAGCCTTCAGCTCTTACAGGCATACAAACACACTTGAATCTTAATGCGTTGTTCGTTTGAGATAGACACACTGGAATATTATCGGTTTTTTTTCCATATTCTTTTAGATATCTCATGGGCGATGATAATCCCATTATGGCCCCTAATAAACTCGATCTCTGCGATGATATGGATCAACCGTTGTCGCACTACTTCATTAACTCCTCACATAACACATACCTAACTGGCCATCAACTGACTGGTAAATCATCGGTGGAGATATATAGACAATGCCTCTTGGCTGGTTGCAGGTAAGAGTGTTAGCCATTCAATCATTTCTTTTCGTACTCGAATGACGCAATTGATGTGGTCAGCTGCTTCCTTCCTTCTGATGATGTTCTGGCCCTGGCCCTGACCTTCATATCCTTGATGGTAGTTGGTGTGGCCTTCGTCACTTAACACTCACACACACAGATACATACACATACTATGTTGCACTATACAGTGAGTGTGTATGTACGGATGTGTCAGGTGTTTGAATTTTTGCCACTGCGTTTAGCTTTTAGTGCAACGGAAATTGCATGGTAGCCATTTTTATTGCCATCAACATCCCCAGTGCCAGGTAGAGGTGCTACAGCCAGCTGATGATGGGAAAGCATCAGAAAATTTATCGACGATGATGTTGTTAGTCAAAGACCTTCTGTATGCTTGTTTGTAGACTGATAGACATGTCCACATACTGATGGCATTTATTTTTATCACCATAAAATGAAACTTCCTTCAGTTTACGAGCATTTTTTTTCCTCCTTCCGTCCTTCCTTCGTGACAGATGCGTGGAACTGGACTTTTGGAATGGACGTACCGAAGAGCCTGTCATTGTGCATGGCTATACATTTGTGCCCGAAATCTTTGCAAAGGACGTGCTGGAAGCCATCGCAGAGAGTGCATTTAAAACATCCGAATACCCTGTGATATTGAGTTTTGAGAATCACTGCAATCCAAGGCAACAGGTAAGCCAAACAGAAATAGCAGAGGGTGAAAGGGTAAAAGATGTGAGAATGAAAGTGAATGAAAGGAAATTAAATAATCGTAATGCGAATGAAATCAAATTGAAAGCATTGAAAAGGAGTGCCAAATTGAAGTAAAATAGCGAAAGCAATATAAAAACCTGTGCAAAAAAGAAGGGGACAACAAAAAAAAGAGAAAATCTGCTGTAATAGTCTACCATTGAATGAAATTTAAATGCACTTAAAGAAAATTTAATTGCTCTTAAATACAAGACGAAGATGAAAAGCAAACTTCGTTAATTCTCTCTGTTTGCGAAACACTTTTCTTTTAACATCGATTCAAAAAAAGTCCTTAACAAAATGGAAAATGGAATGCAGTTAAATGTGCATAGCTATTCGAGAAGTTCTTAAAGAGTTCAGACAACAATTTTCCCGTTTTCTTGTGCCAATATGTAGACTGAAAATAAAGCTTTTTTATACACAAGGAAATAATTGCAGAATTCATATATCTTAATTATTTAAAATAATCTAAGAAATAAAAAAAAAGAATATCACAGGATATTTTCCTTGTGTCTTTTGCGAACTTTGTTTTGTTTATTTTTGAGTTTAATCGCCCACACTAGAAGAAATAAAAAATATTACCAAAAAAATAAAGCGAAAATGAAAAGCACATATACTCTAAGTCGAATACATTGAGGATAAGAATTATTATTAGATCGCAATTATTTATATTTATTTGTTATACTTTAAACATAACAAAATTATAAACTTTTCAAAGGGCTTCACAAAACTTTTATCTTAAATGTTTTTGACACTTTTTTGGTGGACAAAAATATTTGTGTTCTACTTAAAACCAAAACAAATTTTGTACTCAAAATAACATTTGAGGGGTCAAAAATTAAAAATAATTTCAATTCGTCTACTATGTAATAATATGTGTCAAGTATTAATTTTTTTATGTATTTTAAATCAAAATATTACCTAAAGAATTTTCAATGAATTTAATGTTACCAGAAAAAAGTAGAGTTTTGATGCTAAAAAAAAAGAGGCAAAGTATTTACTTTGAATGACAAAAACCTAATGAATTCTAAAGTCAAGAAATCCAAAAGGCAAAGGAATTCCTGGAATTCCTAGTCAACACTAAAAGTAACTATCTACTTGTCAAAAAGTTACCAGTCCTAAACCAACAATGACATATACTGAAAGGGATAGGAGGAGATACTACTACATACAACCCCTTGGCCAAACAATCCATCATTCAGGGAAAGGCAAACACACACACAGCAGAAAACAATGGGAAACAAAAAAAAATACTTCTGCTCATGTGTTGGGACCTGGGCCAATGCCCAAACATTAGTTAACAACCAGAGGTGGATAACGGGGCGTGCCGTTGGAGGGGCCTATATTAAGGGAAGGGGAGACATATCCAAAACACAACACAAAAACACAATGTCTGAGTTCGCAAATCTCAGAAGCCACTCGAAAGGTAATTGCACGATGCTTCAGCTTCACAAGAGATAATAACAAAGGCAAACTTTTTACGGTTGCGGGCCATGAAGAGGCCCGGCCCGACCATAAGCCTGAGAGCCAGTGCCAAGTCGAGCCGTAGAGTTCAAGACAAGAAAAGTTTAACCATTAAAAGTAGTAATATAAAACTAAATTTACCGTTGGGAGCAACAAGGTAGAAACAAAAAAAAAAGGAAAGGTGGACAACCAGACGAGACACGTGCCAAAGCAAAATTTCATCTTAACATGTATGAATGAAAGTTATAAGAAGGCAGAAAACTTTTGCTTATGGAATCCATTAAGATCGAGTTAGCAGCCAGTTAACCATCAAGTCATCACTTATTGACTCACTCACTCGCTCTCTTGTTGCCTGACCTAGGAACATTCTTTCCACACAATCTTATTAATTATTTCTCTTGTTTTTGTTGTTAGGCGAAAATCGCCAACTATTGCCGCGAAATATTTGGCGATATGTTGCTGGATAAACCATTGGATTCTCATCCGTTGGAGGCGAATGTGGATTTACCGCCACCTTCGATGCTGCGGCGTAAGATCATTATTAAGAACAAGAAGAAGCATCATCATCACCATCATCATCATCATCATAAGAAGCCAGCACAGGCAGCAACGGCTGGCCAGGGAACACCAGCTGCCAGCAATAAACTGACGTCGGCCAATTCAGGTGAGTATTTCAAATACTGCCACATAGCCATCTATCCCCGCCCTCCCCCTTCACTCAATCTATCCAAGTTCACCATGGCGTATGCGTAATGTTTAGTGAGTTATTTTCCTGTTTCTTGTTGTTGTTGTTGTTGTTTTGAATTGGCACATATGTTACGCCATCGAAACACATGGCCACAGGAGCCCTTCTTCTTCCACACTCTTTTTTTTTTTTTTGCTTTTTTTTCTTCTTTTTGCCCAACTCAATGGAAAATGCAAATGAGCTTCGCACACGCAGCTGCTGATGGAGCGGTCCTGCTCTATATATATTTTTCCTTTTTTTTTTGTTAGAAAGTTTATCAACATTTTTATATTTTTTGTAATGATAAGGCCAAAAAAAGGAAAAAAAAAATTATTTAATTTTTTTAGATATCAAAGGAAATATTTATATTTGACTTTCACGCAGAATCTCGATAATTCGGCTTCACTTGTAAATTGGTGTTGGAGTTTTAGTTTTGCATAGTTTTTTTAAACAAAAAACATAAGAACGTTGTCATGAACTCAATTCGTCTGCGTGTTTGCCAATTTCCTAACTTCAAATAAAACTTTTCGCATTTAATCTTGCGAATTCGAATGCAATCACCAAAAAATTCACATTATTCAACAATTCACAACAAAATGGAAACATGCCACGAATGCGAAAAGTTAGAACAAAGTTTTAACCGCAAGAGAGAATAGCATAACCTATATATATAGGATAGAACCCTCAGGATCAGGTCAACTAAAAATGGAATAGTTTTTGTTGCCCAAAATATGTTTATTTAATAGTTCAACACTCATAATGCTTTTAATGGCTTTTGCACAAATCAAAAATTTCTCAATTTGATGGTGATTAGAAAAGTCTTCATTCAAAATCTTTAAGTTTTGTTATAATGACTAATTTTATTTTTAAAATAAAATAAATATCTTCATATTTAACTTTTTATGATTTAATAGTAAATGGAAGTCAAAGATTGCTTGAAAAATAAAAAAAAACCTGTTTTCGTGAATAGATAGATGTTTTCTTTTTGAAAGATAAACAATGCCAGATTAACACTGTGCGGGGGTTGTAGAAAAGAAAAATACAACAAAAATAAGTTTTCGCGTTACGATCACTTTTCAATGTGTTACTATATGAATTTAAAGTTATCATTTTAATTTGAAAATAGAGATATTTATTTTTAAAATGCTCAAAGAATTTACTGAATAGAAACTTCAAGAAAGTATAATTTATTGGAATACTTTTCTGTTCTATAGCATTTTTTGTCCTGCCTAAAAAAATTCAAAATTTCAATTTATTTTCAATTTAATTCTGAATGAGGGAATCTCTTATAGCGCGGGGCCCGTGGCATTTGCTAATCCGGCACTGAAGAGGAAGTCATTTATTATTATCCTATTAAAAGTAATAAGTATGGATATATATTTCAGCTTTTAAATATAAATTTTGGTTTCATATAAGCATAAACATAAAAATAATTAAGTAAATTGTAATTTAATAAAATCGTTTTAATTATTTTCAATTTCTAGTGGAAATATTATTTTTAAATCTTTTTCTTTAGTAATATGTTTGAATCTATTACATGATAGTGACTGGATTTCTTTCATTTATATTGCTTCTTTCTTTAAAGTTTTATTTTCAACTTACTTCTGGGTAAATTTTTAATCATATTGAGTTAATTCCTTTCATGTTTTATGTATGTATGGCAAGAGCATCTGCGTTTTGTGTTACTTTTCTCATCTTATTCCCTACATGTCCTGCCACATATAAAAAAGAATGAGGGAGTAAAGTTTTATTAGAATTTTTGCATATAAATTTATTTAGTTGCCTGCTTTGGCTGACTGCCGCCTGGCCACTTGGCACTTGGTAGAATGTTGTGTGTCCTGTAGGAACCATTTGCATGCACAACTGCACAATTTACCCACGGGCCTGACATTTGTCGCCATTTTGCCAGTGCAATCCCAGGATCTTTGGCCCACTCGCACTTGTGTCCCGCTCTAGCCCAAACAGTTGACATTTAGCTCATGAATTGCAAAAAGCCAATTTATAAATGCAAATGACTTTTGCCCCTGGGCTGCAACTCCTACTCCTTGAATAAGGATCCCAGCTCAGCAATTGCATGCGAATGTGTCCCCAGAAGCAGAAGACAATATAATATGATTAATTCTATATATATACAACATATATAATTTATTACATTCCATTAAGGCGAAATATTTATATTTTTTGTCCGCATGTATACCTTAATTTGGCGAATAAAAATAAATAATATGAATATAAATTCATTCCCATTTCAGTGGATGCAGCAGCAAAAGCGGCAGCGCAACAAGTAGCAGCAGCATCCCATGAAGATGGCCCAGTTGGAGCAGGCGGTGTACGCACAAGCACTGCCAATGGTGACATTGTGAGTGGTTCTGGAACGGGTCATGCCCCACCGTTGCAAGTGAGTGAATTGAATGGGATTGGGATGGGACCAGACAAAAAGGGTAACAGACGAGGGCACGAGGGTGTGTCCATGTCGTGCCTGTAATTGCATTTAATGACACAAATAACCACACAACACACTCACACACACACACGCCTGACTCTGTTGATTTGTAGCTCTGTTTTTCTTCTTGATGATGATTGTCATCGCGTTTCTGTTTCTCTGTTGTTTACGTTGTCTGTTTGCATACGCAATAATCATGATGGCCAGAACAGAAAGCCAACAAACCAAGAAAGAGAGGGGAGGAAACAACCAAAGGGAATGCCTGATGTTGAATGATTCGTAGAGTCAAAGATAGTCAGTCCATAACCTGCAGTCGATGACAATTGAAAGGATTACCCTTTAAGGTAGTTGACAGCGTAAAAATATGACATCAAAAGGATTTGATAAGCAAATTCACTTCTACCTACATATTTTTTAACCAGCATTTTTCGTGTTCTTCACAGTCATTTATATCTATAAAATTTGTTAAATTTAGCTACTTTTAAATTTTTCTAACCTTTAACCTAACTCCATTGAGTATTAATAAGAGGATTATGTTTAAAATGAGCCGCATTAACATAATTTATACGCCACATTTATCATAATTTTTCACTCATTTCATTTGTGTTTTAATCACAGTGTTTGTTAGAGATTAGGCAAACTTGTTTTTATACCATACACCCATAGGGTGAAATGGTATATTAAAGTCGCTAAAATGTATGTAACAGGCAGAAGGAAGCTTTTCCGACCCCATAAAGTATATATATTCTTGATCAGCATCAACAGCCGAGACGATCTAGCCATGTCCGTCTGTCCGTCCGTCCGTCCGTCCGTCCGTCCGTCCGTCCGTATGAACACCTAGATCTCGGAGACTATAAGAGCTAGAGCCACCAAATTTGGTATGTAGACTCGTGTCATATGTACGCTTATCGAGTTTGTTTCAAATTTTTGCCACGCCCCCTACCGCCCCCGCAAATGATATAAAACCGATTTTCTTAAACACCATAGCAACTAGAGACACAAAATTTGGTATGTATATTTGCTTAGTAAACGCGCACATTTTGTATTTATAAAAAATTTGCCACGCCCCCTACCGCCCCCGCAAATCAATCAAAACCGATTTTCTCAAAAACTATTTTAGCTAGAGCCACCATAGTTGGTATAAATCTTTGCTTAGTAATTGCGCACATTTTTTATGTGTAAAGATTTTGCCACGCCCCTTTCCGCCCCCGTAATTTGAAAAAAGTCGATTATCTCCCGTAATTTTTTACCTTGTGCAATCAAATTTAGCACACTTAAATTTGATACTAATATCCAGCAAAACACCAAATTTTATCAAAATCGGAATAAAAATAGCCAAGTTATGCATATAAACGTTTTTCCATATGGCCGGAAGTGGCCGTTGGCTGGTGGGGGCGCTAGCGTGCTCAAATGCTTGAGTGAGCGAAATACTAAGATATGCTTCTAAAAAGCATGCAAACAGATTTTTTTAAAAATACGAAAATGCATTGGTTATTATAAATTTAAAATATTTGTTTTACTGGTGTATGGTATATCCAAGTCGGCGAGACGACTTACTTACTTAATTTTTTATAAAACGGGTAAAAAAAAATCATATTCGACTGTATAAAAAGCTGAAAAGTGTTTAGTGACTAAATTTATTCATAATTGTATGTTCGTTCATAATTCCACTTATGAAACTTTACTTTAGATTTAAAGCTATTGATCTGTCTTCTATGCAGAATTTTTTCTGCAGATTTGGCGAATTTGTCGTGCAAGCTCCCTCAATAAATTAAAAATCTTTTGTATTTAAATATTTATTGATCTTGCTTAGCAATTATAGCGAAGTATCTAAAATCCTTTATTCAAATATTAAATGGCCTAGCATTTAGCACGATTTACGATTAAGGGATTTGCTTGATAAAAGTATTAATTATTAGGACGAAATTTAAAATTTTTTCTGAAATTTTATCAAGAAGTATATCTTCAACTTCTTGGAAAATTCTTTAAAACATCGTGACATAATTATGATCAGAGTGAGAAGCCACGTATTGAGAAATGTCTCAGTTTATATAAAGAAAAGTCTTTCGTAGTCTTACTTAGAAATTCTTAGAAAATAGAAAAATCATATGAAGTAGAAAAATATTCGAAAAACCAAACTTATTCAAGGAACTAACGATTTGACTACGCACGAACTACAACTTAGTTTCTTTTTCTTCTTTTCATAGAAAAAATTTTAGACATATGTACTAACAATTCTGGTTAACTGAAATAGTTAACCAGATTAGATAGCTGCTTCTAAGAGAAGGATCTGCTTTATTTCACACAGGGCACAGAAAAATCTTTTTGATTCACAGTTAATTTGTTTGAATACTCTAAAATATATATACCCTACAATAGTTAGATGTCTAAGAATATATAGCTCGTAATACTAATGATAATATTTTGCATTATTCTTAATTTTTCCCGAAACATGTTTTGAAATTCCTTAAGAAATTTATGCAAAATGCAAAAGGAAAAGAAAGAAGTTAGGCAAATCATTTATTGGGGATATTGGTGGTTTGATATTACTTGATTGTTATTATAGGTTAAAATGTTTGCTAAAATACATAGTTGACGATTTATTTTAACTTTTGTTTATGTTTTGTTTAAGCACAAACACATTATCATTATTTGTGAGCTCTGTCACTGCATACTTCAACTTCATCATAAACTTGATGCGACAATCGATAGGAATTAAACCAAGTTTATTATAAACAAAAAATACTAATGATTGCCGCATATCCTTCTATTCATAACAGTATCAAATGCCATAATTTTGCATTCAGTACATCGTAAAAAAAAAAAAGACATTAAAATGATTGCCAGCAGTTCAGTAAGCCAATAAAAACAATGTTTATGCGTCAACAACATTTTCTAACAATTAAATAATCTATTTCTTACCAAATTAGGTCTACAAAAAATCAAAATATATTGTTTTTTCTTTTAGAATTAATAATTTATAAACAAAAATTTGTATTCTAAAGCCATGAAAGCAACAAAACAAATTTATTACAGATTTATAATTGGGTTAATTGAAAGATAATTGTTTTTTTTTTCATTTATTTCGATAAGGAATAAATAGTTTATTTATATTTTCACTCGTTTTAATTACAGTTAGTGCTTTAATAATTTATTTCAAAGTAGTACAAAACATTAGACTAATTGCACGAAATGTTAAATGGCAGAGCTTAACAAGCATTATGCATTTTAATTTGATTGCAAAGTTTCCAGCCGCCATTATACATAGATTTTTCGTTTTCGTTTTTGTTTGGCATTTAAGGAGCATTATTATTATAATTTATAATAATATCCACAAAATGCACACTGGCTGGTTAAATGCATATTGCATAATAGATGCCAAGCTCCGGCGGGTTAGCCAAAGGAAAAGAGCCAGTAATTTGCAAATCAACGTTAATGGCAACGGGACGCAACTCTAGGGTCTTAAACGCCCCCAAACACAGCGCCCAAAGAGCCTCCATCGACACACAAACACACACACACACACACACACATACATTAGGGCCATTTACAATGCATTTTAGGGGCTCATTAGCCACATGGGAACATGAACATGGTCGAACGGATATTATATTGAAGTCTTTCTTACAACAAGGACATCATCTTTGTACTCTGTTGGAATTACAGTCTTGTAAGGCTTTTATAAATCGATTTGACGAAGTGACGTGATTGCCTTTTTCCCCCCCTGCCGGTAAGGGTCCATGTCCGGTCTTGGGTACTAGTAAGGGTCGGGTTGTGTCGTAAAGTTTATGCAATGCAAGCCAACAATGGCTTGACTATATGCTGCACTCCATTGTGGCTAAAGGAAATACAATCTGCGCCATTTTCAAGCTTGCTTTATCTACCACGGACATCCAAACCAAAAGGAACGACAACGAACAACGACATGGCGACGTCGACGATGGTGATAACAACTACAATATATTATAATGGGGGTTTCATATTACTCCATTGCAATTTAATAGCGTTGCGTTTTCATTTTGTGTTCTTCTAGCAAATCCGTCAAAGCTCCAAGGATAGCACTGGCTCCTCCGATTCGGATAGCTCTTCAGATGATGAATCCCTGCCCAATACCACACCAAATCCTCCAAGTGGAAATGAACCACCGCCGGAAAAGGCACAAAAGGAAACAGAAGCCGGTGCCGAGATCTCAGCGCTTGTCAACTATGTTCAGCCCATACATTTTAGCTCCTTTGAGAATGCCGAGAGTAAGTCATCCAGCCACGCCCTTTAAAGTGACATATATGTACCCATATATATTTTTCTTGTATCTCCCATACAGAGAAGAATCGCTGCTATGAGATGTCATCGTTTGATGAGAAACAGGCCACCACTCTGCTAAAGGAACGCCCCATTGAGTTTGTCAACTATAATAAACATCAATTGTCGCGAGTTTATCCAGCGGGCACACGCTTCGATAGCTCCAATTTTATGCCACAACTTTTCTGGAATGCCGGCTGTCAATTGGTGGCTCTGAATTTCCAAACTTTGGATCTGGCTATGCAACTTAATTTGGGTATATTCGAGTATAATGCACGTTCGGGTTATTTACTCAAACCAGAGTTTATGCGTCGCTCGGATCGTAGACTGGATCCATTTGCCGAGAGCACTGTGGATGGCATTATAGCTGGAACTGTATGCATTACCGTACTTTCGGGACAATTTCTAACAGACAAGCGTGTGAATACATTTGTGGAAGTGGATATGTATGGCCTGCCGGCGGATACAGTACGCAAAAAGTTTCGCACCAAGACAGTGCGAGATAATGGCATGAATCCTGTATACGATGAGGAACCATTTGTCTTTAAAAAAGTCGTGCTGCCCGAATTGGCCAGCATACGAATTGCAGCCTATGAGGAAGGTGGCAAATTGATAGGACATCGTGTGTTACCAGTGATTGGTCTATGTCCTGGCTACAGGCATGTGAATCTGCGCTCCGAAGTGGGTCAACCCATCGCCCTGGCATCCCTATTCCTTTGTGTGGTGGTCAAAGACTATGTGCCCGATGATCTGTCGAATTTCGCTGAAGCTCTGGCCAATCCCATCAAATATCAAAGTGAATTGGAGAAGCGAGACATTCAGCTGTCCGTGTTGACAGATGAAACGGATGCTGTGTCCAATCAGGAAGAGGAATTATCCAAGTCATGTGAGTAAATGTGTAGAGTTAGTAGGTCGCAAGTTGTAGCACCATCTAAGGACCCATAAAAGAAAACCAACAGTTTTTTTTATTTGTAGCATTTGGAGTTGTTAATTTTAATTTAATTTCTTTTCTTTCTACTTTTCTTTTTGTAACTTTCGGTTAAAACTTTTGGATTTTGGATTTGGTTAAAAAACAAAACAAAAAAACAATCTATAAACGCACCATACTCAACCACAACACCACATATTACCACCACCACCACACAAAACGGTTGACGGACACACAAAAACTGCACAAAACTTCCCCTCTTAACCTACCTCCTTGCCCTCCAACTGCCCCCCAACGTTTCTGCTCGAATCTCTCTCTGATCCTCCAGTCGTTTTCGTCCAAGTAGGTGGCCAGAAGAAAGAGCTACGCCCCATCGAATCGCTAGCCACATCACCCAAACACAGAGCCAGCATCTCGGCAGCGGCTGCTCTCAGTGTTGAGGTTCCCATGGATCGTCCCGATGGCAGTGGCCGCAACGCTGAGGATAGCATTTCCCAAGTGGTACCCAGTATTCAGCATCAGCATTCTCTCGATCAATCTGTGAGCACTTCCATACGCCAGGTGGAATCCTCACAGTTCGATGTGGATCTGGTGGTGGCTGAACCACTGGACAAGCTACTAGAACACAAAACGGTGCGGGAGAAACGTCTGGAGATGGAGAAGAAACTTGAATCGTTGCGCAAGAAACACGACAAGGAGAAAATCAAAATTGCGGGACAGAAACTTAGTCCTCTGGATGGGGGCAAGAAGCCAAAGTTTACTATAACCAATAAACTGGTCAAACGTCTCAGCAACAAGAGTCTGTAAGTGTTCGGGGCGGATATTTAAAGAATGGGCATGGCACTGCCAGATGACGCCATTGAAATTAGTAATTGTCTCTCTCCGAATAGCGAACCGGGCATAGAAGTGCCACCCTGTCCCCTGGACCTAGGCGATAGCAGTGAAGAGAGTGCCGGCGGCACAGAACTGGGCGATGAAATGGCCACCAGCAGCAACTTGGAAAATACACGAGAGTCACGTCTGCGTAGCGCTTGTCGAGAATATACAGCTCAATATCGTGAACTCCAAGAGAAATATCATGAGGCGATCTATGCGGCAGCCGAGAAAGTTCTAAAAACCTCACAATCCAGTCAGACGAAACAGCTTAAAGCCTCCCTAGACAAAGTCACGGGCGAGGTAATGCATCAGCTGCAAGAGGCGCGACGAAGTGAGGTCAAGAATTTGGCCACAGTGCACAGAGATCGCGATGAATTAGTCAGGTGAGAACTAAACCTTAAAGTACCTCATAAATTTCTTTAACTTCGTTTCATCTTCTCCACTAATAGAATGAAACGTGAGGTAGCCAGCTCCGTGGTAGAGCGCGGAGTGGCGGAACGTGTACGTCTGAAGCAGACTTTCGATAAGCGAACAGATGAATTGCAAAAGCAACATGATTTTGTGCGCAATGCCCTGGCCGATCATCGGGCAAAGGTAAGTGGAGAATCAAAAACTAATTCGAATCATTAATCAACATATAAATTCAAACAGGCCCGTCAAATACTCGACAAAGATGCTGAATCTCGCAGCTGTGTTTCGAATAATGGCTTCCTGGTGCTCTTCCATGGAACACATCATCATGGCTGCTCATCTGGAGCAATTGGCTCTGGCACCACCTCATCGGGCAATAATCTCACACTTAATCTGGATGGAGGCGGTGGCGGTGGAGCTGTTGGTGGTGATTTAGGCATTTCACCAGCCAAATCTCACAACAGTATTGTTAACGAAATGAAGACGTAAATTGTCTATCTTTTACCCCAAAAGCCCACCCCACCCCTCCCCACCTTACTCCTAGCAAACTCCAAAGTTCACCTCACCTTCTCCCCACTTAGAATTAGATGTTGTTCTTCGGTTTTCAGTATTTGCGATAGTTGTGTTAAAAAAAGAAAAAGAAAAAAAACAAAGAAAAGAAAAACCTAAACAAACAAAATATGAAATGAAAAAAGTCTTCGTAGCTCTTAAGTGGTGCAGCAGTTTTAAACCAACTCTGAACCTTGACTAGTTAAACAAATACCAGAAACCTAACTGTAACAGGAATCACATTTTTCTACTTTAACTGAACAAACTAGTTGTACTCTATATATATATATTGTATATCTAGTGTAACTCTAACTGTCGGTGTATGAACAAAACGAAAAACAAAAAACATACCAAAAGATTATTTCGGAATCCCGAATTATATATATATACCCTTGCAAGATAACTTTGACTATTGATTTCAAAAAACTTATAGTATAATTACGAATATGTCTTAATTTTTTTTATACTTGTCCGAATTGGGTGGAAATTCAAAAACATTTGAATAATGTTTTTTTATTCTTTTCTATTTTAAAGTTTCGAAAGAAAAATAAATCGAACTTTTATTTAGATTGATTTATTATATGTGATTATTTAAAAAAAAATGTTTTTATTAGTTTTATCCAATTTAACGCACAATTTGCACAAAATTTCCATCTGTCCAATTTAGGACCCGGTTGAATCTATATATTTTATTTTAAGAACTAATTGATTTCAAAAATTTTGGTTTTTCTCATCTGCTTGGGTTTATATAGTTACGAAATCTTTGTCCAAACCGTAACGGTTTCTTCCTACAATGATACTTCTCTGAAACTCTGAGTGTCTATTTAAGTCAAGCGATTAATATTTATTTAACTCTATATATATATACGAACTAAGCGATGCTAATAACGGGATAGAGAGTCTACTCCAATTTCTAATGCTAAATGTGGTTGTGTGTATTACTTTTTTTTGTATATCTATCTATGATGTATGTATGTAATATGTATATTGATATTTTAAATTATATATATATCAGTTATATAGTACTTTACTTTGCGGGCTCAAGGTCAACTCAACTGTTTTTGAGCCATTGCAAAAATACTTCGTCCACTCTTTGTTAGACGTTTTTAGGGCAGCAAAGAAGACCTTTTAGATTTAACAATATGACAAAAATTTTATGTAAACATGTTTTAAGTTTTGCACTAGAGTTTAATATTAATTTGTGATAATCAGGTCTGTCTATAAATTTTTGGTCTATAACATCAGCTGTATCGAATATCGACAAGTGGCTTTTAACTCAACTTAAAAGTGTTAAGCTTCAATATGGTTGTCCTCATATACAGTTTATTACAGTTCTATATACTTTCTAAATTATTTTATTATTGTCATTGGTATCTAATTTTGTGAATTTTTTTGCTGTGATGCAATGATCTTGTAAGGGATTTTGGTTGTCAGAAATTTGAACAGATTTTGTGTCAGCAGACATAAAGAATTAGCTTACAAAGTTACCAATATTCGTTAAAATATATATTGTTATATATAAAAGACTTCAAAAATTAGAAACAACCAAACCGAAGCGAAAACATGGGCAACAAAGATCTGACTTTAAACTTCAAGATCGCATATCCCAAAAACTGGCCTCGTAGTGCACTGGAAGGTTAGTTAAAATTACACTAGACAGTTAAAATTATAGGCCAAGCACAAAACAAAAAAAATTCTATACTTTAGAGATTCAATATATACAAAATTTTCAGGGGCTCCAAACAAAACATTAATATTGTAAGCTAAGAAAAGTCAATAACTTTCGATGGGGTATTTTGTTAGATTAAGAATTTATCAAATTGTTAAAAATTATTGAAATTTCAAGGGGTGTCCCCCCGAACTCCTACGCTTGACTTAACTATAAGGCAAACAGAGCCACTTGCTTGGAACAAATGAGATATATGTAATTAAATAACATAAAGTTTTCCATAATTTTTGTAGCGCTTTGTTAGTTGCCCATTGAAAACGCTTACAAAAGAGTGGGCGAACCCTTTTTGCAGAGGACTAAAAACAATTGCATTTTATTTCCTATACAAAAGTTGACCTAGTCAAATCGCTGGCTAAATCCTCTAACTATATGACTTGTATATGTATGAATAGTTTTTTTTTTTTTAAGAAATGCTATAATGCACGAAACTGAATAGAAAACTTTGTGTATGGAATCTCAAAGTGAAGTAAATGAGAACCAACGTTTAGTCAATTTTTCTTAGTTGGTTAACTATTTATTTTTATATTATTGTTTTTCATTGTTTTAGTTTTAGTTCTAGTTTAGTTAATAACTAAATGCTCTAATAAAAATACATTTACTGTCAAATTGTTTTCCACTGCCCCCGCCCCTGCCCGCAACCTTTCCTATGTAATTTCCCCACCTCTACTACACGCACACACGCGCTCAAACAAAACAAAAAAAAACACACACACACACAGAAGACGCACAACCTACTACAACACCAAATACCAAAAATTGGCCTGACTCACTGTGGTTCAGTGACTCTAAAACTGTGGCATACATGTTAAGCCACAAAGCGACAATCAAACAATAAAATGATTTAAAACTTTTAACAATATTTAAAAAAGAAACAAAAATTATATACCTACTTATATATACTATATTTATTATATATAGGAACGGAATCTTTTGTTGTAACACTTCACCAGGCACCGTCATTGAAAAATATTTCTTTTGAGTTATTTCTTTTGTTTTTAGGAAACACAAAAAGATAAAGAATGAAAACAAACCCAAGCTGCCTTGTAAACAAAATCCAAAATTTCAAAACAATACATATTTAAAAATGAGAAAATATGAAAAACAACTTAAACAAAACATAACAAAAAATGAAAAAAAAAAAACCAAAAAAAAAAAAACGTAAAATGAAAATCAAAAGTACATATGAAAGTCGAAAGAACATTTCACTGGACGGCAGAACCACCTTAGATGTTGTAATTTTTACCCCCTTCCCATCCCCTCTAACTTACCCGGAATAACTTTTTTCCGCTCAACAAATAAAAACGAAACCGAAAATCAAGCCCCAAAATGCTAAAATATTTTCAAAATCGTTTATTCCCCCCTCCCTCAAACTTGATAACGTAAATCCAAATTTGATATTGATGTTGTAATTGAATTTTGAATGTGTGTCTGAGTGTATATTTCTCTGTGTATTTTGCTAGTTAACTTAACTAAATAATAGTAGCAAAAAAAAAAAAAGAAAGAAAACTAAACAAAAGCAATAACCAAGATTGGAATAAACCATAGCTAATATGCAAGTATATAGTAAAATTACATATGTATTTACAATTTGTGTGTGTCTGTGTGTGCTTTTGAATTCGATATCGATGTTGGTTGTCTATCGTCTATCTTTCGATGTCTAACATATATGTATATGCATAGGTATATATCATCTGATATATACTTGTGATCAATATCTCTCATATAGGCATACAAATTGGCTCCAATTTTAATATTCAAATCACTCACCAGTCAAAAAAAAAAAATAAAACAAAACATCATCTTGACCCACAAACAAACAAATAATAATAGTATGAACAAAAATAGATTTTTGGTGTTGTTGTATGTGTAAGACATTAAACTAAACTAAATCTGTGTGCTGTCGTTGTTGTTGTTGTATGTATGTAGTTGCTTCTATATAGCTATATACTTTCCTTCCTGCATGCCAATCCCCGCATTCCCTTCTACCAAATTTCCCTACTCACTCTTTAATGAACCAAGGCTTTAATCAATGTTTGTTGTTTAAATTCAAAAAAAAAAAATAAGGAAAACATTCTGTGTGTTTAAAACTAAGTTAAATATACATATAATACACAATACACAAAAAAGAAACCCATATACGAAAATGTAATTGAAAAGCAAAAACGGTGTTAAACACCAAACACAATAAGAAAAAATTATGAAAATGTAATAGGAATGCAACAATTTTGCAAATTTTTCGAACAATATTTAAAGATAGCGATTGATAGAGAGTTAAAAAACGAGAGGAAGAGAGTAGAAAAAATTGAATAGAGCGAAGAGAGCGACTAACGAATTTGTTGTTGCCTAAAACAAAATATAAAAAAAGTAGCTAAATAAATGTTTAGGCCGAACCCTAGTGTTATATTAATACATAATCTATATGAGAAAGAAAAAAAAAAACATTGATAAATTGATATTTTATTGTACCAAATTCCATTGTTGCAAAAATTTGTTTACCATTTAACTGAAACAATACTCTCGATGTGAGCTAAAATAATATTACTAACCAACACTCGACCGATGAAAAGGCAATAACAAAAAACATACTCTTGCTATGTCTTTGAAAAGTTTAAAAGAAAATTTCACTTGCAAAAGAGCGAGAGTGGTCAGTTCAGGTCAAAAATGTGCAATGGAGTTCATTAGATAAACAAAAACCAAAAAAACACACAAAGAGTAAAATCTTAAACATACAAATTTAACTTAATCCACATTGTTGTTGTGATCTGCAGAAAAAAAACTAATAAAGAATTACAGAAATCAAATAAAATAAAATAAATGTTCAAAAATGAGCGAAAATTTAGTACTTATTTTTTATTGCCAAATACAAATTATGTTAAACTTAATCTAGCGGGGAAAATTTAAAAAAAAAACGTGTCTTCAACAAAAATTGAAAACACATTTGGGATAAATTAAAGCTCATTTACATAAAAATTTCAATTTCCATTATTCAACCACAAATCAGCCCATTTATGACTAGTCTGAATTGTGGTTGTGAAAGCTATGACTTACATTTATACATGAATTTATACAACATTTGTGGCGAATTTTTCGACGCATTCTTGCTAGCAAATAATTAAAGTTAGTTTATATGAACAGATGGCTAGGATAAATACGGCAATGCCGTATTTCTTCTCTACCCTTGCAAAATTGGCATATAAAGCATAATTTTCCAAGCAATTGAATAGATTTCGATTAAAATATGAAAAATGTTAACAAAACATAAAAAAATTATATTAGTTGCCAAGCTCACAAACAAACGCATATAACATATGGTTAAAATATAAACGACAAAGAGTTTTTGGTCAGCTTTTGGCAATTGGGGAAATATGGATAATATTTACATCAATCTACAAAAAAAAAAAAAATGTTGCCTCTTAAATATCCTTTAGGGATGTTTTAACAATTTTTACTTAACAGTTTTTCTTAGTTTCGCCTAGAAAAAAAGTGGAGGCAATCATTTCTTACTTTGTTATTAACGTTATTTTAAAATTGTTCTGTAGCTCAAAAATTTTATTGTTTTTTTTTGCTTCCCAATATATTTAAATCTTCTTTGAAGATCGTCTACAAAAATTATAAAATTCAAGTTTTACACTTTCTCACAAACTTTAAACAAACATTATTTTTGCACTTTTAAATGTCCAAAGGAGATTTAAATGTATTGGAAAACAAAGAAAAAATAATAAAACTTTGGTTCAGTGTTTATTGACCTCGAGTCGGCATACAAAAGATTATTTTAAAATATTATTAGCACCTTGAATAATCTCTTAACGAAAATTCTGTTATTAAATCATTTATATTTGCCATCTGATCTGATTTTCGTGCTTGCTATTTACATAACTTAAAAAGGGTGCAGTAAAAAAATTACATTCTCTCACAGATAGCTGATTTAAAATTTTCACTAGTTTACACTCAAAATAAACTTTGAAAATGAAAAGAGTTTTGCAATTTGTTTTAATGAAATCTGCTTAATTTTCTTCAGAGCCGTTTTCGAAATGTTTATGTTTTTAGGCACTTGAATCAAATATTTCTAAATATTTGTATTGGTCTAGCATTTACGTCACATAAATCGAAAGGTATTAAATTGACCTTGACTATAATAAGAGTGTATCAAGGGTAAAGCCTTTCTTTTAACTTTTTGCCATTGCCTTGCAAGGATATGAAAATGCAAATGGATTAAATTGCAAAATTTGTCACAAGAACGTATTGAACACCGATCTATTGACTTTGATATGATAAAAATTGAGTCTCTTATTTTTTTCATTTAGTGGCCATTAAAAGTTATTTAACAACACACTTACATACATACATATATACATAAAAACACGGGAAAGGGTAAATAAAAATGTTAAATAGATACACAAAATAAAATATTTCACTAAAAGGCACCTATTAAAATTGCACTTAACATATTGTGGAGGGGTCACAACATTTGGACAAAGGCCAAACTAAGTAATGATCCAAAGGCCATGCCAACGCTCAATGCAGCAGCCATTATGGATGAGGCAAGTTCCCTTTCGTGCTGTCTCACACTTCTGCAAGGAAGAGATAAGAAATAATATAATAAGACTCATCGATATATATTTGTAAGTATGTATAACAATTTTCAGACCTGGGAGCCATAATGAGCAAAATATTGGTTAGATAACCATTGGAGAGGGCAAACAAAATCATCATGGTGATAAATGTAGAATCATGCTCTATAAATGTTGGCATAAAATGATGCTCGTTGGTGTTCGAGAATAGAAAGCATGGGACGAAAATAATTCGCACTATGGTTATCAATAAGGATGTTTCCACATTTGCGGGACGCTCAAACCAACCAGCCAAGAGACGTCCAAAATAATCTCCACAATTGAAGAACAAATAGTTCACCACCGGCAAAAAGTAGACATCTAAAATATTAAAAAAGAAATTTATTTAAGACAAGATTAGCATTTCCTTAAATTTTAAGACCACAATCTAAATTGACATCTTTTTTAGAAAATGGTTTCCTAGCTAAAAAGAAATTTAGCTGTAAATGCATTGCTCATTGTTTTTAATGTCAGATTCAAGAAAATTTAGTCATATTTGTGTTTTGATTAAAGAAAGTACATTATCAAAGTATTTATTAAGACAGAATAGCATCTAATAAATGAAAAGTATTGGCAGATTTAAAGAAATAAATATAAATTTTTTCATTCATATTAAGCGATTACCCTGTAAAGCGAGGTACAGGATTAATTTTTTAGTAAAAGGTTAATGTTAACTTTTCGATGGCTGTTCAAGCACCAATTTAAAGCTTAAAATATTTCTATACATTAACGCAGAAGGGACGTATAATTTCTTTAAACTAGGCATTGTTGAAAATTGGATACTTCAAGTTTCAGCAGTAGTTAGTTTGTAAAAAGAATTGAATATTAAACAAATAGTTAAGTAATACGATAAATGTAGTGATCAGGGACCGTAATCATTATAAGTTATATTAAAAAACTTATTTTTTCAAAAGTGAGTTTTATTTTGAGCGAAAAAATAAAAATCATCAGCTTTAGCTTTTGACAAATGTATGAAAAATGAAAACAATGATAAAATTGGTATTAATACTAATGAAAAAAAAAAAAAAAATTTTATGGAGTGGTAGTCCTTGAACTCCTTCTTAAGGATGTGCAAAAATATTTTGAAAATATTTAACATGGAAGCCGTTTTTCAAAAGTGAGTTTTATTTTGAGCGAAAAAAATAAAAATCATTTTTAATCATTATTTTTGATTTTTATTTTTTTTCATCAAAAAAGATTTTTATGGATAATTATTATTAAATTACTCAAAATTAATGATCTTTATTAAAGAAAATTGAAAAAATTGAATTTTTAAAAATCTTTCCAAAAATGCATAGATGGTATCGAATTAAAAATATTTGTGTAATCTATTTTTTTCTAAGTCCTCTATAAGTAAATGATTTTTTCATTTAAAAAAAAAAAAAAATAGTCATTATTTACGGTCCCTGGTAGAGATTGCAACCTTAAGTTCAACAAACTTACTGAAAAAACTAGACTAAAGCGGACTCTTTTTTTTTTTTGCTGTATTGGCAAAGTTTCCGACAGCTTTCCGCTTCAAGTTATTATTTATCTTTCTCTGACAGCAAGTAAAACTGACATACATATATAATATGTCGATAACAGATTGCAAAAAATGCACAATAATTGTCCATATGGAAGCTACTTGTTGTTGTGCTTATGCGACTTTGATAAAATTCGGTAATACTATATTAAATCTAGCCAGTGGCGGATACTAGGAGGGATGGAATGGGGGAGATCTTCCCCCTACAAAAACCAATATTTAATCGTTTAAACTTTTAATTGACAGACATTACACCAAGATCTGCCAGTGAATCAAGCTCTTTATAAGAAAAAAGGGGCTCTATATACTATATAATTGAATTCTGCCAGTGAATCAAGCTCTTTATAAGAAAAAATGGGTCTCTATATACTGTATAATTGAATTTTAGTTAAGTTAATTGTGTGATTAATTTATGCAGTACTTTTCCATTGGATTTCTGTTTGTGTAATTTAATTTTGGGGTATATGACTCACCAGTCCATTCAGTATGTTGATCAGAATACTCTGATTGCATTAGTACAGTGACTGCCGGATATACGGACAACGTCGTCACATACAGAAGGGCCAGACAAACGGCATGAATGTAAATCTGGCTAAGCACTTCTCGCATTATCGGCTCAAGTGGCACGCCCTCCGCTTCTTCTTCACCGCCGTGGCGACTATGCGATGGGATCGCACTAATCACTTTGTATTTGTCACCGCCATCCAGATAATATTTGAAATACGGTTGACGGGCCATGGCCAGGTAGGAAACAATGCAAAGGAGTATCAATACACCGCCAACGATAAAGAATATAAAGGCTGTTATTTTGGGTCCCGTATCGAAGGCAAGTACCAAAATAAATGCCAAAGCGGTTAAAATTCCACCCAATGCCTGTCCACTGACCACAGCGGTCATATATTCCGATGGAAAGAGACCGGCCACACCGTACAGAGCTCCCGACATGGTGGCAGCAGAAACTAAAGGAAATAGACATGTTAATAACCAAATGATCCAGATGCAGAATCAATCGATTAATTACTATTTAGGATAACCACAATGCCGAGGGTTATCAAAAAGAATTGCTCTTGCCAGGTGTCCGTATTGACCTCCACAAAACCCGTAGTCACACCAAATAGGACACAAATCGTCCAAAGGGTTCCAAGCATTTTGGTTCGCAGCGATACATGATGACCATAGATGGCATTCAGTATCAGGAAAGTGGTGCCCGATAAAGTGGCAGCCAGGGCCAGATCACAGGTGAAACTTCTTTGCAAAGGTGTTAGCTCATCATCCGGATCTGTGGAATTGCTCGTTGTGTTGCGGAATTTATATTGCCAATACTGCAAAAAAAAGAAAGGAACGAAAAGTGGGTTATGACGATCAGTTTGGGCTTGGCTTGGGTTTGGGAGGGGTGAATCAAAGCAAACAAAGGAAAATCTAATGACGATAGAGCATAGAGTAGTAGTTATAGCAAAACAAAACGACCATAAAACCAGAAGCGAAACAATGCCAAAGCAGATAAGAGCACAACAATTGTTCCATTTGCTCCGCAACTGCGTTCGAAGTTCAACATAAATTTCTAAAGATGCGGGCTTAGAATGTTTTTATTCTATTATATGGAATGACCTTGTTCCCTTCTTGATCTCCTTTGCATTTACACTTACATCTTCGGCGGTTACAAAAAAATTCCATGGCGTCATTGTACCGATTCCCAGTAAATAGAACACTATATAGGTAAAGCCCTTGCCCGTAGTGGGCTCATTGGATATAAGGACCACCTGATCCTGATCCTGACCACGATGGTCTTCAATGAGAAAATCGTCCTCATCATTCACGGAATGTGGAGCAAAGGCAGGCACAAAACTGTGTAACTGATCATCGTCCTCCTCCACAATCTGATTGTGTCCAAGAAGACGTTCATTATCTTCGTTGTTCTCCATTTAGAATCACTCCCTAATTGTTGTTATTGTGCTTCATTGATTCACCCCCAAGCCATCTGTTGCGTCCAGGTGTTAAAATTATTGTATTGCTTTTGTTTTCTTCAATCTCCGTGGGAATGTTTTATGCAGCTTTACGAAGAGTGATAATCAAATTAAAATCTGAATGCGCAACTAGTTACAAAAGCAAACAAAAACAACTATGCACCAACGTTCTTGTTATCGCTGTTATCGAGTTTATAAAAACCATATTTCTGCATTTTGCATTGGCCACTCTATACGAAGAGGGCGCCACCAGAAATTGATTTAAAATTTTGCATAGCATACTTTGAGGCATACAGTAGAAATAGAACCTAATTTAATTGCTTTGAGTAATTTTATTATAGTTTTTCCACAAATCGTATATTTTCTAGTGAACACAAAGGTATGGCAACATATACACCTATTGGTTTAAATTTTGTGGGTCATGAATCTATTTCAATTGAAACAACAACAAAGAACAGTTCAAACAGCACAGGCCAGGGACGTTGTCCTTAATTTCTAAGCTGTACGTCTCCGATTTAATTTAAATGCGATTTCGACTAACAAGTTTAGGTAAGAAAAAATACCTTTCATATATGCATGATTCTACTTATAATGTTAAATAAATCTGAAACAAGTCTGCTTTTTGTTAAGAAACCAGTACTTATAATTTAAAATGTCCAAAAACTATATTTAAGAGATTAAACTTGTTCGAACCTCTTATGATTAAAAATTTTGTTGTTGAGCTATTGACCCACCATTTCACCTTCATACCTATCGGCAATTAAATATTTTTTCTTAAATAGTTTTTATGTACACGTTTTGGTTAATAGTTTTTTATTTAGTGGGAGACATCTTTCAAATGTAGGGCTGCATAAATTATTTTTATATCGATAAGAAATCGGTATCGACCAATTCAAGATATTGATGTTTGCACTTTAATTAATTAAATTGTTCTAAATAACAATTAAATCAATCAATCAATTAAATGTTTTTTCTTAAAATTATTAGGTTGTGCAAAATACTCACAGTCGAATAATAAACATCCGATAGCTAACCATTGATATCGATAAATATGTGCCGCGTATTTTTAAATGCGGGCATTTTGAATTTCAAACAATTAACAACATGTTAGTGTTGGCTTGGCATAAAGTAGAACAATAAATTGAAGTTTAATTGCCAGCAACAGCAATAACAGGAACAGCAACAACCAATCTGATGATGAATGAATACAATTTGTATTTAATCAATAAGCACGCCCCGCAGTGTTTTAAATCAGCGCACAGCTTCGCTTTACGGCTTAGCGCCATCGTTGTATAGGCCTCTGTTAGGAAATTTTAATTGGATTTGCATTCGATGGAACTTTTGGAGGATGTGCATGCTCCTTAACCAGTTTACACATGGCTTCCCCCTCTGCTCTCTGCCCTATCATCGTACTTACTTTTTCCACTCTTTTGCTCTCGCCTTTAGCCTGAACATAAATTTATTTTTAATTTACTTATGCGCGAATTGGCAAGCTCTGCCTTTTACCCTGCGGTTGTTTGATTTGCGAATTAAACTGCATAAAAAGGGGAGCCTCGTTAGCACTGGACAGACAGTTAACACAGGAGAGCAAAATTGTGGATAACCAGTTGGAGAAGTATCTCATGAGATGAGATGAGATGGGCCCACAAGAAGGGAACATTGCAAGTTCGATTGTCATCGCAGTGCTAGCAAATTAGATTAGTCCATAATGACGAAGACTGCGACTAAGGTACGTACACAATCCGTTCTGAAAGCTAAGACTCACAACAAGAGGCGTGTCATCTCATTAATTCCGTATAAAGTTTTACTCATCTCTCGGGGCTACCAAATCAATCTCATCATCTTCCGCTCACCCCAACAAGACTTGGACCCGTTGGCCACACACTCAGCGTCTGTGGGTAATTTAAAAATCACATTAAATTAGTCAGCAAGAAATCACTGCAACGAAACCATCAACAAATCATCTCAAATTAAATTCATTCACCAAGATGGAGAGAAGCTTGGAAAGAAGGTTCAACTCATCTCACCAAACTCAACTCATTCATGGCTTCAACTCCAAAACTGCTTTGGCAATTAATAAAAATGTAAATTCAATTAAATTTATATGACAGCCAGCTGTCAGAAGAGCTCAAATTAAAAATTACTAACAAGACCTGTTCCCAACCAAGCTGCCAAGATCCACTCCAAGTGTGTGCTACTTGACGAAAAGCCTCCGCGTATATCCGTATACATGCATATGTTATGTATGTATGTATGTATATATCTGGAGTTTACCTCCGACTTCCAGTGCTTAATTAAAAATCCAACAACATTTGGGTGCTGATGTGATGTAGAGTAGAGTAGAGTGGAGTAAACTAACTCTGCTCTCCAACAAGCGGCCAACTCTCATTTGGTTGGACTTCAATTTGAGTGACGTCCAGTGACCACCCGAGGTGCTCATTCGATTGGCCTTTTCTTTTTGGGTAGTTAGTCTGCGTCTGCCAACGCCCAGAACAGAGATGATGTGCACGATGATGAGTCGCAGCTTTTTTACGGCTAAATTGAAATCAGTTTTGGTTTACATGGGCGTAGTTGTATTAGAGGGGGTTGGAAGGAAAGAATTCAGATCTTTAAATTTTATTTCTTGCTTTATTGCCTTCTTTATTATATATAAATTAAGGATATACATTTCAGATTATTACATATTACATATTAAATACATATGTAATCAATTAAGATAAGTAATTATAATAGGTTAATTCAATAAAAAGCGTTTAATAATATTAATTAAGTATCTATAAATATCTTTCAAAAATTTTTTATTTAAATTTAATTTAAATTTACAATTTATCTAAAGCAAAATATATAGTAATTGGATTTTGTTTTTAAATATACTTGACCTCAATTAGGGAAAATTTAATTTAAAAAACTAGCTTTCAAATCGGCATATGAATTTTATTTATATACATATTCCCACTTTCTTTTAGTTCACATTTTTTAGACCTTAACAAATTAATTGGTGAACCGTTTGGAAATTTTTATCTGAACTAACAATTTAGAATTCAAAATAAAAGCAACGACTAGCCAGTGAAGGATTAGGCCAGCAGCGAGGTAGCTTTTTGCACATGAATAAAACTCAGTAAAATACCGGGTTTTTATTTTTACAATTTTTTAAATAAAATTTTTTTTTTTCATACTGTAATTTGGCCAATTTCAAAAAAGTATAATACAATTTAAGCGGAGTTTAGTGCAAATATTTTAAAATGGCATAATACATTAGTATTTAAAAAAATATATTATTTTCGACCCAATTCTTGTAAATTTTCAGTCTTTTTTAAGCAAAA
This sequence comes from Drosophila insularis, assembly GCA_018903935.1. Classification (NCBI taxonomy): domain Eukaryota; kingdom Metazoa; phylum Arthropoda; class Insecta; order Diptera; family Drosophilidae; genus Drosophila; species Drosophila insularis. The sequence goes on along the minus strand of JAEIFP010000666.1, from coordinate 3,072,004 downwards.
AAATTAAGTTTCGGGGATTTTAATGTAATTTAAAAGAATCATTCCAACTATTATTATTTTTTTAATATTTTAAACTGCCAAATAATAATGTCCTTAGGAGTAATAAGTTATTTTTATTGATATTAATCAAACGTATATAAAAACTTAATTAATAAATAATGATAATTCATTTGATAAATAATGAGAAAACTTAACAAAAACTATAACATAATAAAATATTAAATATTTGTGGAAAATGTTTGTTTCTTTAACTTCTTTTAGTGTTTTAGCTTGCCAACACTGATACGCTGTGACTAAGTGGAATAATCACTCACATAAGGAGTTGAAATGTTGAGAAGATTTCGCTAATAGCGGAAGCCCATTGCTGACTTCAGATAGGAGATGACTGAAGTGCAGGCGGAAGGAGGATGTACCTGGTCCTGGGTCTGGCAGGACTCTTGAACCGCCTAATAATTAATAAATTAAAAACAAACTAACACGCACATGACGATGAACAGAGGCCAAATTAGGCAACGGCAAAGGATAATCAAATGCTGATTTATGGCAATTTTTATGTTTGTTTGAAACTCCGAACCAACTTCCGGTGGTCGAAACGTCAGCTGTGTGAGGTCCTGGAACCCTCATCTCTGTAAAAGTATGTGTGTGAAAATTAGTAGCTAATTTGCCTTGTCATCATTATCGTATGTTGTGCAAACATTTGTTCGTCTCGGACATTTGAAATGAAAAAAAAAAAGAGTTTCAGACTGTCCGACGGATCGTTGAAATCGGACGGGACAGACTGGTTAACTCGACTTTATGTCTGTGCATGGTTATTAATTGAATTTTATGCTATTTACAAGGCATTCGGAAATTTACATTGTAATGATCTTGTCTTAGCTGAAGTTGGTGTCGATAAAATGTTAAAGAAGAAGCCAAAAAAATATTATGAACATTCCAATTAAGAGACGAATTATGCATATTCATGTGGGGGACCGTGATCAGCGATGATGATCAATGATCGACGAGTGGGCGTGTCGATGTCTAAAGACCTTAAAAAACAAAAGAAAACAATGCTATTTAAAATTATGCAAACTATCTATTAATATGACCAACATATCGAAATGATTATGGCTTATAATTAAAAGGTAGATTGTGAGAAATCAAAAGACTTGGGCAACGAACTTGTTTTGCTTATTTCGCTTGAGTCAACAACTTTATTGCGGAAATTCATCTGGACAAGGCGATGCCATAAATTAATTCATAATTCGGCAAACTAATCAAATTAATTAATAAGTAGCAAAAATAATTAATGAGGCAAATATATATGTATGTTGCTTTTTCTTATTATTTTTTTCTTTCAATTTTTGTTAGCAATTAGCAGCATTCAGTTTAATCTTAATAATTTGATTTCGTTTCCGTTTCCCCAAGTTCAATGACAGACGAAAAAAAATTGCTTTTCAAACCAAAAAATAAAAATTAGCAATAACAGAAAAAGAAAAAGAAATTACTCTAATCAAATGTCTGACCTTAAGCAACGAACCTTTTTCCTTGTCTCTGTCTGGGTCTGTTTTTTTTTTTTTTGGCTTTTATTCTGATAATGCGTAAAATGAATGAAGTTTAATCATATTAGGAGCAATTTTCTTTGGTTTTGGTACGTGAGGATTGCAGATTTTATTGCAAATTGTTTTCGATTTCGACGAAAAAATAAGAAGAAGAGGGAGAAAACGAAGAATAAGAAGTGTGCATAAATGGAAATTCGATTTTTTGGTTTTTTTTTTTGTAACCAAAAAGAAGGAAACGCAGGGAAAAAAGACGAGTAAAACCTTCCGACTGATTTAAATGCAATTTCAATTTTTTTTTTGAGTAGTCACTTCAGTGGCCTGTTCGCGAGTATTAAAAATTCAATAGGTTTACATATCAATTTGGCCAGCATGTCAGAAAATAAATTGCATTATTTAACCCATTCATTCATATCACAAAAATTTTGCACGCGAATTCGAGTATGTGCAAAATATTTTCGCGCCCCGTACGCTAATCAAATTTATTACAAAAAGCGGCGAAAAAAAAAACAACTTCACCATAAGAGTAGTAGAAAAAAAAACAACAAAATAAAAAACTTATTCAATTACCCACTTTTCTGTCTCATATGTATTCAAATTAAATTATGCTACAATACCAAAGCAACAACAACAACAATCAGAACAATTTGGTCATGGCAATTACAGCAATAAAGCCGCCAAACACGAATCGCGTGCAAAAACAATTTAAAAAACAATCAGAATCAGCTCTGCCAATGGCACCATATAAAATATATATAACCAAAAGAAAAGACCAAGACCTCAACCATGGCGGAATGAAATACGAGCTATGTATGTATGTATGTGTGATGTATACATAAGCTTACATAGGTTGTGGACTCCACCCACACAGATATCGGGCAGGTCGAGACAGGCGACCACTTTAACACTTACCCCAAAATGGTAAAAGTTTAAGTAAACAAATGTTGAGTGGAACTGGAAGGTTTGCCAATGTTTTGTATTTAGTTGGGCACATCTATACCCTAACCAAAACATAGGGCAACTGGGCTTGTTTGTAAAGTCAAAGGAGAAAATTTTTCTTACTTTGTTTGTAACAGAAATTAAAAAGTTATTTGACTTCAATCTAGACAAATGATCGATACCAGAAAAAGTATTCCACTTGTAAAATATATTAATAGCATCAAAAAATATTAATAACATAGCAAGTAATCCAAACAAATTGTTTATTTGCATAAAAAAGTGTTTTATTATTTAAAAGCTATCAGAGTTTCATCCTATATAAATGAAAAATTAATCATTCTACGTGGAATTTAAAAGTAAAATAGAAAAAGAACTTTAGTATAAATTAGAGAAGTAAAACGGGTTCAGGCCAAAAGTTAAAATTTTAATTGGTGCCAAAACGAATACTGCAATCGTTTGGTATGTAGTTTATATTAGTTTTTCTATCTCAGGTGTATCTGACATATAAAGATTATAGGAAGAAAAAAAACGTGTAAAACGTTCCCAGCGAAAACGGGAAATTTTTTGTTTAAAACGGCAAAAGCTGATTTGACCACAATTACGGTTTATTATATATATACTATAACCAATAGTTGGCAGATTTGTCTTTTTTTTCTTTATTAAGTATTAGTCTAGAGCATCAGACTTAAAATTCAAATACCATCAACCATATCAGACTGTTTATATACATTATAAAACAAATCATTAAAGTTCTTTATGGCTTAAACATTTCTGTAAGCTAAAATGTTTTTTTTGTAAGTAGTACTTCAGGGGCTAATCTAGCTTATAATTTTGATCGACGAAAGGGAAAATTTACTAGTTTTAGAGATAGAATCTTGGTATTGGGAGAACATTTTTTAAATTCATTGATGGGTAACTTACCTTTAAATTTACACAAGAAATAAAAGAAAAAAATCAGTCTGAAAAGGAACTGTGTGTTTAATATTATTTATTTTGTTTTACCTGCTATTATATAATAATGCTTCTTTGGAATAAATTATATTTTAAATTGTACAACATTTTAAAAAACCTTTTATTTTGTTACTTTTATTTACTAAATTATGTGGAGAAAAATTTTAAGATAGAAAGTATAAATTTAAACAACAAAAATTCAACGAGATAGAAAGTTATGGTGTTATCGTTAATATCTTTCAGAAATAAGTAATTGACTAAGTAATTTAAAGTTTTTTCTAGTTTTGGAGAAATTTTACATATTGACTTCTTTTAAAAAAAAATGTTTCTATATTTATACTGAGATGCTCCGAAGATCGAAGTTTTCCTTCTAAAAAAGGCAACAGAAAGCTTAAGTTTGATTCCAGTAGCCATGAAAATTATACGTACAGACGGACATGGCTATAATGACTAGGATGATCAAGTTTTAGGGACCAACCGTATACCCTCTCTAAATTTAAAAATTTTGCAAGTTTTAAATAATGTTATTCAACCGAATGCTCGTGTTTATTTATAGCATTATCCCCGAATATAAACGAGACACATTTTCTAAAATTTAAAATATTGACAATACACCTTTGAACCTTTTAAAATAGTTAAAGGTCTAGTAAAACTAAGATAAACTGTATACTCCCAAAAACTTTGCCACCACTGTATATAATACAAACATCTTCGCAATATTCTAACAGCCTCTACAAAAGTATAAAAATGCTTTGTTGTTTTTTTTTGTGCATATTTTTGATTGATGTCAATATTTGAAAAAGATTTGAATAAGAAATTTATTCAATTTATTATTAAAGTCAAGTTTTTACCTAATTTTTGAAAAAAAAGTTTTTAACCGTTTTATTTTTATTTAAGCCTGTCGAAAGACTTTTAATATTTACTGTATTAAATAAAGTTCACACTCAGTAAATTTTCTTTACCTCAGTTTTTCGAATATATTTTAATTATTATTAGCATAGCGTACAATTAAAGTGTTTTCTAGTAGGAAAAATTTAAAATACACGCTTTCAATTAATTGCCATTTTTAGTCTAATCATGGGCTTAAAACTAAAGTCAAAATGTATTCCAGCTTTTTGCAACCTTAGCAGTTATTAATACAAATATATAATAATCCATTTTTGAAACTTTTTTGTTTTAATTAATTATGTTTAGGACCTCGAGACAATTAGTTAATTTTAGTATATTTCTAAGTCGACCTACAACTGAAATATTTTTCCATATTTGCCCCCATGTCTACGGTTATTCGTTTCATTTTGATTTCATGTAAATTGCCTGTCGACGACAACAACACCAACACCAACAATAACAACAATTGAGTAAACTTTTCATACAAACACGCGACGTATCCAATGCCTAATCGCCTTGCTCCGATTGGCTGATGTCTCTAAACTCAGGGGCGGAGCTTGTCATAAATGCTAGAGCGAGCAAAAGAGGTTACCTGCAACAAAGGCAGGGCAAGAGGTGTGCAGATGAAACGAAGGAAACAGGTGTCGCCAATGCAATTTACACAAATTGCAAGGGCAAATGGGCAAAATCCATGTTAAGACACTCATTAGATTGAATGGCTCGATTGAAGATGGAATGGACCAAATGCCGACGGCAAATGATTCATTGAAATAATCGATAGATATGGGAATGAGAGACAAAAGTTAAAGCAAATTATTGATTTTACTCTCTTAATCAAATGTTAATTGAATATGCACTACTCAAATGACTGTCAACTTGATATGTCCACACTCTCCATACTAAGTAGTTTGGCCAACTGACACCTTGTGATCTTGAGTTCTTTGTGAAGAACTTGTTTGGAATAGGCCTATATATAGTTGGTGATGTATAGAGCAGAGATCTTGGTAAAACCAGAATGCCAATCATGCGTCAATTTGATGAGGCCAATGGCCATATTGATATCACTCAGAAGGATAGAGAGAGAGAGGGAAAAAGAGGGACAAGTTAAGATCTCTGTCAATGCGTTTGACGAGTTGATTTTTCCAACTGACATGACAGCCGATCCTTAAGCAGGAATAACTCCATTTGAAGTTCTACATACTCATTCCCATTTCTATTCCTATTCCCTGGTGACTAATGCCAGTAAATCAAATGGAATGGAATGAAGTGGAGACGAAAGTGAGGGCACTCTTCGCTTATCTCAACATGTGTTTCGGTTCGATTCGGTTTCGTTGATTTTTATGGCTCAACGTAAACACAAAGCTGTGATAAAAACCATTTACAATTTATTAACGTGTTCGAATTAGTGTCTTGTGTGAGTATCTTTCGACTGAGATTTATATGGGTGGCCATGACTCATGTTCCAGTTTTGATCTAATTTGGCTATAACAATATCTAACTTTGAGTATACTCTACTTGCTTGCCCTACCGTCTCTCCTTGCCTTATCAGCCGCCAATTCAATTAACCAAACAATCAATTATGATTTGTCACGCGAGCATTGGAAAATAAGTTGAAATATTAGAGACTTGCGATAGGACAATTTCTAGTTATTCTTATTCTTATCGCATCATATGAGCGCGGGTCTATTCGTTTTATGTTTGACATTTCTTAATTATTGATTCAATGTTTTCGCTACCTTTTGAAGATTGAAACATATGTTTTGGTTTCGAAGTCGTTTCAATCATCAAACGGAAATGAAATTAATTGGAAAAATGCGTAAATCAAAACGAATTTTTTGGTTTTCTTTTTTTGTTGTTCTTTTTCATTGCAAATGCTACATACATAGATTATTTTAAGAAAAAATTTAATGAAATGGAAAATTCATATCGTATTGTATAAATATTTAAGTTTTTTTATGGTTCAAAATGACAATTCTGCACAATTATTTTTATCTGCTATATATTTGTGAACGTATGTAGTTAATAACTTAAGTAAAGTTAATGTCTTTGTATTCAAAATGATCAAAAAGTTTTATATGCCAATCTAGGGCTAGTATGTGAAGAAACTACTCCTAAAGTTTTCAATAGGCAGAATTCGCCAATTAAAATACATATATAAAGAAATCTGACATTGTCCTGTGGAGACTTTAGGGAAAGATCCGCCTACGGATATGCTCAGTTGATGTTCAATTAATTGTTATGAAAAGTATTTTAAAGTATTTTTTTCTTAACTATGAACGAACGTAAATGAGCGTTCCATTTGATTGGCATATTTTTCATTCAAATGGGATATTAAGTAAATGATTTCCGGTGCCCCCAAAAACAGGTACTTAAAAATGCTAATGGCTTGAAATTTGTCCGCATACTGGTCTTTTGCATGAGAAAGAAAGAGAGAAAATATATTTGGGCAGTCTTTCTAAAAATAATCATTTGTGAGACGCAATAAAAAGTATTTTATTGTAATCTGATTCTAATCAAAATTGCTTTTTTTTGAAGCGTATATTGCCAAGAGTGTCAATTTATAACACTTTTTTTGGATAAGTGTCGTTTTCTGTTGCATAAAATCGAAATCGTAGGAATTGAAAAAATTCGTGTCTCATATCTTTTGCCATCATTCATAAATATTAGTAGAAACTTATATATTCATTTATTCACTAATATTGATATATACATTTAATATGTGTGAGTAATATTCTAGGGGTTAAGAGTTAATGCTGAATTGGAATTTTCAATATGTAACAATTTCTTAGACATTAATGCTTAACGATAATATATATATTATGAGATAAGTTGGGGAGAAAATTTGATTAAAAACCCCTTGAAGAAACTTATATATATTTTGGTGCTAGAAAAATTTATAGGTATATTCTGTATTATTACAAGTTAAACAGAATTATTTAGAAAATTCCAACATTTTATTGATTTTGTTTGGATTTATTTGTTCTTACTAAAATTTTCTAAGCTCTATGTTTTTTCTTTTTTATACATATTAATCAAATTGTGCCTAACAGTCAACTTTATATTGAATATTTTATTTTAATATTTTTAAAGTTATTCTTATTTAAATTACACAACTTTACAAATAATAAGTTATTTTACAATGGAAAGAAAAGGATAATAATAAGTATAAAGAAATGTGTGCAAATATGTGTAACCTTTTGCTAATAATTTGATTATAAAGTAGATATATATATATACATATATCAAAATAAACTTAAAAAGTAAGCCTGGAATCATATGTCTTATATGTTAGTAGAGTTTGCTTGAGAAACGAACGAATTTTTCTCACTCTCTAGTTTTGAATCAAAGCAAAAATAACATTTTTACTGCCAGCAATTAATTTTTCTTTTAAACAATTTTTTAAAAATATTTGGAAAATGTATCGATTCTTTGCTCGCGATGCAGCTATATGCACGGGTCGTAATTTTTGTCGAGCCTATTCAAAGGAGGTGCGCTTTGGACCCGAGGTGAGGGCTTTGATGATCCGTGGAGTAGATATTCTCGCTGATGCTGTGGCCGTCACTATGGGACCGAAGGGTCGCAATGTTATTATCGAACGTCCCTGGACCTCGCCGAAGATAACCAAAGATGGTCATACTGTGGCTAGGTCCATTTCTCTGAAGGATCAACACATGAATTTGGGTGCCAAGCTGGTGCAAGATGTGGCAGAGAATACGAATCAATCGGCTGGCGATGGCACCACAACAGCCACTGTGCTAGCTCGTTCTATTGCCAAAGAGGGATTCAGTTACATCTCACGTGGCGCTAATCCTGTGGAGATTCGTCGTGGCGTAATGCTAGCTGTGGATAATGTAAAGCAGTCCCTCATAGAGATGTCCCAGCCCGTGCAGACACGGGAGGAGGTTAAACAAGTGGCCATTATATCGGCAAATGGTGATGCTGAAATTGGCCGCCTAATTGCTGATGCCAAGGAGCGTGTGGGTCGCAAGGGCACAATTACAGTTAAAGAAGGAAAACGCCTCAAGGACGAATTGCGTATCACTCAGGGCTTATGTTTCGATAATGGCTATATATCACCGTTCTTTGTCAATAGCCCAAAGGGTGCAAAAGTCGAGTTTGCCAATGCCTACGTGTTGTTATCTCTGAAGACGATTACTTCGATATCCAAAATTATTAAGGGTCTGGAGTATTCGCTGCGCGAACGTCGTCCACTGGTGATCATTGCCGATGACATTAGCGGTGAAGCTTTGAATGCTTTGGTATTGAACAGGCTTAAACTAGGTCTTCAGGTGTGCGCTGTGAAGGCTCCCAGCTATGGAAATTATCGCAAGCAGTTAATTTGCGATATAGCCGCAGCCACTGGAGCCACTGTCTTCGGGGACGACATAGACTATGCCAAAATTGAGGAAGCCAGAATTGAGGATTTGGGTCAGGTGGGCGAGGCCATTGTAAGCAAGAATAGCACAATGTTATTGCAGGGACAACCAAAGCCCAATCTGCTGGAGAAACGTATTCAACAGATTCAAGATGAGATCCATGACAGTCGCACAAAAGCCGAACATCGAACTCGTCTACGTGAACGTCTCTCTGCCCTGACCAAGGGTGTGGCTGTCCTACACATCGGTGGGCTTAGCGAGGTGGAGGTAAGTGAGAGAAAGGATCGTGTAATCGATGCCCTTAATTCCACTAGAGCGGCCATTGAAGAGGGGATTGTTCCCGGAGGTGGCACTGCTTTTCTACGCTGCATTCCACAATTGGAGAGCATCAAGCCAGGCAGTCAGGATTTGCAGCAGGGCATTAATATTGTTCGCAATGCTCTGCGTATGCCTTGCATGACCATAGCCCGAAATGCAGGAGTCGATGCCGCCAGTGTTGTGGCCAAGGTAATGAATCAGAGAGATGACTATGGCTACGATGCCCTGCGGAATGAATATGGAATGCTCTTTGACAAAGGCATCATTGATCCGACGAAAGTGATGCGTACAGCCATTACGGATGCTGCTGGAGTGGCCTCTCTTCTAAGCACCACAGAGGTGGTCATCACCGATGATCGAAATGAAGATCTTCTAGCCAAATTGGCTGGAGCTGGCGGTGGCATGGACGCAATGGCTGGCATGGGTGGAGGAATGGATGAAATGGAAGCATTGGCTGCTCTGGGTGGCATGGCAGGCATGGGAGACATGGGTGGACTTGGTGGCTATGGAGATATGATGGGTGGCATGGGCGGCGGTGCTTCTGATGGCGGTGCCAGTGCCAAAGACCTCAACGAAGTTGTCAAAAATATACCCGGCATGGAAAATGTCACCGTCAGTGATATAGACAGCAGCCCATTTTAATTTAAAATAATTTTATGCTTTGTGTGACAAAATTAAACATTTTTGATTCTCTATGAATGCATAATAAATGAAAAAATTGTAAATTGTGAAAGATAATGGAGATCTCAAACTCACCAATCGGCTGACACATACAATCGGTGACCTAGTGAACCTAACTTTTGTAATGCTATCAATAATTAAGTGCTGCTGCCACCTCGTACAGACAGAAGAAGGCACCACAAAACGAATTCTTAATAAGCTTTGCTTGCTGCATAAATTTCTACACAAAATGAAAAAAAGAAAAGAAATTCCATTTTGCAATACAGTTTCCATGACATTGACGAAGATCAAATACTCTTTAGAAGTTTGGGAATACGAATCTATTTCAGGTACCTATATCTAGGATAATTTTAATTTATCAAGAGCATTTTATTATTACAACTTATAAAGGGATTAATGTTGGATTAATCTTGGAAGTGGTCGGAAAATTTTAAAAAATTCCTAATCTAACAAAATTTCCTTCTCCAAAATTACTAAATTACTAACCCGAAAATCTTACTTTTTTGATCGTATCCCCCCGGAACATCTTTTCTACATCTGTCCATGTGCGATTACTTCGTTAAGTTATTCAATTTATCTGTTGAAATATTAGCTTAAAATAATATTTAATGGATAGAATATTTTTCCTCTCTACAAATATATAGTTTGTAATACAAAATTGATATTTAATAATTTCTTAGAGTAAGCGTTTCCAATTACTTACAAAAAATATACGGATTGATCTTGCAGATTTCTAGTTTTAAAGATGGAAAACAAAAATTATTTAGTTATTTTCTTTAAGGTTTTAAGTAAACGATCCTTAGAGACCACAGTGGCGGTCCCCAAAAAGCATTATTCTACCTATAAAACATCTTAAATACCCTAATTAAAGATTGATTTGTCCCCCTATATTACAGATAGCACTTACCACTAGAACAGCATTTTTTTTTTATCATACACTAAGTATAAAGTTGATAAACTTTTTGTAGTTGGTAACCATATTATTTTCATAATATTAAAAAAAATATATAAAAAAAAATTGAACATTTTTTCCAAACATTTCGAATTTTATTTCGAAATTAATGATAATCAATAGAAAACAAAAAATACCATTTATACATAAAATTAAAATTTCAATTCCATGATTAGATAAGAGTAAATAATTAATAATAATATGAAAAACCAATTATCAACTACATTAAAAGGAAGTTAAAGCTTTTATCCATACAATTAACTAATTACAAGTAAATACACATAATATTTAATAATCTTACAAAATTTGATTTTCAAAAGATGCAATAAAACTATCTATAAAAATCTTAATCTATAATTTATTTGTTCATTAGAATGGAAATGAAAGCTATAGCCGTATGCCCCTGAGCTTAATTGGTTTTTTACATACATCACTTTGGAATATTTTTCTAATTAAATTGTCTAAGATTTAGATACTTCGTTGCCTGACGACTTAAACTAAGTGAAGTTAGTCATATATTTTAGCTTATGTCGTAATGCCGAGTCCTTTTTTGATACTATCCCTTTTGACCTTTTTCAAATAAGCTGTCTCCAATAGAGGCCTTTAGTGATTATACCCTAATCTGGAAATATGTTTTTGGTTCGGAAACGAGGCTGGACACGCAATGCAAAAATCTTGTTGCAAGTTGGATGTAACAAGGCGGTCGAATGGCGAAATGGCCACGGAACGAACATGTGCAAATACGCATGCGTAATTATTGAAACAAGTTAATTACTGATGGAAGGTGGAAGGCCTTTCGAGTGACTTTAGTTTTATTTATTTATTTTTTTGTTTTTTTGGTCGCCTTGTCGGTGGCGGTGGCGGGTGCAAGTCAATGTCTGTCACTGGGCATAGCAATTCCAATTGCAACTTCGTGTTTCTTAATATATGCAAGACAACGCATTCCAATGTTGGGTTTGGGCTTCTGGGTTTGGTTTTAGTTTTGGCATGGGCTTGTTGCCATGGTTGTTGGGCATCCTTTTATGGCCAAGGCCCAAAATGATGCGTTGGCATGGCACAGGTCCTGTCCATGCAGCTGCAGCTGCAGCGTGATCAAAGTGTGAAATGACTTGTTGCTGTGTGATACCTGAATACAAATTGCTTGATGCCTTCGATCGATCCTCTCCGTTCTCTATCAAGATAGCCTTAATTAAGTTGTTGGCGGGGTTTTGGACTTGACTTGGCTGGCTAACTGGCAGGCTAACTTCTCAGGAAGTCAGCAACTTTGCTTTCCTGTTAAATTGTATTCTCTATAAAGACAACATTGAGATGCCATTTGGTCTGACAAATAATCACATCAGAAAATTGCAAACTAATGAAATTATCGATCTCTCTCTATCTATCTCTCTCTGTCTCTGACAATATTCTTCTATTCTTTTTTGTTTCCAGTTAAGGCTAATTAAAAAGCATAAGAATGTTGTGTACAAAAGTGATAAGAACATGACTTTGATTAAGGTTTACCCCCATAAATGCGTAGATAGTTGCCTAAGCAGCCACATAGGGGGGGTTTGAGGTGGGTAAGTGGAGTGAACGGGGTGGACTGTCGGTGTATACCAATTGAGATTATCTTTGAGCCTGTTTGAAAGAGATATCAGTACAAAACGCACGTCAATCATATTCAATTAAATTCAATTTGTTTTGTCATTTCACGCTAGAAATAAATAAATAAATGACCAGTTTAACTTATGGTGACCTCATTTGGTATTCGATTTGTTATGTTTTTATTACCCATAAAATTGGCCTCGATCACAATCGAAAATCTATATGTAGATAAGTATGTATGTATATGTAGAATAAGAAAGAAAATTTTGATTTTTGAGAATCAACGTGTTCGAATCACTGTGCAGCAGCAGCGGCTTCATTTGAAAAGAATGTAAGATGTCTTGTAACCGAAAACTTGTTGCTTCAACAAGATATGAATCGCTACGATAGCTATTGGTAACATGTAAAAAGAAGTCTTCTTGGCCATGTTGTTCTTGTTGTTGTTGTTGTTGTTGGCAAATCAGATAAGAAAACGAAAAACTTTGAGAGCATAACACTGAGGAAAGAGCACGCGTCTAGGCTACGTATTCTTTCTTTTCTACAATTCCACATAGCAATTCCAACAGAGATCGCAATCAATGTCTAAAGGCCTCGATCTCCAATTAGCTAATAGAAAAAGCCACATGGGGGAAATTGTATTGCATTGGTTTCCCTTTGTTATAGACCACTAATTATAGACTCTATCAATTAATAATGAAAGAAAAAAGAATATAGGAATCGTCGCCATGGTAGTTCCACTTTATTTGCATTTTTAATTTCTTCATAATTAAATATTCATCTTTGTGTATATCTCACGCTGTGTCAAACCCCCCGCTTTATGGCACTTGATTTATTCGAATATTTCTGATTAATTGAAGCCGATGCCGACTTCTAAGAGAAAGTAAGACAGCGAGAGCGAGAGCGAGATAGATATTGGAGAGAGAGACGAGTCTATGGATCTTTCATTAGGGCTCGTTAAGATGTCTGTAGGTGCGTCCTACATTTTCATTTGTTACGGTTTATTTTTACGCTTGAGCCGCATAATTTAATAACCCTCACTTTGGTTATCCCCTCACTATCCCCTTCTGTCTACTCATATCTTACCCCTCGCGCACTATTCCCCTCACCGCTTCTCTCACCTTTGTTGAAGACAAATGGGTTTATTATAAGTATGATGGCTACAACAAATTTATGCGCGCTATTAAATTGTTTATTAAACGACCGCAACAAGGCCCAAATGGCGAAAAATAAATCGCTTTTCACTCATAAAAACCAAAAAAAAACAAAAAAAATTGATGCAAGAAAACGAAAAACCAAGAAATTAATTCATCCTCCTTTGTCTTAGGTGCTGCTGGGACACAGACGAGATCTGCTACTGCTGTTGATGAACTCATTTGTCAACGTCACCTTGGCCAGTGAAAAAAAAAAACAAAAAAGTCTCTTTGATGGGGACCTGCAACCCATTTATTTAATTACCCATATTATACAAGTATATTGCCAAGTAGTCTTTACATAATTGCATTGGGTTACTCCTCCAGCAGCCTGTCCTATTGTTAAGCAGGTACTTACAGTAAAGATTGCCACTGGATAAACTGTCAATACTGCAAATATATATTCATTTTATGAGGCTTATATGCCGACTCTCTTCTATAAGGCTTGTGACATCCTTATCCAAATACTATGTTATCCTTTAAAAGAGACAAATTTCATAATTCTTTAATGCCACTTAAACTTTATTTTATGCGTCTTTTAAGGCTGTAGGCTAGATCCTTTAAAAGAAGCTTCCATTATGACATGTCTTCCTGTTCTTTCAGATCCTTTATTCAAAGATTTCTATCCTTCATACTTCAAGTTCTATTATTGCTTCTATTTCGCACATGATCTGATATACCTATGTTACTTCTACTATGATAAAAAATAAATGTAAAATTAATGATCCGTACATTGTTACATTCACTTTTTTCAAAATCCAACCTATAGAGTGCTTACTGTATTGTTAAGATCATGGGACCACCAAGGGAGACTTTTTTGCTAAAAACGGAAGGCAATTTTAGCACGAAATTTAATTTGCAAACTCTGAAAAGCTTTTGCAACTCATAAATGGCAGTTAGGCACCTCCTCTCAGAGATATTCCATGGACTTCGAAACCATCTTTCAGTGGCTGACTAACTGACTGACTGACTGACTAACTGGCCTGGCTGACTCTGACTCGGACTCGGACTGGCAAAAGTGGCTGGCCACGTATGAAATTTACATTCATTAGCTCGTTATCAATCTTTATGCTTCTTAATGCTAAAGTCCTTCACTTGTAAAAGTTGCAACTAATTACAAAAAGTAATTAATGCTTAATAATGCAATCGACGCCAACAAAAGAGAATACTCCATGTAAAGAGAGCGAGAGGCAATCATAATGATAGTAAGTGAATGGAAAAGAGGGTCTGATGAATGAAGCGGAATAAATGAAAAGGAAAAATTATATTTTGCAATATGGCGGCGTGAAATCAATAAATTAAATATGCAAACCGACGAACCATCAAACATTTGCGGAAAACAAACAATCGTAAATTTTAACGAGTTTCTGTTGTGTGGGCGTGGCATACTTAGGTCCCCTTTACTAACTAAGAGGAACCACCAACGTCAACATCATTTACAAGTCAATAAAAATAATTTGTGAGAGGTGAAAAGTAAAAAAGAACAAACAAATTCTGCCGCCAAGGATATTCGGGATGAACACAGATGCCGCCGACCAATTATTGTTCTAACGATAACCCTCACAAACGATACACAAGGCTCACAAAACGCACCGACCTCTAATTAATCAATTATAATAAATAAAGAAGAAGAAAAAAAAACAAACCCCTTACTAATGCCAAGACTGGGGAATCCCAAGACGAATAGCGAAACGAAAGGGATAAGACAAAGATGGGTCTCAGCAGCTGAAAATTTTCGATTTTCGACATCTGCTAATGCATTTAGTAGGAAGCAGAGGCAGATACTTACATACATATTTCAACAAATAATTATTGAAAAAATTAAAAAAAAAAAACAAAATTGTATTATTCTGGATTTTGAACTTTCTACTTTGTCTGCTGTCAAAGCAATTAAAGATAATATCCGATCTGCCATATTGTTTGACAATTCCGAAACAAAACAATGCAAATTATATTTAATTCATTGGAAATATTTTTAAGTTTGAAAAGATAAATTTTAATACTTTTAATTGATGCGCATTAAATTCAAATTACGTAACAAAATGTTCAAAATCGAAAATAAAAACGAAAGCCCAAAAAGACCGAGATAAATATGAGAGTGAGAGACAGCGAGGGTTGGAGAAGGAATGGCAATTAAAACACAACTTAGTACACGCACTAATTACCAAAATATTTTTCATTCTCCATTTCAATTTAACAGCGAGAGGGAGAGAGACAGAGAGGGAAGTTCCATGAAGTTATTCTCGTCATCATATTTGCTAGAATTAAATTTACGTACAAATGAAATTACCGCGCTTTCGTTTTAATTGTTGACTGGCTATTGGCCCAGGGTCAGCCAAGCAAAGGTTGCTTATCGTTTGTTGGTAATCTGCCTACCGATTTTGGGTTGCATAAACCAGTTAATAACGCGCTTCCGCTTAAGTCAATTTACTTTTATACACGAAAATTGGGTGAAAATGCAATGTCGCCCCCGTAATGAAAGCAAGACAAATCGTCGTATCAAATTACCAAAGCACAAAAAAAAAAAAAAATATGAGAAAAAAGAAAAAATAGGAACTCAAGGAAATAGTTTTGGAATTCCAGTTGTAGAAAAGCAGCCCTCAACTATGTATATTACCTAGGGATGGACTTTTACTCACTAACAAGACAGAAACTATAAGGCCTTTCCTCGTTTCCAAATTGGTTTTAAACGTATAAAGATTTGCTTTCCAAATGTTTTTTAAATTGAAAAATTAATTTATATATATTAGGATTGATTCATTGACTAAAAATCAAATGGTTTGAAATCCCATTAAGCAATTAAATTACCTTGGAAATCAAAGCAAAAGATCATATATAATTTCTATTCCAACAAATTTATTCGGTTTTATACTTTTTGTACTGCGTTGCTATGTAAAAAAAAATAATATATGAATGTGGTGAAATTGGTAGTATTTATATTACGGGTTATTATATAAATTAACAGGTCTATTCTCATTTCCGAGTTGTTTTCTATTTCAAGTGAAATTCTGTGAACTCTTATTATTTTTTGAAGTTTGAAACATTTTCTTTTCGCCTACTATTTAAGGTTACAAGGTCACAATGTTTTGGACCCAATCAGGTAAAAAACTTTTTTGAAACCTGACCCGAAGGCGGGAAACGGGCAACAGATTTGAATTCAGCGAGCGAGAATACACAAAAAACATATTTACCTATCCGGTTCGAAAATTTTCCGAAACCTGTTTTATTTAGTGATAAATTAGGTATTAGCTTTTGAATTAGCGAATATTATATATTATTTATTTGTAAATGGTTTTTTAATTAATTTTTGATTCTATTCAATTTTAAACATGAATTTCAAACAAAAAGTAGTCAATTCCATTTCGATTGAATGGTTGGTTCCTAAGCATAGTTCTTGTAAGTTAATGAAAGGATCGAATTAACTCACTTTTGGCTAATATCGTTCTCAATGTATTGAAAATATTTTGGAGCGTAAAAGTATTATTAAGAAAATTTGGATGTACTTTTTATTTCATTCGGAATCAAGAACCAGAACAGGCTTTAAAACAAATATGTGATAGATAAAATATTATGCATTTATATGTATTTTTTACATATTAAATATCTTTCTCACATATTATATAAATTGTAATGAATTACTTGCCATCTTCTACTTTATTAATGTGTTTAAATTTCAAAGAAAAATTAGCAATATTTTTTTGAAGATATATTCTATTAGCTACGTTCTATCTATATAATATTTAATTTCAGGATCAGAGTCACGATACTTTTGCCATCTCTAGGTAGACAGTAGTTCGTTGGTCGGTGATTATGTCACACGCCCACTGTCCCGTTTTGTCGCAGCCATTTGTAATTGAATTAATGTGAGCTTGGAATATTTGGTTGTACTGTTTATGACCCAAATGACAGGCGGGGTCTAGGTGGCATTGCCTTATCGCTAAAATTTCATCGCACGATTCCGACTTCAGTAACCCTAACTAATCGCACGTAATTAAATATAATTTGGTATCGTTTACAGTTGTGTTTCTTTTTCTTTTTGTTTTGTTTTTTTTTTCACTGGGGGTCGTACTTTTATTCGTTCATTTTGTTTACCATCAAGGGAGGGATAGATTATGTTGGGTTGGGAAAACTATGTCGAAGTACTGAGATTATGCCAACGCATCGTAGACTTGCATAATTGGAGGTGACTTTCACATAGTACACACTATAGTAATACGTGGTAGGAAATAAACACTTGATAAGCAATTGACGTAGGAGTCAATTATTCATATCAAATAATTGTAACTTTAGAAATATACATGGCGAAATGTGAAATTATTTTTGGGATTGCACGGAGTATATAAATAGAATTTTTGTAATCGTTTTCTTTTGACAAATTTAAGTCAACCTTGGACTTATGTATATATATTTTATGGAATGGATGCATTCATTTTTGTTTCAAGCATATTTACTTTAAAACTATCTAAATTATTATTTATTACATTTTAAAATTCACTTGAGCAAATATGGATTTTAAACTTAAATCAAAGTTTTGCTTTTAACATTAAGATCATACAAACCTTTTGTGTTTTTTTTTTTTTTATTTAAATTTTCCAATATTTTTACTCATTCATTGATAAACGCCTTTAAACCAAGACTCTATTGGTATAATTAATAATAATATTTAATTTTCAAGGCAATGTTTTCTTGACAGATCCTGACTGAGAGGATATAAAAGAATTGTTCACTAAACTAAACAACTAAACCATTTTTTTTTTGTGTAATTTTCTTTCTGTTTTATGCTTACTTGTTTTTTTTTTTGCTCTTTTGTAAGATTAAAATTCAAAATAAGACAAAATAAAATGTGAGCAAATGAACAAAATGAGTGAATTGACTCTCTTCGATAAGAAAGATGAAGTGAACAGGATTACCCAACACTAAGACTTCCTTTAAAATAAGATTTATGGGACATTTAAATAAAATTAGGTATTAGCCATTTACTTGTTGTTAATAGTAGTAAAATGGTAATAATAACAAAAAATATTAAAAGTGATCAATATTTGAATTTTATAACATAATATTAAATTATTTTGTATATAAACAAATGGATTACTACACTCTAGTAATTTAAACCAAATATTAAATGTTAAAATCAAATATTAAAATTATGAAATACTTTAAGCAGAAGGGCAAATCATTTCAAATATCCTTTACTAACTCTTAAGACATAAAAGGAATTCATCTGACTAGGCTATATATGTAGTGTCACATTATTTTGCACAGATTTTCCAAGTAATTCATTTCTTTTACTTAATTGATTTAAATAGAAAAAAGGCCAAGGCATCAATGCTGAGCAAAGTGTTAAAAAAAGGCAAGTACTTATATCTATCTATGTAGGTTCAATTGAAAAGTCTATAACAGAAATGCCAAAGTGTCTCTCTCCGATCACCTGGCAGAGGGAATATCAAAATCGCGTAATGGCCATAATGAATAAGACGCCTTGGCAAGGAGATAAAGCCACGTCGTCTACTCGCACACACACACACACACACACACAGACATATTCAGTTAGTCCAAACAGACTTGACCACTTGGCTGCAATTTGTTTGCTATCGGTCTGTGCCCCTTCTCCCCCATTCAGGCCAAAACGTAAAAAACGCGCAGCAGAAATAAAATTATTTAATTGCGCAATTAAGTGCACATTTGTAACGTTTTGCGCGACATCTGTCCCATGTGCTGGAGTTGTGTGAGAGACAGAGAAACAGGGACAGATAGAGAGAGAGAGAGACAGAGAGGTCCCAGGGACCCAAGAGACACTGTCCGACTCTGAGTCTAAGGCCGAGTCCGAGTCCGAGTCGAGACCGGAAATTCAATTGTTGAGATAATAATTACATTAGGACGTGCGCGCATGCGCGACTCTAAAACGAACTCTTCTTCGATTCTCTGGCCTCTCTGGCATATGGACACAAAATAACAAAAACAAAATAAAACCAACTATAGGCTAGGCATTCGGCATTCACTACTCCCAAAACGGAGCAGCAAGCAGCACACCTTGCGCGACGAGCTGATTGACACGGCCACATGGGGACGAGGAACCCATAGATAGTGCATACTTCCCCCATTCTTCCCTGTCTCTGGTAACCGAAACGACCTGCTGTACATTGAACCCGCCAAATGGTCACTGGTCGACTCTTTTGTTTGCATTTCGTCTGTAAATGAAGCGTGAAATTGGCTGCAGTGCAGCGACTCGAGCTGCCGCCGTCGATGGCGACGACTGCGCAGTGGCGTTGCATTGTTTGCTTCTTGTTAAGTTTGTGCGACAATGGGATAATATGGCAATATAATGGCAACACCAAACTATTTGTATGCAATTGCCATTAACACTTTATTTATTGTCATCTCTCTCCTCCGTCTTCTCGTTGCAATAATGCAGGGAGACACTTAAAGGTAAGATGCTGCAATCAAGCAAGGCAGCCGTTGATGGTTTAATGAAGTAATTATCAAGGAATGACATCCGCAGGACAATTACACAGATGATACATAGATTGAATAGGTGATGATATGAAACTGATGTGAATTTCAGATCAAGCTAAAATTGATATAAACAATGAAAAAGCGAACAAAACGATTTAAGGTCACTTTTCAAAAATATATATTTAATTGAAAACTGATAAACAGTTAAATTGACTGGAAAATACACATTCAAATAGAAAATTATTGGTTTTACCTATAAGCAAAGAAAAAAATAGTACATTTATTTATTGATGTTAAATAATACAAATTTAGTAAAGAATGTGACCAAGTGTCCTTGAAAATAACTTTTCTACAAACCACCAAGAGATCATGACAGATTTTATAACTTTTGGTCCTTATAATATTGATAAAAAAAGAAAAGTGCGCAATATATATTTATGTTTAAACATTTATGTTCAATATATAATTATGTTTAAACATTTATGTTCAACTTTAATGAAAAGTTTTTGAGTCAAACAATCCATGAATAATTCTTATGTACATTTTTTATATTTTCTTACCTTATCGATGCAATTTCTCACATTTCGTGAGATCAATGTGATTCTACTTTTTACGAATGAAAATAAGATTAAAAATTATTTTTCTAAATTAAACAGATGTTTAAATTCAAATTTTTAAATTACTCAAAGAAGTATGCAAGTGAAACAACTTTTGGAAATTTATGAGATGAAATTTAAAAATTAATTCCTTTTTAAAATATCACCTAGCATTCATTTAGCTCTCTCTAGAAATCCCAGATCCTAAATTTTATTTACGTATACGCCTAACTTGCCCCTTTTTCATCCTGTTCTTGAGACATTTGAATATTACAGAAAAACAAACATTTTCATAGAAATAACAGCGGCTGTCATGCATTACATTCCTCTATAAGGAATTTTTCGATAAATGATTTTAAAGGTCAAATGTAAATAATAATTCATAAATACTAAATCTATGACGTAAATTGAAGTTAACTTTTTACTTAGGCAAAACAGAAATGACTTGTCAATTATGTAAATTGAATTGAAATAACTGTAAAATAATAATAAATATTAAACTTAAGCTTATACATAAAAGAAGGTAAATTCACAATGAGGAACTACGAATAGTTTATATTTGATTTAAGTTAATTTGTCTTATTATAATTCTTTATTTTTACAGTTAAATGTTTAAGTTAATCAATTACATTTCATTAATTTTTTAGCAGCAAAGGCAATTTTTATTGTTAATAATAATATTTGCTTATCCATTTAGGATTGCAAATCAAAACAACCATAATAAAAATAAAATTATTAAGAAAGAATTAAAAGTAAAGAAAAGAGTAATTTGTTTCAAATTTTGAATGCATTTACATATTGTGTATCGAATACTTTTTTCAGAACTAATCTATTTAATATTGGCACAAAACATATCAATAAATCAAGAGACTTAAGTATTAACAATTTAAAACTTATCACAATTATTTATACAACTATTGAACTTGATGAGCTTAAATTGGGTTAACACTCAACTGAGCGATCCGAGTGATGTGTCATTCTAATGGCATCTTCTTAGACCCAATATAAAACCTATATAAACATACATTGTAAGCTCCATTAGGCAATTAAGGTTCTTGACACTTATTCATTCTCCACTCTCTCTTTCTCTCCACTCTAACTTCAGTATATTGTAGATCTAAATAAGGCAATCTACGACTATGTACCCAACAAAACATTCGACCAATAAACCCAACAAAGTCATTAACGAGGCCCTTAACACTAACCAAACAGAATGCAACTCAATGCACATACAGACACACACACAAGCAAAAGCACAAACACAAACACACACACATGCATAGCCGTATGCCCCATGCCTAAATTATTTAATTTATGAGCCGCAACAACAGCAAAACGCATCTATAGCAACAAATACGAAAAGGTTGAGGGGGTAAAATAAATTTCCATTTTGCTAATCAAATTTATTGCACTTTGTGCGAGGCTTATTCAATTACGTGCACAACACACACACTCACATACCCACACACACACACATATTCAATCACACAGATACAAATACAAAAGTTTTTAGCCGGCCGGTCGTAGGTATTTACGACCAAGACGCCATTATTGCGCTCCAGTGCCGACAACTCTCATAGGCCGAACACGAATAGCCACAGAGAGTGTTCTCCCTCTCGCTCTCACTCTCTTTCGCTTAGTAGGCGGAGCACTAAGTTGCTCACGAAAAGCAACACCTGTGACGATCGATCGTGTTGGTTCGCATTGATCTTGCACCTAGCTCTCTCTCGCTTTAGCCCATGCCAATACAAGGGCCAACAACAGCAACAGCAACAGCAACAGCACTAGCTATAAGCAGAAAGGTAACCGGTTATAGTGGTAGCGTTTTCTGGCGGCGGCCCCACCTGAGTTTTCACCGGCTTGGTGGTTGCTCTTTGTGTAGTTCGCTTGCGGCACTGACAGGGCCCGGTCACTGTATTTTGTCGACGCGCTCGGTTTGCACAAGAGAAGAAAAGAAACGAAGAAACGTTTTTCGTTTTTCGGTGTGAAAAGTGTTTGAATTGGTGTCAAGGTGTTAACTACTTAGAATACTACAGGCAAAGATTTATATGCTAAATACAATATACAAATTATATATATTGACTGACTGGAAAAGAATAACTAAAGCAAGATTGATTGACAGAGTGCAGAAAAAGAAAAAACCGTCGGCAAGTTTCTATTCGTGTAAAAGGCAAAGCTCTTTGGACCTACTTTTTAGATCTACACAACAGAAATAGAATCTAGTGCAATTCTACCAAAACGAAGAAGAAGGTTAGTAAAACTTAATAAAATTTTAAATCTCTGACACTCGAAATATCACATGCAAATCAAATGAGTCTATTAAACAAATCAAGAAGATGAAGGGTATACCTTTAAATTTTAATATATATAACTAAATCTACTTTATAAAATAGTAACTTGTACTGCGTTTTAGAATGTATGTTTAGGCTATTTCGCTGGAAGATTTAAAAAAGATTGGAAAATTTAATTGTGCATTTTTGGGTCACTTGCTTTACAAAATAAAACTTTTATAACACCCCCAAATTGAATTCATTGAAACCCTTAAATAAATGTTAGATACACCTCACTAGATTTAAATTTCTAAAGATTTAACTATGTCCGAAAAGTTAGTTCGTGTTCCCTAGCTAACCAGACCTCTTTTAGAACAAAATCAGTCTTACATTATTGTGTACGGCACAAGATTCAATCTTACAATAAATAAATTAAAAATAAATTTATAAACGATTTTGGATTTGGTGAAATTGTTTATATTTTGCATTCTATGTATAATCCTCGCTATTTAAAGTGCAAATCGATACCACGTGAATTTCATAATATATCAACATCTGTTCATTTATTTACTGAAAAGATTTGTTGAAAGATCTGACATGATCTGGATTCAAAGACTACATATCACAATCATTTGCTGACAGTAATGAAATCAAGACAAAATCACATAGAACTGACAGAATTAATCACCTTAACAAATAGTTTCCGTCTGATGGGTTAAAACCATAATTTTCGACCGGTAAAAAGTTTTCTTTCTCCTCTGTTTAAGTCTAATAAAAGATAGAATAAGTCTAAGGAAAGATATCTCATGTTTTAAATGAAGCCCATGTCTCGTTTAACACGGATCCGCTTAAAACGGTGTTTCCTAAAACAACTCTGAAATTATGATTTGGGATGCATATAGAGGCTTTTCTAGTTTCTATGGAAGATCTTGAAATGGAGCTCTATGTCAGTCAGGTAGTCGAGCCTGCCCATTTTTGGCTGGTTTCAAGCCAACTTATTCGAAAGATTGAACTAAAAATTTGTATGTCTTTAAAAAATAACAATTCTAAATGAATTGTCAAACTTTTTTCACAATTATACCGTACTTGTAAATTATATTGTTATTAATTTGATGACAATTTTGAAAAGATTGATATTCGTATATGTAAAAAAAATCATCACTTAGGTCCATATGATTTTTTAGTGGAGGTTTTTTTTTTAACTTGATTTAATGAAATGTAATTACAAAAAATTATATATTACTTTTTAGTCCATATTCAAATTAATTTATTTGCTTATACAATTTAACGTTATTATAAAGCAACGTTATTATTTACAAAAAATTTATTATAATTAGGTATAATTAATAAAAATTTGATAGTTTCTTTATAAATGTTCTGTGTGTTTTCGCGCTAACGATTTATTTCATTCCAATAGATTACTTAAAATTCTGATACCTTCAATCTTCAAATTGTATTTAATAATTAATTTAACTTTGATTTGATTAATAATTCATTGTATTGTTTTATCTATTGGTAATAATATTAAGGTGTCTGTATACTTTGTTTATGATATCCACTATTGATTCTCATTATAATATAATTTTGACATTGATTTTGACTATAGAAATTCGCAATATTTCTTTGAATTTCAATTTACCTCTAAAATCTTTATGAGGATAAATTGTAAAACTTGCAAAAATTTAAATTTTATTTTGTGAATGTTTAATTTTAAAGCATCATATATCTAAAAAGAATAAGATAAATTAGTTATACTAGCTTTTCTTGAGGCTTGGAAATATATTTATATGCATTTTTTAGATGCAATGTCAATATGAACTTGTGTTTAGAAAATGCCCTAATATCAACAATCATGATTATGAGGTCAAATCAAATTCAAGTTTCATTAAAAGTTTTTGAAGGCAGAAATATTTTTTTAACTAATTTTCATTTTAAACTTCTTGTCTCGTTTCTTTTTACTTTACCAAAAATGCTTTGAAAGTTCATTAGCAACTTAATTGGTATAATCAGGCTTTACATATAATCACAGGTATCATTATTGTAAGCTAACCTAGTTTTCAGCATGATCGACAATATTAACACGAATAATATTTAATATTTCACAATATGTATTCACAATCAACAATATCTTCATACATACGTAAAAGGTAAAACTGGAAAAATTAAATATCATTAAATTTGATTAATTCTCTTGGACATATCATAATCAGGCAATAGACGAAAATTTGATTAACCAAAGAATGAACGAACGTACATTGACTTGGCCATATAGACTTTGCCACCTGCTGTTAGTTTGATAATATTTATCACTGATTAGGTTTAATTAAACATTATTAAAAAATACACATATATTGGAAATACTCTATATATATATATTTATATCACGTTTTGTCTTAGTGATGTTTTTCAATTGATTAATTTAAAATATTGTATGTCTACTACGAAAATAAATGAAATTAACTGGCCCCAGTTATCTAATTGTAGATAATCATGTCAAAAATTCATAACCACTTGACTTGGACGTGGACAAGGGTCTTTAGGTACATTCATACTTATATACATATGTATGTATGGAGTAGTTAGGAATTGGAGGCTCGAGTTGAGAGATATGCTTGGGTTATAATACGGTTAGTATATTCCAGATAAGCCCTGAAGGTATCAACGTCAAGTCAACTTGACTCAACTTCAATTTCAATATCGTTGAACAATTTTTTGGGCATTGATTTAATTAATAATAATAATCATGTGACTTGTCATAACCAATTTCAACGTATTTGTGACGCAAACACTTGAGATATCTTCAGAAAGTATCTTTTTGGTAGCATCTCTTTAGCCCCCAAACTGATAATAAATTAGGAGATCTCCTTCAATTGATTAGATTGTTTTGGGGGAAAATTAAAATATGTCATAACGATGACATATGCAATTTGTTTATTGTCCAAGTTAAATACCAATTCAATTACAATTCCAAAACCTGTCACATAGAGATATCATATCGTTTTTATCTTCTGAGATACAGATACAAAACGACATTTCTTCTGTTTTTAGCATTTACTTATCTAAGTGAAACAAAACCAC
The DNA here is from genome assembly GCA_018903935.1 of Drosophila insularis. NCBI lineage: Eukaryota > Metazoa > Arthropoda > Insecta > Diptera > Drosophilidae > Drosophila > Drosophila insularis. The sequence goes on along the minus strand of JAEIFP010000666.1, from coordinate 3,046,193 downwards.
AAAAAGAAAATACATGAACATTAATGATCAACAAGAAGCTAAAGATGTGTGTGTGTGTGTGTGTGTGTGTGTGTGTGTGTGTAGGGATCCCATAGACACAAAATTTATAACATGATTGGCGCCAAGGATTCAATTTCAACATTTCATTGAGTTGTTCCTTCACTCGATTCGAAATTAACGCTGTAGTATCCCCCAAGTCTCCAAATTGCTCAACGTCTGCTTTTGCGTTGAGCTTATCAACTTTTACAAGACAATGACAAAGGGCAGTCCAAGTGAATCCTCAACAGACAGCGGCCAGATTCAGGCCAGGCGTCGAGCAACAGTTGTCCGAACAGATCTCGATCCCGATCCTCAACCGAAAAGCATTTTTAACATGCATTTTATGAGTAATTGGCCTGGCATCAACATCAACATACAACTCTCTGTCTGTCTGTCTGTCTGCCTCTGGCTTGAGTCACAACTACTTACCTTTGGGCTACCGTCCACACACACACACACATACACACACACACACTTAGCCTTCATTTCCATTAGGGTGGCCAGTGCCAAGTCAGGAATTGTGGAAGTTGAAAATGATGAAAAGTGAAAATGTATGCAGAAAAAAATCTATACACGAAGACTTTATACTCTCAGAAATGACCTACTTTACAAATATTAACCAAAAATACTAATAGAGATTTTAAAATAGGCTAAATTATTATAAAATTTTAAGTAGCTTAAGACTTGATTTATTATTTCAAGCCAAACAAATAAATGTGCAGCTTACTATTTGCTTTTAATTAAATACTGAATGTCTTTTAAGTAAGGAAATATAAAACATGAAATGGAATTAAGACACTTGACTAGCTTTCCGTAAAGCATAAAACTTTTATTTCGTTTTTGTTCTTTATACATACATTAGGGTAATCGCAAGTCTATGTAAGTTTTACTGATTGGTAGTAAATTGAATTAAGATTGCGCCCCAAAGAACAAATGAGACGGGCAACTTCGACACAGGATATGAATAAACTAATTATAATTGGAAGCGTGTGTGTGGTGTGTGTGTGTGCGTGTGTAAGTGTGTGTGTGTGTGCATTAGAGGTCCATAATGTACCGATGAAAGAAACGGCGCCTGACCAGAGCCCAACGAACAACGAAGAATGCTGTCTTATCGCACCTGGTCCAAAAGACGGCGCCAATGTCGAATGTCTCAGGTGCAACAGCAGCAACAACAACAACTACCATAGAGGCTTAGCTTCAGCTGCTAGGGCTATCATTTTTTATGAATGTGTTGTTGTTTGTATTTTTTGTATATATTTTTTTTTTGGTGACTCACAAGAGTCAGGCTCATCGAAGTTAATAATTGACTTTATCAAGTCCAACTATTAGCCGGAGCTCCCCTCTTGAAGTGGAGTCTCAACGTAATCCATCAACTGTGGATACGCGACCCCACACACACGCTCACACACACACACACACACACACACACACACAATACTTCCAGATGTTGTGAGCTTTGGTTGTTGGCCAAAAAAAGAGAGAAAGAAAAAAAAACATGTTTGCCATTATCAGCAAGGGAGAAATTACAATGCCGATCATCAAAAGTGTGACTAAAGTGGTTTAGCCTAATGTAAACCCATAAATAAGCAGAGCAGAGCAAAACCGAGCAACAAAGAACTGGGCAAAGGAGGAAGGAGTAGACAAGAGACTGGCGAGACCCCCAGACGCATTAACAAAATGCCAGAAAAGAGCTTCTGTTTGGCTGTACCACCAAGTCGGGCTTTTAATGAAATATGCCAGTCGTCGCTCCAGCGCTCCAGTGCTCCAATGCTCCAGCCCTCTCCCCAGTTTACTCATGCCGCCCCTCCTCCTTTAAGACATCGACGCCAAGAAGAACGAGAAGCACAAAAAACACAAAAGTGCAACCATAAAAACGACACCCAAGCGAAGAAGAATTGAGTAAAGAGAAGCTCCAATAAAAAGTAAAAAACAAAAAAAAAGGAAAACATTGATGCTTATCGGGATGACAGAAGTGACGACAGGGAATAGAAAATACATACAAATATAAGTTTGTTTTATTAAGAATTAATATCTTAATTTTCTGCCAGACAAACAACTTGGCCTTAAACTGGCAAAAAAAAAAAAAAAAAGACACGAACTTTTTGAACCAGACGTAATAAGCCTACACAAAAAATACTTGTCTAGTTGTATATGAGTGGAAATGGTCGATAGTGGCAAGGGGACAGGGAAGCAGTTGGTGGCGACTGTTCTGTTACAATGTTGCCAAGGAGTTACGAATTCGCTCTTAAATAATTTTCAGACACTAATGGAGCTTATCTCTAAACGAAACAAGCAACCGCAAACAAGTTGCTGCTCCAACTCCGAAATACTAGACAGAAACTCTGGCGCTTCAGATGATTAGCATGTAGGGCCTAAGCAGAATTAAGGAATGGGCCAACGAGACGAGAGGAGACAAGGCAGGACGATGTAGTGTCAAAATGTTATACACGACGACACGTAAACCATCACTTATATGAGGCATTGAGTGGACTCGAGTGGAACACTATGTATATAATTTACTCATTCTTTTCTACTCCATACACGTATATGTAAGCTTTTCTTGATTTGACCGTAGATGGAAATTGTTGTAACTGCAATTGGTCAGAGCAAGTGCAGCGTTAACTTGATTAGTTGTTGTCCAACCAAAAAAAAGAAAAATATAAAACATTTTTATTTCTAAATGAAGCCATGAGCAAGCTAGCCAGCCAAATCGGTGAAGAAGTCAGTTGATTGTACGTGTCGACGTCAAAATGTTGACAGTTTCGACTGAAAATCGTTTCAATTTGATTTCGTTCCTCTTCCTTTTAATTACCCAATGGGTTTTAGCGTAACGTCAATCAGGCAATGGGACAACCTGCTGGCTGGCAATAATAATAATAATAATGATCATCATCAACATCATCATCATGATGATCGTATTCCTTGGCTGCTACTCCACCTCCTCTAATTGCAATGGCAATAATAAAGTCGTAACGCGGATACAATTATAAGGCGGCTCTACAACAAAGCCAAACGGCACACATTCCCCACATAACTCGAAACAGACTCAAAACTGCAGCCTCTGAACAGTGGTTTTACTGTACTGGTAGCTGGTTCGCATGCAATGAATTAATCAGTGCGGTTTTTTCTTATAATGAAACAAATGCTTAAGAAGCAAGTAGTGCAGGGGGGGAGCAACAGAGGACGGCAACATAATTGCAATTCGTACAACTAATTTAATAATTTACAGTCGGGTAGTCAAGTCGCAAGTTTGAAGTCTTAAATCTTTTGCAAATTAAGTTTGTCAGCTGTCAATGCAAGGAATTTGTTAACAACATTGAAAACTGACAGTACAAATCATAATAAAAATTATTAATAATAATGATGATGTCCCAGAGATGATGAGAATAATGTTAATAAGACATGAGTTATGAACTTAATATGTCGTAAGTTAAGGTAACCACAAAAACCGATTAATAAATACTCTACTTCAATATAGTAAAATAAGGGAAAAATCAAAACCTAGCTATATCTTTTTCCAAACAAGTTCCTTGCAAATAAGTATGTTTTTCTTAAGCTATATAAGGTTCTTAAATAATCTTGCCGGCCAAATGGAACTAGGAGAGGAAGAGGAAGTGCTCTTTCTATGCATTTGTTATGACTCCCATATTGTAGATTGAGATCTAGAACACGAAAAAGTCATCTTAACAATTTCGTTGAATAATTTCATCATTATTTTCGGATTGCATAGGATTCTCCCCTATTTAAACAGAAGGATATAAATATACAGTAAAAAATTGGCTTTCTTAATTATCTCTATTATATATCAGGTATCAGGTATATGTTGAACAACTAATAACAGGACTAATAACAGTCCCCTGGCAGAGGACTGGAGCAAGCGAAAAAGGACATTCCACTCATAAAGCAATAAAAGAAAAAGTTCTCTAGCCTATTGATCTTTCTCTAAAGCAACTCATTAATCGTTTATATCATATTATTAAAAATTTTTTAAAGTATAAATGTTTTCAAAATCATTTGTAAATTACAAGAAACAAATTCCTATCTATCAAAAAGCTTTTCAAAATAGTTTTATAATGAAATTTTCATAAAATGTTCGAAACCCTCAATATAAAAGTTAAAATCAACTCATTTTTTTGCCATAACACATTCAAATAATGACAAATTTCATGCAAATGTTTAGATTTAATGGAAGGTCTTATATGAGATCTATATAGATATAGACCAGAAGATCAGAAAAAGAATTAATAGAATAATCTATAACTAGATAAGCTGTTTTTCACGGGGAAAGCATTGATATTCACGATAGCCAAAGTACCGAGCTTTGCGATTTCTGGATTTCTACTCTTGGAATAAGTTTTTTATAGGTTGATAGATTGCATAATATGCCTTAGTTTAGTAGACTTCTCTGAGCTCAACTTCTATGTATACCCTTTCCCATAACCATCTTCAATTGATCATCGTACTCTGCCTCACCTCTCTGTCTTTCTCTTGGTGTTCATAATGATGATGTTGATGCGCTTTCAATGTTGTGCAACTTCATTCCGCACAACGGCTAAAGAATGCAACTAAATCAATCACAACCACACTAATTTGCCATTTAACAAGGTATTTGGACAATTTTGATATATGTATTCAGCGAGACAAGGCGAAATGTCAACAGAAGCCACAGAAAGTACCCAAAAAGAATAAGGGCCCATCAATCAAACCGTGTTGAGGCATGGGACCAAAATGACCAGGGACCTGGGACCTGGGTCGAGGGACCACTGACTGAGTACACACACACACACCCAGTCAATATAGTATTTACTTCAAGAAATCAGCTAAGAACGTACAAATTCTGGAACTGGACTTACATTTTGGAAACTAACCATTTAATTGACATTAAACACTGTTGTATATTAATTAGCAAAACATGAAATTAAACAAAACGTTCCAACTTTCTGATGAGTTGGTGAAATGAAAAACAACGCTCTCAGACGTTCTGACTAACTGAGCGAATAACTGACGGACTGAACAAACTGAATGACTGACTGACTGAAAGACTTGACTGGCACCTGATATTAATTTGATCTGATAGAAGACATGCCTCCGTTGCGGTTAGTCTACTGCAGTTGTGTACCTTGGCTCCTGCTGCTGGTGCTGTTGCCGCTGTTGATGATGATGAAAATGAAGTTGCCGCCCAATTTAATTAAAATTCCAAACGATCTGCACATGAACAAAAACCAAAAAAAAAAAAAAAATTGAACCAGGCTGCAAAATAAACGCTACAAACTTACCAAAGCGAAACGTGCTGATGGAAGATCAGCTGTTGGACGACTTTGCTTCATCTTCTTCATGAACTTCACTTTTTTCAATCGATTTGCATTGAACATGGTCAGAAAAAACGGCAATTTTACAACTGAAAATTGAATAAAATGTAAAGATAGCAGACTAGCCAAGTTTTATTATACTCTGTAACATATTTCCTTTTTAATTCAGGTAAAAAGCAACTGAATTATTTTACTTTGGCTTTAACTTTCCACATTTATTTGATGCATACAAGCAAAATATATGTATGTTCGATATTTTTTAAGAGATAGCATTTTTTAACTAGACCAAATGTAAATAAATTTAAACAATAATTTCATAATTTTTCTTTTCAGAACATTTTTGTATTTAAAAAGATTTTTGAGAAATTTTTTTCTACTTTAATAAGATTTTTTTATATTTCTACTGATTCTGGGTATGTTTTTCTATAAAATAGGCTTTTCGATGGTTAGTTTTTATGACAGTTAAATGTTATAGTGGTCCAATCCAATATATTGTCAAAATTGATCTCAATCAGGCAATAAAAAGCTTAAGTTTTAAGTTTGATTCCATTAGCTTTCTAATTGAGAGCGCCAAGATACGCACAGACTGATAGATACATATAGCTATATCGGGTACTTGGCATTCCCAGATGATAATGAATATATATAATGTTTGGGGTCGGAAATGTCTCCTTCTCTGTATTCAATCTCTCATCTATCAAAAACTTTAAAACCTTTCACAAGGGTATAAAAATATAAAATAGAAATAAATTGATATAAATAATATATGTAAATTAGGAACTCAATTTTTATTAAACAAACTTGAACCATTCTATATACATAATATACATATATTAAAAGTAAAAGTGAATATTTTTAATATTTTTTTCTTTTCATACATAAAAATTAAAAATAGTCTACAACTGCGTTACGTGTGGCTTAAAAGGCCCCTAAGATTAAAGTGAATTATGAAATTAAATGTATTATCATAATTATTGTTGTATTTAAAAATTTATTTATTTATTATATTTATTTAAGTGAAGTTAATTATTATTAAACGCTTAAAAATGTATATGTAGATAGATTTGTTTTTTCAGAATTTTTAAATTTTCTGTCTATAAATGTCTATGTTTTAATTATCGAGATCTGGACAATATAATTGTGGAATTTATTGTATGAAAATCAATTTTACATGAAGCCTTGGTTAAATATTGAGTTTTTTGCTCACATTTCAAAGATTAAAGCAGTATTTAAGTTTCTTAAATGATCCGTAATAATTCTCATACTTTATTGCCAATTTCATTAATGGGCAGCATATATAAGTGACATTTTAGATAATATAAAAACAAACTAGAGAAGAGAATCGAATTATTAATTTGAATAACAATCCTTAGACAAAAATTTCTAAAGTTGATGACCTATTTTTTGATTTCGACAGATATTGTCATACAAAAAACGAAAGTGTATAAAAAAACTCTCAATATCCATGCTTACAACAACGATCAATATCATATTTCACACATTCATAGATATGAGTGCGATGGAAAAAGTTATGCCATGCACTCAGTGTCTAAACGGCTAGAAGTTTAACCGCAGCAGCTAACCTTAACCAGTCCCGACTCAATTTGTTTGGTCATGGCTGTATAGAGCAAATTATAGAAATTGGCATAATAATAATAAAGTGCACACGATAATTGCATGTTTAGCGTTTATTAAATTACGAGCTTCTAATGCGAAACTAACCACTGATTCACTATACGTTTCTCATCTTTTTTCTCTGTCCCACATCCATACGCCTTAGCTGCCCGACAGATAGTGCCCACTCTGGTTGGATTATGGGCATATCGGAGGAGGTCAAGCTGGAGGAATTACCGCAAGAAGCTAAATTAGCACACCCAGATGCTGTCGTGCTGTCGGCCACAGCCTCCGGGGTAGGTTCGGCGGTAACGGCGCCCAGCGGCGCCAGCGGTGGTACCAACAGTCCCATTTCGGATGCCAACAGCGATTGCGAGACCGATGAGTATGCGCCGAAGCGGAAGCAGAGACGCTATCGGACCACCTTCACCAGCTTTCAACTGGAGGAGCTTGAGAAGGCCTTCTCACGCACCCATTACCCCGATGTGTTTACGAGGTGAGCCAAGAGTGAGTGAGAATAATATGACACAAAACAACAAGAAAGTAAAAAGGCAAAGAACAAAAAATAAGATAAAATATAACACTAAAGAAATATTTCTTTTTTTTCTTTTTTTTTTTGGTTGTTTTTGAGAAATTTGCATAAATTGATCCAGACAAAAGCCTGAAAAGAGTTTTATGCTCTTTTTATGAGACAAATATGGAAAATGTTTTTAACCAGGTGATAATTTCAATGCCCTACCTAAAGGGCCCCCCCACAGAGTGTCGCATCAGATTTGGAGCAACATTTATATGCGTTTTCGATAAGTTGAGTGGGCCAGGTCAAGTAGTTAAAAGATTGGAAATGTTCCGATAGAAAAGCCATAAATTAAAAGTCAATCTAAAGCCTTAATTGAAAAATGCTACAGCACTTGCACTAACTAACATTTTAATATGTCTTTCATTTCTACTTACAATTGACTATTTAATAATTAGTTAAACAAATAAATCAAACGTGACTTGTACATATCTCTTATAAAGGAATTTTACATTCCATTTAAAATGCATTTGCCAGAGTCTATTACAACTGTATATTATTTTTATACTGTTTATGGCATTATGGATTAAATTTAAAACTGTACCATGAGAATAATGATAATTTTTTCATATTCCAACATTACAACAACATAACATTATAATATAAACAGATCGTTTAGGACAACAAAATCGATTATTCGCTCTTGGAGGGATTAACTAATTGATGTGTTAACTAATTTGAGTGGGCTGATTCCAAATCTACAATCAGCAGCTATAGTTCATAAGACGCATCGTGAGTTTTGATATGTCTTTACTCAAGAAACATGAAAGCCCCTAAACCGAATTTCAAATAGTTTTAGCTTCGATGTAGAAAATTAATTCCTATCTTACAATGTATTTATAGCTTATTATTCTTAAATCAAAACTGTCTAAAGGAACTTAAAATTATATTTTTTCTCTCCAAATTTTTCAACTTTGATGCCATTTTACCACTCTAATTTATATTGAAGATCTTAATTATTGTTCCTGCATAAGAAAGTAGAGTTATTTATCTGGCCAATTAATTATTAACTTAACTGTGAAAAATCTATAGATAAAGCAGCGCGATCTCTTAGCTTTATAAAGTTATTATACTTGACATATTGTTAGTTATTTAATATCATACTTTAAGAATTCAACTAGTTTCCGCTATTTCAAAAATTATTATACTAAACTTTTATCTATTGTCATTAGTGATTTGTTGGACTCTCAAAATATTAAATTTATTTCTAAGAATCTTACAATTAGAAGTTCTACTTATGACATAAAAGAGAGTTCCAAAGTTTTTGTGTAAACATTCAATGGAAATGTGTTTTTTTTACTTTTTTCGAATGAAAAAATCGCATTTAAATCAAAGAAGTTGCCAAATAAAGCTTTAATGGCATTCCTTATTGGAGTTTGGTTGAACATTGACTCAAGCCAAAATCTCGTTTTTAAACTACAGTTTAAGTCACATTTAGTTAGCTAGACGAAAACAAAATTATTTTCGCCTATGTGAAGTATAAAACTAAGCTTTAGCCACACTTAAAGTAATCAAGATAAAAAAAAAACAGCAAAGTTGTCTTTTATTACATTTAGCGATGTTCGACTGAGACGTGTTTTTTCCCCCATTTGGTAGAGTATTCAACGAAGTTTTTGGCAAAGTTCAGTTGATAAACTTTAATGTCACTTAATGTTAGTGTAAGACATTTTCCCTTGTCTATGACTTTTTCAAGAATTTGTTTTGCGATTTTAGTTTTTAAATTCAATTAACCTTCGTATCAGCAGCTAATTATTTATATTTATTTGAAGTTTCTGTGATTTACTGATTTAAAGGAGGTATCAGCAGCTGATTATTTATTATTTGAACTTTCTGTGATTTACTGATTTAAATTCATGCGGAAATACCTTGATGGTTTTATATAAATATTTTATTTTATGCTTTGATTTAAGTCTAGATGTTACCTTTTTTTTAAACATTCAACTATTGAAAGCTAAGCAACTAATCATAAACATTTCTTTTTGCAGAGAAGAACTGGCTATGAAAATTGGATTAACTGAGGCGCGCATTCAGGTAAGTCCCTTGAGTTGCGGTTGATTGTGGCTTGGTCGAATTTGGTCAACACTTCAAAATTCAATTCGCGTGGCTGACGTGTAGCTAACAATGTTGAAAATTGAAAAATAATGGAGCATGTCGTCCCTAATGAAATCAAAAAAAGTAAAAAAGAGAGAGATACCAATATCATGTGGCTATTTTTTTTTTTCTCGTATTTTTCTGCCAGTCATTACAATTTCCATTTAATGTTGTTTTTATTTCTCTCTGTTTGGTATTGTTTTTAATTACTTGGCGATCATGCTAAACAACATTATTTGTTTACATAAATTTTTAGCTGTAATTGCAATTGGTCTCTGGACCCCCCTTCATCTTCCTCTGACAGACGAGAGTCCAACTGCAATCAGCCACCGTTCTGAAGATTGTTATGTTAAAAACTAATTAAATGGGCGTTTTCAATAACAACGCCCATTAATTGGATATCCCTCTTCCTGCCAAAGAAATGGGAATATACTACATACTACACACAGTAGCCTGCCAGCCACACATAACTCATGCCTTCCACTCTTCTCTTTTTTTTTTTGTTCATCTGACCAGGTTTGGTTTCAAAATCGTCGCGCCAAGTGGCGTAAACAGGAGAAGGTTGGTCCCCAGTCACATCCATATAATCCATACCTGCCCAGCGGCGCCGCCAGCATGCAAACAGTGGTCGGTGCCGCCCTACCGCCCAATCCCTTCACCCACTTGGGATTCCAACTGCGCAAGCCATTCGATGCTCCAGCAAATTTGGCTGCATTTCGCTATCCTCACTTGTCGGCGGCGCCAATGATACCATCCGGCTACTTCAATCAGTTCCAAAGGTAAGACATAAGGCATTTAAAATCATTTTTTTTAAATTGAAATAATTCTATTAATATTGATTACAAATCTGACACAGAAACATGTAGATAAAGACATTTTAGAACTCAACTCATTAGAAAATCGTTTAAAAAGCAATAAAATTTTAATAGATTCTTAATACATAGGTTTTCATTAAAACTTTAAATAAATCTAAAAATATGATAGTAAATAATTGAAATTTGTATAATAAATAGTTTGTGAAAACCTTTGTACGATTTTAGTTTATTACTTGTATGTATTTATTTTTCCAAAATATATCTTTTAGATAAAATTGAAATTTATATTAGGTAAATGAAAGGTTTACCGATTCATTAAATATTTTCTTAAGCATACTTATTTCATAGCGGAATAGACAGTGAGGTTTACAAAATATAAGTGTGAACTATGTGTTCTTTCAATTTAAAATTCAAAATTTGAAGTATTCCTAAAAATATCCTAAATCAAGTGTGATACAAATCGATTAAGAAGAAATGATCAAAAGACATTTATAGTTTTCATCTGTCTACATTTGGTCAGAAAAAAAAACATATACATATATATATTAGAATCAGAATTAAAATAAACTCTTTCTTCAGTTGTGGGTATGTACTTTAATTTAGTCTATTCAATAATTCAATGACGATTTTTCCAGTTTTATTAAAAAGAAAAACATAATTAGATTAGATTTAGGATCTGCCAACCAAAAGGGTTCACAACCTATCTAAAATAAAAACTAGAATTAACTTAACTCTCTTTTTTGTAAAAAAGATAAATTTTTCTCTAAAATTTTGGAGTTCTCTCAATTCGACAGGGCTCCACCACATATGCTACCGCCAGGCATGGCCGGAATGTACTCCCCCTCGAGCTCCTTTCAATCGCTTTTGGCCAACATGGGAGCAGTTCCTCGAGCACCGCCAATTGGTTTGGTAGGCAAACCTCCAATGCTAGTCGGATCTCCGGACTTGCACTCGCCCAATCATTTGCTGGCATCGCCCCCGACTTCACCTGTCTCCGGTGTAGTACAGGCATCGCAACCGCCACCCTCAGTGGCCCCGTCCTCACAGTTATCCCCCCAGCAACTGGTTGGGATATCACTTACACATCAGGCTCCTTGCGGCTCACCCACACAAACTGCTCCCGTGGCATTGACCCTGGCCCACTCACCGCAGCGACAGTTGCCGCCACCGCCAACAGGATTGCCGCCGCATCCAGCGCCAGCACGATCTGTTACACCGCCCGAGGATCGACGTACGTCATCAATAGCTGCCCTTCGCCTGAAGGCACGAGAACATGAACTGAAACTGGAGCTGCTGCGTCAAAATGGCCATGGCAACGATGTGGTTAGCTAGCTAAAAACAAAAAACCCAACAAAAATGTTTATATTCGCAAAATTCGAGTGCAAATTCATTGCTTGATCAGTGTAGAATTAAGCTAATAAGTTATTTGATTTGATGTATGTATTTATCACGGAAGTCCAAATAAATTCACGTATTAAAAAAACACAGAGAGATTAAAATGTTGAAAATTCATGGGAAAAGAAAAAGTATCAAGCTAGGAATATTTCAACCAGAATTTTTAATATATTAAAAGAATGTTTGACATAAAATGAAATCGTATGAAAAATCGCGTAAAAATCTTGGCATAAAATCATTAAAAGGATTATGGCTAATATTTCACAACTGCTTTCGAAAATATAATTAGCCATTTTAGTTATTGAAATGTTTCACTGCTAAAAACTTTTATTATAATGCCAAAAGAGGGGAAACAAATAATTTACGAATATAAAAAAACAATAACTCTTAGATCAACATATCAAACCATAACCGCTCCGAAACATAATGAACCGACAAATGATTCATTAAAAACTCCAAAATTTGGCATTAGAAAATTTTATTGGCTTAATTGTAATAAATCCGAGCAGGCAATAATTTTAGTTTATTGCCAAAATTCAAATATTTGGCATAGGAAAATTAGCGTAAATGGAAATGGGATATAAAATGGAAAGTTCCCTTTTTTATGTTCCATTAAAAAATGATTCATTATATCGATATAAAATGACATTTAATAACATAAGCCGTTGTGAAATTTGTAATAAAACATTATTATAAAAACTTGTAAGTCGTCAGATACATTCCCTTCTCATTTAGAGATCGGTTTTCCTTTTTCTAATTCTCCCAAATTACAACTAAGCCTGGTCGATGTCTCTTCGGCCGGGCTTAATGTGCGTAACAACACCTACTTAAGAGGAAGCGCTAACAAATCCAAAAACTGATTCACAGCCAGTTCAACCTCATCATATAGAAAGAAAAAACACAAACAAAAACAAAAAAAAAAACGACAAAGTGAAGTCCAGCTGCCATTAATCAGTCGTTTGGCCATAAATCAGTGCGTTTTGGGTCTGGAGAGATGGCTGATCAAAAACAACAACAGCTATCAGGGAGGGTGCTACAAATATAAATTTATGAATAAATTAGAAACAAATTAAGTATGTTAATGAGAATGACCAACCAAGCGAACGTTCGTTTGAGCGAGCCAGCAAACTTCCACGATCGAAAAAGAAACTTCCAAAATAAAAAAAAAAACCACAGAAAAATACAAAAAAAAAAAAAAATTGCCGCCGCTTGGCGATTTCTCTCTTTTGCTCTTGCTTTTTCGATTATTGTACAGTTGTTGTTTTTGTTGTTGCGGCTGGTGCTTTGAATTATGCGCGGTAATTAATAAAATGGAATATTTATGATAACATTTATAAAACACGAAGTTGCTTAATTCGATTACCAGATTTTTTAGACATTTTTTACCGATTTCACGCACACACGAATCAAAAATAAAGAGGAAAGAACACAAAAGACAGAAGAAAAAATAAACACAAACCAACAAAAAAATGAATAATAAGGATGGAACCGCCTCGCAATGCAGTCAATGGTAATTGTGATGAGGTGGAAACTGTGATAATCATGTTTAACAGAAAGATAACTGAAGGTAAACTCCGCCTTCCCCTCCTCCTTGTACTTTTTCACTCTTTTAACCACATATGCTCTTGTACATTTTATGCATTTCAATGAGTTCCAGTTCGTCAAATACAAGCAAGATGAACAAGAAGAAGAAGAAGAAAGACGCCAAAACAATTAATTTGCATAATAATCAAATCAAGCTTTTTATATGAAGGCATTGGATGAGGTAGAATGAAAGAGGAGGACCCACCTTCGGGGCCAATAACCATATTAATAATCATTAATTAAGGCGACTAATTAACGCTGACATTAAAAGGCTGCATTTTAATTACTTGACCTGTACGATTTGATTTGTGATTAGTTTTTTTTTCTCTCTCTTAGCTTTTTGTAGAATTCTTAATGAAATGCATTTTATTTGTGAACACAAAAAAAGTTTTTGCAAAAAACAAAATACAAAAAAACGAACTAAAAACGATTAAAGTGTTATTTAATTCAATTTAACTTCAACACAAATTTAATTACATTTCATGAGTAGCAAACTACAACCGCAAGAAACGTGAACAACTAGCGAGATTTTAAATTTTAGTTGGCCGACAAAATGCAGGCGCATTTATTTGTATTTGTGTGTGTGTGTAATTGCATGTGTGTATGTATATGTGTGTTTCGTGTGCCGGTGCAATTAACTTTGCGTTTAATTTGCAATTATCCAAACGACTCAAACTAATTAGCGCCACTTTGATTAAACTTGGCAACAAATGAAAAACAACTTCGAAAAACAAAACAAAAAAACGGAAACATGATAATATATAAAGGAAGGAATTTTCTAAATGGAAAACCGCAAAAATTTAAATGAAAATTCCCCAGAATTTAATTCGGTTCTTGGGAACCCATGAGCATAAGCAAAAATCAAAAAATTCCTTTGAAAACGAAAGACTTAGGCAACAAACTTTTAATTCAAATTAACACGAACTTTAATGTATCTGATACAGTGAATTATAATGTTAAAATTGAAATGTATTGAAATTAAAGTTTTATGCATCTATGAATTGTTTGATGCCCAAGAAAATTGTCCTTGGAAGTATTTTTGGCTACAACTAAAACAGAGGGCATTCGAATCAAAAAATAAATTTTTCAATTTTTGAACATAAATTAATTAAAATCTATTTTTAATCTATTTTAAAACAGGGCTAGCAATATGCAATATACTGGATATGAATGACATTTATAAATCAAATCAAATGAGTTTATAAGGCAAATGTGTTCTAATCATTTATAATCGGATTTCCCCAATATTTATCAATGAAAAGCAATATTTTTAATTACAGTTAGGTATATATGTATTTTGTATTGTCGTTACAAAAAACATAAAAACGATATCAAATACAAGTTTTCCGAACATTTTCAGCTTTGAAAAAGTATTTATTCCATTTTACGCACTATTCATTCTTTGTCAATTTGCTTATAAACATTCATTCACCTAATTCCATTTTACGTCTCATGTGAAATAAACCAAGTAGATCTTTGGTATAAATCTTTATAAAGACAATTCGTTTGTATCTTATTAATCAATCGATTCGAAATTGAAAAATAAGCAAATTATTCTATATGAAAAATCTATTGGCTTCTTTTCCAATTAAATATTAATTTCAATTAATACATTATTTTGCTTAAAATCATGCGGTTAATTAACTAAAAGTATTATTTTAATATTGAACTCTAAATGTAACTAACCAAATTTATTATTACTTAATTTTTTAGATTAACGACATGTACATTAAAACTTAGACATTTAGTATACCTTTCAATTTTTTTGGATAACATTTTTAGAACCAATTTCATAGTTTGGTTTATTTAAATCTCTATCAATTTATACAACAAGATTTCGATTTGCCTTCAACTTGTTGCTTGATCACTTCACTCTTTAATTGGCCAAATTTGTGGTTTATGTAAAAATAAAAAAAAAAACTATTTTTTTTCATTTTGCTTTGATTTTAGTTCAAATGATTTATTCAGTGTTCGGTAAAGCTGCATAAATTAATTCAATTTCCAGTTGAGTTGATCAATGTTGTTGGAAAATTCCTTTTCGAATTGAACTTGTTTTGCGAACAATGAGAATGTCTCACTAAAGAAAGAGAGAGAGAGAGAGAGAGACTTCCTCTAACAAGAGAGTGAAGAAATGCACCTGTTTTTGTTTTGAAGTTTGAACTAGGCCCTTATAAGACCAATACACTTATGCCATGATACAATGATGTGATTTTTATTATTCACATACGAATTTGAGACACAAAGAAAAGCAACCGACAGAAGCGAATGAATGTATCGAAAAGGAAATGAGAAACATTTGGCGCCGCCGCAATTAGTTATCAAAGACGTCGTCCATTGACAAGCAGAAGTCAAAGCACTCGAAGACTCCAAAAAAAAAAAAAAAACACACACACACTCACACACAAACATAACAGACAAGGAACAAGGAAAGCTATATAAAGTGCATATTTGTATATAAAAAAAACAAAAATGAGTCATTGAAGACAAAAGCAACTTACAACTTGTAAAGTAAGAGAGAGTCAAAAAAATGAGAGTTTATATATGTAGTACAAGCAACCGGAATCATCATCCTATCTAAAGTGCCGGGTTATGTTTCAGGCAACGCCCCAAATCATGGCAACGTGTGCCTTTTGCCAGAGAGACAATATTAAAACGTAGCCCAGCTAAACATTGATCCTTATCGACATGTCAGTAGAAGGTAGACACAGAATCAGAACTTGCACTCGCTTTCTGCAATTGGTAGCCAGAACAGCAGCAGCAACAACTTAGCACGAGGCACAACCATCCCGACCACGCATCACGCAATGCAGGCAAATGGATGCCAAGATTTCCTGCCACAAAGAAGCACAAATTGTGTTCACATAGCGTGTGTGTGTGTGTGTGTGTGTGTTGTGTCTGTGTACATGAATTTATGTCAAAAGATACAAACTTGTAAAGCATAAAAAATAAAACGAAAATTTAATTGTTATTTCCTTTACACTGGCATGGCAACTTTTCACTGGCTTCATTGCTGGAAATTGAAATAAAATTATATACTTATACATTTTTTAACTTACTAAAGTATAATTCCATTATATATTGAAAATGGAAACCAGTTTCAATTTACATCTTTTGATTGATAAAATAAATAAAAAACGCTATCTATGCTAAACTCATATAAGACAGCATAAAATATTATTTAATTTTTATGGATTCTGTTACAAACCTAAACCAAGATCGAAATAATAAACAAGTTTCTTAAAGACCCTTTTTTAAACAAAGACTAATTTTATTTAGATTTTTCAAAAAGATTTTATTAACCAAATTAAATTTAAATAAAATACAAGTCATTGACGTAGGACGTTAATTGCCAACTATATGACGTTTTTTGCTGGAATTAACTGAACTACTAAATCAAGGTAAAAAACTATATGACGTTTTTTGCTGGAATTAACTGAACTACTAGTTCAAGGTCTTACAATTACATAAAAAAAACTTGCACACGGTTTTAGGAGCGATAACTTTTAAATTAGTTAAAATGTAAACTTCTTTCTCTTCCCTATATTTTGATAAAATACCTTGCTTTAAGCGGTACTAGCTTAATACTAATTAGACTTTATACTATTTTTCAAATAAAAAAAAAAATCTCATTTCCTTTTTTGAAATCTAACAAGACTTCTTAATCTTGTGACACTTAAGGCCACTTGCTAAAAAGATTGATGGTGTATTTTAATGGAAACAAAACTTTCAGAGAAAATATCTTGAAATTACATTGAATTTCACATGGAAATCAAAGAGCCCAATGCATTTAGAAGTGACGTGTACTAGGAAGCTTAATTTCTAATAGAAATGTAATTTAGATCTTACAACTAGTCTCAAAATTAAACGAGATCTTAATATGTTGTTAAACAATATTAGGAAGTTTCCAAAGTCATGACCAATCAAGAAAATAACAAAACAACAATATAAGCTATTTTAATTTTTTCCTAATAATCGATTAGTCTCCTATCGAGAGCAAATAACTTTTGTTTTATATATAGGTAAATATCGACGACTAATGGATAGATATAATATAGTTTAAAAATAACAACATTAAAAGTATAAAAATATAGTGACTGAGAAATAAACCGAAATAAGTTGATGAAACAACAAGATATCATTTATAATGGAGTCACAGGAAATCAATGTGAAAAATGATGAATAATATTTGTTTTTGTTTTTTTTGTTTTTTTTGTTTTGGGCATTTATTTGCAATTCGTTTACAAAAGACACTAAGCAAATTAGATAAAAATCTAAATATGAAATGAAATGAAAATATATCAAATTTACTCATAGCAAGGCATCTATATTAGCGAAAGTTTTAATAGATGCTAGATAAGATACTACCAACAAGTAAATATTAAATTTAAATGACATGATTTTATATCATGCCATCACATCAAAGAATACAGGTTATTGGTATTTCTGTCTTAATTTCTCAAACATTTAAGTTTGAATTAAACTTTAAATTAACAATATTTGTTGTTTACGAAACCCAAACAGTTAGAGCCCACTCAAAAATCGAATCAGATAAGAGTAATTATCGCCTAGCAGCAATCGTTTTACCTACAACTTGCCCTTAAACGATTTCATTTTCTTTACCCCTACTATTATATATATACTTGATATACCATAATTTTATAGTCTTTGGGTCAATGAATAGAATTCATAATTTGAATTATATATGCGCTAATTAAATAAACATAAAAAACTCTAACCGAGACATTATCTACGCCTCCTTAAGTTATCTATCTACATATGTTAGATCCCAAATCTTTTTTTTTTTTTTGGGTATCTGTTTGAGTATTTGGGCATTAGCATATATATAGAGGAGAAGGCTAAGTAGAAGGAGAAGGGGAACCTACACAGTTAATGAGTTTTCGTGTAGGTGTTTAGCGTGTAAGATTAGATTAGGCTAATCAGCCGTTTAAGATCTTAAGAGAAATAAGCTACAAGAGATCTTTAAATTAAGGCCGCCGACTTTGTCGGCAATCGTATTGAATGCCAAGACGTGCCGCTAGATGGCGCGTACTTATAGAGAGCAGTTGCCGCGCTAATTGTCCACTAATTAACTTGAATCAAAATGCAATTTATAATTTCAGCTTGCAGCAAATTAAAATTGCCATCAAGCAAGAATTTATGGCATTCGACAGCCGTCCAATAGAGCAAAAGAGATAGAACTACATATAAGTAGTCCAAGAGAAAGAGTTTTTTGATGGCAAAAACATGGCGCAAAATCTTTCAGGCAAGAATAACATATTTAAAAAAATATTTGTAAACATTTGTATGTACACATGAAAATTAAATAGGACGCCAAGAAGACAACAGCAGCTGCCTGAGGGTACACTGAAGAAAATCTTGGGATCATTTATACGATTTAGATCTTGATATGGTCAAAACGAAAAGTCTAAAAGTTAGATTCTTTTTCAAAATCAAATCAAAATTTCATACAAAAATTTCTAGTAATCTGCAATTAAATTGATATTAAAATTCTTTTATTCAAATCTTAAGCTAAAAAGTTTTTTAAGTTCGTTCCAAACCAAAAATTATTTACATTTGTGTTAATTAATTTTGAAATCTAATGAACTGCTTTTAAATGTATTTAAAATGATATTTCCATTATTTTAGGGTTTTCATCTTCAAAACATGGAATTTCTTTGTGTTTTAATTGGAATTGAGCTTGAATTACCTTTACTTGAATTACCTTTACTGAAAGCAATTTTAAAGCAGAACTAAATCAAATTTCAGTTGTTGCAATGTATAATATATATATATTAAAACGAGCTAATTTTTTTCGGAAAAGACTTAAACCAAAATCGTATTTGAAAGAATCTATATATCTAAAATGAATCTGGGTCGGTCTGCCAAGGATGTTTTTATGCTGCATAATTTCATAATTTTATGTCATATATTGTCATTTTTAATTTAAAAAATTTTTTTTTAATCCTTTAAGTTTGTTAAGTTTTTTTCTCAATCGACAACATTATTCAAGATGTAACATTTTTTTTTTTGCAAATAGGCAGTACCATAAACAACTAATTAACATTCAAATAATTTTCTTCTGAATTGATTTTTCTTCTAAATAAATTTGTGGTTTTTCAAACCGTTTTCTAACTCTGTATATTCTTCCAATGATTATTTACATTATGCAGTCCTCGGTAGATGAGTTATCTAAGTGGCCCAGCCAAATAGGTAACTGAACAACGAGGATCCGGGTTCGAATCCCAGGCTAGTGTATGGATGTAGTTTTCGTCTAAGCCGAAGGCCTTAGTTGCCAGTGCTTGTAAAATATAGTTAGGTTGATAGTTTACAACTATATCCTTTACTTATAATAATAATAATAATAATAATAATAATTATTTACATTATTTAAGTTTTATTTGTGTTTCTGACAGATAAACATGAGTCTCTTAGACTTTTTTAATTTTTCCCACATTTGAAGCCAAAATTTGTCAGTTCCTTTTTTTTGAGATTTTGTCAATGTGTATCTAAAACAACGAATTGAGATACTTTCGTTGACATTTTCAGGCGTGCAAATATGCCGAAAAAAGAGCAACAAGTCTGGCTGCTAATTTACCATTTAAGCAAACATTTGAAGAATTTATGTGACAGACCAAAAGGTTCCAACTTAATAACTTAATGTGGCCTAAAAATTGCAAAATGTCAATTCCTTTTTTTTTCCTTGATTCGGCTCTTTGAGTTTTTATCAACTGCTTTTTATTTTTTCATTTTTCTTTTGGTTTTATTTCATTTTTGTTGATCTTGTTGATTTTTGCGAGAATAATATTCAATCACAATTTCGCAATTACCCGATACACACAAAATCTTATTAAATTTTGTTTGTTTTCATCATTATTTTCACGGCCGAGGCCCATTTTGCGACCATTAAGAGTGAAAATCTTGTGTAAATCGAATTATTTGTAATTTATGGTGTGGCAGTTGTTGAATAAATGGAGGATTATTACCAGTGCCAGTGCCAGAGCCCGAACTGGCAACAAGCCACAGCCAAAGAGTCCACACTGAGTGTCTGTCTCTTTCGCTCGATAGCCATAGCTAAACCAATAACCATTAAGCGTGCTAAAATCAATCGCAATTGCCCCCTACTCCACGGCTCAAATGAAGATAGAGAGAAAGAGAAAGAAAGAGAGAAAAAGAGAGGACTTGATCATGGACTCCTCATTGTTGGCCATCACCATCCTCATCCACCTCCTCATGCTCTGTTAGCTGCGGTTGCAATTTACAGACGATTTGCGGTTCAACATTTTTTTCTGCGGTTGTTTGGCTAAGAAGACAGACAACTTGGCTGCCAGATCTCTTGGACTATGGTCAAGCCACAGAGCAACCGAGCAACAATAACTGGTTCAAAAAGATTATCGATTTTCAATTACTGTGGCGAGTGTGCGGCTAAGTAGTTTGGTTTTTGTTTGGTCTAGCAATTTTCGTAACTGCAGCTGGCAAAAAGGCATCATTTAGTAAGGCAATGAAAAAAAAAAGAAAAAAATTGAGAAAAAAAGAAGAAAACCAGGAACAATATTGACTAAGACAAAGTCTTTTGTATATTTCAAAAAGTTCTTTGGTAGCGTTTAGTAAATTGAAGATTTAAGGTTCAAATACTGTCTACACTCTGGAGAAATTTTATTAAAAAAATATAATAGTAAGATTTATTATTAAATAAAAATTAAGTGTGATAAAAAGTTATTTGAAATAATTTTTGGAGGGACTAAAACATTAATAACAATAACAAAATGCACGAAACTTTTTTAAAATGCCAATACTTAAAAAAATGAAATAACCTTTTACTTCTTTAAAATGTCAATTTGTTAGTAAATTAAATACCATAAAACTTTCGTAAAATGTCAATATGATAACAGATAGAATGTCCCAAAATATCCTATCTATAGGAAACGCCATGTTAGATTTGTAGTACTAATCTTACCATATTTTGATATTGCTTTTAATGTGAAACCTTTATCATTCGAATTGAAATGCAAATTCATTGAAACTTATTGTAAAAGGACTTTCAGGTTGTTAAATTAAAAAAATATAAAAGACTTCTCCCATAAGCCAAACACCAAATACAGTCATTTAAATTGTAACATCTAAATTTTAGTATATCTAAGTACCTAAAAAACAAAATCATTTTTTAATCGATTCAACTAAATTCATGGAATTCAAATAAAGAATATTTTATTTTAAATTCAAAACATATAGGTTGGGAAAGTTCAATTATTTACTTTCTCAGCATAAATTTAATACAGAATTTAGTTTAAAGAGGATTCGTTTTATTATTATTATTTATTTTTGGGCTTAGCTAAATCTCAAATTCATTCAATAAACGTTGAATGTGTAGTTAAATGTTATTCGCCATTTATTTCAGTTTGATTCTCTTTTTTGGTATTCCATGTGAGATTTCATTTAATTTTTTTTTTAATTCAGTGTTTCCTTTCTCTACGAATCTCGTAAATTGCGATAAGAAGGAACGTCAAGGAAATTAAACAAATTAAGTGCGACACTCGGCAGCGTGTTCCCATCGTATCTAAGCAGCTGATCATATATCTTATCTATCGAATCGTTTAACATTTTATAACCAGTTTTTGTTATGTTTTTTTTTTTTTTTTTTTTGCTATCCAGTTCGTGTGACTTGAAAGTCGAGAGATCTATGAATGAAAGGCAATGCCAGTTTGAGTTTTTGTGTGTGTGTGTTAGCTGTGTGAAACACGATGAAAGCCAAGTCGGGGTCTATGCTAATCGCTTGGATTATAATTAATTAATTAGTTACTCTCATCCACTGTGTTGGCATGTGCATGTTGCAAGTTCGTTGCCTAAGTCTTTTGTTTTTCGTTTGCTCTTTTCTCATTCCCGATTGTTGTTTAGTTGCTTTGTTTTAATTTTCTTGTTGTTGTTGTTGTTGTTGCTGTTGCTGTTTCCATCGAAGCGTCAGAAATTTAATCAAAAAATTTCATAAACGCTCTTCGCCAAATTGCACATTTAATGACAATAATTTGCGTAATGGATTTTCATGTTTTCGTAATTGAATTTATTTTAATTTAAACTAAATTGCACTACGCGTTACACGGATCCACAGAGAACACAAAAAGAGGCAAAGAGGGCGCGATCTCTCGGGGTAAAGTTATCAGGCTGGGGATGTATAATTTTATGCGCTCACGCGGTCGCAACACTAATTGATTATAATTCTGTCAGTCGCCACCGTTGGGATGTTGATGGGTGACTCTCTCTCTCTCTCTCTCTGTATGTGTGTGTGTGTGTGTATATCTCTATGTGTTGCTGGAGTGGCGTGACTGTGATGCTTCTGCTCTATATTTCGCGCATTATTTTCGCGCTCGTTAAGCGGCATTCTGGCAGGCAGGCAGCATCATCATCATCCTCAATCGATCGATCGATCGGGTTTTATTCATAGCTTTCGCTAGAGGTGGCAACGTGATAAGCCTTTGCATAAATTAGGAATTGAACTAACAAATCGACTCACATTATAAAAGGCATAACCAAAACCTGGCCAAAATTATTATAGTGATCATTTTCACGCTGCCATCTCTCATCATGATGAGCCTTGTAACTCGGGCTATCTTGGCAGGTGTGTTTTCTTTCCTTTTTTCCTTGCCTCCCCTTTCCGTGTTTTGTTTTTTTTTTTTTTGGCATCGATCGATCGTTGAATCGCGATGGTTTTCAAGCTGTTAATAAATACTCATCTCATCGTGTACTTGCCGGCAGAAGGTGTTCTGTAAAATTGTTGATGAATTTTATAATACCCGGGCATTATATTTGCTTCCGCTGACTGGACCGTCTGGTTCTTACCTCTTACCTGTTACCTGTTGACGTTGGGTTTCGTTTCGTTTCGTTGCTGTTGCCACAATTTACTTTTTATGAATGTCAATGGCTTTTTAATTAATTGCAGGCAATTTTCATGTTTCGGTTTCGCTTGATATACCTGTATTTTTTTATGATCTAAGCCATATGCTGTATTATTAGTTTCTATCTCGCTCTTGTGTATGCAAAATCTCTCTTTTGCATTCAAAGCGAAACGTTAAACATTTTCGTTTTTTTTTTATTGCATCACAAAATAAAAAATATAGAAAATTTAACTACATCTCTTTATAGGCCATCTCTCCAAACATAAACCATATGATATTTAAGTTCATAATTTGAGATTGGTTTGAATCTTGAATATTAATTTTGTAATTTTTCCAGAACCTAATTTCCATCATCATAAAATGATTTCATTTAAAAATTATTATTCTTGTTTCTTCTCCTCTGTTCATTCTCACCCATTTTCATGAAGATACTCACACTCACACTTGCAGTTCATTAGAGGCGCTTAAATTGTATTTTATTGTTGTCCAACCGACTGCTTCGCTTCGCTCTGTTCACTTGCATTCTGTGTATCGGTGGAGATCTCTTCCAGAAGCGCACAAATCCAATTTTAATGCAGAGAAGAAGAGCGCCACCAGGCAAAGAAAGAAAAAAAAAAGACAAAAAATCGACCCCCTATGGGAGTCATTGTCGTAAATCACACATTAAAATATTTATTTGTATTTTTACTTGTTTAAAAATTAGCTAAGAGCCCCCAAGCCGAGTGCCAATGACTGGGCCCTTAAGGCCTCCGCGCCACAGATGAGATGAACTTGGTCTTCAGTTTGGTTCAGTTCGGTTCGGTGGGCTTGTGTGCTCTGTGAGTGAATTTTTAATTTCCTTTTTATGATATTTTAATTTATTTCAGCGTAAATCAAAACCCAAACGAGACTTTGGAATCCCTTCAAGCCGGAGGCTGCACTTTTAATAAATTAGATTACTCTTCGTATTTCAGTCGATGGGCGATGGACAACGGTTGAGGACGGCGCTTCTTCTACTCAAGCAACCGCGCGAACTGCATAAATCTTTTTTTTTTTTTTTTTTTTTTTTTGCTTTTTTGGTAGGAAGATGGAAGACAGGACTCGTCTCTGGTTCCTCTCTTTCTTTCTAGGGACTTACAATTTGGAAAACACTCCGTTGGCTGGCATGCAGACAAAGATTGCTTTTTCACAGCTTGTGGTACGTCCGGCAGGTTATTAATTTGACGTTTCCAGTTGCTCTTGCTGTCGCTCTTTTTGGCCAGATCTTCAAGACCAGTTAACGGGGTGCAACAATTTGTATACAAAATTTAAAGTTGAGCCTTTTGTCTTCTTCTGCATCTTCCTCTCAGTCT
The DNA here is from genome assembly GCA_018903935.1 of Drosophila insularis. Lineage (NCBI taxonomy): Eukaryota > Metazoa > Arthropoda > Insecta > Diptera > Drosophilidae > Drosophila > Drosophila insularis. The sequence goes on along the minus strand of JAEIFP010000666.1, from coordinate 3,021,554 downwards.
TGTTTTTCGTTTTGTTGGTGGGGTGGGCGTAACAAAACTCCCACATTAATTACAAGACAAAAGCTGGATTTACAAACTTCCGAAGCTTTCCTTGTAAGTCCAAACTCAATTGTTCTCCAGATGGCGCCAATGAGTTTAACCCTCTTATACAATGTAACATGAACTGATAAACTAGGGGTTGCTGGGGTAAAAGTGCAACCAAAATGAACGCCCTCACTGTTAACATGCTCAGTCATGTTGCTGCCCCTCGAACCTGTTGTCAGTCCTCGACTGGAAGTGTTCATTTCTGTTTAGGGGTAAAACTTACCCCCTAAGCTAACAGAATGAAAATGAACTTTAACAGAGCTTAAACCACTGTGAAGACAGAACAAACACCATGAACGGCACGATAATTGGTTAAAAGGAAGACATACTTCCCTTCTTTCAGTTAAAACGAAAGACGGCGGATAAGTTAATGTACAATCTCTGTACGCTTTTAAAAGCATATGAGGCAATGTTGTTTTTATGCCTCACTGCAAAATCTGCAACCCTTAAACCCAAACCCCAAACTCAAATTCCAACCCCACATGAGGTCGAGGACAAGCGGCATTTGCATAAAGTACTACGATGAGAATGACGATGACTATGACGATGACGATGCCGCCAACTTGTTAGCGGACGCTTGCATTTTTACTTGCATACACACACATACATACATAACATATATATGCGAAGATAATGCAACGACGCCCATTGACGCCCAACGGCCACGTCCTTGTCTTCATCTCCTTAGTCCCAGTCGTTGGTAAACTTCATCCTTCTAACCAAGCTCACTCCCCACACAATGTCATGGCTGCATGCGTGTCTAAGAGAGCACATAAGTCGACCAGAAATCTATGCTAGTTCGTGTCGTCTGTTTGCGTATGTAGAAGAATGTATTAAGGAACTAGGACAGATATTGCGACTTTCCTTCTTTTTTTTTTTTTGCTGATTAGTGGATATAGATCGATGGATAAATTAGGCAGGGTACTATGGATGAAATCCTATTTATCTTCAGAAGATGGAGTCGATTTAAGGTTTGACTTAATTTAATCCTCTAATTTTTCTTTCAGAAATTTAGTATAAAATGTAATTACCCGTTTAGGTACTTATTAGAGCATTGCGTGAATACACTCAAATAACTCTAAGAATTCTAAAGTTGTATACATTTTATGTTTAAAAAGAGTTGTGTAAGCAAATGAAACAAATATAAGAGTTCAAGAGTTCGGGAAGTTAAAAGGCAATACAATTTTTATAATTAGTCCACGTTAAAAATCAAGAAAAAATAAGACAGCTCAATTATTATTATTTTTTAAATGTAAAAACTATTTAGTAAATGCCAAGCACAACTTAATTTTCAGAGTCCTAAGACAAAACTTTAATAATTTTTCGAATATCAAATACTTTGTTCTAGTAAACCGAATAACTCGTTTGGGCTTTCAAATGTATTCATTCAATGCTCTACTAATTTTTAAATTCTGTGTGAAATTAACTTTCAAATTCGTAAAAAAAAAACGTAACTTTTAACAAAGATTTTAGTGAATTAATTTTTTTTTACTTAGTTTGTTTAATTAATTTCTTATCCAACTTGTGCTGATCTTATCTAAAAGATGGAACTTAATAGTTGCTTTTGAATAGGTATAGAAATAAAAAGCAATAAAATTTTATCATAGTTTCGATTTTCTTCAAAATATGTAAAAACTGCAAATGACTTTACATTAACTTTCTGATATAGTAAAGCAGAACAAAAAAATAAATAAAATAAACACTAAGAACTCAAGTAGGGTAATAGTTTAGAATTTTACATCAAATCTGCAAATGCAGATTCTATCTGGACTTTCCTTGTAAACACTTGTTTTAAAGCCTTTAATTGCTATGAAGTTAAGTTAATCAAATATATTTAATCAATAAATTTGAGTTTCTGTATTCTGTTTTATATGGGAATTTTTTTTTAAAGAGACTTTTTATAATATGTTTCTCTTGCAATCATTTTGAATTTAATATACAAAAATTTGAAAACTTAAAGAAAGTTTAGTTTATTAAAATTTTAGACGTTTATTTAATTTTTCAACCACTGTGCAGCGTGTAGGAAATTCCTACTAGGAATCAATTTAAAAGCCAGCAAACCGAGCAAAAAGCTTGACATGTCCTCTTTGAAATTTGCTAATTTTTTTAAACACCGTAAAAAGGATAAAGAGTACGTGAGGTTATATGCAGTTTAGTTAAGATATTTAAGGATCTTGTCAGGGTAGCTTTTTTCCGGATATTTGAAAAGTATTTATCTATTGCTTTAGATTAAACATTTTATTTTTTATAGATATTGAAACACATTAAATGGCATAATAGATACATTGGATATAGTTTTTCATCAGCGAGTATATATAAATGAATGGGTATATTAAAAGTCAGATTTCATTGTGATTCCTTATCGATGGAATCCTCCGAAGTCTTGTCATCTGTTTCCGGAAAGGGTAAGTCACGCAGGCGCTGCACCATATCCTCCAGGGTCTCTGAAATCTTCTCGGAATTCTCGTTACCCTGACTTGTAGTGCGCTTTCTCGCAGCATCATTTTGCCGGGTGGCAGCACATAGATGGGCCATTGGTTTGCTATCTTTTTTATTTTCACCTAGATTCAATTTGGATGGTGTCTTCTTGGGTATGGCTCCAGTAGACTGCTGTTGGATGGCTAATTGACTGGATGTAGTGGTAACTGTTACGCAACAGGCAGCTCCCTCGGTTTCCTCCTCGGCACCCACAATTCTGCTACTGGCGATGTTGTTGGCCAAACTTGTACTGGTGGCTACCTCAGTGGCTTGGGTTTGTTCAACCAATTCGGCTTCCTGCCGCCGGCTGGCCTCCCGTTCGGCAATGCGATTAATTAAAGTGGTTCCCCGCTCTGAGGTGTGGCTGAGACGGGCAATTAGCTCATTGCCCTGGGCTTCCATTAGTCGCAAACGCTCTGCCCGATTGGCCGATACTCGCTCAATATCCTCTAGACGCTGCTCCACTGTCTGCGAGATGGTTGCCGAGTGGCTGGCTCTTTCTGGCTCTGCGGGCTCCTCGTTTCCATGGCGTTCATGTAGAGTGTCCAGTTTATTAGAAATTTTCTCACCACGTTCATTGTTCTTTGAGAGCTGTGATAAAAGCTGTTGACTCTCCTGTTCCAGACGCTGAAGCCGTGCAGCTCGTCGCGAAGTATAGGCCTCCTCTTCGGCGGTTAGCGGCGATTTGCCCTGAGAGACTTCCTCTTCAGTGTTACTTTCAAAGCTTCCTTCACGACTTGGTGCTCGTCTCAGGCGATCCAGAGATTTTTTCAGATAATTGCCACGATCTGTGGTCCTCATGATGCGTGATATTAATTGGCGGGACTCTTCCTCTAGGCGTCCCAGACGTTCGGATCGCTTTCGGGTATATTCCTCCTCTCTGGGTGTTAGTGATCCCGAGGCTGGTGCAGAGCTGGCTCTCGTCATTCTCTCCAAACGCTTCCGATTAATGAATTCATCAAGTGGCACTGCATGTTGAGCGGGTGAAATCTCATCCTGGAAATCGCAAAGCTGAATCTCCAATCGCTCTCTATTATCAGAGGTTTCCAAGACCTGTTGGATTAACGATTTGCATTGTTCTTCCAGCTTTTGGATACGACTAGCCGTGCCCGAAGATAATGACGTTGGTGAAGATGATCCAGCGATATCTGCCTGGCCACGTCGTCGAGAGCGAGATGTGTGCAATATTTTGGGAATGGCGCCACGAGATGAAGTGCCAGCAGCCGCTTCATTCCCAACATTACCAGCTACGTCATCATCTTCGTCAACGTCGTCGTCGTCGAAGTCATCCGGTTCATCTACACCTTTCCGCCAACCACAAGTCGGTGGTGCACTGTTCCAACGCAAAACTATATCCTCAGCATTCTCATCAGAAGCAGCAGCAGAGACCGCAGCAGCTTGTCGTCCTGGCGATGTACTTTGCATGCGCTTTATCCTGCGTGTATGTTCGAATTGATCCCTTAGGTGCTTGCGGCGACAATTGACGGCTGTGGATGAGGATGGAGCTTCAACAGCAGTGGCCGCCATCACCTCATCCACATGCACATTAGCACTGGTTAGGGTTTCACGTTCCTCATCAGATTGTGGCCCCGAATCGCTGTAACCGCTCTCCGCCGAATGATTGGCATCCTCGAGTTTCCTTCTAGCGAATTCACGTCGCCAGGCATCACATTGCTCTTGACTCTCATCATTTTTGGCCCGTGCCACCGCCCACTTTCGCCTGCAGTACTCCAGTTCGTCCTTTAGTTCACTAAGCAAACGACGCTTCTGCTGCAGTTGGTAGCGTAATATCTGCTCTTGAGTATGCAATTGGCGATGTTGTCGTTGCATTTTTCCTACCAAATGCCAAGTTTTAGTCAACTCCAAACTAACGGCACTCAAACGTTTCTCCTGCTCATTCAGGCGATAGTCCAGATGACTGTTGAGAGTCTTCAAGCGATTGGTTTCCTTAACCAAAGCCTTCTTCTCCAATATAAGATCCTGAAAATAAAAGCAAGAGTTATGGTTAGTTGCTTAGCCTTCGTTTTTGGCGTTTGTCTAAAAATATTGAACATGTTTTGTGTGTCAGGCAACTGACCGATAAATTCAATTATGCAGACAACAACTGGCGTCGAACCACCATGCAATGGTTCAGCTCCCCCCTCTTTTGCCACACAGAACGAGGCTCTGCAGGATGTCAGCCATAATGAAGCTTCTCCTCCTTTGCCCTGCACTTCACTAAGTAAAGCGCTTAAGTGAATAATGCAAAACTTTGCAACAGCCCAAGCCAAAACACAAAAGCAGAGAGAGAAGGGGAGAGAGGCAGAGACAGTGGTAGTTGTTGGGGCGGCATGGACAGAGTCTGGGGCAGCACTTCATCAGGCAACCGGATACGACAACTAACAAGCCCGATTGTCCGCAGCACTTGAACAGCAGGACTCACCTTCAATTTGATATAGGTCTTACTGACGCTTAGCTCACTGGCTTTCCCTCCAGCTGCAGTTGCTCCTGCTCCTGCTACTGCTCCGGCTTCCGTTCGCCCAGTTCCAGATGGTAGCTCTTCAAGCTGCACGCGCTCAATTTTGTGGTGACTCAAGAGCTCCATCAACACTTTCCAAACTTTTGGCAAGTTGCCAATGATTTCTTGGGCCGTGGCAACTTTTCCCATAATTTCGGGCTCATGGCCTTTTAACGAAGCCACAGCAGAGTTGGAGCTTCTACGCCTCGGCTTCTTAATGGCGCCTAAAGCCTCCAGCTTGACACTATCTGTGATGTCACCAACCTCGCCGGTTTCGCCTGAGCTTTGAGTGGGTGTGGGTGTGGGTGTTGGTGTCGGTGTGGTGCTGCGGCTTTTATCCTGCTCCTGCTGCGGTAAGTCAACTTCATTCGACTGTGCTGCCTGTTCGACCAGTTCAAAGAGCAATTTGGGCAGGGTGGCTCCATCGCTGCAACTGCCCTCGGCTTGAGTCATTTGATTGAGCAACTGACGATTCTCCTCAAGCATTTGGGTAAGACGATCAATATCCAAATTGTTTTTACCATTAAAGCCCATTACCAGTTGGCTAAAAAGCTGTAAATAAATAATAAAAGAATTCATTTCTGTACAATAAAAGAATTGTCGTTATACTCAATTCCCATTACTTAAAAAAGTATTCACACCCATTAAATGAGTTCGTAAGTAGTACGTATATATCAAAGTTCTTTTTTTTTTAAGAAGATAAAATCTTATTGAAATTGAAATGAAATTCAAATGCTTTAAAAATATAAATAACGGTCGCCAAATTGATTACGTATACTTAATGTATTTTTTTATCAATAGAAGTTTTTGTTTTATAATACAACAAAATATTCTTCTAATATTATTTTAAGTTAGGGTAGTTCCTGTTTGTATTATTTTGAAATTTATAACTGAATCGTTTCTATTTTTTTCTTACCATCTTATGATTCCCACCTGGTTAAAGCTTAAACACAATTGCATATAGAGCTTAACAAGATTTGTTTTAATACTTCTAAAATTGTTGTAGTCCGTGTCAACTGCTAACTATTTTGTATGGCTAATAAGTCATTATTTAAGTCAAAAATATTTATTAGTCTTTTTAATAAAATGTAAAACTAAATTGACTTCTAAATCTGCGCTTTTCTGTTGGTCGAGCAAGTCTCCGAATTGTGAATTAAAGATGATTATCAGTTATTCAACAAATCATAATTAGTTTAACTTAACTAACTGCATTTTGTTTAAAACTTATTCCAATACTATTACAAAATTATTGACTATTGAAACAATTTAAGTAGAATGGAAAAAATATTATGAAATGGAATCAGCTAAACAACTGATTTTATTTAACTGATTTTGGCTACATCTAGGTCTGTATTTTACTATTGTCCAATAAATATACCTCTGTTCATTCCCTTATTTTAGTCTTACCAAATTGACAGCTCCTACTTGATCTTTAAGAGTCCTTTTTTCATACTTGTGTTCAAAGCATTCTTCGCGCAGCTTGGCCAACTCCTCATTGGCCGTTTCCACTTCCTTCATTAAGCCCTGATTGCGTTCCTCAAAGTTTTTAGATCTAAAAATGAACCACTTTAATAAGTAACAATTTCGGAGTAATGAAATTTAATTACTTTTCTTGTTCGGCCACGAGTTCATCTTTCTTAATCGATATGAGACGCTGCAAATTCTCATATTCAGCAGCTGCCACACGTTGACGTTCCTCATAGAGCTGACGCAGTTGGCGGATATTGACCAATTGACGTTCGTATTCTTGCCGCAGGTTATTCGACATGATTTTCATTTCCCGTTCACTGAAGGAGTTCTCTATCTGCTGTAGTTTCATTTTGAGCTGTAAAGTGATGAGTGTTAAGAGACATCTAAAGGATAAAAGGATGAGTCAAATCTAACCTGGGCACATTGTTCCTCTTTGACACTTAGCATTTGCTTGCAACAGGATATCACCTCCTTGAGTGTGCCCACTTGACGCTGCACTACGTCCACTTCGCCACGTAATGTGAGATTATCAGCATTGGCCTGCTGGAGAGCCAATTGAGCATTGGCCAGCTCTATATTGGCATGACGACTACGGCTGGTGGGGTTATCATCATCTGGATCAGTTTCCTCAGTAGCTGGAGTTGATTCCTTGGGATCCTCCTTCCCCTGCTGTTTGCGCAAACGTTGATTTTCCTTCTCGGCATCTGATAATTGTTTCCTCAATTGATTTATTTCATCACGCAAATCCTGAACAGCCGTTTGACGTGCTTCACGTTTGTGGCGCAGTTCTTCACGGAACTCTTCAAAAGTCTTTTCGGCCGGTCGACTCGACGAAGGCGTAGGCGTTAGTGAAGAAGATTTCTCTCGAGATTCTTCTACGGAATTTATTTGCTTATTTTCCATGGCAGTCGTTGCAATGGGTAATGTTGATTGCTCTAGCAGCAAATTATCATGTTCGATCTCATGCCACCAGGGCTCGTCATCGTCTGTGACGGTGTGGTTCTGGGTCTGGGTCTGGGGCTGCGATTGCGATGGCAATTCATTTGCAGATGGCTGTGTCGAATCGGTATTTCCCATTCTTGTGTATAGAAACAAAGAAAATATCTTCTTGGTATGCAATCGGTTTATTGTTCTTGTTTACTTTTGGATGCACATACGTTTTATTTACGTTCAAGTTAATGCGACTTTTCTTCTCGAAAAACGAACAAATGAAACATACACACGCACACGAACACGAGGAGAAGAAAAACTTACGATACGATTCGATATGCTCCGAACCGATACGATATAGTCAATACCACACGCGAGTTTTTTTTCCCCCGATTTCGCAATTTTTTGATTGACTTTTACTTTTCTTTACCAAGAAGTGAATTTGTGTTTGGCCTTATATATTCCTTCTTCTTATATATATCTATATCTAGGCCGTTGGAAATTAGATTTCAACTATACAAAAAATGTCGTTTAAGTTTTTCGTTTCGTAGAGTTTCAAGTAAAATATCTAGTATACACATATGATAAAAATCTATATGTATTGCCTAAGGTGGAAAATTTTCTTAAAAATTTTCTCTATCCGTTCTACACAACTTTTCGTTTGGCCTGCTCGTGAAAAACTGAGAAAAATATGTTTGAAAATGTTTTTTCTATTTTTAAAATCAAATATGTTTCTCTCTTACTAATGCCTCTCCCTCTTGCTCAGCATCTCTGTTGTAGCTTTCTTCTGACATTGAGTAGCACACTAGTTTAGTTTAATTTTTGTTTTTGGTATTTTTTTTAGGGAGTGTAAGAGTTGATTTTCTTCCACCCTCAACAAAGTTCCTTAATTAATTTTCATCTAAGTCTAGGCGTTTTGATGCATTTTAATTGGATTTCTTCTTAAATGTGTCACATGAAAGATGTTTAAATTTAGCTTGACACGTCACATTCATTAATGGTAAACAAAAGAATATTGAAACAGTTGCCCAGATTTGATCAAAGACAAGAAAAGATAGATCAAGCAATCAAAGAAATATTTCAAAGATTCATTTAATAAATATTTTGAAAACGCAAATAGCTTTGACTGCAAAATCTCATAAATGATCAAGTTATTTATTGAGGTGCAACATAATTGTTGAATTTAAAGAAATTTATTTAACAAATTGACAAACCTTTTTGCATGTTGCATTAATTGTTGCTAAGATAAGAGAAATTCTCTTCGTTCTCTTAGTTCTTTGTTTACTTAAATACATTTTTAATAGTTCACTTAAATATATTTTAATAATTTAATAAAATTAAATTAAATGATTTTTAAGCTTCAAATATGCTACAAATTTAAAATTAGAACAAATTTCATAAAAGCATTTCTATGAAATTTGTCTGATGTATGTAAATGATACCAAGAAATATCTAACAAATTTGGTAAAATTGTAATACAATTTAACAGCAAAATATTACACCTTTTTTTTCATTAATTGCTTATGCTTAAAAAACATTCAATATTCAAATATATTTCAAAAAGTTTTACCCATGCATTGTTAATCTATGCAATGTTTTAACGATAAAATTGGCAGTACAGAAATGCAAGAATTGAAGTTGATATTTGGCAGTAGATTGCATATTTTAAAATTATGATATAGATAGATAATATGTTAATATATTGATAGTTAATATGTGTTATTAATTATGTTAATGTTTGTTGCTTTAAAAGTATTTACACACAGTTAAAACTTAATTTTAATACTCTTTAAGAGGGTTTTATAAAATATATTGCAGAGAAGAAGACTTTTTCGATAAATATTCTTGAAAACCGTTAAAAGATGATGATACATATATGTATCAATTAGAAAGCTACTAAAATAAAACTTAGTACTTAACATTTTTATTATCGAATTGAAATCAAGTTTGACAATTCGATCGATCGAAAAGCCTACTTTATTGAGAAGTATCTCATAAATATTCAAAAAATCTTTTAAAATAAAAAACAATTTGGAAAGCGAAACTTCTTCAAAGATTGTCAATGAACATCGGCGGTTAAAAAGATAGATTCTATCTCTTTTCCTTTTGTTTCATAATTGTGGTTCAATGTTTTACATTCAGAAAAATACAAATAAATTTAATAATCTAGTGAAAATACTTTTCTGTAATTGTCAGATATGAATTTAATCAAACTTCATATTTAATTCATTTTATTTTATTTATTTAATTTATCATTTTCTTTATTACTAAGATAAGGGTTAATGAAATAAAAGTAAAATTATTTCAAAATTTTAAAAGTCCTAGGCCAGTATAATTTACTAAAACTATTTAATGATAAATGAAATTTCTAAAACCGATAGTAAGAAGTTATAACAAAGACTTTTATTTAACGTAAAAATTACAATTTTGTTGATTAGTTTAATTTAGTTTTAATTTCTCTTGATCAGTTTAATAAGCATGGACATTAAACCAGTACTCTAAATTTATTTATTTTTTTTTTTTAGAATATTAAGTGATTTTGTTTTTTAAATTTGTCTCTCTAAACTTTTGTAAACTTCGCTCATTTTAGTTCCTTCAAATTTAAAATGTATTTTAAGGAAAATCTCTACTAGTTTGGTTTTTTTTATCTTACCCTACTTTGGCTAATATAATCAAAAATTTGTGACATAAATTTATTTTATTCTCCAATTGGTTTATAAGTACAAATAAAATTGACTGTGACCCCCCTGAAGACTGATGCAATGGATGTGTTGGAGTGCCTAATAGCTTCTGTTTGGCTTTCGAATTGGTTTTTGTGAGGGGAAAAAAGTTTTGAAATGAAAATGCATTTTGTTCTACTACTAGTTTTGGCAATTCTTTTTTTTTTGGTTTTTTGAGTTCTTTTTCTCGCACTCATTTGAAAAACGCGGGGAAATACGCAGCAATGAGTTTGAAGCGGATAAGGAGGATGGAACAGCAGGATGTGCACATTTGGCAAAGTGTCGCCACTGCGAGAATGCTGAGCAGCTCAGCTCAGGCTTGAAAATGAAAATCAACAATGCAATTTGCCATGTTGCCTCTTTGTTGTCCGCACAGACAAAGCGCAAGGAGGAAAAAAAAACAAAATTCGAAAAAAAAACATGAAGAAAAACTTGAAGCGCCTGGCAAAAGTTGTAACCAGCCACCACCGCCGCCCACCATGGCTAGAGCCTTTGCTCTCAACTTTAACAGAGATTGCACCACGCAAATGTGCAGCAGCGAAAGTAACAAGGACCAAGGACAGTGACTGCAAAAAAGTTGTGCATTGTGTTCATTATAATGGAATAATAAACCGAAGCGGCAGGCTTCGGGTTCAGATTGAAATACACCCTCCTCTCCACCGCCAAGCAACCACGCAACGTAGAGTGGCCCCATCTCCCATCTCTACCATATCCTTTTTCTGCTTGCTGGTATTTGTGTCCTGTTGTTGTTATTGCCGTTGCTTGTCTTCATTTTTCTTAAGTTTCAGCAGTTTTTCTTTGGCTTTGGGTGAGTTAATAACCAAAATGGAAGTTTTCGGCTTCATTATCCTGGCAGCAGGGAAAAGTGCATTCCCATATAGACAGATACATATAAATATATATGCATATATGCAGAGATGTCATCTACTCGGCATTCCTGTGGTTAATTAGAAGCAACTTTTGTGCCAAAGTCAAAGTAAACCTGAACAAGCAGCAGGACAAAGTAATCACATACATTTCATTCTTATGCATCACTGAAAATAATTTGGTGCATATGTATTTTTAATTAACAACCACAAATATTTCCTCTAATGTCCTACTAATCGAATTTTGCTACTACTAAATCTCTCAAACTTAAAAAAAATAAAAGTCGATAGACTAATTTTATTCATAATTTTTTCTCAGTGCATCTTATCAAGATGCAAGCTGAGACTTGAAATCATAAATAATGCAACAAACTTGCACATATTTTGCGGCTGAGAAGGCTAAGCACAACACAATATACCAAGGGTGGTGGCTTGATTCGATGATGGGGAGGCAGGGGGGACAACTTCATTAGACAGCAACACGTTGACACTTCCGCCTGAGCTTTTATTTCCGGACGATGCCATCGGACCAGTGTGTGCTGCTACAAAATAGACTTACAGGACTTACGTGCACATCCGTTGCAGCAAGATGATGGGGCGAAGCGTATGCAGAATAAATGCAGCAACATAGTTGTTTGCATTTTTAAATTTTGGCGGCATTTTCAGTGTTTGTAAAACTGTCGAAAAGTAGGCAACACTTTTTAAGCAATGTTTTACCAGTGCACTGTTAATTTGGCTATGTTAACTTACAGCTTAATCTCAACGGTTTTTCAAATTTAGACTTGTATGCGATTTCTCATAAAGATATTCAAATATAAAAAAACACGGACTCCAAAAAGACTATAGGAGACTAAAAGTTTATAGTAATATTAACAAGATATGAAAATTTATATAAAATGGAATAAACCATATAAAGAATGTTTTTGAAGACAGCAGTAAAGATCAGCCATCAACTTCCAAATTTAAATAGCCATCAACCCGGGATGACATCATAAAAATTTCAAAGACTCCGATAAGGGCAAACTCTTCGTCCATCTAAGCTCCTTTTTAAGAGATAACTTTCTCTACAGTACTATACATAATCTTTACAAAAAGTCACACAATGAAAAGGAAAAAGTACAGAACTGGCCTGGATTCTCCAGCAGTGACTAGGTAAAGTTTATAAAGCGAAAAATAGGAATCTTAATCGCAGGATCTTTTAAAGTGCTAAAAAGTCAGTTAAAAAGGAGAATTGTGACCTATGAAAAATGGAGACCATCCATAAAAAATTTAAACAGAAAGTAGCCCAACAAAATAATCCTATGGCAAACTCAAATATTTCTATAAATGTTGCCCTGAAATTTAGAATCGATCGAGAAATTAGGTAATGAAAAGAAGTAACTCTTGGATACCGGAAAGATATGATTGCTAATCAGTCAAAACCATTGTTAATAAGAGAGCGACAACTTCCTATAGTTAGTTCAACTCAAAAAAGTTGAATAAAAAGAGTTTTTAATCTTACTAACATTTTTAAAGTAATTTAAATCAGATAAAACTCTTAAACTCTATAACCCAAAAGATTACTACCGAATTATTATCTATATTCTATTTAGATACTTTAAAATCCAACCATTTTTGGGGTTTTAAAGTCGTATAGTTTCTGCATGTGGCATAAGGTCAACATGAAATCGACTTAGAAAACGATCAAGACATTTTTGAAAGCACTGTTTCAAAAGTTTAAACAGTTTCCCACTGTTTAAAGCAAACTTTAGCACTAACCAACAGAAAATAGAAAACTTATTATCAATGGTCTTTAAATTTTAATACCTGATTCATAAAATTTTAAAAAGTCAATAAACCATTATTTGTTTAATTATTTTCAATATTCAGTATTTTTTCTTTGTCCAGTTTCCAGAGTTCTTTAACTTACCATCCATTTCCTAAAACAATTGACTTAAAAATTTTGTATTTATTGTAAAAAACAATACAGATTCAATTAATTTTTAACTATTTCATTTATTTAATTAAAATTTTCACTGAAACACAATCTAGATGGATTTCTTTTGCACATCCATCATATCAGATTTATTTTATTATTACTTACTCTCATTATTTGGTTAACTACATACAACTACGAAAAATATAATATGTAAATCTTTTTTCATATCATTTGTAAAATTGTATTTTCTTTTTACACATAGAGGACGTACTGTATTCTGTCTTAAGCCTTAAAATTAAAACATATGGGATAAATAAATTAGTAAAACACATACAAACAAAGAAAAATATACATAGCATAATTTTTACATGATCGAATTTTCATTTTTTTTTTTTTTTTTTCGCTTTTGAAATTTAACAGAATTATTTTGTTGACAAAATAATAATGCAAATAAAATTCGTTAAATTAGGATTACAAATACAAAACAATGCATTTTAGCACAAATACTAAAGAACATAAAACATTATTTCGCGATTCTAAAAACCTTTTTTTATCAATCTTCCTGTCTCTCTTTCTGTTCACTTGGGAGAGCGGGCCTGATTGATCTTTTGTTTCTCGTCATCAGTGAATTCCAGGATACTTTCGATGGCCTGCAAATGACCTTGGGAGTTCTCTTTATCCGTTAGGAAATAGAAAATGGCGCTTTTAAGGAATTGAAGCGTAACTTCCGGATCAACATGGGTACGATTCTTTTGGGCATCCAGCAAGCGGCGATAGATGGTCTATATAATAACAATTTATATATATATGCACATTTGAAGATATAATTTGTGTCAATTGGGTTAATTGTGTACCGAAAATAGAGAGTGCAAGGGTTAAAACAAAATAAAAAGGAAAGGAAAATATATAGGGATTAGATTATTTGTTATTGAAAGAATATTAAATAAACGTGTGATTAGTTTATGGAAAAATAAATTAAATGTATGTAGTTTATGTACAGAAAGTTTTTTGAATCATTTGGGGGTGAACATTTAGGTAATGCTTCATATATGTAACATTGAGTATATATGGTTAAATATATATATATGTAGATGTAAGGGCAAAAGTTTAATGGATTTACTTGGAATATAATGAACCACATGCTATATGTATGTATGTATGTATTTATGTACGTTTAATGTTGTCTTTATTAGGCAACGAAAACCGTTTGACTCTAGCCTTTTGTTTAATATATATATTAAAACAAAAACATACCTTTTAGTTAGTTAGTATAAAACACTAAACAATAATCAATTACATATGTATGTTTTCCAAATTAATCTTACCCCCTTTTGCCCACATCCCCTGATCGTACATAGAATGCATGAACAATGGCCATGATATGTATGTATTATCTTTCCAATGACAGGATTAATTATAATTATTCGATGATTTAAAACAAAAAAAAGAATAACCAAATGTTCCATAGCCAATCAAATCATAAGTAAAACAAAAGCATTTGAATTTCTTGCTTTTTTATAAATAATTTTTTTTTTTCAACAAGAAACTAAAACTTGGGTTAGGGTTTTTTTTTTTTGTTTTGGATATTACAAACCTTACGCGCGCCAAGTACCCATAATGAAATCGCCTCCTTTGCAGTAAGGAGGGCATTATTACTGCCGCACTGCTCCCTCATTCTACAATCTGGTGCCTACAAAAATAGTTTTTGGTTTTTGCAATTTGATTTGATTTTTTTTTTTTGCAATTTGTTTTTTTTAATATATACAAAAAAAAAAAATATAAAAGAGTATGCCAAAAGTTAATTAAATTATTTAAAATAAAAATTAAGTCCAACCTACATACTTAGAAAACACTACAAAAAAAAACATGCATAATATTTTTAATAATTTCTATAAGCATGCAAACTGTTTATCAAAATTTTAGTTATGAACCTTAATATCTTTCGGAACTACTTAAATTGGGGGAGGGAAAATATGTTAATTTATGTATAAGTAAATTTAAAAGAGAAAGAAATGTTTCAATTTCATTGTCCCTACATTTGAAATCTTTTTCAAACTCGGACCACTTCATATATTAAGGCATTTGTAGAAAGATATATTCGATATAACCGTAATACCACTGGAATACAATATAGATATCAGATATCGTATAGCCAGTTTAGAAGAAGATACACCTAATGCTACAAATAGAGGTTTATTGGACTCACTTTTTAATAAGTGAACAAGATTATTTACTCACTGACTCACTGGCTGACTGACTCATTTGTTCTTTTCTTACTTGTTCAGTTGACTCATTCATTTAATCGGTTGACTTTGTTATAAAGGGTTGCTTATTAGTTCTTAAGCACTTGTGAAAACAATGTATTTAAATCAACGATTGAAAGCAGCTTTGAATAATCCATTTAAATTTTAATTGAGTAGTTATGGTTTTCAGATAGTTTTAATTGAAAATATATAATTTCTAAAAGTAGTTCCAGTTCATACTCTTATTTGACTAAAACTGAAAAGGTGAATCAGCGAACGAGTAAGTCAGTTGACAAGCAACAAAGTCAATAAATGAGTAAGTCAAGAGGAACAAGTTTAATGAACAAATTCACTTAATAACGGAAATCGTTCAATTTTCTTTACTCTCTCACAGGCGACCAAACACCAAAAAATGGGTCCTCCTGATGTCGAATACCGATAAACGATATTTCTATTTCTATTACACTAATACGCATAATACTAAGAAAAACTCAAAAATGTCTAAAAATCTTAAAACTCTGGTAAATCCAAAGTTAATTCTGGGCTCTCTGGTATTCTTATATTCGATTTGCTAACGATTCAAACTCAATGCAACGAAATGGAATGAAACAAAACGTGTAGATGGAAATTAAACGTTGCTTTTAATGTAGTTTTTTTGTTTAATTGATTGCGTGGTAAGAAATGAATTAAGCAAAAAATGTTACTTAAAAGCTACATAAATAAAATACAAATTTTAATGGGCATTTCAATTAGTTGCAGCTTTTTCAGCCAGATAAAGGAGCCAAATTGAAAATACCATAGACAAAAACGAATGTGTGAATGTAAATGTGTGTATATGGTATATGGATCGTTGGTGTCGCTGTCCTCACGATGCAACAAAATGCAATACACAAAACAAAATCGAAAAAAATATGAGAAATATATTGAAGAATCTTACGCGTATGTTCTCCAATTCATCCTGAGTGCTCTGAAGCTGTTGCAAAAGTTCATTGATCGACACTTTGCTATCCGGTTGGCGTTGCGCTAATTCCAAAGCCTGCAAAATTGGAACAATGGAATGAAGAATGTATTTCTTTTTTTAGAGGGAGGTGGCAAACTGTACCTGATCGGCTCGTGCAATGCGCTCAGACTCCTGTCCCTGTTGATACATATGCAAATACATTTTCTTTTGCTTATCCTCATGCTCAATCAGCTTTCGCTGAAGATCCTCCAACTGTTTCTCCAGCTCCCTTATACGCTGCTTGGCTTGCTCATAGTCAGGCACAATGTCCGAGTAACGTGTATTGCATTCGGCTAACTTCTGCAGCAAGGCTTCAACTTTATCATTGTGGGAACGCTTTAATTCACTGGTGGCTCCATCCTGGGTACGTATCAACTCCTCGATTCGCCGCTCATACATGCGTATTAGCTCTTGACGCTGCAGTTCGTAGTTTTCCAAATTGCTAACTGCATCTCCGCCTGTCTCAGCCTCAGCATCGACATCGGCTTCACCGTCTGGAGTGGATGCTCCACAAGCTTCACTCTGTGTTTGTGAATCCTTCGAGTGCACTGACGACATGGTCAAATCCTCAAAGTGTCCTGAATCGGCATAGGAGCTCTGCATCTCTGCCGACATTTGCAGTTGCTGTTGCTGCTGGCGTGCCAAATGAAGTGGACTACACTTGGCATTCGCCTCATCGACCATATCGACAATGGGTGAAACATCCTGCGATGTTTTAAGCTCAGCTTCTCGTACAGTAACAGCATCCGATGAGGCAGAACGTTCTTCCGGTGAGCTCAATGAGGCTTTAAACACACGCAGCTCGACAACTTCCCGAGTGAGACGCAATAGCTCCGAATCCTTTTGTTCCAGATCCTGTCGTGCTACGCAGAGCAACTCCTTGAGGCGACGTATCTGTCGCTGTGCACGTTGCGTTGGCGTCAGATAATCAGGACCCACCTGCCCGGCATAGTTGGAACAGTGTACAACATACTTCATTTTTCGACCACTGAAAGTTGTGCCATTTCTACACAAAATTTAAGACCAGTTTATTAAAAGATCTTTAATGAATTTTAGATCGCAGTACTCACCTGGCAACATAGGGATGCTCACAAGACATGGTCGAACGACCGGAAGTAGTTGTTACAAACGAATACATGGAGTCTAAATCATCATCCAGATAGGTGCTAGGTGAATCTGGTGTCACTGGCGGTGTCTTTGGTGAGATTTTCGCCTCATGCAGTGTGGACAATTTCTTTGAGGGCGTCGCCTTGATACAATGACCCTGCCGGATGCAATTGTGAGGTGGCGTGCTAGTCGCCGTAGTAGTAGTAGCCGCCTCGTTCGTTGTCGTCGTCGTCTCACCGCCGTTCAACTTCAGAGACTGCAAATAATTCGATAGACAAGAAACATCGATTAGCAAAAATCTTTCTAATTTTTTTGCTTTCCCTGCGGTTTTAGTGTCTCTATTTCCCCAACACGCTCTTCCCATTTCAGTTTCTTTCTATCCTCTCTCTCTCCTAATCACTCAATCACTATTGCGTGAATATTGCGGTGCTCAGTCGTGCATAGTTTGCAAAATGTACACAACATGGCGTGAAATAAGACGTAGAAAAGGGAATAAGGAAAGCAAAGGGGAATCGGAAGACCAAGACCAATCCAAGTTTCAATCCGTAACGCCCCAAAACCAATTTGTTGCCTTACATTTTACAAATCAGTTTTGTGAATGTTAACGGCATTTACTTTCCATCTCTCTTGGCTAGCAAACATTTTTGTGGTCAATTAACTGCTCATTAGCTAGCTGACTATGGGATTTTGAACTTTTATCTAGTCTAATGTGCCCTAGGCCAAAATGAAACCAATTTTGCAGATTAACCCACTGACTGAGTTTGGAATTTTGTTGGGACTTACCAAACGGAACAATGCGCGAGTACTTAAGTGTGACATGATGTCTGCAATGGTCCTGATTGTCTATACAAAGGATAGTACAAATGTTGAAAATGTCTAAAAATATAATTGGTGTACTTGGGAAGTGTTCCTAGATTGAAACAAAAATTGAGACATGTGTCTAAAATAATTGTTCTCCTAGAGACAAAAGTGGGATGTTCATTTAAACTGGGGAACTTTGGAATACTATTAGGAACGGAACAATTAGGCCAAGGACCGTTGGAAAGAGATAAATGAAAAATCTATATGAAAAAAAAAAAATTAATTTCTTAAATCTAGTGGTTTTTATTTATTCTTCTTCTCCAAAAAAGAAGATAAAAAATATAAGAACCAAAATTAATAAAAATAAGTTAATCAAGTTATGTCGAGCAGATTAAGCCAGGGTTACCACCATTCAAATGCGAATTATAAGAAAAATGTAGTAAACTGTGTAGAAATATTTCAAATTATTGGAAAATCTCAAATGGATTAACGGTTTAACTTTAACTAACTCTTATAATCTTCATAAATATTGAATATTTATCGGTCTAATATCTTAAAAATTAATTGATTTTAACTGAAGAACTTTCAATATTCACTTAAAAATAGACAGAGAATATATATGTATGAGTCCTGCACGAATACACTCATTTGCCTCAGTCTTTCAAATACTTACAAATTTTTCTATATTTATTTTGATAATATTGCTTCGGAACGAATGAAACGAGATGAAAAGTCTCGAAGTTTTGTGTTTCATAGTTCCATAATGTATCAAGCCGAACAAACATAAACAAAATCAAAGCAAGTCGAAACAAATAAGAAAGACTACAAACGAAACAAATCAATACGGTACTTCTTTCAAGTTACTTGGTACTTCCAAGTACTCGTGAGTATGGTCATACTTATGAAATGTCAATAATTTAATTTTCAAATATATAAAAGAAATAGACTCAGATTATTCATATCTTCACAAAAAATGTTTGAAAATGTGTAAATAGTTATTGTTAAGATATAATTGTTAAGTTTGAATAAAATCATGTTTTTATTTTTATTAAATACTGTAAATATTTTTCTAAAATGAATTTATTTTAAGATGTTTCATATTATATACATTGAGTCTGCTGTCACTATTCGGTATACCGAGAACGAGCAAGACATTTCAACAGTACTTAGTACTCGGTTCGGTTTTCGGTATTTGCTTCTTGATATGCTCGGATTTGTTTTACCGGATTTTTCGGTATGCCCTGCTCGTTTAAACTCATTCGTTCGTATGAGATGCTTGATATACTCGATTTACAAATACGAGTAAGTGTGAAAACGAGTTCCGAAAGTGTAGAGGCATTTCGTTTTGCGTTTCGAATGTACTTGTGCAGATCTCTACTACATACATACATTAGACAAATAGAAAATGTAATAAATCGAAATTAATCATCTTCTGCCCACTCATCATTTATTTAAGTTCTTAAATAACTAGATGAAATATATAAAACTTTCCTCTGATGGAGTAAATAGAGCGTAAATTAATTTTCGCCATCTGTTAAACTTTTATTTAGAAGAATTAACCTTAAACTGTAATAATAAGATCAGGAACAAAGAAAACAGTTACAATCCCAAGTTTCTTTCAAGGGCAAAGCTAATTTATGGTGACATTTTTGGTTAAATTTAGTTTTTTTCATAATTTATTTAATTCAATCCTCTTAAAGCTCTATATATATTGTGGTCCTTAATTTCTTAAACTAATTTGAAGAAAGTTTCCTTAAGTAGAGCAGCATTCAGGTCTGAATTTTGACCAATATAAAAAGCAAAAACAGTATTAGGCGGAATTTCAAATCGATCGATTATTTTTAAATCATTTTTTATTAAAAAGTGATACTTTGGTTACGTTCAAAGGACAAACAAATCTTTTTACTTTTCTCTAGTGAATATGAATGGTTTAAAAAAAGAATTCTGCCCACGAACTAATTAACCATTTTGAATTAAAACTGTGTGCAAATAAAATAAAACGGGAAAACTAATGTTCAAGTGCGGACAAGTAAGTAAATAGACGTCAATCTATTGACCACACTGAATGCGCATTGATTTAGCTTTGTCCCACTTCTTGGCACTAAGTCATTGACCAACGACAATTGTTTTTTCCTCCACTGTTGTCCACACAAAACCATTTCCATTTGACTAACAAACAAAAGCCCTTCACAGTGGCCACTTTGCAGCACATGGCTCAAACCCATATCCATTTATAGGTACATACAAATATTTCATAATCATTAATGAGTCTTTTGCTCTATATATATACATAGTTGGCAATTGGGTAATATAAAATTCTGGTTCTGGGAAATGGTTCTTCATGGTTAAGCAATTATACAGGTATATGATACTACCGCACAAGCAAAAGCCTCGCTCTGGGCATGTAAACTGGGCTTAAGCCAAGCACATTGTTACGCACTTGAAATGCAAATTAAACTTGGAGGCTTACTACTCAATATCAATTTCAAAATTCAACTATAGTCACGTCTAGATGGCAATTAAGCCAAAGACCAAAGAAAAATCGATGGCTTAGAGTGTGGAAAGCCACGTGTGTGTAGGTAGCAGGCAGGTGAGTCAAATGGACAATATAGCACAATTGGCTGAATGCCAATTTTACGTCATATAAACAAACATAGATTCCTTTTTTTTATTTGCCAACTATCTTTTTGTGCCATTTTAGCCATTTTTGTTTATGTTTCTTGTTATTGTCTTTTCTTTTTTCGTCACGTGTTGACAAAAAGTCTGAGTTGTAAGGAAGATTGTCATCTTTTGGCTGCCTTTTGTATAGAATTTATTTTACTTTTTCAAGGTTGGCACTGGGAAACGTTTTATTGAAATCAATGTAAGTAACAAACAGCTTTTTCTGGTAAGAGTTTCTAAAGAAACTAACAGGCTGCTCATCTAAAACCTTTCACTTTATTTAATAATTATTATACATATGTATATCTAAATGATAAAACTTTAATCTTAAGACAAAAGAATTTTACTTTATGGGTTAGATTCTTAAAAAATTACTTTATAAGGTCCAAAAAAGTCTTTCGGAAGTAACTTAGGCGATTTAATTTTTCCTAGGATTACCAATTTAAATAATAAAGTAAAAGGAAAAAAAGACATTGTCGTCTATAAGCCAATAAATGTTGTTGTCATAGTCGTTATATAATTGAGAAAAATTTTTTAGTTCCTTATTTACTCACTCTCAATCTTTTTTGGTTTTTTATTTTGAGTTTAGTTTACTTTGTAAAGTAGAGAATTTTTAACCAATAAAAAAAGTAATAATATAATATAATAATAATAACTATATTTTGTCTCAGACCATTTTAAACAAGGCATCATTTTTATTTTGAATAATTTAAACACTGTGCTTTTAGAAATTTTCTCGAACTTCGTATATATTAATAGTAAAGAAGGTTACAAAGTACTTCTTTTTGTCCTATTCATAAGTTTCTATGATATCTTTAAAACAAAATAATAAAAGGCTAATGCTTAGTTATTACTAAACCAAGTGTGGTAAAAAGTTTTTGGGGAATCTTTAAACTTGTTATTAAAAAAAAAAATAATAATAAAAAAATATGAAACATATTCTCTAGATATACAACCACTCTAATCTAGAAGAAAATTATTAAAGTAAATATGTATTAAAATATTATATAATCACTATTAAAAAAAAAATATATCTAAGATTTTCCATCACTTTCCATAAAATACAAAAATGACAAAATAAATTTATTTTTTTACCTATTTATTTGCCATAAATAATTAAATAATTAAATCGGTTCTGGGTTATTATAAAAATCAATAACAATTATTAATTTACAATGGGAAATAACATTGAGGCCAACGAACTGAATGCTTCACTTGGCTCCGTGTAAATTGAAAAACTTAAATATAGAGTGCAGAACCTTTCACCTATGTAATTACCATTTATAAGCCACCATTTTGGCCCCCAAAAAGCATTCCGTCTCCCGTTGCCCGTTACCCGCCTAACTATTGTTTCAATGCCTTTTTATTTTAACTAGTTTAACCGAAGCAATAAACTCTGCGAACGTTTTTAGAAGCAATATTGTTTAAACAATAAGAAGAGCGAACCAAAAACAACAACAAAGCACAACAATTGCTAAACGCGCGAATCCGACAAAAAAATGTTGTTCACGCTTTCAGTTGGAGCATAAAAAATCAACTGAAACGCAAATCATTTGGCTAAGAGTGAACAAAAAACCAGGCGAAAGAAGATACCGAAAAACAGAAAACATAAAAGAAGAAGCTAAAAGTAACAACAATTACAACCCTCGGTGAAAAAAACCGAGAGAGAGAGAGAGAGTGAAAAACCATAGAAAGAGCATGGGAAATTGTGGGTGTGAGATTGTTTGGCATTGGGGATGATTTTTCATATTTGCGCACTTGCATTTCCTTGATGAACAGCTGTTTTCCCCCCAAAAAAACCCGAGAAACGGAACGGAAATGAAACCAGACTGCCCGGTGAGAAAGTTGCCGCACAGTTGCTGAGTAAACTAAGTGCACATCATTTGCATTATGCTCAGAATTATGTGTGAAAGATGACTCTAAAAAAGCACTATGAAATGCAGTTTCTGCATATGAGAAAATAGGTCTTCATATAACTATTCATTGTAGTTTAAATTTACATAAACTTAACAATTAATCAACAATTTCCCTTTTCTTTACACCTGTAAAACGTTTGCATATAATTGGCGAAGCAGTAAACTCTACGGAAATTGTTTTATTAACGATCAAAACAAAGTTAATTTTCTTTTTTTAATTTGACCTAACCTTTTTCATGAAAGTTTATATAATATTAAAGTTTCAATTCAAGGCTGAAATCATCCATTATAAAACTGCGAATCTTAGAGAGGTTTTCTACTTGGCTACAACTAACAAATCTAATTGAAAAAAAAAAAATGTTTAATGATTTATATTTATAACTACTTGAACATTTTTTTTTTTTCATAAACAAAATTTCTGAATAATTTCTGAAAAATTAGTGAATAAGTTCTGAGCTTATAAAAACATTAAAAGTAAACTAAAAACTATTGTATTCTAATGAGTAAAACTTTAATTTTCAATTAGAAATGTTTTGAAAATCCAAACGACTTGTTGGAAATATATAGGTACATAAAATTTAGAAAAAAACACCTGTTTTTTTAATATGACTACATAAACAATATATTTAATAACATTAAATAATATAAATGAGTAATTAAATTATATATATTTTTAGCATTCAGTGCACCCAAGCACAAATAAAAAAATAAAAGCAAGGAAAACTGTTTGCAACGATGAGGAACAAAATTTATTTAATTAAAATATATTTCATTTCTTCTTAATTCAGAATAGAATGACTTGGAACTGGTGTAATACTTATACTAAAATTCATAAAAAAAAAAAAAGTTGTTTGAAGTCATATTTGGAATTCAATTTTAATACTGTGTGAAATGCTTTCAGGTGGAACCTACCTAGTCCCAAAAACTAATTGAATTAAAATGCGCTTATCTAAGTCTACTATTATGTATAGGTAAGTATAATCGAAGAATATCGGATCTTAAATTCTATCAAAGTAGTCAAAATTCAGTTGAAAACTTTTATGTTCATGTTTTTAAGATTAGTATTGGAATTACTAAAAATAATTTAAAAGCTTGTATTTTCATGGGGAACATTTTTTAAACTTTTTTTTTCGACGTATTACAACCAATTTAAGTGTTTTAAAAAGTCTTATAACTGGTTTCTTTTCGTTGAATAAATCTTTTAAAATTATGTTTTGATGTAAATTGCAGTTTTTAGTTTTAAAGATAAAGATATAATTTTAAATTGTTTTAATGTCCTTGCTAATGCGAAGGACCAGTAGTGGAAGTCGTTTAAAGAAGTCCATTAAAGACCCTTTTTTTGTACCCCTATAACTATTCCACTAGAAGAATGTATGATGTGTATTTTAGGTATGTTAAATTAAAAACCAAAAAAAAATTAACAGGATACATATGCAAATTTTTATTGACACACTTTTTGCAACCCTAACAAGGCAAAACTTCATTTATCCTGCCACCCCCGCGGTGTCTGTGTATGTGTTTGTTTCTGACCCCCGCAGTTTCGTAATACGGCATTGTAGTCCTTCTCGTTACCGCCCCCGGGCCCACTATAACGTGTATCTACCGCCCTTTAGTGAGTTACATAGGTCAGCAGCGTCAAAGCAAAAATCAATATAGCCCAAAACACGAGCCCCATAACTTACCATATTACGCGACTTGGAGGTGTTTATAGTTGCTGCATTTCCATCCATTTGGTAGTCCGTTGATTTGGACAATTCCTTTTGATTTGGCGTTAGGGGTGTGGTGCATAATGCCTTGGATGCATCTTTCACTTCCGGTTTCGTGGGGGAGGTGGACGCCGTTTTGTGGCCTAAATTGCTCCAACTACGCGTCAAGTGGTTAAGAGAACCAGCAGAATTAGAGGATCCAGATGTTGTTGAGGACGACGATGGCTTGGTGAGCTTGGCGCGCGTACTAAACCCATTGTCGCTGCCGGTTGAGCCATTAAGTTGTTGTTCCTCCCTTTGGTTCTCGCGCAAACGCATTGAGGCGGAACGCTGGAATGGAACAACTTCCGCCTGTGGTATGCGTGTGGGTGGCAATGCCAACACCTCCTCCTTTATCAATGACGTCTCCTTCGATAACGACGTCATCTGCAAATGTGAAAGTAAATCAATGTAATAAGCAAATTGCAAAAATAAAAAAAATATATTAAAATATTTCGAATGCACTTTCGAAATGAAAAAAGAAAAAATTTGAAAAATTGAACGGTTTCATAATTGAATGCTCGATTTAAACGTCTTAATTATGTGTAAGCCCGCTTGCAGATAATTAAAACTTTCTTCAAGCAACAATTAACGATTAACTCTAGCCACCGCCTGAGTTTGGTTTACTTCCATTGCATTGTGCACTGGGCAAACCAATGAAAAGTGAAATTAAATCAGTTTCCATCATCATCATCATTATCATCATAATGATCGTCCATTATTATGGTTAGTCATCATTATCATTAAGAAGACATGCAACCACGGGATAATTATGAAATTTGTTTTCGAGATCATTTTCGATTGTATTGTATTGTGTTTCTCGTGTGTCTGTATGTGTGTTTGTGTGTGATAGATCTTCCAAGTCTTTGTCCCCGTTCTACTTGCCTTCTCGTACTTCCCAACCTTAAGTCTAATTTTGCGGTTAAACTGACTCAAAAACATTTGACATTTTATATGCAGAAATTGTGCAAGCATTGCCATGGTTCGATGTGAATTGTACTTGACTTGAAATTTTAAGCTAATACATGAAATTTTAGAGATGAATCACAGCAATAAGAATTAAGAAATTAATTTTTACAAATAAAATTTGATATAAAAATTGCAAAGCGCTGCTTGATCGGGAATTAGGTTTTTAATAACAATGCAGTAAAAAACATTTACAACATCGGAAAAATATCGGTTTTGTATGTCAATTCTAGAGATGTTAATTAATTGACAAAGGTCCCTTAAAGTATGCAATTCGCTGTCAAGAAATTGTTTCAAAAAATAGTTTCTAAATAATCTGGGACAACATTTAAATTGACAACCATTTTTTATACACAGAAAATTCTAAAACTCTTGAACATCGAATTCTAGGACTGTTCATTGCATACTTTAGGGGGCAACGATACCTCATTTCTCTTCCTTAGGTAGATTACAGTACATATTGTACACAAACGAATTGTACACAGTCGGTTTGTCTCACATCATAGTAGATGATCTAGGACTGTGAAATTAGACAACTTTGCGCCTTAAATTATGCAATAAACACTTCCAGAATTTGCTTTTTGAAACATTTGTAGGTATATAGAAATTTTTAAATGTCTTATGAATGAAATATATTGATCGATGCAAAAATTCTTTATATACAGTACGAAAATTAAATTTAATTAATAATACTTTTCCAAATTATGGCATATTTAAAGGGATAAAGTTACTCCTTTTAATAGCCCTCGATCAGCCAATGCCCTATAAGTTGAGAAATTCGTAAAAAGAAAATAAAAGAACAACTTATAATCGTAGCAACCACTGAATGTAAAAAAATCTAAATTTCGCATCGAAATATATTTATAAATAAATAGATATATATCTTTTATATGTATATAATAAAAAATATCTTGAAATCAATATCAATGACTGAAAAACTTATTGATAACCAGAAATTCTTAAGCCCATTATTACGACTCCAATCACCATCTTTAATATTCAATTAACAGAGCTTTAATATGACAAATAATTCTTATCGTGTCTAAATAGAATAGAATAAAGTGTCAAAAGTTAGATAAACAACTTTGAACAATGAATTATTACTAAAGTAATTTCTATAGAAAAAGAACTACATATAAGATCTTTTATATATGTAGATGTTTCAAAATCAAATCATCGTCGATTCAAAAAAGTTTGTTAAGAGACTTTTCGCTATATCACGAAGAGTTTATCTATTGGATGTGAAAATTCTCATTTTTCATTTTTAGACTTTGAATATATTATATAAAACAACTAATATATCCATACACAAATATATATTCAAATCAAAATAAGATCAATCTTTGGCAAAAGTCAACTATCGACCTATAATCTATACTTTTTTGTGTAGAATAGAAATAACATAAGAAATATCATCGTCAAATTTATAAAAAAATATATCAAAAAATCAACTGACTGTCATTTCTATCTAGTCTAAAATTATCTAATCTTAATCTTTGAGTTAACTTTTGCATTGTTAATGTTAATTTGGATTTAGTGGGCAAAGTTTAATAACAAATTGTTTTTGTCAATACTCTCTCTCTCTTTTTTACACTTTAGCTAAAACCCTTTAATTTAATAGAAATGAATTAATTGTGAGTCTATTTCTCATTACATCCATTCAAATGTCATTAAGTGCTCCAAAACTTTTCCTTTTCACAAAAACCGAGAAAAAACAAGAGCAATAAAAGGAAAATTATAAATAATTACGAAAAGCCCAAAATAATTGTTTCACTCTTCAGTTGATTTTGGACTTGGATGTCTGCATGATCTCTTTTCGGCTCCATCTTCTTCATGTTTGGGGCAATTAGAGTTTGAGCCACTATCATTTTGTTAACGTATTTCCGCTCATTTCATTTCGGCCAGGTCTTATTTGTGTGTGTGTGTGTCTGTATGGGGCAGGAGGAGGTGGTGTGTGGGCCATAAAAGGTCAATTTCACAGCTGAACAAACGTGTTTCAGTTGTTTTTTTTAACTAACGCTTATTTTGGTTTTCAGTTAACAAATTGTTTGTTGTTTTGGCCACGTTTATCGCATGCCATTTAAAGAGATCGAAATGCCGGATCGAGACAAACTAAAAATTATCTCAAGACAAGGTCAATGATAGTCCACATGCGAAACGTGACGATTTGTTGTAATATTATTAAACGATTTGTCAGAGAGTTATATATGGGAAAACGTGACAACAATTTTTCCCCTCTCTCTCTCTCTTTCTCTTTCGCTTAGCATTACTTAAATTTTAGTTCTCCGCCTATGCTTACTTATCAACAAAAACAAAAAGCAACAATAACAATATACCAATTTGTTGTTTCAGTTTGCTGATAAGCACAAACAAAATAATGAAAAAAAGAAGAATTGACAGGTTTTTTTTTTGCTGGTCTAAGCAAAAAGTTTTGCCACTTTTTAGATACATATATACCTTTACTTGCAATTTGCTTAAGTGTCTGTGTGTATGTTATTAATAACAAATATATTTAAGCAATTGCACACAACTTATACGTCAAATTAACAAACAATACTAATTAATCAATAAACGTGTCTGTAGTAATATTTTACAAAAACAAAAAACGTAACGCGCGGGGCGAACGACAAAATGCAACTGAAGGCAGAAAATGGAAAATGCTCAAATGTGAAAAACTATTGTTAAATGCGGGAAAATGTTAGAGCGAGACTTGAATAAAGAGACAAGCGGTCGGTGGTTAAGTCTTATAGTAAGATGTTGCAATTAAATATTTTTGACTTTTGGGAATGATCTGATTTGGCGACTCCGAACACCAAAAAGGTGAAAGGCAAACAAATAAAATGAAAAACTCATTCTTTTGTTTTCGCATTGTTATCTTAGCCAGGTTATTGCTGTCTTTTGCCAGCGACCTCATTATTGCTGGGTGCAATTTCCCATGGGCAACTGAAGATGGTAAATAAAAATTAAAGCTGTTCGCTCTTGCGGAACGTGGTCTTTGCGTTGAAATGTATAAGTTTTCCAATCAGAATGCATTAAGAATAAAGAGAATCGAGTACTTTTTAAAGAACAACATTTGCCGCCAACTATCGATAATCGTATATCGGAACGGGTAAGAATAGTTACATTTAATTTGAATTTTATTAAATTTGACTTGTTTTTAACAATTTCTTCTATTAAATACGCAGACAAGAATAGGGTATAGCCATAAGTAAATAATTTAAGTTTTAACTAGTGCTGATTTATTAATTAATAATAGATAACTTTGAGTTAAAATAATGAACGTTTAATAATGTTTTAGCTTATTTTTAATAATATTACCACGAACTAGTTCCAGCTATTCCTAAGGCGAACGCTCATGTAGTTTGTTTCCATTATCATCGAACGGTCACACTGTACTATTACTTGCACTTTGCGAACGAGCTGTCAAAACGTATCAGCTTTGTGTTTTTTGTTGTTGCTGCCGAACTGAAAATTTTCGAAAGAGTGACTAGAACTCTGTGATTTAAAGACTCGAGTATTGAACAAGTTTAGAGGTAAGTTGAACTAAGTAACCCATTGACTGCTTTGCAACTGCATAATTTACCTGAATCGCTTTCAGCCCTTTCCCGCATTATGGACCGATTGCTACGTCTAGGCGGCGCCTTGCCTCAAGCTGCTCCCCCAACAGATGCCCCCGTTGTGGATACAGCCGAACAGGTTTACATTTCCTCTTTGGCCCTACTGAAAATGCTGAAGCACGGTCGAGCTGGTGTACCCATGGAGGTGATGGGTCTCATGTTGGGAGAATTCGTGGACGACTACACTGTCCAAGTCATCGATGTCTTTGCCATGCCACAGACAGGAACAGGCGTCAGTGTAGAGGCTGTGGATCCAGTATTTCAGGCCAAGATGTTGGATATGCTGAAGCAGACAGGTCGACCCGAAATGGTTGTCGGCTGGTATCACTCTCATCCTGGTTTCGGATGCTGGTTATCCGGAGTCGATATCAATACGCAGCAATCATTTGAAGCTCTTTCCGAGCGGGCAGTAGCCGTTGTCGTCGATCCCATACAGTCAGTCAAGGGTAAGGTGGTGATTGATGCGTTCCGGTTAATCAATCCCAATATGTTGGTCCTGGGACAGGAGCCCCGCCAGACCACATCGAATTTAGGCCATTTGCAAAAGCCTTCAGTGCAGGCTTTGATCCACGGACTGAACCGCCACTATTACTCGATCAGCATCAACTATCGCAAAAATGAATTGGAGCAAAAGATGCTTCTGAATTTGCACAAAAAGTCCTGGAAGGATGGTCTCACACTCTCCGACTACAACGAACATTGTGCGATCAATGAGAACACAGTGGCCGAGATGCTCGATTTGGCTAAAAACTATAACAAATCGCTCGAGGATGAGGAGAAAATGACGCCCGAGCAATTGGCCATCAAGAATGTGGGCAAACAGGATCCCAAACGACATCTCGAGGAGAAGGTGGACAAAGTTATGCAGAATAATATTGTTCAATGCTTAGGCGCCATGTTGGATACCATAGTCTTTAAATGAGAAATAAATTTCTTAAATGCATTTGTATATCCTGTACCTCCCGATCCCGCAAATCATCTCCTTACCCATTCTTTAAGCTATTATCCCTGATACGGAAGATAATAAACTACTTTTTATTTAAAAATATTGGAAATACATATAATATCCAAATTGCTAGCTCGATAAAATTATTTCATTTAGATAAAAAATCAACAAATAAGTATAAAATATTTCATAAATGGAAACCTGCTCGTAATTGAAATCCAAGAGCAATCAAAGAAAAATTGCTCATTCAAATTATTTTATTATTCATCCGAAATGTTGTTGAGAAAAACGCAAAATCATTAAGTAAATCCATTTGCCAGTGATGGATAAGTTAATATGGAAATACTTACAATTCCTAGGACGGTGCCAGATCTGGAAATATATTTAGGGATGAAATCTATTATTGTGGGAGGTGAAAATCGGTCTCAGTTTTGAGGTAGAATAACTTTGAAAGAAAAATATTTTTATTTCCCCTCCCGTGTTTCCGCTGTTCGTAACTAACTGACAGCCCCAATCCCTTGATAAAGACAATCTCCTTAATTCGAAAAGCACTAGAAGCTGTAAAGTAAAAACCCTTGATAACCCATCAAAACAAAGTAAATTAAATTAGATCCACCCCTGTCTTACGCTAAAATACAGGGTGCACCAAAATAGAGCCTTCAACTAAATATTGGAGTTACCCTGTTAAAGAAATGGTAAAAATGTGCGGACCCCTGTAGAGTAAATCCTGCTCTTGAAAATTCTCCTTTGCATTCATACATAAATATGTACATATATGTATATTTGTCTACATATGTACGTATGTATGTATGTACATATGTATTGTTTATAGTTTAGAATTTCCCCTGCGACAGCTGTTCTGTGACAATCCCGATCATTCTAGTAACTGTATATGATGTACATATACACATATGTACATACATATGTACATATGTATGTAAGTATGAAAGTATGCCTTAATTAAAATTTTTCTTCCAAAATTTCTTTGTTTATCATTTACCTAAACCTAATTTTCGCAACAATAAGGAAAAATGGGTGGACACTTCAGTGAACCAAAAAAGCGCATCATTTTAGAAGTTATTATAGTAATTATGTAATGCACACATATGTACATATCTATGTACATAGATACATACATACATATACTTACATACATACATATTTACATGGAGCTCATTTCACAAAAACAATAATTTATGAATGAACGCGCAATGCAATGTGGAAATGTAAAGTAACTAAAAAATTGAGTCATTGCAATTCATTTAAAAAAAAAAAAAATTCCTCCCAAAAAACACGCCCACTTTTTTAACACCTTTTCTTTTATTTGATTTTTCCATCTTTATACATACATACATATGTATGTATGTATATACATATGTAACTGTACATGAAACAAAACCGCCGATTGCGTTTTGTTTTCGTCTTCACATACATATTCTTTCATAAGTAATTTTATTCCCACCCCTCTAGTATTAATAGTTTTTTTTGGATTACTTTTTCGTTTGTTTTCTTTCTTTTCGCAGGATTCTCCTTTGAGCACATTTTCTTGACTTTCTGTCACGTACTCCAGCAGCTGTCTTGTTTCTTGTTTTGGCCTAAATGTTTACAATCGCCTATATGTACCCCTCCCTCTACCGCTTATCTATTCTGCCGTATATGCACGTAAATAAATATATCAAGTTAAGACTCATCGATATTTTAGGTGTTAAATTAATCGTTTTTATTAAACATTTGGAAAAAGAATTGTAGATCTTTACTTATCTGCCTAAGTATAAGATATATATGTATGTAAAGTTAGCTTAAAATTAAGCGGCAGCGGCGACGGCGGTAAATGCCGTCTCTCTCCCACTTCCACTCTGTCTTCTCTCCCTCTCTATCATCATCCGCTCCCGCTGCTTCGATTTTTCTGTCTTTGTTGTTGTTACCATTTTTCCAATTAAAGATGGCGGCCACTGCAGATGTCGATGACGAAGACGCAGAATTTAGGCGCGCTCACCGCGAATACGTCTGGCCAGCTGAATGTCCTTAGGCATGATGGTGACACGCTTGGCATGAATGGCGCACAAATTGGTGTCCTCAAACAATCCTACCAGATAGGCCTCAGAAGCTTCCTATAAAAGAAATAACATAACGGAAAAAAACCTTCAATATAAGAATTACATGATTTCATGAAATGAACACCACCCCTCTCTCAGCCCACAAACGTTTCCCCGCCCACCAGACAACCAGGCAATAATATAAATTCTCTTACCTGAAGAGCTCCGATGGCGGCAGACTGGAAACGTAAATCGGTCTTGAAATCTTGGGCAATTTCACGCACCAAACGTTGGAAGGGGAGTTTGCGAATGAGCAACTCGGTGGACTTTTGGTAACGACGAATCTCACGCAGAGCCACAGTTCCAGGGCGATAGCGATGGGGCTTCTTTACACCACCAGTGGATGGCGCACTTTTACGAGCTGCTTTGGTGGCCAACTGTTTACGGGGGGCTTTGCCACCAGTCGATTTACGGGCAGTTTGCTTGGTACGAGCCATTTTTCAATTAAGTTCACTAAAACTTTTCACAATGCGAGAAAATTCGAGAGGTTCGCTTTTCCAGACAACCGTACTGTACGAAAATATTTTATTGAATGCGCGGGTTGCGGGGGGAGTTAAATAGAGTGGCCAACTTGCATGTCCGTCAAATTACCGACACTGTTAAAATCGAGTTATCGATGGCTCTCTGTTAAACCACTGTTAACTTTTTAGTATTTAGTTGTGGGGGTTTTCGATATTTAGAGGAATCGCAACAGTGTTGGTAGCGGCCAAGAAAGCGGGTACTGATCGCTAGCTCGATAGCCCGATTGAGAGATGATTTTAAGATTCGGGACTGTTCCTGGTCGAGATAGGAAGAACAGATGAATGTCAAATAGTGGGTTGCCGCATTCCCGGGCCTGCCCAAGTCCTTATCAACTAGTGTTGATTAGTTTCCAAGAAAACTATTTCGTTTCAGACTTATCGATAAATTACAGGTTGTTATCGATTATG
Organism: Drosophila insularis; assembly: GCA_018903935.1. Taxonomy (NCBI): domain Eukaryota; kingdom Metazoa; phylum Arthropoda; class Insecta; order Diptera; family Drosophilidae; genus Drosophila; species Drosophila insularis. The sequence goes on along the minus strand of JAEIFP010000666.1, from coordinate 2,988,564 downwards.
TTAGATTTGTAGTCGGTTGTTAAGGTATTATGCCAGCTGTTTCCCGCGCATTCATAAGTTTTATTATAACGGTGCTTTCCATTCATAATATCACTCTCGATCACTTTTTCTTTTTTAATGTGACATCTGGAAAATGGACGATTTACCCTATGCCACATGTCCGTACAATGAAAATCATCGCATTTTGGTATTACGTATGCCACAACACGTAATTAAATGTCAAAAGAGCTACTCAGGACCACCCTTGAAGATTTGTAAATACAATGCTGCACATCGTGTACTGGATATGGAGAGACATCTTAACGAATGTCGGGATTATGAAAAATTCATGGATGTTGAGAATTATTGTCGATCGTTTGAATGTCGGAGTCCAAAAACCTGCGATACTGAACAAAAACAGGAAACAACTTAATAGATTGCAATCATTTTAATTATGATTAAGCTTAAAGTTAAATAAATCCCAAAATACATACATATTCTTATATGTATGTATGTGTAGATGTGCTAATATTAATTGATTTTTATTTTCTTTTAGTTATTTGGTATTTACATACAAACAAAGTCATAAGAAGAACAGGCGTATTGTCTCGATCTAAATAAATGAGGATTTCGATTCATTTTAAGGCCAGATCCGCCACAACTTATATATAATTTACACGAACACTATGAATTGCAGGCACTTCAACCAGGAAAAAAATTGTTTTGTACAATATAAAATACAAACAAAAGTTTTAAACACAGACACTTATATACAGATCTAGTGCTTAAGCTCTATGGGACTAAGGTAAGGATTATTATACCATTTCAGAGTCAGTATGATCCTCTGGATCAAGTAGCTTTCGCTTATCCTGAAAATCGGTTAAAGGACGTACTTTACCCAAATTAACGACAGGACTTTGCGTATACAAATAGATGGCATACGATACTACAGCTATGGCCAGTGCTGTATTCATATATATGGGTATGGAGAAAAGGAAATAGCATAGAATGGCCGTAAAGAGCAATTCCAAGGCGCTGGCAAATGTCTTCAATATGGAATTCATGTACTTTAAAAAGAAACTCGTGACTATGCCAATAGCAGCATTATTGACAATAATAATTATCACACTAAATCGCATAATGCTTATCAAATGTGGCGCACTGAAGGCATCCAACAATTCACCGCGTATGAGAAGTATGACTGCATTGCATACAATCGAATCCAAGTACATGAAAACATTTTGAACGAAAATATTGACATCGGCTCCCTTATCCTTCAGCAGGTATTCATTGTAGACGCCAGCCAGGCAAGAGAATATGGTTTGAGCCAATATAAAGACAGCACTTAGACTAAAATCAAAGCCAGAAATATTCTTGCCCACCGCTGAGGGCTGATCATGATGTGTTCCATTTGCTTTAGATATTTGTATAGCTGCAGCTTCGCTATCATCATTGGCATCGCTATAGAAGCTGCCAAAATTCACTTGTTTCAGCATGCAGCCAAACGTAAGCAGAATTAATGATAGCCACTGACGTTGGCTCAGATACTTCTTGAATATCATTTGAAAGAGAATACCAGTGACAACCACACGTAGCTGGAGTAGCAAGTAATATGTCGTGGGATCAAAGGTTGCGAGATTCACAAAGGCAAGATTATTGTAGAGACAATACAGAAAGGCTGGCACCATATAAAAGGCCAGTACCTGTCGATCCTTTTGCACATCTCTCACCAAAGAGCGGAGAGTGTTTCTAAAAAAAAGATGTTGGTTATTAACATTAGGGATTCCTTTCTCCCCCTCCTTTACTTACTCCCTGCAGTACAAACATATGGAAACAATCAGTTTGAAGACTTCCGTCAATAGAACGACTGTTACAGTATTATAGCTATACGAATTATTCGATTCCTGCGATGCCGTCACAAAGATCCCTAGAATAAGATGAGAGTTTTAATTAATTGGGCTTGAGTGCCACTCTATGTTTTTGGCCACGTACCCTGCCCAATAAACAATGACATATACAGCAAAAATATGATAAAAGTTAATTTTGTTGGAAACAATTCACGCCAATTAGTGCCAGACGAAGACATTGTTTGTTTTCCGTTTTTACAGTCGCTTTGATAAACTTCCTATGCCGTTGGCAACTTCTCCTCTTGCTTTGCTTGCTCGACGCGCTATCAGTTCAGCTTTGGTATTTCTTATTTTCTTTAATGAAGCAACAAGCGAAACTTAAAATATTTCTAGTTTGGTGATAAACAAATATTACTAGAACAGCTGATCAGTGAAATAGGGTGCAACACGCAAAATAACGGGCCGCAAAATATACAGGGTAACGGCAAAATAATAAACTTAGAGATGAGTGCAAGTCGTGTAATAAAAGTTGTTTTTATGGCTGTTCTTGGAATTGATTTCAAACGCTAAACATTTTAATTTCCAAGTTGTTTTAAATTTTGAAAATTAAAATTGGAATACTTTTTAGAAGAATGTAAAAAAGCAAACTATATAATATAGAATCAAGTGCAAAATTCAGTTAGTAAAATAATCGAGAGCAAATATCAATTCCGATTCTCATTAATTTATTCAATAACCAAAATAGTCCTGATTAAATTAAATTCCATATTGAATTGCGATCTGGATACAATACCAGATTCTACAACGCCAATGCTATACGTTGGAATGTCCTATAAACAAAAAAAGAAATAGCAGTTCAAAATTTAGAAAAAATAATTATTTAACATATTTTACTTTTAAATTATGGCCATTTTGAAATAAATTTCGTTCTTTCAATATTTTTTCATCCTCAAATCACGCTTTATCCATAACAACGATAACAGTGATCAGTGATATCGATTGGTTTTTGGCAACCTGTTTATTGCCATCACTGTTGGCCCAAATCAGCTGATTACAAGATGGGAGTGTTTTCGTTCGTAGCGGAAATTTATTTTTATTCATTTCGCAATTAATTTAGCAATTTAATTATTAAAAATAGTTTAGAAAGTGATTTAAGTGAAACACACAACTAGTACGAATAACGGTCGCTTCGCAGCTACGGTGAAAGTGCATGGAAAACGGCAAATGAAAATTTCACCCAACACACGACCTCGGGAAAAATCGAACTTTGCGCCAGTATGTGTGTTCCGTGTGCGTGAGTGTGTGTGTGTTTGAGCGAGTGTAGTAATAAATTAAATTTAAAAATCAAATGTTGCAAACAACAAAGAAGCTGCCAACCCATAACAAAACCAAAAAAATCAAAATATGCACATGTATATATGTAAATTAGATCGAAAATTGTTTACCTAAACAATTTAAATTGCAAAGAAATTGTAAGATTTTTTTTAGGTGGTAGTAGTAAGACTGCCGCGCCCCACCCCTAACTAAAGCAACACCCGCCTACAAAAATGGATGTGGACGAGACAAGTGACGATACATTCCCATTGGGTTTTCCCGAGCCGGGCACCTGGAATCAATCCCACAATGTCCCGCTGGAAAATATGAAAATTGATGCGCCCATGGTAAGTAAATGGAATTGCACAAAAAAAGAGGATTATATATATTATATATATAGTATATTATATGGCAATTTGATTAATACACTGTGGAATGCGTTATGAATCAGTCAGGGGACGTGCTTTATCACTTCACGGCTAATGGGCTGATTGCTGCCGTTTAATAGTAACACACTCACCTCACTTTACTCTCCACTACTGTCTCGACCATAGTGGGAAACAGAAGGAGAACGGGAAGAGGAACGAACGGCGGTGTCGCTTATCAATCATTGTTATTGTGATTTGGTCATTGACACACAGCGAAGAACACACATAAAGAGTCATAGTCGCTCGACTAACGCTTAACGACTAAGTGGGCAGCTAATTCGAAGCCTGATAATCTTAATAGGAGTCTAGGTTTTTAGACTTAACCAACAAAGACGACATTTTAAATTGGATTTTAAAAGTCATATTAACCACAAAACTAGCTCACAAAACTAGCAAATTTTTTTGTCAGTTCAAGAGCTTTATCAGGGGCAGCAACGGATCTTGAGAATATTTTTGAAACAAAAGCTAAGATTTTTGAACTTGAAAATGGAATAATTTTCACTCAAGTGACAATTTGAATTAACTTTACGCCCAACTGTGAATAGAGCCGAAAAAAATTAATATTTATTTGAAAGACTTATACTTCGGGGACAAAACCCTACAAACTCTTCATCTGGATCCGTAACAATGCTCAGTATTTATTCCGGTTTACATTATACCAATATGAAACAGCAATAATAATATCTATGTACATATATAGCTTTGATGTTATCATCAAATGCTTTTGATACTATTGTTCTGATGAGCAATCTTTACGAGCCTTAGGAAACAGGTTTACTCGTTACTCAGATCGAAAAGTTCTATATAGAAGAAGACCTATCTTTATGACCCCCATAAACTTGTTTCAGTATTGCGCAGATTGCAATATGTCAATACTTATATATATGGCGTCTTTACTAAGTATTATTCTGTGTATTTATGAGAATAAAGATGAACTGAACTGCTTAAAGTCTGGCGAATATTATTATCAACAAAGTTATAAATTTTCGTATTAAAAAGTTGCTCTTTTTTTTATAAAATTCTTATAATTATAATTTTGTACTTTTGGATTAATGTATTTAATTACATCAGGCCTGTTCTCGTTTTCGATTCCGGAATCGAATTAGACGCCTGCCCTTACACCTGCTTTCAAATAAATTTATCCACTTTATTTGCAGTAAATCGATTGCTTTTTAGGTAGTGTATCATAACAGTAATATTTAATTTCTAATTTCCAATTTCAAAACTACTTAAAATATTATTAATTTCTTTTGAATAAACCATATATAAGTCTGAACCAACCCTTTATTGTCATCGATTCGGCATACAAAAAGTACCATACCAGTAAAAATAAAAGTCAAGTGGAGTTGACAAAAAATACAAAAAAAAAAAAAAAATACCCAAAAAAATCTAGTCTATCAAAAAAGAGTCAATATTAAATGGTAATCTAGATTAGAGAAGAGTAATAGAATTCATAATGTTCATAATTAATGCAGGTTTAAAACGTCATTCAAGTTAAGAAACTCAGAAAAACTAAAACTACTTGTAATATTCTATGACATTACCCATCCGGAATTTTCTTGATTACTTCATCGCATACGTGAGACTTGCTTGGTCCCATACGTTTCTCGATAACAACCTAGCTTACTTTAAAATTGTTATATTATTATATTAGAAAGCCAATCCATGCCTTTCGTAAATTAATTTAAATTTGTGAGTCTTATAAATAATTGATGATTATGAGGTAAATGAGAGTAAGTCTTATATCTATGTGTTCCTAAAGACGGAAGGAAGGGCGGACGGACGGACAAACGGACATGACTAGATCGTCTCGACTGTTGATGCTGATTAAGAATATATATACTTTATGGTGTCGGAAAAGCTTCCTTCTGCCTGTTTCATACATTTTGTCGACTTTAATATACCATTTCACCCTATGGGTTTATGGTATAAAAACGTGTAAAATAGCCAAAATACATTAAATTCCATATTATTCCAGATTTTTTTGGTTCGAATTTGTGCTTCTAACCTTCTGAGAGATGAGAAAAAGGCATAAAAATTAACATTTTTTGTGCTTTGCTATAATTAACACTTTTTTTTTTTAAGTTGAAACGAGGTTTTAAGTATACCTTTGCCCCCTAAGGTTAGATTAGTGAGAAAAAAGATTACTAAAAACAAGTCAGAACCAAATAAAAAGACGATGATAAATTTTCATCTACATACTTATTAAACCTTTCGTATCAGTCTTTTAAAATGAAGCAGCTTTTAAGCAGAGATTATTTAAGCATACAAATATAATATAATTCAAATATTAATTGGCATCAAAAAACGTTTTTAATTCTCTCGTGTCATAAATAAAAATGCAACGTTGATTCATTTTACAGCTGTTGATTCATGCCAAAACCATATTTTGTAAATTTTTTTAAATGGAATGTGAGGGGGTAAAGCAGGTTTTATCAACAGCAAACGCCAAAATTCTTCTATATCATAAGTTCCTTTGTAATTTATTTTTAAGTATTAAAGTATATATATGTATATAATCAACTGAATTTTAACTTATTTGGTGGCCAGTCTTATGAGTAAAACTTTTATATGTCACTCAAAAATTTCATCAATTTAGACTTCCTAAAAGTGGCCGATTATTAAATGGTGGTTGTAGGTAGGAGGATGGTATGGACCTCTGATGATTCCGATCCGCAGTTGAATGGATTCTTTAACCGCTTAAAAACAGGCGCGTTTATTGGTGTGCGTGTGTGTGTATGTGGGTGTGAACTCTGTTCGTTTGATGTTGGGGATCACAAAAATTCTCAGGACGTATATATAAATTAGCGAGCAAAATTAGAAAAATACGTGGATGGGAGGATCCATCTATATGAGCCACCAATGCTTCATGATACTGTACGGAGCATCGGTGACTATGGTGCCAATGAAACTATATTTTGGTGACTCCTCCATAATAGTGCACCCTGGTCTGGTCTTGCTTATATCCATATTATGAAAAAGACGAGTTTTTACCTCGTTTTTAAGTTTGCCTTGATGAAAATTCGGACGTCCTGAGAATGGATTTATGAAATCTGCCCAAAATCCTTTATACATTATTGCCAGCGAATATTGTGTAGCCTTGAGTACAAAAGCTTTGATGGCGCTATTAATATCAGTGACATAATATAAATTCAATATGGTATAGTTATTCACATCCAAGAACACACCACTCGAATGGGTGAATACATCCTTAATGCACGACGACAGCAAACGTGGGCATATGATTATTTGCAGTTCTGGTAACTGTTTCATTTCCTTAAGCGTTGGTAGCCAACTACGCTTCGAACTATTATTATTGACTTGAGCGAAACTATCTGCAGTTGTTATCAGATCACGATAGGCCGGTCCCACGTTATGTGGCATAAAAAATAGATTTGAGCTGCGATTGCACAAAATTGGTGCACAAGGATCAGAGGAAAATTGCTGGTCCCTGTCTGATCCCAATTCGTCCGCATCACTTCCATCGGCATTTGCCAAGGGAACGGGAAAACTTCTGCAGCTGGCTAAACGAATAACCATTGAATAGAAAGGACGATGCTGGAAAAGGCCAGATTTCAAAAGGCGCAAAGTGCACATTTTTTTTTTCTCAAATAGAACTTTTGATATGTGGATCCGTATCTCCTTTATCTTTTGGTTTTTTTTTGACTTCTGACTTTTGGGCTTATATCAAAACAGTAATGTCGAAAACGCGGAAACTATCCATATATTACAAGATATAACTAAATAAGATTTTTACAAATTTTGAAATATATTTACTTTATAACTTTTTGTTTTTGTGTATATGATTTAAAAAATAAAACAACGACTGCCGAGATATGTAAATTATGTCACAAATTTGTAGTACAGGTTCTATATCAGACTAATAAGTTACTACGATTTTATTTAATAATTAGATATAGTGATTGAATTCTTTTGTTTTTATTTAATAATATTTATTGCCTTATAGAGGGTATAATTAAGATGAAGGAGGCATTTTTTTTGATTGGCAGAGTTTATTTAGCCATGTCTGTCTATTAATGTCAATTTAACAGCTCGCAAAATGATAAGTTCAATATATTGAAGTCTCAAAAGCATTACTAATTATTAATATCATTATTATCTATAATTTTTGATTAGCAGAGTTTATTTAGACATGTCTGTCTATATTATAAGTAACTCTCGTGCCTTCAATTTACATGCTCCTGGAACTGAAAAGTTCAAAATATTGAACATTGAAAAACATTACTAATTCTGCCAATTTTTGACGGTGTTTTTCAAATTTTTGTATATGTTTTCCTATTGTATTGGAGATATCTCTTTGTAATGTCTTAAGAAGAGTAAAAAAAAATGTCGGATTAACCATATATGGTAGTATCTCTGAGAAGTTGATATAATGTTCATTCATTTACTTTATTTCTTAGTAAATTTAAATTGAATTTAAAAATGTCTTAAAAACTTCTAGCTTTGAGAATCTGTAACATTGCCGAATTGTAACCGATTTTTATATTTCATTTTAATGCTTTAAATTCTAATCTTTTCAGCAGAGGCAAACTTCAGCAAAGTATTCCAATAAACAGTAACTTCATGAAACTCTAATTTAGTCAAATTTTGGAGTTTTTGAAGATTCATGTCTTTATTTTAATTTGGAATAATGTATATCAATATGAATTAAAATCTCAATAACTAAATTTCTTTGCCAATTTTCGCTAAAAATTGTGATAATATTTTTGAAATTAAATTTTTCAAATATTCAATTGTTTTAAAATATACTAAAATGCGATTTAATTGATATATAGCTTTTTACCAAAAATGTTTGTGTAAAATATTAAGAAAAAAAAACTGTCTATGCGAATCGTTTTCACATTGAAAAGTGATCTTCTAATTTATATTATGATCTCGAAAACGTATATTTAAAACCCTAACTAAAATTAGAACAAGAATAAAGGAAGACAACTAATAATATGTAATTCCTGCCATGATAAAATTATATACAGATAAATACAATCTTTCCATTTTCTTGTTCCAGATATGGCTACTTCTATCATTATTTACCACAATTGTATGGGTCACCTATATAACATTCTATAATTCTCGTGTGATTGGCATGCTTATTACCAAAGTGGCAAATCGTTGGTTCATTAAGGGGGCCTATTTCAAAATTGGATCCGTAGCCTTGAATCCCCTTGCCGGCAAGATAATGTTTCGTGATTTTGTCTACATCACGTACGATTATACAATGCGAGTGCAAGATGGCTATTTCATATTCCGTTGGTGGCGTTCCTATGTACCCAAAGATGTCTCCGAAGGTGAGTATAAAAAAATATAAATAAATAATAATTATATAAATATATACATAAATATATTAAACGGATGAAATTTATATTATAGATCTCTCGCACTCGGATACACGATTATCTGTTCAACTTAATGGTTATGAATTGCATATATATAATCGTTCCGATTTATACGATAAGCTGGAGAAGACATTTGGCTTGGAGCCTTCCTTATTGATACCCACAGATTTGTTGAGCACAGAGGAGCGTAATAAACTAAAGGAGCACAACATGAACATGGAGAATGCACGACAAAGTCAACGTGTTAATGCTGTGAAGAATTCAGAGGCTATGCAGGCCACCACATGGAGGGATTTGATACCAGTGATCAAGATCGACATATGTTCGGGACGTTTTGTTTTTGGCAATCGTCTGACACCGACAACTCTATCCATTTCAATGGAGGAAGCCCATTGCACGTACAGCACGAAGCCGGCTGTATGTCAACTGGATAATTTCATGCATTTCGTCAAGGCCAAAGTGGAGAATGCCAAAGTTCTGTTTTGCCCCAGTCCCAAGTATACGGGCCTAATTGATGAACCGCCTAGATATATGGGTGAGGGATTTGTTGTGATGATGTCCAATCAGATGGATTTATATTTCTATATGGACGAACCGGGTGTAGTACCCGAACACCCGGTACAAATAATGTTACCCAATGGCGATGTGGTGGAACCTTCGCCTCCGGTTTGGGGCATAAATGCAAGATGCTTGAAGGGAACCGATTTCAGTTATGGCCCCTGGGCGGATCGTCAACGTGATCATTTGTACAAGTATTTCTATCCATCCGATTGGAAAGAGGCTGAAGTGACACCAATCCCACAGCCAGGTGAATTGCGTAGCTATCAGAGTTTCGATATCACGCTGTGTGTACTTAATGAGGCCACCATCGATATACTCTTTTCCAAGGATAAGGAAACAAATGCCATGCATATAACTGTGGGTGCCGCTTCGTATGTGGAATTGACCATACCCTGGGTTACGCTCTCCGATGGTTATACCTCCAAAATTCAAGGGCAATTGTTTCATGTGGAGGCAACAACATCATTGCAATATCGTAGCTTGGCGGAATTTGAATCGCTGGAATATAAAGTCCGTATCCATTACCCCACCAAATGGAATTCACCCCAAGATTGGAATATCTCGTTGTCGGGGTATAAGACAAGCGCATTCATTGTCTATAAACACAAGTGCTTCTTCCAGGATCTCATTGAGGATTGGGCGAATAAAGCTCGTCCAGATATACTCAGTTTTGTGCCCTACACATGCAACTTCAACATACGCCTACACGAGTTTGAGATCCTTATGCTGTGTAATGAGTATAATTGGATCGATTGCAGTAGTGCCAATCAGGAGAACAATCATTTGGCCTTTTGTGGCGATGTTTTTGAGATGAGTTTCGCTTTGCCCTTCGATGATTTTCTGCCCAAGACCGTAACGTTGAAATTTTGGATACATGGCGAAGGCCTGGATCTGAGTCTTTATGTGCCCGAGGTGTCGTCGGTGCGTCCCATAGTTTTAGCCATAGATGAGAATGCAAGACTGTTGACCCGCGAGGGTAAGCTCATTCGTCGTCCGGATCTATATACGAAAAAATGGCGAAAAATTTGCCAGCGTAGTGCCGGTTGGATTGATTGCTGGGCTGTGCCCATATTGGCATTGTCCATACAATATGTCTATCATCCGGTGCCGCCGTTGGGTCCTGATCCGCAAGCGGATATCACAACACCCGAAAAGGAGGAGATACTCCTGAGTCCCATGAGAATACCGAAAGTGCGGAAATCTCCTGTGACCAGTTGGCAACAGCCACCGGAGCAATATAGTAAATTTGATCCCGGCACATTGCCGGCCGATCATGTCACGGTGGAACTGGAAATTGGTAGTTCTGTGTTGATGGCCTATGGCAATGTCCTACGTAATTTTATCAATCTCAAGGAGAATATATTCGGTGAAGATCAAAGTTTCACCGATATGGAGCAATCGAACGTCAATTTAAAGGATCCGGCCGGTGTTGGAGTTGGAACAACAACAACAAACACAGCAACCATTAATCCCAAAGATCATCTAATGGGCAAAGACAAGGAGATGGCAAATAAATCAATATCCGAGACACAACCGCCAGAGGAGAAACGTAAACCATTTGATCCTCGCCTCTATCGTCCGTTGGAGGTCATGGTATCAGTCATTGTCCACGATATACAGGCGCATGTGATGAAAAACTGTAATGAGGATGACCCACCATGTCCAGTGGTACTTATCGAACGATTTGGCTTCGAGATGAACAAACGGTATCATGAGACGACGCTCCAAGTGCTAGTTAGTCCTTCTTATTTGCTTACCTCGGACACGTTGCAGCGTCAGCAACGCGAGCAGCATCTCAATCAGGGTCATCTCCTGTTATCCGCTGTCCAAGTGCGTGGTCATGCCATGTTTAGTAACGAAGGATGTGCCCTGGACGAAGATACACTCGAATACTCGTGGCTGGTGGAAGTTCAACTGGGTAAATTGACGGGTAAACTGACTCTACCTCAATTGGTTAATGTAGTTACTGGCCTGGAAACTCTTATACTTTTGGCCATCGATCCCGAAAACTGTTTAAAGTCACCCAAAACAGTGCGCAATTGTCATCATGGTGTGCCAAGTAATCTCTGTCCACAGACAAAGGAGGAAAAGAAATACAAATGCCCCTCATCGGAGGATATCAAGTACAAAATGACACGTGTCTCTGTGGATGCGGTAGATGTGTATCTGATAGAAAGTGGCGCCGCTTTGCATGCCTGGATTTCACCCATACGCCTGGCCAATTGCAATCTTCATGGCCAAAGAGTGAAGTCTGGAATCTCTGGTCTGTTGCCTTCCATACTCTTGCGTCTCTTTATGCAGCATGCCAATAACTCCTCCTATAATACAAATACCACGGGCAGCAATCGCTCTGGCAAACTGCGTCGCGCCGATCAAGAATCACTGAAATCTCAAGATGCTGTTGGTGCCGGCAGTTCACATGGTTATGGTCATAGTCGAAGTGGCAAACGTAGTTCCAATTCATTCTCACAACAACGTCGTGATTCTCGTGAAGAGGCCACGCGACGATTACGTGATAGCTTCTCGGAATCCCATGCCCCCAAACGCACACCAGAAACAATTGATCTCAGTGAAAATTGGGTGGAAGTGGGTTGCACCTCTCTGGGACCCATATTGTTAGAGGGAGCTTCAGCGCTGCCTATACCGGATCATGAATTGCATCTGGTACAGCATAAGTAAGTTTTCCAACCTATAACGTGACAGATCTAGTAAAGTACAACTCGATTATTGAAACATATAATAAAATTTCGGAAAGGACAGAAAATCTTTAAACCAAAAATTGTTTATATTGACTTTTAAAGTAACTAGGCATTCCAAAAGATATAAATTTGTATAAAACAATGAATAGTTTTCAAGCATATTGCATACTTTATGGGGTAATTTCCCATTTAGTTTTAGCATGTATTAAATTATTTGTAGAAGTACAAAAATTGAGAAAGAATTATTGTATTGATTTCAGGAATATCAAAAAGAATTAGAGATATTCATATTATGAATTTATGAATGTCTGAATTGTCGCGATATGTAAAATACTTTTAATGTCTTAGCAAAAACAAAAATAAACATAATTACTTTAGTTATGAAAAGTTATTCAAAAACTACATCTTACATATAATTGTTAAGTAGTTCTAACGAAAAACTATAGAGAATTAAGACTAAAAGTCGCTAACTGAAGTAGAAATATATTGAATTCACGGCTAAAGTTGTTTTTTGGTTTATTGAAAAAGTCTGCTGTACTTTATTTAATTGATTGACAACTATGTATATTTTTTCATTCACAGCTTTCTACGTGAGCACGATGCGAAATTTAAACGTTTGTGGTTTTTGTGGTCCAACAATGGTAGTGCCTTGTCATCGGGTAGCGAAATCTCTCGATGTGGTTGCATTGGTGGTTGTGCATTCTTTGGCAGCAATCGTAATGGACAGAAGTTCTTTAAGCCCACTGCCCAAGATGTTCATGACAATTATAATATAGCTCGTTATTTGTGAGTAGCTTTTTAAAATATTTCATGATCTTTAGACTAAATCCCTCTCTCATTCTTTCTCTTTTCTTTGCAGCATAATCAATAATAATAAAGACTTTGGCTTCGGCGAGAGTATACTTCATCAGGGTCAATTGGTCTTCCATACACCTCCTTATAGCTTACATTGTGTGTCCTTGTACGATTCGGCTGATTTCAATGGCAAGGGTAAACTCTATAGACCTGTTCAAAGTGATTTACGCAATGGCAGCCTTAAGAAATCCGAACATTCTAACCTACCGGATGGCACCAAATTTAAGATTGGCGGCAGTGCCACAAATTCCATGGAGAAACCAGAACTAAATAATCGCCACAAATCACGCGAAAGTATTGGCTCACCAAATACCTTGGAGAGGCGTAGCAAACGTTATACTTGCACACGGCAAACCTCTGTCGAAGTACCATATGCCCGCCTCCTCGACAGCCCCTCGAAGAAATTGCAAATGCAGCAACATGAGTCAGGGGAAATACCCGCAGGAGGTAGCCATCGACGTGGCTCAGATTCGCATAGATTACGTGTGTCGCCGCCAAAGACAAGTATCTCCGATTCAAGACTGACTGGCGAGACTCCCGACGACGAGCATGAAGTAAGTCAAAAAACATTAAAACTGACTTCTTTTTAATGCGATTGCCTTTTTTTTAGATGCCCGACGAAATGTCACATTCGGCACCCCATTCCCATCCTCTGGAGTTTGAAATTGCTGACATTGCCCTGCATAATCAAGGTCTGGGCATTGACCAATTACCACGCGAGGTTCAGCGCACTATATCGCTAACATCGGAAAATCCCAGCGAGATGTTCTTCTCGGCCGAAGAAGATATATCGAATGTAATGTCTCAAAGAGGATCCATGAAACAGCGAAATAGTGCTAACAGCGGTTCTGTTGTATTATCTGGCAAGAAACGTTTCTCCTCGGATTTGAGGTAAATGATTAAATGATGATACTAAGAAGTTGAAATATATAACAATTATTTTTTTTTCCCAGCATTGGTGCCCAGAACGAGAATGGAAGTCATACATTGCCCACTTATCGCAGTGATCTAGAGATTCATGCTCCAGAAAGCAATAACAAAACATTACCTAAGAGACCACAAAGCTCACAAGAACTGGTAAAATTTCAATTAATCCGTCTATTATTTTATAAACACTTTTAAGTCTCAGCTTTTGCTGCTTTGAAGCGATAACTTATGTTTCATTTTATGCCCATAAAAATCACGAACTCAAGGCGGCAAAACCCAATTATATATTATTCTACACAAAAAAGAAAAAAAAAAGAACACACAGACAGAAGAAATTTTGAATCAGTGCATGCTTCGCCCTCTTTAAGCTCTAAGTCTCTAAAATTTATTTCAATAACTCTCAAAATCTATAACTGTAAACCACACCTAAATTCTATTCCTCTCCTCAAAAACTCATCCAAACGAAACAAATATAAATCGAAAAAAAATAATCCAAAACAATAATCTAAAATACAAAAAAAAAAAAAAAAAAAAAAAACTCATCCAGAATGAAGACGCGAGACGTATACATGGTCTTGCCACACCAATAAGAAAATTAACAAATATCTCATCACGACCTGAGTATCGACATTTTGTTCATGATGTGAGTAGTTTCTAGTATCAGTACCAAGAAAAAAAAAACAAAAATCACAAACAAAAACCTCTTTCTTAACTAGTAGCTAAAACTAAAACCTAAACTAAACTATTTTCTTACATCTATTTAACTAATTCTTTTAAATAATTTCTCTACTTATGTGTTATAGGGATGCAGAAATCGTAGAAAAGAATAATCAGTTCGATTTAATTTTTCTTCAATAACAAAATATATTATTTTCTTGTTTTCGATCGGTTTAACTATTTGGCCATAATTATCTACATCCCTATTTGTGGATTTTTTTAAAACAATTATTATGCATGTGAGAAACTAATGTTAAGCATGCGTTCTAATTGAACTTAGTGTATAAGTTAAAAAACTAAGTTTCCCAAATTAAATGCACTTTTTTTACATTTTCTAAAAACAATCACAACTTAGCTTGTGCCACTTAGTTGTAGCAGCTGATATAAGAGGAAAATATTGAACATTTCTAAACTATTTTATATGGATTTTATAATGGTTTTTGATTTATCTTTTCATAGGCGGATTCACGTGGATCTTCGTCGGGAACTCCTTCACTATCGTCAAACTCTTTCATATCGGCCATGTCATCGCAAGAGGATGTTGCTTTGATCAATCTCCATCAGCAGATCAACAGACCGATTATCGATTCCCCACTTCTTATGGCCAGCTATTTAAATCATTTGTCGCAGGTGAAATGTTTTAATTGGTGCGGCTGTTCGTTTCCCTTGGGACCGGATGTCTTTTCTACACCTCTCTTTCACGAGAACGAAGATGGTGGCCTGACGTATATTGGTAGTAAAATGTTGCCCCATTTCGATTTGTATTCCTGTTGGCGTGAAATAAAAGTAGTTCCTCGCTACGAGAATGCTACTGGCAGCAATAGTTCGGCCACATTTATGGGTGGCCCAAAATCACATCCCTGGGATCCGAGTGTTTTACTTAAAGAAGAGGAAACGGACAAGACCACAAATGGTTTTGATGATGGGGAATTTATGAGTCTTCAGGCTGAAGGTGGAGCTGCCTGTACATCGGTAGTGGCCAGACTAAAGGGTCAACTAAATGTGTTCCTAACTCCTCTGCTATTGGAGGGATTGCAACGGTGAGTTTATCTTTATCTTTTAATTTATTTCATCATATAAAAATATATATAGGCATCGTTTTGATAAAAAAAAAAGAGAGAACGCAAAAAAATCAACTGCGCTTAACACGTAAATGCGGTCGCTCTTCTTCTTTCAAGGCTATATTAACATTACTCTGACTGCCCTGATCACGTGGAAATGAGTCCATTAACTTTTTCAAATAACTTTCAGCGTCATTCTAGCATTAAACAAAGGATGTAGGTTAACGAATTCCCTTGGCTTAGATCTGTCTTACCTCAGGGTCATCGTCTAGTTGTTTATTTTCACGCTTGTTGCGTTTGAATTGTGACAGAAAGAATAATTGTTCTTTTTCATCCGTTCGGTCCACTTCATATTTTTGGCATTGTTTCTGATCCTGTTCATGCAATTGTTGATCTGCGGACTCATCGCTTTGAAAGTAGTCACCATTTTGGCTTTGGATTAGATAACGTGGCGGATCGCGAGCATTTTGGGCAATAAAACTGTAAAAATTATAACTCAACTTGGAATTGATTGATAATTTGTGGTTTTTGTGTGGTTCTTTGAACGATTTGGTATTTGAGGGTCTATAATTGGGGTGCAAACCTTTCACCATCAATTATTTCTTGTTCTGTATCTGCTACTTTTTGTTGTTCTTGCCCATCGCTGACCTCTTGCTGCTGAGGCTGCTCATCCGATGGCATATCATCTTCATCCTCTTTGTCTTGTTTAGCGGGAATCTTTTCAGATTCCACTTTGGCATCTTTTCGTTCACGTTCAAGAGGAGCATCATCGTTTGTCTGTTTAATTGATGGCTGCTCTTCTTCGGGTTCTACATTGGATTGACTCCATGTTTGACCCATTTTCGGGGCTACTTTGTAGTCATTCGAATCCCAATTTTCATCCATATTCTTAGATTTGTCTAGGTCCATGTTAAACGTCTTTTCATCACTCCAGTCACTTGGTTCCTTCCTGGGTTTGAGAGGATCGAGTGGTTGATCCAAGTCCTTTAATTGAGTATCTTCCAAATCATAGTCCAGAGGTGGGTCAGAATCGGAGTTGGATATGTCCTCTATATTGTGGTCCTGCAAGTTGGTCTTCTGTTGCTTGAGTCTGTCCAAATTCCTTTGCAGGCAATCGGCATCATTTACATCGCAGACATCCTGACATTTTGGTTTGGTTTTTTTACATTTCTTTAACTTAGATTTCTCTGCACAACTCGACATATTAAAGTCATCATCAAGGAATCCTCCCATTTTACGCTTTGATCCCGAATCCAAACATTTAGTGGTGCACTTTTCTGTTGCGGGAGAGGTGGTTGTCTTACATGTTGTGGTTGGAGTAGTTTTCAAATCGGTTGCTGTACATTTCTTGCTAGATTTTGGTTCCTCTGTGCACTTGGATGGCTCCTTTTCCTTACACTCATCTTCTTCCTCGCGGCAATTGTTACCCAGATATTCATCATCAACAGGATTCTCATCGAAATCGAAATTCTCTTGTTGTTCTGTCTTAGTGTCCCTGTTGTGCTTTGCTCCTGGACTTGCTTACTTTGAAAAAGAGTAAGCTATGAATGGGTTTCACCTTCTTGAGTGGCCTACATACCGTTTTTAGGTTCTGTAATTTCATTGCCATTTTCGTCTAGCAATTTGTCCAGGGAATTCAAATCACTCAGGGAAAGATCATTTAAAGTAGCCTCAATTTCAGCATTACTTAAGCCACTAGTTAGATCAGGATAATCCGCTGGGTCTGAGAGTTCGGCGGGCACTTGTTCATTCTGAAATAAAGTATCAAGGAATCATTAACTTTCTGATTATAGTTTAACTATCACTTACCACAGGATATGCCACAAGTGAATTGGGCAAAAGGATGCAGAGCAAACTAATGCTAAGCCAAAACATTTTAAAAGAAAAACCCCGAAAAAATTTCTGATTTAAGATGATGTTGTTTTGACTTGCCTTGGAATGACTTCTTTGATTAATTTTTGTTTAATGTATTTTTGTATTTTTTTTTAGGATGGTTGAGGCTGCTATACCAACCATACAATCGATGCACTTACTCTCAGTGGTCAACTTTATACACACATCCTGCATAGCAAAAGTTAATAATGACAATATTTTAAAGCGAGATCAAAGTCTTAGCTATTGGTCTCAAGTACATTCCAATTCAAAGCGTTCGACAACGGAGCGTCATCTTCAGGGACCAGGCGATTCATTCCTTAGCGATGTCTACGAGGAGAGTATATCGACCAAGACGCAGGGATTGATTGTTTTACCCAAGGTTAGCATTACCATGCTGCAGTCCTCGATAGTGGAAGAAATCATATCGGTGGCAGCGCTAGATAATGTCCAAGATCTTAGTTGTGTTTCCTTGCTAACATTCTACATGGAGGGCATCTCTACCAAGTTCCATTTGGGCAAGACCACACGGGCCTCCATGCACAATGTGTATATTCAACAAACAGTTCAGTCTGGTAATAGCCACAAAAAGGGTGGAATAATGAAGGGCACACGAGCATTGTTGGCTCATTTATCATCCCAAACGCGGCCTGATAATGTCCAGGGAGAACCTATATTGATTGAAACATCGGAGAAACAATTGGAAGAATTAGTTATCACCTTAGATATTGGTAGAGCTCACGCCCAGTTGCGTCGACTGAAGACCGAAGGGCAATCCTGTACCCAGGATTCACCCATTATAGTCACTGCCATACCAGAGCATAAGAGCAAAGTCCTCTTCGAATGCCTTAAAATGCCCGAGAGCACGGGAATCGAAAGCATTGGCTACATCATGTTTGAATGTGGCCTGGAGGGTGTTGGCGTCAAGATTGTGAAGCGTTCACATTTCGAGAAATCAGAGAATAGCAAAGAAGAGTTGGCCGAAATGGCAGGAGCAGCCGATCTTAATGATTTGGTAAATGGTACGGCGACGACCAATGATGGCGGAGCTACCTCCAAGGCTGAGGCTGCATGGAGAATGATAACCAAAAAGCCACCCACACCAAAAACACCCAAGGAGAAATTCCAGCATGCTCTCGATAATATAATTGTTAGCGATAGTTCAACCACTGCTGCCGATCAGAGGAAATCGACACCCAAGCCGCCAGATGATGATGTGGAAAAGGGTTCATCGGCAGCGAATAATCCAGCAGGAGCAGGAGGAGGAGGTCAAAAGTCTTCACCTCGAGACAATCAGGACAATAAAGTTTTGTCCAATGTCAAGGAAACGGATAAGACGTCTTCATGTGTAATTGAATTGAAGTCAGTGTGGTTAAATTTCGCTGCACCACCCTGTGTGCCTATAACCAGAAAAATAGATTTAACCCGCCTCGATTGGAATCTGCTGAGCACTGCCTCGCCAGCCATCACAGCCTGGATGAATCCCAGCAATCGTTTGGCCATCAAAATCGTGGCACTCTGCAAGGCTTTGCATACACGGCAAACGGCTGTGGCAGCTTGCCTTATGGCCGAGGCCATGGATAATGAGAAGATTCAGAGAAATCCCAAGATCAAGAAGGTGAGTATATAGAGTATATTCCTTTAATTTTAACGCTTCATGGTTTATTTTTTATGCAGAGTCGCTATGCCAACAACTACACCTTGTTATCGAAGACATTGCAAGAGGATCCCAGTTGTCAGTTGTGTTATATTATGCAGAAACTAGTACTGGATGAGGGTGTCCAACGTATTGAGCAAATCTTCAAGCAAGGCGATGTTCCGCATTTGAATACACTGCGTCAGGGCATAATTGTATTGAGTCGTCAATGGAAGAACACACTGTATAATCCCATTTTATTCGAACATCAATATAAAAATAAGCTCGCACGTCCTATCAATGTGACATTCTCGTTCCCACAGAACGAGGAGGAGTGCGAGGGTGATGAGTGCGAAGGTGATGTTGAAATGGGCGCCTATTCGGGCGTCGGCGAGAATCCGGAAGAGAGTGAGAATGCTTTATTACTTGGGCAAACACAGCATCATCGAACTCACATTGGTATTTTATTGATTAACGCTCTCTCTCTCTCTCTCTCTATTCTCTCTTCCCCTTGAACTCTCTCCTTTTGGTGGTTCGCCACCGTTCCCTCTCCCGCCCCTTTTAAATCTTTGTAATAACCGAAATTGTAGTTATGTATCTAGTTTGTAGGAGTGTCTGCACGTTGTTTATTAAGTTATTGTATCTGTTTTTGTGTGTGTTATGCGAAGGAGTTGCCCTTTGCTCTTGACTGTCTATCACCTAATTTCTGTTTTTCCTCACTCTCTATATTTTTCTTCTTTATTTTCCTACTCCTTCTCCTTATTATGTATATCAAATGCTTTAAGTGTTCACGATTTCATATATATTGTTTGATGCTTTTACGTTTGCATTATACTACAATATTTGTGTATCTATTCTATCTATCCTATTTGGCTATACTACTACTCTATCTATATGTTCAAAATTTGATTTTACTTTAATGATATCTCTATGGAATATCTGTGGTGGAATGAGCTAAATAATTAGGAGGTATCAATAACCTAGAAAGATAAATACATAAAATGTTATTTTTACCATTGTTCCCAATTTATTTGAAATCTTTTACAATGGTGTCATTTGAAGAGTTTATGTTTAAACTTAAAGTTCTTAAATTAAAAATTTTTTTCCCTCTTTCAATAATTATTTGGCTCATTGTACTTGTCTTTATAATTGTGGGTTAATAACACCACAGCAAAGAAATGTGTTCCCCACAACAATTTGTCACATTGTTAAGTTCTTAACTGATCGATATTCTTATTTAATTTAACCTAGAAAACAATCAATATGGCGGCCTATCGTATACCCATGAAGCTGGTCTACATGGTGCTGGCACTGCCTCTCAGCGATCCACTTCTACATCACCAAATATACACAATACGCGTCGTGGGTAAGTAATCAGTTTTTTTTGTCGTTGTGTAAAGCACATCTAACCACATCTGAATGTGAATGTCATGAATGTATGCTTGGGAATGTATTAATAGTGTATTAATCTCATAATTTGTAATCTGTTATGTTTCTTTTCATGCCTCCATTATTCCATTTTATCAACTAAATATAAAAGTTTAAATAAAGTGCACAGCAAGGCTTCGAATTATTCACATGGCAATTCATCTCGTTCTAGCATACAAATGCTGCCCATTATATCGGGCCTGGTGGAGAAGCAAGCTGAATTCGGTCTGTAAAATTGAAAATTCTTTAATCTATTTTACCCATAAGAATTTTGTAATAATATTAAATTTTTCCCCTTCTCACACACAGAATATGGAGCATTGCAAGAGGGCTCGTTGAGTTCCACCAATTCGGTAAACAAATTTTGGTTGGGAGCTGAGAATCATAAGGAGGACCTTTACTTTTGGATGGCCAAACAACAGGATAATAAAAAGAAAGAGCATTTCACTGAAAAGGAACATCATGCACGGCCTGTTCCACCAAAATTCAATGGCCAAACGCATACGAGAAGTGGCATAATGCAGGATTCTATTAAACTGCTCGATGCCCATTTAATCTTTGAGCCATTGCTAACCTGTTTGGGTGTGATGCCACAGCAAATGATTAATAAATTCGCCAATGCTGATATATCATCGCTAGAGAACTTTGGCACAAATCTATCACTAATTGGCACTTTTGATTCTATACGTGTGGATATTGTGGTTAGCGAGGCAGGCGATAAGAAGAACACCAGCCAAAAGCCTAGTAAATTGAATAAGAAAGCCAATGGTGGACGAGCCTCTATCATGATGGATACCCCACTCTTCCTATGCGAGCGTGTTGGTGTGGAGTTGGAGGTTCTGAAAATGTCTGACGGCATGGTAGATCAGGCTAGACAAAATGTTATCTATATGTCACGACGACAGCTCAAAAAGCACACGAGCACTGTGATCAATTTTAGCCTTAATGTGCGTTTTATATCGCAACAGGTCAATATGCCGCTGCTTAGACTCTTGCATCAGATCTGTAATATGTATCAGAATGTTAAGGATGCTCAGAACGAATTTCACGAGCATCCAGAATTGAGCAAGAAGAGTCAGACCAAAGATGAATGCAGTTTGGGTGAGTTATACGTGAATTAATAATCCTTATTTGAATTTTCACAGCTTTCTTTTATGTTTTTACAGCATCGGAACCCACAGACATTTTGCCATTTGCTTCGGTTTCGGAACGTTTTGGCCATGGTGAAAGCTATTCCGATGAGCGTTATGATAAGTTTAATGAAACGATGCCCACAATGCCAACAGCAGCAGGACGAATGCGTCCTGGCGGCATGGCTCCAATTATTCAGTTGACACCCTCGCCCAATGCCAAAAATCGGCCACAAAGCTTTGCTCAAAAGTTGCGATCTACAGGAAAATCGGTAAAGGGCAAATTGGGTTACACCAATCTAAATGAATCGAGTTCATCGCCGCTAAGAGATAGCCCTACTATGTCTCTGCATGAGGCGAATATTCTAAAGATGTCCACCGAGTCGAGAGCTTCCCTAAATGGAGGTTGTGCCACAAGTGTTAGTGGCGATTATCAAAACACATTGACCAAAGCTGGCTTGTCATCATTGGTTCCCATGTTGGAGACACCGAATTGTTGGAAAACCATTTACCACCTATTGGAATTATACGGCACTATGCCGGAAACAAAGACAGTGGTTCAACGCAGTTCACTGAATGAGCATAAGAAATCGGGATTCAATAACGATGAAGATGATTTGACTAGTGCTCCAACGCCATTGCCACAACATCGCGAAATGATGCTAGTCGATGGCATAACCCAAGAGCGAACACGTCTAATTGTGTTTGGTGTAGCCAAAATTCATAAGACACGTTTGCTGGCCACACTTTCTGGCCTGAAATTGGAATCGGAGATCACAACATTGAACAGCACGGCCACGTGGCGTAAAAAAGCTCGTCCCGTATCTTTGGAATGTTCACTAACTGGTCAAGTGGGACGTGCCATGATTGTGCTTCTCGAAGGAGTTGCTCCTAGTCAACAGTGAGTATTAAGAAGAAGACTATCCCAACTCACTGAAATCTAATGGATTTAAATTTCTTTTCAGAACCGTTGTAAAGGTAACAGTGGGCAAAAGTCAGACCCTTTATTCTAGTCTCTCCAAACGGGGCAAGGATAAAAATAGTGGCCTTCTATCAATTGGTGCTGTGAATATTGATATACCACAACATCCGGTGGCTTTGCACGGCATGATGACACGTAGCTCGAAACAATTGTCATCCACATTGCAAGAGTTGAGGGTCAAACGGAATTCGGGACGCTCTACTTTGCGATCCCATACAGCCGAAGAGCCAGAATCACCATTTCATGCCCGCAACTCTGGAGGCACTAGTAGTGGAGGCGGCGGTGGTGGCGGAGGTGGAGGTCCAAGTGCTGGCATGGGCCTCAATGATATGCGTGAACGTACTGTGTCTGGCAGTGCAGGTGGTGGTGGTGGCGCATCTGCTGGTGGTGCTGCTGGCTCTGGCAATCAACATCAGCAATCGCAGTATGCAGCAGCGGCACGTCGAGCTGCCCACATGGCCCAATCGAAATCGGCCACAGCGAATCAACAAAATGGATTGCTTCAACCCCTGGTCATGCAGTTTAATGTTCTCCTTCAAAGTTTGTCCATCAATGCGGCATTATTGCCCTCATTACAGGCTCAATATCGCATGAATCATGTCAGTTCGATGGGTGTAACAGGGCAAAGAGCCAAATTTGTTATTGATTTGCCAACACATACGTTGAGTTTCAATACAAAAATTCAAAATGAAATGAATTTGCCATCGGAGGCATGCATTGGATTGCCACCAGTTCATGTGCTAGCTGAATATATACCCGATCATCGACAAGAACATGGCACGGAAACCATAGAGGGCATTGTCCTGCGTCAAGGTGGCTATGTGAATGCCAGTGCGGAGATTGGAGAATTCGAGAGATGTCTGACCACAGATTTGCTTAATCATTTGGTATTCGTGCAAAAGGTTTTTATGCGTGAGATAAATGAAGTGCTGCAAAAGGTATACGGGGGCGAGAAACCTGTGCCCTTATGGATCGAAGATAGTGGTGATGCATCTAGTGTCCAAGAATCTTCATTGAAACGTATACTCTTCTCCATTAACATATCAATGAAACGCATCCAATTGACTGCCACAACCCCTTGCTCCTCGGCTGTGCGCTTTGAAACCGGCACTTTGGAACTACAGCTATCGAACCGTGTTAAGAATCTTGGTGATCTCAATAATCGCAAGCTGTTCTTTAAGGCCCACATCGATTTCAATCTTTCCTTGGGCCAGATTATAAGAAATGTTATATTCGATGAAGCCGAACCTGAATTCCAACAATATGCCTTCTTCCATACGACCATCGGCTTGCGTAATGCCTTCCAGGATGAGCTGCTCAACGAGGACAAGGAGCTAATCCTGTTGACATTGAAGCGGCCCCTGGTCTACATTCAGCCGATAGCAGTGGATAAGGCCATATTGGTGTGGTTGAACTATAAGAATGCCTATGAGTATTGGGCCGAGAAGCGTGCAAATCTCTGCTATGAGCATAGTCAGCATACGACCCAACAGGTTTTCGATCGTGTGGCATTTGGCCAAATAGCCAGCTCTAACCTATCAACCTTGTTCCTTCAATTGACTGTGGAGGATATGGGCATTTGTTTGCCACTAAAACAAGTCAATACTGTGGTAAATATTTAAAAAGAATTTGACAAAACATTTCTGTATTTATTTATTATTCTACTCTTGCAGCCCTTTGGACCTCGCTCGTATCAGGACTTTGATGCCAAGGGAGCTGTTGTTATAACCCTGGAAAATACCATCATATCAGCCTGCAATTCGGGTGCTTTGGTTTCTAAGGGAAAATTCCAAGGTTTGTGTCTACGTTTTGCTGATGATTTCGAGACCAATTTGGATGACTGGAAACCCACGAGCGGGGAACCGATTATGAATGTCTGCGTTGTCTCTGAGGGTACATTTGAGGTCTGCTCCCGCACCACGGCCGCCAAGAAGGGAGAGAATGCCAAATGGCTGTTAAATGTTAAATGGCAAATGGAGGGTGTGGATATACACTTGGATGTGAATATTGGCAAACAGTTGAGCTCGTTGGGTCATACACTCACCATGTTGACGGGCTTCGAAGAGGATGAGACCCAAATGGAATCACCCGATAGTGATGAGGGAGATCAAAGTTGCCGCGATACATATGTGCGACGACGCGGTGACTTTGATAATTTGCCAGCTTTTGTTTTCGATCCCACAATCGATTCGAAGAAGCGTTCGTTTATGATGGAAAAAGAAATGGCAGAACAATTGAAGATTATCAATGACCTAAGAACTTTGGGCGCCTCACATAATACTGTGGCGCATGAGGAGAGACGTCTGCAAGAGCTGCAAGCCATTTGCTATAAATATTTCCGTCGCGATATGATACAAAAGTGGAAGCGTCCATCCTTGAGGCGTTCCCTAAAGAACTATAATCGCTCGCACTCATATATGGGAACAGGAAGTGCAGGAGTTGCTGTGCCAGCTCTCATAGACAATGGAAGTCACAGTTATGCTGGCAGACGCCTCGATACAATTGCCTCAAATGATGAGATTTCTAGTCTTCAGAGTACGCCAGCATCTTGTCATTCGCGTAGTGCTTCGTTCAAGGTAGCTGGAGGAGGTGCGGCTACAGGAGGTGGTGCTGGTGGTGGGATTGGTGCATTGGGCAGGGTTACTTTCACAGAGGCCATGCGGCAAACTTCTTTACCCAATGCCGACACAGATACTGAGACTCAGGATAATGAGCTAGACTGGACGCCCAGTGAAATGGATGTAGATGGAACTTCCGTAGAGATGCGTCGCAAGCATGGACATGCTCAAAAGCAGGCTGAACCAAATATAGATTTTGAATTGGATGTAAAAGTCCTGGTCAACTCTGGCAAATGTGTCTTGCATACAAAGGAAACAGGCGAAGGTTTTGCCACTGGAGCGGCAGGTTCTAGTGGAGCAGCAACAACCGCACCGGCTTCCAGTGTTAAATCTCATAAGCGAGAGCGTAGCATTGGCAATGATTGGGGCAGTCCGACTCCATCAAGGCGACAAAGAGATAAAAGCAAATTGCGCTATAATGCCAATGCCCTGCTGGCCGATCTAACCATCTTTCATATTCCTGGCCTGGATGTGAAACTGCACTATCAATCTAAAACTTTATTGGAACAATCGGCGGGATCATTGGGCTTGAGTGCCGAACAAATGGGTTCTGCTCGCCGGCTGGGCACTAAGCGGGCGACCTTGTCCGCCTGGATGACATTGCAGAGTATACCAGAGGAGACCATTATATCGCCACATATACTTGAGTTCTTGGAACAGACCCTTGAACCGATACCCACTCGCCAACAGAATAGTCAACCACCGACACCATCACACAATCCAGCTGTTAATCTCGACATTTTGCCAGCCAATTATGTGACATATACATCCTTCCCGGTGGATGTTATTGTCTATTTTCATATGCAGCCATCGACATTCCGTTTTAGCTGTCTTCCAGTTTCTCGTGTGGAATGCATGCTTCAATTGCCTAGCCTGGATATTGTCTTTAGTTCGAAGAAGAGTGAGGAGGAGAATCATCATCAACAACAGCAGCAATCTCATACCCAAGGTGGGCATACTGAACAAATGCCAACTGGCGGTTTAAGTGTCACCGGTTGTCTGGCTGACTTCAATGTGTTCATTTTCCATCCTTATGGTGGCAAGAAGACATCCAAAGAAACACAATTTTCCCCTTTGAGTGATAGCGAACGCAAGGATTCACTTAGCATCAATGTGGAGTTTGTTAAATTCCATATCACAAGATGCCGCAAGGTGTATGTCGAGCCGTTGCCCAGCTCTAAACGGGGTTTGGATCAAAGTCGTGCTGTCATAAGATTCTCAACGATTGTGGATATTGGAAGTGCTAGCTTTAAATATGATATGAGAAGATTAACTGAGATTCTGGCTTTCCCCAAAGCCTGGTATAGACGGCGTATAGTGCGAAGACTTTTCCTTGGTGATCTCAGTGTTCACCAGCAGCAGCAGCAACAACAACAACAACAGCAGCAGCAGCAACAACATCATCAACAGGCAGAATCACCCACAGGTTATAATCCAACAACACCAATTGAAGATCCCAGTCGAACCAAAGAGAAAATGCGTCTAGATTTCGAGTCGCAATCAACACAACAGCAATTGGGGCACTTTGGTGCAGTACGCAAGCTGAAGAACATAGGTAAATCCTCTAGTGCTGAATCATCCGGGACTCCCCCATCGGAAAAGAATCACATTACCGCTTGGGAGACTTTGGTGTTGTTTGCTGTGAATTTCACCAAACTAAATGTCCAAATGAACATTGGCAATGTGTGTGGCAATGTTGTGTGGTTAACAAAGGATTTCCAATCAGATGGACGCCTTTCTATAGGCAGCACTGGCTATAAGAATATGTACGCTGGCATCTATTTGGGAGGATCGGCTCTAGATGCCAAGGGCGGCATTGTGGGTGGCAGCTTTGAGGTGAACAAAATCAATAAACGCTTCCACATCAAAGAAGAATCCGGCATGGAACCCTATCACACCATGGGCTTGAGTTTTATGGCTCTGGAATTGCGTCTGGATTATATGGGTACTTCGGTACTGATGACAAGAATCAGCACCTTCTCGGCAGCCATGAAAGATGAATGGCGCACATCTAGTCAGACAACAGCAAAGGATCAGCCCAAAGCTGTCATCTTCATACATGGTGATCTCAGCTGGGATCAGTTGCAAATCATGATCTCCAAATCGACTACAGCTGATCTACTAAAGATGTACTTCAAGCTGGAGGAGTTCTTCACTCAACAATTCAAATCATCGAAGCGTGTCTTTTCAAGTTTAGAGCCACGTCTGCAGGATCGCACGGCCAGCATTAAGAGACGACAGCATATGAAAAAGAAACCGAATGGGGACTTGGCCATAGCTGCTGGCCATGTTGGTCCACAGTTGGGCGAGAATACCGATGCCCGTCATCATCGACATTGGCAGAAGCCCTTAAACCAGGCAATTGGTCTGATAGTGCCCTCTTTGGTCACACGACTACCACGTCATGGCAACGTCTTGGGCGGCACTGTGGAGCTACGTGGCCAAAATATCTCACTGGCCTGCTTCCATGGCATTAATTTCAAATCGAAATCATGGGCATTGTTTAGCCTAAAGTCGCCGTCCATTAATTTTGCGACCGAAGCCCGTCAACTGGAGGACACACATGAGGTTTTGGTTACCCAAACCCTAACTTCTTGCCTGGGCCAGACTACCGAAGTGCAACAGCAACAGAATCACTCGATGGCCATTGTGAGTCGCATCACAAGGAATATTATCTTTCCGCCACAATTCAAGACACTCAACGAATGGTTCCACTATGCCTTTGCCAATAGTGAAATTGATGGTAAGTACTTGGGAACATATTGGTAGCATTCCGCAAGGACTGACTTCTTTCTCCCGCAGCTGTGGATCGCTTCCCCATGCTGGAATGCGAGCGTGAAATAGCCTCGAATTCAATTGAACGTACACGGGCATCGGGCGCTAGTGGTGCTGCTGCCAAGTCCCAGGAACATAATCACAATCGTGAAGTGATCTTTGCACTGCCCAGCTTGCAGTTGCATTTCAAGACTGAACACAAACAGGGACCAACCACACCAGAGCCAAACGGTAAGAACATAAAAGTTTAGCAACCATAATGGTCAAAAGTTTAAAGCTAATTATTTACACGAAATTGGAGGGAAAAAGAGAACCAAGTTAGGAATTTTTTTTCTCCAAATTTGATAGAAATTAGCAAAAAGTAAAAAAAACCAGAGGGCCGGGGTTAACTTCGGCCGTGCCGAAGTTTGTATACCCTTGCCCGGTCTGTAAAAACTATTCACTGTTGCTGAAATTTATATTTTCTTTACACATATCAAATATCTTTAACTAAATTGTAGTAAGAAATAAAACAAAATTGGATTGCTGCTAGTTTCTGTGATAAGTATTTATTGAACAGTAAAATTTTGTCCCACAAAGTTTTCACATACTCAGCCTCCCCACCACGACAAGGTCACAATCCCCGAGGAGGTATTTTTACAATATCTTACACACTAAAATATTTCTATAATTAAATTAATCTACTTAATGTTTACAAACTATATTTTAAAAATATTGCATCATGATGGCTATACGGCGATGCATATGTCATAGCTATAGCCTCCGGTAAATTACTGGTTCCCCAAAGCCAATCTATTTGAGTTGAGTGTTTGGTTGTTGGTACATTCAAAAAAGAAACTAAACCCCTATCATTAAGACGGGCTTCCAACTGATCTGTGCTGGAAAATCGGCAAATATTGAAATCCCCTACTACTACCACATTATAAGTTGCTCGAAGAGCTCGAACTTTATCTTCATCTTTCATAATTTCATTACGAAATCTTGTTATAGGGAATTGTGAATTCCTATAAACAATTAGAAACGACGTATTATAGTACGTGAAGGCAATCGACTGATAAACCTGTCTCGGATTGGTTAGGTTTTGAGACTCAAATAGAAATTCTACATTTTGCAAAATACTAAGTTTTGCCAAAACTAGTATTCCATTCTTTGAACTGTGACTTTGCCGTTTGTATGGGAGCTATATAGTCACCCGATCTTGATCAAATTTGGCACAACTATTAATAATGCTTCCTTCTATGCGTTGCACACTTCTGACCAAAATTAATATACCCTTTTTGCAAGGGTATAATTATGCAAGGTAAATGTACTTCAATGTACTTTAACGATTTGGTTTTCACAAAAATAATTTTTTTCAAAAAAAAATATTATATCTGTGTCTTTTTTGTAAATATTCTATACGTCGATCGATAACTTATTGCGAAATCCTGAAACTCTCTATTCTTATATAAAACTTGTGCTTTCAAAATATTTTTTTTAGTGATTTTTTTAGTGATAAAAAAAAGGCATTTTAACTTCTCTATATATTTCATAAGGAACGTTTTTAGTTTTACCATTAATAGTTAGCATTAATTCCATTTACATATTTTTATAGGAGACATATAAATCATGATGAAATATTATTTGTATTTAAAAGAGTAAAATTAGATTTTAATCTGAATTCAGTTTGTTTTGTTAGAAATAGACAAATAGAATCCTAATTATTCGTTAAGTTTAGAATTAAAATAGTTTAGTTTGTTAAAATTACTCCAAACGATTTCTAATTATTTGCGAATTTCTGCAGCTCTAATGCCTATTCAAAAAATGAATAACTTATTTCCATAGCAAAACAATCATTAAAAAATGAAACGAGAAGACAAATCTAACCTATTCAACAATAAATATTATTTTTTAACGAAAATAGGAATTTTTTTTTTTTTTTTAATTTTTGCTCTTGAGTATACTTTACTTCATTATCGTTTCAAATATTTTGATTAAACCTTTCTAAAACATTAATTTTTCTATCCATTATAGAAACCAAACCAGAAGTTTTGTGCAGCTTTATAACCGAATTCGATGACCATATCTTTGTGACAGTCGATGCAGATGCATTCTTCTTCCTGCACGATTTGATCACGTCCTATGTCAATGAAAGGGAGAAGGTGGTAAGTGCATAATATATTTTGGAGTTTGCCACAAACTTAAAATGATTCGTTTTTCTATTTTTTTAGATTGGCGCCCAATCGGCACGAGCGGCCTCGCCAAATCTCTCACAGAAGACCAATCTGAAGCCCTATCTAACAGATGAGATACTCAAGGAGAAGAAGCAATCATCCAGTACGAATTTGACACCCAAGCAGATGAGTGCCAGCAAAAGTAGCTTGGAACCATTGCAGGGTAGTTTTACAAATATAGCAAATTCAACGACAGCTAACACAGCAACAGCCAATACGACGACGACGACGACGGCGACGACGGCGACAACTTCGTCGACGAATTCGACTCCAACTACGACTACGACTACAACTTCCACAAATGACAGCAAGGATGGAGCCAAATTGGGTCCAGACTCGGCCACACCAAGCTTTGATATTGAATCATTTGTGCGTGACTGGAGGCATTTTGAATGTCAAACGTGGCATCTAGAGCCCACAGTGCGTCTGTTGTCGTGGGCAGGCAAATCCATTGAGCCATATGGTGTGGATTATATACTCAATAAATTGGGTTTCAGTCATGCACGCACTACCATACCAAAGTGGCTGCAACGCGGTTTCATGGATCCTCTAGACAAGGTTCAGGCTCTAATGATGCTCCAGTTGTTGCTAATGGTTCGCGAGAATAAAGTGGAACGAGAGAATAGCACCAGTAGTGGCGGAGGTAAACAACAACAACAATCATCTCAAAATCATCGCCCATCAACGAATTAGCCATGACAAATTATTGACAATTATATATACATATGTATATATATATATAAAAGCCTATATATATATATATATATAATAATTTTTTTAGTTTAAGCTGCAAATTGTGTATAAAAAACGATTTTTGTATTATTAAGAAACAAAACTTAGGCAGCTGAATTGACAGCTTTACCACCTTGTAAATGGTTTGCTCTCGTATTCCCCCTTACCCTTTTTTCCTCCATCCCTCACTCCGTTTTTAATACGTATTTTTCCTTGACGTGTCCTAAACCGTGTCTCTTTTCCTTAGTTCTAAATGTATTTACGATCAAGTGCTTCGTGTAATTTGCTCAATTTATTGCGCTTTGAAATTATTATATGTGTATGTATGTATGCATGTTTGTTTGTTTGATTGATTAATTTTATAGAAGTATGTGCAAGGAATGAGCAAAAGCAATTGTGTTTAAACTATAAGTAGCTCTAATTGATCTTGATATATACATGTATACAAAACAAATTCTAAGCCTATCAATATAAGTAATAAAATCAACCATGAACATCTGAAAGAAATATATTACAAAAAAATATATTGTTATTTTTTTTTTTTAAAGATGGATATTGTTAATTTCGAAAATAGATTAATATAAATTAAGCTGCAATTTCAGAGTGTGCTGTGCTGAGAAGACCGAAGAATTGAAATAGTTTTCACACTCCTATTGTGAATCGCCTTAAAACCTTTTAAACAGTTATTAAAAGATAAAAATAATAGATTACAACTGGCAGGTAATTCAGATTTAGCTCTATAAATTAATGTTGTTTAAAAATAAATTGGTAAATTCTTCTTTTTGTATTATACATAGAATATTCATTTATTGTATTATTTTTATATATATTATCGAGCTCTGCTTGATTGGGGAAATTTTATTTATTCGTTTCATTTTTCAAAGATTAAATTTTGTTTTTTTTTTAATTTATTCAAAATATCTTTGGAGATATGATGTTTTTTGTAAGGTAATGTTTTTATCATGTGGGGCAATGTTTATTGCAAAAAAAAATTTAAAATGGTTGTTTTTTTAAAGCATAATTTTTGGTTTTCGTAAAATAAAGTGCCACCGACCTTTTCTGGTTCAGACCTCATTCATTTTAGAAAATTTATATCATTTTCTAACGGCTGCCTTTTTTTTATATTTAAAAAAATAAAGAAAATTCTGATAAGGTCAGGCCCAGAAATATCGGCTTAAACTTAATTTCAGATTTTCCTCAGATTCCCTCAAGGAGTTAGGTTTACATATATCCGCTTCATCTATCTGATCAATTTATCTGATATCTATTATGTATCTATTAAATCTATCTGTTGCACCTTTCTATCAACAATCTGCCTAATATGTCTTCCTAATCTATCTATCTATTTGATTTATCTGTTCAATCTGTTCTATCAATCTGATCTACCTAACTGAACTCACCTATCTATCTAATTGATCCATCTGATCTTTTTCCGATCTATCTTGTCGATCTATCAGTCTCGTGTCGCCTTGAACTTTACAAAGATCACTTCTTGATCTCCGTGTATTATGTACATAGTTCCTATCAAGAGGGAATTAAAAATTTTTACCAACAATTTCCAACTGTTTACCCACCAAAATTTTTATAAATATATATTTATAAAAGACAGAATATGGTGTTATAAATTTGCACTAATCTTTCTTACTAATATTGCAACAATCGATGTAGGAAATTCGTCATATTGAATTCTTTTTTTTTTTTTAATTAGTTCAACAATAAGCTAATTCTGTTGCCATTCACTTGCGGCTTTAAAATCCCATTTTTATAAGCCATAATCTCTATTGCCGGCGGCTATAGGCCAAAATTACAAAAAATTAACTGGTGCAAAACAAAAAAAAAAGGGAAAACAGAAAAAATAAAAAGCCCAAAACAAAAGAAAAGCCGAGAAAAGAAAAGCAAGTCTCATAATTAAAAATTAAGCCATTCGCCTATTAGTTTTAACCCTCATTAACTTTAGATAAACTAATCTCCAAAGTAAACCACATCGCATTCATGACTCTCGACCCTTGGCAAAAGGAGAACCCATAGATTTCTCCTCCACATACCCTTCCCAGTTTGCACCCGCCTCCCCTCTTATCATGGCTCCTTGGCCAAACAGTTTTTATTTCGCTCGCGCCTTACAGTGCGTAAAAAGCTCATCAACTTTTGGGTAGAAGGGGGAAGGGGGTGTAGGCGACGATACGTATTCTTTCTTTGGTTTATTTTTCCTTGCTGTTTTTGCCTTCTCCGCTTTTCCAAGCAGTGCACAAAATGATGTAGAAACCCAGGCTGAACCTAATATGCTAAAAAAAATACAAAAAAAAGGAGCGCGCAACAAGAGAAAGGAAAAATAATTAAAAACGCAACCTTGATGGAAAATGAAATGTTTACAAAGAGACATGAGATTCAGGCTGAGACTCACAAAAAGAAAGGGAGAAAAAAAGAAAAAAATAAAGCACAGTGACAAGAATAAGTAACAAAAACGGATGGAGAAGACGTTGAAAGGCGGAACGAAAGCAAAAACGGATACACGGAGCGGATACAAAGTTTACTCAAGCAAAAACAAAACAAAAAATATCCTTTGCCTAAGCCACGACATCGACTTTTACATATCCTGTATGAATTTTGTGTACCACCAAATGCCCTGCAATATATATTATTCGAAGAATTTTCTACAAAAAGGAAGATTTAGGCAATTTCAAAATTTTTGCAAAATTCTCTTCTCAGTTTTTGGCTACGAATCAAGAATCACTTTAAAAATTATAAAGCAATTTGCAGATTTCTTTGACTATATACTTTTATAATTCGGATACAGGGTATGTATAAGTAGGTATATATATTTGTATATGTGAAATCTGTATAGAGACAGGCTTAAGGAATAGAAAAAGAAACCAAACCAAAGCAAAACAAAAAAAAAAAAAAAAAAAAAAAATAAAACGCAGAAGTCAAGCAAAAATTAACTAAGCTACATGGCTGAATGTTCAAAAGTGCTTGCCAAATGCAAATGACATCGGCGAACATAAAGGGAGAGAGAGTGAGAAGAAGATAAGGTTTTTTTCTTTGTTAACCAACTAAATAACTAACTAAAAAACCAAATGATTTCTTTCCCTTTTCATGCGTGCACTGAGGTGAATTAAACTTAATGAAGTATATAAAACGACAGACTTATTGTGAGAACCTTTCTTTTTTGGTGTTTTTTACGTTAATGATTAACATGATTTCTCTTTGCCTATGTCATTGAAATCACTGCGAACAATTTGATAGAAATAGAAAATATTTTATCTTAAAGGAAATTGGTTTCCATTTGATATTTGAAAAATACCTTTTCAAAGTTCTTCACTTTTTACTCTCGGGTTGAAATAATATCTGCAGTTTGATAAAAAAAAACTTTCTTCAAAATTTGTTGGTAATAAATTTCTGTTGAATTTTCATAGCATACTTTTCTGCACTTGGTCATTGATGTTGGTCATTTAATACACAATTTATTTGGTTGCTAGTAGTTTTCCATTGAATTGACTGCCAGTATGTTGACAAAGATTTCTCATATTTCACAAGGTGAGCTGGACATTTTTCAATTAAATTTTTTGGACAATATATATGTATATATTGACACCTCGAGTACACACACAAACACATAAAGTTAGCATCTGTTTGACTTGTTTTCGGTTTTTGGTTGAAGAGACTTTTCTTTTTTATTAATTTTTTATTTTTTTGAAATATGATGCACAGGTGTATATAACAATTGTGCAATATATAAATTTTCTTTAGCCATTTTCATTTGTATGACATTCGAGTGTCTACAAGTATATCGGTTTTCGTAAAATCGCATTTATTTTTCGTAGAAATAAAGTTCACAAAACTGATACGATTTTATTTTGTTGGCTTAATTCAAACAATTCATGAGGCAGTTGTTGGAGAGAAAGAAAAACGGCCAGTTGTTACCACCCCATCTTGGCCTGGTCCATTGGGTTATTTATCTATACGTATAAGGGCAATCAAGCACAGCTTGAGCCAAAAATTTATGCCCACAAACCCTTGAACCCGAAGACTCTAAATTATTTTTTAATTTCTTTGGCTTTGGCCTAAGAAAACTTTTGCGAGAACAACAAACAACATAATAATCAAGTCAATAAAAAAGTCATAAAAAAAAAAACGAAAAAGAAAAAGAAACAGAAAGCAAATATAACAAAAGGCCTCTGTGTTTTTGGTGTGTGTGTGTGTGTGTGTGTGTGTGTGTGTGTGTGTGTGTGTGTGTGTGTGTGACCAAGACATGCCATAGACAAATATCAGACAAGACAAGGGCAAAACGAGGAACTTGTAGAAACGATAAAGCAGACAATAAAAACCACCAAGCATAATAAAAATTACATTTTATTTTATTTCGCTTGTCTGCTTGTAAGTGTGTGTATGTGTTTGTATGTGTGTTAGTTGGAAATACAAGCCAAGCCAGGCAAACATTTTTAAATAGTCCAAGACACGCACACGTCAACAGGCAGACGAGCTTTTTTGAGTCCCAGAGTCCTCCGAATGACGTTAAGATATTTAGATTGCGTGGGCAGGACCCAGGCGAATCGGACGGCTCAAGAAATAGCAACAGTATTCTGTGAATAATGTCCTTGCCGTAATGACTCCCCCGTGTCCTGTGTTGTGGACATTTAACTGTTTCTAATAATTATGTAAATGTGTGTCACTTGATGTGCCACTTTTGTGGGCGGCAGTCAGCCTCAATTCCTTCTAGTACAATTATGGTGCCGCGAATAATCAACTTGATCCATTAAAAAAAGGAGCAAAAAAAAAAAAATAAAAGACAAAGTGAACTTAAGTAGTTGGAGATTGTCAAATTTAATGAAGTCCTGCTCTCCCTGCTCATTCTATATACAATTGGGAATTGCCTAAGATAAATGTCGCCTATGATTAAATGTTTGGCAATTTGCAGAAGTCACTTTAACCTACAAGACATGGCTATATATATGTACATACAATTTTTTTTGTTTTGATTTCTCGAGCAATTCATTTTCTTTTTATGAATGAGTCGTGTATTTGCATATTAATGGTTTGCATGCCTCTAATATGTGCACACTCTATCCTTCCTTCCTTTTTCGTATTTCTTCTTCTGCTTTCTCCCTTTTTGAAGTATTTGCATAATAATTTAATGGCTCGTTGCAGTCCAAACCAGAACGTCCTTTTGCGTTGGCCATTGTTTAAGGCTAAGGCTAAACAGAGGAAGTCATTAATGCTAAGAAACTATTAGACAAGTGCAAGCGTTAAAAGAATTTCGGAGAAAGCCACCAAATTACCTTTTCAGTCATAATCATATAAATACATATAAAATAAAATTTAGTTTTTTAAAGTTGTTTAAAAAAGACTTAAAACTTGATCACTTACTAAGTAAAACTTACTAATAATCCAACGAATCCTTATATTTAAACAATCTGACTTTTAAAAACAATATGAAAACAAACAAACACAGTCTAGACACAGTCTAGATCACATTTTACAACAATTCCACTGGAGTTAAAATCATTGAAACTTTTAATTTACTAAAATAATAAATTTTCGATCTACTTGAAATATAAATGTACTAGATATTTGTCTAATTTTTGTGTTTGAACAAGGGATAAGCTAAAATGAATTTTTACAAGAGGCAAGAATTCAACGATCTCTGTAAAAAGATCTGATATTCTATTAAAAATATTAGTTATTAAATTTTAGAATTAAGGTCTAAGATCTCTGTTATTTTTATGCCATAAAAAGGACGGATTTGAAGAAAACGTGAAATTTCAATAAATACGAATGCTGATAAAATACTTTCATCGAAAAAAACTGAAATTATTGAGCCGATGATATGTAAATTTTGATCGTATTGACCATATTGAAAATATTTTCTAATATGGTCTCCTTATTTCTTTGATTTTCTTAATAAAATAATAGCTTAAAATGGTTTCTCAAAATTGATATTATTTATAACTTTTCCAAAAGAGAGGAACGGATTAACATGTCGAAATTTTTATACCCTTGCAAGTTTTTCTGTTACACTTTCTTAACCTACAGCATATAGTATGATATTTTATAGTATGTCTATATGGCTACATACATACAAAGGTAGTATACATATATTTATTCAATTTTGATAAAAATTGACAGAATTATAGAATTCTATTAAGTACTAAAGTTAATTTGATAAATTGTGATGTAGTCACTAACAGCTATATGAAGCTGACAAATATTTATTTTTAGGAAATTCGCTCGATCCAGCTGAAATTAGGCGCAGTCTTTAAAAGGAGTTTTAAACTTAAATTTTATTCGAATAGCTTAAAAAAAAAACGCCACTTTGGTAACTTAGTCATTTCTATGGAAGCTTTATAATATAGTGGACCTGCTTACAGCTCTGTAAACCGTGGGAGGATTTTGCATTGAAGCAGACGGACGGACATGAACTAGTCTTCTCCTGCTGAACAAGAATGTATATTTTTATGTGATTTCTTCTAACAAGGTATGTATTTTGGGAAAAGAAACTCCTTTCTTTTGCTCGCTTAATCGAATCGGATTTTAGCTGACAGATTTTTTTGATAGCTGAGGCTTTACCACGTGATAACAATTTTAATTTTAAGAATTGTTTCGGAGCTAATGTTTGTGATTATGATGTAAACATTAATACATATTTGTGGTGCGAATTTTCATCAAGTAATTTGAAGACATTTCCAACACTTTATTGCACTTTTGAGGCAAGTGTAGAATAATAATCTCTGGCCAGAATTGAATGTGAAAAATGTGAAAGGACAAAAGAAAATTCTAAGGAAGTGCTTTGGCGCAGTTCTTGCCAAAGTAATTTCATAATTATGCAAACGCACACAAAGTGTATAATTATTTCTTTGCCTTGTAATTTGTGAGTGTGGCATTTTTTTTTTTTTTGTTTTACTTACTTAATTCAGCAGTTGAGAGTTATATCCGTTTTACTGGCCTGGGTAATTATTTTAAATACTTGTACTTACTCTAACAATAGAGAAAATGAGGAAGAATGTGTAAGAGAAATATAGAGAGAGAGAGAGCGAGAGAGGGAGCAGTTTTTTCAAGGTTTTCTTATTTAATAATTAAACTGTGAATAAATTAAGTTTTATGTTTTTTTTTGAGACAAAAACCGCAATTCATGAATAAATTTTTCTCTACTTGGTTATCAGTCACTTGCGCCTAAAATGCTTAAACCAAAAGCTTGTAATCTTAATTATATTTTACAAAGTGTTAAAAATGAGATGGTAAGAAGTAGGGTGGAGGGGTTGAACGAGCCATATAATTGGAGAAAGTAGAAGAATTAGGAGGGAGGTAAGCAGGAAATGAATGAATTTTTCAGTGGCATAATCCTGAAATGTGCCAATGTGCTTGCCACGCCCAGCTAACCGCACGCCATCCATCCAACCATTCAACCCCAATCCCTATACCCTCCTGCCATCTTACTTACTTACTTACTTGTCATAAAATATTGTCTGGTAAGAAAAGAAAAACTTTCCAATGCCCCCAAGAGGAGCGACCTTCTTCTCTGGCAACGCACCATCACCATCTCAAATGTCCTTGGTCCGTGGTCCTCAGTTAGTGTAAGACATTGAAGTGTATAAGAATAAGTGTTGGGATTAGGCGCTTGACTTGAAAATTTTATAAAACAAAATTTTTGCATAAGCTCTGTGGAGCTGCTGCTGCTTCGGCTTGTGGCTGGATGGAGAGAGAGTTTTGATTCTTTTCGGCTTGGGTTTTTTGGGGGCAGTTGCCACTGGCAGCAGGAGGAGGAGGAGGAGGTTGGTCTGGTCTGGTTTGGTGGTTAAGCGCGTTAGCTGTTTCAAGGATTTAATGGAAAAACGCAAGCTCGCCTGCTGGGTGGTAGGTCTAAGGACTCTCGGGAAATGGCAACGGGGTAAATCACGCATTTAATTCCAAAACATTTAACAGTTTTTTGGCTCTTATCTAATATTTTACAAACCATTTATATGATGATTAGCGTTGGCTTGTTCTCTCTCTCTCTCTCTCTCTCTCTCTTACTTTTTTACTGCGTTAAAAGTCATGAAAGTAAAGACATTAAAAAATAGACAAACTTTGAATAAATTACATTTTATTAATATATAAATATTTGAATAAATACATACATAATTTATAGTTAATTTTGATTTAATTCATATGCTAACGTTATACATTTTACATAAAAATCGAAATCTCTCGCTTGCTCTTTCCCTCTGTGTCTATCTATCTCTTCTTGTTAATTAACTTAAATTATATATACATGAGGCTAAGAGGGTAAATCCAGGCGCTAAATTTATTGCATTAGACGCGTTTTAATTACACCTGCGGCAACAACAAATCTGGCCTGGACTGTTGTTAGGCCGGACTCTTGTTTTGTAAGTAAATAATTTAATTAGTGACAAGCCGCAAATGCAACTGAAGCAGGTTGGACCCATGGATGGAACCGGCACCCGGTTTGTCTCTGTCCTAATGATTTTCATGCCCTGGCATTCTAATTTGATGCTCAGGTACATACATAAATGGCTCCTCATCTCCACTTTCGCTTTGGGCTTCTCTTATGGAATAAGTAATGGTTGTGGAATCGCAGAAAAGAAATTACTCACCAATTCGATGCTCAAATTTATTGTATACAGTTCTCGATGTGGGTGTATCAGTTGTGGGTTGAAAGGTTAAGTACGAGTCAGGGGCGTCCACAATGATAATGAGATTCAAATCGAAGGCTGATTAATGCGTCAGAGCAAATTGAAACTAAGAGTTGGCATTTCATCTTATTCCTTGCATAATAAACTCGGGATGTGCTCTGACAAATGGGCTTGACATTTTGCTAGATTTGAGCACAAAATTTCCAAAATTACCAAATGTTGAGATAAAATTACACAACATTAATTTGCTAAAGAGATTTCTCATAATGAAGCCCTCTGCTCGATGTTCATACATAGAAACATACATATGTAGGTATTTCATATTGGTTTAAAAGTATTTCTATTTAATGTTCCCTAATATTGTAATCAGAAATCCTTCATCCCTAACTTATGGTACATCTCCAATTATTTTATCGACTGATGAACCATCGCTATAATAAATGGGTCTGGTCATAGTAGGCTGGAAAAAGTCATTAAAAAAACCTTCACTTCGTTGACTAGCAAATTCATATGTATGTTTCATTCTATTCTCTGAGCTGCCGGTGAGCAGTTCAGCTCCAGTCTAGCACTTTTAATTTTATTTTTATTTTTAAATCATACCATTAAAATATTTTCCTTATTTAACAATTTACTTAGATAATAAATCTGTCTCAATTACACCGGTTTATATAATTTCATAGAGCAGTGAAAAGTTTCATTTCATTAGCTCGCTTTAGAAGTTTGATATCCCGACAATAATATATTTTCCCTATTCTTATATCTAATATTTGAAATAATTGGAGTTGGTAATCACCAAAACCCGATAACGTCAGTCTCTAGATTTTTGTGAATTATCTCCCCATGTTGTGTGAGATATCTGGTACTTTAATTTTTTTTCCTTAATTCAATACCAAATATTAAAACTAATTAGCGTTAGTGATCACCAAACACCGACAATGCGAGTCTCTAGATTTTTGTGAATTATCTCCCCATGTTGTGTGAGATATCTGGTACTTTAATTTTTTTTCCTTAATTCAATACCAAATATTAAAACTAATTAGCGTTAGTGATCACCAAACACCGACAATGCGAGTCTCTAGATTTTTGTGAATTATCTCCCCATGTTGTGTGAGATATCTGGTACTTTAATTTTTTTTCCTTAATTCAATACCAAATATTAAAACTAATTAGCGTTAGTGATCACCAAAAACCGACAATGCGAGTCTCTAGATTTTTGTGAATCATCTCTTGTTGTGTCGGATATCTGGTACCTTAATTTTTTTTCCTTAATTCAATACCAAATATTAAAACTAATTAGCGTTAGTGATCACCAAAAACCGACAATGCGAGTCTCTAGATTTTTGTGAATTATCTCCCCATGTTGTGTGAGATATCTGGTACTTTAATTTTTTTTCCTTAATTCAATACCAAATATTAAAAGTAATTAGCGTTAGTGATCACCAAAAACCGACAATGCGAGTCTCTAGATTTTTGTGAATTATCTCCCCTTGTGTGAGATATCTGGTGCTTTAATTTTTTTTCCTTAATTCAATACCGAATATTAAAACTAATTAGCGTTAGTGATCACCAAAAACCGACAATGCGAGTCTCTAGATTTTTGTGAATTATCTCCCCATGTTGTGTGATTTATCTGGTACTTTAATTTTTTTTCCTTAATTCAATACCAAATATTAAAACTAATTAGCGTTAGTGATCACCAAAAACCGACAATGCGAGTCTCTAGATTTTTGTGAATTATCTCCCCTTGTGTGAGATATCTGGTGCTTTAATTTTTTTTCCTTAATTCAATACCGAATATTAAAACTAATTAGCGTTAGTGATCACCAAAAACCGACAATGCGAGTCTCTAGATTTTTGTGAATTATCTCCCCATGTTGTGTGATTTATCTGGTACTTTAATTTTTTTTCCTTAATTCAATACCAAATATTAAAACTAATTAGCGTTAGTGATCCCCAAAAAGCGACAACGTAATTCTATAGATTATTTTTCCCTAGTATTAAACATTCTCAAAAATATTCAGCATACAACGTTTTACCCAAGCAGTCAGATTTCTGGATCTTTAATTTATTTTCCTCATTTTATGAAGACTATTTTAAAAAATGTTTATCACTTCGGCAAACATTTTTTGTCGCAATATTAAATGAAATTATTTATTTATACCTTTGGGTTAGTTGAGAACTACAATTGTTTTTTCTCACAACGGGTGTGGCTGATTGTAATACTAGTCCTAAGCTAGGTTAGTTGTTTGTTGAAAAAGTTCAGCTGTATTATATTTTCTTTAATGCATCTGATTTGGTGAAGCCGTTATGTTTATTCTTAAACAATGGTGTTAAGAAACCAGTTCGAAACTTCAAAGATAAAAAGAAATTTCTAACTATCTTCGCTTATGAGAATTTACCTGAAACATATATGTGAGACATCCATTACGATGGGGATTCCAGAGCTAATGCCGCTTGGAGTCACTTATTGTAATGCCCATAAACATTATGTACTTACATGCACAAGCTTTTGTAGTTGGTTGTGCTCATAAAAATCTCAACCCTTTTGAATTGGCCACAAACATAATAAGTATCAGCAATGCTAACACGATGACCTTTTTTCTTTTTGGTTGGGAAGGGAAAATGGTGGGACATAAAGAAGGTCCTCCCTCGTTGCCCCCAAAACAAGTGAATGGCAACCGAAAGTCACTTGAAATCCTCATCGACTTTACGCTAAGTCTTCCATCCGCATGCAATTTAGCCAAATGTATAACATTCAATTTGAATACTAAGCCGCTTACCAACACTAAAAGTTTGATGTGCACACAATAAACAGGATTTTTGGTTACAATTAGCATGTAAGCCCTATCGTTCTCTCTGTATATGTGTGTGTGTTTGTATGGATGTGTTTGCTTATTTTTCGAGGGGGGCATAAACGAAAAGCTCATGCATAAAAAATGCGAATGCGAAAAGGTCAAGAGGCAAGGAACCTCGAAATTGGTATTGTATTTAGTTTAAGTGGGAGAACCATCTCACAAACCAGCGCAATTAACACAAAGGGAATTTCAAATGGTACACGTCCTACAACAACAAAAACCGACTGCAAGGAGACCGAAACGGATACGGCGCAAAAAGAAACGGATACTTATTTAAAATTTATGTAGCGTAATTACAACCGACTTAACCCACTGGCAAAGGCCCATCTACGGCTCAAACCCTTTTTTTTTGTTTCTTTCCTCCTTGATGTTGTTGTTGCGCCATCAAATTAAAAAGTGAAAATGAAATGGACAAAACGCCTGTGGCATTCCGGTCGCTAGGGATCATGCGCA
The DNA here is from genome assembly GCA_018903935.1 of Drosophila insularis. Lineage (NCBI taxonomy): Eukaryota > Metazoa > Arthropoda > Insecta > Diptera > Drosophilidae > Drosophila > Drosophila insularis. The sequence continues at coordinate 2,945,501 of JAEIFP010000666.1, read as the reverse complement.
GGCACCGGTAGACCGCCCATTCAGTCTATAATTTTTATCGAAAGCAATCTTCCACTCCGCAACCGCATTGTGGTCAGTTTATGTCGTTGGTCAGAAATTCCCACTGTGAGAAACAGAACTTGTGTGACATTATGAAAAAAAAGTATCAATTTGATGAACCCTAAACTAAACCAAATTGCATATATATTATTTCTTCTAAACGAATTAACCTCCTTTCGGTCTAAACGTCTGAACAATATAGAAGAAACTTATTGTGCTCAGAGTTCGCACAAAAGAAGCTGCTGGTACTTGATCGTTTAGCGCCTACATTTGTCGAAGAGTGTTGACGAAGTTTATATACCCTTGCCGTCCTTGGGCATAAGATTTGTACATTTTCCAAACTCCTTTCTGGGTCTTAATGCATAAATACCTTAATGCACATGCATAAACTCTCACTCTATCACATCATATTTCGCTTTATCCTTTCTTCCCCATTTCCTTTGCAAGTCCTTTGTATGTGTGTCGATTTATATTGACCAAACCTGATTTATTGATTTATTTATCCGATCTTATTAAAATTTTAGGATATGATTTTTCACTGCGAAAACTATGATCTTAGTAAATTTTAAACTGACTCCAACTCGATTGGGTAATTATTACCGAAAATTAATAATCTAAACAGCAGTGTTTCTTTTCTCTTCCCCCCGGCTCTAGCACAGACAAAGGATATTTTACATGGAAAAGCATTATTTAAGTTGCTAGAATGTTTTTGGTGATTACCAATGCTAATTAATTAAGAAAAATAAATGATTGCACTAGAGCACAACCAGGGAGATGATTCACAATCAATGTTTAATATTAGGGAAAATAATCTATATAACTTTTCACGTTGTCGATTTTGGTGATCACTAACGCTAATTAGTTTTAATATTTGGTATTGAATTAAGGAAAAAAAATTAAAGTACCAGATATCTCACACAACATGGGGAGATAATTCACAAAAATCTAGAGACTCGCATTGTCGGTGTTTGGTGATCACTAACGCTAATTAGTTTTAATATTTGGTATTGAATTAAGGAAAAAAAATTAAAGTACCAGATATCTCACACAACATGGGGAGATAATTCACAAAAATCTAGAGACTCGCATTGTCGGTGTTTGGTGATCACTAACGCTAATTAGTTTTAATATTTGGTATTGAATTAAGGAAAAAAATTAAAGTACCAGATATCTCACACATGGGGAGATAATTCACAAAAATCTAGAGACTCGCATTGTCGGTGTTTGGTGATCACTAACGCTAATTAGTTTTAATATTTGGTATTGAATTAAGGAGAAAAAATTAAAGTACCAGATATCTCACACAACATGGGGAGATAATTCACAAAAATCTAGAGACTCGCATTGTCGGTGTTTGGTGATCACTAACGCTAATTAGTTTTAATATTTGGTATTGAATTAAGGAAAAAAAATTAAGGTACCAGATATCCGACACAACAAGGGGAGATGATTCACAAAAATCTAGAGATTCGCATTGTCGGTTTTTGGTGATCACTAACGCTAATTAGTTTTAATATTTGGTATTGAATTAAGGAAAAAAAATTAAAGTACCAGATATCTCACACAAGGGGAGATGATTCACAAAAATCTAGAGACTCGCATTGTCGGTTTTTGGTGATCACTAACGCTAATTAGTTTTAATATTTGGTATTGAATTAAGGAAAAAAAATTAAAGTACCAGATATCTCACACAACATGGGGAGATAATTCACAAAAATCTAGAGACTCGCATTGTCGGTGTTTGGTGATCACTAACGCTAATTAGTTTTAATATTTGGTATTGAATTAAGGAAAAAAAATTAAAGTACCAGATATCTCACACATGGGGAGATAATTCACAAAAATCTAGAGACTCGCATTGTCGGTGTTTGGTGATCACTAACGCTAATTAGTTTTAATATTTGGTATTGAATTAAGGAAAAAAAATTAAAGTACCAGATATCTCACACAACATGGGGAGATAATTCACAAAAATCTAGAGACTCGCATTGTCGGTGTTTGGTGATCACTAACGCTAATTAGTTTTAATATTTGGTATTGAATTAAGGAAAAAAAATTAAGGTACCAGATATCCGACACAACAAGGGGAGATGATTAACAAAAATCTAGAGATTCGCATTGTCGGTTTTTGGTGATCACTAACGCTAATTAGTTTTAATATTTGGTATTGAATTAAGGAAAAAAAATTAAAGTACCAGATATCTCACACAACATGGGGAGATAATTCACAAAAATCTAGAGACTCGCATTGTCGGTGTTTGGTGATCACTAACGCTAATTAGTTTTAATATTTGGTATTGAATTAAGGAAAAAAATTAAAGTACCAGATATCTCACACAACATGGGGAGATAATTCACAAAAATCTAGAGACTCGCATTGTCGGTGTTTGGTGATCACTAACGCTAATTAGTTTTAATATTTGGTATTGAATTAAGGAAAAAAAATTAAAGTACCAGATATCTCACACAACATGGGGAGATAATTCACAAAAATCTAGAGACTCGCATTGTCGGTGTTTGGTGATCACTAACGCTAATTAGTTTTAATATTTGGTATTGAATTAAGGAAAAAAATTAAAGTACCAGATATCTCACACATGGGGAGATAATTCACAAAAATCTAGAGACTCGCATTGTCGGTGTTTGGTGATCACTAACGCTAATTAGTTTTAATATTTGGTATTGAATTAAGGAAAAAAAATTAAAGTACCAGATATCTCACACAACATGGGGAGATAATTCACAAAAATCTAGAGACTCGCATTGTCGGTGTTTGGTGATCACTAACGCTAATTAGTTTTAATATTTGGTATTGAATTAAGGAAAAAAAATTAAGGTACCAGATATCCGACACAACAAGGGGAGATGATTAACAAAAATCTAGAGATTCGCATTGTCGGTTTTTGGTGATCACTAACGCTAATTAGTTTTAATATTTGGTATTGAATTAAGGAAAAAAAATTAAAGTACCAGATATCTCACACAACATGGGGAGATAATTCACAAAAATCTAGAGACTCGCATTGTCGGTGTTTGGTGATCACTAACGCTAATTAGTTTTAATATTTGGTATTGAATTAAGGAAAAAAAATTAAGGTACCAGATATCCGACACAACAAGGGGAGATGATTAACAAAAATCTAGAGATTCGCATTGTCGGTTTTTGGTGATCACTAACGCTAATTAGTTTTAATATTTGGTATTGAATTAAGGAAAAAAAATTAAAGTACCTCACACAACAAGGGGAGATAATTCACAAAAATCTAGAGACTCGCATTGTCGGTGTTTGGTGATCACTAACGCTAATTAGTTTTAATATTTGGTATTGAATTAAGGAAAAAAAATTAAAGTACCAGATATCTCACACAAGGGGAGATGATTCACAAAAATCTAGAGACTCGCATTGTCGGTTTTTGGTGATCACTAACGCTAATTAGTTTTAATATTTGGTATTGAATTAAGGAAAAAAAATTAAAGTACCAGATATCTCACACAACATGGGGAGATAATTCACAAAAATCTAGAGACTCGCATTGTCGGTGTTTGGTGATCACTAACGCTAATTAGTTTTAATATTTGGTATTGAATTAAGGAAAAAAAAATTAAAGTACCAGATATCTCACACAACATGGGGAGATAATTCACAAAAATCTAGAGACTCGCATTGTCGGTGTTTGGTGATCACTAACGCTAATTAGTTTTAATATTTGGTATTGAATTAAGGAAAAAAAATTAAAGTACCAGATATCTCACACAACATGGGGAGATAATTCACAAAAATCTAGAGACTCGCATTGTCGGTGTTTGGTGATCACTAACGCTAATTAGTTTTAATATTTGGTATTGAATTAAGGAAAAAAAATTAAAGTACCAGATATCTCACACAACATGGGGAGATAATTCACAAAAATCTAGAGACTCGTATTGTCGGTGTTTGGTGATCACTAACGCTAATTAGTTTTAATATTTGGTATTGAATTAAGGAAAAAAAATTAAAGTACCAGATATCTCACACATGGCGAGATAATTCACAAAAATCTAGAGACTCGCATTGTCGGTGTTTGGTGATCACTAACGCTAATTAGTTTTAATATTTGGTATTGAATTAAGGAAAAAAAATTAAAGTACCAGATATCTCACACAACATGGGGAGATAATTCACAAAAATCTAGAGACTCGCATTGTCGGTGTTTGGTGATCACTAACGCTAATTAGTTTTAATATTTGGTATTGAATTAAGGAAAAAAAATTAAGGTACCAGATATCCGACACAACAAGGGGAGATGATTCACAAAAATCTAGAGATTCGCATTGTCGGTTTTTGGTGATCACTAACGCTAATTAGTTTTAATATTTGGTATTGAATTAAGGAAAAAAAATTAAAGTACCAGATATCTCACACAACATGGGGAGATAATTCACAAAAATCTAGAGACTCGCATTGTCGGTGTTTGGTGATCACTAACGCTAATTAGTTTTAATATTTGGTATTGAATTAAGGAAAAAAAAATTAAAGTACCAGATATCTCACACAACATGGGGAGATAATTCACAAAAATCTAGAGACTCGCATTGTCGGTGTTTGGTGATCACTAACGCTAATTAGTTTTAATATTTGGTATTGAATTAAGGAAAAAAAATTAAAGTACCAGATATCTCACACAACATGGGGAGATAATTCACAAAAATCTAGAGACTCGCATTGTCGGTGTTTGGTGATCACTAACGCTAATTAGTTTTAATATTTGGTATTGAATTAAGGAAAAAAAATTAAAGTACCAGATATCTCACACATGGGGAGATAATTCACAAAAATCTAGAGACTCGCATTGTCGGTGTTTGGTGATCACTAACGCTAATTAGTTTTAATATTTGGTATTGAATTAAGGAGAAAAAATTAAAGTACCAGATATCTCACACAACATGGGGAGATAATTCACAAAAATCTAGAGACTCGCATTGTCGGTGTTTGGTGATCACTAACGCTAATTAGTTTTAATATTTGGTATTGAATTAAGGAAAAAAAATTAAAGTACCAGATATCTCACACAACATGGGGAGATAATTCACAAAAATCTAGAGACTCGCATTGTCGGTGTTTGGTGATCACTAACGCTAATTAGTTTTAATATTTGGTATTGAATTAAGGAAAAAAAATTAAAGTACCAGATATCTCACACAACATGGGGAGATAATTCACAAAAATCTAGAGACTCGCATTGTCGGTGTTTGGTGATCACTAACGCTAATTAGTTTTAATATTTGGTATTGAATTAAGGAAAAAAAATTAAAGTACCAGATATCTCACACATGGGGAGATAATTCACAAAAATCTAGAGACTCGCATTGTCGGTGTTTGGTGATCACTAACGCTAATTAGTTTTAATATTTGGTATTGAATTAAGGAGAAAAAATTAAAGTACCAGATATCTCACACATGGGGAGATAATTCACAAAAATCTAGAGACTCGCATTGTCGGTGTTTGGTGATCACTAACGCTAATTAGTTTTAATATTTGGTATTGAATTAAGGAAAAAAAATTAAAGTACCAGATATCTCACACAACATGGGGAGATAATTCACAAAAATCTAGAGACTCGCATTGTCGGTGTTTGGTGATCACTAACGCTAATTAGTTTTAATATTTGGTATTGAATTAAGGAAAAAAAATTAAAGTACCAGATATCTCACACAACATGGGGAGATAATTCACAAAAATCTAAAGACTCGCATTGTCGGTTTTTGGTGATCACTAACGCTAATTAGTTTTAATATTTGGTATTGAATTAAGGAAAAAAAATTAAAGTACCAGATATCTCACACATGGGGAGATAATTCACAAAAATCTAGAGACTCGCATTGTCGGTGTTTGGTGATCACTAACGCTAATTAGTTTTAATATTTGGTATTGAATTAAGGAAAAAAAATTAAAGTACCAGATATCTCACACATGGGGAGATAATTCACAAAAATCTAGAGACTCGCATTGTCGGTGTTTGGTGATCACTAACGCTAATTAGTTTTAATATTTGGTATTGAATTAAGGAGAAAAAATTAAAGTACCAGATATCTCACACAACATGGGGAGATAATTCACAAAAATCTAGAGACTCGCATTGTCGGTGTTTGGTGATCACTAACGCTAATTAGTTTTAATATTTGGTATTGAATTAAGGAAAAAAAATTAAAGTACCAGATATCTCACACAACATGGGGAGATAATTCACAAAAATCTAGAGACTCGCATTGTCGGTGTTTGGTGATCACTAACGCTAATTAGTTTTAATATTTGGTATTGAATTAAGGAAAAAAAATTAAAGTACCAGATATCTCACACAACATGGGGAGATAATTCACAAAAATCTAGAGACTCGCATTGTCGGTGTTTGGTGATCACTAACGCTAATTAGTTTTAATATTTGGTATTGAATTAAGGAAAAAAAATTAAAGTACCAGATATCTCACACAACATGGGGAGATAATTCACAAAAATCTAGAGACTCGCATTGTCGGTTTTTGGTGATCACTAACGCTAATTAGTTTTAATATTTGGTATTGAATTAAGGAAAAAAAATTAAAGTACCAGATATCTCACACAAGGGGAGATGATTCACAAAAATCTAGAGACTCGCATTGTCGGTTTTTGGTGATCACTAACGCTAATTAGTTTTAATATTTGGTATTGTATTAAGGAAAAAAAATTGAAGTACCAGATATCGCACACAACAAGGGGAGATGATTCACAAAAATCTAGAGACTGACGTTATCGGGTTTTGGTGATTACCAACTCCAATTATTTCAAATATTAGATATAAGAATAGGGAAAGTACATTATTGTCCGGATATCAAACTTCTAAAGCGAGCTAATGAAATGAAACTTTTCACTGCTCTATGAAATATATAAACCGGTGTAATTGAGACAGATTTATTATCTAAGTAAATTGTTAAATAAGGAAAATGTTTTAATGGTATGATTTAAAAATAAAAATAAAATTAAAAGTGCTAGACTGGAGCTGAACTGCTCACGGGCAGCTCAGAGAATAGAATGAAACATACATTCGTATTTGCTAGTCAACGAAGTGAAGGTTTTTTTAATGACTTTTTCCAGCCTACTATGATTAGACCCATTTATTATAGCGATGGTTCGTCAGTCGATAAAATAATTGGAGATGTACCATAAGTTAGGGATGAGGGATTTCTGATTACAATATCAAGAAACATTAAATAGAAATACTATTAAACCAATATAAAATACCTACACATGTATGTTTCTATGTATGAACATCGAGCAGAGGGCTTCATTATGAGAAATCAAATTAATGTTATGTAATTTTCTCTCAATTGGTAGGGATGGGCAATCGGCATCGATGAAACTAGTGTGAGTGCAACTAGTGTGTATACATCAATAGTAAATTAAGAAATATTTTAAATTGATTCCAAAAACTTTATATTTAAATATTTTATAATTGCGTTTAAAAGAAAACCAAATTGATGAATTTTTTTCATCCCCATATTCAGTTTACCTTTATGCGGCGGTCTTTATTTATTTTTTTTTTTTGTGTTTTTATAAAAATAATCACATTATTGCACCCTCACCTCAGAGAGAAAACGAAAGCGAGTAGAGATAGGGGCGAAGAGTGAAAGAAAATGGGAAAGCGTATCAATTTCATGCCTTGAACAAAAATAAGTACTGTGAACAAAAAGAGAAGCAAAGAAAAAAACACAGAAAGGAGGGAAACAAACTCGATTGAAAGGCATTAAAAATTGTTACGTATACGCCATGTTTCGTGAACTGATGATGCAAACCTCTCAATGTGGGTGGAGGCAAAAAGCGGATATTGATAAATTCACGGCAATCAATAAAAAGTGATAAATGACAATTGCGTGTACGCAAACCAACAACAACAAAAAACAACAACTACAACAAACAAAGAGGGAAAAAGCCAGAAAAGAAGTAAACTGTGTACGAGCATAAATTTAAAACTTAACGAGTGCTGAACCCACTCGGTCCCTTGTTGCTCCTATTTTTATTTTTTTGCCTTACCATTGGTTGTCAGGCGTTAATTGCAATTGCTTGTTACTTTGCTATCAAAGTCCCAGGCGATTGTATCGTCTGCTAATTGCTTGCTAATATCAATTTCTCAAATGAGTGCATATTTTCAATGCTTTTGATTGTCCATGTCAGAAAGTAACCATACATACAATGTTTAAACTAAAGTTTATAATTTTTTTTTGTTTTACATGCTTTCTTGCCATATTTGTTTCGTTTACGTTTTTACGGCCCCATTGTTCGTCATGGCTGAGTGCATTGAGACACACACATACACACACACACACACACATACACCCAATACTAGTAAAGTTGCATGCAACAAAGCAGAAATCTATAGAAAATGTTCCTTCTATTTGTTGGCTTTGTTGACACAACAACAACAACAACTAAAAAGAAGCATACAAAAAGAAAGGCAAAAAAAAAAAAAAAAAAAATACAGTTGACTGTTATCAAATTGCTAACTAAAATGGGAAATCTTAGTTATGCCAGCATTTCTCTACTTTGTAGTTGGGTTTTTTAGGTTTTTTGTTGCAAATTTGTCTACCCTTTAAAATAATAAATATTTTAAAATTAGTTGCATTCGTCGTACTCTAACTCAATTCGTTATCCTTAACTCTTCTTGTATGGACTTTGGCTTTAGATCTTTTTATTATGATGCGAACGAAATGAATCTAACGAATTATGCACTCCATTAAAAAATGATTTGATGCTAAAAGTTTAGTTTCATCTTGGAGAAAGATATAACTAATCGTTGGATATTCCTGTTTAGTAATTAAAATTGGTATTAATTTAAAGTACATAGAACCATTTGATATCTTGACTACGAAAATCATTTTGTGATCTTATCGTAAACAGTTAAGACACTTATTTCTACTATATCTTAATTATTACCCATGACAGGATTACATTTTTAAATTCAATTAATTTTTATTTCTCTCTTTTGTGCTTAATGTATTAAGCATTTGGAATATTTTAACGTTCTATAAAAACAAAGGGAGCGTGAAAAAAATTCTTCTAGACAGAAACTAATAGGTATATTGATTGTCGTTTCTTTTATGGGTGTATTTTTTTTTTTAACCATCATTCGATGCATTTGTTAGCCATCTTTTGTCTTTTGTAGTTAGTTATGTATGTGGGCTATATAAGTTCACATAGATATATGTATGTAAATGTATGCATGTGTGTGCTATCTTTGTCTCCTTTGCTTTGCTGCTCAATAAATTTGTTGCAAAGCTTTGGACATACAAATGCCAGGCAGGCAATCACAATCACAGTTACACTTACAGTTAACATAACACTAAAAATATTCACAAGCACACATATACACACACACACACACACACACAATACACACAATTCGAGTACAATTATGGCATAGAGTTCAGAGTTGAAAATAAAATGGTTGCTCATTTATTTGATTTTATGGGGAGAACATTTACCATGCATACAATGGAAAGGAGTAACAAAGAAATGTCCAATGCCAAAACAAACACATTCATTCACCCACCCACCCATACACACACTCGCACACTTCACTTTTATGACTAGCTTGATTCGTCATTACCTGATGTTTTTCTTTCATCTTAAAGAAGTATTCGAAATGTTAGTGGCTTAAATTTGTTGACTACTTTTAGGATAGTTTTGTATACATTTTAAAGGCAAAAAGTGTTCATATATAAAATGTTAGTTGAAACGATAATATAAGATTCTTTTAGGTAATATTGGTAATTTATTTTGTAAATTGAATATCTTTTTACGAGATTCTAAACGAAAATATAAATTGTGCATCGATTAATAGCTGACAGGCCGCAAAGTTCTTCACTTTTTTCCGTTTTGTTATTCATATTTTGGAATTATATGCACATGACATTTAAATAAACAAATAATAAAAAATTGATCAACAGTACATTTCATTAAATTATTGCAAATAACGAAATTTGCAATTCAAGAGCTAATTGTTCACTAAAAAAATGGGTAAACATAAATAGATTACCACAATTTCTTACTTAATTTTTATTTTACTTTGTCAATATTTTATTCATGAACTTTTTATTAGCTAAAATGGATCAGTTTTTGTCAACTCTAATGTACCAAACCGCTAAGTAATCACTTACAACACCAGAAAAAAAACACAGAAATCTGCGAAATGAAGGTATCTCTTGTCGGTGAAACTTTTGTGAGAATGCAGAGAATGGCATTAAAAATACAAAAAAGGAAAAGACAGGACACCAAAAGGGAATGCAAAATCAAAGCGTGATGAAGTCCGGTAGCAGCTACCTAGGTCGCTGCCTTTTGTGAGCCGCATTGCGGCCACAGGACAAACCAGGAGCCAAAGACAGCAGCGGAGTAACCCAAGTTGCCCTGCAGTCTATTAAACGTGTCAAAAGAAATGGCAAGAAGAACTCTGTAGGGAACACAAAATGCAATGAAACTCACTGCCAGAATCAGAGACAAAAGGGAGTCGACTTACTCCTATCCCCATTTTTTTCTCTCTATGTGTGTGTGTGTGTGTTTTGCGTGTTTTTGTGGGTCTTTTTTGTTCTTTCGGGGAATGGGTTTACTAGTAAGTCTCCTTAAACGCACTCTTTGCACGTCCGGGCATGGACGTAGGCAGTTTTTCGTCTTCAATTAGGGCAGACTTAATTTTGTCATAGACTATTTTCGACCATTGGTTTCAGTCAATAAAGTCTAGAAGAGAGAAAGATATATAAAAAAAACTAAACTTGTGTTTTTAATGTGAGTTTTGACCTTCAATTGGAGAAAGTTTTAATCGATATATTACATAAAAAGTTTATCTTTATGAAAGACATGTTAATGACAACAAAATCCTATTTTGTATTACCCTTTTTTGCCTAAAAGAAAAACATTTTTAAAAACTAAATAAAACATCTTCTTAAAAGGGAATTCCTTCTTTAAAGATATTGAATCAAAAAGATCTACCTTTTATCCTTTTCCATTTAATTATTTTATTTTGCGTATTATTTTTTATTTTTTACTTCGATCAAACTACTTTAATTAAAGAATTATATAAATAAATGTTATGAACTGTAGTTTTTGTTTATTTCCGTTTCGATTCATTCAAAGTATTAAAAGTCAACTGAATTGGATGTTAGAAATTAAAGTTGTCCTTAATAAACTTAACTTATGCATTAAATGATTACTTGTATAGTGAAGTGAAAGTCATTAGGATACGTTTTGTCTTGAATACGTTTTGTCCAGAGAAAATGAATCAGAAACGAAAGTGAATCTGTTTTTCGCCACCCTAAAACAGGCTTGACCCCAGCTCCCACTTATCTGTTCTAATCAATATAACTCAAAATGATATTTTAATGTCAAATTGACATTGGCACACAAAAGCGTGGTTTGTTTTATAGTTTATTTTATACATCTATTATATACATATATATATATATATACCTACAAATTGCATTTTATAGATTTTTGACAAGCTGCACTATGGCAATTTATCACACAGCTTTTGTCCCTATGGATTTAAATTGTCACATCGTTTGTCACATGCACAAGAACATAACTGAATTCTCAGTTGTGTTTTTTTTTTTGTTTTTGGTATGATTAATATCAATATAATAACTGACAAAGAAAAAAAAAAGAATAACGCTAATTATCATATAATATTTATGTCTAACTAATTATGGTTATCATAACAAATTGCCAATAATCCGTTTTAAAAGTACTTGGCAAAAAAAAAAAAAAAAATCAGCATAAAAATGATAATCTAATGCCATATTCTCAAATCAGACAAATTCAATTGCCATTATTGTGGCACAAGCTAAATAATAAAATAATTTATGCGGTATAATGGGAGAAGGAGACACATTTAAAACTAAAATGTGGCCAAGTGTCTGTATGTGTGTGTCTGTGTCTGTATAGATCTATGTGGGATTTGTGTTAGGAAATTAAAAGCTAAAATACCAATTAGTGGGACTCTCTTCATGCCACAATCTAAGCTTGTCGACAACTAATTGAAAAACAAACTGAATCAGGCATTTGCCACAACATTAGGCGAAAGACACGTTTTTCCAGCTGGCAAAAATCCATTTAATAAACAAATTCTTTTTTTTTATTTTATATTTGGCTTGTTTTTCACTCTAAAAATTATGAAATATTCAAATCTAAATACAAATATCAAGTTATGTTCATGATGATGATGATGTACGAGATATGAATGGGATGTTGCTGTTTGTGTGGCCAAACAAGGGAATGCAATCAGCAAAACGTCCTGGCAAGTGGAGTGTTAAGCAAGCTTTGTGTTTGACATCCCTAGATCTCTCTCTCTCTCTCTCTCTTTCTCTAGCGCTGTCCCTCTGGCTCTCTTCTTTGCATCTGCATTTGTATTTGTGTAAACGGAAACGGATGTTGCATTTGTGCCTTTGATATCCGAGTTGAATGCATTTTCTGTTTGCCATTCGATTTCTAGCTGCTGCATCGTAACACATTTAACCCGCATCGCATGCATTTTCTAAACAATTTTTCCTCTTTCGTATCCATATTCTTTGCTTTTTTCTTCACTTGGCAAATATTTCAATAAATTTCGCCTTGGCCATAATAAGAAAAGAAAATTTGACTTTTCTGAAACGAAGCTTTGATGCTCTTTTATTTTTTTGACAGAAAGAAAAAAATATTTAGATAAAAAAGTTTAAAGATTTGTTTAAATTTGAATTAAAGTTATATTTTCATGTCTCAAAATATTATTAATCATTATTATTCATAATATTATTATATAAGTAACTATACAAAAAGTTGCCTATGTCATTTTAAGGATTTACCAAACTTTCTAATTACTTAGATGCAAATTTTAATTTGTAAATGGTTTTGAAACATATTTAATTTATTTTTAAAATGAGAACAATCTCTTTCGATTGCTGCCACATTTTTTCGTGCTCAATTGTCTTCTTGAATATTTCTAGTAAATTAATAAAAGGCGAGCTAATATTGCTTTTAAAATATCACGGAATAATATAAAAATATTCGATAGCTGGAATGTAAAAATATTAATTAGACTGACAAACCCTTTGTAACCGACGGAATTGGATCCAAATGGAAACCGAGAACATGTCTTAAATCTGATTCTGATTAAGACACTTAAAACCAGAATCGATAAGAGGACTGTTTGATTTTAATTGAGCCTAAGACACAGATATATTCTCACATATCAATATAGTTTTTTCTGTATTCGTGCAGATGAAGTACAATTTATCTGAATATAAATGATGAAAATCTAAACTAACTCAAATCTTTTTTTAATGTTAGAATCATGAAAAATACATTGAATAAGTAAATTTATAAAGCTTTTTCACCTATCTATTATTAATATAGCGAAATTCCATGGATTGGGTTTTAATTTACAAATATGTTTATAAAATAAACATGAACAAGTCATAAATGGGAAACTTAAACTTTTAAATAAGAATTAACAAAATTGATAACAAACAATAGTTTGAAGTAATAAGTAGGTTAAGATTATGGTTGGGACTTTAAGTATGTCGTAAACTAATATATCCCAACTAGATTTTTCATACACTCTTCATACTTGAAGTGAAGCTTAAAATGAATTCAATTTGATACCAAGTGGATGGAAATAGTGTTAAGTCAAGAAAACGTGCCATAATCAAATTCCATGTGAAGCAAGTTGAATTTTTGAACAGCTTCCGCTTAAAGTAAAGTCATCATCAGCATCATGATACTCCATCATACAAAACAGGCACACATGACGTATGCGCAATTAATTTACTATAGTAAATATAAGTACAAGATACAGCTGGAACAAAAATATTGCTTACAAAAATTAAAAATGAAAAAGAAAGAACAAAAAATTGCAGTTACAATAAGAAAATGTCAATTTATTGGATCTCATATTGCACTCTGATTACGACTTAAAAGGAATGGAGCATAAGAGCGCAAGAGAGTAAAGAGTTATTGAAATGAAACACTCGCAATATGGCCAATAAAATATGTTAAAAACAAAATAAACGACGCTTAACTTCAGTGAAGCGGCAAGCACTTGGCCAAAATGTTTGCCAATATAAATGTGTGTGTATACATTCATATATATATATAAGTGCGTGTGTGTGTGTGTGTGTGCATTTATAGGCAGCTATGGAGTTAAATGTAAATGCAGACGCTGACTCAGGCTCACTTCATCTGGACTGCACTCAAAGTATGATAAATGAGCGTAAGAGTTAAATGCCTGCATACAAGCGGGCACAGGGCGGTATCCAAAAAGGAAGTAAAACGACTGCCGTTAAAGCTGTTTTATAGCCAAAAAAATAAAAGAAAAGAAGAAGGAAAAACAGAAATGGTTAAGGAATAACATTTATTACGGTGTATTGAAAAGAGGAGAATGATCGAATTTTTTACATCTACTAAAATTACTTGATTTGTTCAGTGGCTTAAATCATACCCAAGTAGTTTTTGACAATTATTAAAAAAGAAATAAAATGCACAGAAATAGAGAAGGCAACAGTTTTAAAATAATAGTTAAATACAAATCTAAACTTTGTATAATATTATCTTCTTTTTTAAAATAATCGTTAAATACAAATCTAAACTTTGTACAATATTTTTGCAAAAATATTTTCATGGCTAATTGTAAAACATAAATCGAAGACCTAATAGAAACGTTTGTGCTAAAGATTAACTAATTAACTAATTAACTAATTAACTGATTGGGCTTGTATCTTGTGGAATATTTTTACTGCATTAAGAGTCGGCGTCGGCTGTATTCTTTTATGATAAATAACTCTGTTTCTAGAAGACATTGTTTTTGCACAAAACTATTTTTTTTAATGTAAATTAATAGTAAAGTTCACCAGTTTTGTTATTCTCGTGAGGCACTTCCATTTAAGCTATACCACAGACATAAATCAACCATATGTTTTATATTAAATTACATTTAATTACCGCTACCTGCTAAAGCTAAATACCATTACCATTCGATGATTTACTAGATGAGCTTAAAGACGGCTGGAAAAAGTAAAAAATGAGTCGAAATTTCGATATTTCGGAGTGGCTCCCTCTTGCATCCGTGAATGGTTCTTTTTTTTTTCTTTATTTACATAGAAATTGTTTATAAAAAATAATCAGTTGAATATTTATGTTCCAATACTAGCTTCAAGCTGTATGATATTTTCTTGAGGCATTTAAGGGACTTGTTTATCTTTTGCACTATTAACAGCTACATTATTAAGTTAATTAATAATAATTAATTACGATGCCAAATGCAAAGAAAATAAATGATAGAATAAATAGTAAAATACTAGTATGCTAGGATGCAAAAGTAAGTACATTAAGTTGTCTTATTAACTCTACTATCTAAAGACATAGAGAACAACATAGATAATTTTTCAATTTTCTACATTTTGAACTTGAATTGCTGAAACATAACAACCTTAAAATAAAAATGCATCTTATTTAAAACATACCTCGTATATGAAATCGACGTGCTTAATTCAGCCAAAGTTTCGGCCATTTTTTGTCTTATTTTTCTTTTTTGTGAGGTAATTGAGATTTTAAATGCGAAAATTTTTGCATGGCCAAATGATTGATGCGATGAGCAGCAGTCTAGCAAACTGATGGCATTTGGAATGCATTAAGAGGATGGAAATAACTAAGCAGCTTATAACTGTGCAACATAAGTAGCTCAAATTAAATTATTGTTTTTGTGTATTTTGCCTTACTTTTTTGTTTGTTTGGCAGACGCAACAAGCGATTAGATCAGAAAAGTCTTTAGGGTTTCGTTCTACGCATGTTTATGAAAAATTGCTTAAGCTGGCGCAACATGAAAATGAATTTTTCAACAGGGCCTGTCGTCTTAAGCTGTCTTAAGCAGCCAGGATAACACATAGGACACAAGACGGAGAGATGGAGAGATGGAGAGGTGAAGATACTACCATGGGAGGAGTAAAATGAACGAGAATGGAGCGTTTAGAAGGTGGGTGAAGTAACCGCAGTAGAAGCTAATAAATAATTGTCTGGTTAAGACAAAAGACAAAAGGCGACGGGTTGAAAAATTCCCTAGAAATGGCAACATAAATAAGTCTGTATAAATCATGCGTGACTTGGGTCTACATAGATTTCATGCTGAAATACAAACAGTCTATGCGGAAAATTAACGTCTGCGGTTAATGGAGGAAAAGTGTGTCATGAAAATTTAGATAAGTGAAATCATTAAAGCTAAAGGCCATTGCTTCTTTATTCACCTAAATCTTTGATCATATTAAATATTGATGTAGTTAAAAGTGTTTATCTACTTAAATGTGTGGAAGTGCTTATCGCACTCACTGTGTCCATTGCCACTTCTAATTAATTCCAAAACATTTAACTGGCAAACAAAGAAGCGCCTTTGAGAACCTTTGGCATACTCAAGCGACTTATCTAATATTTTACAAACTCATTTCAAAATGGATATGCAAGCAGTTTAAACGGCCTTAACGCTGGACTAGCACAATTAGCACAAAATTGTTAGCCATAATTCACCATAGAACAATGGGTTAATTAACCAGTTGAGTTTGATTGTCCAAATGCCCAAGGAGGCAACTTACTCAGCTCTTTCCAATCCCCCCTTTATATGCACATAACTATGTGCATTTATATAAAGTTAGTTATTAAGAAGCACAATTGCAATTTAGTTCTGTATTTAAGCTTTGAAAATCTCACAATGAAAACTTTATGAGAAATTCGTTTGATTAACAAATGTCTATTTGGTGTTATTGTTAAAGCGCTAAAACAGAAAATCCAATTAAGTGGACGTTTAATTAAATTGTATGGTTTACATTTTCGTTTTCTTGTCTACAAAATCCACTTAAAAATAGATAACTATTAAGGTTTATGTACATTTGATTTGTTTTTTGAAATCAGATTCTAAGGACATAATAACAGGTGTCCAAAGTTTTCATTTATTTAGAAATGGTTGAGATGTTTTGTAAAACGCAGAGTATAAACAAATTGAATCTTTTTTGAATCGTAGTTTTGTTATTTTGACACTAAATATCAATTTCTTTGTTGATATCTGTCACAGTATGTCGGCTCTACACTGCGACTTTTCGTTATCTTTGACCTTAATGTCTTCAAACATTTTCTTTTGTAACACTTATTGTAAGTCGCACCATTTCTGCTTCTTCTCTTATTTAAATGTCGGCCAAAGTTAGATAGTTTGTTGTCTTTGTTTTTTTCCATTTTGGTCAAAATCAAAACTAATTAACGTACTCACAAATATCATCAATGATCATCAATGATCATCAATCTCTCTAACAGTGATCCAAATAATAAAATAGGTATAATTTGTAAACCTATACTTTGATCTACACAGACTTTTATTTTCTTTACGGCAATGTCAGCTCAATTTGTGGTTTGTCTAATTTAAAAAGTTAGAAACGTTCAGCATAAAATCTATCGAATTTTGCTAAAACTTGATTTTTGGATTCTAATGCCGTTTTCTCACTATTCAACATTTGACGTTTTTGATTAAAATGCGATAGCCAATGCATACATTATATAGCATTTGCATCATCTGAACAGAAATCCTGTTTTAAAAAAAATTATGTACACAATTTTTAAAGCAATATTGAAGAAGACTATGTTAACGTGATCAAGATTAAAAAATAAATACATGTGTTACCTTACACCTTTCTTAAGGTTCTGTCTTTTAAAGCTTTGCTACCATGGTCTTGCTTGAATAGTCATCTAAAAAGAATGTCCTTTGTATATAACACATCAAAATAAAAAATTCGACTGTACTATATCCATTTTAGATTAAAATCTCTCCATATATACCGCCAGCAAATGTTGGTGGTCTACCCCTCCTTTTTCGCTTCTTCACCCCTTAGTTAAGATAGTTAGTTTTAAATTTCAAGCAAAGTTTTTCTTTTCCTTCCTCGTTTTCTTTGCAAAAATATTTACGATTATACTTATCCTTAGTAAGTAAAGATTAATTAATTCACAAAATGAAATTAAAATTTAAATCAGGACTAGAAAGCTCGATTAATGACAGTGTCTATAGTATAAGTAAAATAAGGACTTTTGTTTGGTTAAGTAAATGCATATATAAATAATTATAAAATACTAATAACTTATAAAATACTAATATAAAATTTTAATATATATTAAACGAAATATCTTGAAATTTGAATATTTGCATGTATTTCATATATATCCTAAGTGTGAATTCAAATTGTTACGGCCTTGAAAAATATATAAAAGAATTTTATAAAATGATGATAATGATTAATACATATATATAAATTTTAAAAATTTTTAGACTTTTAGACCTGTCGACAATAAACTCTCCCAAAAGGTGCAATTCAATTAGCAATTTAGCAATTTGAAAATTTTTGAGGTTATAAAATCTGACAGTTGTATTTAGTTTTAGTTTTAGTGTCGAACATTGCTAAATTAGTAACAAAAAGTGTGTGACGCTGATGATATTTAAAATAGTATAAAAACTTTAAGAAATTTTATGGAATTTGTATATTATTCAGCAAGTATTTCTTTTTATGCAGTATGAGGTACAAACATTAAAAGACAAAATGGCTAACCGAAGTCCTAAAGTTCATCAGAGAATTAATTAACAATAAAACACCTCTCCTAACCATTCTTGTTGGGTACTTTAATCTTAAGGCTGTGAGATAGGCCCACAAGCGATTTATTAAAACAACAGTACCTAATTAGATATTTTATCTAAGCATTAGCTATAACACCTACGAGACCGCAACTTGAGTCTTCAGGAAGAAGCCAAGAAGTTATTGCCAAGCTGCCCTTTGAGTTAAGTAGAGCATAAGGAAGCAAAAACACCCACATAGCCTATTCTAGCTTTAGGATGCCGATTCTTGAGTATGTATGTATGTATACAACTGTATCTGTATGTTTTTAGCAAAATAGGTTACCAAACTGATAGATGTACTCGTACATGCAACATGTTTAGGCTTTGGAGACTGTGGAAAGCAGGTGGAGTTGGAGGCAACTACAACTTCATTAGCTAATTCATGCGAGAGTGGGGACGTTGGTAGCCGCAGTATGCCAATAAACACAATTTTACGCTAATTGGGTAACAAATATAATTGCCAAGAGCAGCGTAATAAACCACAGACAAACAACACACACACAGGAATACAGATATATGTATATATATATATATATATATACACACACACTTGCATAAATATGGTATTTGAAGCAATTGGAACTGCTCCATTCGATAAGTACGCTTAGATATGTAGGGTGAGTTGTGGTGAGGGGCACAAACCAATCAAATGCCTACCTCCACGGCATTGTTTCCGTTTCTCTGGTCTAAACTCACTTTACCTCAACAGGTTCATTAACTAAGTAGCTTCTCGACATCGTCCTGGCAACTCGACTCTTGGTACTCATGCATCCTCTGATTGGGACACTGAAGAATCCAATGACTATGACGATAAGGATTCGCTTTTGTAATTAGCCACAAAGCAGCATACAATAGAGTTTAACTGCTTTCGATTCGAGGGTGGGTTCAAAAATTCTAAGATTCAGTAGGTAAAAACCGTTTAGATTTCAAAGTTAAATCAATCAGTCTTTCTTCTGAAGAGATCCAAAGCCGACTTAAATGCAAAGCTTAATAAATAATCTCAATTTAACAAATTAAAAAAGTCATGTTGTTGCAGAATAAAATTTTTAATAATTTAACAGTTTAATATTGCAGATGCATATCCGTTAAGTCGTCATAAGCTAGTTTAATATTTGCTGAGAGAAATGATGAAACAATTTATATATAGGTATGTATACATACATATATGGATTCAAAGAACTCATTTTTAATAACTGAACTCGTAAAACAGATAAAGCCAGATAATGACACAATTAATGGATTAATCTTGGTTTTCATTTCAATTGGTAAAAATCAATCTTTTCCAAACGAATTGGGAAATAAGCTGTGGCCATATTTATCATGCACAATTATACATATAAATAAAATCATATCTGGTTTGGGTAAATTGTACCCATTGCTGATTTTACCTAACTCATTACCCATTAATAAATCTTATGTTTCACCCCTCGTTCCACCTGTCGTTCGTTAAACGTTACCTCTTGTTTGCTTCGGCGTAATGAATTTCACATTATTCATTATTTTTTAAAGCCTAAGTAAACTCAGGCTAAATTATTATCAATTCAAATTTCCCACCCGTCCATTTGTAGAAGTGAAAAATTTTCCATCTGTTCGCTTTCCAAGAAAGGGAAAAAATAAAAGAAAATGGAAATGGAATGGTTTGCTGTTTGGCATTTTGTTTACTTAACGCCATTCGATTTATTTATTTGCATTTGGTTAATTGAAATAATTGTCCTTAATTTGTTTGTGCCTGCGAGGCAGTGACAGGCTCAGTCTCAGTCTCAACTCTAGACAGCTTCTTCCAATCTCACACCAGTCGAACTTCATCTTTCACTTCGATTTCTTTACAAATTGATTGTCTGCGATTTGCGCCACTAATGGCAAGCAAATCAATTATGTGTAAGCACTTTGGTTTTCGAAAAAGAAAAATTGATTAAAATTGATTTGCAGCAAATCAAAAGCAAAGCAACAAGAAAAAAAAAATAAAATCAATCTAAGTAGTTAAGGAGATGAGGCAGACAGACAGCTGTAAAGAGACTCTTGATTTTAATTGTTAAAATAAAGTCTCATTTTAATAGAATAAAAATAAAAATAATTTTTAATTTAGTATAAATTATTGTTTTTTAATTGTGCGTAAACCTATTTGGTAAATGCTATTTGCCCTAATAGCCGTCGCACTAAGCACTAAATTGCCATAAAACTTACAAAAGCCGCCAACAAAAATTTTACAATTTCCATTGGCAAAAACATAACAAAATAAAAAAAAAAGGAAACATAATTTTCGGGTAATTTGTGAAATTTTCAGTACATGCATTAAAAGAGATAAAGTCCTATAGTAATGAAAAGAGAGAGAGAGAGAGAGAGAGGTCATGGGGGTAAATATTTCTGTGGTTATTAGAAATGGCTATTTAATGCATTTACTGCTAACAAGCGAACTGAAACCAAATCAATAATAGTAATAATAACGATATATACTGAAACGTTTTTATCAACGCAATTAAAATTTACCAGCCACATAGTGCCGAGATCTTTCCTCATATTGGAAAAACATGTCACATGCATTTCAATTTAGTTTACACCCCACTCTCTACACCAAAAAAATAAAAGGTGCAGTTTTGCTAACTAAAGCAAAAGCAATCGCACCCATACTAAACGGCGAACTATGAACATAATTGATGCATTAGCTTGGAGGTCCCATGGCTGCCTGTTACCAATGTCAACTGTCGCGTTATATATTCCATAAATCAAATGAACGAAAATGCATTTTCAATGTTGTTTTTTTTCTTTCTTGCATGCACCTCTTCCTCTACTCCGCTCTCTGGTTTATATTTTTGTATTCTGTATCTGAAATGTTGATTATGACTATTTGATATTTGGATGGGGAATTACAAAAATTGCAGTCGAACTGCGCTTAGCTGGCATGGCTAACAAAATATTCATAATGCGGCTTACATGTCGTATGTATGATGTGTTATTCTTTTTGTGGTTGAAGAGCAAAGGGGGTGGTGGTCGTATGTTAGGCAAGTGGTAAGTGGGTATATGGTTGCTGGTTGGTGGCTTTTGCTGCGTGCTTAGCGGTTTGGTATACTGGTTTTCAGCTTTGATGTGCTCTTACCATTAGCTTTCTCTTACCTCTCTCTAGCTCCCCCCTATTCCCTTGCTGCTGTCGTTATAGGTGTGTGAGTGTGTGCTTTTGGGTGTGTATGTGTGTATCTGTGCGTGCATTCAAATTGATATAAATTGAAATGTATTTTTGGTGTTTGCAAAATTAGCAAATAATACGCTCTCTGTTTGTGTGTTTGTTGTGTAAGTGTGCTCCAGCAAGTGTTTGAAAATGAGTGCTGATTTAAATTTTTGTTTTTCAGTTGCCCTAATCACCTTTAAAATTATTCCAAAACATGATATAAAATGGCCCATAAATATATAATTATAACTTAACATTGTTTTTAAACTCTAACAGGTTGGATTTTATTTTGTTACAATGCATGCTTCTCTCTTAGTTTTTGAGATAAAAAATATATCGGCAGCACATTAGTCAATCATTTTATTATCCTATATTTATAGCTATTGAATCATAGGAACAAAAGGTCGACAAAATGAGCTTTCTTTTTACTAAGTCATTCAAAGTAAACTTGATATCAGTACGTTTGGAAATTTTATTGACGCCAAAATACATTTGTTTTAATAGGCGCTATCAAATTTTAATAATTATTTCAAGATAAACAATTCGTTTCCAACTTTTTTCTGGTTCAGAAAGGTCATATGATTGCCTATTGTGGAAAATGTCAAACCAAAAATATTTCTAACAACTTAACAAATAAACTGCTGTTAAGTCAACATTTTAGTTGGCTTCCATCTGATACTGAATTTTTCGTGTTCTGTTTGTACTCGAAATATGCTAAAATATGAATCGAAAATTTATATCTTAATATAGCGAGTAAAACATATCATCCAAATCATAATTCTATCAAATCTTTTGCCACTTCCCATGATGTGTCATAGTTAAATGAAAGTTAGAGTACGATAAGTATATTACATTTAGGGAAAGACTTCTTTTTATCTTCGTATACTTAATATAAACTACATATGTATGTAGTTGATAGTCTTATACTTTATTTAATGTGGTAGGCTTTTTTATATATTTTAGGTTTTGTAACCAGTGTTCATCAACGTGCAACGTACAACAGTGTAGAGAATTTGAGCAGACTTATCAGAGGTCGTTACAGTTTAAACTAGTCATTTTACTACACAAATTTCTTCAATATTAAGATTTAAGAAGTCAATATCGATAAATGTTTCAGTCCATAATTGGCTAATTTATTGTAATTTTTTTCGTTTTAATAATTCTTATTTTGCCAATGCCATTTCTTTTGAGTTTTTTGCATTTAACATACTTTACTTCTTCTCTTTCACACTCAATAATTTTGAAGCTAAAACTGTCAAATGTATATTTTAAAAGGCATAGGTTTAAAAAATAAGAAAAATAACAAGTAAAATGGTGACTCAGTATACTAGACACTGTTAACTTCACTTGTCATATTGCAAATTTATAGAGCTTGTAAATGAAAAAACTCCGAGTTTATTGTGAAAAGCAAAGGAAACCATTTAAGTTTTATCAATTTCAGTTTGTCCATAAAAATTTCATGCCAAATGAGCAAAATAATGCTGCATAATAGACTGCCATAGTCTTATCAATGCTCAGTCATCGGGCCATGCCAACAGCAGCTGTCCAACTTCAACAATAAAGCCCAGCCTAGACAAAGCAAACTTAAAAAAAATCATAGCATACTTTTCTGGGCTAGTTCTCTGGCTGGAAACCTTTTTCAAACTATACATACATATGTGTACATGAATGGGTTGAATTTGTATTGTATTTGCATTTGTTTTTCACCGTTTTCATTATTTTTTCGTTCTTTCGCTGCAATCGTGAAAATTCAGGTGGCCCGCAGTCAGGTGCAACAATGGGAAGTAATAACAAGTTCAACAAAATACTATAGAAACATGTGAGCCGAATATTTATAAAAAAGAAAGAAATAACAGAAAGTTGTAAATGGAAAACTGAGCCATATGCATTGCATTGTTCATGGATCAGACTCATTTGATTGCTTTTTCTCAAATGCTAACGCGTGCGGCGTTCTTTAAAATAATCGATTGATACTGTAAATAAACTCTTATTCTTTGCGTATAAAAAATTTATTTTTACCAGACTATTTCCCAATTGTTTAGGACCTCTAAACGGGTTTTCAATTAAAATATAAAGACTTAAACACACTCCTTACTATGCTTGAAACCAAATTTAATAATGCAATTAAATTCTGGCTATTGGCTTAAAATTAGTTATCCAATTAAATGGTAAAAACTTACTTAAGAGAATTGTTTGAATTTGTTTGCCAAAATGGCAAAAATAACCAACCGATATTCGCATTTTTCGTAAGAGAGAGAGAGAGAGTTAAGAGTTAAGATTAACGAATGATTGTGAGATTGAGAAGGAAGGGAGAAAAGAGACAGAGGGTAAAACTGAAATTCTGCTGCTGGGTAAATCAGTTTTAATTGATATTTACCAAAGTGCTCCATGTACGTAAACACTTTTCAATTTGCGTCTCTAAAAGCAAATTTTACGTTACCTACTTCACTCAGTAGAGACTAGCGTAATGAAATCAAGAAGGACAAAAATTACAAAACCCTCTTTCCCGTCAAAAAAGCAGAAAAAAATGGCAAATGAAAACATAGAAAAGCTGGTAACTGGATTTTTGGTTATAATTTGAATTGTGTTGCTGGAATTGAAAATTGGTTGTATTTATTGTTATTGTTATGGGTAAACCGCTAGCGTTATCCACTCCCCCTCTCTCTCTCTCTCTAGCCAATGCGAGTTGACAAACTGTTGAAAAGTGCTCGGTGGAAAATAAACGTTTCACCGCAAAAATGTTCACCATCGGCCGAGTTGCAGTTGCAGTTGCAATTGCAATTGCACTGTCAACACTCGCACACAAAAATTGTTAAACGAAAAACTGCAGGCAGTTGAGTGGTTGTCAGTGGTCACCGCCATCTGTATCAATGTGGGTGTGGCAGTGGTGTGTAACGCATAGACACACACACACACACAGACACACATATCTAAACAAGGTTAGTGTAAAATGTGCATTAAAAAAGTTTTTGAAAGGAAAAGTTTCATTTTATTTGCTTATAAATTTTAGTTCGTCAATGTTTTTTTTTTTTACATTTGCTTAAGCCCCCAAAATTTACATAGCTACGCTCCTGAACTCATGGGAACTCTGTCTCTTGCTTTCTCTTTCTCTCTGTGTGTGTATGTGGTTTTTGCGGTATTGCCTTTGCGTACACATTCAACGTTAATTGATCCAACAGCAAGCAGCAATAAAGGATTTGATTTTCAGGCATTGACAAAAGGCATTTCGAACTGCAGGCAGGATGGACTTTCTACCCATGACTCGACTCTATCATTTACTTGGGGCCATTCATGTCGGTCTGGCAGTCAGTCACCCAGTCAGTTAGGCAGTCCGGCAGTCAGTCAGTGAGTCACTCAATCAGTTAGTCAGTTGACCACCATCAGAGGCTGGCAATCAACTTGTGAGCCATTGCCTTGTAATTGAATTTTAAACTTTATTTACTGTTTGCTCTCACCGCTTCAACGTACGAAAATTTCCTCCATCGCCCCTAAAGTTAGACAATTGTTGGTCGTTGTTTTTACGTACTTGGTACTTACAGTTCAATTACCCACGCAAAGAATCATCCTCTCATTCCCTTAGGTCCTTTGCCATCCTTTCCTCGTTGCTCCTGTTGTTTTCCTTTTTATGCTGTTTTTCTTTTCTTTTTTTTCTGGCCACACTTTGTTAGATTGTAATAATTTTTTTTGTTCCGCCGCCGATTTTTGCCTGTCAAGCCTGTCAATCAGAAGAGCGCACAGCAGACAAAGGCGGAGACAGCACTGGAAACATAGGCAGCTGCTCGGTGATTGAGTGAGTTATGGTCTGGGCCACCACATAAAACAATGGAGATTGGGCTTCAGTAGCTTAACAAAAAAGAAATCACCTTAAAAATATTGAAACTTGCTTACAGTGGATATATATTTAGGAATCGATTCAAAATGTGTAAAACAGCTTTAACAGTTCTAAAAAGATGACAGGCGTCAATTGTATCTTTTTTTTTTTAAGTGGTGCAATAAGCACAATGGTTTAAAGAAGCCAAAATATATTGAGGTTCAATTTGTGCAAGAAAGATTCTATAATTCTAAAGTTTTAAAAAAAATTGTAATTTAATTATTAAATATCAATTATATTATTTAGCTAACTAAACAAAATGCTTTTAAAAATCACAATCGTTTTTTAGGGAATTTGTTCATAACTTATTGTTGGAATTAAATTCTATCTTCGCAAATTGTATGGAAAGTATCGTTCTTAAAACGACTGCTATTGGGTTTGGTTACAAATTTTTTAAACAAGTGAAACTAACTTTTATATTGCCTGAATTATGTAGATTAAGAGTACCAATTAAAGCTGTAGGTCACTAAGGGTTAGTTTTAAACTTTTAGTCAATTGGTTTATTGTTATTATAATTTCAAAGGTTGGTAAATTTCAAATGTCTTTAATATGCATTAACTTTGATTCGAACGAAATATTTAGAAAAAGTTTATAGTTTGGATCTCTGGAGCTACAAGGTATTTATCAAAATAGTAAGGCATCCGCAAAGAAAAAATAACTACTTAACAATTTCATCAAATATAAATTAACCATTTTTTGATTTATGGGAAAAAATATACATAGAATTCAGAGGTGAACATAAATAAAAGTCTGTAAAAGGTTCCATTATAAAATTATTTAAATCATAATTGTTTTTTTGTTTTCTTTTATATAGACTATTTGCCCAATGTTGAAAGATGAATAGAGAAAATGCCTTGGAAGCATCTGCAAATTAAACACCAAACTAAATTTATTTTAGGAAACGGTCTGAAATTTTTTTGAGGGAAGATGTTCCACAAAAAGCGTCAGACAGATTTTTGCTATTAAAGCTTTTATTTATCTGTAGATTGGAGATAAGCATGGATCTCTTTTAGGGACGTCACGGTCCGAGCTTGGATTAGAAGTATTGAAGCAAGCATGCCTTTTTTTTTAGGAGAGGCCCAGATACTGCACTGGAATACATAGGCTAGTTTA
The DNA here is from genome assembly GCA_018903935.1 of Drosophila insularis. NCBI lineage: Eukaryota > Metazoa > Arthropoda > Insecta > Diptera > Drosophilidae > Drosophila > Drosophila insularis. The sequence continues at coordinate 2,918,643 of JAEIFP010000666.1, read as the reverse complement.
AATGCAATTAACCAAATTTTGAAGCATTTGTATACTAAGATAGATTAGTATATTTATTTCATATTTTTATGTAAGAACATTATCTTTTTAAAACTGCTATTTGTAGTAAAAATTTTGTACACCAAGCGGATTAAACCGAAAAGGAAAGTCAAAATACAATTCTACCAAGGTACATTTCCCTGTAGAGCAATAAATCTTATGTTTTACAGTCTTGAAGGCATATTCTTTTTCCGAAATATATAAATGTTTTTTCTGGTAAGCATCAAGTATAACTTTTGTCCTACTTTAAAAGCCCTATAAATTGATTTAATACTGTAGTGAGGGGTCTAAGATTTTTTTAGCCAGAAACTTAAAGTTAAAGGTATGGATATTTTGTAATTTTGAAGTCAATATTTTACAAATCATAAAACTGAATTTATTACCACAAAAACAATTGTCTCTTCTACTGTGGCAAATGTCAAACCGATTTGTTCATGCGATAAGTAAGTACCTAGATATGTATGTATGTATATATATAATGTGTACTTGCATAGACACATACAATATATGAGCCTTTCGATAACATAATAATTTTGTGCTGACTTATTGTTGAAATTTGTAAATTTTCGCTGAGCCATGACTAGACGACATGCCAGACAGAAGGAAGGGTAGGCAGATAAACAGGCTGAACTCTCAAAATAATCACGAAATCATTGACAGTTGAGATTTGTTGAACAATGCAATAATAATAATAATAGAATGAAAATTTTCGGCAGACAGGCCACCCTATTGTATAGAGCAGGAGGAAAGAACAAAAAAAAAAAAATAAAATAGACGATGAAATAAATGTAGTTGAAATAACTGCACTAACGACAGACAGTCAATACTGTGAAACTGTGCAACGGTGTGCAGAGTCAGCACTAAAATGCATTATTAATAAGTTTGTTAAATTTGCCGAGCAAACAGAATACGGGCGAATAAATAATTCAGGTGGTGAGTGAGTGTGTGTGTGTGTATGTATGAGGCAAAAGCAACGTCGCGAAACGATAGGAGGAGAGAAAGACCGAATGAATGGGATGTAACGCTGCTGGGATGCAGTGCAGCGAACCGAAAGTGGAAATTATGCACATCGAACGTTAGAAATGCTGCAAGGAGAACTCGAACAATTTCTTCTTTTTTTATTTTTTGGTTTTCTGCGATTACAATATTTTGAATATTTTATGCCGCCAGCGCATAAGAGCTTTAGAAAGAGAGAGAGAAGAAAGAATGATACCCTGGAAAATGTCAGACCAAGGCTGTCAATGTGTTGCTCTTTTTGATATTGTCGCGTGCCCCAGAAGTAGCAGTTGCTCCTTGCATCACGATTCAATGTGCACAGCTGGCAATGGAATAATATCAAAACTGTGTTTATGCATTTGCAATGCACCAACAACATCAGCATCAGCTCAGTACCAGTTTCTCCATCTGCTACTTGATGTATGCAACTTGTTCTTGTCCTCAAAACTCTTTAGTGCTTTTCTCCTTTTTGTTTTTTTCTGGTTAAAAATTCATTTATTCTGCGTGTTGTTTACATTTGACATTTCATTTATGTTTGCTTATGCAACTGTGGATAGTATCCTTTTTGCTTTTGAGCATACATAGAAAAAGCATACATAGATTAGACCGAGAATTCACAGGAAATTTAAGTAAAAGAAATGCATGTTATTTGAGAACCACAATCAAATTCAGTTGGGTTCTTTTGTGTTGTGGTAACTGAAGTTGATTCACAATTTATCTAACAAACGTATGACAGGAATTAAATGTTCTCGGGCTATAAACGAACCAAACAGACCCAAAAAATATTCTTGTTAAGGAGATTTACCTGCATTTAATACCTTAATAGTGTTTACACAGAGTGTAGACTTAAAAGCTCTTTGAGGTCTTCTTTTTGTTGATCCATGCTGTTCATTTCTGCAATGATTATTGAAAAAATCATTAAAATTTAACTTCAGAGTTTGCAATCTGCTATATATAAAAATAATATGGCAAGCTCTGCAAGCAACAACATAATTTTTTATGATCATATCATGGGGTAAAATAAAGAAATCCCAGTAATTATTAGCAGCCTTAAAAGTTTTGTTGATCCATAATTCATAAAATAAAAACACTTTTTCAGTTCATCAGGTGTGATCAACAAATTTATTGGTGATTTAAAAAATGTGTATGTTATGGTCCAATATTTTACTAAATTATTATGTTTTTTTATAATCCTTGAAAGGATAACAAGCTCAAACTCATGTTGACCTGTGTTTTAAGCCAACTTTTATTGTCTCATTAATGATCTACATGGCTTTTCACCTTAACAAAATTTTTATTTTTATTTTTTGGAATCCATACAATTTATTAAATAACTTATGAATTTTAACATGTTATACAACAGAAAAACAGAGTTAATAGCACATAAAAGACTTATAAGACACGCACAGAACTTAACTAACAATTATGGTTATCTTACTTTCCTTACCAACAAAGATTATTTCTTAATTGGTGTGTTTAAAAAAAAAATAAATGAAAAAGGAAATAAAAGCGCTAGAATTTTTGTAGAGATTTTAAGAAGTTATTTAATATGCGCTCCAATATTGAAATTTGACGATTTCTGGCTACAATTTTTCGAAATTCTATTCCAGGTAAAAACAATCCTGTTCTCCAGTTCCTAAAAATATAGGTAATGATTTTCTAAGTTCTACACTTTTGTTTCCAACCAACCCTAATTATTTGTATAACTTTTAGGTTAGCCGTTTATATGCTTCGACAACGTCAATAAAATCATTTTATTGTTGGATTACATAGGCAATTATTTTCTTAACGAAAAAGTCTTCCGTGGAACATTTTTAACACAAAAGTATTTCTTCGGTTATTTTTTAGTTGGACCAAATCAATTTAAAAATTTCTATAATATTGGGATCCTATTTGTTTCTAATGGTATTAAAGCTTTATTGACCAAAAACAAAATAAAATCTTCTTAGATTAGAAGATATTAACCTTTATCAGTTGTCGGGCAGTGTATGTATTTTTCCAATGCTTATGCATCAGGGTGCTTCATCCGATTGACGGCATAAAATTTCATAACACTCTAAAATAAACGAGCAATGGCTCTCAAACTGAAAAGAGAAAAGAAGAACAAAAAAAGCTGCGGCAAAGGAGTAAATGAAACTGTGTTGCCTAACTGCAAGCAAGTGTCAATTACGCCTTAATAGCCAAAGGATAACCGGAAAGGCCGCTGCAAAGTATGGATGGGCATGGTTAGACTGCGGTGGCCGTATACTAGAGTGTACAAGGTTGTTTTTTTTTTTTTTATTCCTGTTGCTGCTGCGGCTGCATCCCGCACATATACCACAACAAGTGAAAGTGTGTATGCTGAAGAGGCAAAGGACAATCAGCGCTTGGCCAGACAATATTATGGAGCTTTGAAGTGGACACTATGATGATGACAATGGTGACGGCGACTACGAGGACGGCTGATGGTGATGGTGATGGGACAACAACTAGAAATAGACGGCAAGAAAGAAAACGGCAAAGCCAAAGAGAGATAAAGTGACAGCGGAAACCGGAAATGTAGCAAACAGTAAATCAGTGAAGTGCATTAGAGTGCCACAGTGAGTGAGTATCGATGTGTGAAGGAAGTGCCCTTGGCATGGACTTTGGTTACTTGATTGCATTATAACAAATAAAATAAAATGATCCACTGAGGCATATTATTGCCATTTCCTCTTTCTTTTTAATCTCTCTTCTCTTTTATACTCTTTCCCTTCCTAAAGAATGTTCATAAATCAACGAAAGAAAAGAACAGAAAAAAGTTTGCATTTGAAATTTTACTTTGACATTGTCTTTGAAGTTGAAATTAGCAAATACTTGGCATAAAATTTGAAGGTCCGGACTTGGTACTTGGTGGGGTAGTTTTTGAATGCAAATTCCTGATTACGTGAGCGCCCAGCAACTCGTTCGTGCGTCATCATTATCATCATCATCATCATCATCATCATCATCATCATCATCATTGTCATCATCATCACCATCATCCGATGTCAAATTACCCGCAGACAACGCGGTTTGCTATTGTTGACAATTTCCTGTCTTCGTTGTACTTGCTCTTGTTGTTCTCGCTGCCATGTGTGCTATTGCCAAAAAGGGCTGCAGGGCGTGGCAGTCGCTCATCAGTGAATTGCAAAAAAAATCGACAGAAAGACAACGAAAAAGAAAACCACGCTCGGCTTGTTGCCAAAACAAAAGCTGCATTTGTCCTTGTTGTTTTACCAAGCGGCTGAGAGGGCGGCGATTTTGAACTTTTACATTTACGATGTTCAATTTGCAAGTCAGTTTTATTCCCTTTTCTTTAATAGTAACGAAAATGTCTTGTAATTTTTCATTTAAATCTTCAGTCTAATATTGTTTCGTGTTTAATCAAAAATTTATATATCCGAAATGTTTGTATTGTTAAAGAAATGTATACTTCGAATACAGCTTAGAGACAATCTTCTACTCAGATCGATTATCTAAATAATGATAAATGTTTTTTGAGCTAAATTTTATATATGTATATTAATGGCTTAAAGGTATTAGGAAGTTTAAATATTTTTTGAGCTAAATTTTATATATGTATATTAATGGCTTAAGGTATTAGGAAGTTTAAATATTTTATTTTGAATTTTACTTGAACAACCTTTCTAATCGAGCAACAGTTGAAATATTTTAAGCAACAACTAATCTTAATATATCGAACTTATTAACTTAATTAAAATATCACTTCCCTCCCTCTCCACTTTCATGACTCTTTCATTTCTATGAATTTGGTATTTTGCATTTTCTTATCTCAGCCTAATTTTCCACATTTCCTTATCATTAGGCAACCATTTCCATAAACTTTTATGCCCACTTCCGGCAAAGTAAAAAAAAATTACACTAAAATAGAGCAATATTAAATATATAAATAACTACAAGTAGTGGCGAAATGTTGTTTCATATTTGTTAATTCTTATCCCCACTAACCAAAATGGCACGCAATATTTTGAGCTCGGATAGTGGCTCATTTCGTTTTCTGGTGGGAGGTTTGGGGATTGGTTTGGTTTCGTTTCGTTCGGTTAGTGCGTAATTATTTAAATGGCAATACAAGATGACTCCATAATGATAACGCCCAGGCACGTTTCAGCCCCGACCTCAGTTGAGCCACGCAATCATGGCCACAAATTAATTGCGGCCTGTAAGTTTGGTTTGCCTTTTTCTGTCTCTTATTTATGGTAGTTATTGCAGTTATAGTAAGTACTTTTTGGTAGTTCTCTTAGTTGTTACTATGGTTTGGAAAAACTTTTTGCGCACTCTGCTTATCTGGCAGTGAAGTGAAGTTTCAAACACCCGCAAGTGTGTGGCATTAAAAACTTTTCATATATATTTACATGCATATACATACATAACCCCATCCCCAAAATGCTTCTTATGCCAAACACAAACGTTTGTTATTGTGCGACTTAATTGTTTGTTGTAAAGATTTAACATACTTCCAGTAGAAGGGGTAAAGGAATATCTTTCTTCCATTAACTTTCCTCCTCGGCGGCATTTACACTGAGACTCACATACAAGTTGCTTATATTTGTTAATGTTAAATTTTTAATTTGTATGTGAAAACTTTTTCGTCTCTTTTTCACTAGCCAACACAACAGCTCGTTGGTTTGTATGGGATTTATCTGCGGCTTGCATTTAGTTTCTATAGAAAAATTATAAATATAATTTCTAAAATTATTAAATAACAAAATATTTAGAAATCAGGTAAAGATGTTATTTCTGTTGTATTAATTAAATCCAATAATAACAATAATTTTATGAAGTTTTTGAGTTATGGTTTCATGATATTTTTGGTTCTCTTCTAGTTCAGAATGTTATATCTTGTTCAGAATTTTCTGTTGAAATGTGTAATAAACATTAAATATATAAAAATCTAAAACATTTATATATCATGGGACTTTTTGAATTATTTAATATTGGCTTACAATTTCGACTAAAGTATGAAATTGTTAAATTCCATTTTATGAATATGACTTAATTTGTAATAGACCGTCTTCCTAATATCTCGGGAAGCACTTATAGAGCTTTAAATAAGATTGCGAAACTTTAATAGGTAAAAGTTTCTTAAACTTCCACCTTTTAAAATAAAAATTTTTAGGTTTAATTTTAAGAATTCCATTCATTGGAAAAAATATTTTTGTGTTAAATATTGTTTGCTGGGTCTTGGATTGCTAACTGCATGAGCGAATTTCTAAGATTTTCTTGGACTTCCATCCCTACACCCAAGATTTAGACTACAAATTTTTATATACTCTGCAAATCAAAAAAATATGTCAATAAATCTTTTCAATTTATAAAATTTTTAATTATAGGAAGCACAAAAGGTCAGCAAGTTGTCTGTAGCTATTTAAACCATTAAGTTCAATGAGCAGCAGACTTTTCTAAAGAATCCAGACTATTTTATTTGGTTGACGAGAGATTTTTAAGAGATAACCTCCTGAGATGAGATTTGGTAAGGTTTTCTTAAACCCCTTTCCCCTTTTCCAAGCTAACAAAATTGTTCATCATTCCCTTTCCTCTTTCCGATTTGTTACAAACAACACGGCTCTAATTGTTGATGCAATACAACACAAAAAAATCACAAAAAATTTTAATAAAAACTTTATCGATTATGAAATCAATTCAACTTGTTTTACTATGAAATATTTAGATTACATAATCCATAATTCATAGCATTTTCAGTTTGTATCTGTAGCTAAAAGTTAGTAATTTTAGTTGTTAAATATATTAATTTAAGCTAACTATAAAAGCGGTTAAAAATATCAAATTTATATATTTACCAAATAAAATGTTTTCTAAAATTGACCACAACAATAAATAGTTGCTTACCCAACTTTTCTTCGAATTTATAATAATAATTCTTGACTAAACTCAAAAGGCAAATAGCATGTTTTAATATGCTGAGCAGTGTGCTTATAGGTTAAAAGATGTTGTTGTCCTTACCCTCATTCCCTTCTCCTCATCTGCCATTCCATCTTCCAAAAAAAAAAAAAAAACATAAAAGAGCATTACATACATTTAAGCTTTCTGTATGAATAATATTTTTGTGCAGCAACCGCGAAAAAGCGAACAGCAACAAAAACAAAAGAATATTTTACACACACTGTCAACGCTTTACTTGTTAAGTTTTCTTTATGTGTTTTTTTTTGTTTTTTATATTTTAAAGAATACATTTTGTAGAACTGCACTTAAGTATATAGTAGCTAAAGGCAAACAATATTAAAAAAAGAACAAGAAAAAAAACTGCTCAAACAGGATGGAAAGAGAAGCGACCTAACCAAGGACATTATGGCATAAAAGTGCAGCCAGCAACTGTGAGGCAACCAATAAAATACATAAGAGAGTGCGGGGTATGTGGCGAGTATGGGGAATAAAGAAAAACTGGAAAGGCAGTGAAAAATTATATATGTATTAGCTGGCAAAATATGCACAGCAGGTGCAGTCCATGAGTCCATGTGTGTGTGTGTGTGTGTGTGTCTGTCTGTCTGTGTATGTGTGAGTGTGTTTAGCAAGGCGTATCCTAAGCTGCCGCAGCACTCAGCGCTTTGCTACATACGTTAATGTTGTCCAAGTGCTATACTAAATAATGTATATGTGAACGTGTCTGTGTGTATCTACATTGCATAAGCGTGCGTCTGTGTGTTGGTGTGCTGGTGTGTCTATGTGTGTGTATCTATGCGCAAATAGTTTTTCAAAGTGCCTGAAGCCCAAAAACCTGGCCGCGTGCCTTGCTTGGCAGACACCACCACAACTGTAATTATGTTGAAAGTAAAAAGCTTGTGAAATATTAACTACTGCATGCCACATGCTGCCCAAACCTGAGCCACGTGTGCTTCTGTGAGTTTCGTTGCAAAAATTTAATATTTTAAATAGTTAAATACACCAAACAGTCAAATGGTCAACTGATTAACTATAATTATTTTACTGCATTCTCAGAAATATGGTTACAAAAGTTATGTGACTAAACTATTTAAATACTATCTTTAAAACTAAACTCAGTTTTGCTAATTAAAACAGAACACCAAAAAGTCTATACAGACTGTCGAATCCAAAGAGTAGACCTTGAACACATTTTTTTTTATCAAAAGGATAGACACTCTTTACATAGATATTTAATGAATATTCTAAATATGTACATAAGGTAATAGTAAGTTTTTGAATAAATCACTAAATACAAATACAAAATCACTAATTACAAAAATTAGAAATGATTATACATATTGTTATTTTTAGAAAAATACTCAATAATACATATAACTTAATTTTTAAATGACCAGTGATTCAAGTAGAATTTTCGCAGTGTCGGAATATTTTAGAAGCTGTCAACTTAGTCCAACGTCAATTTGCCTAAGTAAATATAAAGTGTGATTATACTAAGAAATCCAAAACAAAAATTTAACTCAATTGTAAGATTAAACAATTAAAATAGTAATTGACAAACCGGTTAACAATCGCTACACGAATACAAAACCTGCAATAAATCAATATATGTGTATGTGTAACTCATCGCATTATACATATATATTTCTTTTAAAGTTTCTCCACTTAACTTCTGCAGAAAACAATATACATATGTGAAGTTAAAAAAAAATATCTGGTTATATTACGACCGGCTCAATCTTTCAAAAGAAGACACAAAGAGCTGAGCGGATTGTCTGTATGGCTATTTCACGAACCACCAAGTTCTATCATCAGCAGACTTTGCTAAAGAACTAGTTGGGAATTGCAACTAAATGAAGCGAAAAAAGAGAGAAGCTCTTACACAAATAGCGCCTAAGGATATCCACAAAAATGTGGACCTTGGAATTGTAGGCTACGCCCATCTCTTTTTTCGCTTCATTCAGTTGCAATGAGAGAGAGACTCAGACTAAATTTTTAGAAAAAACAATGGGATCAAATCAAATTGGCATTAAAAATAAATTTACTTTAAGAAAATCGAACCTTGCGGTTAAGCCAGCTCGAGGTCAAAGGCAACATACTAAAGGTGATCTGGAAGTCTGCTGCTTCTTTGACAATCCCAGAATCTTAAATGCTAAAATAGTTGAAAAGTGCATCTAAATAAATCCAAAAAGGGTTGGCAAGACTTACAATAATTTTAAAATTAAAAAAATCTGTTTTGTTCAAGTTTACTGAGGTACATGAAACAAACTTAGTTGGCCGATATGAGTGGATTGGGGCTGTTCTTCATTAAGGATCATAGATCAATATGCACTATCCCTAATGCTAAAAGTTCTACCACATTAAACAAAGCCTATTTGGTTTGAATATCATTCATTGATAAGAAACATAAGAAATCTATGGCAATCTGACGTTTCTTGAATCTGATGTCCAGTTCTGAAAGACAATAATCGAAATTGAACCGATGCATTGCTAACTAAACCCTAATATGAAAAGTTTGTTTTGCAACCTTAGGCAAACAATAATTTGCCTTGGATGCGGCAGCAGCATATTCGCTTCGTTTAGTGGAAAATGATTTTTTCCATTTTTATGGTTTTATTTATTTTCTTTTTTTTTTACTCTTTCATTTGCATCATCTTGCCTGCTCAGGCTTTAGCAACTTTTCATTTAGCCAGTCGACCAACCAGTCTGCTAATAGAAATAAAAACAAAACTGCACACAAGCTCACATGCACCGAGAGAGAAAATAGAGGGAGAGAGACATAGAGAGAGTATGGGGAAAAGTGGGGGAGAGAGAGAGAAAAACAAACTAAGCCAAGTTAAAAGCTCAAAGGCGGACTGCTGTGTGCCCGCGCTGCAATGAAAACAAAAAGCGATTTGCAAGTTTTCTATTGCGCATAAAAGTATGCTGTGGAAAATTCTTGTTTTTTTTCCATCATGACGTTTTTCTAGCCATGGTCGTTTCCCTTACTCTACCCCACCTCTAACTCTCTCTCTCTCTCTCTCTCTCTATCGTTTTCTCTTTGGTTCGTTTTTTCTTCTTCTTTTTTTATTTTTGCTTTTCATAAAAACCAAACTATTAAGCCAAGTGTTAAACTCATTTAGCGCGGATTTATGCGCCCGAGTGCCTCATGCATGGGGTTCATGTGTAGGAGGCATGGCAGTGGCCTAGGCGGCATGTGTACATACATATGTGCAGCCATGTTTATATGTATGTATAGGTGTGTGTGTGTGTGTGTGTGCGCCTATGCTTTGTAAACGTGACGTTTTCTTTTATGCGTTTTTAATAAGCCTTTTGCCAAGCGTGTCGTAGTTTGTTTGTGCCTAGCAATTTTTCACTCCCATTTTTTACATTTTCCTCGGCTTTTTGTGATTTTCTTTTTGTTTTGTTTGTTTGGTTTTTTTTTCCCTATTTACAGCTTTGCATTTTGATTGCTGCTGGCATTTGTGTGCCAATTTTTCTACAGCTTAGATGAACTTGAAGCGTGAACAATTAAGTAACTCATACAAAAAAGAAGAAAAAGAGCCTTTGTCTGGCCACAAAAACCAGAAAAATGATTTATTTTAAGCTTAAAATTTTCTATAACCTTCCAATTTCTGCCTTTACAGCAAAATGGAACTATCCTAAGTTTATAGCGGGCTATATTTATAATGGTGGCCATTAGATAAATTTCTCCGTTTTGTAGCCAATTCCATTCTGTATTAAATAAAAAAACAATTGTTATTATATATTGAATATTTACTCTTATTTAATATTTAATGTTTATATATACTTTAAATCATTTGAATTTAAATTTGTTATGAATTAATTGTATTATAAATGCTCGGTAGATTAACATTATTATCTAAACTATAAATTTGATAAAGTTTCAAAATGAAACCTAAAAGTCTTAAAAACAACAACTACAATCATGTATTTAACTTCATATTTAAATTGGAAATAAATTAAATTAAAATTTTAAATAAAGTGTCACTTTGGTATATTTTTTGGGGAAAAGTAACTGATAGAAAACTAATTGTCAGCTGCTAAGAAAAGCCTGTCAAATGAGCTGCCAATGAACTCATTTATTATAATAATAAGCTGCAAAAGTGCTTAAAGCTTTTATTACCTTAGCAAATTGGAGATTAAATTAGAGTATAAAATGCAATAAATATGCGATTCAAATGTCGTATTTGTTGATATGTTTTCTTTTATTATTGTATTAATTTCTGATAGGCAAACCAAAATTATGGGTAGGAATTACCATGTGAGCAATTTATAATTTCTGCCTTTATTTGCTTTCATTGTAAGTATACAATGCGCATAGACATATCTATATACAAATGTATGTGTATGAGTAAACTAATACATTTGCAAATGTATATTAATCTAAAAGCAATACCAGCCATCAGACAAGTATTTGACATGGCTTCCTGTTGTTTACCAAAGCCAAGCAAATAACAAAACCAAGAATGTTTCTGAGTATAAAATATATACATATAAATATATGCATATTTATATATATAAATTTCCTGGGCAATTTTTGCATCTCTCAATTCTCAAGTGTACCAGTCTATCATTTTGAGCTTTTTGTCCTGTTCTCCATTCCAACCACAGGACACAGCAGGGAGAGAGAGAGAGAGAGAGAGAGAGGGGTAAAGTATCACAGTCAAGTCAAACCAGACTGTCCAGGCTGTCTATTGAAGTGTGTAAGGAAAAGTGCCAATCAAAGTTAATTGAAAATTCATTGAATGTTGTATATTTAAGTGAGGCATACAAAATAAATATATTTCACAATGTGAGTATCTTGTTTCTTGCTTGTTGTTGGCAGTTCAGATTACATTGTAAGCAATTTTTGATCAGTGCATAATTGACTGAAATCGACAGAAAGTTTTAAGAAGAAATTAACAAAATATATTTCATGTCACAGATACATGCATAAATCTATCAAAATATATGTAAAGAAATTTCAATTATTTTTTATTGCCGTATATGTAATATTTGAAAATAGTTATAATTTTTATTTTATTTATTGCCTGCCAATTAGTTAAGAAAATGTTTCCCATATTATTATTTACCATTCTCTATTGATAGTTTGAAAAATATTAAACAGTTAGTAGTTTAGTTTTGTTTGCACTAATAATTTGTTTTTCGACAAAAATTAATACAAATAACTTTTTTATTGTTGGAAAAAAGAACAGACATAACTACCTAAAGAAAGACGTTCATGAAACGACTTTCACATAAAGTGTTTTGTTTTTTCTGTTTTCTTTTTGCTAGATTTACATGAATGGATTGGATTGGATTGGTACCTATAAATGTAAATAACTAAGGTAAGTTGAAAGGAAGAATGATCCAATAGTGTGAGGATCTACTGTAAGAGTTATCTTGTTATGTATGTGTGTTAGTTGGTTTTGAGGTTTGACTAGATGTTTTCTACTATTTTGAGTTAAAATTAATATCAGAGTACGCATTGAAAACTTTAGTTTATAAAACCAATGAATACTTTAATTACTTTAGTATTTCAGTAATATGATTTGTTAGATACATTTTCATCTATTGGTTTTTTTTAATGTATTGCAGTTTTATGTTTAATGGAAAAACGGTTTTAACAAAGCCTCAAAAAGTGGTACACGCATTACCCTATAGAAATGCTCTGCCATTTTGTGATTTTGCAATGTGATTCGTATTGTGGTAAAATCTGGTTAAAAATGTTTTTTTTATTTGCCATTTCCGTGGCAAAGCGCAAATTGAACTGCAAATAGTGTGAGCACTTGCCCAACGTCTTTCATGCCACTTGCCATTGATGTCAGTTCCCTCTGTCATTTGCATTGCGCTAAAGTTGGTATTACACTGGCACCACCCCGCCCCATCAGCGGCTTGGTTGGATTGGGGGTTTGGAATTGAAATTGGAGTGTGGTGGGAGTCGATGGGGTCGTTCGCGCTAAAAGTGTTTACCTTTTACTTAAGAAATTACACTTGGGCAAACAGAATTTGCGTGCCTTGGTCTGCATTCTGTGGTCGGTTGTCGGAAGTAGAAGTGGCTGTGTACATTTTTCTTACGAATCAAACGCAAAATCTTTCAGTTCCGGGCATAGGGTACAAGGAACAAGGAAACAAGGAATAGGGAACAAGTCACAAGGCACACAGAGCACAGAGGCCTTCGTACAAATTGAAAAGTTTTTCTTACTTTCAGATTACTTTGGTTTGAAGTGTTAGCGCAGACCGGGACGTCCCTGGATCGCTCTGTGTGTGTTAAATTGTTGACTTTTCTACGCTAATAGTAAAAAGCAATGGCCGAGTCCGAGTTCAAAAAGTTAAGAAAAGTTCAGCGAGTTCAGACAATTTGTGGGTCTTAAAGTTTTTAATACGAGGTCAATTGATTTACATTAGGCAGGCAAATTGGGAAATGCTTTAGCGGTCTCTTATTTTTCCCTCTAGCTCTTTCTCTCTCTCTCTCTCTCTTAGTTTTTTCATTTACCATGACTTGTATGGAATTCGATTGATTGACCAATGGAAAAAAATAGGAAGGTTAGAAATAAGGGCCACCCCACTCAATATTTATGACCATTTTAACCGCAAACAATTGAAGCTTAAAAGCCAAACAATGAAATTTAGAACTTCCAATTAGGAGACTGACCAGCAGTAGCAGCAACAACAAAAACAGCAACAATACACAATGCCATAAAAGCCAACTTTATTGACTGCACACACAGACACACACATATATAACACACACACACACACTTACCCACAAAAAGGCGTGGCCGGCAACAATAACAAGCTCATAAAATTTGTTGGTTTGGCCCACCTGCAAAAATTCAAACAATAACAAAGCAGAAAAAGAGAGAGAGAGAGAGAGGGAAAACCAATAAGCAGCCATAAAAACCACACTAAAAAAAAAAAAAAAAAAAGTATAAAAAGAGTCAAAGGGCAACTTGGCCCAAAACAACAACTGATTGAGGTCTATGCGCAAATTGTAACTGCTTTTTCCCCCCATTCTTTCCCACTTTTTTTTTTTTTGTCAACGTTGTCAAAGCGCAAAACCAAAGCCATTACATTCAAATCAGACAGCGGAGTTAGTTAGTGTCCATTGTGTGTGGCAATGCCAGGTTCAGGATCTGGACCAGTCCACCCGCCGCATCATCATCATCATCAGCAATAAAATGGCAAAGCGAGGGGGAGAACTTTACCTTACGTGTTGTCACAATGGTCAAATGAAATCTGATTTAAGATCCACAAAACAAGAGCTTAAAATCTATCAATTGAGCTTTCAAAAAAGTGGACAGAGAAAACAATTTCTAACAGCTAAGGTCTACGATTATTTTCTATAGCAATGATTTTCTTATTCGATCCAAAAATTCAAAAAATGTCCGAAAGACTTTTAAAAGTATGCTTAATATTCTGATAAATCTCTGAGTTTAAAATTTGTTACTTCAGTTAGATACTAAATTATACTAAATTTGAAATAATAGTTAGATCTGCTGCCTCTGCTGTTCTGTTAGAGATAATAAGATCAAATTTTATGAATAAGCTTTCTATTCAAAATTTGCAAAATGTATCGGGATTAGCTATTTTTAATACAAACCTCCCAAATAAATAACCCAATTATCGGAGCTAATCCAATCATTATAAACTTTAATGAAAAACTTTCAGACATGTTTGTATTTAAAACCATTGTGATATCTTGTTGGTCATTAGTCAATTATTATAAATTATTTAATCTTTTGATTAATCGAAGGTATGCGATTATTAATCCAGACGATTAAAAAACGAAAATAGTCGATTAATCTACCAATTATTTAAATTTTTTATAGATATAAAAAGTAATCTGTAAGGCTAATGTCATTTGAGAGCAGCACCAAAGTTAGCCACTTGTATTTATTTAATACTGAATTAAGAAAGATTAATATCCACAAGAAGAGGTTAATCTCTCTTTCGCTTTCGTTGAACGGACACATATGGAAAAGAGACACACTGCTTTTACGAAAGTTCCTAATAAGAAATTGCTTAGAGAATTTCTTAGCTATATCTTTTTAGTATTTTATTAATGTTATTATTTATATTTATTTTTTAAAGAGTGGTTTATACCATTTGGCATATCACATGACTAACCGTGGCATCTTTAGTGTTATCTTAAAAATCAAATAATGCAGTTCGATACGTATGATTCGAAATAATGTGTAATCATTGAGATACTAGAATTAATAGAAAATACGATATCTTTATGGTTGAATATTTGCAATGCATTTTAATGGTTGTAATTACAAAAGAAATGCTAGAAACCATTTCATTAAGGTTGTCTGCAGAAAGTAAAAATTGCCTTTTTATTTTTCGAAAGTCTTTGTAGTCCTTTTTCTATGGTAATTTAGTTGAGAGCGTAAGAAAGACTAAATATAAATCATTGTGCATTTATCAGTCAAAAAGAAAATAGCCCAAAATCCGGTGAATATATATTAATGGGTATATTGTCTCTAAAACATTCAGACTTAGTCAGTTACCAAAGAGATATGATTTAGTGCCAGGTAGTGTAAAGTGTTACTCCTTGGTTTAAAAATCTTTATTCCCACTTCATGCCCAACGTATTGTACTGGAGAAATACATGAAAAGTGCTCAATTGAAGGAATTATTTTTCTTTTTGTTTCGTTTAATTTTGCAGTTGCATATACGGACTAGATAGACAGCAGACATGAGAGCCCAATCTATTGGATACGCTCGATTGGCACAATGTTCAATTAAAAACTGTTTGGCTTTGTTGACTTTAGTGCATCACTGCATCATTGTTTGTCCCATTGTTTACTTTGTCTTTAAAGAAGAGTCAGAATAGGAAAAACAAGCATCTATTCACAATGTGAAATGAAATCTCCCAAAAGGAATACAAAACTATCAACCGGAAATGCAAATTGTCGTATGGGTCTTCCGTTTTTCTGTGTATGTGCTGAATATATGCATATATATATATATATTATACATGTTGTTACAAATGCAAAATGTGCAAAAGGGAACTGCACTCTAACTAACCATGCAGTGAAACAAGTTGCGGTAATTTTCTTTGCATTTCTTAGATAGCTACTACTTTAAAATGGAGATAATATGTATTCATCGAGACGGATTTGGAAGTAGAATTTTAAATATTTTTATATATAATTTTTAGTTACTTTAAAGAGAGACTTATTGATTTATCAATCTTTAATTTAACCATTAATTAATGAATTTGTTTTTATTAAATTTCTTTGGCGGAAGTTTTAAAAATTGTGGCAAATAAAGGAGAATGTTGTAAGATCAAAACAAACAAGATAATGTAATTAAAAATATTTTCTGCAAATAATGTACTATCATTTCATTAAATTAAATAAAAATTTGGTGATTTGAATCGACCGCAAATCGGTTGCCACATTGAATAAAAAGAACTGTGTGTCTTGACCAACATTTTTCCTATATATATAATGCAACTAATGACTCTTAAAATTAGATTCCATATATTTTCAAATGATTAATTCATTGCTACACCTGTCTACTGTTTGGCAAAAATAAATGTTCTATTTAAAAGTATGCTTTAGCCTTAGATGAAATATTTAAATGGAGCTTATTTTCTTTACCATAGATAAATATGTATAACATATTCATATGTGCGTATGAATAAAGGAATTTTTGTATGTGTTGTGAGCAAAGTTTTTTGTATTCCATGAGTAAAATTTCCAACGAATTTTTCATAGATCAAAAACGAAAAGAAAAAAAAAAAAAAAAAAATAGAGAGACAGCAAATTTTCACTATAGTTTTCTTCTTCACCAAAGTCATATTTCTTATTTGAAAGTTTTCTCTCGCACACTCTCTCCGTCTATCTCTTTCTCTCTCCTTCCCTATCTCTTCTTTCAGTTGCTGTTACCATAAAATGCTAAGCTCTAAACGCGAGACGCTTTTGCATAGTTTATGCGACTCCAAGGATACCGAAATTCTCATCTTTTGGTATCCTTGACGCACTTCCGTTTCGCCGCTAAAAGCTGTTCACAGCAGCAGCGGCAGTGTTGACTTTATTTGGTCTTGGTGTCTTTGTGGATGAGAGAGGGGAGAGAACTTCGAAATAGACACAAATAAACAGTTGCCAAAAATAAGAAAGAAACGAAAGCAAAAAGCATCTTGAGAGAAAAGAAAAACATTTTTTTTTCTGTTTTTAGTATTTAATGAAACCCGTTGCATTTTTATGTATTTTGTGTTGGTAATTTTGGCTCTATTTACTTGGGGGAAAACTTTTCTGGTTTCTGGTTTTCGTCGGACATGGACGTGGACAGTAATTATAAGGCCATTAGCAATGTATGTGGAGGACGTTAAATGATGCAGTGGGAACGCATGGTTATTGTGTAAACGCATTAAGCGTTATATTAAACAGAAATGAGCTAAGTAATCGCCAAAACTCTCAACAAGAAATTCATACATACATATATGTATGTATTTGCTACGAGGACACAGAGAAAAGCAAGTGGTGTGATTAGCTTCTCAAAGGGGAAAATAAGTATGTTAGGTCTAGTTTTACGTTATAATTATTCTCTCAACTTTAAAATTTTTCTTTGTTAAAAGTGTTTTTCTGAGTTCTTCATTCTTCATTTCTATTCAGATTGGAAAATAAAAAGGAAGCTAACATTTCCCTATGCACAACTTTTGTGCATTTTCCTTGGCTCAATTTCTACCGCACAAAACTTTTTGTTCGTCTATCAATAGCTTTGTGTTCGTTGGCTTCTTATCAAACATTTACCAGTCAAACGAAGCAAGTTTCTATGGGAATTTCATTGCTTGCTCTTCGACTGGCCAACGACGTTGCGTATACGTAATATCTGCTTTTCCTTCCACGCCAGCCATGACTGAGCAAAACGCAGCCTAACTAAACTGGGAACTGCCAAGCAGTTCATTTTTCATTCAAAGCATTCGCGCCCAGACAGAGTCAGCCAATGCAGCTCCTTTTGTATCCAAACCAGGCAGTACGAGGCTGCTTTTCATATAACAACAATATTTTATGCTCAGCTGTCTGGCTTTTTATGCATTTCCATTGCCCCTCGACCCATACTCATGCCCCAAGCCTATGTGAAAAATTACAAAAAAGCCAAGTAAGTATAAGTATATACAGGCCATAGGGATAGGGAAGAAACTAAGAATAGGAAGGAAGGAAGCACACAGGGAAGGAAGGAAGGAAGATGGAAGGTTAGCTGCGGCGTCTAGGGCCAAGTGTTTGCCATGCACTTGACTGTGTTATTTTTTGCATTCTGGCCAACGCATAAATCAACCTGCTTGGGACACAAAAGCCAAACTCATGTCAGCAGTTCGAGTATAAACCAACTATTAAAGTCCCCGCAGCCTTTAAGATGACTACGCAATTTGATGCGACAAATTTTTATGTGTCCAATGATGCACACAAAAATAAAACCAAAAAAAAAGAAAAACAATAAAAAGATAGAACTCCAATACACTTTTTGTCCACGGAAAATTATATACCCTTGCAGCTACTTTCATAGAAGGATAATATGATAGGTCATTGGAGGTCTGCAAATGCAACTAGCGAGTATATTCAATTTATCGTAATATAAAACATATTTATGTAAATTTATAGATTTTTCAATATATTATTTCCGATTTGAAACTTCAGGAATATTGCACAAAATATGATTATATAATTTGATCTATATACTTATTTACAGTAAGATTTTAAAATTCATTGAGTCCGCTCAAATGACTCACTTAATTCGCACGAATAAATTCTATGCAACTGAATAATAAGTTCACTTTTAGTTTTATTTTGTAACAAATCGAATAGTCAGTTTCAGTATGTGGATTACAGAATATTAAATGCTATATTTATAAATTGCTGACTATTTTAAAACAATTCTCAGGTTAAGCAATGTAAATAGGGCTTCTCGACGTGTGAGTTTGAATGATTATAGTCCCGATTGTCCGTCGTTTAAAAACGATTACCGAGTCTATTTTCATGCTCTCAATTCTCTTATAATTCTGTTTACTTGGTACTATTTCGCAGAAAGGACTAACATAGTATGAAAATATTAATTTTTATAAATGATTCACTAGTTATTTCATTTAAGGTCTTATCAACTAAGGGTAAACATTCAAGAATTTTCCTACCATAATGCTGGGAAATATATTAAGTACGTTTTCCAGTTCAATATTTGTCAGTATTGACCTTGTTTTTATATACCCTGCACTAATAGGGTATATTGAAAAGAAAGTCCAAACCATTGCTGACCTCATAAAGTAATTATATTTTTGATTAGCAATAACCTAGTTAGTATTAGAAAATTGTTCAGAGCTTTAGATTTGACCGCTAAATAAGCGTATTAGTGATGATTATATCTATTCGTTATTTGCCGTAGAACCAAAAGAGCCCAATGAGTGAAAAAATTTATAAATATTTTTCGAAGCGCACAAATAATCTTATCACGTTTGTTTCTCAAAAACAAGCAACTCAGGCAACAAGCTACGAAATATATATTTAATCTCAGTACAAAGTAAAGCACAAGTAGTATGACACTTTGATTGTACCCTGACTTTGAAGCTTCCAATTAATCTTTACACTCTCTATCTCTCTCTATTTCTATTCGTTGATTCCTAGGTCAATAATCTCGTGGGAATAGATGTAATAAATGCTTATGAATCAGACGAAAGGCGGAGATACCAATGTTCAGACACTTGTTTCTTATATTCATTTTAGCGACATCAACATACCCATTTACTACAAGTAAGCAGGGTATCAAACTTTTGATTAATCTGCTTCCTTCGGTCGCGCTAAATTTTTAATACGCTAGAAGAACTGTGCTGATCTGAACGAATCAGCTTTCCATTTTAGTGAACGATTGAACGATTTCAATTCAATATTCCTACATAAATAACTACGGTTAGTCTCGGTATTTTCCTTAAAATTTCTTTAATTATATACTGTATGGTTGAGTACTGGACCTAAATCTAAGCTGAGTAGTCGTTTCACCACGATTAAACCAAGTAAAAAAGGGTTCTCCATGTTGCAAAACTCAAATTGCATATTTGCCTTTTCATTTTCGATATGTCACGGAATGAATACAATACATGATGAAGTTTTTGAAGACCCATTTGAGGTGAATACAAATATTGAGCTTTTTCCAATTGTCCTAATGTAGCTACTATATTCATTCTTTTTAGCTGCCATTGATCCCATGGTGCAAACATTTGTACAGAATCATGCGTATTCTTATAAACGAAATGCAAGGAGCCTATGAAAGAGTGAGAGAGAAGAGGTTAAAATTAACGTTACTTTACTTTTTTCTTCCGTTTCTTACCTTTTTGACTTTCAGAGAAACGTATCAATAATGTTCCAATCGGTTGTTCCTGAAGCATTTTTTGGGATTTCTCCTTGCTAACGAATCCGGTTATCAGACCTCGTTCCCACAAACTAGGCACAGAATCATCCAGTGTTATATAGTAAATTCCATCATGATTTATATGTGTTGGTTCTAAAAGTCTCATAATATTGAAAAACCATTCCCAAAATGTGAATACGCATCCTGGTAAGATTTCTCTGCTAAATTTTTTAAAACTTATATAATCGCTGCCAGCGATAATTCTAAGCTTTTCACCTGTAAGTGACAAGTTTTCAAATACGTTCTATAAATTAATATAAATTTCGAGACTTACGAATAAAATCTATATTATTGTTATCCAAAGAATGTCGACTATATTCAATTGCATAATGTTCCAACATTTCGGCTACCAAATCGCACTTTACTATATCTTTAACTGAAAAGAAGTCTCGCGGGGTCTCAGGAAATTGCGTATCCCACCAAATTGTGCTCTGAGCCAAGCACTCCTGATTTGCATGGAATATTACAACAATTGGTTGAGATTTGTTCCAAATACGAATCGGTTGACCATCGATGTGAATCGTTGCATAAAAGAAAAGAGCAAACTTTTCATCCAATGCAAATTGGGTTTTTTTGTCTCGTGTTAATTTTAACTGCCTGAAGACGGCATAACGCTGACCATTTTGATTTTTTAATGATGCACTGGATTTCTCTAAAATTCCGCTGCTTGGGTACGGAATTTGACTATTAAAAAGCCAATTTTTTTGTATTTGTTGAAATTGAGTACCTGCGAATATTGGGGTTTTTTGTATTGTGGATTAATAAATTGAAGAATTTCTAACATACCTGATATTAAAATGCAATTTACTTGGCACTCTTCGTCTTGATTATCATCCAAGTATGAACATTGAAATGTCACCTCAAACTCTGTATTTAATTTTAAAACTTGAGGCGGTTGTCTGCTTACATTTGCCAATGATGATTGTAGATTAAATTGTTTACTTAGTATAAAACTTTGAATCTCATTTAGTCTTTGAGTTCGCTTTGTGTTCTCTGACAAACAAATCAGTTTTTTAATCCGATTGAAAAGATCATTCAAAAAATTGTACAGCAATTTAAAGTGTTGTTGTTGGAAAAGATTTTCGGTTTTGACGAAATCAAATGTCAGTTTTGATAATTCTATGTAAATCTTTTCCTCATCATCCAAGTTGTTGATATACTCGCATTGGAATCGCAATTGTTTAATTTCATTATACTGCTTGGCATAAATTTCTTCCATATTTTATACAAAAGGCAGACCGCAGTTGCTAAGTTTAAATTCAAAGAAATACTGAAGCTTGATTTCGAATCTCGTGCCTTTAAATAAAACCAGAGAGCCGGATCTAACTTCGGCCGTCCCGAAGTTTGTATACCCTTGAAATTTTTGTGTTAAGCTTCCCTGACCCATATGTATCAAGAGGGTACAAAAGGTCTAATTTTCGGAAGAGTACAACCTACAATCTTAGACTGGAGCAATGCGCCTGATGTAGCATGTTGTTTTTATAGGAAGTGTGATATGAGAGCTATTTGACATATTCATTCGATGTTGATAAAATTTGGCATAGTCATTAATAGGTATATTAAACTGACTGTTACTCTTATGATAATGCCTTAAAAGTAATGAAGTTATGCATAAAGGTGTTTTCGACCGATCGGTCCTTTGGGAGCTATGTATATTATATAAACACCCGATTTTGATCAAATTTGATTCAGTCATTTGTAGATAATTTAACTGACAAATATCAGATTTCTTGAGAAACCCTTAAAAAAAGACGAAGGTATTAAGAGAGGTCACTGTCGAACCTTGCCGTTTGAATGGGAGTTATATGATACAGTGATCCGATCCGGCTGAATCCGAGATTTGCATTATATAGAAGCTCACGCGCAAATTTCAGATATACTCTTTTTGTAAGGGTAAATTTTAGTAAGTAAATAAGTCGCCTTGCCGACTTCGGTATAAATATTCTTATCAATACATATTGTAGAAATATGTATGTATACAAATTTAATAACAATAAGAACTAAGTATGTATGGTTGTTTACTGCATAAATAAAGTAGTAAAAGTTTCGTAAGTCATTTTCCCATTAAAACAAAAACTTCAATGAAATCCAACAGTGGATTTTTTCAACTCAACACTATATGATCGAAATCCAGGAAAATTTGAAAGGTTCAAACTAAGTTCAAAATTTTTAAAATTTCTGAATTTAGCATTAAGTATTAGGAGCTCAAGAAAAATCTATTTCTTTGCTCACATCGTTGTTATTGTAGGCTTCCCAACGAAAATGTATCATGGGGAATATCTTGAGTAGTTTTGATGAATCGTTTTCCTCATGGTAATTCCCCATGAAGTTTCTTCCATTCCGAGAATGTTTATACTTCAATACTCAGTAGAACTTAACGATTGGTCAGCCTATGTTGGCTACGATAAGAATGTGTTTCTCAATTTAAAAAGATTATCAAAAATGTTTTCATCTTTATTTATTTAATAGAATTCAGATAGCTGTTAGAAGTCTCCGCCTCCTCGAAAGTTCAAATAAAAAAGGGAGAAAAAATTATCGAATTAAATAACTGTCCGTAAAAAAATTATATTTGCAAATGGCAGCATTTTTCCTAATACTAATTTGTTAATTTCAGGTTTTCTTAGTGATATTCCCAAGTAAATTGTTCAACAATCTGTTTGTTTTTTCAAAACTTACATTAAGTTCATTTAATTTCCTATTGAATTTAATATTGAAATATTAATTGATTCCCAAAGGGAATTTCAATCCTTTATTTGCATTTAATTTAAATTTTATTTCTACAGGGTAAAAATGTTATGTTACTTTTTTCTTATAATAGCAGAAAGTATTACGAGCTGAGCTTTTGAATTTAATCGAAATTTTAGTAATAGTGATTGGTTAGCCGATGTGAGCTCCGCCTTCTTTTATTCGCCATTTTCCATGAAATACGATAGCGTAAAAGGCGAATCATAACAAGTACAAAATTGTGTGTTACTTTATTAATGAATGAATACGTATGAATAATAATGGCATATATGTACTCTTCCATAAATATATACGTATGTTAGGCATTGCTTACCATATTCTTTAGAAAAATCTGTATCTTATTTCACTGGAAAAAATATTTTTGATGTGAACGATATGGTCTTTATGCTATTTCCATTGGTTATTTCATTAATAATATGCAATATTTATATTATATATATTTTTTTGTTGTTGCTAAGTATATTTAAAATCTATCCAGACTTGCCCAATGTTTAAATTCCATGAAAAACATATAAAACATTAGCAAAAGTACTCAAGAAGCAAAGCCGCAGTAGGGTTCTTAGGGATATATATGTATATATGAAATATAAATCAGAAATTCCAACTGATATACCGGTTTCTGAAGAATTACAGATTATAAAATTTGTCAGCTTCAAAAATTTCATTTGCAAATATTGGAGTGGGTGGTCAGATCTTACATATATGCTGATATCGAACGTTTAATAATATAACTATAGATTTTGTATACTTAAAATTTTATGTTAGAATTTTTTATATTTGTGAGATAAATTGATATCAGGCTCGAGGTTAATGTTAAAGCTAACCTTTCCTTCAGGAAAAAGGGAAGGAAGATAATTTAAAGTTTATATTATAAAAGTTATTTCATTGAATAGCTTCAAAATTGTCACTAAACCTGTTAAAAATTTATATTAAAATTTAGTTATATTTAATAGTTTTGGAAATGCTGCTCATAAAATAAAATCTTTAAGCTAATTTTTTCAAAACTCTGCAAGAAATATTCAATAATATTTTTTTAGCGTTTTTTTTTTACGTCATATATACACTAAGCCCACTTCAGGCCTGTATAATTTTTATTTAAGTTCAAAGAACCAGGAAACGTTCTAGTTTGAATTTAATTAAAAAATGTTCCTTTCGCCTTCGTTCTAAAGGTTCTTCATATACTACAAATGTAGATATACGTAGGTACAATTAACCCATTTTGAAAAATGCTGACTTTAAGATTAATACACATAAAATGAATCCAAATCTGTGGGCAAAAAAAATTCGGTATATTTGGGTTTTGACGGAATCAACTGTTTAAAAATTCGAACAGTCGGGCCAAACAAGGGTTAAAATATATAGTTTTTGAAAGCGATATTAAGGTCACATATTAATGACTCATATTTTGTTAAAATACTACTTAAATGTTAATGTTAATGATAGTCTCAACACCGACAGATTGCAAATATTTCAAATAATCTATCATACAAAAAATTAATTTTTGAAAATGAAATAATTCTCTTTTAAAACTTGCAAAAAGGTAAATGCCAAAGTTAAAATTATGTTTTTTAATTAAATAAATATTTGGTTTTGGAAATATTAACACAATCATAAAAGATCTATTATTTGGCCTCTGATAAAATCGTAATTAACAAACCAGAAATAATTTATATTTATTTTAAGTTGATTATCCGATCGTTAGTATTTACTCATATACGAAGGACTAATGACATTCTTTACCTTGTAATAGGAGCTTGTACTATCGAATCAGTGATCCACTTATATCTATATACCAGATGAGTTGTTTCCAATAAACTCATCTTAATTTATAAATATACATAGATGATGATATCGATAAGTAGGTACTATGGACAAAAAAAAATAAACCCTGTAGTGAAAAGCTTTCCCAAGACTGGCGGTTACTTAAATAAACTGTTTCATATCAAATGGGAGTGGAGAATATTGTAAAATTTGTTTTTTGGTTATGCCAAGGAAAGGGGAAAACAAATCCTCGCAACTTGGTAGCGTTGTGCTCTATATTTATTGCACACACACAAAAAACTTTTGCACATTAAAAAAGTCAAGTTTTCAGTTTTCACTTTTGATAGCGTTGCGTTTATCTTCGACTCTCCTTGTGTTTCTTTGCTGCCTCCTCTCTGGAAAACAAGGACATAAAATGGGTTGTTTTAATTAGCCCGCAAAGCAAACATATATACACACCCACACACACAAAACAAATTGAGTGAGGAACCCAAATGAAGGAAACAAGGACCTGCTCGCTTAAGACACAGAATAAAGGACGATAAGAGAGCTCAAAATAAAGATACATATATTTATGCATAGCTTTGGCTTGGAAACACTACATTCATATTTAGATTGTAATTGTAATAGGGCCATCCAAGAAAGAAGTTAAGCTCTGATAAAACTAAAACAAGTGGAATCAACTTAGTCAACAACTCAACTTAGCTCAGGTTGACACAATCCTTTCTCTTTTACCATTTTCCCTCGTTTTATCCTTTATGTTTCTTTTCATCCTGCAAACGAAATTCGAGGACAATTACTGTGGACGGACGCCGGCAAAGCGTTATTTGCTTAATGCGGCAATTTTGTGTGTTGGATTTGAGTAAGTCTATCTGATGGTTGTCCTGGACAACAAAACCAACAAAACCCATCTGTCCACATACATATGTATGTACATACGTACTTACATACATATCCATATACATACATATGTTAATGTGTGAGTAAAGTGTCATTGGAGCGATTTTTATGCTAGCTAAAAACTGCGAAAATTTCTTGTGATAATGATTATCACAGCAGCATGGTGCTAGTCTTTTTTTCTCCTTCTATTGTTGTCTTTTCTTTATGAAAATTTTCCATTTTCTCCTCTTTTATGACATTTTTAATGACACATGAAATTTTATATGTAATATTGTGTGTCTGTGTAGTAGTAGAGTAGTAGATGCGCTTTTTGCTTAAAATAAGTTGCTAAGTAGCAAAGAAAAAAAGTAAATATTTCTTAAAAAAGTTAAAATTAAGTAAGAAAGAAAAATTTTTGTTTTTTAATTACGCAGCTTTGAAATAACTTTTATTGCATTGCAATCTTTACAGCATCTCAATTCGATTTAGAGTTTATTTCGATTTTAATAGGTTTCTACTCAGAAAATTGCCCATTTCTTTTCTAGTTATATATTTTTAATTGTCGTTAATTAAGGAAGACTTTAAGACACAAAGTCAAATTTCTGTTAAAAAATCAAAAATTTTGCCTGTATAAGGATTATGTATCTTTCTAGCCTTTACATAACTGATGGCTGACTTTTTAACATTAAAATCCCAAGCTCATCGATTGGCTTCAAACCCTATTATCATTTTAGCCTTCTGTTCCAAAGATAACGAATTTTTTCTACACTTCGGATTATGCCCTTCTGTTGTTATGCTCTTCTTGTACGGACTTGGGAAAAATTAAATAATCGGAATCGCAGCAATACTAAAAAACAAAACAAACATTAGTTCTGCTGGTTCTAAGCCAAAAAGTGTAAACTCTTAAACCTCGAAAATTCTAATAGAAGTAACGAAGTGACACCTGCTGCAAAAATATAAATATAATATAAAATAGAACAGTGTTTAATTTATTCAGTAAGAGAGTATATTTACTCGACTATGGATGCTAATTTCGAATGCTACAAAATTTTCCAAACACAATTTAAGACAAATTTTTTTTTTAACATACATATATTGTTAAACCCAATTTTACTTCCGAAAATATGATTTGTATTGTTATGGATCTTTTCGGTCCGTCTCTGAATCGTCCTATTGATTACTCATTAAATCGAAAGTTCTCATATATTCATTAAAAGCTAAATTTAATCAGACAACTGAAACGTAACGTTATAGTAATTTCAAATATTCTATTTTACTTTTTGCTTCATATGACGTTGGTGTATGTATTTTGTTATATAAAATTGCTTTGTCATCTAGCGCCAGTCATTTAAATATTTATTCTCGTTATCAGTTTAGTAATTTTTTCAATTCTATTGAAACCTATTTAAGATCTTAGGTTATTCGAACGTTTCAATGACTTAATATAAATGGAATTTTTGACACTATAAAATTATAAAACAAATTAATTAAAATTATTCATAAGAAAATAATATTCACACTTATTTGAAATTCCTAGGAACACCATAACTTATTAGCAAATTATCGTTAACTGCAGTGACCTGTGCTTTGGTTCTGGCTAGGTTTCTGGGAAGCTAAGCAGTTTGTTTTCAAAACTTTAATTAGTTGGGAATCACAACTAGATGTAGTAAAAAAGTTTTTACGTATATTACGGTTTCTATATTAATTCGTAATGGTTTGCCTTATTCTAATACATGGTTAGAGCGCACATGTATTGTAATTTAAGTGGACTTTGAATAAAGTCGTTAAAGACACCAAGATTGCAGAGTACTTAAGACTATTTTGAATACTAAATACTTTTATTAAGAAAAAATGTTGCTTAGAAGTGACGTAATCCTATTTCCAACCTACTGAAACAACAAATTCTTTAACGTTTCCTTTAACAGTCAAACAAATAATTTGAGCAATGTCGATAAAGTAAGGAATTTTTTATCTGGTTATTATGATGGATTGAACTTATACTACAGGGTATTGCAGCTTTTCTTATACTCGATACGTGGAACTCTTTTACACAGTACAATCCTTATCTAGAATCTAATTAACTTAGTTTTGTTTTTAGTTAAGCAGCTGTTCTATAATTTCTATTATAATTTTATTTTTGTATGTGTTCTTTAAAGTCTTTGTTGTGGCTGATTGTAAACTTTTCGAATGTTAGTATAATTTCTAATATTAGGTTGACAAGTAGAGCAACTAAAGTCAAGGTAAATTGCCAGGTTTGTGGCGCCAAATTGACACGCGCTACTATTTAAGGTTTTGGGCGCAATGAGTCTTCATTGTTATGACTGGCTGTCGCAGTAACTGAGTAGAATAACTCAATAAATGGTATTGTTGCTGCTGGTGCTGCTGCTGCTGATGTTGTTATCCAAGCAAGCGAGGCAACAACCGTGCACATATTAAATAAGCAATATGAACAACCAACAGGGAGCGAGAAAAGCCGTGGGAAATTGGTACGAGGTCGGTTTACCGCAACATAAATTATGGCAAACGCTTGGCTTGCCTCATCAGTCAGGCGTCGCATAGTTTTATTAGCTACTACGATGAAGGCAGCAATGGGGACGACTATAGCATAATTTCATGGTAAACAGCTTAAAAATTTGCATATGTACATACATATAGACTGTATTTGTCAGTGTGTGTGTGTGTGTGTGTGTGTGTGTGTGTGTGTGTGTGTGTGAATGCGTGTGTTGAAGGATAGAGCCGTAAAGCCAACTTGCGTTTGCCTAATTGAAACTGTGTGGCTGCCAAAATTGAGACAATTAGAAGCAGCACCAAAAGGAATTTTCTCAAAATGGTTTTTCTCTCCATATGCAATCTTGATTTCCAGCCTCTTGCATATTTCTCAATTTACAGTTTTGCTTTGGAAAAGGAAATTAAATTATGTCATCGTCAAGGAAAAGGCAGTGCAAAAGAGTTATGTATCAAATGAACAACATTATAAATCTTAAGAAGTAAGGAGTTTTATCCTTCTCCTCAAGTACGGTCATATATTTACAGCTGTCAGCTGCCTCAGGCCTTAATCTAAAGTGATAGAAAAAGCTGTATTTTTGTTCTCTTTTCTTGCATTTTGTTTTGATTGAATTGAGAAATATCGCTTACACACATAACAACCAACTGATGAATATGCAAATAACACAAAAGTCGAGAAGAAATACATATATAAAAACGCAAAAAAGGGCAATTTATAAAGGCCTATGAAACTAATTGAACCTTTAAATATCATTCATAAATAGAGATTCTCTATAGAATATTTATATATAGAAAGTATATATATTTAGTTTGTGTTAATAAATCACGTTAATAAACTTGCAAATCTTCAAAAATACAAAAAATTAGGAAATTTGTTAATATTTATAAAAAATAAAGAAAAATATTGTGTATATATTTGTTAGAAGTTGTTCTGTAAAATTTTTTAAACATTATAAATATTTTCAAATCGAAAAAAAGCTATTAAAAGTTATTAAAATCAATATAGGCTCTATATTAATTAATATAAAGTAATTTATTCTCTGCTTAATAAATTATTTAATTCTTTGCTTAAATCACAACATCTTGCTTACACAAAAATTGTTTTTTTCATGTTTTAATCTATCCATAATTAAAAAATTTGTCAAACATAACATATTTGATAAACGAATGGTCAAGATAGATACCGATTAATAATTTGGAATGTTGAATACATTAAGTATATCTTTTTAACGAAAATGCATATTATAAGCATATTTATCGAGTTCTTCCAATAAGTAAAACAGAGGTTAGTAAATTAAATTTATTCATTCATTTATTCACTTTTAATAAAAATGAATATACTTTTGATTTGTGAAAATAATATATTACACTCACAAATAAAATTATTTTGAATATTGCTTATTAATAATATTGATATGGTTTTGATATAGCGAGAAAGCGAGTCAAATAATTATTATTATTTAAGAATTTTTAAAAAGAACGTAATTAAAAGTGGTAGATATTTAAAAATTTGCATAATAATTTTTGAAACAGTTTCAAATGATTCCAACTTAGTTGTCTTAAGTAGTTATCTTTGTTTATTTGAGTCATAATTAGTGGTGAGCATCAATGTGTTTGCCATGACAAAACCTTAAAAGTATCCATTGCTTAAGATACAACATATTTTCCATGTGCATAATTTCCCATCCGGCACCTGAGTCTAGGCAATACCCTGGAAACTTATGCGCGATATACGGGGCGAAGGCAGATTGAGGTAAAGCTGGCCCCATTTGTATGCATTTGCCCAACTGAGCCAGAGTTCAGCACGTTTTGTTTACGTGTATGTATGTGTATGTGTATGTGTATGGGTGAGTGTGTCTTTGTCTTGTCAGTGGTTGGGTTCCTGTTCCTGGCCTGAACTCATGTGTGGGAGCTATGTTTTTGGGCTCATTGTTGATATCAACACAATTTAGTGTCTTATGCCATGCAGTTTCACATGCAACTAGGCAAAGCTTTTCCTAAATACCCGACCTCTCGCCTAGTATCCCCTGCCCCTAAGTGTAGTCATGCCTAAGCAAACAAGTCAGAGAGATACACACACACACACGCACACACATATGTATGTATGCACACTTGCATGGAAAACAAAATGAGTTGCATGTTGATTAAGTCACCTGTACACACTTTTGCACAAGCAAACAAGGCAGACTCCGTACACACACACATACACATACTCACTAAAACAGGAAGAACTGCACTTGAAACTGAGCTGAGGTTGACAATATTTTAAAGGGGATTTCTGGTAGATTTCTGGATCATCTTATTTTAAAGATTTGTATATATAGCCTTCCATTTGGCATTTTTGTTATAAATGATTTATTTTGCTATATGCCTTAATAAATGATCCTAGTTCCTTCTAGCTGCTTGTTGCCACGCCTCTGGTGCCACAGCCATGTGAGCCTTTTTGGCTTTAGACAGGAAGTTGTTGCTTTTTATGCCAGCAGCAACAGAAGTTGCAGTTGGCCTCGTTGCTTCTACTTCTTCTTGTAGCTCAAAAATTGCTTCATTAAGTGTTTCTTGTTGGCTGTAGTCCTGTTGCCTTGTAAGAGCATAAGTGTGTATGTGTGTATTAGTAACGCTTTTATGCTAATGTCCTTCGAATGGGCACGTCCTTGCAGAAACAAAACTACCAGGAGCTCAAGCCGACCAAGCAATTTGACACCCTAGCAAAATATGCGTGTTTTTGAACCAGCTTATGCATGTTGAGAACGCTATTACGCGTCTGTATGCCTCTGTGAATGTGTGTGTGTCTGTGTGTGTGTGTGTGTGTGTGTGTGAGTAAATGTGAAGTATACCAATTTTTTGGCAAATTAACTTGGCATCACCAAAGGATCATTCGACCGATGCAACACCACAAATAGGTGGACCTAACCACATGCTACCTGACTTGCATTGACTTTTGGTGGGGTTCAAGTGGCTTTTCCTGGCCATGTCTTATTAGGACGTATTAAAATGGCTTAGCCCGAAACACAACTTGCAGAAAGTTATGGGAATTCTGGGCTTACTATTAAAAACATATCGTTTTAATACTTATGACAATTCTTAAGAACGGAAACCTTCAATTTGTATGCCTAAATGTATGATTAAAACTATTTTGAATTCGTAATTAATGAAATTATCTCTATAGATTTATATTAGTTATGGCTAGTTTATAAAAATAAAATAAAATAATAACACGAAGACATTTTAACCATTTTAGAAAAACAATACTTCAGAAAACACATAATATGCCATGGTTTTTACCAAGACTGCTAAATAGTTTTTAAAATCTTCGCTCAACCTAAAACCAATATTTAAATAATTTTTGGAGATGGGTTACTTTGCGCTGCAATCTTAATATTTATCTTAACGTTTCATGTTAGGCGTCAATAGACCTTAAACTTATAGAATCAATCATAATTTCAATTATGGGTATGCGTGTCTTATTGGGTATGTAAATCATATTTGGATAATAAGTAATGATTTGGAAGTTTCTAAATTCAATATAACTAACAAGCAAGACACCGATTTTGTGAATTTTGAATATGTTGTAGAATGCCCCATCGTTTGGGGCTTTGTGAAATAATAATAAATCGCTTTTAAAAGTATAGCTTTGGCAACTTATTAGGAAAATCGTAAGAGGAGCAAATCGTCGCATCAATAAGTCCTGTCTCAAAACTTTTTTAAACTCACTCGTAATTAGTGACTGTTGAATTTTAATTTTTGCATTTGTAATATTTTCTGTATGCCTTTTAGTTTTCAGCATAGCTCCAAAATAATTGTTGACAGAAAAAATTATTATATGAACAAAGCAATCGGTTGCTGTCAAACTTTTTTTTTTCAAAATTGAACAACACTTATTTTGTGACCGAACTAATCTTTCAGCATATATTTGCAAGCTATGTTTTTCAGTGAATTGTTTAAAATCATTTTTAAGTAGGCGCTACTTTCTTCTTAGTTTTTTAGACTCTTTTAAATTTACATCAATCGGATGCAAGGATTCACGTACCTTTCTTTTTTTGGTGGTTTTCAGATAGTATAAGATTATTTTGCAAGTTATCACATTTCATTATAATTTGTGATTCCTCCAAAAGATTTCTGGTCTTAGGGAATAAATTTCCATATACTTTTTTTCATTCATTTGTAATCGCTTTCTTTTTAAAGAATTTAACAGTTTTTACTAATTTATACTTATACATAAATAGTATAATTGCTGCTGTTAAATATTCCAACAATTTCTATTACTTTATTTTAGTTACTTGATTTTTTTGTCCTTTCATGATTTATTTAATTCTTAAATTTTATTTTGTTTTCAGATACCATCTGAAGTATTATTTTGGAACTCGTTGCAGAGTTAAAGGTATTAATTTGGTTACATGTCATAAACTTGATTACATCTGGCGACAGAACAAAAGCATCTTCTATGTTATTATTTGCAACCTTCCTCAGCTGCATATAATAAATCTTACTTCTCAGACAATTTCCATGACAAAAACGATAACTGAAAAGAAGAAACCTCAAAAAAAAAAGGGAAAACTGGAAACAAAAACCTCAACGAAATTACATTGCATATTAAACTAGACATAGGGCGAAGCACTTGAGAGTCAAGTGACATGCACATTCTGTCTCGTCGACTTGTCTTAGCTGACAACTGCAACACTTTGGCTATTAGAAAGGAAAATTTAACAATGTGGCAAGGTGAACCTGAGCACTAACCGGGTGTCTCCACCCGTTTGTGTGTGTGAGTGTGTGTGTATGTGTGTGTGTGTGTGTGTGTGTGTGTGTGTGTGTGTGTGTGTGTGTGTGTGTGTGTGTGTGTAACGCCACAGGTCATAAATTCAATTTGGCTAACAAACACGTTGGCATGCATATACAACACACACACGCACAGACACAAACCGGCATACAGATGGACAGATGTTTAGATACAAATGGAATAAGGAAAAGAAGCACCTGGCAGATGCAATTTTTCATTTGACCAAATGCTTTACTGGGGCATGGTTTCTTCGCTTTATCTAGGCAAACCGTAAACTAATTAAAATGATTAAAATCTTTTCGACTACAACAAAGGGAAATTGGCTGGAGAGATTTTTTTATTTTTCAAGAAATTTTCTTTAAATAAAAAGGAAAACAAATTGTTTAATAGAAAAGCAGAAGCAACAAATATCCGATTAAATTATACTCAAAGTCAAAAGCGACGAGAAAAATGGCCAACCGAAAATTGTAGGAAGCTCTTCGGGTTTTTTTTTTTTTTTTTGGCCTTGTATAAGAAAACTTTTCCAGGGACACCAACTGACTCACACACACGCATACAAATACATACATATCTATGTACATATATATGCAGTTCTTGGCTCTGTACAGCTCTCGTTCTCTGTAAAAATAAATCAAATAATTCAATTTTAAGCTAAACTTATTTTCGTATTAAAAATGAAAATCAAATAGAAGATAAAAAAGGATCAAGCTGTGCCAGTCGAGAGCAAAATGCTCTTACTCAAACCGCCCACATTGTGTGACAGTGGGTTTGAGGCGTGTATGGGGGCGTGGTGGCCTGGTAGAACGCATGAGACTGCAACCGCATGAACTGGATGTGTGTGAGTGTACTCTGTGTATGTGTGTGTGTGTGTGTGTGTGTGGGAAAGTCATATCCTTTTGCAATTTTCGTAGTTGTTGGCCACTAACCTCACTCATATCGTATTGTATCTGTGTGTGTGTCTGTGTACAATAAAATTGTTTGTCGTTCAACGTTGGCTCTCTCGTTGGCCTTAGATTTATGCGGGGCCCAAAAGTAGTTTACTTGTGCTGCAAATTGCATGAAAGTTAAGCAGTTTCCCTCAGCATTTTCCAGTTTTTCAAAGCTAATGCCGTGCCCCAATGCACAAACACCACACAAAGACAGAGTGGAGTGAGAAAATGTGAAAGAGACAGACCAAGAGAGTGAAGAGATTGTAACTTTAATGTCAAAGACAAAATCAATTAACAGTTTTGGACAAACTTAACCACAGGCGGGCCAATTATTATAACATCTTATTGCCTTCTCCTCTGTCCATTTTGAAACTCGA
Organism: Drosophila insularis; assembly: GCA_018903935.1. Lineage (NCBI taxonomy): Eukaryota > Metazoa > Arthropoda > Insecta > Diptera > Drosophilidae > Drosophila > Drosophila insularis. The sequence continues at coordinate 2,884,327 of JAEIFP010000666.1, read as the reverse complement.
ATAACAATTTCAATTTATTTGTTAGCCTACCTCATGCGGCTACCATGTATGTAGTTATTTTAATTTCAGCTGGTTTCATATCACATATGCCTACAGAAGTTTATTCTGTTCTTGCGAAAGTTTCCTTTTTTGTTTTTTGTTAAAAATAATAAATAAATTGTTCAGTATTACTCACCTATATCATCACAAAAGCGCACACAACTCAGTTGATAAAGAAGAAATGAAAATAAAATTGTTTATAATCGAAAAGTTGACAGTAATTTTGGGCTACAATATGTGTACCGGAAATTGCTTTAACCGGAAACATACATAAGAGAATTCTATGAAAAGTGAGTGTTTGGATGACTTTGGTTTAGCTATGTTCTAAGATGATTTGGTTACTTTGGTTATCGGACAAAATTTGTGCGACTTATATAATTTTATGATTCATAATGACTTATAGAGTTAAAACAGCTTCAAAAAAGAACAATTTTAAATTAAAATATTTTAGATGATATCTACACTTAAATTTGTCTATTCCAATTGGTAAATAACATTTAACAAACTTTAAATTTATTTTACTTTTTATTAATTTACAATCACTCTTCTTCTTTTATCATTTTGACGTAATTCCAAAGTTTTTTTTTTATTAAATTGTTTATCTTTATATAATAATCCTGATGAACTTGTTTTATTAACAACTTCAACTTCATATACACTCAGCGAAATTCAATTAAATGCACACGCTTTTTTGAGCTTATTTAGAATCTTATGCATTAAGTGACATAATTATATTTATTCTATGTTTAACACGACAATTTTGTTGTATTTTTTAAATAAGCAGGAAGAAAAAAATACAATATTCAATTTAGGCACAATAAAATACCAATTTTACGAATATAATAGTAACTCTAATTTGAAAAATGTATAATAAGTAAATTGTATGTATAGGAAACTTTTATGAATTAATAATTAAGTTGTATCATTATTAACTCAATGATATCGAGACAGCGCTGATGTTCCATTCTGTCAGTCCCCTTAATTTTAATCAAACTAAGCCATGTGTATAAATCACACACGTTCTCAATTTATTCGTGACAGGATTAAATATAAAATAAAAGATGTTGTAAATGAAGTCATTCCGAAAATACATAAATACTTTGACAGATAAAATTTTAATTTCTAAAAACTAAACTTTTTAAATGCAAAAGTGAATTAAGTTTTATTTAAAAGCTATACCTTTCCTTCAAAAAGATTTTTCACATTGGTGAATGTATGTTACATATATTTATTCTCTAATCTAAACTAAATTTCTTTAATAATATTTCAATATTTAAAATGAGTAGGTATAAAACAATTGAAATTGCTTAATTGTAACTGTAATATTTTAGTTAAAACATAGTTTTGCAACATTTTATTGGAACATCTTTTAGCCAGTTTTTGTTTGAAAGAAAATACGATATTTGTCGTCTGTTTTTTTTTTTTTATTGGCATGTGTTAATAAATTTTCAAGGCAACAACCATCAAGTGGCACGGCATGTTGTCCATTTCCCAACTTCCCCCCCCGCACATTTATTCCATTTGCCATTGTGTGCGAAAATTGACACGTGTTTTGTTTTGTTGTATTCTACCATCATCCACCATCTGTATGGCAAATTAACCCACACTAATTTTGTGGTTCAATGGGCTAAAGTCTTTCATGGCAGCTTCAAAATATCACTAAAATTTAGTTCAGTAAGTGCTTAGAAATGTGGAAGAGAAATAAATAGAGAGACAGAGAGAGAGAGAGAGAGAGAGAGAGAGAGAGAGACAGAGAGAGAGAACAGAATTAAGTGTCAGTTAGATTGTCAATAAATATGTTTGCTAGTAAATAAAGTTTTATTTTATAGGTAAATAAATCAACTTAGAAGTTGCTATAAATAAATTAGTTGTCTAAATGACTTAAAATTGGCTAACTTTGTTTTCATACTATTAAGAAGCATGAGCAGATTATTCAATTATTGAAAATTTATTTAGTGCAAGCAAATCTAATAAATAATAAAAGTATTTTAGGTTCATCATTATATTTGTACAATGGCAAATTTGATTCATTTTTATGAAAAATTTAATGTTTGTTTGTATTATGGACATTGTGCATTTCAAAGATTTTAAAATTTTGCAAAAATAAAATGTTATTGTTTTTTTTTTCTAAATAACATGATAACAATTCATCAGATGCTAAAAAAATGTTAGGGAAATTAGTGAATTTTTAATAGGAATATTTAAAGTCATTGTGTTGTGCATTTTATTTGCTTATCTTATAATTTATTTAGCAAAAGTTTTTCCGTGGTCTCTGTTTCTTAAAATTAACTTTACGCCTTAGGCAAAGGTTCTGGGTTATACCACCTACTTTTCTAGATTAAAACAAGTATAAATCAACAAACTGTTCAAAACACTGAAAATTAAAAAGTTCACAAAAACTATATATCAGAATAATGTAATTCGATTTGAATTTTAATTTAGTTCTAATTATTGCTCTTTTCGATTAATAAATAATCTTTGATAAAACATTTTTCCATTTTTTTTTTTCGTTTAAATTCACATTTATCTCAATTTATTTATTTTGAAATTCAATTTTTTTTTCGTTCTGCACTGCCATCAATTACTCAACTTCAACACTTCAAAAACGCTAAAAGGGAAAACCATTTTGGCGGTACGAAGAGAATAATTGGAAGGGCTATCGCTTCAAACTTCATGGCAAATTAACTTAAAACGTTTTTTGCATACTCAAATAAACAGAGCCACACATTTTTATGGTGTTATTTCTTTTTTTTTTTTTTATTAAATTTAGCCGATATCATTGAAATATATGTGTTTATATATACTACTACATATATACAAAAATAACATGGCTATGAATACAGAATCAACACAAATTCACGAGGAAAGGTTGAAAAGTTGGTTCTGAAATTTTGATTACGTTTTAAGCTGCCTAACAAAGTAAAAGAAAAATCAGGTTCTGCTTACAGTTATTTTTGTATATTTTACTATACATTAGTGATATATATTGTCGGTTTGGATTTGGCATCTCCACTCAGCCCGAACTCAAGAATAAATAGTGAGACATGACGGAGAAAATTTAACAAGAAAACGAAGAATTCGACTCTTCAATATTTTGAAATCTTACCTTTCAGAAGAGTTTTTGTTTTACATTTTCAAGAAGTTTTATTAAAAGTTTGATAAGTTTAATAAGTTGAATAACTATTTTCCAATCTTTATATACAATAAACAACCTTCTATAAACTACAAGTTTTAAGCCAACCCTCTCACATGGCAGATAAATTTTCATTTCAACATTTATACATTTCTAAATCGGCATTCATCAAACATTTGACAATTTTATCAGTTTTGCCTTTCGTCCCTACTCGTTAAAGACCAAAGCCGACCATTGGGCACCCAAAAACCAAAAAAAAAAACAAAAAGGAGAAAAAAAAATAATAATAAAAAGGGAAAAAGAAAAACATGGGAAAAAGGAAAAGTAAATTTATGTTATTTGGACATTGCCATGCAGGAAATGCGTGTTTAGCAAATGTTTTTAAATTGTATAACGAGAATTTATGATAGGCAGCGAACGGACAACGATGGAAGGTAAGAATTGCATGTTAAAATTCGTTTAGCATTTCTCGTACATATATAAACATTTATCTATATATATAATATATATAGATATATACATGTATATTATGGGTGTTGGCGAGTGCCGAAAATATTGCTAGGGGCTCACATATAGAATATACATACATATATAAGGAATGTTCCTCTTGGATGGCAGAGAAGTTTTGCTACCCAGTAATAGAACTTCATTTCAAAATAATAAATAAACTTTTTGAGTTGAAAATATGTGAAATTTTTCACGTAAATCATTTGAAATAATCCTGATTTGATCTATTCTCGTGTGTTGAAAAACATTTTATATGGAATTGAGAACCTAATCTTTGAATCAAAATGAAAGTAAGTATTATAGCTTTTTAAACTTTGTATTTGACTTAAATGATTTCAATATTAAAATCATTTGGAAAATATAAAATATTTTTGAATAGATCTTAAAGCCCTATATACCTCGAATACCAATGATATACCCTCTAATAAAAATGACAGTCGGGACTCTTCTGCTCCGGCGACACATAAATTGTCATTTATTTTTGAGGCTTCTGGCATTTGGCTGTATGGGGCGTGGCATTGGTGTGCGGGTGTGGGCGTTCAGTTTGTGCTGCATTTCAATGAGCAAATGCAAATAAATTAAAAATACATGCAAAAATACAAGAAATTCACAAAAATATTGATGCTCTTTGCGTTTTTGTGTTATTTTTTTGTTCTGTTTTTTATTTTATATCTAAATTTTTGGTGTTATTCTTTTTGTACCTGAACGTGATGAAATGTTAGTGGTGATGGTAGCATTTGTTTGATGGTCCTCCTATGCTTCATTTTCTTTCATTTCTATTTGTATTTGTGTGCCATGGCACTTGAAAAATAACCGCCACGTTCTATAAATTAGATGGCATTTCATTTTGACATTGGATTACTACAGACGAGAGTGAAAAATGTGGAAGGAACTTAAAGACGTTGCGGCTTTTTCGCTTGACATGAGTCAGTGTAATCGGGTGTGTGTGTTTATGTGTGTGTGTGCAAGGCTAAGTTGAGTGTTGATGAATAGGTGTGGATGAGGGTGGTGCGGTTTGATGCCTTTACTTGGCAGCCTGATGAATGCCTGTAAACCGCTTAATTATTCATTGAAGCCAATGCATTGGAATGCCAAGCCACAACCTTATAAATAGCGCACAAACTATGGAAAACCATAGAATTGTGTGGCTAAAATATGTATATGATCAAATATACACATACGTATGTATGTATGAGCAGTGTGCTAGAGTTTGTCTGTATGTATATTTAATGTTAAACATTAATCAGCGAGTCGCATTGATTAGAGAAACTGCAGTGTAATAAATGCTCAGACAATAAATGCATTGCAAACAAGGAAATCCAAACAAACAAATAATCATTGAGTATAATCGCTGATTATAAAACCGACTATGGATTTCTTGATTCCATAAATTATTATCCTATTATACCCTTACTAAAAAGAAAATTATATATCTAATATATCGAAACAAAATTTGTCATGGTTTTGGTTATGTTTTAACTTAAAGTTAACAGTAACTACACAAAGAAAGTTGTAGGTACTTTTGCTAATTCTAGCTTGTAAGAGAATTCAAACTTCGACGAGAAAAATTCGTCTTTTCCGCTTTCATGGTTAGTATGTGTCTAAGTGGAATAAAAGTCAAGTTTCCTGCTTTGTCAACAGTCATTGTCAGACCCATTTCTAAGTCAGTTGCCAAGTGATAATAATGCACATGTCCATATTCATTATATGAATGAGTGCAATGACTTCGCCATACTAGAAGTAAAATTATTCATTTCTTAATGGGTCACTGGTATGATTATACAGTAGCATGGAAACAGGGTCTAATCTCTTGTGAGATAAGCAAATATGGACTATGAGGAGGAAGATACAACATCTCAATTATATTGAATTTTTATTTTTGTGTGTTGTATTACAATACGTTTCTAAGTATAGCATGTAGATAATTTCAATTGCGTAATAATGCATTATTAAAATAAAGCATTTAGCCAAGGTAAGAAGGCAAAATTACAAGTTGCAAACAGTTTGTTGTAATAATCAATGAAGTAATTGAGTTATCGGTACGGCATTAAGTCTAATTGATGCATTTTAATGATGTTATAATATATTGGCTGAAAAGGAAAATATTATTATTTTTATTATGAAGTTCGCCCACACACATTTTATATCGCAAGTTATATGAAACAAAATTTTAAAGTAATTTACCCTAAATAATTCAGCGCCAAAAAGCGCTAAAAGAAAAATTATAAAAATAAACAAAGATCGCTACAAGTAGCTACAATGATAAATATCTTTCTTTCCGAATGTTTTCCTTCAGATTTGCTTCAGATTTTAAAAATCTTTTTTCAAATATACGCAGATGCCACATCAAGCAGAAAAAGTACATATAATTTTAGATTATTGTATTTTATAAGATATTTAGAAAATTTAAGCAAGAGATCAAGGCACATACAACAATAGAAATGATATACAAATAACTGATAGGTATGTACATAAATAAATGTGATTAGTAACTCTTAACCTTTTGGGTAGCTAAAGCAACAAGTTGTTGGAATATTAATTGACCGATTGATGCTGACATGGAGATGAACATATAGCAGACCTCTAAACAATTTATAAATTGCTGGATCATAAGTGCAGGATATCCAGCTTTTAACTAATTCTAACATATTATTTATGTTTATAAAACTGTAAATGCGTTTCTAAGCGTTTACTTCGTCGCCTGAGACGGAAATATATGCTTACATTCAAAAGCAACTGCATAATTACCGCACATGTCAATGTACGAACATAAACACACACCATAAAGTACGTTAATATGTGTACATATGTGTGTGTGTGCATGCATGTCATTTTCCTTTTCAGTCATACTTTTTTTCCTTGTTATAAATTTTGTTTCCACCTCTTTTGTTTTTTATCATTTAGCAGCATGCACAAATCGTATGCTTGCGTTTGCCAGCGCTTTGTATACATACATATACAACAAATGACCGAGTTCTTTGTTACACTTGTACATTTATGTGGTCGTGGGCGGAGGGGCCGATGCGGCATTTGTGTGTAGAGTTTCTGCCTCCAATTGCATGTACCCACATTTATGACTTTCACACAGGACTCTCTCTTTTTGCCAACGCTTTCAATTGTACTGCAACAAAAGTAGATGACGATGAGTTTCTACCATGCTGTTCTGATTTTTTTAGAAAGAGAATTTCCTGCAGCTAAGTGAAAAGTGAGAATTGCAAAGGCTTGGACTATTATAATTAAGGATATAGTTAAAGTGGTTAAAAGTTGTCGAAAATGCAAAAAATTTCATATTTTGTAAAATTTATTTTTACCAGTTTGTAATTTTTCTATTATTTTGGTTGACAATTAGAGAACGCCCAAGCAAAGATTCAGTTTTGCTGTGAAGAACTTTCTAATCTAATGAAACATTTAAATTATTTTCCAGACTCTCTACTCACCATAACATAAAGAAAAGTAATTTGTATGCAAAATAGATGTTGCTGCCGTTGACTGAAACTGACTCACTTGCCCCATGTTCTTGTCTCTCTTTCTCTTTGTATTTCTCTATTTGTCTCTTACACTGTGAGTCTGTGACATGGCTCAACTATTTGGCACTGACTTACATTTACATGCTAAATAGCTTCCAGTGACTAAAAGCCGTTGATGACGACCTTCTAGACTGACTGTCTGTTGGTTTCAGTTTTGGTCTACATGCCAGTATGCCTACGTTCTCATGTGGAGAGGGCATTGTCTGATTTGCTGAAATAAGCCAAGGAGTACAAATTTGATTTCGAAATGGACTTGGTCTTGCTATGTAATTGAAACGTTAAATAATAAAGACTGTGGAGTGTAAGAGATTCAATCAGTTCATGAATATTATATACACAGGGAGACGGCAATTAAGCAGTGGTAGAATCCATTTCAGCTGACAAAAGGCCAATAAAATTGAATGAGATAAAGGGAACGAGATATATAGAGACCGGGAGAACACGTAGCAGACAGTCCTTGAGAATGGATGTAGTGTGAAATGCCTTCCTCAATAGGAGCACAACTGGAGAATTTAAATAATTTTCCAGCTTCTTATGGAAAAGTTACACCTACTGAGAGATATTCGAATAATCAGATTTATCCAATTCGATGGTAGTAAAGAATACGATGGAGGGCAACTTAAGAAACAAAACAAAAAGTTGATGCAATCAGTTTCATTTGCCTTTTATACTCTCTTTTCAGGTATTCGCATAGTTGTGTTTCCTTTCTTGACACTTAGGCGACACACACACACACACACACACACAGGAGAAGAGAAAAGTGGTAAAATTAGCAAATGCTGCAACCTGCAGAAAGAAAAGTTTTACGCTTAAGTAAAAGTGCAAATGCTTTAGCCCTCTTCCCCTTCCTTTTACCTCATCACTCTATCTTTATTTCTCTTCTTTTTCGCTCTATTTCTTTCTCTTTTCATTCATTGCCTTTCTTTGCACAAATTGCGCACAAATTAGTTCAAGTTGAGGCGCACTTCAGCGTTATGACTGTCAATGAGCCAATGCCAATGCCTAGGAGAAGCCCTAGTCGAAACTGGGGATTCTTCTCATTTTTTCCTTGCAGCAAAAACTTTGGCCATCCTCTGTAGTCGCATCCTTTGGATTTGGTTAGACATTGTGTGGTAGTGTCAGCAGTTTTTGTTTGGGCTAATGATGCGAAGGATGATGTCGATGTTATTGGTATAGCTATTGATGGGTGATTGGCTTCATGTTGTTGTCGTTGCTTATGCTGCTGCTGTCGCCATCAGTGTTGGATATCAATGAAAATGCTGTTGATGCAGGCTCCCATTAAGGCTTAACTGTGTACAAAACAGAACTCGAAAATATTACAAAAATAATAATAAATAAAGCGTGTTATTAATACAATTGACAAATATCCAAAAATAGTGTAATATAATATACAAATTTCTTGTGAATCACAATTTTATTAAAAAAACATATAGATATTAACGAATCATTATTATCTGTTCTGTTGAACACTGATTTTATTCTGTTTGATAAGCGATAAAATTTTACCACCTTCTTTGGTTGGAATTTGATGAATTTATTTTTTTTTTGTCATAAATAATAATTGGTCTAAAATCTTCTATTAGTAGATGACGGTAAAATTGATTTCTTAATGGTTTTTAGTTATAACTGTACATTTTGTTGTTGTTTTACCTTGATCGTCTTCAGCAACTTTAGTGAATTATAATATTTAAAAAATTTATAGCATATTTATTAGAGCAACGAAGAAATCAGAGTCGGATTATTCAACATGAGTTAATGTTAACAATTAACAAAAAATTTAAGATAACTGTCTGTGTTAATGAAGTTGCTAATAACATGCTAATTTTCTTGGATGACGTGGTCTCTACAAAGGTATGAAAGGAATTTTCAATACTTTGGCCTGTCAATATGCTTATAAATTGGTGTTCGTCGAGATCAATGATTTCAAATTGTAGTTGTAGTATTTTTATAATTTTTATAAAAGTATCCTGTAAACAGATTGTTTTTTGTGAACGTGTCCTTAGTTTAAAGCAATTTTTAATATGTGCATATATGATGCCTTTACTTTCTATAACTGACTGAACTCTACGTTAATACTATATTATAGGACAAAAATGTTAAGAAGTTGTTTGAGCAATAATATTGTTTTTTTTTTTTTTGTTTTGCAATAAGACTTGCGCATTTTGTGATGTAAATCAAGTCAAACTTCCGTTAGATCGCTTTTTGATCATGTGGATCATTTGTGGATTACACCACAAGGTAAAAAAAGCTCATGTCAATATTGCTCACACTTTTGTCATCTTGGTTTTTTCAATTATTATTGTATTTCTTAAAATGTTATTCCTAGTAGTGGAATCTATTATTCTTGGTATTTGTTTACTTCAAAATGAAAATGAAAATATTAAAGTGTTAAAAAAGCCTTTAATTAATTAATTAAAGAACAAACAGAAGCATTTTGGTTTAGTCTATAAACTTTTAACAATTATTGAGAAAATTATTAAGACCGAAGAATTTAAAGAATTTGGTTAGTTAGTCCAACTAAGAGACTAGAAAAGAAAAAGTCATTTTCATTTTAGCTTTGCAGCTGTCTATGACAAATAATAACTTACCATAAACCACACAAATTTCCCTGTATTTTTACATAGACTGTACCGAGGGGTCTTAACAGCTACTGGTTTCAAAATGGCAATGAAACACCGAAACCACCCACTCGAACACGACCAAGACCTTTTTTTCGGTTTAACTTACTCTCTCGTTGGCTCTCTTTCTCTTCTTCACTCTCTCGTCTTGACGGGCCTTACTCTCTTGGACTCTCTTGCGGACTCTCGTGTAGTACCCCAACCTCAGACAATGCGAACAAGTTTGTGCGAGCGTTTGGCATTTTGGTGTACGTTTTGGGTTACATTTCGAGGGTACCACAACTTGGACTCGGGTATTTTCTTATCCTCTGATATCCGGTCGTGGATGGCATTGGCGTTCGACAATGCCCCGAATCAAACATCGTGTGAGCCTCAAGTAAAAACCAGGTAATAAGGAGAGCAAAGCTTTTAGTCTTGGTCGGTTATTGGTGCTGTGTGGTTGAGACGACAGGACTCTGTATTAGCGGCAGGCTAACTACCAAACAAAAGACATCGTCGATGAGGCGACCAAGCGAGGCGAGTACCTAAAATAAACGTCGTGTGTTTTTTGGGGCGTGCGCCTGTATGTGTTTCATATATACGAGCATAGAGCAAGCGTGTGTGCGTGTATGAGTTTAAATGTATGTGTGCCAGTGTTTCAGTGAGCTGCGGAAAGGAAAAAAAAAGTTATGAATAAAGCATAGCAGAAAGTGACGTAGCCAAGAAAAAAGTAAGAAAAGCGAAAAGAAAAATGAAAAAACAATTGCAACTATTGTATAATTTGTTTCATCACAATTCATATTCATAATCCAACAACAACGACAACAACAAAAAAACTCGCCAAATTCTTCAGAGTGTTTAGCTGATGCCTCGCGCCTCGCACATACATTTCGTTTGACAAATTAAAATGCATAAATTATGAACGAAAGTACCGTTACGTGCGTGACAACTAATAATTTGTTATTATTATGATGCACGTGGCCAAAGCGAACAACAACAACAATAACAACAGCAGCAATAACAACAATGGGAATGATGTTAGAAAAAACTGGTCACCCTGTGTAACAAAAAAAACCTTTATTTGACTGTGCCTCCAACCAACACCAACACATATATCCCAAAAAGGACTTCATCAGCAGTGAGCCTATTATTGTTGTTGCCGGTAAAAAAAAAGGACAAAGCAAAAAAAGAAAACGAAAAGTAGAAGTAGATCCTATTTCTGTAATACATAACAACAAAAAATATATGTAAGTATAGGCATTTTGCTTTTTGTCCTATATTTACCTCACTGCCCACAACACACACACACACACAAACACACACAAACACAAAAATTGAACTTAAACTTTTATTAACTTCTACAGTTTAATTTTCTACCTCACGCGCCTCAGGTGTCAACATAAATTATTATAATTATGAAATTGTATAGGTATCTCCTATGTATAGACATTCATACATACATACCCGGAGTACATAGGTACATTGAAATTTTCGTGTAATGCCAATTAATTTAAGACTCTTAAATTACGGCCTTTTATTAGCCCGAAACTTTAGCAGTTGGGGCAAATGGCCATCATAAATTTCTAGACAACCAAATTGCCTCTGAAGACTATAAATACATTTTTTTTCCTTTGTTGTGTTGACTATTTTTAATATTGAACTAATTAAAGCAATTTTGACAGGCGAATGGAAAGTTTTCGTTTGTCTAAATTGTCTGATCATGTTTAAAATTGAAATTTTTAAGTAGCTATATTTTTTTTATAGCAACAAGAAAGATCCATTAGAGGATATAAACGAAATGTATTTAAGAAAATGACAAGTCAAATTTAGAACTTAAAGTTCTTTAATGTTGTCTCTGTTTTTTTTAACTATAACTGGGATTAGTAAGTTAAGTTTTACTTTTACTGAAATAGAATAAGTTAAAATATATTTTCGAGAACTGGTTAAAAAATATAAATTAAAATATTAAAAACTATTCCCAAAAGATATCTTATAATAACTTGGTCACATAAGTCTATTTTGGGTCTACTATTATTTTTATATATTGGAAAATAAGATTTCTATTTTTAATATCTGTAACAAGACTGATTATACTTAAACTAGTATGTACGTGGGATTGGAACAAAACGCCAGAAGCCGACGAGTATATTAACTAGTTGTTAGAGATCAAATTAACCAATTTTTAAAACTATAAATTGTAGATAATTGTATAAAATATTGATACTAAGCAATCGGAATCATCGCTCTCTTGCGTATCAGAAATTGTCATAGCTGATCGTGCTTCAAAGAAAATATAAACTATTAAAAGTCAACTATGATCACCTAAACTAGTTCGATAATTAATACATTAATTTATAAACACATATTTATAAACATTTTACTTGGTAAAATAGAAAGAGATTCAAAATCATTTGCCGTCACATATGTAACCCCAATTTAAAGCCTTTTTAAATCAGAGAATCGTAAAATTCCTTAACTAGAAATTAAGAAATATTTTTAGATAAGCTTAAACACATAATTTATTTCTAATCCTCATGTTTTCAATTACAGGAAAAATTCCTAGAATTTAGGTATAGTGTAATGTGAAAACCCCCATGTTATGAACCCAACAAGCTTGGTATAAATTTGATTTGGTTAAATTTAAGCCAAACGCTTGTCTAAAAGTCATCATCAAAGTGAATGCAGAGAGGTGGTGATGGCAACCAGCTGGCCGTGGCCCCATCACACACACAGAAACACACATACATTCATATGATGGAATGGCAACACATACACAAACATACGTACGGAGGAATATCAGTCAGTCATTCAGTTAGTCTGTCAGTGCAGGCATTCAGTCATTTCTTCATTCATTCGGGCATTCACAGAGTTCGCCCTACTAACACGACTCAACTTGTGCCTTTTGTATATGAGTGAGAGATTGTGTTTTTTTTCCATCTCTCAGTGTGTGTGTGTGTGTATATATATATACAGATGGCCATTGAACATGGCAATAACCATGTTTTTTTGTTTTGTTGGCTTGACTTGGTAGCCCAGAGACACACTTTCATTCACTTTAAATTTGTGCCTCTTAAAGAGGACGGCATATGCGGCGTATGCGCAATTTAATTTCATTAGGCAATGTTTGCTTATACACACAAAGGGAGCGGTGAGGTTTTGGGAGAAAAATCTGTGTGGTTTTCTTAGTCATGTGACTTATAAATAGGTAAACAGCGTATGAGTGACCTCTGACAGCAGCTGTAGTGCTTTGTCCTTAGTCCTTGCTTCTTAGATCCTGTGCATGAATATTTGCATATTTAACAAGCCCAGCGCCATTCTTTGGCACATAATTAATTATGCAAAAGTCAGAAAAAAATTCTAAGAGCTAAAGCTAGAGACTGAGATTGACACTGAGCTTGAGCTACTCCTACATCAAGCATACGCAGCGTTGTCCAAAAACTATTTTACATAAAGTTACTCGTGACATGTGAATATGTCTCGTTTTCCACATCCTTTCGTTAGGTTTCGTCTCGTTTGTCAGACAACCCCAACAACAACAACAACAAGGTGCTAAAAATTATTCATGACTTCTAATTACAAAACATGATTTTCATTTGAAAAGTTTTCCATCAGTACAGTTCAGTTTTCATGTTGATGATCATCATCATCATCATCATCCAGTTTCATTTAAGTTGTTGTTGTTGTTCTACATGTTCGCTTGAGGCCTATTTTAATTGATTTTATGTAAATTTAATTTACTTCACTTCATTGTATTTGCCCTTTTTCCTCTGACACAATGTTATTAATTTATGCACTTACTTAAGTAAGTAGTTAGGTATAGCATTCGATATTTGCCCAGCTAAATGCGTATTGGAAATGGAAAATGTTTCTCTCTTTGCCTTTAGGTCAAAACATTGCACTCAGAATATTTAATTCATATTAATTGTTATTGACCATAGAATTGTATGATTATATAATTGTATTAGTACGTTTCGCATGCAAACATTTGGGCTAGAGAATAGAAATAGACAAGGAGTCAACTATGAATATCACTACCTAATTGAATTCTTGTATGTCCCGGTAGAGTATATTTGTTTACAATATTTTATTTATTTGATTAAATACTGAATGATGTTTTTAGTGAACATTTTGAATCGTCTTTGCTTGCTAATAAAAATTGGGTTACGTAATTGGACTTGTCTTTGATTCGACATTTACTTTATTATCATTCATTTGGTTCCAGATTTGAAAACTTAAATTATATTTATTTTTTAGATTTTTGACTGTGGAATAGTATGAATTGAACAAATAGAAATAAATGCCGGGAAATTTTTTTTATAAAGTCCTTTGGTCAATAATTGTTGCTCTAGCCCCTCATCCGTTAGTTGTATTTACATTTTGTTTTTTTGATGAATATTTTACTTAGAAAAAGTAATTTTAGGGACTTGTATGATTTCGTAGTCGCAATCTTTATAAATTTGGCCAAAACGATTATTTAGAATATTAAATTAACAAATTGTAAAACTCTATGTCGGTAAATAAGAAAAATTTACTATTAAAACAGCAGTTCGAGAATTTACTTTGCAAATAATGAATACTGTTCCAGCTTATTGCATACTTTTTGGTGCAAACGGTCTAAGAGCATGGTCGGATTTGCTTCTTTTTATGGGGTAGCAACCCTAAAAGAAAAACCCTATAAAATACAGTTAATTAATAATTCAATATATTGAATTTGAAGTATTGCACGTTCTTGTTTCGAAATACAAAAATTTTAAGTTCTCATACGTTTATATTTAATAAAATTATATAACACATACAATCTTTATTACTTAAAGTTAAGATATAAATATTCCGAAATTCTTTGTAAAATATTTACTTTCTTTAAATAAGTTTTGAATAAGTTCTCAACAACATTTATATTTCATGAGATTTTCTATGCTATGAATTATATTTCAATAATCCTACTCTGTTATATATCTCAGTTAAGTGGGTTCTGACAGATTGTCAAATTGGTGATAAAAACATACAAAGTTTCATTAAAGTAAAGTTGAAAGCTTTTTATTCTGATTTGGAATAAGTATACTTGTAGTCGAAAATGTCAATATATAAGACTATAAAAGTAAATATTTTATATTATTATTCAGGTTCGGTTTTTTTTTTCAAAGTCATAACCAGGATAACATTAAAATTTAGAAGCCTAAATTTATAATTGGTCAAACCGAGTATGACTGACACTTTTCTAAACGTTGTTTTAAAAGGCTAATGGATAGAAGAAAAACCAAATCGATATTTACAAAACAAAATGTATTCTCATACATTTAAGACATGATCGTGAAAATAGAGCCCTATAAAAAAAATTGTTCATGTAAAGATTGATATTTTCTCTTTGGAGTACCAGTGCTTTAAACAAAAATCCCACAATAGTTACAAACATTTTCTCATTTCTTTTTTTTTTTTTCTAGTGCGAGCTGCATATTTGACATGTTGGAAATGAACAAAACTGACATTTTGCTGATGTTTCAATTAATTCGAGCACATACATAGATTCCAAGTATGGCATAGAAATCGAAGAGGAGATGAAACAGGCAAATACCAATTGCAAATAGACAGGACATGAAAATGGAACTGCGTAGGACATAGAATATAATAGAAAAGGCAAATACTGCAAAAAAAAAGCAGAGAAAGCAAGACAAAACGACAACGAAAACTAAATAAATAAATGAAGGAAAACATTGGTTAACAGTCAAGTGAAATTTATTACATTCCACAAATGAGACAAGAACTACAAGAAAATGCAAAAGAAAAACGCCAAGGAAATGCTAAACAAAAAATAACCAAACCAAAATTGATCTGAAAATTGAAATATTAAAGAGCGAAGAGAAAAAAAAGCACCAAAAGTGTTACAAGGAGAAACACTAATAGAGTAAAAGAGAAGGTGAAAAGAAAATACATGGAAACCATGGCAAATAGACGACAACGAAGTCTGGAACAAAGTTGTTCCCTTCTGGTCCTGCAAATCCTATTTATCTTACTATGCAGAGGTGAGTAGCACTCGTAATTACATTTAAGTTGCAAATTCTTAAAATCGATATACCATGGAACACTTTGCCCTAGGCAACTGTGGAAATCTTAACATTTTGCTAACATCTCACCCAAATCCGCCGCAAAAGTTTGCGGGTCCCGCGAACGCCACAAAAACTCTGGCATCTCCTTCTGATGCTTTATCGTTGTAACCGCGTCAGTCTCACGACCCTTTGCCGCATTAATAAACAAGTTTTTGCCGCTGCCTTATTTATTTTTAATTAAGTTCATGCAAACTACTTAAAAATATCAACAAAATTAACTGGCGTCTTGTTGATGCGGTTTTTAAAATGAGTAAGAATGAGTAAGGCAAACATTTGATCTGGGATTATTAAAGAGGCAAATACGGCATCAAAATCTATCTCAAATATTCATTATTCTTTGTGGTTTTTTCATTTATATTTACCAGTTCAAGAAATCTCCCAGACAGAACACCAATTTAAAATTCAAGTTTTTAATACACTTCTGAGGAGCATTTTAATTTTGCATAACTTAACTTATAGTCAAACTTATTATTAAAAAGTGTTCGAGTCAGTAGAAAAGTACTGGTTCTGTCTACCAAATAAAATAGCGCTCAGAGGATTGATTGCTCAGAAGTATAGTATATGGGTATACATATGTGTTTAATGTCTTTTTTTTTAATTTTTATATATATATAATCAGAAGTGCGGTATCTTTCAGTAAATACTTCTTTGGATCAAAACTATTTCAGCTCAATGCTCCAAAATATTGATAGAGCTTAAATTTAATTATGATAGAATATTATTTGGGTATTACGAGTAATTGCACCTTTTTGTCGTTTCCACCCCACTAATTAATTCGTTTATAAGTATTGATTAAATATCTCGAAATTAGGTAAAATTTAGTTTACACTATTAATGAGCGAAAATCTTTGGACTTAAGACTTTTGAAAAACGAATTAAACCAATTATAAGCATTACTTAAAACGTCTTTTTCTTTCAAGCATTTTTATCTAAAATTTGTTCTATAAAAAACGACAACAAAATGACCAAGGATTAAATAATTTCTTTGACTTTCATTAATATTTCCTTCAACTAATTAGCTTGATTGCTGCCTGCGTCTAGCTAATGGATGCATTAGTTTGTACAAAAACTTTCACGAAGCCGCATTTAATTAAATAAGTAAACATGGACATGTTTTTCTTTTAGCTTTAACCACCCCCTGACCACCAAACCACCCATTCTCATTTCTACCCATTCTCTTCTTGTGCAAGTTGTCAAAGTGAAAGTTTCCATTTGAAGTAGAACATCAACTAAATTTAGTTTGTTATATTTTTTTTTTAGTCTTTGGCCCAATTGTAGCCGAAATAATTAGCAACAAATGCAATATCGTCTAGACTGGCCAGAAAAACAGAAATGATTATTATTACAGAGAGTTTGCTGATGCGTACTAGTCGTAGAGGAATAAAACAAGTGGTTTGAGCGTCGTCATCACTTGAATTATAGATAAAAATCTTATTTTCCTATTATGAGGTCACGTACGCTTGCCATAGAAAGTACCAAAGTGAGGCAACTTGGCCAACGGCCGCAACTGAACCAAGTTAGTAGAGTGGAGGGCAAGGGAAAAAAAAGGAAAACACAAACATAATGGAGGAAAGAAAGAAAAAAATCGAAAGCGAGCAACAATAATGAAATTAAGTAAACGTGGCGCACACTATTCAAGTTTTCTTTTATTTTCTTGTGTTTTTGTTTTGTTTGCCAAAAATGTAACTAAACAAAATGTAGAGCAAGAAGTAGGAAGTACATATTTATTGGCGGCACATGAAACTAATGTGAAGGCACACGCAGACCACTTGCCAGTTAATGAAAATTGGGTTCCAGTTTATTAAGCTAGGACTAAGAGTATTTCATAAATATAAACATCTATGTAGGACAATGCTTGATTAAACAATTTAGTCGATCTTTAACACAAAGAAACATTGACAGTTTTTAAATTTGCCATTTTTATCTTAAGCGATTAGTTTAATTTCGTAAAAACCGCACTTAAAATTAATTAATCTGATATTATATCAGATTATCTGTATATTTATTTCTTAATAATTTAAGTGATATGTAGCAAATTAAGGGAGAAATCATATTTTAGACTTGTGTGTTTGTGCCATTTTAAAAATAATTTCTAATACGGCTAAGGTAATTAATAATTTAACAGGAAATTGATGTTTTCATTTTCGTAAATTGAATTAATTGATTTCATATGATGGTTTGTCTTGGGCCTTTCAGTCTGTTGACAAGTCGAAGTGAATTTTAATTATATTATTACAGCTGTGAGTATGCTTATGCATTTATATATGTATATATGTGGGTTCTTAATTGATATTCTAATTAAAGAAAATATGATGCCACTTCCTAGAGCTTCGGCATTTCTGTTTTTGCCTTTTGATGGCTTCTTGTAATAAATTGTTTAATTTGATTTATGTGTTTAGCCAGTTGACAGTTGTGTTTGCTTGATTATTAAATTGTTTGTCTCAATTATTACACTATTTCGTGCAAACGCCTTAAATAAGGTAATAAATTTTGAAATTAATTTATATGAAAAATATTATTCATATTTAATTTAATGTTCAATCAATTGAGATTCTTTTGCGAAAAACGAATGTCAAGAATAAAAGAAATTCATCTCAGGAGAGCAATTTGCAAAAAACCAAATTTAAATATAAATCCAAAAATCGAAACTCCAAGAATGCCATATAAGACCAGATGTGTCTACAAATAACACGACATGTGATGCAAAATGCAATTAATTTTATTAGAGTCCACTGAAAACACATTTTCCAAAAAAGGGTTAAAGATGGGAGAGAGGAATAGCTACAGGGGGGCAGCAATTTATTGCCAAGCCGAAGGTTTTACTTACAATGTAAATTTTCCTAGCCAGACACAAAAAAAAAGAAGGAAAAATACAAATACACTGAGGGGTGGGCAAATGACAAAAAAAAAATGGAAATTATGATGCGGCTAAAGAGTGATGTGATAGGCAGAATGGGTTTGAAACTTTAGACCGGATGCCAAGTCTTGAGCAAATAAAGATGTTTTTTGCATGTTTCGCAGCGCCAGCAGAAGCATCAATACGCATCAATCCGGATCCCCTTCCATTCTGGGTGTCCTCCATTCTGGCAGACAGCTAGAACGTGCTTAATCTGCAATCAGAAGCGGAAGTTTTGTCTCCTCTCATCTCGTCTCCAAAGTCTATGTTTCAGTCTCCTGCTGCGACAAGGAGACATCGACATCGACATCGACATCGTCAACTGGCATCCCCATTGTCTGTTAGCCCAATCCTTTTCCTTTGACTATGAGCACTGCAAAACGGAGCACGTTCCTCCCCCATACCTGACCCACCGTCATCTCTTCATAGACTACTCCTTTGCTGCAAGTGTGCCTTGCATTTGCATATTGTCAGAGTAAAAAAATTTCACATACAAAAATATAGTATATATGTGAAAGGAACTAAAAAAAATTATAACAACTTTTTCCGATCGATATTGAGCCTGCTCATAGAAATTTAAATGGAATTAATCGCCCTACAAAGTCACAAAGTTTATTCCTTTTCTTTTGCACAAACTGTGCCAATATTTATGTTTATTTTCAGTTTTTGCATGTATATTTTTATATTTTGTTACGTTTATTTGCTACTGGAACAATAACTTTTTCCTGTTTTTAATTTATTTTTTTCTTTTTTTGCTTTTGGTTTTGCATATGAGGGAATGCGCTTTTGTTTGGCCAGCTGTAATCGATGACCATATTTGCTTTGGCCCATTCGGAAGTGGGTAATGTGATGCACACACGCACAGACGTATATCTGTTTGAAACACGTGTTAGTACACGGGATATTCGTAACAATGGATAGACAAAGGCTTTTGTTAAACAAGCTATAAGTTGACTGTCTGAAATGAGAGAAAAGCAAACCAAATAGTTTGAATACACTGCAAAACTTGCTAGTTAGATAATATTTTTATATAGATTGGCTCAAATTAAAGTGAAACCGATAATTTTCTGTAAATTTTTGTATTTCCCAACAAGTAATGTCATAACATTTTATATTAGACGTTAGAGTTCATATTAAAATAATGGAAAAACAAATTTAACGAAACTTTTTAAAAAAAATAGATTTAAGAAAATAAAGGTTTAAAAATGCTGTTGTCTATTTCAAGAATCATTTATATTAATAGGATCAAATCTAGGAAGTGCCACTGAACTAATATTTACTAAAATAAGATAAATATTTGTTTATTAAAATGCTATAAGCTTTTATCGTAAGATGTTATCAAGAGGTTTCAATTTTGTTTGGAAATGGTCTGGCAATCCTATTTAGCCCTAGTTGAGTCAGCTGACTAAAATATCAAAATAATTTGTCAAGCCGGTCAGACAAAGTATAAGCCAAGTAGTAAGAATAAGATGAACAATTGTCAGAATAGAGTTAACAAAACTACGAAATAAGATATTAAATAACTTCATTTAAATCTATTATAATAAAATAATTAATTCTTATCCCATCATATTCAATAATTAAATAAAATAGCCTTAAAACTATAACTGGGACTGTTTTTATTCCGCAATCAATACCCCAGTCCCACAATTCCGCCAAAATGCAAATTGACCAAGGGAAAGAGAAACAAGCTATCAATTATCTTTAAAGCTTGCAAGGAAAAAACAAAAAACAGTTTTATTTAAAGGCTTGTTATTTGAAATATTTCTAGTATTATCCTAACGAGGTGCCGATGAAAAAGAAAGTATTCCAAGGTCATCTGCCCTTGGGCTTAAGTTGTGTTTAATTATTCTCAATAGAGTAAACTATCCTCGTATACAATTTTCCATTTTCGACTAGGCTTAAATTGTAAACATTGTGAATTCTCCATAAGCTGCTCAATATAAAAACTAGCTTGACGTAAAATTATACTTCTGTTCATGTACATAGTGTATATTAAAGTCTTTGCTTCTCACCCATTTGTTCTATTATTAGGAATTAGTAGACAAAAATAGTAGTTATTGTTATGTGCCTTGCGGTAAACCGTAATAAGCTTTGTTTTTTAATTAATCAAAGAATCTTAATTTTATTTGCGTTTCTGATTCTATTTAAATGTGTACTGTAAGTTTCAATCAGTAAGATGCTTAAACTTGAGGTTGTGGGTCGAAAATTGGGTAGTTTAGCAGAGGTACGAATAAGACTTTTATTCTTGAAACCAATGGAACATCTAACATTAATAAACAAAAAAGCAAGTGTTTCAAATGCGTGAAAGACAAATGTTTAACTTGTTAAACAACTTAATCTCAATTTGTTAACTGTAGAGTTGTCTTAATTTCAAGGGACAAAGCATTTTCCATTGACAATTATTTATAGCCTTGAACTTTGTAGCTGATTACAATCTTATTTTGGTCTTGACTGTGAAATGTTTCTAACAATTATAACAAGTTCATTAAAGATCAAAATACTTGGATAAACTTTTGTATAATAGACCAGTTCTCTTGGCATGGTTTAAAAATACTTGGCATATAAGTTTAAAAATACAATTGTCATTAGGGACTGGGCGGTTGTAGATGGTTTTTGGTGTATGGCGGTTGGTTTCTAAAAATAAGCGCACATTTTCATTACTCTCTACAGTCACAGCGGAAGCGGCGGCATTAAAAGGCTTTTCGACTTTTTTTATGGTCGTCTTTTGCCTTTGGGCGGGAAACCAAGCGACAAACAAACAAATACAAAGCACTTGGCGCACAATGCACAAAGGCAAACAGCCGCCATTGAAGCCGATGATGATGATTATGTTGTTGATGATGATGATGATAATGATGATGAGGATGATGATGATGATGACGACAACGACGACGACGCCGGCCAGGACCAAAGTGGCGCCGCTAACGTCAGTGCTCTCTTTTGAGTGCATTTCCGCTTTGAGTTTTGCTTATTGTGTGTGTGTGTGTGTGTGTGTGTGTGTTTGTATTTTTTATGCGTGGTTTGTGTGGCGGACACTTTGTGCCAGGTATTTTATGGCATAAGTATGATTTAGTATTATATAGTCGCCATCTTTCTCTTTTTTCTAACTTAAACAGCCCCTCCCACGCTTCAACTTTTGCATTTTCGTTTAGCTATTTTCCCGGAAAAGTCAAACAAAGAATGCGTAACCAAAAGGCGTGCGCTACACTTGGCGAGCAAATGTCCTTAGCGGCTTGTTTTGGCGGCTTCTTTGAACCATTGACGACTTAAGGCGATGTAATTAAAATGCATATACCCACTAACCGATTCGTCTAACCACAACTTCGTTTCGTTGCTTCTATTACAAACACTGTAAATAATTTTCTTTAGTAAAATGAAGGCTCGAAGCTGGCAACTAACTAGTTAGTTGCTTAGTTTTAACCTTTGAAATTTTATACAAATTCTAGGCACTGTGACTTAGTATTTTCCATATCAATAAGCTCAACTGGTCCTATCCAGTTAAGATTTTAAAATAGTTTAATGTAACTTTATATTTGTTATAGATTTGGAATTTGGTTTTTAAAATTTATGATCTTTAAGGTCTTAAAGACTTTTTCCACTTCTATTTTCTACATAAGCTAAATATTTTTAAACTAATAAGTTAAAACTTATAGTTTTTTTGTTTTCTTAAGCAAACACAATAACTTTTAGCTACTTATTACAATTATTATGAAATTAAATATTTTAATGCATAACGCCTTTTTTTTATGACGTTGTCAAGCTGTTTATGACTTTAAATAAATTTTTGACAAACGTCAAATGACTTTATGCTGACAGCAACTTATCAACTCCCACACCAAAATAAAAAAAAAACTAATTGTTAAGCCAATGACAACGATTCAAAGCTGCAGAAAAGTTTTTGTCATCTAACCTGAGCTTAATTAACAGACACCGGGGGCTAAGAATAGTGGGGAAACTTTTCCATTTGATGTCGTGTAAATGCCATAGTTATGGCCAACAAGAAACGTTGTGGGCTAAGGTTATAGCAAAAATTTTGTTCAAAATAAAGTTGCCAAACGAAAAGTTTGCTACATAATTATTGTTGATTTTTAAATGATTTAATTTGCTGCTTGAAGCCAAAATGTCAGGTGCAGACAAAAGTTAAGCGGCTTCGCACAAATGAAAATGAAAACGAGTTAGTTGAGTTGGAAAAGTATTAATTCCGGACCGAAAGGCATAAAGTGAAGTAGAATCAGAAAGAAAGCTTTGTGTCATATCCAGCAGACGGCACTTGATGGTTAATTTTAATTTTAATTCTTTCATTTATAAGTTTTGTTACCCACTAATTGATACTACATATTTTTAGCTAATTATTTCACTACTGAATAATAATGGAGTTCTTGATATTTACTAAAATTTCTGAAATTTTCTTTTCTATTATTTTTGTGCTGTTGTAATTGTTATTAAGCTTTTTCAGTAATTGTAGTAGTTTGCAATTGGGGAACTGGTCCATCAAGAGGGACTTGAACATTTAATTTTAACTTAAAGAGTCTACTGGAATCGTTTGACTGCTGAACATCGTCGTTGTAGTTCTGGGCCATACTAGTTTGTGTAAAGAATACCATCGTTAGGGCCGAAATCAGGGTAATGGTGAAACGAATCTTGGTGTTCATCATCTTCGAGACTGGAATCAAATGTGTTCTGTACACCAAGAATCTTTTATATTTATGTGCACATGTCAAGGAAGTAGTGGCTATTGGATTGGTTTGTTTTCATTCAGCGAATTATTGGGCTACTACAGATAGAACAATGACAAAAATACGGGAAACAAAGAAAAAAGTTTTATTTAGTTTGAACATTTTTAAAGAGTATACATGGTTTAGTAAAAACCACTTCATGAGCTTAAAAAATCTATCATAGGTATTGATTCTTGATTGTTAGTTCTATTGAAATGGTTTCTTTATTAGATGGTCGAATGACTATTTTAAATGTATCTCTTAAGCTCTGAAGCCAACCCAATATCAACTCTAAGGTGTTGGATAAATATCTTACAATAGTTGAAAGTGTTTTTGTACTAACACTTGCAAAAAAGAATAAAGTAACGTTTAAACACATATTTATTGGTGACTTTAGTTCTTAGAAGTCTTTAAGCATTCAAGTTTTATTCAAATAAAATTAATGAAATTAAAAAAAAAAAATCTTTTAATAATTAGTGGCTCTGGCCATGATAGTCCTCGAGATGGTGGACGGACAGAGTGATAAGGCTAAATCGACACATGTCGGGAAAAGTTGTGGACTTTAATATACTAGTACGTACGGGTGCATGGGATATTATTAACCAATTCTTCTAGAATCGAGAAATACAATCCCCGAAAAGAATTTTCTTTTGAAATATTCTATTACTTTTATTTACTTTTTTATTCGATTTACTTATTTATCCCGAAGCAGCAGTTGTGGTAGTTTGGAATTGGGAAAGTGGCCCCTTAACAGGCAATTGAACATTTAATTTGAGCTTGAAAAGCCCACTAAAATCGTTCGGCTGCTGGTTGTCCTCGTTGCAGTCCTGGGCCATAACAGTTTGACTGATCATAATCATCATTAGACCCAAGCTTAGGGTAATGGCAAGGATAACTTGGGTGCTCATCATCTTCAAGACTGGAATTAAGTATGTTCTGTGCATCGAAAAAAATTTTTATTTATAGGATTAAATAAAGGAAGTGTTATATATGCAACTGAACCAATATTAATAAATGTGCATAAGAAAAATAATTGATAAATCAATATTAAAATTGCCTATTGTATTAGCTAATGTGCTAACCCAGCGAATTATTCAACTACACACTAAACGATTTTCAGTTAAATTTAACATTTTCAAGAGGTTAGACTACATATATCTAAGAAATATCATGTTAGGAGTGTTTCCATTAAAATGATCGCTTCAAACTAAAAAAATATAAGTATTTTGCAAGTTATCAAAAGTTTAAAACAAGTATTCTTATAATAAAATATAATCAAGTTTTATAAAAGAAAAAAATTTATCAAAGGGGTAAGTGTTTTAATCCTAACAATTTCTTAGTGAATATTTCAACCTGATTGTTTCATTTAGTTTCATTTCTTGGATAAAATAAATCTCAATTTCGATAAATTTTAAATTTATAAAAGGTATAAGTACTTTTTGCAGTTCTCAAATTTAAAATGTTTAAACCATCTTAACTATTTAGTTAGGAGTTTTATTTAAATTTATTTGATGACTGAAATATTAGTTTACTCTAGCAAAATGTTTGTTTTCCTAATTGTTTTTTTTTTTTTTTTTTTCCTGTTTAGTAACGAATTGTTTTTGTGATTTCTATATATGCAAAAGCATTTGAATAAATACTAAAGACCATGTAGCAGACTAATAATTGCTAAAGAAATATTAGCATTAGCAGTTGTTTGTTTTTCTACATAGCGAATTATTGGGAAACGTTTTTGACTGAAATTTTGTAGGGCAATGAATGTCGGCAAATAGAAAATCAGGCGAAAAACAATTATTTATTTAAGAGAACCTTCAAAAGTTCATACTTAATTAAAATCAAAGCCATTGCATGCCTCTGAAAATTCTGTAATAAGCAAACGCATGTGTTTATCGGGAAATGTCAGAAAACTATTTAGTCGGTAGTTTTGACTAGATTTTTTATAAAGGCATTTTGTCTACTTCCAATACGCACTATTTAGAGGAAAAAAATGTGAAAAAAGTTAAGATTTAATTTAAAAATTGGCAATTCGTGTCTAGACCACCTGGACTTCGGGCAGACTGTAAGCCTGTGTCATAAATATCCCAAAAAAAGTGTTTAAAAATCGATTAAAAAAAATTATTTTAAACAAACTGTGAAACAATTCTCGATTATCAAAATATTTTTAATTAGAAATCACATGTAAAATGTGTATCCCATCCTTAAATGTGTGGTCAGTAATAACTTAAATTCCTCATATAATGTATTCTCTTTTGTCTTAGTTAATAGGGCTATTTGCGGCATTGGGAATTATGTTATTATTAAAAAAGTATTTTTGTTTGCATGACATAAAATGAGTTTTCGAATAATTTCGAAATTGATGGTAATTTGTTTTAATATTTCTCCAACAGATTCCGTTTTCATTCATTTTCATTTATTTTGATTCATTTTGAGAAATTTAGCTACTTATCACTCCGTTGGAAAATTCATTGTGACTATTATATGTAGCTAGAAGATACGATTCACGAGATTTCTTGTGGGAATATTTGAATCATGCGTTTAAAAACTATCAATTAAAGAATACCTCGAAAACGGTAATTAAGGAATATAATCGGATTTTATCATTCAGTTCTTTGACTTCAGGTTATTGTCGTCACGTCTTTGCTTCGGACTTACACATGTGGTGTAAACTAGTTTAATAAGATAATTCAAACTGACAGAAAGATCAATGTAAGGGGTAATACGAATGTTTACCCATTTATATTAAGTTGTATTTAAAATTGAATTGACTGCTTTACTTTATTTTTGAAATTATTAGCGACCCGATGATGATGATGAAGATTGCGTAGTTTGCAATCTGGGTCCTGCTACACCAAGAGGCAGTTGAACATGTAATTTTAATTTAAAGAGTCGGAGAGTATCATTTCCCTGCTGGATGTCTTCGAAATAGTCGTCTGCCGTAATACTTTGGGTGAAGAGTGTCATCATTAGACCCAAACACATGGTTATAGTGAGAATATATTTATTGGTGTTCATCGTTTTCAAGATTGGCATCAATTGTAATCCGTATACTTGGAAATAGAGCTATTTATAGTATACATTTATGTAATAAGCAGCTGAGTTAATATAGTGTAATGTGAATTAATTAAATAATTGCTCTTTAAATATTTGGATTGATTATTAAAGTAAACTTATCGACTTGCAAATGGGAAATCTTTAAAACTGTGTGGAATTTTCCATTAATAGCTGCTTATTTATTTTTTGAGTTTAGTTTCACTTCTTGGTTATCGTATCACACTACTCTGACCTAAATTTAACAAAGAACAATAAATGCTCTTTTGTGCGCGTTAAAGGCGTCGAGAACTTTTCATTTCATCATACGATTCGCGTTGTCTCGAGACTTAACCAGGCCACGTTTAAGCTTTTTTCTCAAGTTGGCTCTATTCATTCATTCCTAGTCGTGGCCCTTCCACCCGGCCGCGGCATTGTGCTGGCAAAACAAAGGCGCATTGTTTTAGACACCAAACCAGTGAGTTTTCTTTCGATTTCCTTGACTTTTATGCACTTGCTGCAAGTTATTTATGGGACTCTGGCATTGAAACTGACTATAGACATTGTTCTCCACACCGAAGGCTTATTAAAGTTCACTCTTCGTCTTCTTTTCTTTCGCAGAATCCGTGGAATGCCTGACAATGACCGAAATCAAGATACCCAAGCATATAATGCGACACGAAGATGCCACTTTGGGTTGCAAATTCGATTTGGATGGCGAGAGTTTATATTCGGTAAAATGGTATAAAGACGGCTTTGAATTCTATCGCTATGTGCCAAGGGATCTGCCACCCGGTCAGGTTTTCCCCTTGCCAGGAGTTGATGTTGAGGTGAGTACGTGAGATCTAAGTAGGTATAACTTTTTCCTTCGCAACCGAATACACATACAAATTTGGCAAAATGTTTATGAAAAACACATCGAAATTGGTTCAGTGTCTGGTGGAGATTATTCATCCGCGTACTTTCGAAGAGGCCATTGAAGATATAGCCGAAGATATTCGCAAGCCCATTGTCCATGATCCCATTGCATCTGGAATGCGTTTGATTAAGGGCAATAAGGAGCTCAGCGTTCTCCATATGGATAACTGTGAAAAGCTATATCAATCGCTGGCACTGTTCAATGTAAGACCAACTGCTGAGACATTGGACAAGGTAGTGCCAGTGAATGATCAACAGCTTCGAAATATAGCAGAGGCTCTCAGTCAATTAAATGCTGAGTTTGAAGATGATTATGAAGATGAAGACGATGATGATGATGATGACGGCGATGAATATGATGATGACGATGACGATGACGATGAGAATGAAGATGCTGATGATGATGGGGAAACCCAAACTGCCGATAACATTAGGGAGTTCAATATTATGAATATGGCAATGTAGATAAGAAATATTTTAAATCGATATTTCCAAATTATAAGTTTATAATTTCACATAATTGAATTTAATCTTTGACCCAAATAACTTTCAACCAAAAGTGCATTCCATTGCCGCATTTGACACAGACTTTCACTTTGACTCTATACTTTTTCGTTTTTCTGTGCTTTGGTTGCAGTTGCAAAATTCAACGGACGTGGTCGTTGTCCTCCGCTCGGTGAGCCTTCAGTCGACTGGTCGCTATCGCTGCGAAGTGTCCGGTGAGGCGCCTTCGTTTCAGACAGTTTCCGGTCACGAGGACATGATTGTTGTGGGTAAGTGTACACAAATACAAATACAAATACACAAAAAAGAAATCCAAATAAGCGAAAAAGGAACACACAAGCAGCAAGATTAATTGCTCCAACTGGACTAAGCGACGAAAAGTAATCTCTCTCACATACACATTTCCAACAATCTGGCACACACGCATACATACATATAAAATATTTCACATTTATTTAGTTTATGCCTGGCATTGTTTCTCGCTGCGATTTACAAATTCTCGAGCATAAAACCGGTGCCAAAAAAGAAACACAAAAACTATGAGAAAATCGAGGGAAAAGCTGAGGAAAAAAACATTCCAAAAATTGGGTAAAAGGAGAAAAACTTTCACAAAGCTACGCAACCATCTCTTGGCCAACGTTCAACAACCTTCATGTCTGCTCATCTGTCTGTGTCTGTGTGTTGTGTTGTGTGTGTGTGTTGTGTGCTTTGTATTATTCTGTTGGCAAATTGCCCATGTACGTGATGCAATTCTGTTCTGCTCACTTACAGCTACAACGGGCATTCTTTTTTTTTCTTCTGTATTTTATTTTTTGTTTTGGGTCTGGGCTTGAGCTTGGGCTGCAACTTAATTTGAAATTTTTCCGCAATCCAACAAAACATGGCGAAAATATGGCGAAAAACGCAATATGAAAAAGTGCTTTGGGGAAAACTTAGAATAAACGTGTTTAATAACAGATGCAGTACAAACGCTGGCAAGAGCAAACAGTTGCCGTTTTCCTTCAGTTGGCTTCTAAATGATTGTACAAGTTGTTGCGAAACTCAGCTTTAGTTTTCAAGTAAAATTTTTATAAGTTAACCCAGCGGCTTGTAAATACTTGCGTTTTGTGTGCAAGAAATGAAAAAAATTTTGTTTTATACATATTTAGATTTTTTTTAAAATCATTGCTGATGAACAGCAAAGTGATTCTAGAAACCTTAATTTCAGGTTTGTCAATTCTTGGATTACTTAAAAAAATGCATATCTTTATTTTTAAGTAAGAATTATGTCTTTCGATCCGCATTAAAATCTCGAGAACATTTTTTTTTTGCCGATTTCAAAAAATATCAATGAATTTTTTCAAAAATAGTTTCGACATTTTTTTTTTCAAATATCTATGTTTTTAATGTCATTTTAAATATTCTAAATTGCGTCTAAAAAAGATATAGTTTTCTGTAATCTGTTATAAATTGGTCACAAAAAGGTCACGTTAATCAAAAATTTAATTGTAAAAACATTATAAAAAAAACATAATTTTTGCGAATCATTCTTAACCTATTTTCATTCTAACTTTAACATTGGAAAGTGATTTTTTAAACTGGATTATAGTCCTGAAAGCTAATATTTTTGGTTTATTGATTGACAGGTAGTATTTTTTTCTTATTTCCAAATTATCGTTTACTAAAAACGAAACTACAATATAACCACAGTATTATAAAAATCATTTATCGATGATACAATCATTTAGTTATCAAAAGTGCTCCATTATTAATTAAGATTAATCGAAGAAAATGAAACCACACGATTAATTAAACCATTTTACAAAATATGTGTTGTTAAATTTTCAATATTTTACATTTAGTAGCGCCTTTCATAAAATGTTGCTTTAAAATCGAAATGTGGTTTGTTTCGCAAGTTAAATTTTGTCCTTAAACTTAATCTCCTCAGGTTTCGTAATAATCATTCATTTGTCCATTAAGTAATGGATCGCTAAGCTATTGCAATATCTATCACTTTTTTTCCAATTTTCCCGCTTGCACTTCAATTACTGCCGCTTTGCCGCTTTCTGTCAAAGTTATTTTGCGTAGTCATGCGGCCTCATCATTTAGCTTGGCACTGTAATCACATTCAATTATTTTAGCCACACTCAACACATCCACACACACGTAAATACGCACACTCATACATTCATATATATACATAGTAGATAGAGACACAGCCATAAACAGGCACTAATGCCCCAATGCGCATTAATTTCAATATTCTAGTAATTTAAATGACATTTCTTTCTCCCAGTCAGTTTTCCTCGGCTTTTCCTGTTCTTTTTTTTCACTTTCTCTCCATTTGCCATTTTGCCGTCAGCACCTGCTTGTGTTGTTGTTTCTTTTTTATGGCAAAAGTTCATTAACTTTATTGATCCGTAGCTGTAATAGTCATTCTGTGATTCTGATTTAATCCGCTTATTCGTGAACCATCTAAAAAAAAAAAAAGAAAATAGTAATACTAGGAAAGGGAAGGGAAAGGCATTAAAGTCGCGTCGATTCGAGTCGAGAGAGCGTAATTAAGTAATTTCCATCTAAAACGGATGTAT
The DNA here is from genome assembly GCA_018903935.1 of Drosophila insularis. Lineage (NCBI taxonomy): Eukaryota > Metazoa > Arthropoda > Insecta > Diptera > Drosophilidae > Drosophila > Drosophila insularis. The sequence goes on along the minus strand of JAEIFP010000666.1, from coordinate 2,853,787 downwards.
ATTGCTTTGATTGGTGGCGCATTGCCTAAGCCGAGGAAATATTTAGTTAGCCTAATTATGCGATATACCAATTTTGATTGTGAACCCGGAGTTGCCTCATTCACCTGCCTCAACTGTTCCACCTGTACACGGTGCTCACCTATGGACGGAAATGAAATGTGAAATTGGCAGGGGAGCAACAATACATGCACAATTGAGCCGCTTGAATGTTGATGTTGATGATGATAATCATAATTATGTTACTGACTTTGGCTCCTTGCCAATGTTTGTATATGAATATTTAGGTCAACTGATATACACCAACATAATTCCCTCCCATTTCTTGTTGTAGATTATGTTAAGCGCCATATCGAAATAAAACCATGTAATAGGCAATTCCCGGCACATCCAAACATTTAAATAGTTCAATTTTTAATCAGATTTCTCTAAAAGAGTATTAATATATCTTACTGTTTAAATGCTACCCAAAGGTTATTTTTTATCTATCTGTAATTCGTTTATAAACTGGGAATAGTCTTCATTATACATAGCCAGCACTTAAAAGATTCATTGAATTAAGCTTTTAACTAATTAGGCACCAATTTCCAGTACGTGAAATAGAAGTGTTTTAAAAAGTGTTTGGTATCGAAGAAAATCCTATTTAAATAGATTCTGCTATAGATATATAGGATTTGGTTGTCTATGGTTATTAAACATTAAAATTTAAGAACCAAGCCTCGATGTATATTAAAGCTGCAAAAATAATTCTTAAATGTGAGGCAAACCTTGCATTGCATTTAATAGATTGACCTCGAGCAGGATTAAATCCAGGGTCGAAATCTAAACAAATATTTTTAAAATGCAAAAAAAATAATAGTAAGCCGTTAAAGGCATGACAGTGCTTTGAAATATCTATTCACCTTTTCTTTTTACCCAATTATTATTCAACAGACTCGACAAATACTTTTAACCCAATTTCTTTACATATTCCTAAATTTCGTGATATATTCAGGCAGCATTTTTAAATGGGGTATGTGAAATGTATTTTTAGTTTGAAATTTGCTCATAATTTCTGTCATAATCAATAGGATGTTTTTTTATCACTTTTTTTTGGACTTTGCCATGGGCTAACAAGGGCAACCAAATTTATCCTTTGTCTAAGTTCCTTGCCAAACAATGGAGGACAATGGCCACATAACAATGGAGAGAACGCTCAACAATTATTACCAATTGAAACAAGCTGGCAAACAAATGACCTCCCAAAATACCAAAACAAAAAAAGCAACAAAAAAAAAAAAAAAACCAAAGCAATAAATGGGTTCACATTTTTCGGTAAAGAAATATATGAACTAGAAGAAGCGTGGGCAACAAGGACAAGAAACCGAGTGAAAGTGATGAGGAAGAATGGAAATGGGCCAAAATATCAACAGCTCAATCAATGTCAAGCCAGCATAAAAATAGTCGCGTCATATAAAAGACTGAGAAGAAAAAATTATTTATGCAGTTGAATTGAGTTGAACAATGCGAAAAGGAATTAAAATAATCAACAGGAGCAAAAAAAGGGAAGGAATTTTTTTAGGGTTTCTCTTTGTTTCCAATACTCTGCAAGTTAAGGGTAACAAAATAGGTTTATAAGTCTTCAAAGACTCTGGAAGATTTCTGATAAGCAACTAAAGAGTTGACTTTGGCTTTGTGGACGACTTATCTGTCTTTTAGCCAATAAGATTTCATCTTAACCATTACCCACTGTTGACATAGTACCTGGTTGAAAGCCGATTAGAAAATGGCTGTATTTAAAAAGGTTTTTCTGTAGCATTTATTAGGTTAGGCAAACAATTGAGCATTCTCTTTAAAAAATTATAATTTTGCCACAAATACAGTAAATAGTCACCATTAAGATTCAACAGATTTACGTACATTACACCGATTTTTATAGGGTAATTTGAATTCGAATTGTAAACTTAATAAGCTCTTTTGGTTGTGCCACAACGAAATTATTATAATAAATGACTTTAAAATCAAGCAGCTAGAAAATCGATTAAAGAACTCGAGAAAAAAATACCATTATGGCTTTATACTGGACGAAAAATTGCCAATGCAACAATTTATTTCGATTTTCGTTTCTATTGGTTGGTTGTAGTTGCTTTTACTCTTATCTGACCCAATTGGCAAACATCCAGGTCAGACATGATGCTCAACTCTTTTCAGGGTATTTTTTGTTGGTTCTCGCTTTTTGTTTTTGTGGCAGTAGCAACAGCAGCTGTGGCAATAACAACAAAAATAAAATGCTACAATGTGCAAAAATTTCGCTTGAAACTAACTAGATGAGAGAATGCCTTTTCTTTTGCCTTGTTTGGTTATTGTTTTAAGTGAGTGTGCGTATATGTCTTTGTGGGCTTATACTAATGTATTTATGTCTATAAAAAGAAACGAAACAAAGTTTCAGAATCATTATACGTCGAATGAATATTAAGTACATTTTCTGTTAAATTAATTTCTTTATAATTTTTCTTACAAATTCTTCTTGATTAATTTTAAATAAAACCGATATATTGTGCAAAGATTATGTGAAAAGTTGTTTGATAACGTTTTTTATGTTAGATGATGCAGTTTCCTGATTTAAATTAGATAATATTCTACAAAAGCATACACAATAGCATAAAAGCATTAAAGATAATAGCAGATACCAAGATATATTTTTTAAACAAATTACAAATCGCTGGGGTATGGTATAGGGAAATTTGTACAATTGTGTTAAGTTAAGATTGTAAGGTCGAGTATATGAATACCTTTATACTAACTGATTCGTTAACAACAATTAACAATTAACAACTTTTTATACAGTGAAAAACTATTAGTTTGAATGCGTATAATTTTTATCTCAACAAAAAAATCTATGATGTGCTTAGCTTAAAACAGATTATTTATATAGAAAATATTACTTTAACAACCCCTAAAGTGTAGTGTGGTAGTTTTTTTTATCATAAATTCTAAGACTTAAAATCATTTTGATTTTCTAACTACGAAAAAAAAACTACAATCTTTAAGGTAAAAATTTTAAAAAGCAAAAAAAAAAATCAGTTTGTAAAAGTATATATACCAAATTGACACCATTTAATGGGTTTTTGAAAACTTGTTGCTCAAACTCAAAACATGAAATAACCCGTAATGGTAATTGGTTGTGGCCAATTTCATTTTCTTACAGTCCAACCGAAGCATGGACCACAAATCACTGGGGGGCAGCCGCGGTATCAAATTGGCGACATGGTGCGCGTCAATTGCACTTCGGCCGCATCGAAGCCCGTTTGCCATCTCAGCTGGCTGATTAACGGTATGCATGTAAATCGCTCCCTACTGCGATCCTATGAGCCATTGATTGTGGGCAGAGAAGGACTGGAAGTGGCACGCCTTGGTCTAGAGTTTCGTGTCCGTGGATGACATTTCAAGCATGGCGACATGAAGTTGAAGGTGAGTTGAATTTTTTGGTCCGGCGACTATAAGCTGATTACGGCCATGAAAATTGATACATTTACATCGCCCTCTGTACCCCCTTTGCTCCCTGACCATTCGCCATCTATGTCCCAGGCGTTGTCGTTCGTTCTGATTCAATTTGTGCCAACATAACATGGGTAGCAGCAGCTCATGTTGATTATTATCAGGCCAGACCTCGGACCCCACGACAAGGCATTTCAGTGGAAAAGGGGAGGAGCTGGTATATGAGGGATGTGGTGGGGTGGGACTATCACCGAGTGCAAATGTGTGTCGAACAAGCCACAAAATTTCATGTGGACGCGGCAGCAGATGGAATGCTTTTATGATATCATCAGCTCACACACAGTGGAATGAATAGTGAAAACATTCTGCAAATTTCAAAAACTTTTCTAACCAAAGGAGCTAAGCCAATCTCCCAAGTATTTTAAGTTGATTTATTTTAAATTTAAATTCATTATTTTTAACCAAGTCAAGTTAATAAAATTGCCCAGTCATTTGGTTTAATAAATTGCCTGATTTGACCACTGTCCCTTTGCATATGTATGCGGGTCATTTCGGGTTGATATCCATGTGGGTTTGGGGGCAGTTAATGAAAGCATAAAACTTTTAGTGTGTTGGCGTCAACGGAACGGCCATTGGCCAGACCGCGAGTGAACACACAGATTTCATGAGTCGGTAAATCCAAAAACTGTTTCATCTTTTCTCTCTCTCTCTTTCGTTCTCTGCATCCTTTTTGATTTGTAGTGTGTCGCCAAAATCTCCTCAGTCTATTGGCAAAGTAACGAGGAGAGTGTGGAAAGTGACAAACATCAACGGATACCTGTGCTAGAGTCAAGGGAAACCGTAATACCCAAGTCACGGCATCTAGAGAAATCTCAGTCCCTGGAAGGTAAGTAGTGCCTAGTGCGTCGTATGGTAGGAGGAGAGACCATCAATCATCCGACTGTTGGCCAAACTGGTAGCAACAGTTGTTATAACCAATCTCCATATTTTTCCATCTCTTTCATTTCTCCCTGAACCCCCCAACGCAGAGAAACATCTAAAGAAGAGTCGTCGTCCAGCAGCCGCAACCTCAGTTGCCTCCGCCGCAGCCGCTGCCGCAGAAGCTGCGGCTGGCTCTGCCGCAGCATCCAGTGCATCATCATCATCGTGTGGCTCATCTGTGCCCTGGTCACGCATATTAGCTTCCAAATCAATTGCACGCATTTCGCTCTACGCATTGCCCGTCCTAATAGCATTTCTCTGTACTAGCTGGACCTCATCCATTCCGGCCAAAAGGAGCAGTTGCCAGAGCCAACACCGACACCGCCGCCGACGCCTGTCGACCCAATTAGTACTCAGCACAGTTTCATACAGATAACAATTAACGAAGATGTATGAGGACAGCGGTTGGAATCCGACAGCATTAGAGATATACCAGAATGCTTTGTAAATATTTTTGATAGTAACTCTCCCTCAAAATATAATTGTAATCGCATCAAGTATACGCCATGTGTAGGGCACGCTAATATATATTGTATATAATCTAATTTAGCTTTCCATTTGATGTTAGTATTACGTACAATTGTTCCTCTTTGGGCTTTTTGCTTAGTCTTTAACAAAATGCTCAAAGGTGTTTGCGAAAAAAGGGCAAAGAAAAAATAAAAAACACAAAAATAAAATTGGATGAGATAGATGAAAATTTATACAGAAAACTTGAAAAATTAGCCAAAAATTGTACAAGTTTAAATCAAACTAGTCACAATAATGAACTAAAAGCGAAAAGTACTTGATATAAGCATGGGTATAAAAAACATACATTTCATGTAACAATTGTAAAACTACATATACGTTTGTTAAATTAGAATCAAACATCTATTTAAGGGTATAACTAAATGTTGTAAGGCCAAAAGTTGAACTTCTTGAAAAGTTCAATGCAATAGTTTTGTATGGGATTTTAGTTGAATGTAAAGCGAAAACCATAAAACTTTTATTTTTCCCAGCTTCCAAGAAGTATGCTAATACAAGAAACCAAGTTAATCTGGCTATTTTTTATTTTAAAGTAAAAAATTTGATTGTATAAATCATTTCGTTTTTTAAAATAGTTCTAAAACAAAACAATACAAAATTTTTTAAAAAGTCTAAAATTAATTTGTTGAAAAAAATTAACTGCATTAAAATCAGATTAATACTAAAACTGTAGAACTTCACAAAGTTCTTAAAGCTAATTTGATAGCATCTTCTTAACTCTTTTAGTTTTATTATATATAATTGCATTAAAATTAATTAAGAGATAGAGAGAAAAGTTGTATATAAGATTGTTTGATTTAAGAAACTGAAGTTTATGCATTGTCCAATGAACTTATTTTCTTTTAAACACACACCTACACACATACCGAAGCACGCCCATACCTAGATATTTTCCGGCACTTTTTAGCACATGCTTTTTACATATATATAAATAGATAATACTACATTATTAGATATCTCTATTCGAAAACCAAAATTGTTAAATGTTCATATAAACATGTATATGTAACCATATGCAACAAGACAAAGCCACAAAATTTAGCAAGTTTAAGTGAAAAATGTGTAGTGCAGTGTAAAATATTGTAATAATGAATGTTATTAAGTCTTTAAAATAAAATGCAAAGCAAAACAAGAAGCAAAAAAAAAAAAACAAACCATATGAAAATGAATGAAATGCTGATTTGGCGTTGCCCCAAAATGTAGGCAACACTTTTCACCTTGCTATTGTTTGTTGGGGCCCAAGCTCTTGACCTGAAAGAGACATTCGCCTAAACGAAGATGGTACGCAAGCAAAAATGTCCTTGGCAGGGATTCTTGTTGTTGTTGGCGTTGTTATACGTTTTTTTTTTATTGTTGTTGTTTTGGCACTGCCATAATATCCCGCCTTCGTGCCGCTGCTTCATTTTATTGTTATTATATTTACTTGTCGGATTTGCTGTGTTTTCTTCCATCCTTATGCTTCTTCTATTGTTTTCCCGTAGTGTGTGTGTGCGTTTATGTTTTTTTTTTTTTGTTGTTGTTTGTTTCTTCATATTTGTTTTGTCTTGACGGCGATGCGTGTGCCATGCACTTAAGCATTTGATTTTGATTATGTGTCATATATCAACACATTCAGTCAAAGTCGTGATTGGCTGTCATAAAAGTTAGGAGCAGGGGGCACCAGAAAGTTCCCCCTTCGATTCAACATCATTGACGAACTAAATAAACTAAAATATTTTTAAAGCTTAGTCAGTCGAGCATTTAAAAAATATGAAAAGCTCAAATGGCGAAAGAGTTTGCCGGCAACCAAGTTTGCTAGGCATTTTTTTGATTATGCTTATTTACGTAATTTCACAGAGTTCGCATGCACAAAAGAACATAAAAGTATGAGGGAAATGACGAAGAAGAGTGACAGTCAAACAGTCAGATGGCTTGTTGGATGACTTCTCGTTCTTTTTTCTTTTTTTATCACACAGGCACTTGCATTGCATTTTGTTTATATGCTTTTAATGCAATTAGCACGCTTTTCACTTTGATTTACGCCCAGCCCGGGCCACTTCGTTGACTGAGTGCTTGACGAGGACAGTGTGACAGACAAGGGCTGAGTGACAAACAGACGACAGAAGTGCATGCCCATCGAGCGTTTTGTCTGTCAACGCACACACCCACACACACACACATACATACACACACACAAATATATAAACATGAACTATGAGCGCACATCACCCTTTGCTGCCTCTATATTTATGAGTGAAACGGAGTAGTTCCAGGGTTAGAGAGTTGGGCTTTCATCTTTTGTGAGACCTATTTTTCCCATTTTGTTGTTGTTGGGGCAACTCGTCTCTGGTTTTGTTTCTCTCTCAATGCTCAATGCCCACATTTTGTTCATTATGCTGCATGCTTATGCATTTTCATTAGCAACGACTCGTTCTCTTTCTTTTTCTCTGACAACGTCATTGCCATTGCGCCAACCAGCCGTACAAGCAGTGGCTCTAGCTACACAAAGAGGGGTCGCGATTATTATTTTCGATCCCCTTTTTGGTTAAAGACTTCTATGTTGACGAGTCCTTTGACCCTTTTTTTTCTTCCTTGCCCTCTAATGCATATTGTTTGTGCCTTGAAGCGTAATTTGTTGCGTTGTTTTTGCGCTTGGCGCAATTTTAATTACGATTTGCTCACTTACATTTGCTGCTAATACATATCCTCCAGCATCTTCTGCCACTTTTACCCATCGACTGACTAACTTTTCAGGCTGGCTGATAGAATGCCAGCCTCCTAGCCTGTCTGTCTGTCTGGCTGCCTGCCTGCCTGCTGATTACACTTCAATCAAACGCGCGTAAATATCAATCAACGGCCGAGCGGCAAAAGGGCCTCTTGGCAAATGGAATAGTCGAGAGCGAGTTAAGAAACGCCGTCAGCGAAACTCATTTAAAAGTAATCAACAAGTAGCGCAAAATTGAACAAAAAGAATAGGGTTGAAATGGAGACGAAAGAGTAATCGAAGAATAGATGGAATGGCTAAAGAATATGAACTAAAATAAAAAGTTTAGCAAACGATGGTCAGATGATGGGTAAAGGCTCTCAATTTTTTCTCAGATATTTGAAAAGGAAACCAAAGTCTTAAAGTAATTTTCAGCAATAGAGCTCACTCTTTTAAGAAAAAACACAACCATCCAAAAAGTACTTAAAATTAAGTGCTTGTATTCAGAGTTGTGTTGCTTTACTTTTTATTAGGCAAGTATCTTTATTTTCGTATTTAATGCGTTTTCAATGAACGATTGATTCCATAAAATCACAGCCAGGAGTAATACATACTTAGTTTTTTGGTATTATCTTTTTAAAAGAAAAAAAAAAGTTTTTTGATATTTGCTAATTAAATAGCCAAGCTTGAAAATGTTCTAAATAAAACCTGCGAGTGAGAAGACAAAAAGAGTTAGGAATCGTATGCAACAAAATATTGCTGAAAATAAATGTGGTGTAAGTTCGAAAACAGTTCAAAATTATTTTTTTATTTATTCATTTATGAATGGCAATTGTTACTTTTGAATAAAAAATATGGTGGTCTAGGTGGCTCATTTGGGAGATACATATTTGAATATAATATAAAATTTTAAAGCGTAATTTTCAAATATTGGAAGTGATCTGAAAGACTCCAACATCACGTTCATCTCACTCGCTTTCTCTGTACCTCTCATAAATGCGAAAACCTTATAAGAAGAAGAGAGAAAAGATGACGGCAATTCGACGTCGAAGTCAATACATAGTTTATTTTAAAAGCATAAAAAGAAAGATGCTGAAAACTTTTTTTGGATCTGCCTGTCATATAATGTGCAAATTCAATTTGGATAAAAGGAAAAAAGAGAAGAGATACGGGTTTTTTTGATCAGCAATTGGATTGGCAGAAATTAAATTGGAATACATGTATTGACGTTTTCTAATGAGTTGATATGCGGCTTTATTTGTACTAGTAATATTACTGAAAGATTACTTGTATTTTTTTTTTATTTTTATTAAATTAGTATATTGAGTTTATACAAATAATATATATATGAATAAAGTGCAACACTGTTTGCACTTGGCTGATAGGTCAGGATGCACATACTCCATGTTATTCACTTGTCCCATCAACAGTTGACATGTCCAATAATTATCCCTTATTAAGGCCAGCACTTATGAAGCGCCAATCAACAACTGGAAAAGCAAGCTGAAGCGACTGGTAGACGGACGTGGGTGGGCATTTTTTTTAAATGCTACTTAAATGCATTTAAATGTGGCTCTCCATTATGTATGATGTGGCGACATACACATACACACACACACATATGCCATACACCCCCCACCCACAGCACAGATGCCCTCTCAGTTTGTCTTTGTGTATCCATAATTATGGCACTGAACGAACATCGATGGTCAACCGAATGAATAAAATAATAAAATGCAAAAAGCAAAAAAAAAAAAAAAAAGATGAAGAAAAAAACCGAACACAGCGCAAAAGTCAAAATGAGCCACATAACAATGAATTTTAATTGCAATTGCAAAAGAATGGCAGATACGCAACAAAAGGGAGGGAGATCAACAACACGGTGACTCTGAAATGATGGTGACTCTGAAGTGCAATAAAAAGATCAGCAACTGTCAGCCAAGGCTTGGCACAAAACCCATCATCAACAGCCAGCAATGGGTAAAAATGTGAAATAAATATTTTTAATAAAGCATTGAAACATAAATTATCCCTTCAATTATTGCAGAAATGACTTAATCCATAAATTACAACGTCCATGTATGTGTGTATCTGTTAATGAATGGCGAACATACCAACACCTCTGAATGGGAAAAGAGTTAATTTTTATTTGCATTCCTCATGTTAAGAACTGAGTAAATTACCCAAAGTATTGTTATCTAAATAGTTATTGAGTTCTTTAAATATTCATATTAATTTGGCATATTCCAGGGCAAACGAAAAATAATTGACTTTAAAGGTTTTCCAATTTGTATGTTAAGATTTGAGAATATCTTCTGTCTCATCTATCTGCTCATTTGCTCATAAGGCCTTCTAAAACTTTATAAAAGGGTTTTATGAATAGCTTGATTCTGAAACTGACACTGTTATGCCATTTGAATCCAGCAAAATGACTTTGAACGAAGCATATATTTCGAAAATTTTAACCCAGAAACAGGTTTTGAAAAGTGTGTAATAACCAAAGGCTAACAATGTTATGTCAACCTTTAGTTTTCGGCTTGGGGTCGATCATTGACCTTTGATATCAATTAAAAAGGTAACGAAGACAAACAAAAAAAAATACTCATACTATTTTTAAATCAAATTACGTTCAATGAACAGTTAAAGATTAATTTATAATCTTATCTTTTCGCTTTTTGAAAATGCACTAAAAAATGCACTATAATATAAAGTATTTAGAGGAAAATGATAACTCGAAGAGAACTTAAATTCAACCAATTTAGAACATTTCTGATAGTTTTTGCAATTACAATTTAGTGATAAATAAATAAAAAGAAAATATTTTGTAAATTTTAATTTGTATGTTATGCATAACAAAAAAATTTAAGAACTATATTCTTTAGCTTGTATAAACATCCAAACACGCAAAAACATTGCTGGCAAGGACAAAAATCGGCAGATGGGTAAAAATCCTTCAAGAGGTAGCTCGTTAAATTCACTTAGAGTCGGCCGATTAGCAGTAAACATCTGAGATTGCAGCTTCAACCATATGTCAGTGTGTTGTTTTGACGATGAACGACTGTCAGCTATTGTAGCAAAATACGACAACATAAAACTGGTTGTACTGATACTCTGGAGAGACAATGAATAGTCTATCGAATTGGGGATACTCATTTCATTGCCTTTTAGAACCAAAATCAATTTCCATTGCTCTTCAAATGCATGGAATGGCTTAGATTGCAAAATACCTTCACCATCACTATTTCTATGAGCCCAGCGAACTTCGATATTTTCATAAAAAATTCGAAATGATGAAAATTTCCAGTAACAACGATCGATTGGAATATAAGGTGTAAAATCCTTTTTATCGCGTTTGTTAAGAATTGGCAATAATTCCGCTCCCAATTTTCCAGGAAATTTACAAATCTTTAAGTGCAGCTCCCTCTCCTTATATAAGCCTTCCCAGTTGCATCCAAGACAATAATTTTCACACTTAACTGATCGGTTTACACATTCTTCCTTCAAATGTTTCTCCAGCAACTTGTGCTCCATTATAGCATCGCATTTCCGACACCGTTTGGGCAATTCCCACAAAGCCTGTCGCACCACCGTATTTCTGGATAACTCGTTCGAAGTAATTCTCACTCGGCAATGGGGACATGAAGCTTCTTGTTCGCTTATTTTAGCTTCAGCAAAAAGGCGGTATGCACAATTATCACAAATTATATGACCATTATAGCATTGGTTCAAGGCATCTGGATGCGGAACTTCATAGCAAACATTGCACTCGAATAAATGACGGACACGATCGGTCAACCGCAGAATACCGGAAGTCCAGTCTATAGTATTGATTGCTACTGGTTCTTGAGTATTTGCGCTATTTGGTATTTGGCGAATGATTTCTTGGCCATTATTAACGCGATTCCAGTTATCATCATCCTCGACATTGCCATCCCTGGGCGAGGGGATTTCGTTTCCTGACTTGGAGTCGGACATGTTAACAACAAAAAATATAAATTTATATAAATTTTTTGTTTTTTTTTTTATTTTAAGTCGATCGTCATGGGTATTAAGAATATAAATTGTGAATGATTTGATTTGACTTATCTCTGATTTTATTATCAAAGCTAATGCTAATAATTTTTGTAATATGCTTGACAGTCTATCCCTGCGATTAGATTAATATAGAAAAAATAAAAATATAGTAAATAGTTATTACTCTCACTTGAAAATGTTTTGCCTAACTTTTTCAGATTGTTATCGAGTTGCTTATGAATATTCTCTTAAAATACAATGAAATGAAATAAAGGTGAAATGCAGAGCAATAATTTATACAAGTGAAAATAAAAATTAAGGAGTAAGTATTAACAATATTTTACAATTTAAATCAGCCTGCCCGACATCTCAGTAGATAGTTTTACTTAAGAATACACTAAGGAGCAGACGAGCAGACTAACTCGAACTAATAGAGGGCCAGGGCTAACTTTGACCACGCCGTTTTATTTCGTTTTATTTAAAATCGCTTTATCGAAAGAACGGCCTTCAATTTTAAGATAAACCGGCTATTTTACGGTCAGCTTTTATGAAAGCAATAAATATAAATAATCGATTTCTATCCAATTTGGCATAGTTAGTAATAGTATTTTTAAATAACAATCCCGTGAAAAATAAAAATGTAAAAAAAAATTAATATTCCCTTTTTGTAAGGGTATAAAAATAGGCAAAAATTTCCACATGTGCCATCAATGCTTAAAAATATTTCGAAATTCGAAAATAAAATAGCAAACTATCAAAAAACGAGGAATTGACGCAAGGAACTTTTTAATGTATATTCTAATTATAATTGAGTTATAAACGGCTTCTTTTACATTTAAAAATGTTTTGGAAATTTCTAAAAAATAAAAAAAACTCTATCAATATACACCAAAGAATTATAAAATTTTATTCTTTGTTCAGTTTTGCTTTCAGTAGATGCCATGCAAATTCATTTTCACTTTCATTAATTTAGCTTTTGCTCCGTTTCGTGTGGCTGATGTTTACCCGACTGGGCACATAGTTCAAATATTTGCTTAGCATGCCAATTACCGGAGCCCAATGAGTTATTAATTTGACTCTTGCCCACCAAAAACGTTTGGCACGCACTTAACGTTTTTTATTTGTTGTTGTTGTTTTTTATAAATTTTATTTACTGGGGCGTTATTGTTGCTTGTTGTTGGTGGTGGTGTGGATGTTGTTCATTAATTTGGCAATTTGTATGCAAAATGCATACACAGCAATCTCTGTCCCCATTTCAGACCACACTCCAGACCCCGGACCCCAGACCCCAGACCCATCCCCAGCCCCTGACCAATCTTTGGGCCGCTCTTGTCATTGTCTGTTGTAATTAGAAGCATGTTAATGAATTTCATTTGTTTGTCTGCCTGTCAAGGCTTTTTCCCATTGCCTTTACTTTTGTTATTGTTATTGCTGTTTGTGTGTGTGCGTGTGTGTGTGTGGATGTTGGTTGGTTATTTTTCCCCCATTTTCTGTTCTGTTTTTGTTTATTTAGCCAGGGATTTTTGCTTTTGTTTGCCATTCGCTCAAGTGATAGTTATTTAATTTTTAATTACTTATGATGTGGCCAATGCCAATGAATACATTTTAAATTGTTCATTCAAATGTGAAATAAATTTCAATTTGTTGCTTTTGGTGATGCGAGATCTCTTTTTTTTGCTTTCGATTTTTTCTTGTTTTGATTCTGTTCTCCCCCATGTCTTTGGCAATTAATTGTTTAATTTGGTTATTTAAAATTAATGATATGTTTTTTCATCTGTCATTGCACATTTGTTCATGGGTCATTTTATTATATTTTTTTTGTTGGTTTCGTCATCCTCCTTCATTCACTTTTATGTGCATATGGACTGTATGTAGCAAATATAGTTAAACATTCATTTCAATTATGCGGATAAGCGCAAATGTAATGAAAGTTGAACAAGGGGATTAATGGCCACAAAATAGGCAAAGTAATATAACTATACAAAAAACAAAAAAAGAAACATAAAAACATCACATTATAATAAAAAGTCGGGCTTAAAGTCAATTTAATGAATTCCAAATGGTGACACTTAGCGGCAATTTGATTCGACATGAACATGACAGATGAACGGATCAGTGGAGCGAAATTTTACTAACGTTTTTCAGTCTGCGGTCTGGAGCTAAGCATACAGGAGCGGATTTCCATGTGCGGTGTGTGCCTACATGAGTATTGTTGAACAAAATCTAGCTGCTATAAAATGATTTACGTTTACTAGTAATAGTAATTAACTACTAGCTTACTCTTACTACCAAAAAGAACACTAAAAATTCATATCGAATTCTACAATTGGTTTAGTTGAAAAATCTGTCACTGGAATCATAGAACGGGACTTAATATAATTATTACATTTACAAGCAGAATGAAAAATCGAACTTTAATCGTTATGCTTAAAGCTGGTTTAAATCTCTCCTTTTGCAGATGAACATAATACTACTGGCCATAGGCAAGCTTTGCTTACCTTTCACCTGCTTGCCAAACCAGGAAGAACTCAAATTCATTCCAAAGCTCATTTTTGAGAAGGATCTACGCACACACATACAGATGGCTATGGCAATGTATGGCAATGGCAACTCAAACACTGTTGAGAGTCTGAATCGGAGGCAAAAGCAAGCCGTCAGACCAAAAATCTAGTTCACTTAAAATTTCTTTCATTTCCTTCCGCACACAAACACAGAATGCTAACAGGAAGACCACAGACTGGCCCACAGAAGTCAAAACGGTTAGTAAAACGGCCAGGCGCTTGGTGTTAGAACAGAAGCTGTAAAATCTGTTCCAGGAGCTTAAGTTAACAACTTATGCCTGTTAGCCAGCCTTTGGGTGGGTGGTAGATTCCACTCCCATTGTTGCCGTAAAACGCATTTAGGAAGGAAATTAGTAAGTAAATGTCATAATTTGCCGAAAAAAAAAAAGACGAAAAGTTTTGTGCAAAGGATTATGAAGTCATTATGAACACCAAAACCAAGTTTGTGTGAGTGTGTGGCAGGACCGTGTGTGTGTGCCTTTACTTGAATGCAAAATGAAACATATAGAGAAGAAGGCTAATCAAAATGCAAATTTCAATTTGCAAGAAAGTAGATGAAAATGATGAGAGAAAAAAAAAAACAATTTCTATAATACGAAAACAAAAAGCAGAAAAATAAATTCAAATCGTAAAAAAAGCATTCAACTAAATATAAGAAATAAAGGAGTCAGTAAAATTACTAAGACTTTGAGATATCCTTTAAATTATACAATATTTTTTTAAGCTAGTTTTCGGTTTAAAGAGATTGTGCTTTCTGGTCAAATTTAATATATTTGTTCGATTTACGAACATATGTGTTACCGAGGATTTAAGAAACAAATGTTCTGCATTTTACAATATTTACGATTTAGTATTTCAATATACTCGCTCACTTTATATGTGGCTGCAGGGTAACAAAAAGTGGAGCATGAGAAATTTGTTGACTTTTTTACCTTGGCGCAGAAATAATCATGAGAATCAAGTATAAAGTCAGACAGTAGCCAGAACCCATGAGGGTAGGACAAATGGCCCAACAGATTCTCGATGCTAACTTGTTGTGTTGTCAACACACACACACACACACACACACAATCACATTTTGTGAGCAAGACTAAGAGAGGTGATGAAGACACAAAAGACGGGTCCCATCGAGCCTTGTCCGCTGTGCCGCCTCCTCCTGTCGTCTCAGTGTATCTCCTACTCCACGCGGTAATCCTTTTCAATGTTAACTTCCGCTGTGCCCACATTGCCCTTAGCAAATTACTTGTATCCTTTTTCCTTGACTGGCTCGCTCTTTCCTTATTCTTATACTTATACATTGCCTTGTCCTTAGTTTTCTTTTTGTTTCGTTTGGTTTCATTCTTTCTTCTTGGTTTTTGGTTTGATTTTTTTTGTTTTGTTTTTTTTTTTTCACCGCAACTTTTGATAACGTCAACAGAATTGAACATAGCCGCAAACCAAAAGCAGCAACAACAGAAACAACAATTTGTGCTTTGGCATATTTTTCTTTGCCTTTGAATTTTCATTTTGATTTCGATTTCTCTTCTGTGTGTGTGTGTGTGTGTGTGGGTGTGTATCTGTGTCTCGCTTTACATATTTTTATACCTTTGTTACTTTGTGCTTGGCTGCTGCCTGCTGGTGAGCTGTTTGGCACAGAATCCAGGGGGGCGAATGAGTAGCAGGATGGAAATCTTCTTTGTGCCTTCGACGAGTTTGTCAATTTGTGGCAAATGTAGTAAACATCATCTAATTGACGTTGAAACTAACGTCAGTTATCCCACACCATATTGATGGTTTGTACTTCCATCCTGAGAGCAAAAGCTCTACTACAGCCACTGCTGCTGCTGTGCACGTCAATGACATGTGTCCTTTGCAAATCTCTTTTATTTATACCCTATAGATGCCATCAAGGAATGATTGATGTGCCATTTAGCAATATCCTAACACTGCTATGTTATCTTATAGGCGTTTCTTAAAAAACAACTCTTTATTGCTTGCATATACCATATCAATATTTTAATAAAAAAATTTAATCGTCTTCCGTCTGTATTTCATATTAACATTCCAATTGAATTTATCATTTATTTGGATGTTTTGAACAAATAAGTTTGCTGGATATCATTAGGTCGTTTCCTATTTCCTATTTGATAATACCTGTTTCATTTTTTTTTCTTTTCTACTATTTCTCTTAGCTCTAGGCTAGTTTAATCTGGGCCGTCAAACGTTGACAACTGTGCGATTGGTCTTAGGGAAGATTTTTTGCCAGGAATTTCAAAAACTAAAGCGGTACCCACATCCTGTCAGCTGGCTTATGCCAATGTATAATGTTTTTTAATTGAGTGATAGATCCAACTAAAATTGATATTGATATCAAAAGGCACACCGACATTTAATAAATAAAATTAACTGAACTCTGAACCCTTTCCTTGAGCTAGCAAAGCTGTCGTATCCGCCAACAGGTCTATCAGTCAAAAATCAAAAAAACACTGTGTGTATGTGTGATTGTTGTGCTAAAATGAAGTTTTAGTTTTGAGCTTGAGTTCAGAACACAAACACAAGGTCGTCGAGTGGCAAAGCACTCAGGTGTAACTAATCTCTAAACATGAAAAGCAGGTGGCGAATATGGGGAAAATCCGATTGTATGTAAGCGATAACCGAAGTGAAAATGCTCTCTCGATTGTAAAGGATTGAAAAATGGTTAAACAACATGTTAAGCAAAATACCTTTTGGCTAAACCCTCATAAATAAACAAATAAGGAGAATAGCTTATTTAATACATACAAAATTTAATTTTTTTCCTACTTGTTTTATTCTTATTGGATTTGAGGTTTTTATGATAAACATTTCATTACAGTTAATTAATGCCATTTCGATTCAGTTTTTACATTTAATAGGCAAATATAAAAATAAGAGAAAGCATTAATAAGCTCATAAATAACATGAAATAAGCGGATATACCAGAACTATCAACAGAAAATTAACTAAAAAAAGTGAAACAGTGAAAATTTAATTTAAATTGTAGTTTATCTATTCTTTAAAATGAGATAAATGTGATTTCCGACAAAATAATAAAAAAAAATATTATTTCATTGCTTTATAGCTCAAATGGTTTGTTTAAAAATTAACATTACCCAAGTAATCCATTAATGGAAACCAATTAAGGAAAATAGAATATTCCTAAATACATTTTATCTGTCTATAGCCGAACTGTTCTCCAAATTTCTGTGAAAGCATTATGAATTCCATACCAAGACACTCCGGACTTAATACATAAAACAGAACAGGTTATAGTTAACTGTTGATTAAGTACATCGATATCATTTTAACATTAGGACACACTTTTAACCTTTCATTTGAACAATTGAAAATACTTTCCTTGATATCATCGATATTTACAGGTACACAGAGGACTCTGACGAATGCTAAACTTCAAAAACTTTTAACCCAAAATTTTTAGGTATAAAAAAGTAATATGCCGGTTTAATTAAATAAACTTGAAATAATCAGCTGTTACCTTAAAATTAATTAATACCTTATGCAAATATCATTATCAATCATCAATAATAATAAATAATAATTTTCACGATAAGAATTATCAAAGTCTGTTAAATATAGAACCAAAAGTCGGTGGTCGGTCAAAATATTAATAAAATATTTACATTTTAAATTTATTTGTATAAATTGAAATTGTTTGAATTCTTTAAATGACTAAATTAAAAAGTTAAAAAGAATTTCGAAGAATACTTTTCCTGTTTAAATATTTATCTACAAATTGTAAAGGCAAACTAACCAACTCCAAAGTTGGCAGTGTTTTGTTGCTTATATTTTATTTTTTGCTCTTATTTTTGTTGTTCCTTTTAGTTTATGCATTTCTATTTTTTTTGTTTTTTAATTCTTTGGTTTGCCAGCTTTTTATTATTTCACTTTGCTTCTCTAACCATTAACGTTTTTGGTGTTGCTACTTGATTTCCTCGTGTTGTTGTTCTTTCTGCAGTTTCGCGTTTTACTCGGTTGTGGTTCAACGCGCTCCACGCGACCCGCCTCAGCCGTTTTCTCCATCGACTCTTGCCGCCGCACCTATGGATAACGCCCGTTTACTTGCTCCTTGTCGCTTTTCGCGCATTTTCATCATCAACAATTTCTGCACGAAAACTTTTGGCCAAAAAAAAAAAAAGAAACTTTTCGACACACATACATAGCATAGTGGAAAAGGGTTTCACATGCGTGCAGGTGCACTTATGCATGTGTTGGTGTCTATGTGTGTGCGAGTTTAGCTTAAGTTTTTAGCATACAAAAGGGGGGAAGTGAGGAGAATGCAGGGAAAGGCAAAAGTTTCTACAAAAGACCAGCAGTCAGACAGCGCTGCGTGCCAGGCACACCTTTAGGCACCTTACTGCGTCCGCTTCTTCCCCTCCCACCTTTGTCTGCTGCACCCACTCAAGTAGACATTGGTTAAAAACTTTTAAACTACCCACACATACACGCACACATGCGTAGCTTTGAAAAATTATTATAACACGCCACGTTGGCAACCTTTTCATATGCCACAAAAACTTAGACAGCGTCTGTGCGGAAAAGCAGAAGAAGTCTTCTTTTTGTATATATAAAATTATGCGCGCTTATTCGTAAATTAAGTGCTGGCTGTTCTACCACATCTTCAAACACATCCCCGCCACCCACCAACCGACCCATCCATGCCAATGTCTTTAGAACGCGGACCAACAACCTGTGCCCTGTGGTTTGAAAAGCCACTCAAAGGAATCCCCTGTGTTGTCCGCCACACGTGTCCTTTTCAAGTATTAGAAATACCTTTTAGTCGGCGTATTAAAATTGCATAAGCTCTAAGTGGCTCAGCCTATCAATAGACGAAACATTTATTAACAACTTTGTTTTAAAAATAAATTCTCTTGTGTGAAGCAAATCCAGAGAGCAGAATAATCAAATGCCAATGAACGCAACACGTAAGTTAAGCTCGAGTCCTTTTTTGGTAATAAAAAATGGCCAATAAACAGACAAACTTCAATTTAGAGTTGGGGTGTTTCGCTACTTTTGAATGTAAGTACTCTAGGGGCGAATGAAATACAAGACCCTCAATGACCCAAATTTTACAAACTAACTTGGGTGTTATAATTTTGTTTCTTTTTTCAGTTTTTTTTTTGTAAACACTTTAATATTGTATATTATGTTAAATAAATGTGTCACAAACGAAATATATTTGTTTGTACTTGATCGCATAGATTAAAGTTCATCAGTCTTGGTGTTCCCTGCTAAATTTTTCCTTACTCCTCTTACTTATAGTGATGATGCCCGAAAATAATTTTATTTTCTTTTGAGTGGCAAGTTATTTTGACTTTAATGTAAATGACTTAGAATAATTCAAATGTTTTGTTGCTTCTAATTGCATATTTCAAAAGTTTTTCTTTCTGGAGTTCAATATTTCAAAATGATGCAAAAATTGTTGATTATAAACAATAATCCGATACCGCTTAAGAGCAACATTTTCTCAGTTAAAAGTAATTGGTAGGTAAACCTAGATCCACAACTTTTTTGAAAACAGAGACTCTGGTTGAAAATTTCTACGAATTGTAAATAAGAAGTAAAATGTAATGCGGTAAAATAAATTGAGGTATACATATCCATAATAATAGATACCCAAAAATGTATATAAGTAAAAATATGAAATTAAAAAAATTGTTTGAAAAACTCTCTATTGTGTGTTGGCAACCACATTGAAAGGTGTAAATTTTTTGCTTTATCGCAAATCAAAATTGCAAATAATTGAATGTAATTAATGTTGGTCATATCAACTATAGGGTAATGCCTTAGTCAACAAAAGAAAGGAATAAAAACAAATTAATTATAAGAATCCTTCCGTTTGAACAGAGCAGCCAAATGCCACAACTCATCTACAGGAGTCAAAAGGTAGCCAAGTATCAGTGGCTCAGAGACAGGCTAGGCAGCATCGATATATAGAAGTTTAACCAGGAAACATTCGCCTGCAGATGCTACCAGCTATGCACAACATGAGGCAACGTTATTGGTAGACAGGTAGGCTGGCATAGAGAGGGGGTAATAGGTGGAAAAGCGAGTGCTCGGATCCCATATCCATGGCATTGCTGTCGACACCAAAAACATAGATGGAAACATAAGGCTAGAAGAGGGAGAGCCAGACAGGGGGGAGCACTGGCAACGGGTGGGCGATGAACAAGCGTACGAAAAACGCTTTGAAGCGCGCTAAAATTTTCAGATTTTCAGAACATAACATTTTACGGTTTCACGGTTCATTGCCACATGCAGGAAAGTGAAAGATACATCGTCATATATATATAAATATATATATTCACACACACACACACACATACACAGTTTAGGTGCAGCAATGTTGAATATACTAGTATATGAAAGCGATACTATACTCTACCGTTTTGTCGTTACCATACCCTTGTCACTTCAGGGTATATTGGTTGTGACTAGATGATTTCATAACAAAGTTATATTGGTTGGTTGTTATTTCAAAAGAACTCTTAAAAAAGAAAGTCCTTTGTTTTTTGAAATTGTTGGTGGAACGATCAATTCTGATTAAACTGGTAGAGATCTTAAAAGATCAAGCAATAAAGTCAATCAATCTTTACATTTGTTTCGATCTTTTCATTTGCCAATCATCTTAAGACTATTTCGTTATTTGTCAGTAAATCGTTTTAAGTAAATCATATTTTTGTTAGGGTAAAGAAACGTCGATGTTGTTGAAGTCACAAAATGCCCGAGGTTTTATTTTTCTTTTTTAAATCGCTCGAAAATCGTTTGAAGAGCAAGAAGTGAGGCTAACTTTCGGGTTTTTCTTTTTTTTTTTGTTAAGCTTCAACAAAATATTTTAAGCAGTTAAAAAGTGCTCCATGGATGTGTGAGAGGGTCACATATCAGTCGAGCGGCAGCAAAAACAAAAACGTAAAGGTCTGGAAAATTGTGTTCAATGTGTGTGTGTATGTGTGTGAGAGAGAAAAACGTTTTTGTGTTTGCACCCATACCATCAAGATATCGATGCAACTTCTGGCCGACTCTCGGCTCGATGACGTTAAGCCTTTTGATTTTGGCTCTAAGCATAACGGATTTTCACATTTTAATTCGCTTAAAAAGTGAACACGAGGCTGGTCAGTGGCGGGCTTTCTTTCCGCCTTTCCCCGCTTCAACAATTTCCATGCTAAATTCTCATGCGAAGCTTTTTGTATTGGTTAACTAATTAAATTTGTTGCTGCTGTGTGAAATCAATTTAATTTCAATTTAATTACTATTAATATAAATAAATTAAAAGTGGCGCATACATAAATTAAATAACCGATTGAATATTTAAATTATTTCGGAAGCCAAATTTCACACGTAGAAAGTTTTCTCAATGTATACCGTTTACCTGTCGCACACGTCGATTAAATTGGGAATATATTTAGTATATTGGTTAAATTTAAACTTAATTTTTGTTTTTTTTGAGTTTTCGTAAGAAATTTCTAGGAATTGGAATGTGAAAGATTCTGCATATATTCAATAAATAGACTGATTTGAACAATTTGTTTTACGCTAGATATATAATCCTAATTCTTTTATTTGCAATTAAACATTAAATTCCATTTGCGAGACTCTAGAATTTTATACATTTTAATAAAGGCAATAGCTTGTTTTCAGTGAGAGTGTTGGCCATGCCCCTACCATTTGGCTTGGCCCTCTTTGAATGACTTATGAGCATAAATAAATGTCAGCAGTGTCGGGCCCATACCCTAGCTACTGACCAGCAAATTTCTCCCTCTCTGTGGTCGATAATTTATGTTTATTGCTTATGCAAAACGCAAAGTCCAATAAACGCGAAATCAAACAAATTGCTAAAAGTTCACGACCCTCGGAGGGGGGGTGGAGTATCCCATAACCTGGCCAAGAATGAGAGGTCGAGGTCTAGCTGCAAGTGTCAATGGGGGTCATGCTAATGGCAGCGGCTGCACGTTGATAAGCCGTGAATCGTGAAAATTAGCAAACAAAGTGCGTAGCTGTAAATGCTTTTCCTTCCTTCCTTTTTTACCATTCGGTTCCCTTCCTCTTGCTCTTGCCCTTTTTTTTATTTTGACTGAATCTATGCCGCCAGGTGAAAATTGTGTGCGAAAAATCGTACGTGCGTGAAGAAAATGTAATTGTCTGTGGTAGGGATCTACCTAGCTTTCGTCTTGTGGTTGTTCTGTGGTCAGGTGGCTGCCAAAGATATGACCCGAGCCCCATGTATATGATTTAATGTTAATCACTTTTAAGAATGGAGCCAAGTGCCCAGGCATATTGAAAATACAAGCTCGTAAATTAAATTTTACATCGTCAGCAAAGGCAATGGAAGACCAAGCGAAGAGTCATCCTGAAGACCAAATGATGCTGCTACTCATATTGTTAGCCCTCATTCCCTTCGCTCTCTCTCTCTTTCTCCCTCACTCTCTATATATGCATGTATATCTATCTATTTTGCTCTCTCTCCTCTCGAGATGGCTATAAATTTTTACTAAGCACACGCAGTGCGCTCTGGTCATTCATTCCAAGAGTGGAAAGTGCTGGGTCCAAGGCGGCTAAGAAGTCTTGGGTTATAGAAAAGGATGGCAATGGGTATGTACGGGTGGCGATACGTCTGGTGTTGCCTTTTTTATCGTTTAATTAAAATTCGCAACACGTAAATCCATTTGAGCCGCTGCTGCAATCTTCGCTTTAACCTTAAGGCGTCCAGTACAAGTCCAAATTCTTCTTTCTCTCAATCTCCTAAGTCTGTGGCTGCCCATTTGCCCTCGTCCCTCCACTACAGTGTATATGTGGGTATATTGTGTGTGTGTGTGTGTGTGGTAAATCCTATTTTTCTATTTTGTTGCCCCATAAAACCACTTTACACAATTTTCGTCTTTTGTTTTTCGATTTTCTTCGTGTTATGTTGGATTTCTATGCACTAACTTTGATCGAGTACAAACAGTTTTTTAATCAAAAGAGACTTTATGGATTGCAATGAAAAGATCTTACAGGAATGTTAGATAAAAATTGATACTTATTGTTTACTTAATAAAACTATTCCTTTTAATAAGTAAATAAAAGTCTTTAATCTTTTAAATTAGTTGAGCAAGTTTTTCCTCTTGTTTTAACTTACCTTTTTATATGAATTAACTTAAAATGATTTAGAACTATTTTTATATATGATGTTCTTGAAATAAATCTAAATAAGTTTGGATCTTTGTTGCACAAAGGTTTATTACCAAATAATGAGAAGTTAATTGTAATTTTGAAGAGTATAGAAAAGTCAGTACAGTGAGTGAATTCACATTGATTTTTTGTATTCTTTTTAGCTCTGACTTTTACCAATTATTGCTAGTGCAGCCAGCCAGCGAATTAGCCTTTGTTGGGCAACCAATCAAGACTTGCCCGGCACATGCCGCCTCTCACTGACATCAGGCTGTGAGTCTCGGAGACTGGCCCCGTTTCATTACTTTTCTATCAACGTACTTAGGCCATTGTTGTGCAGTTATTTAGCACAATCAACACCCGATGCCGCTGATAGCTTGTGCTCCTTGTGGTACTAAGACACCCTTGGGCGGCCTTCTCTCAACTGTGAAGCTTGTACAGAGATGCCTTTGGCTTAGTAAATTTTATCAATGGCAAACATTTCTTTCCTGTTCCCCTTCTTATTCACTTCCCAACTCACTGCCCTTAGATACCCTTATTGGTTGTTCAATCGCTGTGTGCACCTGAAGGCAACCAGAAGCTCCTTTGTTCATTTACGTTTCAGTTGAGTTGCACACAAAATTAATGGAAATTGCTGTGCACAATGTACGAGAATGTACAAGACCGACTGTGGACCGACCAAAGCGGTAAGAGGGTATTTAAAAAATTAACAAACAAATAAAAAAAATAAAAATGTAGAAGGAATAAAGAAATAGAGCTTAGCAGCTGGCAAGTGTGGCAGAATTCGAATTTGCCATTCCATACTCCTTTGACTTGGACACTAGAGAGAAAGAGAGAGAGAGAGAGAGATATGGAAGAGATGGAAATATAAAGGAGTCCATTGTCGATGTACTGCCTGATGAAATGCTATACCAATAGCAATTGAACTAGTTGTACTAATTGTTGAATAGGTACTTGCTCTAGTTAACTGTAAATGGTAAATGTGCCTAGTATTAAAAGAGCCTAAGGGATTTGTACAAGGAATCTTGTTGTCAAGCAACATTTCAACAAGCTGTTCGAAAGGTGTTTAAGAACTTTCATTTCGAGCAGCAGTTGAATAAAGTTTTGTTTTGCAAAAGCCTTTTTCAATGAATTTTAATTAAAACCTTCATTAACACAGATAGTTCAAATTTTTGCGAAATGTGTTGAAATGCAAACATAACAAGATGAAATTGTAAACAACGTTTTATGTAAACTTCATTAATATGGAACATTTCATTTGGGCCCCACATTGAGATAGCTAAATTTAGCATAATAAAGAGTGTAAAATTTTATTTTTGATTTAAGCTCAGCAAATCTAATATTAGATTCAGTAGATGATTATTATGCCTTTGGGTCGTTCGCATATAAATTTTAAATGTTCTATACAAGATTATATAAAGCCAATCATTTGGCTAAATAGCATTCATCACACAAAGTTAGTTAACGATTAGGCAGAAACTACCTATTTATTAAATTTTTTTTATTTAAAATTAAACAAAGTTTTTCTATGGGATTAAAATTGGGATTTATGTCTTACGATATATTTTTTTTAAGTTGCATGGACAGGATGACTAAGAAAAGAAAGACTTTAAGGGGATATATACACCTGAAAGTCCAAAAACTGCTAATTTTTAAACGTTTTTCCCACAATATTGATAATTGAGAGTTTATTTATCTAAAAGTATATACATTTAATTACATGTTTCTTTTATCCTATATATGTTTAAATAATAAGTATTATAAAGGATATTGTGAAATCATTCCGACTGCTACTAAAAAACACTCTCCGCGATGCCCTGGGTTGTTTCCAAAAATTATACTTATAACGAGAGATTTTTGACATGGCGGACCTTTGATCATAAAAATTTAAACCAAAAATTTAATACTCATATGGTCTATCAAGAAACTGAGCAAAGAAAAAATTCTATGAAAAAAATTAAATATTATAGTGTAGAATATCAAGGAAATTGATTCAGTATATCAGCGGTGTTAAAAAAATGTATTTTTTTCTTCTTTTAGGAATTAAAGTCATGGTATCAATTTTCGAGTTCTTCAAACGGCTTGGTTTTTTTATATAGTCTTTAAAAAAATTGTCCATAGTTATAGCCCAACCACAGAACATTCGAGTATTAAATGTGCCTTTTAAGCAGACATTTTCAAGCATTTAATGTGTCTCCTGCAGATGGCAATGTATAAATTTCATACCTCCGCCTATCGTTCTGATGCAGTCCATCAGACTGAATGGGGAATTGGCTGCCAACGTATGTGTGTATGTATAAGTTAAAAAGCGAATGAATCGTCCTTGGGGTTTGGGCGACAATTAACAGCATAAATTTAAATATGCAATTAACGCAACAGCTTGAGGCTGCAATATAAACAAATGAAAAGTAGGAAGAACACACCATAATGGAAGGGTTGCTAGCGTCAATAAAAGCCAAAGGTCATTTTAACACATACATATATGCATTCACACTCTCACACACACACACACAATTATATAAATTTATATATATGTAGCGAGTGAAATGCATTTGATTGTTTGTGTTTTTCAGGGTATTTTTCTTCTTCCACATTGTTTTTCTTCTTTTTTTTATGCACAAACATACAACAAACAATGCGAAAAAACACAATTTTCCGCTTTATTTGCGCGGCTGTGGACCAACAAAAACAACATATGTAACAACACCACCAGCAGCAGCAGCGGCAACAACAAATGCCTGCTCGTGGTTTTGCCTCTTGTGATACCCATCGTCCCTTTTACCAAAAACTCTCTCCATTTGCTACCCCCGTTCTTCCGCCCAACCATGCCACATGTCAATATTTTTACGCTCAGGGCCCCGCAGGGATCCGTGGCTCCTCCTGGTCGTATGTCCAGCTTTTGTTGCTGCAAATTTATATCACATCGAGTCGAAAAAGCGAATCCTGCAATGGCCACGTTATTGATGTGTAAAGTGCCTGCTGTTGTTTAATAAAATTAAAACAAAAGCAAGGAAAAAAAAAACAATGCAGTAGCAAAATGTCAACGAAATTTAATGTTTTATTTTCACTTAATTTTCGTCTCCTGCTGACTTCGAATAATAATAAAATAAATAATAATAAAAATAATAATTATAATAAAATCATTGCCCAACCTCAACATAGTCCTACTTACACACGCAATAATTGACAGCAGCAACAGCATTGCTGACAGAGAGCAACCACAAACAGCATGAACAACAAATTATTTTCCATGTCAACTGTGTCTCATTATAATTATCAGTTAGTTAAGGGATAAAGACATGGCTGAAATTGGAAACTGCATTGCCCAAAACTTCTTCATGCATGAAGCCAAGACAATAAATTAAGCATAGCCAATAATTCGTCAATAAATAGTGAAATGCATTTTGGAAAAGTAAACGGTAATTGAAACAAAGAAAAGGCCAAAATCACAGTCTTTGGTTACAGATTTTCGAATTATCAGAGTAACCCTTGTAAATCTACATGAAAGAAATTTTATTAAAAAGTCCATTTTAGCAAATATTTTTACTACATTATGTTGCCTTAAGTAATAAACGAATTAAGCAAATAGTTTTTTATAAAATATGAGTGGCATTTCGCATCCATGGTCAAAAACTGGGCTTTGCCCAAATAAGTATGCTAAAAAAATATTATACTAAAAAATACTATATTTTTAATTTTAATGCCAAGATTCATTTAAAAAAAAACTGAAAAAAGTGCTTGAAATTGGCCAATTGATTAAAATAATCATCGCCATTAAAGCAGGAAAAACTTTTTAATGCTTTTTGCTAGGCTTTTAAAGAAAATCAAGGGATCTCAAAAAAAGAGCCTTGATTTTACTCTTCCACTTCGTAAGGGTTTACCGTATATGTAAATCTATTACTAACTGTATATTAATCGCCAGCGTTTTCTTTTAACCATTCGTTTTATTTCCAACGTTTTTTCAACATCGATTTTCTTACTAGTATAGGACAGATTGAAAAGAAACCTAATCCGAAACTACTTTTTAAGTAGAACTAAAAAATAGATTTAAGGATTTTAAAAACTTCATAATTTTATTTTGGCTGTTAACTTCATAAATGCGGATACTAAGGGAACGGGTGCAGGTTCATTACGTAATTCAAGGATATTTCACTCCATCCTGTGCCTATATGTGCATATATGTATGTCGTAGTTTAATTCGCAGCAACTGCTAATTAAGAACACATTCACTTTACAATAAACGTTTTCCTTTAGTGGTTGAACGCACTTAAACGATGGTTAAAAGTTGTAAAAACTATATGCCTTGCTTTTTCGTGCCATCCCACTGTCTACTGTACATCTCTTCGGCATTTTTCACCTCTTTTACTTGCAGTAGACTTCCTCTCTATAATCATAACATGGCAATTTTATTCAATTTCCTGGCTTTTGTGCATGCAGCACAACCAAGACGGTGAATCTGCTGCGAAAGTTACGAAAAATTTAACTTGATGGTGAGGTAAGACTTTGAAATATCCATTACTTTTGGTAAACATTATGTAATTTATAAATTCATTCATTAAACAATATTTTCTTAGGGTAATGTCTATGGAGGACTTTTTTTTATAATTAACTCTGGAAAATTTATAAAAGCAAATTTATAATAATGCATAAAGACATTATACTTTATTACTTATCCATCGAAAAGCAAGTTGTAGTTTTTTATTATTGACTAAATAATATAATAATTGTCTATTATTATGACTAAAATTAGAATTATGACTATGTGAAAACACTCTTTGGATAATAAATTTTAAACATCTTATAGATCAAATCAATATACTCTACTCATGCCATTTAGTAAAATTTTTCTCCCCATTACGATTTATCCACAAACTTGTGGAAGATAAACTCTTTGCAATTCTATTAAGGACAGAGGCGAAAAAATCAGTGATAATTTTCTTTATCTTTCACTTATATTCTTATACGTTCTTAAAATGCTTGAGAAAATCTTTTAAAAACTTATCTACTGAAAACAAAAAAGGATACAGAAGTATGTGGGCCACTTTGTGGCTAGGAAAGCAGCTTAAGTCATTTTGTCAGTACATGGGTCCCAAACCGGGATCTGATTTTGTTCTTGTTGCTAGAGCTGGTCCATGAATGTGTAAAGCTGGATTAAAGGCCACAAGTTTGCACAATGTCAAATGATTTTGGTGCCAACTCTCAATTGCCAAACAGTTTGTCACACTAATTAAGCTTCTTATAGGTGGACCAAGTGAAATGTCACATGACGTATATATTCCATGCACTTTGATGGTAAAAGTTGTAAGCGTTATGCATTCCATATTTTGTTGTTTTTTTTATTTTATTTTATGGGAC
The DNA here is from genome assembly GCA_018903935.1 of Drosophila insularis. Taxonomy (NCBI): domain Eukaryota; kingdom Metazoa; phylum Arthropoda; class Insecta; order Diptera; family Drosophilidae; genus Drosophila; species Drosophila insularis. The sequence goes on along the minus strand of JAEIFP010000666.1, from coordinate 2,825,032 downwards.
ACTACGTGATCATCAACATAAACCAAAAAAGTTGAACAAGTAGAGCGAATCGTTGGCCAAAGACGTGAGAGTTATTCTAGATTGAAATCCGCAGAAATCATCTTGAATTGATTTAACTTTTGCTTTTCGCAAAGTAAAAGTTTTTGCTCGCAAATATAGAAATTATAGCCTACTATGCAAATAAGTATTTTTATTGCAAAGAAATTTAATTTCTCTTCCTGTAGAAGTCGTTTCTAAATTGTCAAAAACTCCTTGCAGTCAGGCGTCAGGGCGTATTGCTGAGTTGTCAATGTTGTTGGTTGTGTTGGTTTTATTATTGCCTAGGCACGGCGTCATCATCAACATCATTGTCGGCACCATCAACGTTGATGGCTTGTTAAATTGCCTGTTTCGTGTCCTTGTTGTCTGAGGGTGCAGGCGACTATGTGACCATGTGTGTGTTAGGCACGTGTGTGTTGCCTTTTTCATTCGTTTGTATTATGCATGCACATTAGCGCACATTATGAACCTGTACATGTCACCCTTTCGATCCTAGAAATGACGTGGGAAAAACTGGACAATACTGAGCCATTTCGTGACCCGTTTGGTAAATGATTTTTGGCTTAAATTAGTTCTAAACTCACGCCAGGTATCCTAGTGCAGAGTGCACAAATGGAATCTAACAGCTGAAAAATTAAGTAAATCAGCAAGTACCTGTTAAATGTCATGAGTATGTATTACACTGACCACATCCTTGGTAGCCGCATCCTCATGCTAGTGCTCCTGCTTGTGGCATGACGTCATTGTCCGCCTTTTTTCATTTAATCCTTTTTTTCTCCTCTGGCTAAGTGTTTACGTGTGCCACATGTCTAATGCACCAGAGGCATCAGCCTTCATAGAGCGTGCGTGTATGGGCGTGGCTTGTGGCTGTTTTGAACCATTAAAGTGCTACAACGTCAGTGTCACTAAAAGTAAACGCTTGTGCGTGAGTTAAGCTTTTCACACACACAATCCTTCTCTATCTCTCTCTCTCTCTCTCTCTCTCTCTTTCTCTTTTTCTTTCAGAATCGCGTATTTGGCTTTTAGACTCGACAAACCTTTATACGGATCTCCATTATTCAAAATTTACCTCTGCTTATGAATATGTCATATAAACTAAATCTATCCATTTTCTTAAAATTTGTAGTCAAGGTTTAATAACAGGGCTCAATATGTAATATATATGTAAGTCTGGGGTATTGATTAAGGAATAAATACAGTCCCGGTTTTTTTTTATAGTTATTTTATTTAATATTAGGATAAGTATTAGTTTTTATATTATAGTATATTTGAATGAATTAATGTTTAATGTCTTTCGTTGTTTTTGTCGTCTTCGATTCGACTTTTCATCTTAAACTTTTCTGTGTTCAAACTTGCCGGATCGTCTTCCTTTTTTCCCATCGGCTGACTTGACTAGGGCTGCCTAAAGGATTGCCAGACCATCCCCATATATATAAATATGTTAAAAAAAATTAATAAAAAAAAGAGTACTTTTAATATTGACTCCGCATAATATTAAACGATAACCCGTTTGTTTGTAAGTAATAGACCTAGCATAATTCGCTGATAAAATCCATAGATCCAAATAAAAAATTATAGTTGGATTCTATCTCAGTATACAGTTTTCAAAAGTCAAATATATGTATATGTATTTAGGGATATATCTTTATTATTATATATCTAACGACTCGTTTAACAACTGAAATTATATTGCTCTTACGAAACAACAAACAATAGAAACTTTTTTTTTTGCAATATGCACAATTTGATCAAGAGTCGTGCCCTTTTGCAGATTCTTAAGTCTCCATTAGCAGACCTACAGGAAGAGTTTGGCGATAATGTAGAAACCAGAGAAACAGGATGGGGAATAAACCGGAAGACTAATGTGACACAGGGAAATCTTAATGCTCATGCAACAGTTTTCGTGCCTCACTCTAAAAAATTTGGTAATCCTAAGAATACAGTGGATCTCGGAAAATTGCAGCATCATTTTGAATCGTTCGATGAAGCAAATAATAAAGTCAAGTTAACATTGCCATGGAAGGGATTCCCAAGGTCTCAAATGCGGCCAGATAATCCAGGAAGTAAGAACTCTACATTGAACACTTGAACAATTAAAAACGAGTATTTGAGCATTTCTTTTTAACATCCTTTAGCTCCTCGTAACCCACATATTATCTCAATGGGCGTCGAGGAATATCTCATAGTTTCAGGCACGAAGCGCCCTAAGAAGGAAAAGGAACTGATCAGCGGCGATCAGAAAGCTGAACCAAAAGCGAAATCACCCAATGAAAAGCAATCAAAGGAATTGGTTAATGAGGCCGAAGAAAAGCGACGCGAACATGAACGGAAAGTGGCTTTAGAAGCTCTTAAGCTTGTCGAACAGCGTCGCATGCGTGAGCCCTTGGTGCCGCTCAGTAATGTGCCTTCATTTACAAAAAGTGATGAGAACAAGCAACCAATAATTCATCTCACACGCTCGCCGGTGAAATTTAATTCAGTAGAACGTGAACGTGTCAATCGATTGCGCGCTGCCAAGCGAGATCGTATTGAAGCAGTCCTGCAGGAGATGCGTAAAGAAAGTCAGAAAGGCAATGTTCCTGATCCGGCTTCGACTAAAGGGGACGAAAGCAAAAATCCAGCTACTACATCTACCACAAGTAAGACATCCAAGCGATATATACCCACTGTCAAGGAGTGGGATGAGAAATGCAAAATGAAACTAGCTAAAGCGACTAAGGAGAATCGCGATAATAAGGAAAATAATGGAAGGAAGCCTAACTCGAGCACTCAAGGCCATTCGGACAATCAAAATGCATCCAAACGATTCACCACGACTTCAAATTCCAATCATATTATGTTGCCAGGCATTGAATCGCTTAGCTACTCACCCAAATATGTAGCTCCTGGCCAGGTTTTAGCCGGAGAGACCAGACGTGGCAATCTAACTCATGCAGGCTCTTTAGCCACAAAGAGATTGACAAACACAAAGTTGAGCCCAACTCAACGTAATCATCTTGGTGGCAGGGTCAAATTTATTCTGCGTTATACCATTGAACAGTTACTCCAACTGGAGCCCCAGCCCGGTGATCTTCAAAAGCCGTGTCCACGTCTCCATCATGAATTGAACAAATTTGGTATTCTCTGCGATAAGTTTTGAAATTATTTCTTCTATTTTGTTTCCAAGAATATTTTTGTTATATTTCTGTCCTGAAAGTTTCATTTGTTTGAACTTAATTTCGTGTTCGTTAATTGAGCATTTTTTTGCTGATTAATTTTAAAATGTTATATATCTTGTGTAAAATTGAATTGAAACTGTCATTGTAAAATATATCGAATAGAAAATGAAGAAAAAACGAATATTTTCATTATAGTTTTTCAAGATTGTTGACAATTATGAAGATTTATTATTAGGAGTGTTTATAATTGGTTTTTTACATTTCAAAGAAAATGATTATGATTAATGATGATTACAGAAAGTTCTCCTAATGTGGTTACTTTATTGTAGGTTTATTCACTTGAAAAAACAATTAGTCTTTCTGCTTAGTTTAAACTCTGCTTTAGGCAAAGAAAGTACAAGTACTATATGTGCCTCTTTTTTTTCATATATATGTAAGTATCTGTTATCGATTCCTTTCCCTTCACCTGCACATAATCTTGGCCCTATGTCTCCTTCTGCTTGTCGTTTATTTCCTGCCAGGTCTTTTGCTAGAAGCAGTTATAACATTTTACTTATTGCATTTTTCTTATTTTTTTTTTCCATTTTCGCTCACTTGGCAAAACGATGCGGGGAATATGTGTATAGATGCAAACTGAATCAGCTAGCATGTGGCTCATATGGCTCCTTCAATTTTTGGTGCATCGGCAAAAGTGTGGATAGGGGTTCAATGGGGGTGGTTTATGGGCGGCATCTACTAACCCCTGCTGGGTACTTTTCCATTGTTTGTTTGTTTTTACAACTGTGATTGAGGTGAAATTGCATATTTCTGTGCGCTTCTTTCATTTCATTTCATTTTGTCGAGGTCCCGATCCCGTGACTATATATAATGCTTGAGTGCGAATGCAAGTGTGTGTGTGTGAGTGTTCCCGTAATATTTCCAAACGTTTTATTGAATGCTGCTGCCACTGCACATCGTCTCAACCCATGCAACTCGAGCTGCTTTGCGTTTATTGTGCAAATAAATGTCAACAATGGAAATGTCTAAGGAACATTTAACCATACATAGACGATGCAAGGCAAACTACTATAGCAAATAAGCATTAAATAAAAATCGTTCTGCACACATACGTACATAAACAAAGATCTTAAAGACTTCTTGAATCCGTATTAAATGAGTACATAAACTGGAATTTAGTTGATAAACTAAAACAAAAGATATACATAAGTGTTAAAGACTTCTAAACAGAAAAAGTTAACAAAATTACTTATAAGAATTGTTTGCTAAAAATATATTCTCTGTAATTCCATTTTATGTTATATTTATCTATATAATTGTTTGTACATTGTGTTGAATATTTTGTTTACCGCTTTTCGAATTCAGAGAATAATTTGGTAAAAACTTACTAAAGCATCGAAAACAAAAAAAATGCGTAATAGTAGGGGAGAGGGCCCAGTTATGACCCGGGTTTTGAAAAACCTCGAAATTTTTTTTTCAGTTCCGGAAAATTAAAAATTAGGAAGTTTAACAGTTAAATATGAACCAAACGCAACTTTTTTCCAAAGAATGTATGTTTATTTGAGTTACTCAAAAAATTTTGGAACAGATTTAATTTGGATCACTTTTTTTTAGGCCAAAAAAAAGTGGCCCAGTTATGACTCACTTTAAGAAATTCACTGAAAATAAGAAAATATGAAAGGAATGTCACACCAATTGTTGTAATTTTATGGTTTATTTATTATGTAGGCCTTCAATGGCAAAAACAATGAAAAAAAAACAAGAAAATGGCCTCCAATGGCCATAAATGACAACAAATTTTATTCGCGTCGTCCATGTCACTTTCACAGTTTTTGCAAGTGAAATAACTTGCTTGCATGTTAGCGCACTTTGAATGAAACATTCAAGATCGGGATCTTTAAGAATATTCTCGGACAAACTGGTCTCAATATGTAAATTTCCTTTCCTTGTTGTTAAGCAACAACAAAAATGTTGGAATTTGACAATTTTACATAATCCGAGTGCAAAAAAAAATGGGACATAACTGGGCACCCCAGCTGAGTCATAACCGGGCCTTTTTATAAATTAAGGTTTATATGTATATTTTTTATAGACACTACATAATCACATAAATTTTTATAGAATCACAAAATATACGGCAAATACAATATCTTGATGCATTACACTCACCTTTTCACTGTTAATTTCACAAAATTTTGGTACTTTGAAAAAAATGAAAAAAAAAACTTTTTCGCACGATTTTCAACACGATGTTTGGTACGCGTATATACAATACGATTATTAACGTTGGGGTCTGTCCAAAAACTGCAGAACGTCTAACAAACATGATTTACAGGGCTCAATCTGTCATTCAATACCGCATTTCAAAAATATTTGAGAATGTCATAACTGGGCCTGAGTCACAACTGGGCCCTCTCCCCTACATAGCTTTTTGATTAAATAATGGTTATATTACTAAATTTTAGAGTTAGCCTATAATATTCATTCTACTACCATTTGATAATGTACCTTTTTCATTTTCTTGATCACAATTTTAAAGCCTTTTGGTGTATCAAAAGAGGTATGGTAATTCGAATTCCAAAAAGAAGGCGAGATTTCTTCTGTGTACTTATTTTTGAGTTTTATTACTTTCCCTTTCAGAAGGAACAAAAAATTTAAGAGTAACTTTAATAATACAACAATTATTATTTATTTAACCAGCAAAAAGTCACCACGGTTTACTTTCCCTAATTCAGTTTTCTTATTATCATTTGTTATTTAGCAATTTATCCTAAAGACTGATTTTGAAACAGATTGAATATAAGTATTTTGCAAATTTGTCACTTCAAATGTTTTCTAGTTAAATACTTTACATAAATTCAGGTTAGAAATATGCCATTAATGCATTTGAGGCCAATTGAAAATTGTTGTGTAACTGAGAGAGATACACCCACATATACATATAGCATGTACACACATCCACACTGACATAATTTTAATAATAAAATTGTTAACAGAATTGCTGTGCTTTTGGCTCCCTTGCCACAGAAACATGTGTTGGCCTTGTTAGCCACAAAAACAACAACAATGGCAAAAACCATTTTTTTGAGGCCCCATGACACCCTCAAGCTTGTTATTGTCCCTGTTGTTGTTGTCCTTCTTGTTGTTGGCTTTGTTGCGCAATCTAAATAAAATGGTCGACGTGTGTGTGTGTACGCACAACTTTTGCCATATTTAATCGTATTTGCAGTAACAACTACAGTAACAAAAAACAACAACAAAAACATTTTTTGGTATGTTTTTAGTAGCATTTGTACTCGAAGTAGTAAACGAAAGACAACAACAGCAGCAACAACAACAACAACAACATGTCATTTGCCTCTGTTCGTTTTCGTTTTTTGGGGAGAGGAGGTGAGGGCATTTGCTTATTATTGTTAAACTTTTTGCACCCACAGCAACAACAATTGGCCTGGCCAGGCCTGTCGCAGCGTTTCGGTGTGTGCAAATGTGTTTGTCAGAAATTTAGAAAATTTTTAGCACAAAATTACCTTTAGGACCCCAGCAAGTGCAACACATATTTAGAGATGACAAAGTGAGACTGAGAATTCGCAGGGATTTTTAATTGTAAAGTTTTGGGTTACTATAAAATAAAATACCTATATTTTAAAACATTTGCATATATTAAATTTCAAAATTTAATTCAAATTTGCATTAATATATGATCATTTTTTGAGCTATATGTATGTATGTATGTATGTAAGAGCCAACAACAACAACTCATAGCATCTTTTTATTAATTGACAACCATTTCAAAAACCTATTTATTATTTCTATTGCTTTAAAAATAATTATCAAAATCTATAAAAAAAAAGACAAAAAGTTTAAAAAAAGTTGAATTTATTATAAGTTAATTTTTCTTAAAAGCTTACAATAAAATTATTCATTAATTCCACATTCATTTATAAACCTTTTCCTCACGATCAAGATCCATCTCCAAATTTGTCAAATTTTACCTATTTATTATTTCTATTGCTTTAAAAATAATTATCAAAATCTATAAAAAAAAGACAAAAAGTTTAAAAAAAGTTGAATTTATTATAAGTTAATTTTTCTTAAAAGCTTACAATAAAATTATTCATTAATTCCACATTCATTTATAAACCTTTTCCTCACGATTAAGATCCATCTCCGATATGTGTTTTTTTTTGTTGTCAAATTTTGCTTACCTTTTAGGTTTAAGCTTCATCTCTGTCGCCGGTGAGAGCTGCTATTGGCCCACTGGCCCGGCTTACAACGTGCAGCTCGAAACTTTTGCCTTTGGCCAATGGCAAGTTTTAAGACACAAATTTATGCCAGAGGTGGAGCATGTGTGCTTGAAAAGTGATTAAAAATTGGGTCAAGAGGCGCATTGCGTGCTGGGATTAAACAATTTAAGCATTGGGCATACACGCACACAAATCAAAGGATTTTGTCTGCATTTTTATGATCATTTTAAAGTTTTTATGTCCTTGCACGAAAACCCACAGAAACATTTATCATTTAACAGAAGGCATTATAAAGAATTTTAACTTGCAAAAACCAAAAAAAAAAAGTATCCTAAAGACATAACAATAAGCAACAATGTCGAACAGAACTAACAAGTTAACTTCATGGGATAGTGAAACACATTGAGTGCGCAAACGAAATAAGTGTGGCAAAATGAGTGCAACAAAACCTCAAAAGGACGAAAGCCCCTAGGAGAAGGCTCCCATTTGCCATACACACATATATGTACATATATATGAGTATACCCAGGTCCCTGTAGTTGGGTATAAGCGTGTCTCTGGCTTGTTTTGGCTGCGGTTTTTGTGGTACCACCAACGCCGGTGGCTTGGACATGGTCAGAACACCAACAATCCTACAATAGTACTTCTCATATGCCTTAGGAAGCAAATTTTTAAGGAATATTAACTGAAACAAACACTTTGTAAAATATTCTTTTGAATGGCAAATAATTACTTTTAATTGTTGAAGTAGATAACAGATCTTAGGAAATGTTTATGATTCAAATTAAAATGTCTTAACTCTAGCATGTTCTATAAATATTGCTGACACAGTTTTAATAAATATTTATTCCAAATAATATTAAGAATTTATTAGGGCAATTTTTCTATGCCTTTGTATAAATTGGAAATTTACAAATTTTAGTTTAATTATATAGATTCTTTATGCAAATATGTCAAAAGAAAACACATTCTTTCATTTTGAATTTTTTTTTCCCAGTGGCTAACTTTTCTGGAGAATTGCCTATATAAAAATGTCTTTTCTTTAAAATTTTTTAAATAGATTAAATTACTTTTATAAAAATTACTTTTAATAAAAATGGCAAGGCAGTGAAATATGGATCGAATTAGAACACTGCAATAATTGATTAAGATAGCATAATAAAATCTATTTAAATGAATTTCAGACGTATCTATAAGACTTCTAGATTGATTGCCTGCGATAAAGGTAGAAGAAAAGTAAGCAGTGAAGACAAAAGTCTCTCTACAGTGAATTCCTAAAATAAAGTTATGTAAACTTACAAAAATAAACATTTAGAGTGGAGTATGATTACGAGAATAATAAATAAGGGAAAAAAACTGTATTCGCAAAACTAAAATCTCTCAGCAAAGACAGTAATGTGTCTTGAAAAGTAGAAGCCACAGGTTACTATGTAATCACATTACAATTCTGTCTAGTTTCTCATCAAATAATGCTACCAAATGGACATAATTTTCAACATGGCAAGACATTACAGACAACTTTGTGTGGCCGTTTGCCTGCATATTTTATGGCACGTGCCAAGATGACCGCAAGGCACTTACAAGCTCCCATCAACTGTGCACCTTCTCCCACAGCCTGTGCCACTATCACCCATTACGTTAAAATCACATAGTGGTCAAATATGGCCATGTATTTGTTTGTTTAAGGTGACTTAAATCACATTCGGTCTGCTGTAATCGAGCTAACTAAGTATCTGGCTGTGGGTGTTAAATGTGCCAAGTATTCGGTACATGTAAGTAAATCAGAAGTTTGGTCATTCAATTCTTAAAATATTTAGCTTTTATTTGGCAATCACTGAAAAACTAAACAACAAATCTTCCATTAACTTTAATTTGGGGTTCTAAATCGATCATGTTAATGCTATGTCGGTTATTAAATAACAGATTTTATGCATCGAGGGAGGAAACCCCTCGAAAGGAGTAAGATTCTTGGCTCGGCATTCTCATTTTTGCAGTTAAGTGGGTCAATTGCAGTGTTCACTTTGACTATAAAATACATAGGAGCTTCTAAAGCGCTTATACTTATTCCATCAGGCAGCCCTAAATGGGTATGTGTGTGTGTGTATGCCGTGTATGTGCACTGCAGACATTTTATTGTCACAGCGAGCAATCGCCATTATCATCATCATCATCATCATCATTTTTTATGCATAAACCATATATATGTATAAAGGACATTTGGAGCTGCCGCACTGAAAATGCTGTAAAAAAAAAATAGAGATAGAAAAGAAGACCAAAATGGAGAAAGAGAGGAATAGAGAGGAAAGAGAAATCTGATTGAAAAATTGCCATAAATCGCCGTCAATTCAATTAACATAAATTGTTTGATTAATGATTGACAAATGCTAAACAGACAGACAGACAGACAGTGCCACCAACGCGACCTCCTCCCACATAATTGGTTTTCCATTGACAATAAGGATAACGATGCCGATGACGATAACGATGACAACGACTATGATGATGGAAACTCTGATGATGATAATAATGATGTAGATGATGATGCCTAGCATTTTACATTTCACAAACAAATTTGGTTTGAATAATTTTTTAATTCGCAGCCCTTGTCCGAGTCATTAATCATGCATTGTAGTCACGAATCAGACAATACCGGACCAGACCAGAACAGACCGTAACGGACTTGACTTGACCATGCCCAGTCATTCAGTCAGTGAGTCAATCAAACAATTGAATACATTTCAATCATTAAGGCTCAGTCCAAGGTAACGACCGTATATGCCTTTTGGGTGTGAATTTAGGGCGTGGGCATGGTCTATGTGTCTATCTATCTATATCCAATTTGATTTGACTTGACTTGGGTCAAAGTCGAAGAAGCTTTTTGATTGTGCTTAATTGATGGACTTGTGGGGCTGTGAATCCTTCAGCTGTTGAAGTGTTGCTAATGACCATCTCTATAAATATATATCTACATACACCTACATACAGATATATATATATACAAAGGAATATGAAAATAATTCAATTGGAAATGTAGGAACTTCTGGCTAATAAATGCCGCTTGTCTGGATGAACCCGAATTGGTAGCAAACTTTAAAGATGTATTTACATAGGTGTTGTAGGTTGTCAAGACCTTTTTTTTTGTTTTAAGTAGATAGTTATGTGCAGTATGAATAAATTTATATATGTTTTAAATGTTACCAGTTTTAAGTTAAATTTTATACTGCTGGCACTTTAATCATTCTTAGCTCTTTGTGAAAATTCTTTGGTGTTCAATAATGGTTTCAGGAATAACCTTTGAGTCAACACTCATTAAAAAATGGCTGAAAGCTTTCTTAACTTTACTTAAATTTTGATTAAAATCTTGATTATTAAATGGGTGGTCTTTCTTAGAATCACCAAGTATGTGTTCACGACCAGCTAAGAAAACTGCCATTAAGGAGCCAGCCAATGTTTTTGGCCACTTGGTATCAGCATATAAATGAGTTCATTTAATATTAAACGATTTCTAATCAAAATTGTATACAGACAATCGTTAATTCGCTAAAGTCAATTTTTTTTGATGCATAATAATCGATAAATTGTTTATACGACAAACATTTTGTTGGGAGTCCCATCTAAACATTTTGCCACTCGTATGAATTTTAATTTGGGCAAAACCAATGCTGGGATTGCTTGATTATGGGTTGTGTTGGCTACATGGATAAAATATTGGTCGTGTCTTTTTGGTCTCTTTGCAGATAGAAAATTTGACATGTTCTGCGGCAAATTGTGCAAAATAATTGCAAATATGTCCAAGAGAATGTAGGTGGCACAAAGCAAGAGGTTACAAAGTAATTAGCTTCGCAATAACTTGCGATAATTACGAGTATTACGCAACACATAAAGCAATCTCTTTGAATTCACATATATAGAGTGAAATTTCCATGTGAACTTCGACTGCTGGCTAATTTGTCATGGAGTTTTGTCAAAGAAATTTGCATACAAAACTCTTTCAATCAGCGAGCGCGCACTTTCAGCCCTTCTGTGTTTTACTTTGTCTGTGTAGCTAATTTCCTAGCCGCCCCCGCCCCCGCCCCCTACCACACACTGCCACTGCTGCCACACCCATTTTCTCCATTTCCTTCATTTGGGCTTTGTGTTTTTGTCTTTACGTTCTTTGTTTGTTGGTTCATTTATCATGATTTTGTTTGTCGAAGTTGTATGTATGGAAAGTTTGATAGGCGGCAAATGTCTCTGTGATTGTTGTGCCAGCAGATTTTTTTCCATGTTCCATCACTTTTTACCCCGCTCGTTGTGCTTGTGTCAGGCAAAAATAAAAAGAAAAAAATAAAAGTGAAAAGGGAAAAGAAAATTTTCTTTTTTGGCGCACTTTTTATTTGTCTTTTTTGGCAGAGTGATTACTTTTGATTAGTTGTAAAAAGAAACGTAATTTGTTTAACGCTTTGTTTGCCTTTGATAAATGTAATTTTATCAAACTTGCTGATTAGACATGTGAAAAGAGTGCGAGAGGGAGACGAAGTGACAAAGCATAAGGTGGATAAATATATTTGAGCTAAAAGCAATTTCGTTTCATTTATAAAATAAATTTTAAATCTGCATTCCTGCATTGGAAAATCACTTGAAATTGCTATACTAAGAAATCAAACCTGAAAAACCGAAATTCATTCATAAGCCACAGTTGCCGCAGTTGTGAAATGCTTCAAATAACAACAAATTGTTGGCAAAAGAAAATATTTCCAAAAGAATTTTCAGCACAGCTGAATACTTGTTTTTTGTTAGCATACTTTTCAGCGTTTGCCCCAGTATTCGTTTTGTGCAACATGTGAGAGCTTTTAAATCGCAGTTAGTAAACATTCTGACTCGAACTCAGACTCTTTGTGTGTATGTGTGTGGGGGTGTGTGAGGTGTGGGGTGCTTAGGTACTGAAAGTTGGCTTTAGTTAATTCTAATGAAATGCACAGCCTGGCCAAAGGACTTGTGTATAATTAAGCATAATATTGTATACACATAATAGCGTATAGAACAGGCACTCCCACAATCCACCCCCCACTAACACAACTCTTGGTCCGCTTCTCTTTCGCATCTACTACCTCTGACCTCATCTAATTGAAAAGCCATTAAAAAGCTTTCAGCTGCTCATTATACATTTAAATATTCGCTGTTTTTATTTTGGTACCGCTACACTACTATATATATGTATAAGGTCCATTCGTCTTCACCCCCGCCATACCACTCCAGGCCATATATTATTTTTTCCTCTGTAAATTTTTAAAGCTTCATACTTATGATGCGTATAAAAAAAAAACCTCTCGAATGTTTCACGTGCTTGGCATGCATTTATGCACAGATAACTGCATTTGCCTTTTTGCATATGTATAAAAATCATTTGGTACATGTGAGTGTGAGCCGAAAGCGTGGGTTTTAATGCATTGACTTTATACATTCATAAATTCATACGAGTTCAACATTGTAAGATAAATGCCAGTCGACTGGCTTATAATGTCAACAAAGGACTTTTTAACTGCCATTGACAAAAAAAAAAGTTTTCCACATGTCCACAAAAACAAAATATATGAGAATGGGAAATTTCCTGCATTTTTCGAAGATGCTTAAAACACACACACACATACATATACTAAAAAGCAGTAGTAAAGAACATTTAAGAGGGATGATGCGACATGCCCAAAAGCTTTGTAGAAGTAATTCAAACCAAAATTACTTGTCTTATATTTACAAGAACAATTACAATTTTAAATTCTAGAACTGTTTGAAAAATAAAGTTTTTAAATTACATAACATTGACCATGAAAAACTTTTTCTCCCAATTTAGCAATTTAGTTTTTTTTTGAAGGTTTAATAATAACTGTTTCTACTTTTGAAATTTTTTCAGATTGGGTTAATAGGTGTTAAGAGAGGCATCCAGACTGACGAAAATAATCTATTATTGCATTTCTTAGACTTAAACGTTGTCAAAGTTATATATGTAAGGTGTTTCTATTATTAAGAAAGTAAAACATTAACTCCATCAGGAAAATAAATTCACCTCCAGTTAAATTTAGCTCCATCAAAGTACTTTTTTCTTTTAATTAAAACTGCAACATTTGGAATACCATTATAAGCAAAACCGATTAATTAATCATTATGCTAAAATAAATGTGTTTAAATAGAGAAATCAAGTTAAGCAGCAACTTAAAGAGCCATTCAATAACCTGTAGGAGTGGCTATCACAAATTGCCAACCGCTAATGCTATAAACGCCCAAAACCAGATTGTACAATTATGACAGGAAACTTGACCAATACACATACATATATATGCACAAACACACAAACACCCTCCCACACCCACAGAGGGTAAGAGTGAGAGAGAGAACGGTGGAGCTATGTATGACTTCCCAGCACGGTCAGCATACGGAAAGGCTTAAGCACTTAACGAGATGAAAGCCCCATCAAGTATGCAATACCAAATGGAAGACAAGCAACAAAGAGATGGAGAGCGGAAGACTAAAAGAAACAGAACGAGAGAGAGAGAGGGAGAGAATGAAAAAAGAATTGAGAGCGAAAGAGACAGGGCAGTCCAAACTTGGGGAAAATAAAATATTAATAATTTTGTTGTGCACAAAACTAGACCAAAAATGGCTCGGCAGGTGTCGTGCTTGGCTTATAGAATAACTAACGCATCGTGAAGAGTTGAGCGAGGGTCGAAGGTATATACTGCTGCGTGCCTGGGACCTTGGGTAACAGACAATGGCAAAAATCTTTGGGGAAATTAGTTTAAAAGGCCAGGAAACAAGAGGCGCAAAGAAATTAACTGCGTAACTTACTTGTAAACTGATTATTTATGATATCAATATTTAGAAAGGGGCAAAATGGGGAAATGGGAATTACTTCAATTCTTACTAGCCTTTCTATCGCACCGTCTCATCCTGCAAACTCTGTTTCTAGCATTCATCTCTCTCTCTCTCTCTCTCTCTCTCTTTCACTCTATCTGTTTCTCTTTTTGCCAATTTCAAAAGAATTTTATTACACTTGCCAAAAAATAAATTGCACTAAAAATTAACAACTTCACCAAACAATTCCACTTAAAATGTTTATTGCGCTCATTAATTTTTTGGACTTTGACTGTTGAATACAAGAGTTCTTGTTGATTGTTGTTCTTGTTGTTGTTGGAGTTGCCTTCGTTGCTGGTTATTTGGCCAATAATACAATTAAAAATAGAAATTGCTGCCAGCATCAGCGGCAAGTGGCTCAAATTGCATTAAAGTTTCAAGAGATTTAATTTCTTTCCTCTTTATTGCCCCTCCACGATTCATTCCAATCTCTCTCTTTCTTTCTTTCTCTATGCTTCTCTCTCATACCGCTTCTGTCTGAGAGAGTAATATAAAAATATAATTTATGCCGTGTATATGCTTTATTGAGTGCGATTTATACGACTGCAGACGACGGCTATCGGCAACTGGCCAATTCAATCCAATAACAACAATGTTATTGTCCATAAAAAGTGTACATACATACGTATAGATGTATTTGTATTTACATTATACATATACTGTATGTATACATACATAATAATATTAATATTAATTTGCACATAAATAAAGCCGACTTAAAGTTTTAATGAAGAGCATAAATAAAATGTGCAAATAAAGTTAATTTTATTTTACCATCGAATCGCACAATGAACCTAACTGAATGAAAGGACATAACAATAGCCAAAGTACAAAAGCAACAACAAGAATAGCAAAATCAATCTGTTAAATATGTCATCACACAGGATACTTAAAGAGGCTTAAAGGTGTAAAAGGTTTGCAGATAGTGCTAAGAGGCCTACAAACACGTTGCTCCATTAGGCTAGAGTCTTAGGAATAGAAGAGAAACAAGTGTGAGAGGACTTTCAAAGTGCAATGCAACTAAGAGAAAGGACAGAAGAAAAAGTCGAGCGGCGCAAACACACACACAAACACACACGCATTCATGTGGGGCTCTCAAAGACAGCATCAGATTGCGAGTTCAATTGAAAGTGGAAACGGCAATGACATAAAAGAAAGCAAGTAAAAAAGGGAAGCCATGTGAAATCACCGTAAAGCAAAAAGCAAAAAAGACTACAAAAATATTTCGAAATTGAAGACACACACACACGGAAGGAGCTTCTGATATCTAATCAGATTTTACAGAAACTTTTCATTAAACACAATCTGTCAAAGGGAATAGTTGCAATTATTAACAACTGAGAATCAAAAACTTAGGCAAGGACGTTCTTTCACTGGCCCTACAATGAAACAGGTTGCCATAAAAAAATATAACTCTTACTCTTTTGACAATTAGTGGTTATTGCTTATCAATATATATACTATATATAAAATAAATTTCTATGTCCAATTTCTGTATTTATATCTGAATTAAATGAAACAACAATATCAATATTTTGACAAACATTTCAAAAAGGATACACCTAAAATTTTTCAAACAGTAAAACAATAAATTTTAAAAATTAAAATAAAAAATAAAGTGATTTTATTTGCTATAAAAACTCACAAATTGTTTAATTGGTTTTCAACTTTTCGGTAGCGAAAGCTTTTAAAATATCATTTGGAAAAGCGCCTTCAACTGCAAAACTTTTCCATTAAAATGCTTAATACAAACCAAAACAAAACCAAAAAACCATAAAAAATAAAAAAAAAAATAAAAATACTGGAAAAAAATTTCTGCTGCTGCAGGCCGTAGTCAAAAGTTGCAGGCACGCCCACTTCTAAAACAGGGCGTAACCAGAAGAGGAACAGCAACAAAAGCAACAACTTCAGCGACCGCCGCCAAATGCACTTCAAACTCATTTCATTTGGAAAATAAAACCTGAACCGAACCTAGCATAAAAGACACAGAGGCAACAGCAACAACTACATCATGGCCAACAATAACAACAACAACAAGAAAAATAAGTTTTAGCCCGCTGTTGTTGCCGTCAAGTGCGCGTGACTTTTCGGGGTCTTCAACAAATTTCGGTTGAATAATTTAATTGTTGCAAAAGAGAGAGACGATGCCAAAGCCGAAAACCTTGACAGAAGCTGCAAAACTGAAAGCAGAGGGAACTCAATGGCATAAAACCAAAAAACTTTTTTCTTTTTCTCTGTGTGTGTGTAAGTGTGTTTGAGAGGTGGAGAGAGCAGTAGAATGAATGAACGGGGAGTTGAAATAAGCGCAAATAAAATATGCAAAAAGGCGTAGCGAACTTTATGATATTTGACTTTGTGGAACGCTGCAAAAAGAAAAAAAAATTAAGCACGAAACCAAAACGAACCGAACTGAGCTACCAAACCACTCCCTCTCACTGCCCACGTCTCCGTTGAGCAGAGAAAAAAGAGGCTAAAACTTTTATTTTAAGTTCAAGTTAACTTTTTGGTTAGAATGCCGCGGGACCAAAGGCAAAAAAGGCTCGCAAAGCGTAGGACTCGGTCTCAAAAACAGCCAACAGAAAAAAAGAGCCATCCAAAAGACCCCAAAGAGAAGGTAGCCACACAAAAGGCAACGAATAGTTGATACCCAAAACTTCTCATTTCAATTCGAAACACCGCTACCCTCGATCCTTGCGTTTACGCCCAATCTACCCCACAGTCACCTTTAAAAATGGTAATAGTATTGTGAATTTACCACGCGTTTCCACCTTTTGGCGGCCAGGATTTTCATTTCTGGCAAATGCAAAAAAAAAGAGAGAACAGGAATAAACGAAATAATTTATTTTCAAATCAAAGTTAGCAGCGCGTTGCGTATATTAGCAATGTGCACTCATTTCAATACACACACAAACACACACACACATATACTAAGTGAGTGGAAAAGAAAGGCTCATAGAGGAGAAGGGGTCTTTGGGCGTGTGTTTTTATGTGGTGTGTGTGTGTGAACTTTGGGTTTGCCTTCTGCCTAGTCGAAAATTTAATTTCCCTGCTTTCTGTTTTATTTATGATCCTGATATGCTTATTCTTGTTCTTCTGCCTTTCTGCAAGTTTTCACAATTCGACTTGGAGTCATATTTCATATTTTTTCCTCCGACTTGAGCTTGTTTTTCCACACCACACAAAACCCACCTGTACCTGAACCAGTACGAGTCTACCTTTACCTTTAACATATGACTTCCGTAATGTTTGCGTGCACAATGAATAACTTACTTCTATGTTATCCTTTTTTTTTAGAAGCTGCAGCTGTGCGTAGGTAAGTACACTCAACAAAAATAAATTAACTAAATTCCATTAATTTTCAAAGTACAAATTTATATCGAAGAAAAGGAACATTAAGGCAGTATAATGAAGAAAATGGCTGGGGATGCAGCAGGTTTAGTTATTATATTTTTCTCTGTTTTCCAAAAGCCAAGAAGAAGAAATTTTTAATAAAAAACGACTTCAACTAATACAATTGTATAAAATTTAATAAGAATTATACACACGTTTGGCTTACTCTTAAGATCTTGGGCTTTAAAATATCGACTAAACAGTCAGAAGAATCATTCTTAAAAATATATAATTATGTTTTTTTTGACTGCGACCTTTTTAAAATTATAGTCAAACCTTGCATTCAATCCGTTCGGAAGGTAAATCAAACAGCTATATATATAGTTAAAGATGAAATCTCTTATTGATTGACCGAAATATATTGTTAATGATTTCATTTTCCCGATTTCGGTAGCCGACTTTAGGATTTGGTTTTTTGTGTTTTTTACCCTCTCTTAGGCTTAAGATCTAAATTAAAAAAAAAACTTAGGAAATATATTTAAAAAACATTTCTATTTCACAAAAAATAATTATCAAAAATAATAAAAGTGCTTAAAAATTTCTCCGTGTGTCAGTCGTACAAGGAATGAAGTAGCTGAGATCCCCAACTGGGCTTTAAGTCATAATTTTGGATGCAAGCAGCGACAGCTGCTTAAAAATGTAAGCTCAGTTAGAAGCTAGATTAAAAGTTGCCATTGCTTTTGATGCCAGAGTGCCTTATCCGTATAAGAAATTTTTTTTACAAGGAAAATATACCAAAACTGAATCATAATTGGTTACTGCCTTTTTTGCTGGTACCTTATATGTTACTGTTATATTATAGGGTGAATATATATTTGATTATCTTTTGGCAAACTGCAATGTCGGAATGTTAAACGCTTAAAATTTTAGACAAAGTACATATGGAACAATTAGCGAATTTTTTAAGTAAACAA
This sequence comes from Drosophila insularis, assembly GCA_018903935.1. Lineage (NCBI taxonomy): Eukaryota > Metazoa > Arthropoda > Insecta > Diptera > Drosophilidae > Drosophila > Drosophila insularis. The sequence goes on along the minus strand of JAEIFP010000666.1, from coordinate 2,806,402 downwards.
TTCAGTTTTTAGTACGCCTGATTTAAAGGTATATAATTATTATGTTGGCAAAGATAGCAAGCTTGATACACTTTTAGATATTAGTAGAAAATTTAAAAAGTGCAGCTTATTCAAAATAATTTCAATGTTCACTATTGGGGATGAATATTATGTGGACAGGATTTTGAGGTGAGTTACTTGAAAAACAAATAAAAGCGTAGTTAATTTGTTGTTTTAAATATAATCTGCATTTGCATTATGATTACGAAAAATGTCAAATACCAATGACGTCTGTGCATATTTAATGACATTTAATATGTTTGCCGTTTCCGTTTTATCCATTTCTGACCTTTGTCCAAACCATTTATCTTTATTATAACATTTAGTCATTGGGGAAAAGTTGTCCTTGGCCCAACTTCATAAATAAATCATTAAAATTGCATTTATGACATTTGCTATATTATTCGCTTATAAAAGTACTCATTGACACATGCCTCTGAGATCACGTTGCGACGTAAATAAACGGAAGTGAAAAAGAAAACAGAAAAAAAGAGATAGCGAAAGTAAGAAAAAATAAAACAATAAGCAAATGTAAATCAACAGAATGAAAAAGGCATTCAAAATTGTCAATGGCATTGAAGGAAAATGAAGGAACGAAAACAGAGGAGATTTTAAAATCCTTAACTGACAATCGACATTGGCGAATTGTGAGGACAGCATTGTCAATGACGACGACAGCGCCAATTTCGCTTCAACCTGACTTATTGTCATCGAAGCCCCAATCCCCAATATACATATATGTGTACATAACTAGGATACAGACATACGAGAAGCAGAAGGCAGCAGTCAATAATTAAGTGGGGAGCATGACCGTGCACTGTGGACCAAGTGAAAGTCCATCTCATCCGGATTTTTGTTGATGTGATGGCTCGCAATTATTATAAATGTCTCCTTGTTCTGTACCTTCTTTCTATCTTTTTTACTTGCTTTTCAATCTTTTCTTTTTTTAAATTAAAGGCAATCAAAGGGACAGGTGGTCTCTGTATGGGTGTGTGTGTGTTTCTGTCTGTGAATGGAAACCATTTCATGAACCATAAGCCAATTAGCTTTTGTAAACAGTTTAAAGGTTGAAGTTCACACACCAGCAGCTGCTTCTAAATATACAATTGTATAAATGCTTTTTTTGTAGACTATTTTTAGATTAAGCTATTAAAAGAAACCCTAGAAAACCTAGTAAGCTTACTCTAACCAATAACGAATAAGCTCAAGACCTAGGCGATTTTAAATAAGTTAATTTTGGCCACATGCCTTCGATGGGTTTTGGAATATCCTCATTCCTACATAGATCAGGCCATGGGATTATCCTTTGATTATTTGAAATCAAGCTTTATATATTTTTACTGGGAATCTACGTTAAGGATTTTGAATAAATGTGGAGCTATGCTTTTTTAATTTTATAGGAATTCTTTTAAGTTCGCTATTTTCGATTGTTCAATACTCGAATATTCCACATAATCGCCTTAAATCGAAGATTGTATACCTATTAATAAAGGATTTCATTTGAAATGCCTTTGGCATTCAATTGCTGAAGTTCTACACAAACATTTCGGTCGGCATGTACATATCTTTGAGCTAAAGATATTTCGCTGCCATGTCTCTTGCACTTTGGAGTATTCGAGATATTCGAATAGTTTGCAACAGCAGCAGTTGCTCCAACATCCAACTCTCGGGCGACTGTTTTAGCTTTAACATGGCAGTAGAGGGGGAAATCCCCCTCGCAATATCCTCTGTTCCATTGTGGCCACATGGCGTATAAGTAACAAATTGACATCTGCCAGAGGCTTGTCCGAGTAAAACCAAAATGTGGGTTACATGTACTCGTATCAATGTGTGTGTCTGTGTATTTGTGTGTGTGTGTGTGTCGGATATATGTTGCTTAGCGCTATGGCATACTATTCATTGATCGATGCCGCGACTCTGGACAAAGTGCCACAATTTTGTGGTGGCTTCATTGGCGTATCCGAAGGGATATCGAAACAAGGATGAGTTTAACTTATTGTTACAAAAAACTTTTGCAGTCACTTTTGACAGTTTCGTTTGGTTTTTTTTTCTCTCCTTCTGTTCGTGGTATTCTTTTACCATCGTTTGTTGTTGTTAAGTTTGCTGCTCTGTTTCTTAGCCAAGTGTAAAGTCAGTCCGCCCGAGTGGTTGAATTGAACCTTTGAGCTATTTTCTTTTCACACAAACAAAAAAGCAGACCCTCTTCCTTTATTCCCAGTTCCCTCCATCCACCCAATCTAAATGTTGATTCACTGGATAAGTTGAGACGGCGAAAACTTTTCCACATGCCAGCTATCTAGCCAGTCAACGACATCGACATCAACAGCAAAAAGGGAAAGTTATAATTCACTTAAAAAGCAAACGTTAAGTGGAGCAAGAGAGCAAGAGGGTGGACAACACAGAATAGAGGGGGTGACCCACATATGACATATGTTTAGTTATCCATCAAAGGCAATTATATGCAATTTCCTTAAACTTTTACCAATCGAAAAGATATTAAAGTAACATGTGCATTTGTGCCAATTTAATGGCAATTTGGTTTAATTAAAAATTTACTAGACAAAAAACGCGAGCTTCTGGGCCAGGGACATTTGTGTAATTAAAAGTTTAAAGGCCACAAAAACATTGGCCTTCAGTTTTACCCACTGTCGCCCATCTCTTATGGCCATAAAAATAGCTCACGTGTCACGCCCATAAAAGTCACACATAAAACAACAAACAGCTACAGTAAACAGCAAAACAGCAAAAAGAACAACACCAAATTTAATTACAAACAAGCAAAACATTAAAATTTGTAATTCCATCATAAAAATGTTGGCAGGACAGAGCCATGAACAGGTGCCGCCAGTATCCTGTATCCCGGACAGACATTTACATTTACATATACATTCACATTTACATTTACCTACTTGTATTTCCTCAATAAAAGCTCACCAGATTAGCCAATTCGCTCTCCCTTACTCTTATTGTCATTTACGTTTTTCTTCGCCCTTGCCCTCAGACTTGGCCATTGAAAATTGCGGTTTTTAATTACTTTATTTTATTACCCAAGTTTTTGACTTGAAGATTTCACAGTACATAAAAGCTATGTGGTGTGAAATGAAAGCCCCGCCTGGTTCTACTCCTCATTCTGGTCCTGTCCCACAACAACAACAAAGGACAATAACGGGTAGATGGCAACGTTTGACATGGCAGTTGGACATGGACATGGCAGTTGGCATTGTTCTCCGATTCTCCTTTCTGGAAATGTTGGTAGTTGTTGCTCTTGAAAATCAACTTGTGCTTAACTTTGGCTTTGTTCTATATGCAGTTCATTTTACGCTCCTTCAATCCAGGCACAAAAGCAAAAAAAAAAAAAAAAACAAAGAGAACATGCGTTGGCATTTCGTTCCTCTTGCTCTTGCCGCCACATGACACGTGTCACAAGCTGCACCCACACCCAATAAACCCAAAGGCTCAAATAGCCAACAACAACAATGGACCGAACAAAAATGCATTAACAATAGATGAAATCTTTGGTAAGAGACGACTTTAAGATTTGCCTCCAAATACAAAAAAAAAAAACACAAAAATCTGAATAATTTCCAATTTGCCAACCAATAAATACTTAAATTTAAAATCATTTCAAAACAAAGCCCAAAAAGGTTTGCTATAAAAACTTAAAGTCTAAATCTAAGGCTTGTTAGCCTTGGTTCCTGGTTCAGAAATATGTGTCGCCTGTTTAATTTGGACTGGTTAAAAATCTGGATCTTAGAACTGAATCATTAAAAGTTACCATGTCAATATGTCAAGAATCTGTCTAAAAACTAAAGACACATTTCAAATTAGAATTTTAAACATATATAGGGCTATGTTCGTGTTAAACCAATTGGAAAGGTTAAAGGATGTTTAATTGTATATCATTAGTATAAAAAAAATGAATTAATATAGAAAAAAAATAACTTTTGAAACTCTGCAAGAAAACAATTTTTTTTTTGTTTTATGAGATATGAGAAATATTTGATATAATTCCCGATCTCGTTCCTTCCATTTATAGAGTAATTTTGTTACCAATAAACAACTGAACGTTCTTATATGTTTTATTTGGGGATGACATGATGCTAAAACGAATTCTGTTTATTTTACAGGATTTTCTTAAAAAATTTTGTTTACTTCTTTACAATACGTTCGGTAAAAAGACGTGGAAATTAGCTGCTGCTATTATTATGGGACGAAAACTACTAAGTCAAGGTGTGGAACTTTGTAAAAAGTCTAAAATTGTCTTTTAAAAGTGGAGTGAGAATTTAAAGTAAGTTTTGGTAGTGACCTATTTCTCGTTTTAGAAAATTATTCGATTTCAATCTTCTTTTATTCTGTATGACGACAATCTCGAATAATGAATACAAAGGGCACTAGACGTAGATGGTCCTCTTGTTTCACTATATCCGACATTTTTTTTCCCCCATTTTGCATAAGGAAAGTCTGTTGTTATAATTGGCAGTTGCAAATTCTTCAGAAAGTATTGCCTTTTGTGTTCGACAGTGTAATGCATACGCAGTCAGTTGGTAACTCGAAGTATTTGTCAATTAACGCTTATTGTGTTCGTTATTTTTTTTCCCCAGCCATCTCGGGTTGTCAGGCCTGGTTGCCAAACTTCATGTAGATGCGTTGTTGCCGTCAACTTTTTTTTTTATCTTTTTTGCATTTTTTTTTTTGTCTTTTTTGTGTGTTTTTTCCGCTTGTTTTTCAACATGTGTTGTGGAGAACTGTTGTTTGCATTGATGTCACATGGTAAAGGACGAGTCGGAGTGAGTCCGAGATAGATACCGTTAGAAAGAGATAGATGGATTGTGAGGGTAAAAGATTTTGAAACGGGTTGCATTTCAAATTTCAATTTACCGACAACTGTTTCGATTGTTTACATTGATTTATTTACGTTGTTGTTTATGCGGTTTCGCATAGTTCTGCTTCTCTTTTGGGCTTTTGTATGCCACACACAGCCGCACAGATACCAACGCACACACACACACACACACACTAAGTCTCTAATCCACTAATACTCTGGTACATTGCCGGTTTTGGTTTCGCTGAGTGTCATTTTTTTTTTTACTGGGCTGAAACTGCATCGAAATGGATTTATTTGTGTTTGCGAAATATTCGGGAAGTCCTGACGCACGCCATTTTTATGCAAAGGTTTCACATGCATCTATATAGATTTTTATATAGTTACAATAGTTGCTATTTATATTAGTGTTTGATGTGGGCGTGGCATCTGGCTAAAATTCGGAATAGCAGATAAGACCCACCCACTCACATGCATGAAAAGCCATTCAAATAATCTCAATTGTATCGGTCTTGTAAAATTTTTTGTTTGATTTTAAATCTTTAGCATGCTGAATAAGCTGCATTTTCAATAATAGACACGATAAAAAACGGATTTCAAGCAGATGCAATATATTGGTGTCAGATGGATCTAATATCCAATCCAATATTAAACATTCTGATTAACGTTTTTTTCGCCGATGATCGAATTTTATTAGGAAATCTCTCAGAGAATTTTTTTACACCCAAGAGAATGTCAAGAAATTTATTTTGTTTTATTAACTTTAATACTGTCAAGTCTTAAAGACTCTAGACGAATATCTTTTTATTCCATACAATTAGTTGATTTGTAATTTACATAGATATAGAAGAAATTAAAAATTTGTTCTTTTTGATGAGTATTTTTTGTGATGAAATAAAAATTTTGGAAGGGTTATGGAATCTATTTGATTTGAAAAGATATTTTGAACATTCACAAAATTGGTAATAGTCGTTCCAACAAAAGCAATCTTTTTTTTTTTGTGTATGTATTTATTATAAAGATCACCGACTAATATAAGATAAAAGTTTTCGAAAACTTGACTGCGAAAGACAAAATTATTAATACAAAGATACAAATAGTTTTTGATTTTTTTAATTACAGTCATCAAGCCTAACTTTATAGTTAATATATATTTTACAAAAATTGAAAGTCACAATCGTTGGTTTTGCCACAAATAAAGTTTTAATTAGTTGCAAACAGTGCGAGAAAGAATAAAGAATACAATACAAAATTTATTTACTTAAGACAAAAGGAAAAAAGGAAACCAAACTAATAACATTTACTTGCCATATAAATTTTACCTCTTGCCAAGAACTTTGCATTTCTTTTGGCTAAAAGTAAAAAGTAAAACTTGTAAAAAAGAATCCATTTCATTTGGTTTTCTGCTTTTCTCTTTGCGTTGGCCATTTTTATAAGTTTTTCGTTTCTCTCCCCCTTTTTTTGTTTCCTTTGCAGTTTTATTCTGGGGTTTCTCTCTTTTCTCTACAAATAGACAACTTTCCTTGGCTGCTTTTTTAAACGAGGGTCGAGCAACAAGAACAACAACAAACCCTTTCTATATGTTGTTGAGTCAAGCGCCGCAATTTAATTTGCCTTGACTATTTTAGCCATTAGCCGGTCTTGAAATATTTGCTGGCCCAAAAGTATGCAATAAGTTCTGCGGCTTTCGCTTTTGCCACATAATTTTATGCTTCAAAAATTGAAATACATTTTGTTTGTTTAAGAAAATATTCATATTTGAACACACACACGTACGTATGTGTATGTTTGTGTAAATGTTTTGAAGCGAAAAGATTGCTTTGATTTTAAGCCACAAAAACCGCATTATTTAGGTTTCAACTTTTGTTTTGCCAGTGACCAATAGCAAACAAACTTTATCCAAAGGATCCTATTTTACATATCAAGTGTGTGTGTATGTGTGTGTGTTAGGGAGTGTGTCTAAGTGCGTCTGTATTTGCCTTAGAATTCAATTCATTTATTACGCCCGAATGCATACCAAAACTTTTGTATGCAAGAAAATTACAAAGTCCAATAAGAATGAACAAATTGCTTTATTACTAACCCTTGATAATTGAGGCAAATGATGTAAATGTAAAGTATAAATAAAACAAAATGTTTTAGAATAAGAACAATCAAAACAACTTTAAAATTGCCAAGACTTTTCTTCGGGACTAAGAAATTTCTCAGTAGCTTTCCAAGCTAATGTTGAAAAATCAAATGAAAATTATCAGGAAAACGAAGTACTACCTAAATTTTTCAACTATTTGGTGGCTCAGTGGAGGCCTATTTAAACTGCGGTTGTTATATTCGGATGAAGCATTACTTGATCAATCGGATTTTGTAAATTTGCATTATTTGCTTTCTAAAAGGCAAAAGGCATTTCCTACCAATTTTGTTTTTTCAGATTTTTTTAATGAATTCAATTCCAGGAGCTGAAATCGCTATGTACTATCCACTTACTTTGCTGACCCTTAGCAATATAATTCTTCGTGGCCTTTTTAAATGAAATGTCAATGTAAAATGGCTGAGCTATTGTCGTGAAATTTAACATTGTTTAGTTAATTAAACCTATAAACAACTGTGCCAAGTTTGATTAAAATCGGGTGACTATTTAACATAGCTCCCAAAGGAACGATTGGTCGTTCTTTTTTGACTTTTATCAAAAACTTCGTTACTTGTCACGCGATTGCTTTCAATGACTGTTAATGACTGTGCAAAATGTGATCAAGATCGGGTGACTATATCATATAGCTCTCATAGGAACGATCGCTGAAATACAGTGACTCTTATAGTATTTTTTACTACAATTAAAGTTAGCTTTTATTATTATTATATAGGATATATTACTAAAACTATCAATCTAATTCTATCTAGTTTTTATTTTAACGATAATAAATCTGATGAAAGGAGGATCGTCTATCGATTACCAAAGGGTTAGTAGAATAAGTGCCCAAGTAGGAACTAGTTAAGTGATTAGATTGGTGATTCAGCAAGTATCCATGTGGGGAAGTGTAAGTAGTATTACAGGGATGTAATAGGAAAAAGCGATACGCTGTTTGATGAAATGATATTTCCTCTATCCAACTCAAAAAAAAAAATTTCGAAAATGGGTTCATTGATTTTCAAGGTATGCCTAAATATTAACATGAATCTCTACCTCTATTTTAATAAGCGACCGATGTAAAAAATGATGTCAAACAATGTAATCATCCATTGACAAATTTCCAGAAGGTCAACGCTTAGATGATTTATTTAAGAACAAAACAAATCTTTTTTTATCTAATTTATATTAGTAAGAGATGAAGAATAAATATTTAATTAACATATTACATGAAGCATAGGGCATTTCAATTTCACTTGCTTTAGTTGACTGGCGTTTGGCTTAATTAAAATGTCGCCAAAACAATTCCCATTGCTGACAAACATGTTCCTCAAATATCTTTGTCTACGCAGATATGTTTATTTGTGCAACATTGTTTGCTGAAGCGCATCAGCGTCAAAACGACAAATGTCTGATGTTACTGCTGCTGCAACCAGAGAATTCCTTTCATTTCACACTTTAGGACAAAACCACATATGCATGCACACACACACAAACACACACATACACATACAGATGCAAATTTGTAATAGAATGGGAGTCAATCAAAAGTCTCTTATGCTCCCACCCTTATCCCTTAGCCCCACGGCTATGGCTTCGCCTTGTTGCCCCCCAAAACATGTAATTAGTTCACTTATGTTGATTTCCTTTGACAACGGCTCTAAAATATAAATTGCTTCAATTAATTCAGTTTATTCATTATGCATGTTTCAAATAAATGACCAAATCGAAACCAGAGACCAGAAACCAACAGAACCCACAACCATTCATAAATTTTGTGGTAATTCTGTGTTATTGCCCAAATTTGGAAATCATGCGGTTTCTGGGCAATATGTGTTAAGTGCATCCCAACCAAAAGTGTCCATGTCAAATTCATAAATCATTCAAGCATTTCGGTCAACTTAATTATGCGTTTTATCGATAATTATGATTATTTCAAAAGCAATTACAATTCGAATTAGATGATGGTATATGAAAGAAGTGTATAATAAGAGTCAACCATATATGTGAATGCATCCTTACAATAAAGAACGGGACTTGATTGAAAAATATTCTTTCTATCATATTCTCTTTTTTCGTTATTATTATTTATACTGAATGTTAAAGTATAAAATGGAAGAAAAATCTGAATTAACAGACAATTATTGCAAATGTTATTGACTTGTTCCGTGTTAAGTAAATCAAAAATGTATCCCGAATTCCATTAAGATTAAAAAATCCTACCCACACAAAAAAAATTTTTAAATTTTATAGCATACTTCTATGTGGTTTTTTAAAACAAAAACTAAGTAAAAATATTTATTCTTTTTAATCAGAAACGGACCTTAATTTATACAGGGTTACGTTCATATGAAACATGATAAAGGCCTACATTCCAAGACGCCCACAGGGGCTAAAGAAAACTTTTTAGTTGTCCATAGCAGACAATTTAAATATGTTTGTTAAGGCCACTAATATTATAAGTTCTATGTTCAATTCCACGAAATTTATTGCAACAAAAGGTTTGAGGTTTAGGGTTTTTTGAAAAGCGAAGGAAGAAAAGGGGCTAAAAGAGTAAACAGTAAAAGAGTTCGAGATAAGCGAGGGACAGTTGTGTTTTGTTTAACACTTGGTCTTTCCATCTAATCTTAAAGACCTTTGTACTAATGTCTTTACTGTGAATATTTTTTCTTATAAATAGACTTCATGAATCAATTAAAAATTACTAGAACAACTTTGTTTTAATTCTCACACAGCTTACCTTTATTTTTGAAGCTAGTTGAAAAAAAAAACACTGACAACAAAAAAAGGTTAAATCGAAGCTTCATTTAATTAGCATTGAAATGAATTCAATTAAGTTGGGAATTAGCGCAGCAACTGAAGTCAACTTGTTTCATTCTGAGTTTTATCCAGTAGTCTGCTCTCAGCTTGATTGCCCACTGTGATAAGTGAGCTCTGGTGAGGATGCCCATTTGTAAATGTTTTCACATTGAGCGTTTTAACACTGTCGAGTCTTAAAGCAGTTGTCAGTATGAGAAACCTTTTTTTTTGTTTCTACTGCTGCCTGCAGATTCTAGGATAAAGAGGATCTACAATTTAATAATCTCATAATGGCAACTATGAAACTTAAGCTCTGCAAATTGCGGCTTGTGTTGCTAAGAGATACTTCTATAGATATGCATATTCGACAACCCCCACAATCAACTTTACTCTGTATTTTGCGGTGTTTGTGTGTATGTGTGTGTGTGCAATAAATAGAAAATACTTAAACTCCAATTGCGTTGCGCATACGCCATGTGTGCGGCAGAATCGTCATCATCATCGTTGTAGTATTCTCATCGTTGTCGGTCCTCGCTTGCTTAAAACAATTAGAAATGCAACATTGTTTTAATCTCTTTCGCATTTAACGCAAATTGCTTGGCATTAAGGCGCTCCCAAAACCGCATCCCAACAACTGTGCCACTGCAAAAAGGACAACGTCAACGGCGAATGGCAAGGCGAAGGCGAAGTGGTAAGGAATTGTTGAAAATGGATAAACGCTTGAGGTTTTCATTCTCTCGCTCGTGCAATAATTCGAATTTAAGCATTTCTATGAGCTGCACTGCTTGAATGGTGATGGAGAACTGCCCTCAATTGTTGCATGAATGGTTCGGCATTCGGATAAAATGATTCTCCCAAGGATGTTTGGCGGTTTTATCGATGGTTAACCGAAAATGTTTCAGCAATCACTAACAAGTTTTCTAGTCATCAAAATATTTCCTTTTTGACAAAAGCATTCAGCATAAACAGACGACTAACGAGCAGAATTATAAACTATGAATCTAACCTTTCCTAATCTTTTTATTTGAAGGGGACAAATTAACATTAGATCAGAATTAGATGGAAGATTAGTATAATGCGGACACACACCCATTAATTCATTCATTACATCATTCGGCAGCCACAACATCGATAGGGTTCATCAGAGTCATTTTCCGATTGATCATTTATTTGGGTCGTTTTTGAGAGCTCTTCAATATGGTCCGAGAGATCAGGGTGTAGTTGTCGTTGTGGCTGTTGTTGCACAACATCATCAACTACTCCCTGACCTTGCTGTGCCTTGGGTATATATGGCTTAGCTCTGGCATTTAAGGTCATTGATCTTGTTACCGGTGACGTGTAATTGAATGGACTCTCCCGCCAGATGCGATCATAGGCTATGCCATATGAGTCATTTTCTGGGGTTGATGCTTGACTCCATATGCAATAGGTTGGTACTACATGAGATAGGCATAATAAGACGATGACCGTGTTTAAATGAAATCGAGAATTCATAATTCTTACTCACATTCTTCAACGATTTTATTGGCCAATATGCTGGATGTCAATCCGGGCACAAACGCTGGAGCATTTGGATTGAGGCGTTTATCCAGCGTTTGACTTCCACAAGGCTGTAAATTGTATTCTTCTGATTCTCCCACATCTCCCTCTGACTTTGTCTCCCTTGTCTCCCGATAAGATATGTCCAATTCAATCTCATCATTGTCCTGGGACATACTTTCGCTGGTTATCTTTTATATCTTTCAAACACTACTGCAAGCGAAACAAATTATTAAAAATGTGAAGAAACAAAACAAAAACAATATGTGAGACGAATGTGACACAAATTTCCCAACTACCTCAATTGTATTTGCAATCCGCAATACGGTAAAGAAACAAGAAAAAAACCAAATACTTTCGATTATTCACGAGTGTTTAGATGGTTGTGTGAGTTGCTATTGAAAGAATTTGCTATCCGCCAGTCTATAGATCAAAATATTTCTTTTGTATCGCATTTGTTGTCTTTATGTTTTAATGATAAACTCACAATCGAAAAATTTAAAATGAAAAGAATCCACAAGGTTACTATGTTTATTAAAAAATCAAAAAATCGATTAACATCTCACTTTGATATCATAATATTGCAATTATCAATAATTCAACAGAATTTTTGTAAAATGATTCTTTGCAAATATATTTGACGAAAATTTTAATTAAATGATACACTTACAACAATTTTAATAAGCCATATAAATAAATTTATATCAATTTTCACCCATGGCGCACACACACAAACATAGAGGCAATGGAAAGGGGAAAATGGAAAATTTGAAACTCACTTTGGCATTCCTCGTTGCCACCATTTCAACCTCTCTTTTGCCATCACTTGTGTGACAAATTTAATTTTGTCAAAACCGCAAATTGACAAATATTTTAGTTTGCACAACAAAAACTCTCACACACACACACATTCACAAATAGAGAGAGAGAGAGAGAGAGAGAGAGATAGAGAGAGAAAGTTTGCTTAAAACTCGTGTATTTTAATTGATTTGCGCTAAATTTATTGATTTCATTTTGGCCAAACAGTTGTTGCCAGAAGAACAACAACCGCAAAAGAACCTCCCTCCCAGCAAATTGTTTCCCAACTTGAGCTCATTATGAATACTCATTCTACCTCCCACTCATACCATAGTTCTCTCTCTCTCTTTCTATCTTTCTCTCTCTCTCTCTCTCTCTCTCATTTACGCCATCAAAATGGCACTTGGGTTCAATGTTTGCATTTGTTTTGCTAATTTGCATGTGCGACTGTGTTAAAACATAAATTAGTACTTTCCCCTTTTTGCGCTACTGTTCTACACACTTCCCGAATTCCCGGTTTCTCTTCTAGCCACAAAAAGGTGCTAGCCACCATTTTGACCATTTTCAACGATTTGTTAAATTTATGGGCAATTTATTGCATTTGTGACTGCATTCACCATTGGCTAGCTTAACCCCTGAAAACTGACTAATAGCGGTTTTTAGTGTGTTTTAGTGCTTTTAGTTAATTGCACAAATTACTTGCGCTTATTTATTGGCTACCCGCCTTGATGGTCATTTGCGGTTGTTGTTAAAATACAAAAAAAAAAACCGAAATCTTTTTTTTGTCATATAGTACACAAAAAAAAAAACTACTCGGCTAGTCAGATTCATGGGAAAGTATAGTAAAAATTTACACTCAACAAATTAAATTAAAATATGTAATCTTGATAAAAGCGTCGTAACTATTTCTGGCAAATTTTTGGTACGAGGCTCTATTAAATAAATTAAAGCAAATCAGATGTGTGATGATTATCCAGGTGAAAATATATGAGAGGGAATTGGCAATTGGCAAGGGCTTGTCCAAAAGTTGACTCTCTCTTTATTTATGTAAGATTTTTTGAAGCTATTGTTTAGTTAGTGAGTATGTTGATTTACATATATACAAAGTTACTTTAAATGATAAAATGGATTTTAAAATGACTTCCTTAAGGGCACAACTTCACACTTCGGCTGACGACGAACGAGAGGGACGACTTCTCACTTCTCATTACCCAGCAATAAGTCGTTCCGAATGAGAGCTACCCAGGAAACTATTTAAGTTGGTGTATCGCCCAGTCCCTATTATTATATTATACTAAACTATTTCAGCAGATCGTATCACAGTTTTAGTACAAGTACAATGAGTAGTTTCCATGGACTTGCCGAGTATATATCGCTAATCAAATATCTCTTATCGGAGTTATTACCAACAATAGATATTTATGTTGGTTAAACCATCGTCAAGTATTATCGGTAAATAATAATAATAGTGCAAACTTATACCTATATAGGTCTATAATTATCTCTTACCACATAAACGAAATATCTATTAAAAATCTCTTGTATCTCTTTCATTTCTATAAAAAAAACATGAATTTGTTATTTACTTACCTCTTTTACCACTTTTGGAATAAAAACTTATTACATTAAGGGATGAAAACATGTAAAGTATTACCAGGTCAAGGACAATTAATTTCAAAAATATCAAGCATTATAATTTAGATATTTTGGACAAATTTAATTTGTCAAAACTGTCCTCTATGTACTTAATGACTTTTTTCTCTTTTAAATCGGTTAAAGAAAGAATAAACCGTTTTCCCTTTTTTAATAAACATAGAAATCTTATATATCCCACTTCAACGGATCCAATAGCTATATTATAATATCCAAGTTGTAGACTTGTGAATATATTTGTATGAAACACAAACTTAAAGGACACGAACATAAGCAACGTTGTTTTAATATCGTTTAATTGAAGCAAATCAATTTAGACCCACAAGAAACTTGATTCAACAGAATTACTAAGAAATGGTATTGCGGTTACTCTAAGTACTCTATAAATTCTACATACAATCATAGATAAAGATATAAGGAAAGTATGATAGGGATGAAATATCAATTTCAGTGACAGACTACTACATATTTGTGTGTTTAATAATGGTAGTCCAACAAGAACAACAACTTCTTGGAATAAAAAGAAAATCCTGCACTTAACTAAGTAGTTTTTCGGCATATGTATCTTTAGCTGAAAATAGAGTTTGCTAAATATTTTTTGTAAGCGGCTTAGTATTGGCCAATTTGCCATCATCATCGTCAACATTATTATTAATCAACGGCAAATCAAACAATTCATCAAGTTGTTAACTCTTCACAGTTTAAGTGCCAGCAATTAAATGGACACAACAAATTCTCAAGTTTTGTTGTTTTTTTTATTGTGCTTTTGTTTTTGCACTCTGCTTGCTCTTTGCCATCTACTGTGGGGCTTCCTTCTCTATCTCCCTTTCTTTCTCGCTCTCTCTCTCACTCACATTGGGAAGCAGTTGAATGTTGTTGATTTTATATATTCAAATTAGTTCGTTTTGCACGAGTGGCCCTCGAATAGAAGCGTAGTGCTGTGATATTTTTCCAACTACGGCTGAGTGACCAAACCCGGAGTGTTTCTGATTCTATAGTCCCCATTTCCATCTCTGCCCTCCCTTTTTCTCACTCTCTCTGTGAGTGGAGCTATCAAGTTGCCTTGTGAAGTGCTTATCCTCAAATCAGTGACACTTGAATGTGCAGCACAAGTGACTGACCAAGTGGGTTGAATGAGTGGGTGAGTAAGTGAGTGAGTGAGTGAATGAATGAATGAATGACAAAAGTGTGAAGCCTTCGCCTTCATTTATTTACTTAGCCTTTTGCTGGAACCGGCTAACTCAAGTGTTGTTTGCGGCCCTGATTGAGTAACTAAATAAAGTTGTCTCTCATTCTCTCTCTCCTCCCGCTATTTTTCCCTGTCATTTGCTGAAACTTTTCTATGGTATTTATGATCACGGTGATGCCCATCTGGGCTAATAGTCTTAGCCATATCAATAACTATCATAAAAGTTTTACCCCACAGGTAAGGATTAAGAGGAAACCTTATTGACCTTGGGGTCAATGTGATTAGTCACATTCACCCGAAAGCCTATAATCTGTTGTATATTCCCCGTTCTTCATATTATTGGTGTTCATTGAGGGCAATCTTTGAGTTGATATTTTAAGACCCCTTAGATTTGGTTGCTTCATTGCTTAGATTACTGTCAAATTGTAGTATTCTAAAAAACAATTGTATTATTACACGCATTTTTCCTATTCTAAGAATTCTTAATTTTACCTAAACAAATCCTTTCTAAACATAAAGAAACGAATTAGATGCGTTAGAGCCTGAAATTGTAAGCCATTCATTGGCTTTTACGTGTTTTGAGGCCAACCGAACGAAACTTATTTATAGTTGTCCGTGTGTTGCCGCACAATTAATCGTCATTACCATCTACCGCAGCGAGTTTTCACTTGAAATTTTCACGAGCTGGAAATAAAATGCCTGCGGTCGTATCTCGGCGGTCCCTTTCGCCTTTGTTAATGACACAGTCCAAAATGAGAATGGAACGGAATGGATGACGACGACAACGACGACGACAACAACAACGGTAATGATGATTACTGACGGTTTTAAATCATGCGCTAATTATTGCAATTGTTGCTCTAGCTCCAGGCCAGATGAAGCACAACGAATTGCGAATGGCAAACGGCGAACGATGACCGAATAATTGATGATGGGCAAACGACAAAGCTCGACGGTAATCAAATTTCAGAAAGAGTTCACTTGCTTTTTGAGAATGTTTTGTAGGGTCACAAAAATAAATGATTTTCATTTGCCTTGTGACTTTGGTGGCCCATAAAAAATGTTGAGAAAAAAAAAAGAAATCACTGTAAATTTCGAGTTCACTAAACTGCATTCCCTTTTTAGTGCCGTTGCTAGAAGGAACCCCCTAAGCAATCAACCTAATTTATTATGCTCCACACGCCCAACACGGGGGCCAAAAACACCACCGCATATTGCAACATTATGCCACGCCCACACAATTGCCAAACCGATACAGAATGCCGTTTATCTATAAATGTTAATAATTGCAATTGCAATGTGCGAATTGCAGCTGTGGTTTTATAATATTTTTGCATTTTGGTTACTTTTTTCGCATTCCCTTCTGATGATGATGATGATGATGCCCTTGAGCATCGCCATTAAATGCCTATAACCTAGTAAATAATTTAAAAATTTCTGAAAATTGATATATTTTTGTGCAATTTGTAAGCCGATTTGCAGGCGAAAATAATGTATTACCTAATTACTTTTTTCAACCCGTATTGTTATAATTAATTAAGTGAAAATGAAGAGGCAATAAATTTAAAGTCTGTAATAATAGGCTAATAATAAAATGAATCTGGGTAAATATGAACAATTGAACAATTCGATTTAAATATATAATTTAGTTCTATATATGTATGTCATATAAGCCTTTGAATGTGTAACATGTTACTCATATGACATAATGTACATCTTTAGGTAGCCATTTATTGTATATCAAAGTTTGTATTCATTCATACAACAAATTCTACAAACCAATATCCTGTATTTCTTTATTTACGATTTATAAGGAAATTGGACAAGTAATACAATTTGGCAACAAATGGCTTGGAAAAATTATTATTGTTTAAACATGTCATCAGACAAAATTTCATAACAGGATTTAAAGGTCTATCTAAATTTAGACCATTTAAAAATTGAATGAATTGAATTGAATTTTATTTTTCAGAAGTTTTCAATATAGTAAATAAGTTTTAAATCCTTATTTGAATTACAAATATTTCTATCAAGGTATAAGCTAAAAAATATAGTTTTAATGAAACCTTTTGCCTGTTCACTCTAGGTTAATGAAAATGAAACATAAAGTGTTTTTGGGATTTGGCTGGCCAATATCGTATTTGGATCTTAATTTACATCCGAATAAGATTGAAATATATTGGCAGACCAAAAACTTGACCTCGAGCTGGCAAACATTGAGTAAGGTTACACTTCTTAATTAATTTATTTATTTGATGTTGTAATAAAATATCTAACTTTTTGAAAAAGTAATTGATTGAGTGATCTTTTATTGATTTTTCATCGAAACAATTAGTCAATAGTAACTATATAAAACTACAATTTCTAGAATTCTATTCGAAAATGTTGTGCGATTCAATGCTTGGGGCTAATCACGAATAAATGTTTGTTTGTCATATCAACATTTGTTCAATCTCTGTGCTGCCACGGGAGGGACATTTCAGGGACCGAGGTCGACACGTGCTGCCCCGAAATTCACAAGCCTGGCCAGCCTAATGCCCACACATTGACACATACGTGAGCACACACGCACACACACACACACACACACACACTAGAATTGGAGAGACAGACAAACAACTCATTTCGCTCACTGAACTCAACAATAAGCATAAAAACATTCATCACTGATTCAGCTACGTGAGTTGGTTTGTCAATTATGATGGCTCTCTAGGTAGGTAGTTTTGGGTAGGTGGGCTCACAAGGACAACAATGGCGATGATGACGACGATGATGATGATGAAGATAAAGATGATGAATATATGAGCACCGCTGATTGAATATCAACGGCCCCCAAACGAATGCACCCTGGCAAAAGCAGAGCCCGTTAAATGCGGGCTCAAAGGCATACAGTTGTAGTGGCGCTTTTAACACTTTCCGTTCTCGTTTCCGGCTGTTGCTTTGTAATATTATATTTGCCTGCTCTTTTATACCTCTCTGGCTTGGCATGCATGGATGGGTGAGTGGGTGAGTGGGTGAGTCGGTGAGTGGGTGGTTGGGTGTCTCAATGGTTGTTTGTGTATCTGTATGAGCATATTTTCTACGCTAGTCAACTGTCAGATTTTCGTTGTGCCAGCATAAAATGTTAAAATAATGCCACAGACATACATAGACATAGACAAGGGCTGTCTTTATTTGGGTAAAGAGATAGATAGAGAAAGAGAAAGAACGAGAGACCGAGAGAGAGAGAGAGAGTCCCGCATCAACTTGCCCCAGCAACATTATCTCCCATTTGTCGCATACAATCTGCTTGCCACTTTTTTCACTCTCTTTTTCTTTTTCTATCTTCTTCCTTTTGCTGGCTTGTCGCTGTTGTTGCTTCCGGTGACAGTGTAATATTGTAATATGCTTATGTCTCTGTCTGTTTGTCCCTCTCTATCTACGTGTTTGTGTGTGTCAGTTAGATAGCTGAAACTTCCTTGTAGATATGTGGATAGATATTAACACTTTTAGTTCGGATTCCATAATGGAAGCCTATCGAATTTATTATACTCTAAAAGAGCAATTAAAACAAAATTGAATGAACGTCAACAACGCGAACGAATTAATAATGAAAAAAGGAATATTTTTAACACTTTAAAAATCTTTTAAGGGTTTAGTTTGCCTTTTAACACTTAACTAAATCATTTCCACAACTTTAAAGACATTCAAAGAAATTAAAAATTTTTTTTTTATTTTTGAAATGAAAGATTACTCAAACAAAGTGTCTTATACAGACATCTAAGTAGATCTTGCATATATCTACTTATGAAATAAATCAAAAGGGTAACATAAATTCGTTGGATTAAGAAAGTATCTAGAATATTTTAGCCTAGTCAGCAAATGAAAGTTTCCAGCAAAGTTATTTATTGTTGCATTGGGGTTTGGCTTTCTTTTTGGTTTTTTTTTCGAGGAATCAATCAAATCAAATGTGACAATCGTCTGGCCCATTCCACAGTGCCTGCATGCAATTTGATCAAATTAAAAGGCAGCCAGCAGTATGTCTTACTCATCCAGATATATCACATAGACACACACACCCACATACACAAACTTGGAGACAGGGAGACATTGGCATTGCAATTTGAAGACATGCAGTTGATATGCATTTCGTGTTTGCCTGTCTCAATTCTGTTGCTGTTTCGTAGCTCTGACATGGAAGTAGGAGTAACAGCACCAGGAACAGCAACACCAACAGCAGCAGAAGCAATGGAAGACTATGGGTGGATGGATTTTAGAAGACACCACTTCATATTGTATGTAGAAGCATCTTCATGTTTCAACCCATTCATTCATTCACTCCATGCACACACCCAGTTACGTGCTAAGAATTTTAATTAACAGATAAATCAATAAGAAATATGGACGACGGCTGTCAGGGTGAGAAGCTTTCTCTCTCTCTCGCTGTCTCACACACTATTTCTCTTTGAATCCCCCTGCTCTGTATTTATGTGAGTAAAACGAACTAAATAAACTCCTGACGCTGTCTATGTCTCTATGTGGGTATTTCTGCTATCCAGCCAGCCAGCCAGCCAGCCAACCAGTCAGCCAGCCAGCTAAGTTGCCTCCTTTTGCGGTAGTTTAAGAAAAAGCTCAAGTACATACTGCACAAAAATGGCCAACAGCAGCAGGACCAGCAAAATACTGAGAAATTAGAGAAAAAGGCAGTTAAAATTGCAATTGAAGCAAACTCTGAGCCAGAGGCAACTCTTGGTCATGGCCACAGGCTCCAGTCAATCCCAATGCCACAGACAGAGCAGACTTTCTTAATGCTCTCTAAACTTCTAAAGTCAAACTTGTTTATACAATCTAAAATTTATACTTTCAAAGCAAAAGTGAGCTTTTGTATATTTTACTTTCTCCTTTGGGGTGGAAAGTATTAAAGTTTTTATTTTGATATAGGTATATTTAAATAAAATATATATTTTAGAAAAGTATTTTAAAGAAAGAAATTGGTAGATATGTAGCTATAATAAAGTGTAACTTAAATTAAAAGTCTTCTATTTTTAAAAAACAAAATTAAATAAAAGATTATTGTCAAATTTTACAAATTGTAAACTAAAAGGTTTTATTATTTTGTTGTTGTTTATTTTTATAGGGTTTCTAGATATACATAGATTTATTTTGCTTTAAGGCTGCATTTTTTGTCGGATTTCAATTTTCTCTGTCATTCTTATAGAATTATCAATCAGTCAATTGTCTGTGGCTTAAAAAATCATTGCCAACAATAAATACAATTTCCAGTGGCTTATCAATTCCCACATGCCCCAAGCTTGTGGCAGCATTGAGTCAACTAAATGCAGCAATAAATAGAATTACAGTCAAGTGCTTGATAACTTGCTAAATGCAGTATCCGCCTGATCCGGCTTTTAAGACCAGGTGTGTGAAAATTTATTATTTGAAAAAAAAAGAGAAAGCAAAATTATAAGGAAAGATGGAAACTCTTAGGCTGCTTGGCACATTTAATGACAAAACGTGCCACAAGGTAAATGAGCAGCAGCAGCAGCAGCAAGGCTCTTTTTATATATTCATCTATATAGATGAACATCAAAATTTGTTGATTTTCGTTTGTTGTTTTTTCTCCCTCTTCTCTTTATCTATCTCTCTCTTTCTGTTTTTTTTTTTTTTTGGGCAATAAAATAGACAACAGGCAAAACACCAGGAACAAAGCCCTGAAGCAACAATTTCTACTCCTATTTGGCTCTTGAAAAGCGCACAAAGTTTAATTTGAATATAATAGAAAAACTTTTTCAGAATATTGCCAAAATGTTTATGTGTGTGTGTCTGTGTGTGTGTGCGTGTAGCGGTAAGCAAAAGGCCAACAAATTGTCGTTGTCTGCTCTCAACGGAAATAGTTTCAAAAATACAAATACACAATATGTATACCCATACATCCATACATACCTAAGTATGACCATAGAAAATGTTTTATGGCATTCGTGATTGTTGTGTCATTAAGTTGAAATTGTGTAGGTGGTCACTAGACAGGATATAGGACGCAGGACGCAGGACACAGGACTCATCCCATACACGCGAAAATGTGGGCGTGCTCTTTTCGACTTCTTGCCCACAAAAATTTTATTTCCCACAAAAAGTTGTAATCGAAAAAGTGCCTCAATCTATGTAGGTATCTAATATCTGTCTGCTCTGGGTCTTTAGTTTTATGACCACGTATTATGCTTTTGTATTTCTTTTGTTTCTATCTCTCTCTTTCTCTCTCTCGCTTTTTGTTTATAATTATTTTGTCACCATTTTATTCATGTACCGCGATCTTCACATACACATGTACCTACATTTTTTATTTGCCTTCAATAATTTGTGTACAAATTTCGCTTTAGTATTCCCTTTATGACCATGAAAATGCCCAAGCAAAGCCAAGGCCAACAAACAATGGCATGAAGTTAAGGAAACTTGAAATCCAACTGTTTTTTTTTCTTTTGTGCACGTTAAACCGCGCTCATTCATATTTCCCCTAGGACCATTGTAAGTGTGTGTGTATGTGTGTCTGTGTAAAGTTCACTATGTACAATACAAGTTACAGGTAACATATATTTTGGCCGCATTTGCTGGTTTGGTTTAGCCAAGTACCTACTGAAATATTTGCCAGTTGGGACCTACGACATTTACTTGCCAATTAGGATAAGTTTTTAGTAAATGGCAAATAATTTTACAAATAAGTAGCCTAAAAATATGAACAGATTTAAAATGTTTTTAGGTCCTATTGCTGAATAGATGGCAATAAATATTGATTCTATATTTGCTCTGAATGTGTAATACTACAAACTAGATAAGGGAAAGACCAGAGGACAGGATAGTCAATTTTTAAGTAATAAACAAAAACCTCAGTATAAAGGCTTACTTTATGCATTATAATTCATCCTTAATCCATTTAAATATTGCACCAAGATTCTCAAGTTGTTTCGATTGATAAACTTAACTTACATCAAAATCCAGTTAGCATTTGGAAGGGTATATCTAATTCGCATACATATCTTATCAACAATTTAATAGAGTTCCTGACATTTTGTAGCTTAACTTTCACCTAGTCTGTCGCGTAGGATGGTTATTAAATATTCAAAAGTATCTGCAAAAGAACTGCAAAGTAAAAGAGAAAAAGCGAAAACCTTAAATAAGGCAAGTTTAAAGACAGAAAGATTTTCTAACGTTGCTGGCGGAAAAAATTCGAGCCTCTGTATCAGTTGAGTTTGCTTTTGTTTGGGTAATTTGCTGTTGAGCCTTAAGTTCTTCGTGAAGGAAAATTTCTTTTCAATTTTTTCTGCGCCTAGCAATTCTTTTAGATTGTTTACGTGGCGTATGCGCGATATATTTGCATACATTTTGTTCTTGTTGCTGTGGAAATTGCGCATACGCCGCGTTTTGTTTTCGACTTGCTGACACAGTTTCAGTTCTTCTTTCCCCTCTAGCTTCAGCAAGCTGGCAAATCAATTTGCTCTGCACATTTGCATAATAAGCAGCAGAGGCCCAGTTTGTTTGTCACTCAGCCTGTCACTTGATCAATATGTGTGCATGGGCATGCTCATAAAATGGCACCCGCAATCCCACAACCGAACCCCCCCACTCCTACCTCTACCACCCTAATCGTGTATTACATACTTTGTTTTCTTTGGCTGAAACCAAAAAAAAAAAGCCAAATCAAGAAGGAAAATGAAATCGTGTCACACAAATGTTTTGGCCATGGCAGGAGGACGAAGGGTTTTTGGTTTAGGGTGACGGGGTCAAGTGGTAAATCGCAAACTGAGCCACTCGAATGCGGCATCAACCTTTCTGAACCCTTCGCGCATAAACACAACATGGCGCCACCGTAGCAACAGCAGCAGCAAATGCAACAAATGTAGTGGAATAATGGCATTATTATAGATATATACAGTTGAGTATATGTGTGTGTGTGTGTGTGTGTGTATATAAATATATTTTAAGCATATGTTATATTTCATATATCTATTCATAGAAGAAACTATTTTGTTGCGCTCTGTTCCCCAAAAATTATTTCCTTATTTGCAATATCTCAATTATTGTTTTGTAGAAAGAGATGGAAAACAAAATGATTTTCTTTCCCACAGTTTTTAGATTTTGATTTCAATTTGCGGAAAGAGAAAGTTATTTGAACAATTAACTGAACAACTGCAAAAGCAAAAGTCTGAAGAAAAAGATGATGTAAAGTCTTAAAATCTTAAAGGGTGTATTCCATTAAAATTTGTTAGGTAAAGAGACATAGGGACCTGGGCTCTCACCTTTTAGACTCACTTCGTTAATTTAAGTCAAGATTAAGATAAAGAATTAATTGGAAAACTGGTTATCCCACAACTTGAACAGCTTCAAAGAAGTTGAAATAAGAATTGCAATATTTTGTGAATTTTTGTTTTTTTTTATTTTTTTAGATTCAATCATAATTTATTAGAAACTCTTTCAAGTTTTAGCCACAAAGATTTAACATTTGCAAATAGTTATAAATTTGACCATTTTCACAGTGTGGACAATATAGAGTGGATAGGGAGTTTTGTGGTGGCAAATGAATGGAGTTTTGTGCATTTAAAAGTTGAGCATATCGATATTATATTTCATATTCGAAACAGAGCAATGCACCCCAAACGAGTAAAACTTGACAAACATCAAACCCAACCCTTTAAATATTGCCCCCATTCTCACACATACACACACACACATACACAGAGAAGCACACACACATGAAATTCAAACAAATGGCAAAGTTAAATTTGAAAATAATAGAAAAACTTTTCACAGTCGCAACAACAACAGCAGCAGCAGCAGCGGCAACAACAAGAAGTCGAAGAACAACAATAACAGTAACAGTAACAACAATAACAATAATGCAACTGAAATGAAACTATTTCGAGTGAAATAAATCTGTTAGAATGTGCAAAACTCTGCCATCGCATTGCGGCGGGCATTTTGGGTGGGTGAACTGGGTGTACCGTGTGGGTAGGGGCTGGGCATAGCAGACGAACTAAAAAACTGGAGACAACTGGGGGAGAACTGTCGAAAAGGAAGAGAGAGAGAAAGAGAGAGAAGAGAAGTGCGCTGTATGGGCAAACTGGGCAAAACGGGGTGCACAGGAACCGAAAGTGGAATCATTTTTATTGCCAAACGTGTTTGTTGCTCAATTTAACTAAAAGTGCTGCCAATGCTCGTCGTGTCTGTGTCTGTTGTGCATAGCAAAAGAATAACAAAAAAACCAAAACCAAATACATCGATAGAAGAAAATCGCACAGTTTGGTGTGGTTGATGAAAGATATACCCTTTCACATGCTTCGAAAAATTGTCTTCATTTAGCAAAATTAAAAGCTAGTTGGAAGCTAGGAAATTGGAAAAATGGTAAAAATCGACGGTTAAGACTTTATCTATCACAATGAAACAACCTATGGCAGTTGAGAACAAAGTTGTCTTCTGTAATGTACTTCCTCTTAGAACATTTAGGTTAAATAATTTTGGAAAACAATTTCGTGTCCTGCTGAATTTTCGTATTGGGATCGTTTATTTGAATAAATGCATTTGTATATTCCAAAAATTTAAATATCTTGTTATTAAGATAGAAGAATCAAAGATAATGTATCTTTAATTTCTCTTAATCTATATTAATCCATCTTTTATATATCTTTTAATTTTAGACTTTATAAGACCCAACATTTACAGTCCCAAAAGATATTGATTTTGTGTTTATAAATGTTAATTATGTAATTACAGTTAGCAACATTTTTGACATTTCAATTTAAACTATTTATTTTCTCTCAAATGTTAAAGTTATGAACTCGTTGAAACGATTAAAGTGTTTTAACAGAACTTTAATAAACTGAATTACTCGTTTGTGGTTTTAAATGTATTCATGCAATGCTCTAGATATTTAACTTTTTTTTATTTTTTTAAATTTTGCATAAAATTTTCTTACATTTTTAAATAAATTGTCAACGAAATTTGTAAAACTATGTATATTTAATTAGTCAATTTTAATTTAAATATTTATATTTGTACATAATATACTTGTTAAATGAAATATAAATAATCGATAAATAAGAGCAGTTAATATTTCACTAAAGAAAGTAATTTAATAAATAAATTAATGCTTTAATTTAATTGTTTTTATGTTTCAAAATTTTTATTATTGTATATTTAACAAATTTTTTATTTACCTATCCAAGTTATTAAAGAAGTCAAGAAGTAAAGTAATATACCCGAATTCAAAATGCTTAGGGTAATTTCAAGAAAAACAAACGAAAAACTTTTGTTGGCCATTGAACTGATTGTGATTTGGTCAGAGCCAATGCATAGGCAGGGAAATCATGAAATATGTATATATTTAGGTAGATATATATATACTTACATATACAAGTATAATATAGATACCTATATAAATGTACAATACACAAATGTATATGTATTCTTTGATGATATTATTATTTTGCAGGCATTGTTTCGTTGGCCAATGTCCATGTTCTAGTATTTATTATGCTGTAGCGAATATCGCTTTTTGGTTTCTGATTTGAAATCGATGCATAAATAATGGCATTGTCGTTGTCTGGGTTTTTTGCCATCCCATTCTTTTATTTTTTTGCGGCTTGTAAAACATCGATGAAGACCTAAAAATAATGGTGACAAAATCACCAAAAAAGAAAACAAAAGAGGAATTGTGCGAAACTTTTTCAATTGCACCGATAATAAAACGAGAATACAATTTATGCAATAATGCAACAAAAGTTAAGCAAACGAAACCAACAAATGTAAAATAAAACCCTAGCCGAAAAAAAGAAAACCAAATCAACAATCACCAAACAAAAGGGGGCAAAAGGATCAAACAAAGACAAGAAACCAAAGCAAACGAAACCGAAAAGGGGGAAAAAAGAAAGAAATTCATTTTCGTGCCGCTTGCCAATTGCTACATTTTCGATTCGTATACCGAATCAACCGAAAAGTGGCAGTGACAATCGTCGTGCAGCAGCAATAAGGTGACGGCACGCCCATTTAGCTCTAGTTCAACGCCCCCACGACGACATTTACGTGACTTGTTTCATAAACAAACAGCAACGGGGCAGGCAAAATGGCACGAAATTGCCAATTCTCTGCGAAGGAACCAGCCATAGGACAAAACAGAGGCGAAGGGCTGAAGTAACAATAACAAAAACAACAACAGCAACAACTATGATGATGGTGGTGACGATGCCAGGACCAACACCAGGTGCCCCATATGTCCATGCATGTTGTCTGTCTGACATTGAGCGGCGTCAATTTGCACTTTTGCATACAAGTTGGTAATTGTTTCCGCCAAGTTCTCCAGCTGCTTACATGCTGAGTGACTCTCCCTTTATCACACTCTCTCTCCCACTGTCCTTGTGATTGCACTGTTTCCAATCTTCTTGTGTGCAATCATGGCGGCCATTTTTAATCATTCAAAAGTCATGGCAGAAAAGGGCAGCTGCGTCCATCTTTCACTCAGAATTTGCCTTACTTCTGTTCGGCTGTCATTTAACCAACTCTTTAACCCACATTTGCGTTTCCAGCTCCAGCTAAATGAGACCTGAAAAGACGTGAAAGTTTTCTCATTATGCCTCACACCCACACATATACATAAAGTCAAGCCCACACCCACACTATTTACAACGAAAAGAGGAAAAAAAAACCGAAAAACTTGTCACCACTTTGCCCAACCAGACAATGAGTAAGGAGTGCATGGGTGCGAGTGCAAGTGACTGGAATTTACCCATGTAACTATATGTAAAGACAGGTGAGACAGAGAGGCTCTCCTCTGCATTTGGCTCTACCAACACTTGTGCCAAATGGAAAGAAAAGCAGGGAGTCAAGTTTTTCCAAGCAATTTTTGCGTAAGGCAAAACTTTTCATGCATATTCAACATCATTAGAAAGTCACGACAAAGTAGCTCCTGCCTAAGGTACCCCCAGGAACCCAGAAAACCAGTAGAAGAGGCCACACAGCAGACACAAGTGAGAGGCAAAGTAGTAGAAGCTACTAGTCACCTTTAAGGCGCCAAAATGTAGGCTATAATTTATGTCTTTGAAAATTTTTCACCCCCAAGCTGCAACGAAAGTGAAAACTAACCTAGAAAAAAACAAAATGCCTTCTACACTTTGGTACTCCAAGTAACCTCGATTAGTTTCAACCTAGAATTGAACACTTTAAAAGCTAATATTGAAGAATTTAACAGAGTAAACGAAACAATTTAAAAGTTTGTTCTTAACTTTGAATGCAGTCATTGTTAAGGGACATTCTTAAACTGTTATTTCAAATTATCGAGAAGTAAAATCGTTTGGGTAATCCACGAGCTATTGAATTTATAATTCGGAGAGGGGTTTTAACTTTGTTGTAACAAGTTTTAAATATAATAAGTTTAAAATTTGAAACAACAAATTCCTCAAGAATGGAAGATTTATTAAGTTACAAAGTTGTATAAGAAATAATTTATAAATTTTTATTTGCTGTTGCCAGCCTTTATTAAATAGGATGGTATACCCATTTTTATACATTCCTGAAGGTATATTTGAATTTTGACTAACCTATCCCAAACTACAACTTTTTTTGGATTCACATAAATTCTGATATTTAAATTTCTTACTAACCCATCACATGTAAAATATAATCATAAGATTTCGAAAAGGCGCCTTATAAGCTCAATCAAATTTATCATAATATGGAATAAATGAAACTGCATAATGCACTTTTCTAACTGAGAAAGAATTTTCAAACTACAACTTTGTCATCTGCAGTTAATCATGGGCGACAGTAAATTGATTACCACAAAAATTTATCTGTATAAACTAAAGATTTTAAAAGCACCATATATTCTAAAATCACAGATCTTAAAATATAAGAAATAATGACTTCTAATGATATTTTTCCTAGCATTTGGATATTTACATACGAAACTTAAAAGTATTACTAAATGATGCAGATTTTTTTATATTTGTCTGGAGACGACTCAAGTAGGGAGTAAAAAGATCAGAAGCATAGATAGGTATGAGAAAACTTGGGTCATAAGAATTCTCTAAAAAGAAAATAAACAGTCCTTAGGAAAATATATTTATACATATCTTTTATATTTTAGTTTTCAGCAGGTGTATTGTATGTGCCATCAGTCAAAATGACTTTACTCACTCGTCCCTAACTCAACTCGAAGCTTCTTGGTGCTTAGTTTATTTGCTTGCTTTCTTTAGAACTTGTTTTAATTTCTTGTTACGCGCTCTAACACGCAACTAACCTCGTTAAGCAAGTTGAGCTTTAGCCCCACCTGGAGACGCATGTGTGAGATCCTGTTTAAGGCTCTAGCTCCTATTACGCAGTGGCAGCGCTTTAGCCTTGGTATTAACACTTTGTCATGTTTGCTAAATGCTTTCTGAACCTGCTGCCTGACCTGCACAAACACACACACACACACAGACACAAACATACGCACACCCACAGGTTCTGCGTGCGTGCGCAAAAAGCACCAATTAGTGTGCATGGCAAAATGCTGAAAAAAGAGATTTTGATATTAGTTAACACGGTCTTTGATTTTGCTGCCTGATGGATTTCTGTTCGTTTTTCTTTATGACCGTTCGATTCGTACTCAATAATATTTATATATAGTGCGCATTATATGTATATACATATGTATATGTATGTGTATATGTGAGCATTTATTGCTTGGCACAGCAATCAATTGGTGGTCATAAGGCCAAAAATAAATAAGACTTAATTGTGCTTTGGTCAGGGACAGAGGTAGGTTGGGGGTATACACTCTTTGCATGCCTAAAAGGCTGCTTTATGGACAGATTTGGTATGCGGGCCCCAAAACCATTTAAAGGTTATCCCAGGCATTATTTTATCAAAGGGAATTAACACGCATAAACAACAACAAAACTAGCAGCAGGAGCAGGAGCATGAGTAGCAGCACAGCCATCGACAGGGATCCCTTATCGCAGTCACCGTCACCGTCAAAGTCGTCCTAGTCTGCGTAGTCCTTGTGGCCCGTTGCAGCAGTTAAACGCACGCACACACCCGCATGGCCATTGCGTGTGCACTAGGTACAACAACAGCAACACAAACAGCCACAGCAGCAGCAGCAGAAACAACAGCGAAGGGAATCAAATCACGCATACGCGATGTAAACCTTAAGCCAGAAGCTAAAGGTCGTTTGGCCCTGCACTATAAGAGCAAATAAATAGGGGGGAAAATAGCCAAACCGCTCTTATCCCTCTCTCAGTCACCATGTCTTCTAGGGGGATTACAGTTTGGATTTTATTTTCGCTGTGAAAATACAATTTTTTAAGCATTTTTAGTTATGGGTGTGGCCAAAGACGAAATCAAATGCCCTTTCAAATCTTGAGAAACATTAATAATATAAATAGTGATGTGAATATACTTACATATATGTCCATGGAATTTATCACTTCGATTGATTGATAGATGCGTTTAACAATGATTAAGATATATGTATGAGTAACAAATCCTGACTTTTAAGCTTCTCCTTGAGGAAGTTTTTGCTTCCTCAATCCTTCATTGGCTTAATCTAATACGCCTCTCTCGACCCATATGCTAATCAGAATAGGTTGCAATTTACAAATCTGCAAATCTGGCCACCAATTCCCACAATTTATCACTTATTGAAGGTTTAACCCTATTGAAGGAGTTTTCCTTTGGTGTTTTTTGATTTGTCAGGTCTAGATCATACTTAGCTTGTCATAAGCAGATGCCAAAGCCCGTGGCCGCCTACTAGTTGCGGAGGCGTGGTCGCCAGTATCCTTTGCTCCTTGCTACAAATTGATCATAATCTGAGAGTCATTTATCTTACAAACACACAACAGGCAGGCAGACAGTGAGCAAACAAAGGAGGGGCTTGGGGGGGTATGCTCGGCGGCTTTAGATGAATGACCACGGATGCTCGCACGATTGGGCAGCGGTGGCATCCACTTCCTCCATGTTCCCTCTCCACCATCATATGAATGACACTGTCTGAATGAATAGCTTTGTTTGGATAGATGAATTGCTTGGCCCGCAGCCCACACCAGGACCCAGCAGAGCCAAGAAAGAACAAACCCAACAGATTTGCTTCTGCTTTTTTTTTTTGTACTTTTTTTTTTTTTTGGTTTATGTGCTAATTTGGCAATTTGTTTATCGATTTTGTTGGCTTGTTTTCGGTCAATCGGGTCGGGTGAGAGGAAGTGCTAAATCAATATAAAATCACTTAAGCTTAAGTGCCGGAGGGAACACGAAAGAAAACTATTCAGGCGTAAGTTTCGCCCAAAAACTTTCTGCATAATAATGCGACGCGATGCGGTATTTTGTGATTTATTGTTTTAACGATGGATAAACTTCACTTTCAGTAATCTTTACTAGCCGCTAATCAACAGTGCTAAAATGGAAAAATGCCAAAATACTGCTGACAGCTTTTGGTTGTGTAGCCCTGGATTAGTTCTTTCATCTTGACTTTGCACATAGTCTGGTCACACTAATTTTAACCTTGCACATTTTTGTGTCATTTATTAAAAGGAAAATTAAATTCGAGTCAGATATAAGAAATGAGTTCATCCAATTACACCAAACCACAAGTCTGCCAATCAGCTGTAAGTAAAATCTAAGATCGTCCGTAATTTGGCCTTTATTATTAAGTAATACATGTTCTAGTCGCTCTTGGTTGAAGGCTGCCGACTCCCAGTACGTTTGGGGCTAGATAATTGGAAACTGGCAGAAATAATTTCTGTACGGAAACTTGACGAAAAGGTACAATTCTATGTACATTATGTGGATTGTAAGTTTTTCACCTTAGAATGCAACATGAGCTATGAAAAATTCCATTATTTATATGTACATATAGTTAACAAGCGATTGGATGATTGGATTAATGAGGAAGCTTTCGATCTCACACAAGTGCAATTTCGCAAATCTGATTCCGATACGAAGCGTAGCACTACGGCCATTATCGATGTGGAAATGTGTGATGGGGCCAGTTCATCAAGACGTCAGAATCTTGAGAATGAAGATGTCACCGAATGCATTAAAAATATTGCACTTATTGAACTCGGTCGCCATCGCATTCAGCCCTGGTATTTCTCCCCATATCCGATAGAGTTAACTACTCTGCCGTGCGTTTATCTTTGCGAATTCTGTCTGAAGTATGTGGCCAGTGCAAAGTGTCTGGCCCGTCACTTGATCAAATGTGATCTCCATTATCCACCGGGCAATGAAATCTATCGCAAGGATTCAATATCTTTCTTCGAAATTGATGGACGTAAGAACAAAATCTACGCCCAGAATCTTTGTTTGCTAGCAAAACTCTTTCTTGATCATAAGACTCTCTATCATGATGTGGATCCATTTTTGTTTTATATCATGACTGAATTTGATTCACGTGGCTTTCACATTGTTGGCTACTTCTCCAAGGAAAAGGAAAGTGCCGAAAATTACAATTTGGCCTGCATTCTTGTTTTACCGCCGTATCAGCGTAACGGTTATGGCAAAGTTCTTATTGAATTTAGTTACGTCCTCTCCCAGTTTGAACACAAAATTGGCTCACCAGAGAAGCCCCTCTCGGATTTGGGATTACTATCGTATCGTTCCTATTGGTCGCAAGCTATACTTGAGGTATTGCTGAGTCAAGTGCCCGTTGAGAGTGAAGAAAGGCCAAGCATCAGTGTGAAGTAAGCAAAGCTGACTAAAAAATTTGAAACATTACTCACTCTTGCATTTTTCCTACTTTACAGAGAAATTTGTGAATGTACTTCCATTAGAAAAGAGGATGTTATATCCACTTTGCATCTCTCGAACATCATCAAATACTATAGGGGTCAGTATATTGCCTGCATCACTCCAGATATCATAGAACAACATAATCGTTCCTTGGCGAAGCGTACGACACGCATCGACATCAATTATCTACGCTATGAACCAAAGGAGTGGGTCAAGCGCCATAAATAGCTAATGGACAATCGGAATGAAATATGAAAGAGATCATAAACTGATTTTGTATGCATTTTATTAAACAAACATCTTAAAATAAAAAGATTTGTGCCTTACTTGACATTTGATTTCTGATAGAATTAAGATCAATCTTCAGGGCCAAAAAAGTATCAACTGGCGTCTATTTTGTTGAATGAACATTTGGCCAAATATAAACTGTTGGTTGACTTGACTAGTTTTAAAACCAAAGTCAACTAAAGTCACTTCTGGGACTATTCTGTTTTGAATACTATTTCAATTTGTAATCCATTATTGGTTCAACGTTTTGCATTGACAATTAAAAGTAACTTTTGAATGGAATGATGTTTGTCAATAAGATCCAAGGTAAATCAGTTGGCCATTCAACACAAGTTCAATTATTAAATCTCTCACCTTTGGGTCATTCAATTCATCTCACCTCAGCCAGCAGCTCTTTCGTTCATTTAGCTTTCACCCAAAACAAACAAACACATGCACACTGGGCGACATCCAAGGTGGCCAAATTACTGCCGGTTCATGTTCGTGTTGGTATCGTTGCCGGGTGTTAGTGTTGCCACCTTGTAGCTGGACTTTTGCTCCAAAAAGGAAAACAGAAAATGGGATAGAAGAAAGAAAAAAGAAATGACTATAACATGGCCGCACAAACAGTTGCAAATGTTGCATTTGCATGCATGGCCAGTCCAGTCTGACTGCAACACTGTTGCCTTTGCTTCAGTTTGTCGGCCAGTTGCCCAGGTGAGCGTCAGCGTTGGCTTCGCTGCTATTTAGACAAGTGACATATGCGCCACACACACACATTCACACACATTTGGCCCGTTCATGCAACATGCAAAACGGTGTGTCAAAAAGGAAAGCAGAACTCCTTTTTAACCCCAGCCCCAGAACTGGATGGGATTCAAATGATAGTAAGCCAAGCACAGTGATTATAGTCTAATAAAGAAAACCAATGCAACTTTCTATTAAAATTTACCATTAGATGCAAAATGTTTGATTAAATTGCTAAACAATTTTTTCTGAATTAGTGAGCATTTCTAAAGATTTAAAAGAATAAAAATGGTAAGATATATTATGACAGCTTTATATAGATTACATATAATGGATTTTCTTTAGTTTTTTATATAAATAGAAAATTCGAAAAATCAAAACCATGGTTGTTCTTTTCATATGAAACAGTTTTTCTTTTTAGGTGACGTATTTAACACAATGAAAATTATTAAGGAAATATAGGATGAAAGAAATACATAACTCAGATAGATATGATAAAAGACCATTTGAGAACAAATTTTAGGGGATCCTTCCAGATCTTTTTTGCCGTAAATATGGCAAAAGATTTTGAAAATAATTGGATTAAGAATAACCATAATATTACATACAAATATATTTACGATTAATTGTGTTGCCTTTTTCCAATATGATTTAATTAGATATTTATGTTTAAATTTAAGACTATTAATAGTTGACTTGCAGTTAATTATACTTTTTGGGAGGTATGCTAGTTTGTTCGTGTCCGTCTGTGTATGTGTAACACTGTACTTAGTAGCTGTTAGCATTGCAGCGACACCTGCGGCTATGCTCTGCTATTCTGCTGCTTACTTTGCGCTTAAAAGGAAGTGTTGGCAGTGCGCAAATTGCAGGAAACCGGGCAACGGGCAAACGACGAGCGTCAAACAGACTAACGGGCAGACAGACAAACAAACGGACTGGCAAACAAACAAACAAATAGCCCAGCCCGAAAACTAAACAGCAAACTAAAGTGACGACTCTCCGGCTATCTTTTTTTTCTTCTCTTGGCATTTCTGTTTTTTGCTCTCTGCTTTCTGCTTTGGCTTGTTTTTTGTTTTTCCTTTTGACACAGTTCAGGGAACTTGCAATACGTTGTTTTTCTGTTTTTCATTTTTAGCTGCAATTAAACATGCTTCTGTAGCTGAGGACAAAGGACGAGCAAGATGCGAAAGCGAGACAAACATCGCTCATCAGTGCAATGTCCAATTTGCATGCAGTTACTTTTGAGTGTGTGCGTGTGTGTGTCCATGTGTAACTCACTGTCATCTGTATGAACCGAAAAAAGTCAAAAATGAAAATATGAGAGGAAGAAAATATAGTTAACTAAGAACAAATTGCATGCCAACAAATGATTTTTCTTGGTATAAAAAGTAACCAGACTTGTCTTGTAGTTAATCCTTAGATAATTATCAGTTTCTCCTAAACGCTTCATCTAACTGGAAAAAGATAGATTAAAAGAGGAATTTTTGTTACGTAAAGAAGAGTCTAATCCAACTAATTGTCAAATGATACGATGATGAATAGAGTTAAGTACTGCCCTTGGTTCGAATTCCTAATGAAGAAGTACAAGTAACAAGTTTAAGGTAAGAAGTCTTTGCTGATGATAAAACTTATTGGATTTTGAAATGATAGCACAGAGTATTATTATTATTATTAGTATAGGATATAGTTGCAAACTATTAGCCTAACTATAGGCTTAGACGAAAAATATATCCATACACTAGCCTAGTATTCGAACCCGGATCCTCGTTGTTCAGTTGTCTAATTGACTGCGCCAGTAAGACAAATCATCTACCGATGAGTGTTAAAGAAGGTGAACGATTTTTAAACATTTATGGAACTGGAAACGTGACTTATTGTCACCCCAAGTAAATATTTATACCAAAGACTAAAGAAGTTTCACATTTTTGGCAGGGTTTCTATAAATTTTAACCTATTAATGATCCATGTGAGTAGGGGAAAATAGAACGCTTTTCGCTCCACCCCCAATGTCCAATATCCCCCAGCAAAATTATGAGCTAGATCCGCCACTGTAAATGTCCATCTGAAATTCAATGAAGAAATTAAAGAAAGATTTTAAAAATTTCTTGAACATAAACTGAAAATAGGCTCAAAATATTAAATGAGTCGCATTGCCGGCTGGAAGTAAAACCGTTTGCGAATAAGTATAATATTAATTTTATATATTCCAATATATTTCGCACTCTGTGTCCTGGAGCTTGACAGTGGTCGCTAAATCCATCATCCCTATTATATGATTTAAATTCTATTTACAACACCTTTCAACCTGTGATTGTATGAGTTTCGTTGTAAAATTAGTTAATGCACTGAAGTTAACATTAAACATTAAATAGGTTTCTAGCTTGTCCTTTGATAAGAATACGCATCTTTGTCACTGTCTCTCAGTTCATGAGAACTCCACAGGGCAAATTTGAAACATGAACGCGAGGTGATTCGAGTCGATTTGTAGAGCTCACATAGCCCTTGGGTGTTCTTGTGGTCGCATACTTGTGCCAATTACACGTAGTCAGGGACAGAACGAGAGAGAGAGAGAAATGGAGACCAAGCGGCTATCGTGTGATAACCCTTTGAAGTGCACTAGCATGTGAGTGAGTATGCCTGGAGTAGGTAGTCTCGTCCATCTATCTGTCCGTTGTGTTTGTCCTGTGTGGTGAACGCGCCTAATTAAAGGCCCCGCACGTATGTATGTAGATGCGGGGCTAAAGGAGATACAGCATAGATTTCATTTTTGGTAAGGACTAATGGGGTGCACTTTTGACCGCAGTGGGGGGGAAACGTGGAGGGTGCTGCGGTAGCGAGGATAACGACGACGATCCGCGACTCCGACGACATGCTGTTGTAATTTGCAACTTAAAACTGTTGTCCAGTGCTTCAACTCTTTCTGTTTCAGGCTCTGCGTTTGCCCCTCTCTCAAA
Organism: Drosophila insularis; assembly: GCA_018903935.1. NCBI lineage: Eukaryota > Metazoa > Arthropoda > Insecta > Diptera > Drosophilidae > Drosophila > Drosophila insularis. Next base: position 2,770,745 of record JAEIFP010000666.1, on the reverse strand, counting down.
CGGGAAACTTTTTGCCTAATGCCAAGTGCTGATGCAGCATGTGATTTAATGTGAAAACCAAATTCCCACCCTACTCGCCGCTCCCCCTCCTTAGCAGGGGGTCCAAAAAATGGGCATGCCAAATGAGTCATTACAGATATATGTACGTACATACATACATACATACATACGTTCCAATGTATGTATGCATAGTGAATTGGCAGCAAACCCATCCACCATCCAGACTTATTCCCTTTGTATTATTTCCCCACCAGCGACCACAACGAGTCATTTGTTAACAACCCCGAATGCGGTTTTGTTACACCAAATGCACGGAAGTATGGAGTCGGATGTGGTTAAGCATACGCCATGTTGGCCATCAAAAATGGTTTTTGTTTGTTTGTCTGTCGTCTCGTTTCGACGACTTTTGCTTTTGCTTTTCGAGGTTTTTGCGTTTTTATTAAGCCAAAATGCATGAAAATCTATGCACGGATATGCTAGCAATAATGTGAAATTTATGGCACACAAACGTGACACGCCTTGGACTTCACCCCTACTCTTCAGCCCATCCCCCTAAACCTCTTGTTTTTGGTCTCCTAGTGCTGTTGCTGTTGCTCCTCCTTCTCCAACAACGGAAGCTGCTCATTTCGCGTTTGAATGGTTCGGTCTTTGTTCGCTCAGCATGCAGTTTTAATTGTTTTGTCGCTAAAATATGTGTTGCATACTGCACTAAACCATTTCCCCTCCCCTTCCTATTGCCTGTCGCCGCCTTTTACTTCATACTTTATGGCATTTAATTTGCTGGAAATACAAACAACCAAAAAAAAGACCCACCAAAAATCTATTAAATAAATATAGGTTAACAGCAAATGTTAGATGACCGCACATAAACTCATTTTATTTACTACAATTTTTCTATTTTTGAAATTCAAAGCACTCGAATAGGCGATTTGGATTAAATAATCCATATTCACCATTAGTTGTCACCGAAGGCTTGTAGTTTTCCAAGTGGCCCATTGTGTCCTTTAATTGCTTGTCGATGTCCTCATCTTCCTGCTGCTTGCTAATGCCACCGGCCGTATAACATTTTCGCAAACGAATACGTTTCGCATAAAAATCAAATTTTTTCTCTCCATATTTCGCAAGAGACTCCTTATAGATCTCGCCATAGCGTTTATAGTGCTCTTCCTGTTCAATGGGATACCATGAGAAACATTCCTTCCAGCGATTATGAGTCTTTTCGATTTGTTCACCAGCACTGCGATGATGTAGTAGCTGTTGTGTAGTAATCACCTCGTGGGTCATCTTTTTTAGGTAATTTTTCTAATTTTTTTTTTTTTTTTTTTTTTTTTTTTTTTGTTTTTTATTGTGTGACTAACTTGTAATACAATGTTAACATGAAAATAATTTATTAACAAAATGATGAATAAATGGGTAAATAATATATTTATTTAGTGGGTATATTTTATATAAGTTATCAGAAAGAACTTCTTATCCTTAGCTCAGAACAGAATCTATTTAATTCAATTATGAACAAGAAAAATCCCTTTATAAATAAGTCCTAGTATGTTTTATGTTATCTTTAGTGGTATTTATTATCTTCATATATTTTACATTGCGATACAAAATCCGCAACGTTCTACAGTTCTCCTGTCATCTAGCTCTTTCTATTTTTTTATTATTTAATTAAACGTAACCAAGTAATTGGCATAGATAGTTTAAAATTCATCTAATCCATTAAGCCCACTCAATTTTAGTTTTTTTTTCACGCATTTTTCTATTTGCATATTTTCGCACATCTAATCGAAAATAATTTCTTTATTCGAAAATTTCATCATCATCAGGTTATTTCGATTCATTTTTTATTTCTGTTGGCACTTTTCATGTGTGCCGGATATAGAAAACCCCCACTCCAACAAAAAAAAGAAAAAAAAACATTCAGTTACGCCCATTGCAAGGGGCGTTTTTTTTTTATTATTGCTCGCTCACGGGAACATTGATGATTTTTATTCCAACCATTTTGTTTCCCCTTCATTCTATTTTTTCATACACTTGCAATAAAGGCATATCCTTTTTAAGGGCTCAGAAGTTTACCGTAAGTAGAAAAGGATATAAATACTTTAGCTTTGTAAATTAAATAGGAAGAATTAAGAATAAGAAAATTTAAATTTTCTGAATAAATGTAATAATAATTATATTTCGTTTTTATCAAAAACTATTGTTTTAAATAATATATTTACTATACAATTACTATATAATTAAGGTAATACTAATGGATTGGACATTGTTAAGTTTTTCTCATCTTAATTGTAGCTTTTGAAAAATGTTAGCTCAAAACTTTATTTTTGAAGTGGAACCGATTTTTGATTCAATCAACTAACTCTTTTTCTGGTTTCTTAAAAATTGATTCGCAATTTTTTTTATAGAACTAAAATTGCGTAAAAGGGTATAAAATCCGCCTATTAAGCAGAAGTTGGGTATGCTTCCCATTTTTTTCTGGTTTTTTTATTTTTTATTTTTTTTTTGGTTTGGTTTTTGCCCCTCGCTGGTTTCTATTAGTTTTTTGTGGCTCTGTGATTTTGAGGCTTTGGATTTTATTTCATTTATATTGCATGTTTGCATATTTCAACTTTGATTTATTGTTGCGGTTGCTGCTGCTGTTGTTGCCGCTGCTCTTTTCGATGGGTGTGGCACATTGGTTATAACTTTGACTAATGCAGTGTGCCATTTCATTTAGCAACAAGTTAGCCGAACTCTAACTTTAGCTTTAGCGTCAGCATCAGCTTCAATTCTCTGAAAACTATCACAAACACTTTGTGCTTCTTCCCTTTTTTCGCCTTATCTTCTTCTGTGTATGTGTGGGTGTATGTGTGTGTGGGGTGGCTTGGCCGTGGACGTGGAATTGGTTGGTTGTTGGCTGCTCTCTTTTGTGACAGGCGTTGGCAAAACTTTTTAATCTCGTTTACGTTGTGAAAATAATAAAATTAAAGCTGCTGCAACAACAGCGACGGCAGCAGCAGCAACAACAACAATAAAAAAAAAGCAGGAGAAGCTGTAGCCAAAGCAGGTGCCAGATGCCAGGTGAAAAGTTGTGGGCGCGCTTTCAATACGCCATTTAAACTGATAATTGTTTCGTATAAATCATTTTGGTCGACACACAAATGACCTTCGCCACAGCATCACCAGCAAGAGCAGCAGAAGCAGCAGCAACGCGGAAAGTTAATTAAAAAATTGTGGTCCTGGCTTTTGTGTAAGTAGCCCCAGTCAAATAAACTGCAATTCAATTAGGGATGCGGCCATAAATAAGCCGCATACCCCCTACCCTTACAACCAACCAAACACCCACCCAAACACAGACACACACAGCCAGAGTGAGAGAATGACAGAGAACTGTAGGCATATTTAGGTAAATATTATTATAATTTCTCCACTTTTGCTGCGGTTGCCCGGAGAGAGCACATGAAACACAGATAAAACGCTTTTTGGCCTTCGCCTTTTCTTGGCTGTCGCTTTGCTTTTTTGTGGTTTAATCTTTTATAAATAACAAATGGCGCAAGTTGTTGGCCAGTCTTTTTTTTTTTTTGTATTTTTTGGCCCTAAACCGATCTTGTTTTTCTCTTCTCCTTGTCTGTCGTCACAAAAGTTTAAGTTTAAAATAACAAAAAAAGAGATCAAGAGATGAATCGACTTTGTAAATACTCAGCACTCGGTTGACATATTAGCGAATTTTCTTGTTTCTTTGCAGGTCCGGGTCCAGATTATTGGCCAACAAAGTGAGTCGGTGATGAGATAGAATAGATAGAAACATGCTGAGAAAATTTATCAAATCAAAACTATAGTTTCCTGAAAACATCGATAATACATATTAAAAATCCTTAAATAAAATGTACATATATACCAATATATCATTCTAAAATATAGACCTATTAAAATTTATTCCGAAAGTTAATGCTTTCTCATTACTTCATATACCCTCCGAGTCTTTGGTAGAGAGTATATTAAAGAAATATGTGTACTTGTATATAATAGTAAGTATATAAGAAAACACAAAGTGTTGTATACAAATGCGAAAATTCGCTGTGGCAACTTTTGGGCTAAAGTAATTATTTTTAATAATTGACTCGACGTTGTTTGGTTTTTTGTTTGCTGTTTCTTTCTATAATTTTCTTCTTTTTTTTTTTTTGGTTTTAATTTTTTTCTTTTCTGCTATTGTTGTTGTTGTTGTTGTTGGCTTGAACTTTGAACTAATTTAGCAAAGTTTTGCTGGATCTCTGGCTGTGGCAGCTGCTTTTTGCTTGTTTCTTGTTGTAGACCACAACGCTTTACTCAAACTAATTAAATTTATTGGTCTATAAACATTATTCTATAATGCATTTTTACATGCATTACTTGCTTCCAATAGAGAATTTATAATTATTCTATAAACCAAAGAAGAACGCAAAAAGAAAAAAAATAATTTGAAATCAAATTGAATTAAATTTATGGGAAAATTCCTCTGGTTTGTTGTACCATTTCGTGTTTTTGTTTTCTCTGTGATTTTGCTAGTTTGTTCATTTTTATAATTTTAGTTAATTCAAATTAAATGACTCACAATAGCCTCAGTATCTGCAGCTAACGTGTTTAATTTTATGCCAATGTTGTGAGGAAGAAAAAAAAAACAAATGTAAATTGCAAATTGCAGACAACAATTAAAAATGAATTGCATTTTTATCTAATTAGATAACCCAATACAAATATGGCGCATAATTAATTTGCATTTGCCCACTCCTTTTTTTTCTCGGCCAGTATATTTTTTTCCTTTTAGTTAATAATAGCAAACAACAAAAACGTGAATATAATTTGAAAAATTATAAATTGCATAGCAATTTATTGACTACGAAAATATTTATCTAATTAATTGAGGTCAAAGGTTTAAATAATTTTGTTAGTTAGCAGATGTTAAATGCAAAAAATTGATTTATAGACTAAAACTTTTCATTTATCTAAAAATATCTCAATGCATCACAGAAAATGGTTTATATTAGGTCAAACACATCTCAAAAATGAGATGATTGACTTGTGTCCACATATATAAAACTTTCTTTTTTACAAGTACAAACAACTTTAAGATTTTTACAGTTTGGTGTTTAAATCTTAAACCACAGCAAGAAAAAAAGGCGGATGTCCCGAAGCATTTGGTCATAAAATATAAAATATTTGCATTTGCTTAACTCGGGCTGTGGTTAAACTCAAACCATTTGGCCCAAAAAGGCGGCAAGAACGTTCATATACACATGTATATATACATATGTATATGTGTGTCTGTAAGTAAATATAAATGTGCGTGTATTTGTACCGGCTGGCTTTTTAGTGTAATTTCCGCAATCATTTCCTTACAACATTTTATGCCATGGCGCGTTGTATTGATATAAAAAGGCTAGTCGCATGTCTCCGCTTCACCGAGTGACTGACTGACTGAATAACTAACTTTAACCTTGACAGTTGCTACTAACTGATTTCATGTTTAATATTTGAATGTGACTTGACTTATGCCACCTCCCATTTCTCCCTTTTTCTCCACTTTTTTATGGCCATGGGAAATGTAGAGTTTTCGGCTTGGCCAACTTTCGCTTTCATTTGTATGCCATTTAACGAAAATTGCTGAAATTGAATTATGGGCATTCGCTGCATATTTTTGAGCCGACTCATTCTCTTCTTCGTCTCTGCTTGCCCGTTTGCCCCCACTTTGTCGTCGTCATCGCCGTCGACGTTGTCGGTTCCTTCAAATGCTTTTGCATTAAATTTATAGCGAGCAATAAACTTTTGCGGTTGCTGGCAAAACTTCAACGCGCCAAATACCGCAGGGCAATTACAACAACGGTGGGGCGGATGGGGATGATAGGATCGGATGGGGAATGGATAATGACCAGTCCAGTAACGAAACGCTGAACCAAAAATCTACATGCATAAATATGTTGCCCGCTTGTGCATCATCTGTTGGCTTTTCTTTTACCCTCTCTCGTTTCTGGCCAAGACCTCGCTTCATTTCTCTCCTGTTCTCTTTTTGGCTAACATATACATAGAGCACACGAGTTTTATGAATAATATCCTAAAGGCATTAATTTTCAAATTGGATATTTTTGCCCATTTCGCCGGCGGTGCACAAGTGTAAACAAGAGTAAATACTCCTACATAGTAAACACACACACACACTCGCACAGAAAGAGAGAGAGAGAGAGAGAGAGCATCAGTATTGGCATCGGCATCAGCAACGTATCATGCCTCGTGGCCATATGGGGTAACAGACCGTAAAGAGCGAAATATGTGTAATATGATTAAATTTTATCAACAACCAACAAACGGGGGGTGTGGCAACAACAAAGCCAAAAACCAACAACAACAAAAACAACAAAAAAAAAACTCATCCTAAAATGAAAGGAATGAAATGGAATGAAAAGGAAAGGCATACAAGAGAGACCTACAAGGAGACCAAGTAAAAGCACGTTTCTGCAGAATTTCGTCAGCTTTCATCTATAAATGTATGGGCCTTCATAAGTACCCTTATATTTATATGTCTCTTTCCCCTGCTATATCTGTCGGTCCCCTTCTTTTTTTTGCTTTGTACACATGCGTTTGTATGTGGCAATGTGTTATTTATTGCTCATTTATGATTCGGATGCGTGATATTTGTGAATTATTGTAAGAGACCAAAAACCGGCTTCTGCCTTTATATCCATAGTCAGTGACGGAATTACACTCTCTGTGTAAGAATTGTCTTGTTTACAAAAAGACGAGAAGCCTTTCCAGTTAAAAACATTTTTTTTAAATGCCCAAAAAGTATGCTTTATTTTTGCTTTAAGTCGAATAATGCTTAGTAAAAAAGCCTTGGATAAAATACTTGAGTATTTCATTTAAACAAAAGGCTTAAGTTTCGGATAACATCAATAATCCACTCCTGCATATCTTTTGCATATCACGCCATAAAGCCCTGGTGGGTGGTTGATTTGGTGTGCATGCTAAATAGCTTTATGGATTCTGCTTTTGCTTCATTTATTGTTGAGCAAAGTTAAGTGTTAAAATTTCGATTGTATTTCATTTTGTCTAGCTATACATGAAAAACAAAAGAAATTTTGTCAGAGATTTGGTTATAAATATTTATATTTTCAAATTAAAAAAAACTAGAAAACAATTGGAAGTTGTACATATTTGCATTTACAGGGTGCTCAAAATCTCTTATTCATGCTCACTTATAAATTGATTGCTGCTTTTACCTAAATTTTTGATTTGGTCAGAGAATTCTAGGATAATTCCTCGTTGCTGACATTGTTTGTTTAATAAACAATTCAATTTTAAAGTGAATATTTTGATTAAATATATAAGGTTTCTATAAATAATTTGTAAATGATTGGAATACTTTACGGTTGTTTGGTTCTTTTGCACTAAAAAGAATTTGCGCATTCTCATGACCCTAATTAATTTATTGTAAAATAAATATTATCATTTTTGAATTATTGAATAACTTTTATTACGCATTATCTGGTTTTTTATCAATGATTTTTTTTTTTCTTTGACTGTCAAAGCTTAGTTGCTTTGACAAAAGCTTTTGCATAACCGGATACTCACATTCAAAATGCATTCAACATTTCAGAAATGTCAGAAATTGCGACTGTTTTAATCTGATCAAAAAAGTTTCTCGCCTGGCACTCATTACACGCAGTTACAGTTACAGTCGCAGTCTCAGTCACAGCTTGAGTTTGAGTTTCAGTTACAGTTACAATCAGCATGCGGCTGCTGTCATGTCACGGCCACAATCAACACAAAACTGTTGCCTGTTGCCTGTAGCTTGTTGCTGGTTACTCGTTACTGGTGCCAGCTGTCTGTCTTCAATTTCATTCTGAACTTTTAGCATATTACGCATATCGCATTAAATTGACAACTGTTGCTGCTGTCTTTGTCTGATTGAATTTTGATTGTTGCCATTTTTATGTATGGAACTTAAATTGCATCTGCATCTGAGTTGCATTGCCATACTGGTTGCAATTACGCTGACAACTTGTCTCCGCATTGTTGTCATGTGCAACTTCATTTTGTGGCGCTGATAAATCTAATCAGTGTCGCGGCCGCCCAAGCCAAGCAACATTAAGCCGCAGACCATGCCTTGCTGTGCGGATGTAGGGGGGCAAATGGGGGACAGGTAGGTAGGTTGAAGGATAAAGGACTAGTAGTAATACTGCTGGGCATACCTTAAAGGTTAACGTTAAGCAAAACTTTTGCAACTTGTCAGCGCTGTAGCGTTGACTGGCGGGCAAAAGTTTTTACTTAATTTTTTATTTTTTTTTTGTATTTTATTTCCCGTTGCTCTTTCTTTCTCTGTGGATCGTTCGTTGACTGGTTGGTATGTATGTATGTACGTTCGCTTTGGCAACAATGCACGTAGTAACTTTTTATTATTGTATTAGCAAAAAGTTTATTTTTGCTCGCTTTGACTTTATACTACAGCTGTGCGCACTTGGAGTGCCTGCGAGCAATCGATAGTTGTCTAAGGCACAACTGTACTTAGCCAGCTCCCAGCTCACAGCATCAGCTTTAGCTTTCAGTTTCAGCTCAGTCAAGTTGCGAAAACGAAGCGTTTTGTGGCCGATGCTTTAGATTTAATTTGGCAATGCAACACGCCCATACTTACGCCCATCGAACAGCAAAAGGGACGAGGCACCATTTTGACAAAGTGGCCAAGTGAATATCTCTGCGTGTGTGTATGCCTGTGCATGTGTGTGTGTGCCTGTGTTAGACTTGAAGTGTACAATGGGCATAATATGTAATTTACTTTTGATTCCAACAAAAACTTTCGAATAATTGTAATGAACTAGGTAAGACAGTTAAATCCAGGGACCGTAAATAATGATTATTTTTTTTTTTTTTAAATGAAAAAATCATTTACTTATAGAGGACTTAGAAAAGAATAGATTACACCAATATATTTAATTCGATACCATCTATGCATTTTTGGAAAGATTTTTAAAAATTCAATTTTTTAAATTTTCTTCAATAAAGATCATTAATTTTGAGTAATTTAATAATCGAACTTAGCCGGCTCGAGGTCAATCTTACAAAAGAAGATTATTTCAAAGGCAACACACAAAAAGGTGAGCAGGTTGTCTGTATAGCTATTTCAAGAACTACCAAGTTCTATCATCAGCAGACTTTGCTAAAGAACTCCAGAATTGCAATAGCCATACCAAAATTTTTTTTTTTTTTTGCATTAGTATTAATACCAATTTTATTATTGTTTTCATTTTTCATACATTTGTCAAAAGCTAAAGCTGATGATTTTTATTTTTTCGCTCAAAATAAAACTCACTTTTGAAAAACGGCTTCCATGTTAAAAACATTTTATGGAGTGGTAGTCCTTGAACTCCTTCTTAAGGATGTGCAAAAATATTTTGAAAATATTTAACATAGAAGCCGTTTTTCAAAAGTGAGTTTTATTTTGAGCGAAAAAAATAAAAATCATTTTTAATCATTATTTTTGATTTTTATTTTTTTTGATCAAAAAAGATTTTTATGGATAATTCTTATTAAATTACTCAAAATTAATGATCTTTTTTGAAGAAAATTTAAAAAAATCGAAATGTAATGATTATCAAATAAGTTTTTTAATATAACTTATAATGATTACGGTCCCTGGTTAAATCTACAAATTAATATTTTGAAGCGTTTTACATGAGTCTTACTGCCAAAAACTAATTTAAATTGCTCAATAAAATTTACCATCGTTAAAAAAGAATTTAATTCTGATTGCAATGACTTGTAGAGCTGTCCTATAGCTTACCCATCAAAATGAATACTTCAATGAAATTAAGACCTACGCAAATCTTTAGGTTTTAACTTCATACACAGTATGAAAGTCTGGAAAGATTTCTGCAGATTTTGCTTTCATATGGGTTATCGTTGAATTTTTAATATCTATTTTCTTGGTTTATTAGAAAGCCAAATAAGATAAGTTAAATATATGTGTGTGTGATGTAGACATATACCAAGCATATTATTTGGAGTTTCACAGAAAGCGAACCACTGTGGCTGCTGTTGACCGTCAGTCGGCGACTTTGTTGCAGTCTCGGGACACAGGCTAAGTGCACTTATGTGTGGTGGAGTTATACGAAGTTGGCCCATCAGCCCACTCTTCCAAATGTCGCAAGACAGGGTCTGATAGAGAGAGAAAGAGAGGGAGAGGGGAGAGAGAGAGAGAGAGAGGTTGAAGAAAAAAAACCGAACTTGACAGCCACAAAGCGCTTGGCTTGTCACCCGCTTCTTCTTGGTCAAAGCATTGCGTCAAGTGCTCTTAAAGCAGTTAAGCAACGTTGCCGACGCCATAAATGTTGCAGTTTCCCAACTGCCTGCGTTACACCATCAAGCCTCTTACCGCCTCGCCTAACGTACCTACCCCTGCCCTTCTACCTTCCACTATGCCCTTGCCACTGTCACTGCAACAGAGTGTTTAAGTTGAAAAAGACGCAAAAAAGGCAAACGTTTGCCATTTTCATCCAGTTCTACGTGCGAGCGCACAGACAATTTGACAGCAATTTAAGTTTTGCTTTTGTTTAAGCAACACTTCAATTAGAAAATGCCTTGGAAACTATGTCAACTGGCACGGCGAGGATGCAACTTCTTTCTTGCCACTTTTCTATAAGGTGATTAAACTCATTTGCCACACATGCTTACTCTTACACTTACACTTCGTCCGTCTTCTACACCCTTGCCCGATTCACTCACCTACACCTCGTTCAGTAGCCACTTCATTTCTTCATGTAAAAATTTTCTCCTCGCTCTACGTTTACAGTACGAGAAATAGTTTACAGCAAAGCATTCGGCACGTAGCAAGTTGGGAGTGTGTGGGTGTGTGTGTGGGAGTGTGTGTGTGCGTGGCTCTCCACACAAACACAGGTGCACTTTATGGTTGACTCCAACTTTTGCCATCATCGCCCTGTTGTCATGAAATTGGTTGTGCTGCCCATTATAACAACAACAACAACATCAGTTTCCAATGATTTATTATTTTTCAATGTATTTTTCCATGGGTATTTTTTTCCTTGTTGGTTTTATTTTGCCACCCAAACCCTTACTTGGTCAATACCGTTTTGTCACATTTATTAACTGATGGATAGGGTGTAACCCAGAAACAAAATCCAACAAAACTTTCGAGGTTTGAGGCAATCCTATATAGGTATAGACTTGGGTTATTGCGTCGACCTTCTTAAGCCCTACCAAAATCCCAATTGACTTCATCAGGACATTGTGCCCAACTAGTTAGACTAGTTCATTTGCATGTTAACTTAAAAGCTTAAGCTAATAGAACAGAAATTTCACAATTGAAATTATATTTTATTAAAAGTACAAAAAATTTAAATGGGAAATTTTTTATATATCTTTAAAACATATATATATACATCAGGGCTGTACTTGCTTCTTCTGATCTGAACAAAAGTTCCTGACAAAAAATGATTCACAATTTAGTCCAATAGTTTGTTATTTGAAACTTTATGAAAGATATATAAATATTGCGCAAAATCGAAACGAGTTTTTTAATTGAGGCCTGCATATAAATAAAAAAGTTAAAATTTAAAAAGAATGAAAAATACTAAACAAATATAAACCTAACTTAAGATAAGGGCTATTTAATATGAATAATTGTGTCAAATACCTCGATCTAAATTTTGTAAATACAATTACAAAAGCTATCAATCGAAACTACATATATAATAAATATCTATAGAATGTGTTACATATTTTTTCATTTCTATTTTCGTTTGGACGCCATAATTTATCCAAGGGAGGGAAAAAATACCAGCAGAGCCTTCTGACGTCGTCTATGTCCATAAATCGAAGGGAAACTTTGACTATTTGTGTATTTCGTTCGTTTTCTTTCTTTTCAGGTAGTCTTCGTGGTCAACTGTTGCCCATTAAACATTTAATGTTTTAGACCAATAAGAAAGTTTGCGCTTAACTTGGCTTATTTATTATATTTGGGGCAGTCTTGGCATGTGTGTGTGTTCCAGTCCAGTGGCAGTTCCTTCACTTTTTGCTTGTCTATATAATTATAATTAATTACTCTTTGGAAACTTTGACACATTTAATTATTATTTTATTAGTTTTTGGCTATTAGTGGCAAGGCAGATTGCTAATTTTGGTAGAAATTCTCACTTTAACTTGGGCTTGGCGTGAAGCAATTGATAGATAGATAGATTTTGGTTTCATAAAATGCACTTAATTGTTGCCGTATAAAGTTTTTAAGCTCAAACCTAAGGATTTTCAATCCTCCCCTCCCCTCCTTACCAATGCGTCAATGCCTGTGTTCTCTTTACTATGCATTTGCTTACTTTGGTCCATTCGCTTTAGGGGGATTTTCATTTCATTTTCTTGCATAAAACTTTTGTGTACTTTTGCCAAATCGAAATCGAACCAAATGGAACCGAAGAACTGCTTCTTTTGGTATTGCGAAAGCCAAAAGCTTGTAAATCCTTTGCTGGCCAGCTCAAAAAGAAAAGCGCTTTACCAGTTTGTGCAACTGCTTAAAAAGTTTTTACTAAAAATGAAGTTCCCACTCTCATATGGGCGAGGGTGGGCATCAAATTATTTTTGTAGCTTAAAATCAGCTTAAGACATTTTAGTTTGTAAGAAATTCAATAACCAACTGACTGATCCAGAAAATCTCAATTTTTTTGTTGTTCACTAGATTAACATATCAAAAATTTATAGAAACAAGTGTTCAATTTATTAATAAACCTAACAAAAATCAAGAGTAAAAATCAAGAGTAAGAGTTTTTAAATAATTTTATGAAAATATATATTTTTAAAGTACTTGACTCTTGTGTTCCTTCCTTTTAATAATAATATTGTTTATTATTAAATAAACCTCCTTAAAGGAGCTTACATGCTGAATAACCCTCGCACATAAATATACACTTATGTATTATTCATGTATATACAGACATACATATATATGTAGAACTTTGCTTGCAACTCTTTGTGAACTGTGCAACAAATTAAATTTAAGTCAAACTTTTGGCCCCTTTATGCTTTATGCGAATTGATACAAAGTTGTTTTGTATTGCATTAAATTTTTACTTGCCACATGCAGCGGTAGGGCAATGCAGTTACTGTTGCCATTGCAGTGGTGCCGGCGGTGGCACTGGTTGCAGTGGCATTGGCAGTGGCAGCTGTGGCTTATGCCGGCGCATTAACAAAAAGCGGCTGTTGGTCGCCAACTGATGGGAAATGGGGATCTGCATTTTTAACAGCATATTTTAATGCCTGATTTTTAACGTCAACTCTCGGTGCGCACTTATTGACAGCTGCGACAGGCATGTGACACGCCCCAGAACTCACTTACTTACCCGCCCACCCATGTTCCCCTTGGCAGTTGCCTTCTCCCTCTCACCGATTTGATGCATATGTCATACGATACACGCGACGATACAAAATTTATTTGCATGGCGCCTGTCAAGCTCACCATATGCAGCAGAACGATGAATCCTCAAAAAACCAGATTCAGGAACCATATATATATATAGTATTCATATAAGTATATACCTACATGTGTGGATGTGTGTGCGGGCATAAAAAATGTTTAATTTAATTTTTGGCTGGCTGGCGCCTTAACTTGTCTCGCCGTTTTATTCATTTTTTGGCTTTTTCGCTATGGCAACTGCTGTGCAAACATAAAATGCTTAAACAATTTTTATAGGTAAATATTTATGGAACGATGTTTCAGTTTCACGGTAGTGTGCAAATGTGTGCGTGTGTGTGTGAGTGTGTGCTAATCGACAGACGTCAACTTTGATTGAATTTTAACATCAAGTGGCATACAGAGTTGGCCAACTTGATTGATAAACCTGTCCAGGTGAGCTGGAACATGGTATGAGAACGTGGGCTAAAAGCATGCATACATACATAGTAATCGAATTGACAAATAACCAAAAGGTAGGTGTGAAATTGACTTCTGCCATTCAAACATATGTACAAAAATAATTAATTATTCATTTGGTATATTATTGAAAGAGATGATGAAAGAAAATGGAAGGAGAATTAAATTGATGAGTAAGCTAGGGTCATTCGAAAATACAATAAATAATCTGTTTCGTTTGGTGTTTTTTTTTAGTTGTCACTTATTAAGACAAACAATTCCCTATTAATGAAAATAAATTATTTAACATTTGTAGTGCCTAGTGAAAAACATAATTGAATTAAATCCTTTGAGAGTTGGCAGAAAACAGACTTAAAGTTTAATTTTAAACGATTTAACGAGGTAAATTATTATTAATATTAACACTTTTTCACTGTCTACATGAAATATTAAATTTTTAAATACAAAACCCACGAAAACAAAAATTATTAATTATTTGTGACATCCTTATATTATATAGAATTTGGTATAGTCTACAAATTTGTAGAACGTTGAAATAACTATCTTTAGGATGTACATTTTATATTAATATATGAAAATTTAATATTTGTAAATTTTGCATTTATAGTTAAAAAGATTTTTCAATCGTGAAGAAGTATTGCGAAAAAGTTAATATATATTTTACAATTTATATTTAATATTTTTCATTCGTCTGCAATAATTTTATGATTTAATTACAATTTGATTCATATCAGTTATTTAAGGGAAATTTTTTTAAAGCAGGTCGTCACCTTGGTAACTTTGATTCCAGCTACTGCTGTTTGCCCCATTTCCCATCATTGTTCAGCATCGTCTAATGCCAATGGTTATGCTAATGTCAAAGGCAGATTGTTGGATACACGATCTGTGTGTGTGTGTGTGTGTGTAGAAAGTAGAGGTTGGTTGCCTGTAACAGCCCCAGATAGAGTCAACTTTTATATTTCAACTTTATGCCATTTTGGCTTCTAACTGTAAGTGGGTGCTGTCAGCATGTGTGCACTCCCAAACCATACATGGGGCCCCTGCAACTAACCCGCCTTTGCCCACTTTTCGTATGAGGGGATTATGTGACATAAGTCAGGCAGCAGGCCAAGCGGTCAGCGGGAAGTCCTTGGTGATTTCCAGGTGTGTTCACTCCCTCTTTATTTCTCACTCTCATCCACTTTGTGTGTGTGTTAGCTTAACTAAACGCACATATTTGTGGGACGTTGTGTGTCTGTGTGTGTGTAAGCTAATACCTTTTTATGACCGTCATATGTTAATGCGGCTTCATTAACATTTTAATGTCACTTGTTCCAATAAAAATATAAAAAAATAACACAACAACCAAACAGGTGAAAATAAAATAAAAATTTTCGTTTGCTTGACTTTTAATTAAAAAATTCAAATTAAATATAAATTCAAATCTTTTTAAACAAAAAAAAAAAGTACAACAACTTAATTTGCTTTTTAGCTAGACATTGTTCCAGGTCATTGGCCATAAAAAAAGGAGAACAAAAAAGACTTTTTCTCGGGTAAAGAGTTTGACGAAAAGTAATTTTAAGCATCGTTTAATTTTCATTCTGTGTAACTTTTTATTTTACCTTTTCCTTTTTTTTTTTTTTGTTGCTGTTGTTACTTTTTTTTTTGAGCGTTGCAAATCTTAATTTATTTTTTTCCCCATGAACAAAGTTATTATTTTTTTTCTTCAGCTCTTCTTTTCTGTTTAACAAGTATCAAGGGTTGTGTTTTTTTAGGCCAAGCGTTTTATTTACACTTTCAGTTGAAGTCAAAAGAGGCGTGGGAAGTTTGGTCCTTATACACTTGAAAGACTTTATTAACTTTTTGTTCAGGTGATTTCTGATAGATACAGTTTGTTGTCCGATTTGTCGTCCGCCGTGACTTTTGGCACGCATCTTTGCCATCTGCATACAGCAAAAAAGGTCGCAAAGATAGAGACAGGAAGACGGAGTGGAGAAACAAGGTAGGTACAAAAAGGACAAAGACATGGAGAACTTACATGGATTTGGTCAACAACCTCAGTTTTGATCCCAAACTGCTACCAGGACACCAGAAACATTCTGCCACAGACAACGCAGGTGTCAGGGGGTGGATTTTCATATGTAAGGGGCCCAAATGAAATGAAATAACTCATTCTGTAAATTTTCCTTTGCCTTTTCTTGTTTCTTGGCGGTTTTTGTGAATATATATTTGGAACTATCAATGTATCTTTCAAATTTATGATTAGAAAGAGATAATTTTTGATGTTATCCCAGATAGGTGTCATAGTCTATTCACCTGCATAGTCCAGTCCTTTCAAGGACTATGACAGCACTGGCGACTTCAATTTGCATATGCATGAGTCCGAGTTTCTCTCTGTGGTCGAGCCATTTTTGCAAGTGTAAGAGGTGCAAATGACAGTTACCCAAAACAGCGGCTTGAGAGGAATGGAATGGGGGAATGAAATTGCTTTAGAATGTTGGCTCCTGAGTTGGTTGAGTTGCATACAACTTTAAAGTTGCAGCTTAAAGTACTTCGCTTTCAGAATTTACTTGATGACTGCTTTCTGTTATGGTGCTGACTAACTGCCTTGCCCACAACAGTTTTTAATTAGTCATCTGAAAGAAATGAATATGCAAACGCACCTGTTTCGTGTTTCCTTTTCTAATTTTGTATTTGCTTTACTGTCTTGTGTTATTGTTTTTAATTTGAAATTCTTGAGAAGTTGTAAATTCATTACTTATTCACTTGACGGCCGCGCAGAGAGCAGAGAGAACAAAACAGGACTGAAGAGCTGCCGTCGAGCAAAAGCAGAATAAGAAGAAAAAATGAATTAAAAATGTAAATTAAATTAGTAACTTCAGTGCGTCTGTCAAGTGTTGCTGATTTATTTGCAAGTGCCACACCCATACACCCATCTGCACAACATCCCATTCTCCTGTCCACACCCACACTTTTTCCCTCACCGTACTCGATTCCAACTTTCAGAGTTTTCGAATGGCCAGTGCCGTCTGCCCTCTCTTTCTTCAGTTCTTTTTAGGGGCTTACAATTAAAACACACGGCTTTTGCCCGGGCTCAACTTGACCTTCAAATTACAGGCTGCCCCTGAACGCACACACACACACACATACACACATGGATGTGTGTATAGATGGGCTCTAATTTTATTTGGCTGCAAACTTTATTGCATAAATTTTTAAATGCCACATCCCAGAAAGTAGAGCAACATCATGTTGGAAGGAGCTAAGAGGAAAAAGATATAAATGTCACTGAATATATTGGAAGACAGAGTCAGCGAGCCATTCTTTTTCTTCCTGTCCTCATTTTCCATTCCATTGCCACCGCCTCCTGCCCATTTCCATTGCCATTGCTTGCAATCAGCCAAAACTTGGCTCTGTCTTCGGAGTCTAAGATAAATGCACAAGTTCATTTTCGGTTTTAGTCAGACTACCCTATCCGACTTGAATAGAAGCCTGCAGTTTGTCTCAAAGACTATATTCATCTCTATTGAAAAAAAAAACTGCTATGGAAACCAAAGGAAAGTGAATAAAATGTGAAAAAAACATGTGGAAAAAATTAACTTGAAAAAACCCATTATAATAAGATCTTGCTTGCCCTACACTGTAGCCTAGTGGTTCTGAATCTGGTCACACTATTTAGCTGTGTTAAAAACTAAAAGTAGTGTTTGACAACGCTGCAATCATAATTGATACAGACTGATTGTTCTTGAAATATTTCCTAATCAAAGTTTCTGTTGTTGAATATTGACAAAATTTGTAGAACATTTGCTAGTCATATATTGCCAATTTTGGTGAACGCTTTTCATTTGTTTTTTTTGTGAGATGTTGATGTTTGTGCTGCTGCTGCTGCATGCCACGACGAGCTTTTTGCCAGCGCGTTGCATATTTGCCGTAAACTTTTGCATCAGCAGCATCATCAGACAGACAAGACTTCACAGATAGACAAACAGACATGCGAAAGTTGTGACATTCACGCAAACAAACACAGATTCGCTTCTACACTGACACACACAAGCAAACCCACAAAACATACCCGTACACACACACACACACACACACATACACACACATAGACACACATACAAACACATGCAACACCTTTGATTGTTGGGTGCTTGGTGAAAGTTTTTCCTAGTTTGCGCCATGTTTTTTGTGTTTACTTTGCTTGCCACAAACTTTTTTCCAACCGTATTCATTTCACTTGATGCACAAGAAAAAAAAACATACCAAAAAAATATTTGTACAAACAATTTTCCTTTAATTAACATTTTGGCTTAAATATAAAGTACCAACATACATGCAAAGTTAATTTATGAATTGCATCAAATGCGATCTTATGTCAATATCAATTGATTCATAATAATGTCATTGCAGATGCATCAAATTAATTATCGAAAACTCAAACTCGCGTACTTTGGTCAAATATTGTTGAGTATAATAAATATTTGCAGTGCGTATGCGTAATTTTTAATTGATTTGGCCGCAACGTCAACACACACACTCACAGGCACACTCCACGCCTTCTCATGTGTGTGTGTACAATGAGCGAAATTTGCTGCACCATTTATAAACAAATTGCATAAATTAAGGTCCATTCTGTTCAGTTGTTCTTTATAATATCTGACAAATACAAAGAGTTGTAATTGACATATCTGTAATTCTCTAATCTAAAAAAAATTTTTCTTTGTTAAATTTAAGGATAACTTAAATATTTTTGTGTATCTTAACCCATAAAGAATTCCATTTGCATTTTTTTTTTCATCTGTTAAAAGGAGAAAATAATGTGTATTTCTTTGTTTGGGGCAGTTTTTACTTATTTTAAATATCTATCCATTCGATTTTGTTAATTGATATTGGAATTACTTTACTCTTTTGTCAATCAGAATTTTTCAGTCTTGAAACTCAAAAAAAGAAAACTCATTCAATATAAGCATAAAGATTAGTTTCACTAAGTCCCAACATGTATTAAAATTTATAATTCATATTTGTCGTTTGATATTTAGGGTATCTTTAGGGTATATTTCAATATATTAAAACCACAAAAAGCGTTTAAAATTCAAATAGTTTCACTTATTGCCAAATGTAATGGAAAACCAAACCAATGTTTTTAATCAAATAAATCAAAAAGGTATCAAAACTTATTAAAGTTAGTCATCTGGCCGACTTCCGGATACCAAGTGAAAAAATATTTAAAATTTCGAGAACCAGACTTTTGGCATATGCTATCTCGCTCACTCTTACCCTAGCCTACGACTAACTCCGCCCTTTTGAACCGCTTTATAAAACACATTTATACGTTTATTTCCAACATTTCTACAAACAAAAGCTGCGCGTACTAAGCCACTCCACATACCAAATTTGGTATGTCTAGCTAGTATAGTCTTAGAGAAAATCGAGTTTATCTAATTTTCGGAACGGAAGTGGGCGGGTTTAAAATTTAAAATAAACATGACTCGACTGTTGATGCTGATCAAGGATATATATACTTTATAGGGTCGGAAAAGCTTCCTCTGCCTGTTACCTACATTTTCCCGACTTTAATATAGCATTTTAACCAATGGGTGCATGGTATAAAAATCAACAATAATAAATTACAATTAATATTATTATGTAAATAGTAATATGTCAACATCAATTTAGTGAATTCCATGGGGGATGTAAGGACATTCCGAAATGTAAAGAAATGAGAAATGACATAGAAGAAGCGAAGAAGACATTAGTTATGTAAATATAAGTTAACCAAATAGTCAGTAATAATCGGGCAGAGAAGAAAATCTTGTCTGAAAATAATAACAGCTGATTTTTTGTCAATAGTTCTATACAAAGACATTGTTCATCAGTATTTTTATTCAGGCATTTTTATAAGTTGTTGGACAGTTATGGATCAATCAATTGGTGTGAAATTGGTTTTGGTTCGTTTTTTTCATAGAACCTGGCTTGTATTAATTATTAATTTCATCAAAAATGATCAATTAATGCCGTACTCAAACCTTTATACGTCAAACCTTTATAAATTTAAGAAGGATTTGAAAATTAAGTGGTTTATCATATAAAAATAGGGATATTAACTGGCAACAATTCTTAGTTGAATGTTGTTGTTGAATGATGAAACCACAATTTATTTGCTAATAAAATTAAGTTAAATTCGGTTTTTGTTTCTTTTTATAAATATATTTTTAGCTACTTTTTTTGTATTTGTCTAGATTTCGACCTTATTGAAGTTAATCAAAAATTTGTTTGAGCGGGGCTTCAGGTCAATCTTACAGATTTATTTGTAAGATTTTAAATCATAGGCAGCACAAAAGGTGAGCAGGTTGTCTGTATAGCTATTTCAAGAACCACCAAGTTCTATCATCAGCAGACTTCGCTAAAGAATCCACAATTGTAATGGCTTTTGATTAACTTCAATAAGGTCGATATCTAGACAAATACCAAAAACGGAAGGCCCGCCGTTTTACACTTGCTGTAAAAAACCCTCTTTTTTGCATATAGTACAATATACTATTACAAAATATTTGGGCGCGACGATTAGTTGGTTAAGGCGAAGCCCTTTACACTAATTCAGCTGGCGCCCATGGGAATGCACACAAAAAAAAAGGTGGAATCTGCAGTTGCAAGCTTTGCCGTCCTTTTTTCGCTTCATTTAGTTGGCAATGTAATTCCCAACTAGTTTTAGCGTTGAAGATATGGTATGGCCATTACAATTGTGGATTTTTTAGCGAAGTCTGCTGATGATAGAACTTGGTGGTTCTTGAAATAGCTATACAGACAACCTGCTCACCTTGATATAAAATCTTACAAATAAATCAGTAAGATTGACCTGAAGCCCCGCTCAAACAAATTTTTGATATTTTTAGCTACAATTTTATCTCAAACGATGTCAAAACATAAAACAAATTTGAAGACAACAAATAGAGAATAATTTCTTTTATGAAGACTCTCAAGAAAATTTATCAATATGCTTACGAGTTTGTCTGTATGTACATATGTAAATAAATATATGTATATGTGCATACGTATAAATATATTTATCAAAGGAAAGCATTCTCGTCTGAAGAACATTTAATACGAAAGCTACAGCTAATTTCTAGCGGTATAGAATAGAATAGTAGTAGAGAAAACTCTGTAATAATCGCATGATGGCAATTAGAGTATTTATGGCAATATCAAGGACTTATAGTCCTAGCGACAGTTGAGGAAATGTGGGAGATTAAAGTTAATTAATGATTCAAAATCAAATGTACAAATCAGTGTTTATCAATAAAAACTATACAGAAAATGTAGAGAAATTTTTCATTAAAGACCCTGTAATTTGGTGTTGAAAAAATTAAACAAACCGTGTAAAATCGGTTAAATAATTCTGCTCTATTAATTTTAATGTGGGTGTTGGTTTGGGTTGACTGTGTAAGTCTCTTTAGTTTAATCTGCTCAAAACTAGGCATTCTCAATCTGTTTCAATGTGTAGGTGTAGAGGAGTGGGTGTGGCCAGGCAACGTGTCGGACCTTAATAAATATTTCAGCAATCCTGGCCACAGTTTGCACCCTTTGTTACTAATTAATTTATATCAACATTTCAATGCTAAGCCAAACAAAACAATCAGCTTAATGTCGTCTGAAACAAACCAATACATATATGCTTATACATACTTGTATATACATATGTTAATGTATGTATATATACATATATATAAATATGTATATCTTGGAAAGTTTATGTTCGTGGGGTGATTTATTGGAAAATCTACGCACTGAAAATGTACTGAAAAGGTATTACTCTAGTAAAAAACGGAATAAACTTTACCTTCTTTTGGAAGAAAGCAATTCTCTGTTAATAAATTTTAAGATTTAATTGGCTTTGAAATTAAGCAAAACTAGCTCAATTGCTTTACCATAGTTTTTAATTTATATACTGGTAATATACAACCTGCTGTTCAAATTGATAACCTTCTAAGAAAGATTTCGATTTGCCCTCGTTTAGCTTGGCTCTGATTGTATTCAAAGGATTAACAGCCTCAAAGCTGCGGCTTTTACTATTTCCACACGGTTGCAGGTTTAAGCCAAGAGGGGAACCAAGAGGCACAATCAACAAACGCAAACGACTACAACAAGGACAACGACAACGATGACGATGACTATGAGGACTTTGTGGAGGATGCCTCGTTTCTTGGTGTTTGTCTTTGCCAAGAAGCTTGGCCCTGCTCATTTCCAATTTTGCTGTTCCTCAAGTTGCTGCTCGTCTGGCTTGTGTGTTGCTTTCCTGTTTGTTTGGCTAACTGTTTAACTAGGCGCTTGCCTAGGCCCAGACCGCAAAAACTTGGTACCACACACACACACACACACACACTTACATACACATGAACGCAGACACACACGTGGCTACATGAACAAACTCCTACTGAAAAGTGTTTTAAAGTTGAAAATAAAATCACGAGATTAAATTATAGTTTTGTTTTATGTGTGTGCGCAAATCGATCATAAAATACTAATTACGCTCTACATTAACACGCTCGCCGACACAGACACGGCGATTAAGAGCTTAATTATCCCATTGCGACACTTCATTAGTTTTAGCTGAAGAAGCCCACTCCCTCCCTCTCACTCTCTCTCTTTCCATTGGCCTGGTGCTCGCATCTTGCCCAGGTTTATTGCAATTAATTTTCTTCAGTTTTAGTTTTAAGTGCTTTTTGCGTATGAGCATGAAGAGCTAGGAGAGTCGGCCAAATGTGAAGGAGTATCTAGTGTTGACTTTTGGTCAGCTCTATCCATTGGTTATGTGTGCGTGTGTGAGTATAGATGTGAGTGTGGGTGCGAGTTAGTCCAATCTAAAAGTAACACATTTCCTGTCTTTGCTCAATTAAATTTTCTACCAACTCTCGTCTACCATATTCTTTTCTCTCCCCTACTCTTCTTCATTGTTTGTGGTTCGTTTTAATTTTTTTCCTTCTCAGATTTTATTCGGTTTTTCTATTTCTTTCTTTTTTTTTTTTGTCTTCTTGTGTTCTGTTATGCTCAGCTAATGGAAATTTCCGTTTTGACCGTTCGTCGTTGAAGGCAAACTGTAGCTTATTTTCTTTACCAAGCTTTTCACAGATTCAATTTGAAACGCTACATTGAATTAAATTACGTGAACGAAGATGGAGTTGACGTACGAGACTGAGAGAGAGAGAAAGTGAAAAAAAAGATGGCCAACTGGCAACTGTAACAATAATATGGCCCACAAAATCGCATAACAATGAAAATGGCTAAATAAAAGCCAACAATAATAGTAAAAAGTCGCTTCAAACGAGGCAACAAAAGAAGGGGGAAAAAAGAAAGCATATTGCTTAGCTATTTACAAACCGAATACAAAGTACTCTTACTGAAATTGAGATAGGTAAGAAATCAAAAGAGGACAGTAAAATGGATTTTTGCAATACCTATTTTAAAGAATGTCAAGCTTCAGCTTTAAGAAGATTCTCAAATACAACCTACCAACTATTGAGTATATTTATTAATGTTATACTTTGAAAAACTCTTTAAGAGAGCAAAAATTTCATACAGCTTCTTTGCATTGCCTTTCAATCAATTTATACATTCATCCGCTCATAGAGAATTTTGTATGCTTCGTAGATATACTTTCAATGTAAGAGTATCTCAAAGATGACTCCATTCAATTCAATGTTTGGGAGACAGGAAATAGGCTAATGCGCTTAGACTTTGAAATTGCCAAAGCAAAAATCACTCAATTAGGCTCATTTGTGGACCATAAATATATATTTATACATATATATATATATATGACGAGATTATTATACCGATTTGCTCCTATGTGCGTGTATGTATTAGTGGGTTGGCTAACAATTGAATTGAAAAAAATTCCAAAAAACCTCAACCCCAGAAACCGAATGAAAAGCCATCACAAAAACGACATAAATTATGTTCTTTATGGCTGGTGAGTTGACTTTTTGCATTGAACCCGCTGCATAAATCAAAAATGGGGCCAAAGTGCCACACACCCAAACTCTCTCTCACACACACACACACACATAGATTTTGTAGTTTTAACTCACGTAGACCTCTCAGTCTGATGCTGGTTGCACGTTTTTAGAGCCATTTCACCATTCGCCGACGCCGCAGGAGGTGGCCGCCGCCGCACAATTTGGCACGTGTGATAAACTCAAAATTGTTGCTGGCATCGCCTGCAGGCGACCAACCGCTTCGATATGCTAGTGTCAGCATTTTTCCCTCTCGCTCGCGTTCTCCGCTCCATACTCTCACACTTAGTAGCCACATTACGACCACCCCTGTGGAAAGGAAATCCAGAAAAGTTTTCCAGATTTTGTTCGACTATCTGGCACATGTAGTTGACCTTGTGGGCGGGATACCAGCCCAAAGTTGCACCCATTAAAAACTATTAGCTGCGGGCCGGGAAATATTTAAAGTTTTGCGGTGATATGGTTATATACATATATAGTCTTTTTTTAGTCCTGAACGATTAGCAAGATTTTTTGGAAACTATTTTGGCAAATTTACATTTTATTTTTTTGGTTTTTTTTTTTGGAGTAGGTATCCAATTTTGTATTTAAAGTTTTTGTATTTTGTTACCACAGGGCAAAAAAGTTTTTATACCATACACCCATAGGGTGAAAATGGTATATTAAAGTCGCTAAAATGTATGTAACAGGCAGAAGGAAGCTTTTCCGACCCCATAAAGTATATATATTCTTGATCAGCATCAACAGCCGAGACGATCTAGCCATGTCCGTCTGTCCGTCCGTCCGTCCGTCCGTCCGTCCGTCCGTCCGTCCGTCCGTCCGTCCGTCCGTCCGTCCGTCTGTATGAACGCCTAGATCTCGGAGACTATAAGAGCTAGAGCCACCAAATTTGGTATGTAGACTCGTGTCATATGTACGCTTATCGAGTTTGTTTCAAATGTTTGCCACGCCCCCTACCGCCCCCGCAAATGATATAAAACCGATTTTCTCAAACACCATAGCAACTAGAGACACAAAATTTGGTATGTATATTCGCTTAGTAAACGCGCACATTTTGTATTTGTAAAATTTTTGCCACGCCCCCTACCGCCCCCGCAAATTAAATAAAACCGATTTTCTCAAACACTATAGCAACTAGAGACACAAAATTTGGTATGTATATTTGCTAAGTAAATGCGCACGTTTTGTATTTGTAAAAATTTTGCCACGCCCCCTACCGCCCCCGCAAATTAAATAAAACCGATTTTCTCAAAAACTATTCTAGCTAGAGACACAAAATTTGGTATGAATATTTGCTTAGTAATTGCGCACATTTTTGATGTGTAAAGATTTTGCCACGCCCCCCTCCGCCCCCGTAATTTGAAAAAACTCGATTATCTCCCGTAATTTTCAACCTTGTGCAATCAAATTTAGCACACTTAAATTTGATACTAATATCCAGCAAAATACCAAATTTGATCAAAATCGGAATAAAAATAGCCAAGTTATGCATATGAACGTTTTTCCATATGGCCGGAGTTGGCCGTTGGCTGGTGGGGGCGCTAGGGTGCTCGAATGCTTGAGTGAGCGAAATACTAAGATATGCTTCTAAAAAGCATGCAAACAGATTTTTTTTAAAATACGATAATGCATTGGTTATTATAACTTTAAAATATTTGTTTTACTGGTGTATGGTATATCCAAGTCGGCGAGACGACTTACTTACTTCATTTTTATTTATTACCTAAATACAACTTTTGTTACCGCGGGAAATATAAATATAAAGATATAAACTTTTTACTATGGCCTGATTTTAAAAAAATGTATCTAAAATGAAATCTAAAGTATTAAAATTAAAATATTGATAATTATCTAAATAAAGATATGCATTTTAATCATTCTTCATATCAACTAGTTAATGAGATTTATTGGACTTAAAAATATCTAAAACTCAGCAAAGTCGCTTAAACAAAAATCAAATGTTACCTATTTTACTTCTTATACTATCGACTTGTTCTTTAAGATGACTTTATGGCACATCTTTATACCTTCGCATAGATATATGTAAGTATAGTTGTTCTAGTTTGTTGAAATTAATTTGTGGTGGTTTTTGCTAAGCCCAAAATTGTTGGCATATTTGTTAGGAAAACGAGCAAGCAGCAAGAAAAGTCGGCACTAAAAACTGACTTTAGTTCTGCCTGCCGGCTCACATGTTTATTTATACGAACATAAATTCCGCAGGCAGCTTACATTTTTATGCATAGGTAGTGAAATGTTGAGCCAAACGTCGCTGCTAATAAGTTGCCAGAACGAACAAAGACCATTTGTGTTCCCATTGCCTTCAGTCTTATGGATATGTAGGTATATATATTCCTCTGCCTCTCATTCTCTCATTACATTTCACGCATTTGATATGCAAAGAAATGCACTGAATAAAGCAGACGAAACAAAAATAGTAGAAAAAAAGAAAGGTTGAAATGCTGGAAATTTGCACGTTCAAACAATGAAGTAATTTTAAACAAAAAACAAAATGGCAAATAGGTACGTACTAAAAGCAAACAGGTGAATGCATCTTACACATACATTCGCATACATATGCATGAACCTGAATACTCCTTGCAATAGGCACTCCGGGAGTGGCATTCACGGAATGTTTATTTAAGGCATAAACAAAGGATTCTATATACAACTAAAAACAATAGCTGTACCATTCCTCAGTGCAAATTTCATAATTCATATACCTTTCATATAGACTCCAGTCTGCATACTTATGTACACACAAAGTTTAAACCTAGACATTTGAGTTGTAAGTTTGTAAGCTGACTTTGTTCTCAACTAATTTTTCAAAAATTTTTTTTAACGAAATTTGTACCTTTTTCACATTTTTAAAAAGTCAAGAATTATGTATTTGAACTTAAACTATAAACCTACGAGTGCATGGTATAAAAATCTGATTAACTGAATCCTGAATCATAAAACTACCAAGCTATGGAGAGATCATTTAATTACTACTATCTGATATATATTACGCAGACATATTTAAAGCAGATTTTATATACCCTAACCAATTTTAATTTTATTTTTTATGAATTTAAAAAAAACGATACTTAAATTGAACTGCTTATGTTTAGTTTGCTTCTTTCTGCCATTAAGGTTTGATAGCAACGATGATTGGGATCCAAACCAGGCTCAACCACTATATCATCTTGTGCATCATCAAGTGAAGAGCTCAAATCCATAGAGCTCTCTGTAATTTTCATATCCAGAGCTTCACTGGCCTCACTACATTCGGGAGAACAACTCTCGATCGGAGATAATTGAGAATTCGTTGTCAAATGATTACTCTCTCCGTTGCTTTCTACCTCGTTCCATTCTTCACTTATAAGTCGACGTGCCAGAGGCACAGTGAAATACTCCTTGTAATGCATTTTGCGACGCCTGGCAAACTCCAAACGTCTTACCTTTTCCTGTATTAATTCCGGAAACTCATCGTCATCATCAGGCGAGGAGTCCTCAGAATCTTCGGGAATGTTAAAGAATGCAGAGTCTGATGCAATATTCAGTTGTTTCATCAGGGTAGGTGTATCCAGATTGCCATGATCTTCATCATTGATCTCAAATGGGGTTTCCACATTATCCGTTCTCTGGGTCATACGCATTGTCTGCAACACATTATACTCATCGAAATGAATTTTCTTTTTGTCAACATCTGCCCTGCGTTCGGATTTGAGGATACCGCGTATAACTTGATCCATAAAATAAGATTTTTTTAACAAAAAATATAAGGTGCACTTTTACAATTGTTTCTAGACTGATTACTCAGAAATAGGCATTTATTTCTTTTGTATTGATAGTCAAGTGACAGAAGATGATTAAACTACTTCATATTAATATATACATTTTCATGCTTATAAATAGTAAATTGAAAACTTTTCTTTACTTTAAATGTTCACATGCTTACTTTCTTATTAATATATTTTGACGGTTTTTTTTTAATGCAAAAAGTGTCTCTAAGTATCTTTGAATCAATCATTAAGTTATTCGGTTTCTTACGTGTTTTAGTGGAATAACAAAACACCAAGACCATCCCCCATTTATTTATTTCCAGATAGCCATTTGGCTGTTTGACAATATTACGACATATCTTTAAATACAACATATTGAACCGTTTGAATAATCAAAACCATAAATCTGTCAGCGGAATCAGACCCACTTAACAGGCCGATCAGTGGATTCCATAATTTCATGTCAAATTTCATACGTTAAACCCTTTTTCCTTTTTGTTAGGCTGTAGCAGATGCTTGTTGCCGGGTCAAGTGTTTGACAACAAGAAAGAAAAAAAAAAAAAAGCCAAGAGAAATAAAATAAAATCCCCGTTTAATCTTAGACCGAAAATTTGTTTACCAAGTTGTCAGGCAAATGTTAACGATATTTTGCTTCTTTTTTTTGTCGTTTTTGCGACTTTTGCTCTTTACCTATTTGTGAAATTTGGAAATTTTTAATAGAAGGGGGCTATATGGTGAGTGTGTGTGTTGTGTGTATAGTACTTTTCGATACAAGGACGAGACCCTCATTTCATTTCTGTCAAATGGCGTTATTTATGGGGCACGGGTCGTCGTCATTGTCTAGCCATCGATAGCGTCTGGGCTGAAATGCAAATAAATATTCCCCCGTTGGCATTTTTCAGTAGTCGCTGAGGTTTCGTTTTTTTGTATTCGGTTTTATTTGCGATTTTAATTGGATTGCAGTTGTGAGTGTTGTCGTTTGGTCGGTGCTGCTATTTCTGTTGCTTCTGGCCACTCTAAACAAAATTGAGCTGTTGAAACGTGACATTTGGCAACCACGTAAAACCCTCTCTCGCTAAACAAAAAAAAAAAAAAAATTTAAAAAATAAAATAAAGCGCAGCGACACATTTTATTTCTCCTAAATTTTTTGTATTTGCTATTTTTCTCCATCATGCATATATAATTAAACTTTTCTTTAGACGATTGCGTAAGTTTTCGCTTCACGCCTCCCACTTGACCCACATTCGAAAAATTGTGAAATGCTGGCAAAACTCAAGCAACAAAACGAACATAGAAATAAAATGTTTATTTTGCATTTTATTTTGTTGGCTAGCGTTAAAATTATTTACGCAGCATCAGGCGTGTCATTTGCATGTGCCACGCCCCCCAATCCACATAAACCAGAGCACAAGAGCCGAAACCGATGCGACGACTACTACGACAACGACAACGACGACCCACAAAAATACGCTAAAAGTATTTACATTTGACTTGGGGAAAATTATACATTTCCGTGCAAATAAAAAAAAAGAAAAAGAGAACCAAAAAGCAAGCAGAGTTGCCTAAAATAAAACCCACCAAGAAGATTAGAGCGGTACAGCTGGAGAACTAGACAGGGAACCATGCTATTATATGGGTTAACGAATATGAGATGCACTGGAAAATATATTAAAGAAAATATATGAAGAAGAATGTTGATTTAAAAAAATATTGTATTAAATTGAGTTTTAAATCTCATTAAGTAAATTCAAAGATTTTTTACCTTCAATACAAATGAGTTCAATGAATCCTCTGAAAAGTATAATTACATAAATATTATTATAAGTGGACTTAATTAATCACAAGATGATTTAAAAGATTTCTTACAAAATTATTTAATTAGTCTAACCTTTAATTTAATTATATTAAACGAATAAATATTTATTTGATATATTATGCCTTAAGTTCGAAATGTAAACCGATTTTTACATTATACTAATAAGTGTATGAACTATGAACTATCTTAAAGCTATCATATCCTGGAACCTTGTGATTTGATGACTACTTCATGATTGAAGAACCCTGAGAAAGATATACAATATGTAGAACATTTTCAGTTCCAAAACTACTTTTATATAAAAAGAAAAACACAATTCCCCACCCCAATATTTTCGCTTTGACCAATAACAAAAAAAAATGGTTATTTTTCTAAAAGTATTTCAACTAAATTCAATTGCATACTATTGTTGGAATAGTAGAAACAGATTAAGTTAAGTCTTATGCGATAAGGAATCCCATAGATAAGTGTTATTGATTTGGCAGATTTCTATCCTAATCTTCAGTCTATCCATCCACCTTTATTCAGTTGAGCCAACTTTTTTATAAATTTAATTAAAATTTATTTAACCGATGAGCGTAAAGAAAGATTTTAATTGTAAAATAATATATTAATTTTTTCTAATGACTTTATTTGCGTATTAAAAATGCAATTAAATTTGTTTTTTAATTTTAATATACCTACATTTGTTATACACACAGAAGATATATGGATCAATGGATAGATATAATGTTACATTCATCTGCACAAATCTTTAATACCCTTATAAAATAAAGCGAAACGATGGGAAAAATGCGTTACCGAAAACGAAAAAAGCTTCAAATCCGCAAACAAACACTGTGACAGCTACAATGCGGGGTTCTTGAATACTGGTGGGAGGAGGCGACGGGGGCGTGGCAAGCGTACGGAGTGTGAGGTTGGGAAAGTAGAGATGGCATTGGCAAAGGCATCAACCCAGCTGAATGAAATGTACTCTCTATTGACATTTGATTCTGGAAGAGAGATGGCAAAAGAGGGAGGAGGAGAAAAAGGAAAAAAATGAGAAAAAATGAAAACACCAGAAACCAGCAAGGACCTCAGTTAGCCCCACCATAAAAATCCAGGATGCTGTAGTACCCCAGCCGAACGAAGCCTTCCTCAGATTTCGTTGAAGAAAAACTCCTCGCTATGGCGCTTTTCGCTTTGTTTGTTTGTCGGTTTCGTTTCGTTTTGTTTGTGGATTGTGTTTCCTGTTACAACGTTCCATTCCGCCCACTCCCTCCCCCAGCCACCACTCAACCACTACCTATCTCATCCTTAGCCCGGCCAGATACCCATCCTGTTGCCTTGACGCATAAATTTGCCTTAATTTGTTGCAAAATAATTTCATTCATTTACGTGGCTGCCATTTCCATTGCGGGGATATGTCGTTGATAACTTATTTAAGCGAAAGCGTCTGAAAGGGAGACAAAGCCAGAGAGCCAGATATACAGTGGGATAAAGAGTGAGACAGAGAGACAGAGTGAGGAAGAAAAAAAAAACGAGCAACAAATTTGAACAAAATAAATTATCAAACTGTCACATTGACGTATCGGCCAGGCATCAGGCACCAGGCAGCAGGCACCGTGGCACCGTGGCAGCGAAGCAGTGGTCCTTGCCAAGCCATAATCTAGAGCATCATGTTGCTCGTTTAAAAGGATGTCAAAGGTTGGCCATATATCAGCAAGACATCAAACGCAGGCGAATCCTTGCAGAAGCCCGTTAACAATTTCATGTAACAAATTCTTTGTGCCTTATGCCGGACATGGATACGAATTGAAGGGCCGATGCCAGAAGAGAGTGGTGAGGATGCGGGTTACCCACTGTAGACACAACCATGGACATCGACATGTACATGGATATTCGAGCTGTTTCAGATTTCCAATAAATATGCCTAGGGTGGTAAGTCCGTCCAGGTCCTACTCCTACTCCTACTCCTACTTTTACTGCCACTGCTTCTGATCCCGATCTCTGTTGGGTCTCTCTCTCTTCTCTCATTCTCCTGTCGCTTATTTGACATTCTGACAGTTTCGACAGTTTGCTTCTCGTTTTACTCTATGAGACAAAGTGCGTAGGGGAGCAGGATATAGGATACAGGACTCAGTATACTTGTGTGACTGTGTGCATGTGTGTGTGTGTATGTGTTTGTTGCGGTCTCCGTCGCCCCCTTCGTTGCTTTGTTGAGCAGAAAACTCACATAGCCTCGATTTACTCTCTCCCCAACAACAAAATCACTCAAAGTATCGAACAAAAACCATGAATAAACGCAAGTAAGTATATGACAGCATCCAACAAATATCAACTCCAAGCGACTTTACTCCACAAGGGGTTGTGTATTTATGAAGCTGCGTTCATGGTTTCCTTTGGCAAATGGTTATGACCACTAACAAGCGGATCAAATGTGTCACCACCACCAATAACAACAGCAGCTGAGCAGAGACTTCAATTTGTTTAAAAATGTGCCAATTTAAGAGAGGTGAAACTTGTAAAACGCCATCTGTCAGTGGCTTTCCATCATTAGGCTTTATTTTCCACAAACGGAATCTGTCAAATTGTAAGCGGAATTTCAGTTTACCCAAAAATCTTTTAAGAATTTCAGCTGAGATTTCGTTGAGCAACGAAATGAGTGACTTAACACGTTGAAATTACTTTCAAACCATTTGTACAGACCAAAAGTAAGCTTAGCGTCTGCCAATTAAAGAATAATGACACCTTATTCCGAGTATTATTTTTAATTTCAAAACCAAAGGGTTCGTATAAGTGATATCCACCTTACCTTTTTACGTAACAGTTTGGGTTTAAAAATCGAATTAAAGAAATAAGTCTTCTTATTTTATTTGTAAAATATGCTTAAATACTATCCTCATGATATAATATCTGTAAATATCAAAGGAAAGACGTTAGAAGTGCCGCAATTAAATGTATTATTTTTATTTCTATGTCTAGAGTTTAAAATCCGAATAAATTTTTTCGCGCCTAAATTAAACTCATTTAAAACTCTTTCTAACTACCCGAAATGGACAATGGAAAGTTTTCTTAAATTAATGTTTAATGAATCTAAAAAAAGTTAGGATTAAAAAACTTTACCTAATAACCAATTGAACAAGAAAATAATATATTTTTTATATAACAGAATATTTATAGAAGTGTTGAATTTTTATTAAAGAACATACCACAAACTGTTTTTTTTCTAAAGACAGTTTGAATTTTAAATTGTAGGTAAATGGGACATTAAAAATAATGTGAATAAAAAAATATTAAAGTTCTGAAGTCTTTAACTATAAATTGTTTAAAAGTTTTATATTTGTTCCGTTGTAGTGTTTAAGCAAAAAGAAGATTCATTTGAAAAAAAAACTTGGTCACAATAATTGCATAGATTTTTGTTGATTTTCTGGTTACTTTATATCGTTATCTAAGTCATCAACAATTTTTGATATGCTTCGCCTTCGGGAGGGGCGACAACTATAAGTGAAATGTGATAACACTTTAAGGGAACCCAAGGCCAGATGGAGATGGAGATATTGCCCATTGGACAACGGCATAGATATTTTGCAGTTTTCTGTTTATTGTTGCTTTTTGTTGCTGTTTGCAATTATGCGGCAGATGGAAGTTGCTTTTGTTATGCCAGAGACTGAACTCTAGCTAGCTGTTGGTCCCCATTTCCATCTTTATACCGCCCTTCAGTAGTTTCCTTTCCCCACCTCCCATTCCAGCACGTTCTTCGTCATGGGTTGGGGTTTCTTGTTGATTTTGTCGATTTTGCTGCAGGCCATTGGGATGGATGGACAGATAGACAGAAGCTGTTTGCTTCATTGGCTGCCACAAAATATCAACAAGCATTTTGTTTATTTTCTCAATATCGACAACGGCCACACACAAAGACCCATTAGGTTTTGGTCAGGGGGGTCGCCTAGATAGAAGAGGGCAGGCAGTGTGGTATATCTGGATTTTTTAAGTGCATGTTGTTTCAGCGCTTGTGGAATGGCAGATAGACTCGGTCTGGTGTCGGAGAGGACTACAATGGCGACTGCAAATTTATGCAACTGCAATACCAGGAATCTATTGTTTTACCATTGACGTCCATGTGGGGGACAAATGTAGGGTTCGATTGAAAGCTGACAGTTGCAAGCACTTCGGGTTTTTGAAGGTCTCGACGAATTCATTGCAAACATGAATTTTCTTTCACATTTTTGTGTTTGCTTAGTGATTATGAGATTAGATTACGATTTTACAATACCAATTTGTCAAATTGTGTAAACGAATTTAAGTAAAGTAAGTTGTAACAATTCCTTTTCTATTTGAACGAAATTCTAAGCATTCCAGCTGAAGTTTTGAGATTAAATTGTTTTATTTTACTAATTGAGATAGATATATTAACCCAAAGTAATATTTCTTTTATCTGCTCAAATATATAACTTCTGTTTTGTTTGAGTTTGTTAGCAGATATTTTTTAATGTTTCTTCACGTTTTAGGACTAGATGACTAGGTATTAAATTCATGGTAAATGCATAAGAAATCTTTGGATTCTTTCTTTGTTTACTTAGACTTCGTTTTTCCGTTTTGGTCTTAAGAATTACTCCAACTAAGGTAATAAAAATATTTTGGCACATACGAAAAGAAGAACTTAACAGATTTAAATTTTCAATGGCATTTCCTGCTATCGAGATATTCCTAGTGTGATATATATGTGTTGTGTTTTTAAATCATCATTGAGTTTTATTCCGTTCAAATAGCTTGCATGCTGATGGCATTTCCTGCTTTTTCGCCGTGGCTCTTCGACTTTATGAAACATGCAAAATTTTCTTTACCAAAACTTTATACACTCTTTGCTTACTGGGATCAATGCCATGGCCCATGGCCGCGGGACATGTCAATGTACGATAGGGATATGGACTATAAATATATATATATATCCATGACTACAATTTAAATATTGCATGTGCTCCGGAGGAGCCGTGACCAGGATATGGACATGCACCCCATCGCACACACACATACTTGCTGCATCGTTCATCCATATGTGACTACTGGCGACATATTAAGCATAAAATTGTATGCCAAACACAAGTGAACGAAAAATTGGACTATGTAAAAATGGCAAGAGCCTGACAAGCTATAAGACCAAGAGCAGAACCAGAACCACCACCAATAGCTGCACCAGCACCAGCACCAAAAGCAAATGCAAAATCCAATCCAGAACAAAAAAAAAAAAAAAAAACCAAAAAAGGGAAAAAATGGGCGTATTTGCAGGAAGCTTCGCATTATAATTTATGCACATGCAAGCCACGGAGTCTGGCACTTAATCCGCGTTTAATAACACGAAGCTCCGAAGCCACAGACATGCCACGGCCTCGAAGGCATGGGCCATCAGCCACGGCATCGGCATGGAAGTGGAAGATTGCTGCAGACGCTCCATGTCGATAACAATTGCTTAAAGAACTTTATGATCCGCTCAACTACACAAATTTTTGTAGTAAAAAATCTACCATTTTGGGCAAAAATGTTGTACAAATTTTGTTTTAGGTCAAGGAAAAATTAACCCCATATGTGATTTTGGATTTTCTATGGAAATCTCGAAAAATTTATTTATTTAAATGTGGTTACATTTTAAGTTTGACTAGTCTCAGATGAAAAAGAAAAATAATTTTTATGTGTGAAAATAATTCTTTTCAACTATTTCGGAACATTAAAGCTCAATTAGAAAGTGTTAAAAATATTTAAAAATTAGAAACTAAATTTTGTGCTTCTTTGCTTAGCATTTAACATTTACCATAGATTCTATATACATCATTTGCTGTTAGATTCTAATATTTTTCTAAAATTTTCGAAAATGCAGGAACTTTAGGTTGAACTCTGAAACACTAAGAAATAAATAAATTAAGTTTTTAAAACAAAACTAATGTTATAAGTGATTTGAAAAATTTGCTAATTGCAAAATAAATATACAAATTTTTGAATATCTTCGTGGAATTATAAGTAGACAGGAGTTAGGGACTTTTTAAAGTTATTTATTTTAATTGTATCTCCCAAGTCAACTGAAATGAATTTAGACATTTTTAAAGGTTTTTACATAAATAACATGATAGGTCTTTAATGGGTTAATGGTTTTATGAGAATGCTTAACCAATGGCATGTCTTTTTATCAGCAAAGGTCTTAACACGCATATACAAATATGCCAACAGACACACATGTACGCACACACATGCATACCCAAACATACACAGACATAAACAAGCCAAAAGGTAGACGGGCAAAGTGCTCCTGGTAGGCAAAAGTGGGACGGAAAAAGAGGGTTGGGTGAAAAAAAATCTACAGGTTCAAAAAGCGAAACCTTATCGAAAACGTTTAAACGCACGCAAATTCCACGTGGGTAAGATAAAACATGTATAAGCCCAGGTTGCAGGGAGAAATGGACAAAAGGGGCGTGGCACACAGACAGAAAGAGGCCTCAAAGCCTATGTGTGATGGTCTCTCTTCTACATGTGTGTGTGTGAAAAATATGCCAATGTTAAATATTTGTCGTATGTTGTGGCTTTTGTTCTTGTTGTTGCTGTTGTTATTGTTGCTGGTGGCTGGCCGTCCCTTGGCTTGGCACCCCTCAGATAAAGCGTTAACTATGCAGACACACACACACACACACGTACTCATGGGAACCCCGCACTGGTATGTGTAATCTTTTGCGTGCGTTACGCATTACGCAATGTATAAACCGGAGAAAGTGAGAGCTCCCCTCACGAAAAACGCAGGACACAACGTTGCAGGACACTTTGAATTATTCATTTACACGTTTTTTTTTTTTTTGTACACGAGAAGCCATGGGACAGTCTTTCTCTCAGTTACCCCCAGTTATCCCCTCTTCCCTCATGCTTGTAGGCGTTTGTAGGAACAACTGTATTTACTTTTTATCGCTGATAAAGCGCATAATTTATGGCTTGTTCAAAAATTTAAATGCCCACGAGAATGTCAAGTTTTTGGAAGAGCTATGGGGAGCAATACCAAACAGAGCGAAGCAAGTCATTGAGGTATTTCCAGGTCAATCTGGATGAGCGTCTAAAGGACAACGAAAGTGGAAAGCTATGCCAATTATTTTCCTCATTACAAATTGGACACAGCCGCGTCCAATTAAATGCGCTCCACTTAATTGTTTATAATGGTAATTAACCGCCTATTTTTTATAGCTTTCATACTTTCACCAAAGTTTAGGTTTAATTACAACTAGCTACAAGCTATAAGTGTTGGTTCAAGCATAAAAAATAATTAAATTATTATAAATGAATAGTTTATGTGTGACCCAAATCCGTGGATTAACCATAATAACTAAATTCATTGAAACTATAAAAAAAGCCAAAGAAATTTTTTAATAAGTAATTATTAATTAAATGAAATTAAAATTGTTATTAATCATTTATTTAGGGTAGATAAATACTTTTATACACATCAGTAAAACAAGCCTTTATGAAAAATTTAACAAACTTGTATCATAAATCAGCGAAAACAAAAAAAAAAAAAAACATTTGTCACATAGATGGATATTCAAACGAAAATGCAACAATTGAAATTGGCTCAATTGATTTGAATTGAAGGTTACAGAAAAAAGAAAACGGTTGTAAATATTGATTAATATATAAATGATAACTTTACAAATTCAATTTGCCACATAACACAGAAAACTTGTTGAATTGTTGTTGTTGTTGTTTGGGCGTGATGCAGCTGGGACCAGAGGGCGTGACAATTCAAAAACAATTATATACGCCCCCAGGTCATAGCTCAATGATTTAGAGCTCTCTACGCTTTGGTGGTCCTCTCTCTCTGTCTGTGCTATCTCACTCTCTCTCTCCGTTTCTCTTTCCGTTTCCCTCACTCTTTTTGTCTTTGTTTGCAGTAAATGATTTTAGTTTAATAGCTGATTAGAACATAACCAAAATGTACACAAAAACTATAGCATACATTTTGGGGTTGGGCAATAAACACATACATATGTACATACCGAGAATGAATGAATAATTTAATGCATGTTTTGTGTGTATTTGCTGAAGTGTTAAGGCAAAAATGCAAATTGAAATGCTATGCAATGTGATTAATGTCCATATGTAAAATATGTGGCGTTAAATTAAAGTGAAAAAAAAAGGAACCAAACAAAACTATTTAAAATGTTCTAAAAAAACAAAATACTCTACTCTTCAAATAGAATTTAGATTTAATACATATTAATTATTAATTATTATGAACATGAACTTCGACATACTACTTTCAAACTATTTTTTTGTTATTTATGTGATCGACTGCAAAAAATTTGGAGTTTGGTTGTTATTTATTCAAATGTTTAAGTCCTTTCTCAGTTCCTTTTCTTTAAACAATCTACTTGAAACCAAGTTTTACGTTGAACTTATTATACCCAGTAAATATAAAGGTGCTCAGGAACAAAACCAAAGAATTGTCAAAATGAGGTCAGCCCCATGGGGGGAAGAGAGTTGAAAAGGATTTGGCTTTCGTGGGCAAAGCGAAAAAAAAAGAAATGGCACAAACCAAATTTATGACTATTAAGCCGAAAGTATGTGGCATTTGTTGCTATTTTTGTACCCACAGCTGCGATGGTGGTGGCTGTCGCTGACGCTTTAAGTTATGCGAAAGCGTTAAAATATGCAAAGCAATCGCCATTTTTTATGCTCCAACTCGATTTGCAGCTCCAGTTTCAGTTTTCAGCTTATACATACCTGTACCAATACCTGAGCCGGCTAACTGTTGTGTTATCAAAATAGATGAATCAAATTAAATGAAAAATGCATTAAGGGTCGCCTAATTGAAACGTCTGGCAACAACAACAATTGCAGTCGATTGGTGGCATTTGGCTGACAATTCCCCAAGCAATCAACCTAATTTCTATTATGCACTCTTCTGCACTAGTTGCCAGCCCCCCTGTCTGGACTGCCAGTCAGTCAAACACTTTTTCCCACTCAGCCCGTCAATATTTATAATGAAAGCTAATGAGCGGCTACAGTCTACAATGGAAAAACAAAAATGTAGGACTCTGCAATGCCGTGGTATGTATTTAGAATTTCAACTATATAGGTATATAAGTACTATAAGCATTGTGTCTACATTTTGTCTGGGTTTCTCTCCATCTCTCTAACAACGAACTCTGTCATTCTCTCTCTTCTATTATTCGTTTCATGTCCACACAGCTGGCAAAGGTTTAAATATTGAATGGAGTCGCGCCGTAGCAAAATAAATTGAAAGTACTTGTGTCTATTGTTTGATTAATGTGTCAATAATGGCGGAGAGGTCCACCATTTGGAAAATAAAAAAAAAAACGGCTAAAGCCAGACACACAACCCAGACTTACACAAACAAACAGAGTGTGACAGATTTGTCTAAAGAAAGCAAAGTGAATTGAATTGAATGAGCTCTGCACATTGAAAATAATTCAAAATCATAAGACTATTTTAAAATTTGGGCCTAATGATAACTAAATCTATGTACTAAATATTCAGCATACTCATGTTACGTTTCATAATTTGGAGATCCTCTCAATTAAATTATAGCTATAATAAGCTTAACATTTTTTAAATTCGAAATTAACACTATTCAAGTAAAGAAATAAAGTATAAAAAACCAACAAAGAAAAAAATACATTCTATTAATTATTGAGTATCTCATAGATCTCATTAAAGCCTATACTTTTAATTTCAGCTGATTTTAGGATTATATTTTTTTTGTGCATTACTGAAATTTCCTTTTTCCATAGCTAATAAAAATTCAAAAAACACAAAGTGCTAAATAAGAAAAATACGACAAAACAAAAAGCATTGGTAGGCTTTTTTTTGCATGAACGACCCATGAATCATCTTTACAATGGGGACAGCGAAAAACCTTTACTTTTACTTTTCAGATTTCATTTTGAAACAAAATCTTCCTCATAATTGACCCCATGACACTCGATTTACACTTTCTGACTACGAAACTGTGTTATGTAACCTAAATGCTTGTGATTCAAAATACCCATTTAGAGAGAGAGAGTTGGTTTTTTGCGTTACGTTGCTCCGAACCCTTCATCAAAGAATACCAAGAAGACCAAGTCCGCTTGAAAAGAAATCCAATTTAATGACTGTGAAGTAGAGTCGACGGACTGGTCTCTCACCATACCCGAACCCAACTCAACTGCCATAGGGCATCCGTAGGCGATGACTTGTACTTGGCCCGCGTCTTTGTTTTCATTGCGGCTGTCACTTTCGGACGATGACGGCAACGCACTGAAACGTTAATGGCAAGTGTAAAATGCTTTAAGCCAAGTCCAGA
Organism: Drosophila insularis; assembly: GCA_018903935.1. Taxonomy (NCBI): domain Eukaryota; kingdom Metazoa; phylum Arthropoda; class Insecta; order Diptera; family Drosophilidae; genus Drosophila; species Drosophila insularis. The sequence goes on along the minus strand of JAEIFP010000666.1, from coordinate 2,730,978 downwards.
AGAAGTAACAGACAGCAAAGTATAAAAAAAAGAAAAAAACAAGAAAAGGGAAGAATCAGAAAGGGAGCAATGGCTGAAAAGGAAAACCAAAAGAAAAGTAGAAGAGTTTAATTAACACGAAAATGGTTTCAATTACATAAAATTACATTTCTTTTGCAGTGCCGACAATGACGACAAGGACAACGACGCTTCTGCCATAGTAAGTAGTTTGCAGTAGTCTTTGTGTGTATGTCTGCGTGTGTGTGTGTGTCAATGCGATGGTGGCAGGCAGTAAATGAGGGGCGTGGTCAACAATAGCACAGTTGATTTGGGTACGGAGATTTATTGGGCGTTAGTCGAGAGCAAATTAGTCGAAATTGTCAGTTGAAAGAAGACCAAAGAGAACAGACTCTTCTCGTTTTTAGTTTGTTTTCTTTCAAGTTGTAAAATTAGTTTGATTTTCTCATTTATGCTTTGGCTTTATGCTCATTTTGAAAACATTTCTTTAATTAAAGTTTCTGTTTTTATTTTCAGGTGTGAAAAAAAATTGTTGCCTTTTTTAGGCGTATGCAAATTTTGTAATAAATTAAGTAAGCTTAATTATGAGTAACCGATTCTTAGATACCCATTAACCTTGAAATGTTTTCATCAAGTTCAAAGCTAGGCGTTTTTCAATGTTATTAAATTAACACAGTTTCTTTTTTCTTTGTGTTTAAAATTAAAAATGTTTTGCTATTGAAGATGATGTATGGGTGGTATTGGGCTGGGAATAGCAAATTGGCTAATTAAAATCAATTATTATATTAAAAAGAGATATACTTTTGATTAGAGGTATTTTTGATTGAAGATGCAACAAAATGTCAGGGAGAAAGCTAATTAAAACCATAAAAAGCTATTTTAGGTTTGCATGAATACAAATTTTACAATGTCTGATTTTAAATGGAATAGCCAGTTCTATAATGCTTCACTTAAATTTTAATACAAGAATTTTAAATTAAGTGTTCTTTATGTTAGTTTTGATTTCGATAGTAACTTTGAGTGCTTCAAATAGTTGTTGTTTGATTTCTTGAATAGTTCCTCTACTAGTTTTTGTTTTTAAGAGGTATCCCTCAGGTCGCCAGTTTTGGTCCCTTATTACCATTATGTACTTTGTTTTTTTTTGTGGCCCTGTTGCTCTGTGGTTTCTGTCATTCATTTGGCTTTTGTTCTTTTGCGACTCTGACAGTCAGTGGCATTGTGCCGGGCCTCATTTATTTTACTTACACGCATGTGACGCGCCTCCTCCTTTGCCACCGTTTCCAATGCCCATTGCCGTAGCGGCGTCATTTATGACACCTTGACAGAAAAATGAGCACACACACACACACTGACATACATCCATGTAGAGACACAAAAATGGAAAAAAACAGGTGCGATGACGACAACGCCAACGGCCCAGGCGTGGGTGTCCTGTGTCTGGGGTGCGGTTGTTGGCACAAACGCACATTCATAATTTCATTTTCCCCCTGACGATGTTGCCATCGCCGACGCCATCGCCGTGTCTTTTGTGGCCGGCTTATTATGCGACAGAAATTGAAAAACTTTGTTTGCCGGCACGCTGGGGTTAACAAATAGGCTCCTGCCAAGGGAAATGGGGATGGCACAATGTGGTTTGCCATTTACTTAAGAATGCGTCACATAATTTGATGCCTTTTATGGTTTTTAATTTGTTGCTGTCGCATCTCTCTTCCTTATTTCCTTTATTATTATATTTTTTTTTTGTTTTTTTTTTAATGAATTCAGGAACGAGCTGGCGCAGTTGGCTAATGAGAGCTAGCACGTGAGCAGCCTAGACAAACAGTACACCTGAGAGTTTGGTAGTGATCCAACAGGTTGAAGAATTTTGTTGGCAACTCGATCGAAAAGCACTCAAATAGCCAATTCCTTTGCTTCAGGAACTTTGCTTCAGCAGGTGTCTCAAATGGCTCGTCAAACTGTTAGTTGACGAGGCGACTTTGCAGCCAGGGAAAGGGAAAGGTAGTCCAACGTGTCTAGATGCGAAATAAAAGGCGAAGGTGGATTGACTGGCAGTGTCCTCATTTGTCCTGATTGTTGACGAAAATTGTTTTTACTTGTTTTATTGTCAAATATTTTGTTTTCCGTTGTTTGTATCTGCTCGCTTTGCAATGAGTTTCGTGTTGACAGCAAAACGATTGTGGTACCACTTTTTTTTTCGTATTTTGTTATTAGAATTGATTTTTTTAGAAGTCACCAAATTATTAATATTTTCTACTTTATAAAAATAAAGTAAGACTAGGCATTTTATTTTCCGTCTACTTAAATGGGCATAACTATAGGGCTTAAGTTTAAGTTTTAGTTTTTTTTTCTATTATTTTCTATTATTTTCTATTATAAAAAAGTTGGATGGTTGTCAAATTAGCTCCGGAACCACCAAGTTGTATTATCAACACACTTAGCTAAGAAACTGCATTGGCCATACCTTATCTTTAACTGTACGATGGATGCTTACAAAGCTAACAACATAAGAGTTTACCTTTACTAATGGAATTTCGACCTTCTTGAAAAATAAAAAATACCAATTCTTATTCTTATTTTATAATAAAGTAAAAAAGAAAATCTTTATTACGGGTTATCTTGTTTCAGAATTGTGATTCGCTCTCTATAGTTTTTAGACATAATTAAATAAATATTTTATTGAAAAATAAATTTTGAGTTAGTCTTACATTGACAAAGAGGGTGCTTTACTGAAAGGTTCAGCATATTGGAAGTCCAAAATGTAGAAGCCTTGATTTTCTCTAACTGTACGAGAAATGACCCAGTTTACTTAGTTCGGCTCTTATTCCGATTTAATTGCATTTTTCAGGTGAGAAAGAAAGAAATCGTAGCACAGTTTTGTGGTCAGAATTAACACAGAGATTTCATTTAATGGCACTAATGCCAGCCGAACTAGTTGAGCTCTGTTTGCTTCTGGCCAATGATGTTGCTTTTGTTTTGCCTCAGCAATGGCCTTCATCTCAATTCACGCACACTAACATGCACACATCGACATATACACACAACAGATATAACACACTGACTATTTTTGGAATTACACACAAATTGATGAATAAGTTGTTCTTGTTGACTTGGTCTTAATCTTGATAAAAACCTTTGCCTATGTATGGATGTTGTTAGTGTGTGTGTGTGTGTGTGTGTGTGTGTATTGTGTACGTCTTCATCAAGTGTATTTGTCTGTTCAAGAATCATTATTGCAATTTCGGTTGTGGTGCTGTTTATCGTAGCCAGCCACCAAGACAAACAGTTGACAACAATTGCTCTGTCGTCTGTCGCCTAGTCAAAACGACTATATTAATAACAATCAACTTGTTCGTAGAATATGGCCAACAGCACCACTAAAAGCAGTAGTAGCAGCAATAATAACAACAACAGCACGTCACAAGTTTATTCAAGTGATAACAACAAGCAAGCGATATGGGCTTCATATTGTCCAAAGACAAAATTTCGGTTGTTTGTTCGTTTGTGTGAGTGTTTGGATATAAATTTCTATTTAAATGTTTAATTTTGGGTATATCAGAAGAGAATCTTCTCGTCATAGATATGCATGAAATCGCAAGTGTCTTCAATTAGCAAATAATTTGCAAATCAAATAATATTTAAAATTTTTGCTGGATTCAAAGACGTAGCCATAAACTAATTTGGGGATTCACATAGTTCAATTTATTTCAATGCTTAAATAAAAATAAATATTTAAATTTTGAAATTTTAATACTGCAACATTCGATAAGCATAATGCGATAACCTGTACTTCTCAAAAAAAATAGCTTTTACCAACACGAAAGCTGACTAGCGAGTTTTAAAACGTTCTTAAATTTTTACCGAATATAATATACAAAATGAAAAGTTTTTTAGGGAACGGTCTGACAGCTTTTGGAAGGAAAATGTATCACACAATATACAGCAGTCTGTATATTTTTTTCTATATATAGAGCATTCAGAAATGACCGGTACAATCTTTTACAAATCATTCGCATTATCCCTAGATGCTTTTCAGTAAACGCGTTGATTTCAGAACATTTCATTAAAAATTCACGATATTAGAAGTATATTCATGGTGCACCTGACCTCAAATGCAGTAATCTCATTTCCAATATTTAAGATTAAACATAAGATTCATCTGAAATGGCTTCACCAAATTAGATTCACAAAAGAAAAATACAAAACTCAAAACACTCGTAATATATCAAATGTCAATTATTGCTTAAAACCAAAACAAAACATTCATCCACTTTCGGTGTAAACCATTTAAGAATTTAACAACGGCGTGTTGTTATTTCCTTCTCCCTTTTTACAAACTTATGCTACTTGTCTGTCTCCCTTTTCCAATAACTTCTGAAGAATCACTCTTAATTATTTCATATATGTACTCTGCCCACTTAATTAATTAATTTTTCAAAATGATTTTGTACTAAGTACAAAGTCAAATATTGCCAAGATTGATAGTTTACGCCTCTATTAGAAAATTTTCGCATGTCACATAAAAAGTATATTACAACTAAAATTTAATCTTTTAGATTTCACAAGTTAATGCATTGGTAACTCTTTAACTCTATCTTGCGATAAATATCGATTCATTTGCAACTAAGCTGAGACTCCTCATTCAATGTTCAAATATTCCTTTTCAAGTGAATTCACTTTAATGGATAATACTCAAAATCGGTCTCAATGAAATCTCTTTGTGTTCGCGTGTACGCAAAAGGGACAACAAGGACACACTTCATCAGCTCGACATAATCATCATGACTTGCAGCAGCCCACTCAAGGATTTAGCGGCATGACTATGCCACTTTGGTTACTTGATTGCAGAAAGCTTGCGACTAAAGCAAACATTAATTAAATGCTATATATGTTTGTGCCCACACACACACACAGACTCATAATGTATATACTTAAGGAGGGCTTTAAATTTTTATGTGTCCGATGTGATGGCTTTTATTTTGTTTCGGTTATTTTGGTTCTCCAGTTTCAGCAACGAGACACAGCTGCATATGTCGAGGATTCGTTTCGCTTTTTAATTTTTTGCCCTTTGCAAATTGAGTTCAATCAACCTACATTGTCTAGACAATATGTACATAGATGCCTGTGCAGATGAGCATTATCATTATTTCAGTCAGACAATCAAGTTGACTTTTTCATGGCAGATCATATAGCTGATATTTATTTCCATTTAACTCGCTCAGTAAATTAATGAAGATGGCGCGAAACCATTTTAGTATTTCATCTTTTTCAAGCTATACACAATGGAAAAAGTTTAAACGTTGAACTGACATCTAAAGGACCAGGAGACATCTAAATTCGTTTGTTTAGAACGAGTTTTATGTAAAAACATCTGAGATACAACTTATAAGTCTTATCAAAATTTGATTGCATATGTGTTGATGTTTTAACAAAAAAATATGCCAATGTTATGACGAATAGTAGATCATTGAGTGTACCAAGTAATATTATTGTTCAATTAAGAAAATATTTAGACATCTGAATTTTGGGATATTTTTTTTTATTTTTGCAATAAGAAACTTTAAGTTGAAGAACATAAAGTACATAGATGTTATCAGTTTTTAAATAGGCAAAAACCAATACCAACCCATTTAGAAAAAAAGGACCGTTCATTTCGAACTGCAATACACAGCTAAAATAATTGGCGGAATATCAGACTATATGTATGTAAGGTCTGAGTCCACTGGACCAAAATAAACAAACTTGACACGAATTCACTTTTAGTTGTCTTAGATACATATTTATACATATTTATTTAGTTATTAGCATAAAAAAGAATCGTCTTATTGAACACTTTTTAATTTCACAAGACCAACGCAACCTCCTCGTCCAGCAACTCAAAAACATCTCTCTCTGATTCACCATCTATCGATATCTATCAAACTAATATCGTTATCGGTACTCCGATACCATTAGGGGTTCTCACGTTCCTACATTCGGCCATTCTACAGCCTCATTCGTCCCGAATGATGGATTCCACATCTTCAGGTACTCCGCTACGGTATTGGTCCTATTTGGGCCCTCACCATCCCCAATCTTCTCCACTGAGTATCTACCATGTCTCAACTTCCTAACAATTTTATACGGCCCTAGATAATTCTTCTTAAGCTTCAGCCCTGCTCCAAACTGGGTACGCTTTATAGCAACCATATCGCCCACTTCGTATTCTGTTTCGGGCTTTCTGAACTTGTTATATGACTTACGATTTTCTTCCTGTATTTTTGCTATATTATCTTTTGCTAATCTACGAATTTCATCTTTCTCCCGTTGCAACTCTAGAAGTAATTCTTCCTCTAACTGGGACTTTAACTCTTGATCATATGTCGTTCTCATTTCAATACCAGTCAAAATTTTAAAAGGCGAGATCTTAGTACTCCGTGGTGGCGAAGAGTTGATGAACTGTTGTACCCTGCCAACGTTTTTATACCAGGACTTGGGTTCCTCTGCACATAACTTGGTCAATAGCGTTGAAACAGTCCTATTAAGACGCTCGACTTGCCCATTTCCACGGGGTACTCCTGTAGCAATAAGTAAATGCTGAATCTTTTGGGAGGTACAGTATTCTTCAAACATGTTGGAAGTGAAAGCAGTTCCTCTGTCAGTTATAAAACGTTTCGGGTTCCCGAATACTTCCGATTGTCTCTGCAGACGATCAACAACTTCTTCAGATCCTGTGCTCTTAGTCGGATATAGCCAGACGAACTTGGAGAAAGCATCTACTATGACCAAAATATGGTTATACTGCTTTTTTGTCGATTCCATGGGGCCTATGTGATCTAGGTGAAACGTTGTCAATGGCTCATCACCTTTATCGATGACATTTAAAAATCCTTCCTTCCTTCCATGCTTCTGCTCGCTCACAATGCACTCCACACACGATTTGATAACCACCTCAACTTTGCTGGCAACGTTTGATATATAATAATCTTTTCCTAGGACATCTATGGTCTTCTTAATTCCAAAATGCCCCTGGCGGTGCGCCATAGTTATGATTTCTCTTTCCATTGCCGACGGTATAACTATAAGTTCTTTAATCGGGTCTTTGTGTAAAATATCGTACTGCAAATAAAAGTCGTCATATGTCCCGTTTTCCAATACCTTTCTAACCGCATTAATCCATTCATCCAAAAGCTGAGCCTGTTGTATCTTGTGTCTCAGAGAATTTTCGAGCAATAAGCAATGAATTCTGCTTAACGCATCCACGTGTTTCATTTTAGTTCCAGGTCGATGTTCGATCTCGAAGTCGAAATCTTGTAGAAATATCGCCCATCGAGCCACTCTTAAAGGCACTTCTTTTTTTTAATTGTCATTGCGAATGCATTACAATCTGTAACGATTTTTATCTTCTTCCCAAGTACGTAAACCCTCCACTTTGACAAAGCCTGAATTATGGCGAGTACTTCCAACTCATATGAGTGATACTTCTCCTCTGCTGGTGTAGTCTTACGACTCATGTACTCCACAGGATAAAAATTCTGGTCTTCAGAATTAAATTGTAGTAACATAGCACCATAACCATACATACTAGCGTCACAGTGAACTTCGGTAATACCCATCGGATCAAACAAACGTAATACTGGCGGATTTGACAAACATACTTTTAACTGTCTAACGGATGCAAGTGCTTCTTCATTCATCATGAATGGTACATCTTTTTCATCATATTCGTCAACGGCCTAGCGATTGTTGCAAAGTCTTTCACGAATCGGCGAAAATACGAAGTAAGACCTAAGAACCTTTGTAAGCCCTTTTTGTCTCTTGGGATTGGGTAATTTTCCACAGCCATAGTCTTTTCTCTGGACGGTTTAATAGTCGAATTTTCAATTATGTATCCTAGAAAATTGACTCGCCTTTGTAAAAATTGACATTTTTCCCATTTAATTTTCAGTCCTGAAGTCTCGGCTAGATTTAATACTCTTTTCAGCTTATTTAATCCATCTTCCTCATCACCTGATGGTATGATAATGTCATCCATATACAAAATAACAATCCCTTCATCGATAAGTGGCCTTAAGACTGCAAATATGTATCTCATGAATACAGCTGGCGAATTGGTTATCCCAAATGGCACGAAATTAAACTCGAACTGGCCGTTTTGAGTAACAAACGATGTAAACTTCCGTGAGCTTTCGTCTACGGGAACGTGGAAGAATCCATTGCATAAATCGAGGGTTGTAAACACCTTTCCTCTCTGCAGTTTATGCAAAACGTCGTCAATTAATGCTGTCGGAAAATTGTCTTTTATTATTTTCTGATTCAGCTTCCTGTAATCACAGCATAATCTTTTCTTGCCATCTTTTTTTGAAACTAGCACCACAGGAGATGAATACTCGGAAAAGCTTTGACGAACGATTCCAGCCTCCATCCATTCCTTTATCTGCTGATTCACTATCACTTGATCCTGATATGGTAAACGTCTTGGCCTTTGAGAAATTGGAATATCATCTGTTACCACAATCTTCATTTCCACTGGCGAAATAGTAGGCTTTACCGGTTTATATGACTTCAACATTTCTAATATGTCTGATTTTATACCTTCGTCTAAATGGATGAGATCAATTTCCAGTGGAGCGTCTTCATCCAAGGTCATTGTCATAATTCTCTCAAACGTTGTCTGCAATTCAGAAATGTTTGTCTTAGTTTCCACTTCTCGGCTTATTGGCTTTGGTATTTCGTCTTCTTTGTGGAACACGATTCGTTTTCTTCCAATAGTAACATTCAAGTTCTCCAGAACATCATTCCCGATCACTCCTTTATACAATGTGTCTTTATCCCGAACAACATGAAAGTCTATTTCTACAGCGTTGCCATCTAACTCTGTTTTTATATTGAAAAACCCCAGTGTACGGATCTTTTTCCCTCCTACGCCAATTACCTCCTTGCATTCACGGTTTAAGTTAACCGGGTTTATTTCCTTATAAGTGCTCTCGCTAATGGTGGAAAGATCACTGCCCGAATCAAACAGAGCAGATAATACTCCATTGCCTATTGGAACGTCCTTAAAAGAACGATTAAACTTAAGTGTCATTTGTTGATAATTTGTATTATCCTTCTTAGTTTCTTTTGTGTTCCTTGCCTCACACTGATTAGCTTTGTGGCCCATCTGATTACATTTAAAACATTTGAAATTGTCTTTACAATTCTTAGCGACGTGATTCTTTCCTCCACATTTAAAGCATTTGAAATCCTCCAAAGTATTCCTCGATTGCAGCTTCTCAAATCGTGGTTTTGTTTTAGACTCTTGGTTGGAAGCATATTTCTCGTACATCGTTAGTTTCTCTCGTAATTCCTTCAAATCTCTCGCTTGGTAAAGAACGCTTTTATTCATTTTAGAGTCAGGGATACCCTCAATGATGTATTCGACAATGCTTTCCTCATCTAAGCTGCCTCTTTTGGCTATACTTTTCATTAGATAAAAGTACTCAACCAGACTCTCGTTGTATTTCTTCTTTCTACTCTCTAATTGCTTGTGAACTTCTTTTGCCGACAATTTAACAGTAAACTCATCCTGTAGCGCGCTCTTGAGGCTACTCCAACTTGTTAGACCCTCTTGACTATTTACGAACAACTTAGCCGCTCCTGTCAACAGCTGTCTACCATAGATAAATTTCTGAAGATCATTCCATTGTACTGTTACAGCAGTACCCTCAAAGTCTAAAAGCCATTCTAATACATCCTTTTTGTTGCTCCCATCAAACTCTGTCAACGAATCACGAATATCTTTTAATGTGAACGCCATTGTCACTTCTCTCTCAACTTCTTCAACTTCGCCTTGAATACTGGTATTAGCTTCTGAATATAAGGATTCCTCGTTCGTGTCTAAATCAAAATATGAAATTAATCTCTCTCTTAATTCAGGTTTGTTGCCTTTTACACTTAAATTCAGCTCTTTTAACTTTTCTTTTAACCCTGCGACGGTCAGTTCGGTGATCTCGTTATACAACATGTGTAAAAATATTGATTACAAAATAATTTAAATTAGTGTTTAAATTAGATGTTAGTTTATATGATTACAAATATTCTAATTCCTCTTTGTTGAATTTTCTTTCTTACTTATTTTCCAAAACTCGTAGTTCGTCTTTTCTTATTTTTAAAAATTGTAATTCATCTTTTCTCTTATTCAAAACTTTCAGATCAACTTTTCTTTTTTTTTTCAAAATTTTAAATCTTCTTTTCTTATTTTTAAAAATTGTAAAAATTGTAATTGTACTTGCGATGTAGCCCTGGTTATTTTACGTCTATGTTGTCCGTTTCTCGTGATCTTCTTTACGCAGTTGTCTTCTTACGTGTAGTCTTCTTTACGCAGTTGTCTTCTTACGTGTCGTCTTCTTTACGTCTTAGCTTCTTCTCACTCACACACACACAATGTTGGATGGATGATGCCTTCTGACTGTGCATGTAGTGGTGAATCGGGTCGTCTCGTCTTGATCTGGTACTCCTCGTATTAGCAGCCACTCTCCGTGTGACTCCTAGTCCGATCTCTGCTCCAGGTTACTTCTTGGCTTGCATGAATGATTGGATAGCGCCGAATCCAAGCAAGTTCAATTTTTCTCCTCGTTTTGTCCCTCTCTGAACAAATTTTTGTCGTCTTTCGTCTTTTGATGCTCTTCGTGTTTGTCTCTGAACAAATTTTCGTCTTTGGGAAGTTGTTCGTCTTTCAAATATTTTCGTCTTTGTTCTTGCTTTTCCTCATTTTGTTCCTCTCTGAACAAAATTGTCGTCTTTTAAGCGTTACTCATCTTTTCGTCTTTGTTGTTATTTCTCATGTGTTCGTCTCTTTTCTTGTCTTTCGGTGGTGAAATTAAAGCACGCATTTTATTTTGTCTCGCTTGCTCTCATGTTTCCTTATGTTGGCGTCACTCTTGCAATTACGCGCGATTTCTTCATAAAGTTTTCTCTCTCACTCGCTCTTTGTTACTATCCCGGACGAGCCCCCAAAATGTAAGGTCTGAGTCCACTGGACCAAAATAAACAAACTTGACACGAATTCACTTTTAGTTGTCTTAGATACATATTTATACATATTTATTTAGTTATTAGCATAAAAAAGAATCGTCTTATTGAACACTTTTTAATTTCACAAGACCAACGCAACCTCCTCGTCCAGCAACTCAAAAACATCTCTCTCTGATTCACCATCTATCGATATCTATCAAACTAATATCGTTATCGGTACTCCGATACCATTAGGGGTTCTCACGTTCCTACATGTATATAGGAAAAAGGCTAGTCAATAAAAGCTAAAGCATAATTTTCGATTATTTTTGATTTTTCCACCAGAGTTGCAATTTATTTCCAGTGCTGGGTTATTAGTGTTAAAAGGTTAGTATCCAATACACCTTAAAGTGTTGGGAAATGGATTTTTTTTTTTAACTAATTTTAGTTTTCTTGCAGTGTAAAAACTATTTTGAGAATAGACAAGTTTAAATGAAAATTTGTTGAAAATGCAACGGAAAAGTGTGGATTCAAATTACCCATGGGGAAAATGGAATTTTTCATTCTGTCAAAGGATACACACACACACAGACATATACAAAACACTGAAACTCTCATATATGTAAGTATATAGAGAAATTGAAAATTGAAACCACAGCAAAATGCAGAATTTTTGCTCAAATTGTTGTCGTTGTTTTTGCTGTTGCTGTTGCCTTTTGTTTATTGTTGTTTGTTGGTGCTTTGATGGGCCTGGCTAATTAGTTTTTGGAAATGCCTAACGCTTCGGGCCGTGTCAATGGTAAAACGCAAAACATGTGTTAAATTACATGGACTAAGCATTTGCCGGGCTCTATATAGAACAAATCGAGTCGAGTTTATCTAGTTAAATAATTGAAAATATTATTTTGCAAAAGTAAATGTGTCACATTTCCTGTTGACTTTAATTGTTGTCATGCAACGGGTGAGCTGCAGACGGAAAGATGAGGGAGGGAGAGAATATGTAACTTATCTCTACCGTTGACATAAATGACATTTTAAGGGCAATAAGTTATTTCACATTATACTGCTGCCTACTGTTCTTGCGTCGCACACCCGCTCTCATCACACAAAAGACAGCGGGGAGTGCTTTATAAACCAAGATACGGGAGGTCGGAAGGACACAAGAAGCTTGGCTCATTGCTTGCCTGCCAACCTACCAGCCTGCTCTTGCTCGAGTTGTTAACAACTATGAGACTATGGCTTAAACTTTATAAATGTGCGTGTGCCAGTGCGTATCTGTGGGGCTGTGTGTGTGTGTATAAGTGTTTGCACCGCATGCGGAAGTCACATGTTTGCATTATGTGTCCTTTGGCATGTCCTTGCTAAGGGGCCCTTGCCTCTTCTTGTTGTTTATACTGCACAACTTGCTGCATGCCCGTTTCCCTCCGACCCCAAAACCTAAAACCCAAACCCAAACCATTGCGACTGTTGCCCTCTGTCCTTTGCAATGTCCTCTAAGACTTGCCAAGCATAAATTTTATATTTTGTATGGGTGTAAATGTGTGTGTGCGAGTGTATGTATTGTCTCTAGCTGGCAACATAAATTTTAACTGCTGTGAAAATATTTGTTTAATGAGAAACTTTTAGCTGCTTCCAGCATCCTGCATCCGCTTTTCTTGGGTTTTCCCCTTCATCTTCTTGTCTGCACTTTCATTTCCTAATGCATTTTCCTTTCATATTTATTAATTATTTAAAATATAATTACTACATATTTCTGCAACAAATTTGTCATTATAAAATAATAAATGCATCTTGAATCAAATAATGTTAAATTCAATTCCAAGAAAAAAAAAAATTTAAGGCATTCAGCTTCTATTTTTGGTTGACCAACAAAACGAAAACTTCAATCGACAAAAGATATTTTTGGGTAACTCTTAACCTGGTCTTGGTTCTAGTCCTTGCTCCCTGGAGTCCTTCCGCGTGCCTTGCACACACATTTCACATACTCCTCACACACGCACACTTACACGTATACAATTACCAAAGATTTATCGCTTGTGCACTTGGAATTGATGACCAGGGCCTAATTGTCATCCGATATGAGTCCACCGCATGACTCGCATTGTCGGTCGACGGGCAGAATGGTAAGTTCGTTCTGTTCTCAACTCCACTCACTAGGGAACACACCACTATCGCACCACCATCACCACCGCCACCACCACTAGCAACAGCAGCAGCAGCCGTAGCAAAACACTAGCACATTTATACACTTCAACCGGGCACGTGCACAGTTTTGCATGCTGCACATACATAACTTTCCAACACACACACAAACACGCAACACATACACATAGCCGTAATTTTTACATACACACACACACACACACACACACACTGAGTGAGAGCAATTTATGTTTGACTTTCGTATATGGCTGGCGGTTTGGGTGTAGATTTAAAAGTCCCTCAACGAGTGGGTGAAGAGAATAAGAGCAAGAGCGAGAGTCGAATGTCTCCGTTGCCATACCCCGTACAGATGCAAAGCATAAGAGAGTAACTACATTGTTTCATTCGAATGATAAAATCGCGAAATTATTATCATGGATAATAAAATGAATAATTTCATAAGAGTATAAAAAAATTAACTCGTTGCAGTTATGTGCCCAAATAAGTATGCTGCATTATGATATCAACACAGTAACACTGAAGCATTAATATTTGAATAAAATATGAAAATCGTACCTATAATAAAACTTTCAAAACAGAAGCAAAATAGTTTTATCAGGCAATTTATTTTTTGAAAAACTTTCTTTTGCTCACCCATTTCATTTAATTGCTGAAATGTTTAAAAATTTAAACTTGCCGTAAGAATATTAATCATGATGTACATTGAAGGCATCTTACAATTTATTCTATGGATCATGAGGAAACATAAATTATTTGAGCCTTTGAATTACTTTAAAACTACATTTCAAACAATTAAATATTAAAGTATAAAAAATCAACAAGCACTAAACCTATTGCTCAATTTGAAACAGTCCCGAATTCTATAAATATTTAAATTTGTATATGTATTGCAATGACATAAATTGACCATAATTGAAGCATGCATATAAGCTTAGTAGGTCAGTCAATATTATAATATTTGCTATTGGTCGTCTCACATCCCTCAGAATTGTGCTAGTCGAGTTCTGTTCAGTCTCTTTCTTGTTGCAAAGTAAGTTAAGACTTTAGCTAGTAGAGTACTATGTATTTGTTGTCAATGTTGTTGTTGTTGTTCTTGTTGTTGCATTGGCTGATAAATCGCCGGCAATTTATTATTGATAACACATTGGTACATTGATTGTGTATTAACTGAAACTGTTTGCCAAAGTAAAGTGACATTGATATATGGCATGTACATGAAATATCGCTTGTTACAAATACTCGCATTGAGTGTGTATTTGTGTTGCCAGTTGTGTGTGTGTGTCTAGAAAGAGAGATGCAAAGAGAGAGAGAGAGAGGAAAAGGAAAGGGAGAGTGAATTGAGTGTGTTGAGAGAGTGTCGAGTGTTTGTTTGCTTGGGCAGTGTTAGTCTAGCATAGAATATGCCCATTGTGGCAATCAACACCAGACATTGCAACAAGATTTGTGGACCTACCAACTCAGTCATTCAGCTAGTCAGTCAGTCAGCCAGCCAGTCAGCCAGTCAGCCAGTCAATAGGTTAGTCAGTCGATTCGTCAGTTACAATCGTTATGTCCCAACATTTGACATTTCATCAAAAATGATGACAGCATTTCATTTTAATTTGGCTCATAGCCAAATGCAATTACTTGCATCAAAGTGCATACATATTTACAAACCTTTATTAATTTAAACCATTGCGAATTTGAGTACAAATCGAATATTGGTCGCTTGCAAAAATGTAATGAATATCGACCAATTTGTAAAGTAAAAAAGAAGAAAAAAATGTGACAAACAAGTTTTATTAATTGCATGATGGGCTATTTTTTCTGTTTTCGTTCGCCTGTTTGCCGGATAACCAATATAAATTAATTATAGTTTATGTATTCAACAGAATTGTTTAAAGACTCTAGACACCTTAAATTTTAAAAGTTCCCAAATCGTTTTCTCTGTTTTTTTAAGTGTTTAATATTGTTTGGTATTAAATAGCAGATTTGGCGAGAAATTTATATTAGATTAAATCTAAAAATACTTCAGTAAGAGTTTGCCTAAGTATAATATTTACAATTGTAATTGCACTTTTAATTCTTTAACTATTTTGCTAAAACTATCTTACAATATCCAAATGACACTGTAATATACTATTATAATCTAGATTGATACCTTTATTACACCTCAACACTTTTCTATTCGCTAATGCTAATGTGTAATCTATAATAATGCACCTTAAGGTCATAATCAGCTATTCATCATTCGGTCATGTGTGTATATTTTTAATATATACAAATTATTCATTTGTGATTGACCTTCAATTGCTATTCAGTGTCTAGACATTCCGAAATCGATTACAACTGATTTCATATCGTGACATTCTTAATGTCAAATACTTTAGTCATTGCTAAAGTCTTTTTCTTTAAAGACAGGTTAAACTCGCATACCAAGAATTTTGTTGAAGGTTCTTTTGGCGTTTCATTTGGAGATTATTTAAATAATATATTGGAGTGTCTCAACATATCTCAACTGTTCAAAATAAATTAAAAGATGAATGCCTATGAAAATAGATGCGAGAAAATATAAGCATGATATTAAAACTAAATCTATCTATCTATCTATAACTTGAATAATAATTATAATTTGAATTATGTTCTCAGTTATCCGTTGTGATATTACAAAGAAGCTTCAGAGAGGACGTTTAGTATTTTTATACAGTAGTTTATTCAAATGTTTATTAAGTAGATGTAGTGGGTTAAGATTTCCGTTCTTTCATTAAACGTTTGTAGTTTCTGAAACCTTGGCACTGTCTGGTCAAGCAGACCACTTTGGTCACTCTTATTGGTTCATGATCCCCACACTTACACATATCGTAAGTATTAAGTAAGTAATCAAAAACAAGAAGTAGGCTTTGTGTGTGATGTGATCATTTTTATTGTTCTTAATGATCTTGACTAGACTGTGACAAATATTCAAGGTAATACTTTTTGGTCTCATGCAATTTGTTCACTAACCAGTTGTTATTCTGGAGAATGACTTTAACAAAAAGTATCAAAAGACAAATGCATTTTTATTTGCCCACCGCTTTTCTCTGCTTCTCGCTTGTGAAATAGTTGTCATAAGCAAACAAAACGGCAGACAGAGAGTCGGATGCGGCAAATGAACAACAGAACAACGAAACAACAAGAGGAACTAGAAAGAAAGGAAGAAGAAGAAACAACAACAATAACTGGCACAACAGCCGAGTAGACAGACGCATGCAACAGAAGTGACAAGGCAACGCCAAAAACACGAAAGTGTAATCAACGCTTAAACACTCGCTACAACGAGACAAACATGTCTCGCACTCGTCGCTCTTCTGGCCATGGTTAGAGGTTGTTTCTCCATGGATGTTGCCTGCTGCCAGGCAGACAAAAAGGCATGGACAAACATTGCGACACATTACTGTCAAAACTCATGAAAATATTTCACAAAACCCAGCGACGAGGATCACATAAAACATAGCAGAGGAGCAGCATCCCCATCAGCAGATGCAACGGCAGCATCTGGATAGAAAAAAAAAATACATACAGAAAGAAGAAAACGTCACTAACAAGCATCATATGCCAACTGAAATGTCAACAACAATGCAGCAACTCACACATACACACACACAAACACTTTTAGATATACAAATACATATATAGAAAACTTACTCACTCTCACACACAGCTCATTAGAGTCATGACATGAGTGGGAGTCGGTGGGACAACGGGGCGAATGAAAGGATTTAGCATGCCGGCTTAGCCAGAAACAGGAAATGCTACCATAGCAGGATATGTGCTGCTGCTGCTTCTGCCTCTGCTGCAACTTCTGCTCCTGTTGTAGTACTTGTTTTTGCCTTTGCATTCATTTGTTCGCCTTGTTCGCTGTTTTGTTGCTCTTCTTGTTGTCATTTTTGCATGCATCTTATTTACCCTTTCATGCCCCAAAGGTAACCAATATTTCTGATGCCTTCAAACTATAAGCAAAAAATTTCAATTCCAATACATGAGAAATCAATTAGTAGTTGTATTAGAAGAAACATAAACTGTCTTACAATTAGTAAAGTAAAAATGAGTTTTGTCAATATTTTTTAATTAGACTTTAGTTTAGATAGATCTTTAAGATGGCAAGTAAGTCGTTGTCTTAAAATTCGCAAAATCATATTTTTTTTATATTATTAAGCAAACACCAATATCGATTAAAAAAACACTAATTAAGAGGACCGTTTCAGAACATTGTGTCATGTCCTGAGTTAAGAATTATCTGGAACAGTCAAAACTATTGCGTTGAAGAATTAACATAAAGAAAAAAAAAAGATTAAAGGGTCATATTAAAAATAATATTTTACCAATCTTTCATTCAAAAAAAAAACATTTTTTTAACGAATAATTGAGAAAATTTTGAATACCGAGATACAGAATAGTTGGCAAACTTTTTCTTAAGCTATAGAACGTAGTCACTATAAAGTTTATGATAATTTGAAATGATCCTTGACTCTGTTTATTGTCTAAAAATACTATCCATAAGAAAGAGTATTTCTCGCAAATTTTTTGGTTCATGTGCAAGTTTTTGTCATCGTGTTGCTGTTGTTGTTCGTGTTGTTGCTGTTATTGCTGGCATTTTATGACAGCTACAAAAAGTTGCCTGATGATGTAATGTTTATGTGTCGCTGACACCAACAGCACCACGCCGCCTCTCACTCATCTCTGGTTGCTCTGTTGTCCCGCCATCATAATTGCACCTGCAAGGCTAACAATCGTAGACAGCAGCAGCAAGAGGAGGACAAACAAAAACAGGAGCAGGATGAGAAAGAGGAGCCAGAGCAGCTGCAAAAAAGGCGCACAAGAAACAATGACACGACAGAAATATGCCAAGTAGCTCTGACAGCGGTACTGGTGGGTGGGTAGCGGATAGCGGCATATGACGTCGAGAAATGTTGCTGGGGTCGGTGGAGGGGAGATGACAGGGGGACATATGATGCATATCGCAAATGTCGTTTGCTGTCAGTTTCCGGTTTGCTGCAGCAGCCATTTTGTTTATGCATGAACACGAATGCAATGGCAACTGCAGTGGTCCCGCTCAAAGATGACGGGTCAAACAGGTGAGGTACAAAGGGGTGGTTGAGGTTTTCCAAAAGGAGTAGGAGGTTGAGGGATGAGTGTGGCATTTTGGTATATGTGGAAGGTTCAAGTGTAAACTAATTTAGTTTCGCACCTAGTTGACATTGAGCTATGATTTTTTGGTTTTTTTTTCTATTCACTTTGAAATGCAACTAGCAACAAATTGTAAACAAATGATTCGTCCTCTTTTTAAATTTTAAATTATTTTATCTGCGTACTATAGAGATATACATCATTGCTTATTATACGTTCTTTAATCAACCGCATGCACGATATACATAGTATAGTTTTAAAATGTGTATGGAATTGTTTACTGTGATGCAAATTTTTAACTGAGCAAATACTATATTTTTTCATATGGGCACATAATATTTCTTAATATTTACATGTATGAAATTATTTGAAATTAATATGAGTATAGATTTAATTTAAAAAGAGTATTCGAAAGATGAGATACTAATACTCAAATACAAAATCTAAAGGATTGGAACCCATTAAAATAAGCGTTTAAATAAAAGTCTCAAAAAATTCTTTTCTTAATGTTTATTTGTTTAAAATTATGATATGAATAAATAATAACGTATTGAATTTAATTTAATTAATTTTAACGTGTTTTGTAATCATTCCATGCACACATGGTATATTAAAGTCGTGAAATGGTGTATTAATGCCGTCAAAATTTATGTAAGAGGCAGACAGAAGCTTCTCCAACCCCATAAATTATATATATTCTTGACCAAGATCACCAGCTGTATTTGATACTCAAACTCTTGTAGTATCTACGGTGTTGAAGTTTATTTCAAATTTTTACTCACTGATTTTCTCAAAAACTATAATGGCTGCAGATATCAAATTTGTTAAGAGAATTTTAATACATAAATACATTTCGTTGTTATAAATTTAAAATGTTTGTTTTACTTTGTCTTTTTTTGTCTCACACAATGTTTTATTGTTTTTATGTGTTGTCTCATGCTTAGTTTGATTCTGTCTGCATCTGTCGCTTTCTGAAGAGAATTGCCGGCTTATTACCACAATATTTGCCAGAATAAAAATTAGTACAGATTTCTTAATTTTTAGATTTTCTTTTTTAAAAGATTTTAGCTCTTGATAAACAATCGATTCTGTTTTGGCTTACATTAACTTTCAGCTTAAATAATATAGTAATACCCTTCATTGTTATCATTGAAGAGATTATTATCTATGGTGATATTTACACCAAATCGTTTGATTTATTAAAATATGCCACTCACATAGAATTATGTTGAACAAAATTTAACAATGCCTCGTACACATACGCACAGACAAAACAGAGGGAAAAATATTGAAAATTGTATACTAATTTCTGTGTTGACCCAACACGGCAACAGAATAGAATTACACACAATTAGGCAGCCAGGATACAACAATAGGAACAAAAACAATTCCAACAAAAACCACTAACAACAACCATATAGATAGATATAAACACATGTAAAATAGACAGGAAACCGCATTGATAGAGGCAATTAACAGCTCGACACGCCATATTTCCTATACTTCATGTGTGTGTGTGTGTATTGTGTGTAGAAAAGTGGTTGGCGAATAGAGGGAGAGAGAGACGGGGGATAAAAATTAGACACATAATTAAAAATACAAAGCATAAAGCGTAATACAAAGACTAATGGCTAATGTTCCTTCTCGATTAATTTATGGTTATTGCTTAGGTAAACAAAAGATGGCAGAAAAAATCGAAACGAATAAACGAGCGAAAGAATAAACGAACGAACGGTCATGTGATTAGCCCGGAAACCTGCTACTACACTGATACTACTACTCCTTGCTGTCCATCTCCTACTGGCTACGAATATTATTAGTAAACCAAATGCGTAGCCATAAATTACCACTCAGCGCCCAATGCTCGAGTGAGTCTTAAGAGTGAGCAGAGCGAAAGCGAAATGAAATGAAAACGCGCACGCTTGACAGCCCCACAGCAAGTGGATGAGATGACCTAGGGATTGGTTTCCAGGCCCAAGAGCTAAATCCCGAACTCTGTTTCACTGTTGCCCTACTACTACAACTACCAACTCAAGGGTCTAGTCCATACGTGCGTGCTGTGCTTGGGCAAGCCTTGGCAAATTTGCACTTTGAATTTCTTCAAATGATCGTGGACTCGCATATTTTATTTGCTCCTTCAATCAGCGTAAACCGGAAAGTCTGCAAAATTATTGATAGATTGATAGCCAACCAAGAAGACATTGAAAGCACATACACACACACGCGTACACCCACAGACACATTTTTTTTTTTACACTTACACATTACTAAAAGTTTAACTTAAAGGGATACCCAAAGAGAACGCAACGACATTGACATGGGGTGTGGTGAATGGCAAATGGACATATACAACAACAACAATCAAGATATTGGGTAATTAATTTGCACAAGCCAGGATAAAATTGTTTACAATTCGAATCTCTTCTACACTTTTATTTTTACTACATCGAAAAATAAATAAGACTCTGTTCATCGCTTGGGAATTGTCGATTTAATTGCTTGATTAGCGGTATTCTATTAATCAGTTTTCCCAGTTTTAATTGTCAAGTAAACAGTAAACAATATAGCCTTTAATGTTAAACACGTTTAGTAAGTCCTTAAAATTCAAATAAATATATTCTCAGCCCTTATGTGTATTTATTATTGTTGATTACCTGCATTGGAGTTAGGGTATTGATTAGTCATCTATAATTAGTATAAGGTATAGTCGAGTTTATTTTGATTGTCGCCCCCCACCCAAAACGGACTGACTTGGCCGCACGGTGGCCCAGGTGTTTTAATTAATTAGCTTTCTTTTACTTTTTATGCTCAACTTTTGTCCACTTTTGTTTCTACTTCTGTTACTGCTTTTCGCTTTTTGCGCTTCTGGTTCTGTTTTGTTTCTCTTTCGCTTTCCGTTGCGTTTTTACGACGACTATGCGCGACTAATTTGTGTAAATTAAATTTATCGACCAGAAAATGCCACAGCAGCCAAAAGCTGCTTCACGGCAACCCGCAGATTTCACTCCTCACTTCCTTCCGCCCACTTCAATGCTTAAATTAATCATACGCATTGTAAGCCAACATTGTGTGCGTATTTGTGTGTGTGTGTGTGTGTGTGTGAACGTAAAAGAGTGCGAGAGCATGTGTGTATGAGTGTGTATTAGTGCGGACGCAATGCAGCTGAAAGTGGAAATTTGGGTCAGACTAGCGAAGAGCTCTTGGCTTCGATTTCGTTTTGGGGCGATTTCGATTTTGTTTGTTAAGCATACGCAGTGTAGTGCAGCTTTTTGGATGAAACCCATCAATGGGCTTCACTTCCCATTCTCGCCCCTCAACCCTCACCACACACCGCTCACACCTCATTGCCACCCTTCTTCTTTTGATGATGGACATTGCAGGTCCTTTAATGGCTGGCCGTAAAGAGAACATGGCAATGGCCGAAAAAATTGCCTGCCAAGTGCCCACTAAAGTTTCCGTCCAATTTTTTTGTTGCCCTATGTATTTCTCTCTTCTGTTATTGCTGGCCTTCTGCCAAGGCGTAACACTCATGCACTTTCATTAAGTTTAATTAAATTCTCACTTTGTAAATGTCAATGCACATACACAAAACACTGAAATAAACACACACACACTCACACATACAAAGGGCTATCTGCTGGAAAAGTTTTCATCAAACTCGACTAATTTGATACCAGCCATTCAGGTATTAAATTGTCTAACTTTTAACTAACACAGCTCTCTGTGAATAAAGACTGCAAATGCTTCTTGCCAAACTCCTGTAAATGAATAGTTTTTCTGAATAGTTTCCATTTTTAAATTTAACAAACTTTTTTTTGTGTTATTTTACGGTATTCATGTTGAAATTTCAAAAAAGTTGTTTTATTTGTTTTTCTTAATTTTATTTAACACTGTTTTCTAAATTATTTGAAGATTTTAAGCGATATTGCACCCCTCAACTGATAATAGATAACTATATTGGATATTAATTATATTTAAAGGATTTTCTTATTACCTATCTGACACTTTTCTATAAACTAATATGAGAAAGAGAAGTTAAAAGGCTAACAATTTGATTATATTTGCCAGAAAACCTGTTCAGTTTTTTTTGCGTATATACCCAATTTACCCTAGATTTTATATTCAGTATATTTTTTGGTTGCAGAAAAAAAAATGCGGCAACCTGAGTGAATTTATGGCCCAGTCAAGGCGCTAGGCGACAAAAATCTCTCTTACTCTGAGCCAAAAGTAACAAAAAGGAGAGAAAAGGCACAAATAACAACACGTCGCCTAGTTTTGCTTCATTTGGCTCCAAATGGCTGTTTGCAGACATTGTTGGCTTTTAATTTGGCTGGCACGCAAAGGGGCAACAACACCAAGAACAATATCAGCAGCACCAAATACCAACAACAATCTGGCTTATTATGCAACAGTTTTTTTGTTTTGTTTTTATTAATTTTTGCGTATTTTTCATGACACTAAAAAAAAAAACAAAAAACCAAGAACCAAAATAAAAAAGAGGAGAAAAAGGAATACAAACACACAAAAAATTCTAAGCAGAAAATGCCTCAGGGCCAAATAAATTCAAGTCAAAAATTTTACCATAAACTTAACCATAAATAATTCAAAAAATGTGAATGCCAAGTCGAGTCAAGTCAGTGTGTGTGTTTGTGTGTGTGTGTTTCGTTGTGGGGGTATTTTCGTGCAAGGATATTAACCCCAATTGCGCTTGGCACTTGTCGAGTCCTTGTTGTTGCTGTTGTTGTTAGCTTCCTTTTTTAAGTGTTTCTTTAAGCGCCATAATCAGGCGCAGCGAGAGCGAAAATATTTTAAGCAACACGCAAATATGCAAATATGTGGCGCATATATTTTCAGCAGTGTGTGTGTGTGTGTGTGTGCCACTGCTACTTAAGCTGCTTAGACACCGCAGCGACCTCATGCAGTCCGTGGGGCTAAGCAAACAACAAGCTTTGACTTCCTTGAGGATGTTAGGATCCCTTAGAGTTTTTAGAAATTTATACCAAAAATTGGGTATATTAGCTACTTGAATACCTGAAACGGTTGCCAAACGAAAAGGCGGTTTGAGAAGATTACCTATCTTTTGATATGATGAAATGTTATATCTGATGATAAAAATGTTCCAAATAAATTGTAAACATCCATAAACCTAAACTCATATCTGCTGCTAGCACGACTCACTCATGGTTCTTTTACTTACATACAAAATTATTTTTTTTATATATGTAAGGACCAAACTTTATACATACCTACATGTCGTTTATTGAATGCATTGCTTGTTTTGTTTTTTAGTTTTTAAAAATTTAGTTCTAGGTTTTCCGACTCATTATTATATAAAGTCCATCAAAGAATTCTGAAATGGAGTAAAAGAAGTCAAATTTTGGATTGATCTATTTATTGAGATTCTTTTTGATGATGACTTCGGGGCTTTAATAATTCTTTATTTTAACAAAAGTACAACTTTTGTTATGGGAGTTTGATTATTCCAAGCAATTTAAAATTTTTGATTTTGATTTACATGGTCGAAAGTTAAAGTGTTGTTCATTTCATTGTATATTACTTAGGTCTTTCAACTTTTCGTTAACTGTTCGACTAAGTATCAAATCAGTCGATCATAAGTGTTTCGTTACTTTTCAAATTCGAGTTTCTTGTTTGTTTATGTGTTTGAATTGTATTCTATGTTGTTGTACTTTTTGCCTATGCATGTTTAAATTTTTATGTTTGCCAATGTGTTTGGCATAAATGCGCGCCTCTCTATAGCCAGCTCTTTCTATCACTGACACACACTTTTGCTCTTTCTCTCTCTGTCCCACTTACTGACTCTTTGTGTTTTTGGCTTGTCTAGGCAAATGTTTGGCACCATGTGCCGCCACTCGCGGCAACATGCTCCTTGCATATAAATTTTCAAGTGCCTGACAGTTTTACGCGCAGATTTTGGAGCACTTGCACTTGTATGTGCGTATTCTATATTCTTTTTATCTTCAATTTATACACGCATAAATGTGTGTATATATATTGCTAACACAAAAAATGTTGGGCAAATGTTTTGCATTGATTTTGTATTTAATTAAATTTTCTGAAAATTAATTTCAGATGCAGGCCTTTTGCCTTTTAGCCCATAATAACTTTAACTGTCAACGCATTCTGACAGCAATGACCGAATTATGATGTCAACTTCCATCACACACACACACACCCACACACTGACTTACCCACACAGATGTCTTTCCTCCCACACGCATATGCCTTTTATTCCACCCACGCAAACAGACATGCCACACCAACCCACACACTCACTCATTCATTCATTAATCATTTGGACAAAAGCTGCAAATGTTTTTCGTGGTCCTTAGAGAACAAATTTCTGTACGCATAATTGTCATGCATAAAAAAGTATTTCATTTCGTGTTTAATTGTGCATAAATATGTTTATGATATGAGGCTTAGACAATATAGTTTTTGTTAGGGTCAATGTACTGCATAAACGTTGAAACAAACTGACAGAACATTCTGCATGGTATACAGAGCGTATGCGTAATCAGTGCTGGGAAAAATAATGAATACGAATTATAATCTAAATAGTAAATGATTGATTTATACAGCGAGATAATATGTTGGTTTGGAGGATTGTAGATGATTAATTAAATATAATTAACAAATGATTATTATGCTAAGAGCCTTAGATACTCCCAAAAAAATTACCTTTGAAACTGGTCCAATTTCAATACTGAAGAATAGAATTTGATCGCATAGCGATTCCTAAATAATAAGTATGCAGAAAGAACAGAGCAACCAAGAAGCATTGGAGTAGAGAGACTAAAGTAGAATTCACTACAGACGTTAAAACGCCGATTAACAGACAACGATCAAAACACTGGCGATTTGCGCTTAATTAATTATGCTAACTGTCACTCTAATCTATAATAAGTCTAAAAAAATATCTAAAAATAAACTTAATTCCAATTAGTTCATTAGCTAAAAGAAGTAAACTTAATATTCCAATATTTACTTTTGGGGTAGCTAGTAATACGAGATTCCTATAATCAGATTCCTATCAGTTTCTAAATAGTCATAATTTCTTCAGATATCTTCAAAAAAATGTTGTCAAAAGTACTCGAATCATGCTTAATTATATTGTTTTGAATTATGAATCAATTAAGTCTGAAAGTTAAAGATGCAAAAATATATTTCAAAATAATTCCTAATTTTGATTTTAGTAAAAACCTAACACAAAGTTATTATTTTAATCTTATACACATATTTTTAAGTCAAATTTTATTTCCTTTCTACGCTCAGAACTTAATAAAAAGCTATTTTCCTAGCATTGGAAGATGAAGATTTTTTGAATGCTCTGTTGTAAATATATATTTGCCAACAAAAATTCTTTTCAGCCGCCATAACATGTTTTTTTTTCTGGCATGATTAGAATGTATAATCATTTGCTTCTCACTATTAAATTGAGTAAATTTGCCGCCATATGTTATTATTTTATTTCCCTGGAAAATAAATATTCTCAAATTCTACATATATATAATTGAGAATGAGCCAAACATTTATCATTTCCAGTTACTTTAATAAATAAGACATAAGACTACCCATCTAGCGGGAATTTCGTATAAAGGGTATAATTAATATTATTTAATATAAGCCTTAACCCATTTATGTCGGACTACCAGCCAAGTTCCATGCAGCATTATCAAACATTTGCAACTAAAAGCTTGCCGCAATTGCTGGTTGCCGCAAAGTGAAACGAGAGGCCAATTCTCAATGGCCTGTCTCCTCGGTTTCTCTCGTGGAAGAGAATACTGAGAGAAAGCATTCACACTCTCGTTCTCTCTTTCTCTCACTCAACTTGTCATTTCTCTCGTGTGCTTTGAGTTTCGTTGATAAAGCTTTTTAGTGGGATTGAAACAAACAAAATTATACAGCCACAAGTGGAAATGAAACAATGGGCAGGACTTATCCTGCTCTATGGATCCTTGTGTACCCTTGCGGACTCTTTAAACACTATCAAATGTTTGGTAGATACCTGCAGCTAGCACCTGGTATCCATTGCTGGTGACCAAGATTTGTATTTTCTTTCTTTTTGGTTTTTTGGCCATGGCGAAATGTAGTATATTCACTTAATGCACGCCCGTGTCCGTTTTGCTTGATGCGCCACGTTCTCCTGCCTCTGGTGTTTGTTGTTGCTGCTGCTGCCGGTGTAACCCGTGCATTCCCCCGTTAACGCGTGACTTCGAGTGCCCTTAATGCTGTAAATGAATATTTAATGTTAAAAGCACTTGTCGAAAATGCAGCAGGAGCAGCGGCTGCAGCAGTCGAAAAGTGGAGACGGAGGGGAACTGGGACCTGGCGCCGGTACTAGAGAAACTTCAGGGCCCATGGAATGGACTGGGCTGGACTGGTTCGCTTCACTTAACGAGCAAGTTGATTTTAAATTGTTTTTGCAATTGGAGCATGCGATTAAAAATAAATAGTTGCAGTTTATTTTCAGCCAGTCCTATGCCCAACTCCAATGCATGACCAGGTTCAGGTCCTAACTTTAAGGGCCTTTTTGCAAATTAGCGTATAACTTTAACTTATTTTTTGCCTTTACTATTCTGTATGTGTGTGTTTGTGTGTGTGTAAATGTGTCTTGTTTGGATAGCTGTTGCCGTTTCTGTTTGCTTGGTTACGGACCAACTCTGGCCAGCTGTTATAAATAATGCGTAGGCCAGTCGACCACCGTCTTTTCCTTCTCGTTTGGCCGAGACAAATGTTTATAAACCGCTTAATTATTCACTTGGCCCAGTTTTTAAGACTCTGCTGCCTTGCCTCTTTTCTCTTTCTTCTTGCCTTTTCTCTCTGTCTCTTTATTCTGTTTCGTGGACACGCAAAACAAATTGACACAGCCTCAGCTCAGATTTTGCGGTGTTAAGTCGAGGCCACATAAATCAGAGCAGTTGGCCGTTGGCCTACAGCTTGAACAGTTTTCTTATTTCATATATCTCATAATTTTCATAGCAACATTTTATCACAGGACAAAAGAATAACAAAGCTAAGCAGTGTCTAATTTAGATAAGGATAACAACAAACCACCTTTTCTAGAAAAATGAAACCAAAAATAATAATCTAAAAAAAGAAAAATTTAATTTTATTAAAGCTGAAACGATTTTATAAATGCGTCCAACTGAAATTTATATAAATAAGCGAGAATAAAATTAATTTTTTTATATTTATATAATGTACTTACATATATGCTTCTTATTCTGCAGTTATTCCAGAACAAGGTACTACGCCGAATTGTTAAAGCACCTTCTTACGTGCGTAACTCAATCGTCCACAGAGACCTTAACATTCCGTTAGTTAAATGTGAGATCCGGAGGTAAGGCTTTCGGTACCTCTCCAGGCTAGAAACCCATGAAACTGCTAGACAACAGCCCCGACGCCTAAAAAGATCTCACCCATTTGACCTGCCATTTAGATCCAGGACGGACTAGTGATTCCACCCACATGTCATGATTACCTTTTATCGATTTCGGATAGATTGCCAATAAAAATATATATATGAAAAAAGTCTGTTATACCTATATAATGAGGTCGATAATAGTTGGAAGACTATTAATCATATTTGTTATTGATTTTCAATATATGCTTGGTTAAATAAACTAAGAGGGTGAAATAGTGGCAAATTATTTAACCCTTTTTTACAAGCGTATTTTTTCGCCCACCTCAATTCCACAACGATTTTTTACATTTTTCGTTAATCACCTAAAAACGACACGTTTCAGGAACGGAATACTTGTAACCCTTGTTTGTCTACTTCACCTAAAGCTCCATTTTGCTCTGCTAGTATCCCATGGGTCCTTCACACATAACAAGAGTAACAGGAAAGAGTGAGAGGTGAAGAGGGAAGAGTTTTTGAGACGAGAAGCTCACTTTCAAATTGACCCGATTCACAATTGTAAATGCAACACGCACGCGGCCAATTGGCAGCATGTCAAGTCAACTTAAGTTAAATTTATTTGTGACAGGCCCAGAGCCAAGGATGAACATAGTAGTATGATAGGATGCCACTAGGAGTTAAGCTTTAGGTGTCTTTATTAGTTTAGTTCAATTGAGGGTTTATACGAATGTTCTTTTAGTAACACAGTTCTTATTCACAGTTAGGTTAGGTACACAATGGGTGAACTTAGAATTAATTACACAACCGTCTTGTTCAACCGTTTTGCTTAGACTGCCACGCTTGCTCTCTCTCATAACTCTCGCAGATCTCATAATCGTTCGCTCTCTGAGAAATATGCCAGAGTGGTCACAGAGAGAGAGAGAAAGAGAGAGAGAGAGAGAGCCTGCTACAATTCGGCCGTCCTGACAATATAAGATCTCCTGATCTTACTGTTCATATACGCTATACAATTCAGGCTTAAAATTTAACATATACTATTATAAAATATACTTATGTTATTTCTTTTATACGTCTCCTATCCATGGTTTTATGTTTTGTCCACTCCATACTCCTTGATATGGGTTTCTGGAAAGTTGGAATCCTTCTACATCTTTTAATAAAAACCTATCATTCCTTAGAACCTTTTGTATGACGTATGGTCCCTTGCTTTTTGGGATAAGCTTACGAGATATACCTGCTGTGCTGTCAAAGTTCTTAACCATAACATAGTCGCCTTCTTTGTACTCTCTTGCTGAAGTTCTTTTGCTGTTGTAGAGCCCTTCGTTATATTCTTGTGATCGACGAATGTGTGAAGCTCCTAATCTTCTTATCTCTTCTAAATCTATTGGGCATTCTGTACTATCCAATTCTTCAATCTTTTCTCTAAATTCGTCTATAACGTTTCCTCTTTGAGCTATTCCGAATAACATTATGCTGGGGTATTGCTTGATGCTTCTGTGAAAAGTGTTGTTCAGTGCGTGTTCTACATCCTCGACAACTGTGTCCCAATGATTTCCCTTGTCTGGTTCTGCTAACTTTGCTATCATAGGTCCCATACTTCGGTTTAGCCTTTCTACTTGCCCGTTGGCTTGCGGGGATCCTGTCGCTATCTTTACATGTTGCACACCCTGACTATCTAAAAACGTCTCGAATTCTGATGAAGTGAAACAACTACCCCTGTCGGAAACTATACATCTCGGCCTACTATAACTCCTGAAATATGTTTTTAATGCTTCTATCACCTCTTTGGTACTCGTTGTCCTTGTCGTATATAGTCTAACGAACTTTGTAAACCCGTCCACCACTGCGAATATATGTTTTTTTGCTCTTCCTGCTTCAATCGGACCGTAATGGTCAATATGGACTAAGTCAAATGGTTTGTCCCCTTTTGGGATGCTGTTCAAAAACCCTTCCCCTTTGCCGCATTTGGGAGAGAAAGCTACGCATCGTAAACAGTTTTGTATATGTTTTGTCGCCTTATCTTTAAGATTTGGGAACCAGTAACTCTTCCCTATTGCATCTAACATTTTATCCCTACCTACGTGACCCAATTCATCGTGGTACTTATATAGGACATGATTCTCCATACCTTTAGGAACATAAAAAAGAATTCTTTTATCATTCGTTTTTCTATAAACAACCCCGTTTCTCATCTCATACCATTTGTGCTCTGAATTCTCTAACATTTTCTTAATTTCCTGCAGCTCTAGATCTTTCCCCTGGCAAATAACTAAATTATCCTCAAAACTGTTGGGCTCTATTACCATAACATTGGCGCATCTACTTAAAGCATCCACATGCTGCATTTGATTTCCCGATCGATGTACTAGTTCGTAGTCATATTCTTGGAGCTCGAGCGCCCATCTTGCTATTCTGGGGTTTAATTCTACTTTGTTTAAAGTAAGCGTCAAGGAGTTGCAGTCTGTTAAAATTTTGAAACGTTTCCCTTGGACATATATTCTGAATCTACGCAAGGCATATACAATTGCTAGCGTTTCCAATTCAAAACTATGATATTTTGACTCAACTTCGCTCGTTCTTTTGGAAAAATAAAATATCGGATGCCATTTGCTATCCGCTTTCTTCTGTAACAAGGCTGCGCCAAAACCCAAAGCGCTTGCATCGCAATGCAGTTCTGTTTCGTCTCTATGATCGTAAATTGACAATACAGGTGCCTCAATAAGCTTTTGTTTGAGCATTAAGAAACAGTCTAGTTCAATCTTTCCAAATTTAAACTCTTTATCTTTCTTCATTAAATCATATAAAGGCTTGGCTATTATTGAGAAATCTTTTATAAATCTTCGAAAGTACGAGCATAATCCTAAGAAACTCTTGACCGCGTGTATTTTGTCTGGTACTGGGAAATTTTTGACTGCATCTAAGCCCTTATCATCTGCACTAATTCCATTCTCCGTAATTTTGTAGCCCAGGTACTTTATGCTTGACATAAAAAATTCGCACTTATCCATTCGTAACCTTAATTTGTTCTGAACTAATCTTTCAAATACTTCTTCTAACGTTTGCATATGATCCTTTATATTCGAACTAGCTATCATGATGTCGTCCATGTAGACGAGGACTTCTCCTTTTCGAATCATATCTTCAAAAATTCGGTTAATAAATCTTTGAAATACATGTGATGCGTTTTTTATCCCCATTGGCATTCTTAAAAACTCATATTGTCCAAGTGGTGTAATAAAGGATGTGTATTTGACTGACTCTTCGTCAACAAAGACATGGAAATATCCGTTCTTCAAATCTAATTTTGAAAAGACCCGTTTGTTAACTAGTCTGTCCAATAAGTCGTCAATTAGTGGTAGGGGGTAATTGTCTTTAACAATAATCTTATTTAACTTTCTAAAGTCTATGCATAAACGTATATCCCCAGTTTTTTTCTTTACTAACACGATGGGTGACGTGTATTCAGAATCGCTTGGCCTAATAATTCCTTCTTTTAGGTATTCGTCCAGCAAGAGTTGTAGCTTTTCCTTCTCTGTATATGCTAATCGCCTAGGTGCACAACTAAACGGTTTAGAATTCTGTAAGCTTAGCTTCATTGAGCACTTGATATCTGGTGTTTCTGGTCTATAGGCATCAATATACTTGTTTCTAACTAATTGCTGAAATTGGCGACACGTTTTATACCCGATATCCTTACTAATCACATATTCTGATTCTAAATCGTCTTCGTTAATGTGGCAAATCTTTAGCATGCTCTTGTCAAAATCCTCTACCAAGTACAATTTCTCTTCATTGTTTCCTGGTTGTTCTCTGGTTTCTCCTATGAAAGTCTCGTTTGTTAGTGTATCTTGTGGTTTGTGATCAATTTTTGTGTTTTTGTCTGCACTAAATACTTCTTTTCTTATAATTTTTGTTTCATTATCATTAAACATATTTTCATTCACATCTTTTGCATTAACTGCTTGTTCATTAAGAGTAACATTTTCGTTTACATTACTAAACTCTTCATTCACATGTTCATATTCATTAGAAAATTTGTCGTTAACATCTTTGTGTACATCAACGTATTCACATACATTAAGCATTTCATCAGTTTTGTCTACCTTTACATAAATGTTCTTGACTTTCATTTCTGATATTTCACTAACAATTTCGTCTTCTTTTCCATTACAATTTTCAATAACTGTTTTTCTATTATCATTATTATTTTTGTTTTGTGTTGCTGACAAGTCGCTTGTGGTGATTTTACTTAAACATTTACGTTCTTCTACAATGGCAGTCTTTAAACAATCTAAATCTAATTTTATATCGCATGCTTCCAAAAAATCCCTTCCAAAAATAGCGTCGCAGCTCATAGACTCGTCGGAGACAATAACTAAGTGAAAGTAAATTTTATTTGAATTTTTCATAATGTAACATAATGTTTTTCCAAAAATAATTAGTTGGCTTTCATTAATGCCGTGATAGGGTGTATCGACTGAAGATATTTGCGCTTCGACGGGTAGGAACTTCTTCTTAATTATAGAGATTGGACTCCCCGAGTCTACGAGGCACGCTACAATAATGGAATGATAAGGAATGTCTACAAAATTTATCTTAAATCTTCTTACATAATTGTTGTTGTGCTGGGTTGTATGGAGGCGGCTTTTGCTTGGGTAGTCGTCATCATTTGGGCCGCCGCTCTTAGCTGATTCGGTCTTCTTAGCTGTTCCGCCAGGTTCTGGGAAGTTGCCCTTAGTCGAATAGCGCGTCTTGGCCGGGCATTTAGCTGCCCAGTGTTCCATTGAACCGCAAACATAACATGAGCCACGGGCTCTAATCGTCTTGTTGCAATCCTTCCACAAATGTCCTTTAATGTTACAGTTGCGGCAACGTAACTCATGACGACTGGTGCCGGTGTTTATGTCCTTTGTAGTTTGCTCAGCGACGTCAAGGTGCACCCCAGCAAATGCCTTTAACATTTGTCTAGGACTAGTGAAGCATTGGATGCGCGCTTGTGTGCGCAGACCTTTGTCAGGGATGCCTTCGATGATCTGATCCAAAAG
Source organism: Drosophila insularis (assembly GCA_018903935.1). Taxonomy (NCBI): domain Eukaryota; kingdom Metazoa; phylum Arthropoda; class Insecta; order Diptera; family Drosophilidae; genus Drosophila; species Drosophila insularis. The sequence goes on along the minus strand of JAEIFP010000666.1, from coordinate 2,698,275 downwards.
CTCCTCGTCGTCGATGTTGACTTGATTAGCCAGCATTAGCTTATCCTCCATGTATATGGCAAATCTTTCGCTTGGTTGCCATTTGCGTTTCTCGAACTGGCGGCGCATCTCAGATTTAGACGTCTTTTCACCGAAGGCTGCAATCAGCTGATCGCACAGAGCTGCTACCGGCTCACGAATGCGAGAAAGTTCGGCATGTAGCCAAGATTGGGCATTTCCCTTCATTTTACATATAAAGAGCATCCGCAAGTGGTTGTCGCTCAGATTATAGACTTCGCCAATATTCGTCAATTGAGCTGTCCATCTCTTAGGGCACGAGGTGCCATTGAAGTCAAACAAAATTTCTTTGGCCAGCGAGAGAGCCATCCCTGGAGCTTCGATCACGGAGTTGCCAGCGTTCAAGTCATTGCTGGCGCCACTATCGTTATCAATGTTATCGGAAGAGTTGCCATGCTTATGGGAATTGGTGGCGGCGTTGCCACTGTTGCTCGAATTTTTTGAAGATCCGTTAGGAGCTTGTTCATGGCCTTGAACTAACAACTGAAGCTGCTCAAACAGGCGCCGAACCGACGAGAATTCGCATGAATTTACCGTTTCTTGTTGTAAGGCGTCATCATCATTGGCGTCGCTCTGGCGTCGTGATATTTGTCTGGGTGACTGCTCTGGGTGAAGCAATTCTATGTCATTCAGATCGTGGCTTGAATAATCGTGTTCGTCGTCCATAGGTGGTGCGCTGCCACGTGTCTCGATTGGAATTTGATTTAAACGGAGCACTAGTTCGGCTTTAGGACCACTTGATGGCATTTTTAGTGCCACTAACCATTGCTTTAATTGATCTACTGAATAATCAGCTATATTTATTTCGTTACTCATTATGTATGTGGATAAGGACCACTTCTGAAGTTATGATAGGATGCCACTAGGAGTTAAGCTTTAGGTGTCTTTATTAGTTTAGTTCAATTGAGGGTTTATACGAATGTTCTTTTAGTAACACAGTTCTTATTCACAGTTAGGTTAGGTACACAATGGGTGAACTTAGAATTAATTACACAACCGTCTTGTTCAACCGTTTTGCTTAGACTGCCACGCTTGCTCTCTCTCATAACTCTCGCAGATCTCATAATCGTTCGCTCTCTGAGAAATATGCCAGAGTGGTCACAGAGAGAGAGAGAAAGAGAGAGAGAGAGAGAGCCTGCTACAGTAGGATGGCGCAGAGAGTCAGTCAGTCAGACAGTCAGTCAGTTTGGCGGGCGTTCGGTTGGTCGGTCATGCAGTCAGACATTGTGTTGAGAAGACTAAATATAAACTGCTCTGCAAATGCCGTGCACTGAGTGTGTGGCCCATTTTGCTCCTCTGTCAACGCAATTGCTGTCAGTGCACTTAACGCACTTGCGCCCACACCATGCTAAAGGAGACCCTTCAATGGATGGATTGGGGTTGGGTATGGAAGATAGAACCGGCTGTGTGGAATCTATGCATGCTGCATGGTGCTGATGATGACGATGATCACGATGATGACGACGATGACACATAGACGACCGGCGAATGGCAACTGGCTGCAATTATGGTGTCTCAATGCGTTTTGTGCGTGGCTTTGGCAGTTAGCCTGGAAGCCTGCCGTTGCATATTTGCAGGCAGAAACTACCAGTCAGTGGAGGCAACATGAAGAGAAGAGAAGACATCAGCAGCAGAGAGGCAACAACAATGGTGTTGTAGTGGTTGGTCGGTCGGTTAGTGGGTTGGGTGCCATTCCAGCTGCGAGAGATGGGGCACAAAAGCATTTTAGCTAGACAAAAGCTTTGAATGCCCACGGGGCAGCCATTAGCCTAATAACGCCACGCACCAACAGGCACACACATTCAAACACACACACACACACACATACACATAGACATAACAGACATACATACATTGTCGAGCCACTGCCTCTGTCAGACATTCACCAGATACAGTGTAACAAGATGAAGTTTAAAATGGAAATAATTGCAGTATTTTTATTTTGCACCATTTTAATATTTTTATATAGTTCTAAGTAGAAATGCTTAAACGTCTAATTGGACTTACGAAATATTCATAAGTGTGAGGATGCTAGGAAATACCCTTTCATGGTTATCGAATTAATATTATTTTAGGATGGAAATTTTTAAATATGTTAGTTTATACATTGAAATTATACGAATTATTTCTAATTATTAATCACAGCAAAGGAATTAGCAAAAATTAAAATCTCATAAGCAGGCCTTTACGTCTTAAATTCTGCATAAAGCCAACATTTATCTAAGATATACAACTTTTTAGATTTGGACTAAAAGGTAAGTGTCTAAGTAAAAAAAAAATCAATAATATCATTGCATTAACAATAGAGATGATTTGACCTAAACAGAAAATGCGGTTCTTCCAATTTGTTATATTCATTACCAATGCATTGCGACACACTGTGCTCTGGGGAAAGGAGCTGCAACTTGGCATACCCACAGTCTCAGTGCGACTAGTTAGTAGTTGTCTACCTCCCTGCTCATTGTTTTGCACTACGTTTTTCAGCTGCTGTCACGTATGTCCTGGCCACAATACCAACAACAAGAACAACAACAATAACAACAGCAAACTGGCAACATGACGAACGTCGCCTCAGCTTCGTTACAATTAACATAAATAATAGCCAAGTGGTCGGTTACTCAATTCTGTTGTTCTTGTTGTTGTTGGTTGCTTTTTGTCCATTATGTGTGTGCAGTTTTTTTTGTTCGTTTTGGAAAGTGCAAATATTATTTTCACTTTTCATTTTTAATTATGGCACTCAGCACACGCTCCAAATGTCCGAGACACACACACCCACACACAAAAGAGATAGCATAGAAGATGAAAGCGTAGAAGGACATCAACTCACTTTAATGATCGTAAAGTTTTGCCTCAAATTGGAAAAAATATTTCTGTTTTTTGGCAAGCTTTAAATGGAGAAAGGATTCGTTCGTTCGTATGTTGGTTCCTTTGCCTGCTGCCTGTCAAACTCCGTTTGGAAGCCCCAAAGCAATCCTGCTCCAATTTCGTTTCCACTCCCTCCATCTCTGAATGCCTGGCTTTGGTCCCAGTACGGTTTGGTCACAATGCATGGCAGCTGGCTGGTAGAATTTGTGGTGGTAGCATGGCTTACATTACGTATACGCAATGTCTGAGGTTTTTGCAATAAAATTGCACATTGTTCCTGTTGTTGTTGTTGCTGCTGTTGCTCTTGTTGGCAAATACCGACCATTGCAAGATTTATATGTTTAGCTCGCTTAAGTGGTAGTCAGACATTGGTTTTAGGGTCGCCTAAGATGACTCTATTGGCTGGAGTTGTCTAGACATATTCAGAGTTAGAGAGAAAACGAGGGTCCACAACGAATAAGTCCAGCCACAGTCAGAGTCGGAGATGGAGTCAGTGGTGACATTCAAATGCTTCAGCAGCAGAGATTTATCATACTCCCTCGTCAGTCCGATGCCTTCTTTAAATGTGTGCCCACCCTGACTCGCTGGCGGCAGCATTCCAACTGCATTCTTAGTATCTCTTTTTTTTTTTAGTATATTTCTTTGGGACCAAAAAGTTTTGTGCACATTTCCTACAGATTTTCATGTTCATCCTTTTTAGCTTGATCATTGTGTTGTTGTTGTTGTTGTTTTTGCCTTCATTTTTATTATTTTTCCTGTGTTATTGAGCAACTTTTCTGCTATTTTGGGCACAACTTATGGTGCAAAAATTGAATTCATTGCCCAGGCATTCGAGCCAACTTCCTACGACTCTTTCGAGAGGCAAAAGCGGAAGTCCCAGACCGTGCGAAAACTTTACCCCAAAAATGGAGAAAGGGAACGGAAAAGGAAAATTGCAGGCAAAGCGGGGAGGGATGTTGAACATTACAGCTAGAAACTTCCGTTTCTTTGCACACAAAATTTGTTTAATTAAAATTTTTGTTAAAATCAGTAAATTGTTTTTGTGTATTTTGGTCGGTACGCTGGCCAACGACTCGAAAATAGTTTGACAACATCGCCCAATACCCCCCAGACTTATTTTCTCCCAAGATATAAATAAATACATTTCTCAAAACTCTATGATGTTGGAAAATTTATTACAATTTCCAATGTCCAATTCGTTTTTGAGTTACCCGCACCCTTGATTGGACTCGCCTCCTTCCGCAAATCACAGCTCAATGTTTGTATTAGGTGGCATAAATTTCATCATTATTTTGGTACATAGTATTAGTAGTCCATCAATTATTAGTCCTAATGCCTGGATAATAGAGTTATGTGCACACTAACTCGGAAATTCCCGCACAGCTTCAAAAATTCACACACAAAATATCATCAATTCATCATGCAAGAGAAAAGCGAAAAAAACTATGTGAAACGACCCCAAAAACAAAACGACAACGCACAAAATTATTCAAGTCAATGAACAATTTAATTTATCATTAATATAAAATCCGACAGAAAAGTGTCACCCCGACTCGTACCCCAATCTTTTTCTTGCCCATTCGTTGCCTTCAGTTTGGCGTGCTGCCATTGAGGAGCCACTTGAGCTAATCTCATATATCATCATCGGTTCTTGGTTCTGCAAGCGAACGCATCTGGGCAATGGAGGGCGGGAGGGGAAAAGGAGACAGCGTCTGTCGGTCCCCTAGTGGTTGGTTGGTCGCCCATTTTTCTAATATGTTTGATTTTACTTTCAAATGGACGACCCTGACAGGACCTGCTGTGTCTGTGTCTGGGTCTGTGCCTGTGTGACGGTGGGTTGCCATTGCCGTTGCCATAATTCTGCGCAGGAAACTTTTGCTGGCATCAGCATCACCAGCAGCCAACAGTCTGACCATTAATACTCAATTGGCTGTGCTTCCCGTGTGGATTGTGGTTGTAGTTTTATCCCCGTATTCTTCACCAAATCCACCCCCTACCCACCAGAATGTCTCCCCAAGCATTCTATCTCCTATTCGTTTTGCCGTCATCTTTGTCGTCTTGTGCTGACACTTGAATTGAATCGAAATTGGTTATTAGCAATTCTTACGAGAATGCCAAACGACAACAACAACAACAACAACTACAAGAAGCAACCAACCATCTAACCAACATGGCCATGCGAACTACTCCTTATCCCTATTCTCCTCATTTTCATCCTCATGCCTTCGGCTGCCTGGGCGCATCACTTGAAAGCGAATATGTTTGAAAAAAAAAACCAAGAAAATTGGACAAGTACTGGCAAATAATATCTCCAGTGGCATTCGACTTGATGTTTACCAGTAAAAGCAGCTTTTTTGTTACAAATTTGAAATTCATTTTAAAAAATCCAAATAATTGAATGGCTTCTTGGCTCCAGGCCGTTTAGTACTCGAATCTTTCATTCATGAAAACTATCAAAATTTTGTTAATTCCATAGATATAGAAATAAAAATCACAGACCTTAAAATTTAATCATTTTTCAATTTCTATTTATATTTTAAAAATATAAGAAATTTAAGTTCATCACCATAAGGAGTAACTTGCAAAAGCTTCAATTTCAGTAAAAGGTATTTACAAGTCATCTTTTCGACATGGTTTTATCTATGCCTCTAAAAATGTAAGGTGAGCTCCCAATTTGGTTATTCTGGATCTACCCTGTCCTATTCATTCCCATCTATTCTTTTTATTGCAGGGTGTTCGTTATAAAAATGGGGGAAAAAGAATATATATGTCAATATACGCAATATTTATTTCCCACCTCACAGTTCGCCTTTATGGGTTTTTTAAAGGGCTACAAGTTGGACAACGATTTGCCTTGGGGGCAAGTCAACTTTTGCCAGTTGATAGCCGGCCCGTGTCAATGTTAACAATACCCGGAGTCAAACACATACATATACACACAGACGCATACATATGTATATATAGATAGATACAGACAAGGACACGAGCACAAATGCACACAGAGTCGCACACACAAACATATAAGCACACAAAAGGCATATACTGGATGGCTGCATATCAAAAGTTATTCGGCACAAATGAAATCGTTTTAGGTTGGTAGTGCAACTTCCGTTTCCGGCAGTGGCAACGGCAACAGAAGAAGCGAATGGAGGCAGCGAATGCCAGACCGTGTTTACGATTTGGTCACATTCGCACACGATTTTGATTTTGATTTGTTTGCAAAACTCATTCGTTCATTCCTACTAACAGCACAGCAGCCCATTTCTCCTTTCCCTTCCCATCGCTTTCTTTTCTCTCCCTTTCACATAGTCGTGTTCATATCTATTGCGTGCGAGTGTGCATTCGCTTGGAATATCTAAGTTTTCTAGCCAAAGTTTCAAAAATTCATCCTTCGCCCTTCGAGGGCATTGCTTCCCGCTTTTCTATCCAACTCACCGCATCCTGCTGATGCTGGCACAAAATGCAGCAAAAATCGCATGCTTTATGCATAAATAAACAAATCAGTGAAATCAAAAACATTCAAAATGACTTGAAAAACTCTATCCAATCCGACCATCAGTTCAATGAGCATTTTGTATGCAGTAGCTTCTATGTATGTGTGTATATTTGAAGTTTGTTTGCAGTTTTATAAGTTTTCCTTTTTGGGATTTTGTTTATCGTTTTGATGTTGTGCTAGGCTTTAAAATGCTTAAGAGAATGTATTTAATAGTCTTTTTAATTGAGAAATATCCGAAAGTGACGTTAAAAGTAAAAAGATTTTTCAATTTTATTTTAAAAGGAAAATCAATCTGTGTACGTAAATATAAAAGGCTGCATGGTCCACATTTGATTTCTTCAAGGTCACAGGTTCAATAAATGCATTAAATGATATTTTGAGTGGTTTTTATTAAGCAATAATAGGTTCAAGGAAATTCATGGACTTAACTTTTTTATTTCGGCTGCCTTTACTGAAATTATCGAAAAAAAATAAAGCATTAAAAGGAAAAAAGATTTCAAAAACACATCAAAATGTTGGAGAAAGTTACAAAATAAAATGAAATTGAAATTAAAATTCAACTCCAAATATAATTAGTAAACTTTTTAAGAATTAGTCTGTAAAGCTGCTTGTTTTTTTAGAAGGTGTATGTACCTTGAGGAGTACCTTTTACTGTCTTTATCAAAAAGAAGGACATAGCTTGTCTATATGTATATTTTTTTTTTTTAATTTAAATATTTAAGAAACATATAAATAACACTTTCGTTCTCAGCTTTGACATAGTTTGCAGTTTTAGTTTTAGTTTTAGACACATACGAAAATGGTTTTCGATCTGGCTAGGTTTAAAAATTGTAAGACTTTTATGTGTATTAGAATAGGATATAGTTGTCAATTATCAAAATTTATCCTTGCTAATATAAGCAAGGTATACATTGTAGACTGTAATTTCACGCTTTGTGACTCACACACCTGAAGTTCCCCATATTAAACAAAAAGATTCTAGTTGTTCAGAAGAATTAGTTCAAAGGTAGCACAAAAAGGTCGAATTTAGCATTGTAAACTATGCAAAAATATTTTCGCTTTATGTAATTGCAATTAATATTTCTTTTAAGCAATGAAGGTAAGGTATGGCTATAATTTTACGGGTGTTCTGGAAAAAAAGGATACGTGGCAGTGCTTAATATAGATTGATCTCGAACCATCTTTCAATTAGGTCATAAGGTTTTACTTTAATTTTAAAACGGTCGTAAGTTAGGTCGTAGGTATATTATTAATATTTAAATAACAAAACTTGGGCACACAAATGCCAAATTCAAAAAAAAAAAACTTGAGTAATTTTTTTCATTAAACAGCATTAAAAACTGTCTCGGCTTAGACGTCTGGTCTGGTCATAAACTCTGTCTCAGTCAGAGTAACAAGATGACATAGGTAGCTACACAGAAGCATCCTAACATACATATTTAAATAGAGCAGTTCAGTGGTGTGTGTGTGGGTGTCTGTGTGTGTATACTCTCTAATTAGAAACTTATGGTAATGACTTTCACTCTCTCGCCTCGACAAAATGAAGGTTATGGTCTCTTTACCTTCATTCCACTATACCCCACTCCATGTCCCCAATCTTCCTCTTATGCATATTCATAACGCACATACGGCCTAAATGAAGTCGCTCAAATCATCATCCAATTAGAACTGTAAAATTATACTAATTACAACTTTGAAATTAGAAATATGCAAATGTCTTATGGCTCTTACTGCTGCTGGTGTCGTTGTTGTTGCTGCTGATATTGTTTTGAGGCTGTGTCTATGCCAAAAGTTACGGTTATTAAAATGGCCAAAAAAAAAAGTTATGTGCCATATAAAGTTGCATACATTTGACTAAATTATCCCTATTGACATCAACGGACACAGACTAAAGCGTTGCAAGGCTACGGCTGGCTGCAAGACTGCTGATAAGTATGCTAAGCTTTCTCTTTTCCCCTTTAACTATCCATCTAGATCTTTCTCTCTCTCATTTGCAGTCTCAGTGGTTGAGTATAAGGGGCAGCCAGCCGTACATGGACACTTGCAGCCCGCCATACAGCACATGAGAGATATTCAAGCAAAAGCCATGCATAAATTATGACAAAAAGCAAAGTCACACTGGCGAAATATGTATAAAATAAGCAGAAGAAGCGTCTGAAAAGAGGAAGAGAGAGGGACATGTTATTATAATTAAAACAAAATATTTAAAAACTCACGACTGCGTAAAGTCAAAACCTAAAACTTTAAACAACTTTTCACCCTGGATTGCATTTCAAAAGGCAAATATAGGTGAATATGTGTCCTCGAGACTGGTTTTTATTTGCTCTGCATTTATGCGAATATCAACGATATACCCTATATGCATAGCAAAGAGAATACTGTCTATAAAAAGTCTATTTTGAGACGAATGTTTTAAACTAATCTTAATTAAAATTACTTGGTAGCTTCCAGCTATAATTTCTGAAAGCTTCTTAGGATTATAAACACATATTATGTGCAATCGCATATCTAGTTAATTTAAGCCTAGTATACCAGTAATATGAGACAGTATTTCAGTAAAAATTAGTTCGTTTCTTAGACAGAAACACCTGTTTTAATTGATAAAAGTTTATCGTTAATTTTATAACATATAACTGAAATTACGAAGAAGTAATATGTTTTCCACGCTGTTGCCTCAATTAGTTGTAAATATGAATTAAGTTTGCGTGAGGCGAGGTGCAAATGTTACAAACTGCAACTAATGAGACTTCTTGGACTCCTTGGACGCTTGTATCAAAACACTGCGTATACTTAATTTCACTCAATTTATGCCAAACACGTTGTGGCCCTCCAGTCACGCTTTTGGCAAGTAAATTCAATCAATTTGTAAGACAAAACTCGGTGACAATTGCTGCAACTGGACTTTACGTTCTAATTGTTGTCCCATTGTAATGCATTTAGTTGACACTCACTAAGCGCAGAGAAGCTACGAAGGTCACAAACTAAAACATCTTTTGCTACTACAAATTTTTGTTGGCTCCAGTTACACCATTTTTTTTCGTTAAATAAAATTTCTTCATTTCGTGGGTCACATTTAGTTGATCATTTTCCAATTGACAAGCCGCAGCTGTTGCCGAAGAGTGTTTTCGAATTGTCAAATTAATACGGAAAAATGTTGAATTTGATTAGCGAAGCGTTAAAGAAAAGACATGGAAAAAAAAAAAATAAAATGAATGAGACGAAGACAAGCAACGAAAAGAAGGAAGATAATGAGCCTGTGTTTGAGTGAAACTTTCGCCTCCATACCAAAAACTAACGGCCGTAGAAGCCAGGGATGGATGGAAAAGGTAAATTACAAATATTCAATAATTCGGAAAATATATCATAGGTAAGTTTGTGGATAAAACATGAAAATGTCATAAAAATATTATTATTTTCAGAAAGATTTTACAAGTTATTCTATATAGCTCTGAAATCTTTTATAAACCTTACAGAAATTATGCGAATGATACATCCCTGGTCAAATAGTTAGTCACTCAACCAGGCAGCTATCATTGCCAGTTAAACAGGAAAATTGCAGCTGCTATTCCGGCACCTCTGGCCACGCCTTCACGCCGATCCACTCCTTGGCGTATTGCTTCTCCTTTATATCCACTCTAGCAAAACAAACACGCGCCAAAGCCAAACGGAGAGCGAGACAGACAATAGTCGCACACTTTTTCCCCTTAACTTTGAGTGGTGGATAATTTTGTAATTATTTAACTTAATGGAAAACAAACTTAATTTTCGTGAAAAAAAAAAAATGAAAAATAAAACAAAGAAGGTGAAGAAGTAGAAGATACAGAGCATGGTGAAAGAATGAAGTTTGTGCACGTGCCACCATGATTTTGGAAATGAAATCTTCTCAGGAAGACAGGAAAAATGGAAGGCTGCCAATTTGTTTGGCACCCAAAACTATTTACTGTTTACCGAACCGTCAGACAGTTTAGGCAGACAAGGGCAAAATAAATGGTTTGAGGGGGCGAGTGGGGGTTGGACTGAGACTGAGTTTGGCGTGTTAATGTTATCCGGGCAACAATTAAACTGTAATTCTATTTAATTATGTGGCCGCTTTGTGTATTGTATGTATTTGCTCGAGCCAGCGCCTTTCTAATTGACAGCTGAGGCTCCTCGACGAACCGAAAAAGCGCACTTCATAAAATCGATGAGCTAATTGCAAAACTTAAACAGCATGATGAAGGTGCTGAGGGGCAAGTGTGCAGAAAGATGGCAGAAAATCCAGTCGTCGAAAAGTGCAAGCCTCGCGAACTTATTGCGGAAAGTTCAAAGGTTGCCATAATGAAAAGCGAGCTGAAAATTGATAATCCCGCGACGCCAAGAGCTGCGGATAAAGTTTGGCGGCGTAGATGAACACTGAATGTCTGGGTTCCCGGTTATTAAGTGCCGCAAAAGTTGCCAGCACACAAAATGATAATTGGGCATTGAGAAGATGAACGCTTCATGCTATCCAACTAAGGGATTCTTAGTCGGCGAAAGATGCATAATTAACACAAAATAATGATAAAGTTCATGAGACCGGGTCGCTTTTCTCTTATCCCTTTAACTACGTAAGTATTCAGTATGAATTTTTCTTCTCCCCGTGTCCAGCGGGCAAAATGCAAAATATAACGGAGCAAGTAATACGCCTGTGATTAGGTGGGCGAGAAGGACTCGATTGCAAATAATTTCCTCATACTTGTATAAAAAGGTCTGGAAATGAGACCACCGGAAATTGTATAATAATCTGCTTTTGAACTGTTTAATCCGATTTGTTTGTACAAACAATGAGGCCTCAAATTTTTTGAAAAACTAATCCCATCTGCATAAACTGTAATAAATTGCAATCGAAAGGCTGCAATGGTTAGAAATTCCATTAATTTACATTACAATGATTTCTTTTCCTTTATACAATTTTCTTATCAATGTACAAAGACTAAAATGCTTACGCATAGAGCACATATTTTTTTTAAAATCCAATTAGTTGGGGTTTCTATATATTTACCACATACAAAGGATTGTTTGCGACTTGGTTAGTTTTATTTTGACCTGAAAACGAGAGAGACTGTAATAATTACATAACCAGATATTTTCAGTGTTACGTCCATTGCTTCATTACGCCGCTGCTGCTGCTGTTTATTCCCAGTCAAGGTCCTGCGGTGCATTATGCTTATTAAGTAGTCCTGTCCCGCTGCCGTCGCTAGACCGAGCACTTGTAACATTCCAGCACATGCAATTCTGGAGGAGCAGCGTCCACACCCATCACTAACGCCTTCCGTTGCAAACTAACCCCAAATGCAGTAGAAACTGAATTTTTTTTTGCACCCTCTCACTCTCCCTCTATCTCTCTTTCACTCGCACTCTTATGCGCTTTCTGTGTTTTCTCAATCTCTTTCTCTTTCAGTCTTTTTACGTCTTTTTCTCGCCAACTGTTTTGCTATGACGCTTGAGTCAACATTAATTTAAATGAGTTGCCACTTAACTTTTAATTAAAAATTCACTTTTTATTTATTTAGTTGGAAATGGGAATGGACTGGCCTCACTACCCCTATACCGACCCCTGTCCCTAATACTATACCCCTTCCTTCCGCCTTCTATTACCCAGCACTTATGGCTGCCACCCATTTTGATTTAAAAGTAGCGGCAACTAAAATAGAGAGGGGACCAAAAAAGTATGCTATAAAAAAATTGCGTTCATATAAATTAAAGTTTGTGTTATTTTAGTCTGCTTGAAATGATTCTAAATGGTTTTTATTTAATTTTCAAATAAATACGCAGCGCAAATAGTAAAAATGTGAGACGCCTAGTCGACAACTTGGCACATTTTTCTCCAAAGAAATAAGCTATAATTTGCATATTTAATTTGCATTAATTATACCCGTCACGTTTTCATTTCCAATTATGAATTGTATTCCATTTATGATAAGTGCTTAGCTCAGTCATTAGATGCAACTGTCACTGTTGTTCAATGACTTTTTAAATCCCATTTTGCCTTTCACACACAATGTCTGCACATTTCCTGCTCAGGCTAATTGCTCTTAAGACTCACAATGATAGCGATTACTTAGTCTACCCCGTTCCTCGAACTACCTCGTCATCAGCACAAAACTGAGCCAAAACGTTGAGAATTTGCCGCAATTTGCACACCCTTGCGGCTCTCTGCCTCCTCCCCGGTTTATTTGACGCCTGATCAATAATATTGACTGAGCTGTGGGAAAACCAGTCAGTTACACAAACACACACACACAAGAAGTACAACATATAACCCATATGGATAGACTCACTCACAATTGTATGGAAATTTGCATGCAGTTGAGGTACAGAATTCGATATGATGAAATTAAAGCAACACATTCGATGATATCTAGTATCGATACACGATGTACGGGAAGGGGTGATATGGCAATACCAACACCAATTCCATTGGCAGAACCAAAACCGGCAACAACACCTGAATCAAAACCTGTTCTATTGGGAGCAAAAGGTAAATGGCAAAATATTGAATGAGCGAATGAATGCCAAGTGAACAAGAGGTTCGGTGTGGGAAGGGCGGTGGGCACAAGGTTTCGGTTAATGTGAATGGTTTCAGCTGACTGAACTGCAGCAGCATTTTGGGGGTAAATTTTGGGCAAAATATATTCATGCACACGTAGGAAATTACAAACGGATGTAAATACATCAATTCCAAATGAAGAGATAGAACAGAGCGTGGCATGTGCATGTGCATGTGCATTTAGTGTGATCGGTGGCAATGTCGGTGGCAGTGGCACTGGATGTGGTGGTGGCGGTGGCGCTTTAGGTGGAGGCGTGGTCAATTTACAAACAGTTCAATAAACCTACGCAAAATGCCAGACAAACATTTTAATATGCATGGAAATAACAAGCAAACTTTCCATGTGACATGGACCAGGAATTGGCAACTGAATATCTATCTTAGTGTTATGTATGTATGTATGTACTGCTGAAACTGTGTGTGCTTGTGTGTGAGTCGATGTTAACCTGTGTGTTAGCTGGGTGCATCAATTGTAATTAATTGCAAATGTCTTGCAGGCAAAATTAACACATTCACTTCACAATTGGCTAAATCGACACTCAACACACACATCACAGAAACTTTACAGTTTGGCCAATTGCCAATGGAGAAAATTTTGTCATGCCAAATTGCCGAAGTGAAAGTTTCCAATCAAAGCCAAAAAGTCCTAAGGCTAAGATGAAGCATTTCTCACTGAGATTAAATTAAGAGCAGTTAAGTGAAGTAAATTAAATCATATTTTAGGAACTATATTTACTTTAAAAATTATATTGTTCTACCTGGATTGCGCAAACAAGTTCATGATCAGTGTGAAAGAAGTTCTTTGATCAAAAATCTGAACTTAAGAGTTTAGAAGACAAAACATTAATAGGCTTTCTTTCTTAGGTTTTTTTACTTCATTGAAATTTTAAATTTACTTTTTGATTTATTGATTTAGTAAGCTCTCCAATTCTTTTATGATTTATATTTGCATGCACTTGTAGAATTATTTAATTATATTATTATTTGAACTCTTATTTGTAGTAATATGCTGAAAAATTACGCCAAACATTCTTTCTTAGAATCGGAGATATACGTACATATGTAGGTTAGGACCATGAACTTATGATCCGATTTGATTAGTGTCCGAAGATAAGACACTAAAAAACACATAGAGAACATATTTAAATTCAACTTAAGCATGGTAGGTTGTACTTAAAATTGTTCCAGCCTTGTATGTTTAGAGCCTTCAAAAAAGCCGACTGTAAAAACTAAGCCAAGCATTTTATGCGCCTAAGATCGACTTTTATGCGAGTTTAAGAAGCTGCCTTGCCGAGCATATTCTAATCACCCCCAGAGTCACGCAAATGTCAATGCTGCTGTCAAAGTGTCAATGAAATGTTCAATGAAAATAAAATGCGCAAGTAATAGGCCAAAAAGACGGACGAAGACGAAGGAGGAAAATGAAAATGGAAATAAAGGAGGAGCAGCAACAATAATGTTGGTAAGTCGCACCACAAACCAAGCCAAGACCCGCCAAGCCAAGCCAAAGTTCTGCCTCCCCCAAAAAGCCAAAGACTTGCGGAAAGCGAAAACTTTGCAAGTTTTCCTTCGACTTTGTTTCGCCTTCGATTTCGTTCTGCCGCTGGCTGCCGCCGGTTTCTGTTATTGAAAATGTGGCTTATATGGAAATGCCTCTGCTTCATCGTTGCGTTTTTTTTTCTCTTTTTTTGCTTCCTTGTATTTGTTTTATTAATAAGAGGAGGAAGGAAATAGGAACAAGGATGAGGCACTGAGCGCAAAATAAGGGGAGCCAAACGGAAGTGGCCTAGCGTGCTTCAGTTTATTTCTATTTAGTTGCTTTTTTGCTCTCTCTTTCTCTCCGCTTTGACTCTCAATTAAATTTTACAAGCAACTCCATGGAGCAGAGGCAGAATGGTCTAGCTTTAAGGCTTAGTTTAGGCCTCAACTAGTTAAGGGCAACAAAAATTAATAGAGCAAAAAAATGCCAACTCATTTTTACAACTTGCCACCAGTGGGTAGTAGACATTTCGTGGGGTAAATATAATATATATACATACATATATATGTACATATATACATATATATACTGTATCCATATGGTTGGAGCGTCTGCCACTTATTTCAAAATGAGAACAAGTGGAATATTGAAAATAGAAATTGGCAACCCATTTGAAAAAAAGAATAAATTGTTAATTAATGTTGAGTAAATACACACATATATGAAACTTAATTGGCCTCATGATTCCTATGATTTGTTTATCACTCTTTTGAATAATATTTTACTCTTGAACACTTTAGTAAAGTTTTAAGGTTTAAGGTTTTCTAAACTCGATCTGTATCAATGACTTAAAGCGATCTTATTTCAACCGTCATTCGACGAATAGTGGAAAACAAAGCTGGTCTTGGGATTCAGATTTTTATTACTTTTTTCTGCTCGATTGAATAACTTTTGAAAATTAATATTACACTGATATAAGTTTGGAATTTCAACTTCTGATGAGAATCTATTTAATTCTCATTACATGACCGGTGGAAGTTCAATGCCTGGTGGAAGTGATTTTTAATACAACACTATTGCTTCATTTCTCCATTTTGTTTTACTTTCACCCTTTAAGTTTTAAGAAAGTTCAAAACAATTTGCAATGCACTTGCAACATTCATTCACAATATGCACCATCCATTCAGCAGCTGCTCCTTCAAGGATATTTCATAAAAGGGGTTTTTGGTAAAACTAATATAGCTCAAAACATATAATTTAGGTTTCTTGAATTTAAGGGGTATTCATTTAAAACATTCTATTATTTTTTTAGGGGTGTTGCAAAAGGGGGTCTGAACCACATCCATGTGCTCATCCTTCTAGCACACAAGGATACACAAAATTTATTTGGCTTGTAATGCGATTCAATTGGTTGTCGCCTGGCGAATGCCAGAATATCGTTCACCTTTCTTTAGACAAACGACTTGCGCTTAAAACACTTGATGTGCCAATTTTCATAGTTGATTTTCTTGCATCTGATTTCCCCCTGCCCAACCCCTCCAAAGAAAAAAAATTAGCTTCAAGATGTTGACAGAACTCAAATACCAAAGTCCCATTTCTTGTGGAAACTTTTGTTTTCGTTAGCTATTTTGAGAAAAAATATTTCTTTTATTTCTACTTTCACCGTTTCGTTGATTGCACAAAAGTTTTCCACTTTAAGCAAAGTGAAGCACCTCGATCGAAACTGGTTGGAAAGAGAGGAAAAACCAAGACGAAAACATATTTTCCTATTGTTTTGTTAAATCAGTGATTTAATTTGCCATACAATATGCTCAAATCGAATTAGCGATAATTGAGTTTTGTGTTGTCGTCGCTGGAAATTCTTATTTGTTCCGGTCCGAGTCGATTTCAATGGGCGGAATTCAATCAAATCAACAAATTAAATAAATAAATAAATAGAAAGTTAGGTAACAAAGTAGGTTGAAAATATTTGTTAGTAATTGAAGGAGCTTTATCTTTTATTTCAAGGAATATATTGTGAAGATTTTAATGTTCATTAAGTTATCACATAAAATTAGGAAAAACTTTTATAAAACTACAAATTAACCATATTATTTTCCAGTTTTAGTAGTTTTATTCGCCCTTTCAATGATTTTCTATAATTCTAAAACAACACTTTATTAAATTGTTATAATTAATATTAACCCTTAAATTTCGTTTACATTAAGTCTTAACCACTTGATATAACAACCTGAGCAAGCTGTCATATCCACAGATACCATAGAGCTCGAACTTTCCTCGCTTTCTTCTCTCGTGCTCTTGGCTTTTAGTACACAGGATGTAGCAACCGCACAGCAGGACATGTTCTGCCTCCTACATCCTCTTCTATATATGTATCTATAGACATACATACATATGTATATAGAAAAGTCATGTTTTGCATCTTTTGGCAGATGCCATATATCTTGGTGCGGGCCAAACAAGACTACGAAAACATTGGATACATAGTGAACAGAAACACACATATAGACACACACACACAAAGGTGAGACTACTGCTGTGTTCGACCAGCTAGGATGAGCTGAAGTAGCAGCAGCAGCAGCAGCAGCGGCAGGTGCATGCAGATGAGTAGCAAGCTGGGAGTCTGTCCACAGTGGTCGTATTCTCCTTCTTGGTATGCACATTTCATGTTGCACTTAAACTCAGTGAAAAAAAAGAGAACCATCCATAGAAAAAAAGAGAGACATAGAGAGGGATAGAGAGAGAGATAAAGAGAGAAAGAGAGAAAGAGAGAGAGAGAAGAGTGAAGCAGTGGAGGAGAAGCACACAAACATGTGGCGAAAACTAATAGCAAAAGAAGCTGCAAGAAACCAAGCCAGGTTAATGGCAAAGGTGCTGATGCACACTCTGCCGCTGCCTTTCGACTCCTGTTCTAGCAGCTATTCACCCTCTCCCTCCCACCCCGTCACTTGGTTAGTGTTTTTGTCCAACATTTCGAGCATAGATGTGTGTGTGTGTTTTTTTGGCACGCATGTTACAAGCGCTCATCGCCATCGTCGCATAGTCGGCTAAAACTGAGTGGTAAACTGAAAGCTACTCGATTTAGGTAGAGAAGGGGCTAGTGAGTGTATATGCAGGCTTTTGGCAGCCAAGACGAAATGCCGTTAGCTAAATTCGATTTTGCACTTGAGCCGCTTGCATCTAATGCAGCCAACAACGATCTAAACCCGTTGCTTTTTTATGTCCCAGCTGGCCAAGTGGAAGAAGTTACTGCATAAAAAAATAATACGTAAAAATCCCCGAAATAAAAAGGTTAAGGAGCCTTCAACTAATACTCTTGGCCATCGAGTGGAAGCGAGGTCCGTTTCAACAAAAAACCAAAATTAGTGGATGAATCAAAGAATGAGAATAGAAAAGAAATATTTTGGCTTTAGGTCTTACATTAAATTATTTTAATTATTAAGTGAATTAAAAACTATTTTAAATTTCTGTCATTATTTCATCACCAATGTCTGTTTATCAAAAGCAACTTGGAAATTTTTTAACTTTTGATTCTGAAAAGTTTGGCTTCAAAGAAAGTAACATGCAGTCAAAGCAAGTTCTGTCTAACTTAATTTGCAACTAGGCCAAATTAATAGGGTTTTGCTTGAATTCGAAAAGAGTTTTTCTTTCAGTTCGTTTGATTTCAAGATCGAAGCTAATAGCCTATGCCTAACTTGCCATACTACTTGGTCTATTTCTTTCTCTTTACCTCCATCTTTCTCGAATAAAAGTTCTTGATGGGCATCTGGCACATATATATATATATATATATATATATATATAGGTTTGTTTGTCAGTATTCTACTTACTATTCTTTCACGCTAACCACTGAAAGCAATTTCAGGTGCTCAGGCAACGACAGAAACAATTTGCATATGCAATGCACGTCCGCATCTTCAATTTACAATTTTGGTCTACGGATATGTGCTGGGCTAAATATAGTATCTATGGCATGTATCTATAAACCAATTTCCGCCAGTTTCCAGCAAAAACACATCCGTTTTGTTGTTGTGTCGCGTTGCGCTCAATTAACGCAGTTGGCATTTTGGCGCATTTCCTTTCTATGCCATTTTCGTTGATGACGTTGCATAAGTGTTTCCGCCCAAAAGCCCACTCGATGAGAGAAGCGAAAATGTAGGATGAGTAGGAGAAAATCATGAAATTTGATTAAGCTCTGGCACGATTTATGTTTTTTAAATATTTATATATAAATCTAACTAACTATTTGGCTGCCAGGCAGCGTCAACAGGCACAAACCGATGCGAAGCCAAAACCAAGCCAACCAACCAGAACCAGGACGTCATACTTTCCTGTTCCCCAACACTGCACGCCACTTAAAACAAGTCGCTGTTTCCCATATGTATAAAAACGTTAGCCAGAAATGGGCGTAGTTTGCTATTTATAAACGAAATACTTAACGTATACTTGATAGTATCATCATAATTCATAAATGGTCACACTTGGCCGCAGTTTTTAATATTTGTCATCCAAGAATGGTCACACTTTACTTTAGTGTTGAAAACTTTTTATCCGACTTGCCTTATTAACAGGGTTCAATGAAATTTGTTTCTACTTATGGCATAGGTATACAATTTCTAACTTGAAGTTGGTTCCTTATCTGTTCCTGATCAGTATCTTGATAATTTAATTCAATATCAGTTTATTCCATCGCTCTACTTATCTGCTTTTGAAGGTGTGGCATTTTTTGGCCTACTTATAACCCCTTTTCAGCACACCCTTGCCATATGCAAACGCACACAACACGAACACATTTTGAGTAATAAACTCATTTCATATGCTGACTGCTTTTTCGTTTCGAAAACTTTTCTCTTGTATTCCTTGTTAGCAGCAGGAGAAGCACACATAGTGTCGGAACAGGAACTACTACTAACTGCAGTTGGTGCGGAGGAGCCGGAGGTCAGAGGACCTCTCTGTACCCTCAAAATGATATACGAGAATGAGTTGTGTTTTGTGTAAGCCTGCAGTTTCCTTGTTTCTAACCCTTAGTTGTAGGTTTTTGTTTTCCCCTTTTTTTCCCTCATCATTTTGTTTTTTTTTTTTTTTTTGGTTTTATGTTTTTGCCGGCCGGCCAGCTTGCGGGTTGCTCTGTTCTCAGTTCTGTTGTTTCGCTTGCAAGCAGAACATATTAAATATGCATACGTAAAGTGCAGTCAACGTGGACTAAGGCATCGGCGTTAGCGTTGGCGTTTACGTCGACGTCGTTGTTAAATGTAGGTGAAACCGGCTGTCAAAATGTCTGACATGGCCGTAATGAAATTTACACATGCCCCTACTTCTATCTAAGCTAAACACAGTTGAGTGACATTTTAATAAAGTGCTCACTCGTTCAATTAAACGCCCTTAGGCTTAGAAAAGTGCAAAACCAAAATGTATAATCTAATAACTGTGTATGTAATCTTTTCTTTATACAAAAACTATGTTCGTACACACTCACACACACATAAGGTATGCGACATAATCAACACTGAAAAGATCTGGAAAGGAACTTCTCTGTGTATTTGATTTAAATTCATCTTATCTTGTCCTCTCAGCTTGATCTTGGTTAATACGCTTTTGCGGTATATGTAGGTTTGCTTGTTTATTTTCTCTTTTATTTTACAATCTATTATAGCTGACGAAACAGCAAAGTATTAAAAGTAAAGTCAGCTGTAAATGGTCTTGTGTCTTCCCTACATTCCTTAAGATGTCGCTGATCTATAGTATATAAGAATCTTTAGAGTTTTCTTGACACATTATTTAGTTAAAGGGTTCAAAAAGTTTTAAGATTGGTCATGAATATTCAAAGTGTACATACATTTCTATTCTATTTGTATACGAGATTTTCGTAATATACGTATGTAATTATTTTTATTACTACAGTATAAGTGAAAATATGTATTGTTTCGGTTAGTTATTTCGTTCACTGATTTATTTATTGTGCTTATAAAATACTGATAATTTTTTCGAATAATTTTATTTAAAACTAGTGGAATAGAACTAGGATTGCATTCAAAAAACAAAACATATTAATATTTCTGTCCTTAAACAGCATTTTTAATAAAAACATATGAATATACTAAAATGTTTTGCTGACTGTACGTACATATATACCCTTTTCTGACAAAACTCTTGGGCAATGTTAAAAAATGATGAATATTAAATTATTTAAAAATACATTTTAATTACTTAACTTTAACATTGTATTGTTTAGCAAGCTCTACTTTTCTCAATTTGTTGTATGCGATGTTCTAATCTATCGAGCTCCTCTCTTAATTTCGCTATCGATTCTTTCTTCTTTTTCACGCATTTCTGTGTCGTATCATAGTCATTCTTTAGGGCAGGATAATGCGAAAGCCAACCGCCTGACCTTAATTCATTGATTTCTTTCATAATTTTATTATGCTTCAACTTGCCCTGATATATGAGTTCACGATTAGATTGCTTTGCTAATTCTTGTGATTTCAAATTTCGTTTCATAAAAAATAAATTAGATTGAAAAATTTGTTCTTTGCATTTCCAATGCGCCATGGCATGCATACCGAAATTCACTCTATCTCCAAGACGTTTCAGATCTCCATTTCTTTCTGTAAAGTTATAGAAAAATAATAAACAAGTGTATACTTTTAATTTCGTTAGTTAAAAACAAACCAGCTATTTTGCTAGCCAATGTTTCTGTATCCGCCTGAGTTGATAGATACTCGTTTATATTGAGACCATCCCCAAGATCTTCCATTTTTAGGGATTGCTAAAACAATGAATAATTAAAGTTAGCAGATGACTTCGTTTAAATGCCGATTTTATTACTTACCGATTTCATATCGGCAAACTGATGTTGGGCCATACATAATGTAAATCGAATATCATACATCTCTTTGCGAAATTGTTCCATTCGCTTTAGAAGATCGTGAACCAATTGCTTAAGATGATCACAACCATCTCGGTTGCAAAGAGTTTGCTTCACAAGTGTTTCAAAATCATACACCTTCTGTTCACTATATATTCTAGCTTCTTCAACTTTCTCTCGCAGAATACTTGTTTTAGTCTGACGCTTGTCAATAATCTCTTTTTTTGCCAGCAAATTCCTATCCAGCTCTTTAAGAGCATCTGTCAAACGTGTCTCATAGAAATGGTCCCTTTCCTTAGCATGTGAAAGAGAGGAAAATCGTTTTTTTCTTAGAAAGTAATCGGAGACGAGTTTTTCGAGTCTTGTGTTTGTGTATTTCTCTTCGCGATAATTGCCAATTAAACCAGAAAGTTTGGTCATTAACTTTTTTTTATCAAGTAAGCGATGCAACTTATTGATATAGTTTTCACTATAGGCCACAGTGTAATTGATCATGCGATCGACAAATCGTTGGCAAATCTCAACGGCAACTTCATGGACTACTGGAACCTCGATTTCATCTTCAGTTTCCGGAATAAGTAAATCAGAGTTTCTTGGCTTAAGTACTTTCATGCTGTTTGTTATATCCAAGTCGGTGACCTCAATTGGTTTCGCATATTTCTCCTCCAGGAAGTCGTCATTATCATCTTCGCTTTCAATAAGACTGTCAAGCGTAATTATACTACTTTCAGTATCGCTATTCCGGCGAATAAAAGTATCGTATTCAATTCCCTCTGTATCGAAAACCTCTGAAGTAACACCTCGAGCATCAGAGCCAGCTGAAGCTTCACCATCTATAGCTGGTGCATAGTATTGTTCCGGTTCGTCAATGTCATCTTTTTTTAAAGGTATTAGCTCTTCGCTGATTGTCTCCGATAAATCGTTAATATCTGGTAAATCCCTGAACGCTTCAAGAAAGGTAAATCTTTTGAACTGCTCGTCTTGAACTTCGCTGCCAATATCTTCCTCTTGGTTTTCAAATGTATTCAGGCTTTCGGTGGAATCTTTAGAGCCTCTTACTAAGACATTTAGTTCTTGTTCTAAACTGTTCATTGGCTTTTCCAAACTTTTCTTGGATTTCCGTACAGTTTTTAACTGATGGGTCATGGATATATTGGAAACTTGATCTGAAAATTTTTCACTTTTCCTCTTATGATGAAGACTTGTAATTGAGCCGGGTTTACTCCATTTGGATCTTACTGATGCAGTTGATGTTTTAGTTCTCGAGTCTGTTGAATATTCTGATATTCTTGACATACGCACTGGTGCAGGTGAAGTAATTTTATCTAAACTTTTGTCTTGTGAACGAGTTTTATGATTGGATTTGTTAAGTTTCAACCTTAGTTGCATTGAATCTTTTGATGATATTGAAACCTCTTTCGAAATAGTGTCATCCGATTTATCTTTTCTTGAGGACATTGGTTGCGATATATCCGATTCTGTCGCTGGCAACTTTATAAAGGAACTTTTTGAGACAGTTTTTTGGTCTGACAAAAAGTTTTTTGCGAGTTTTTCTTGGACCAAATGCACTTTATGAGAGTCATTTTCGTGCAATGACTTTGCAGAACGTATTTTATAAGTAGGAGTTTTTAGAATAAAGGACTTCTTCGAGGCTACCATCTGCTGAGTACTTTCCGTGAAAGTTTTCCCCGTAGATGGTAACCTTGATAAAGTCTTTTTCGTAGATGGTTTAGTTTTCGAAGAATCCTTTGAATATTTTAGCCGTAAAGTTTTCTCTGTTGGAATCGCTGGAGAATTTTTTTTTAAGATGATTTTTGATTCCATCGTTTATTAGTCGCTCTTGTAACGAAATGATAGAAAACGTTTTTGGCAAATAATTAAAATATGAACTGAAACGAAAAACACAACATAAAAGCGTTAGGAAACCGAAAAAAAAACTTTGAAACTTAAATTCAGGCAAACTAAGGTATGATTAAAATACAACAAAACGAAATCAAGGTTTCAACTTGCAAGTATTGCATTTCATTCACTCCTTTTAACCTCAGCAGCTTTACACTTGAACGATGCGAAACCGACTTCACACACTCGATCCCACAAACACACACAATTACGGCCCATAGCCTTCCATTTTTTCTTCACTTTTTGGGAATGCTGACTGACTTGTCTGTTGCGCCGTCACCTCCTGCTTCAGCTTCTGCTTCTTCGCCAATCCCTTGTTGTTGGTTAATATCATCACTCATGGATGCCGCATACTAAAGAGAATTTATCATGTCTGCTGCTGTTGCTGCAGTTGCAAGGCACAAAAAAAAAATAAATAGAAAACCAGCGGCCTGGGAATAGTTTTAGGCTTGCCAAAGTTTGTATACCCTTGCATATTTTTCCTCTTCCTCCACATCTACCTCAGGCTTAAAACGGAACCGACGAAATATCACTATTGACTTTTCTAGAAAAGTTACATATGACTTTTCTGAAAATATGTGATCTCGTCTCATCGAGCTGATTAAGAATATGTACTTCATTTGGTCACAGATAACTTTTCTGGATAAGTCACCGATGACTTTTCTGAAAGCCGATGACTTTTCTGGATATGTCACCGATGTATTTGTGATATTTTTTTGTAACTGATGACTGTATATATAAACTGGACCCAGAATATTTACTTTATATGGTCTTAGATGTTTCCTTCTGTGACAAAAACTTAATATACCCTTTTTGCCAAATTATAAAAAGAAGGAAAGGAAGGAAAGAAAATACTCAAGCCAGTCTTTGGGGGATACAAGTTTTAGAATTTTGACTGCAATGCTCTGTCCCAAATTGGCCGCATTGTCGATATTATTTTTCTGAATTTTTCTCCAATGCAAATGTACGCATCGCAAATGTTAGTTAAATCGAAGAGGACAATTGATTCATTTATATTGAGGTTTAGGCATTTGCACTTGTCGAAGGTATCAACATGTCGTGTTTTTTGCAAGGTACTCCTTGTATTACCTAGTTTTGTTGCCGTTTTTTGCTTTGCCTTCACTTTAGCTGCTGTTGCTCCAGCTTCTGGTGCATATTCGCAAATTCGTTTACGTTTACCTCCCGCAGTTCTTCTACCCCCTTTATACGCCGTCACCAAACTGCTAAGTAGATTTGGTCTACCTGCATGCAGACAGCTGCACACTTTGAGCGTTCCTCTCTGAACGTTTTTCTACATTCGTTTTCTTTCATTTTTATCTTACTCGGTTGATGTGAGAATTTCTTTTTTGGCAAATTGCCTAAACTTTCTTTATATTTGATGTAATGAATTCCTGACGTGATATCGCCATCGCAGAGAACATGTTCTCTTCTAATAAAAAGTGGGCCAGAGATATACCTTCATATATACCTGCATTTTGGGTGGTTGCGAAGGGAGAACCAAACGTGTAGAACAAAAACGAAGTGCAAAGCAACAGCCGCATATCGCGTATGCGTAATGTGTAACAGATATACCACGCCCGCACAAAGAGGCGGTACTCATCTTTGTAAGCGCGTGTGTGTGTGAGTTCCGTTTCCGCAATTAAAATGTTGATTACATGAAGTACGACTGCCGCTTGTTTGTTTGCTGCTGTGGGCGCTACAAAAGGAAAACGGAAATTATGTGTATATGCGGGCTTCAGCGCTTAGATGAGCTTTTCCAGCAGCAGCGGTAGCGGCGGCATCAAGCAACAATGAATTGCGACCAACCCACACACATAAATTTTATCCATTTTGGTCGAGCGATAAGGATTTAATGACGCACCTCGTCGGTCAAAGGCATCCCCCAGCCATTGCCCCTTTCTTTGCCACTCTCTTTCTCTACTCTGTCTGTGCCTACAATTAAACAAAGCATTGAGGAGAAGATACACGTCAGCGGTAAACAATTCGCCCACAACTCGGCGAACAAAAATAACACACAAAAACAAAAATATTCATCCATTGCTTGTTTTTCCCGACTTTATTTGGTAAAAATAAATAAAACTAAAAATAACCATTTGGACATTCATCGAAATAAACCCAATCCACAATACTCTACTAAGCATTCATCGGCATACTCTGTATATAGTTGCTGTGCAGAAAAGGATCTTAGTTAATGTGAACTTACTAAATGTAAGTAGAAATTGTATATAACTCGGCACTCAATAATGGAAGTGCTTATAAATACAAGAAAATTCTACTGAGCCACTAGGATCTCGGCAAATATTTTCATAGCAGCGAATTCTAACAAAGCTAGCAAGAGAATTCACGAATTACATAAAGCAGTTATTTAAACAGTTGATTATATTTGAACTAATTTAAACCCAACAGATAAAGCCACAATATATATTAATAAAAATCAAGTATCGTCAAATTTTTCCAATTAAAATAAATTGTTTATTGTTAGAATTTCCAATCATCATTTGAAACGTGTTCTTAGTATGACCGTTAACGGCTTTACAAGATGTTCTGTTGTAAGTGCTTCATGCAAATAAAAAATAACATTTTAGATATTTATAAAGAAATTCAAATTTCTGAGAAAATCAACAATATTCTATTATAGAGTAACCGCAATTGGGCATTTTTAAGGACTAAAAGGTTAGCCAGGTAAGCCAGACGCAAAAAAAAAACAAGAAAAAGATGATGGCAGAGACAGAAAGCATTTCGCAGCGTAAATATTTGGGTGTAAAAAAGATGCTTTACACTGTAATTAAATCAATCAGAGTAGGACCCAACATATACAAACATACAAATATGTATATACAGTAGTGTGCCAGCAAAACGAGCAATCTGAACCTGAAGAACGCCAAGGAGTGGCAACAGGCGACGCCGCGCCGTCAATGGCAACGCCCGCTACAGACACCTGCAGAGGCTCACAGTCGGTCGCTTAGCATAAATGAATATTTATAATTTCAGTGTCTTGGGCCTCACCTTGCCACCATGTCATGGCGCCGTGCCACCGAGCGACCACTTTGGCACACTGAAAGATTCGCCAAAGTGCTTTCTGGAGAGCGCGGAAAAAATATATATTTATATTTTTTTATGAATATTTATTTGTTTTTGAAATCGAAGTTATGCATTTGGCGCAGTCTCTGTCCTCTTTCGCTTCCATTTTTATTCTTGCAAGTAATGGCGATGTCAAAGTTTCTCTTTCGTTTCTGAAAGGTGCGTAAGACAATTTAATTTATTTGACGCATTAAAGCAAAAATATTAGCGCTATAAATCAATAAACAAAAGCCAGTACAAAAAAAAAAAAAAAACAAAAAGGTAAAACATATAGCATAACTTAGAGTGCAGACAGAAAAGAATGAAACAAAGAACGCAACTTTCTTTTCAAATATTTTATTTTTATTTAAGTATTCTTCGAGAAGGAGAGAGAGAGGGAGAGAGTTATTTTCTTGGGCACCTCAACACACGAGTACATACGGTTATATGTAGTATATATTTTGTATTAATTTATGTTCGAGTTTAGGCCATACACCATTTTTATGACAGCCAGCAAAACAAAAACGAAAACTCCAAACTTCGTACAGTCAAAGTTTGCTTTATGTTATGGTCCATATGGGCGACTCTTGACTCTTAATTTTAGAGAACTTTTTCACAGAGAGGGAGCGAGAGAGAGGCAGACTAAAAAAGTCAGTGACTAATATGTCCTCAATGCAAGAGGTTCTCTATGGCATTCTAAAGTCGAAAACAAAATTGTACATTTTAATGCAAATAAATATCGTGTCGTTTGAAACACTAGAGAAAGAAACTATAAATAGTTTACATTATGCTTGAAACAGTTTTTCAAAAGAATCAAATTCTGGATGTGTATCTAAGTAAAATTTTCCATCGGTATATTTTTGGTTAATAAAGATTGTTACAAGATTTTTTTTTATTGTATTTAAATTTGCATTTAAACTGTATTCCTAAAATTATTTAAAAGATTTTTCTTTCCTTTATGCTAGAAATTACTATTTATGCACCATACGTTTCAAAATTATGTTTATGCAATTTAAGAATAATTAAAATGTAGATGCTGATACTACGACAATTAATACGAAAGTTAGTTACAATTGAATTGATGTAAATTAATGAGAAACATATGAAAGGGTATTTATTATTAAATGAATTGTTCATTCTCTAAAAAGATCTAAAATTAGGGAACTTAATTTTTGATATTTCGATTATATGCTTTGGTTATACATTAACAAATTTCCCATTTTCCAAAAAGGTCAAATTTCAGTGATAATGATGATTATTCTTCACTATCCAGCTACCGCCCATTTGTTTCACCCTCTACCCGTTTTTATCTTCTGTGTCTCTCTCGTCTCTCGTGGTCTCGCTTTATTTTCTTTTTTTTTTTTGGTAGTTGTCTCGTTTTGTCTCTAACCCATCTCTCTAAGTTGAGAGCCACTTGAAGCAGCAATTTCAAGTGGTCTGACCATTGGGCAACAGCTATCGGGCAACTGTAGCCAAAGTATGTGCATTCCCTGGGCCAAGCAGGAGGCATAAATGAAGTTAAATGCCATTGACCCAGAGTTGTTTGCGTCGTTGCCACTGCCACTGCCATTTGCCTGGTCACTGGTGGTGGTGTTGCCTCTGAAGCGTTCGGAAAGGATGCAAGAATGTAGATGGTTAGCGTATTCTTGTCCCTGTCTACTTTTTTTGGCTTTGTTTTATCCCCAGACAATTTGCATATGTTTGACCAGGAGGTAGTTGTTCTTAAAGTTGGTTGCGATTGTTTCTCAATTTAAATTGCAAATTGTGAGTGGAATTCCATTCGATCAATATTAATTTAATTATTATTGTAACTACTTTGCCGATGAGGGGAGTAGTGGGTGGTAGACCAATAGAAGACCGGGTGGAGCATAATGTGTCTGTTTTATTTAATTCATTTTTGCAAAGTTATTTTTTATTGTCATTTTGTTGGACAAACAAAAATCACTTTAGTCCACAGTTCGCTGACTCAACGACTAGTGGGACAGTTCTGTGACACACATACACATGTCTATATGTATGTACATACACACTCTCTGCTTGTGTGTGTGTGTGTGTGTGTGTGTGTGTGTGCATCCAATAGATAAAGTCATATATCATGCATAATTTTTAAAACCCTACATATTCACTTATATGCACATATAATGTATGTATA
This sequence comes from Drosophila insularis, assembly GCA_018903935.1. Taxonomy (NCBI): domain Eukaryota; kingdom Metazoa; phylum Arthropoda; class Insecta; order Diptera; family Drosophilidae; genus Drosophila; species Drosophila insularis. The sequence goes on along the minus strand of JAEIFP010000666.1, from coordinate 2,669,833 downwards.
TTTATGTATGTATGTCATCAGACAGTTGGCTTTTCGGTTTGTTGGTTCATTAAATATTGTGATAATTTTTCATATTTATTTTTAAGTGGTTTTCAGTGACAGTTAAATTTACATTTTATTTCATTACACACAAAGCGCAATCTATATAATAAATGTACAAACATACATGCATATTTTCATTTCACTTAATAGCAATTAATTGTAGGCTTAAAACCAAAAACTCTTACGATTCGTTTATTCTTTATTGAAGGGCAGGTCAGCTTTAAGGGCTGGACGTCCAACAGTGCGTATGATTGATGTATATGTGCGTGTGTGCGTTGGCCAAGCATATGGATGAATGAATAAATAGATGGTTCAAGAATATGAGAACAAGTGAACAGCATTGAAGTATTGAAGGTCGCTGACTTACCGTACGTAATATATGTAATATACCAAGCTGTATCCTATTTAAGTATTCATCGAGAATATGTACAGCAGCAAAGGGTTATCGCATCACGTTATTTAAATATGTGATTCGAAATAATAAATGAAATAAATATGTATAAGTCCTTGTGGAATTGTACTTTATACAAACGCGTCTTTCCATTTTTCAGAAATACGAAGTTCGGAAATGTTAATAAAAATTTGTAGTACAGGAATCGGAAATCATAAATCCATTGCGCTTTTTTAGTAGTTTTTTCCTTATTGACCTGATCTTTTTCAATTCATTTCATGATTATTTAAACCTTTATTTTGGTATGAAATGTAAAGTTTCCTAATGCAAATCCAGTTTATCCCCATCATCATTATGTACCTACCAATCTTTTTAAAGATTTTATTACGGCATACTCACGATTCTTTTGGGAGATATTAGAACTCACTAGCCAATTGTAGCTTTCTTATTTCTATTTATTACAACAAAAGTAATGGATTAACACTTTCCCACTAAATTTCAAAACAATTCTGCTAACCCTTGCTGTCCATCTTGAACTATAATTAATACATCTATAAAGTTTTTTTCCTTTTACATTACAGTACTTAACTAATTTTTAAGTCCATTTACCAAATTCACAATTTAGTGAGAGCTTTGTCTTCAAGTTATGGAGCTAAATATAATTTTCGAGTTTTACCTATAATTTTATATTTCTTTATGGCATCGCTGAGTAAATTTTTTTTTGGCGCAGATGGGCGACTAAAAGATTATAATAATAATTAAATTAAAATCGCGGTAAAAAATAAAGCTTAAAATTTAGGAGAATAACCCTATCTTTAACCCTTTTCCAAAATCAGGTTAAAGTTATATGTGGTAATCCTAAAATTTAGAGAATTTTTTTTTATGTATTGAAAACTTCTTGTGATACAGTGCGGGTGAGGAGAAGCTCTGTAAATTAACTCGAATTCTGCGGACTGAGTGCTTTTTAACTAAAAACATTGTAATCTGTGTAACTATATTTTAAGCCGATCGGTCAAGTGGTTTTGGAGTTATCTGCTTAACAAAGATTATTTGAAAGTATTCAAAAATAAACACTTTAAACACTTAAAAAATTCAAATATTTTAGTCCTGTTTTATTTTTGGTTCCTGTTTGTCATAAATCAAAATCAATTTTTTTTTTGTGGGGATATCATGTTGACCCGGTCAAGAAAGCGATTTCAAGATAAAGTGGTTTGAAACAGTAACGAACATCGAAAAATCTTTTTAGCCATATAATCTAATATTAAAGAGGCATTCTCCTTATCAGAGGATTAAGATAGTATTGTTGACTATTGTTACGACTATATCTTAAAATACGAAATATATTTATATTTCTTTGAGGTATAATTATATCAGTTTACTCTAATACAAAAGGTCGTATATGGAATTTCCCACTATTTGTATTTATGGCATTTGTATTTTATGGCAAAAGCTTTTAAATTAAGGGGAAGGCCATAAACTGTTAACGGAATGTTTTGGCAATAAAATCAACCGACGAAAGCGAGAGAGCGAGTTGGTATAGGCAAGGAGAATATGACTGAGAGCAAAGGGGTGGTTGAGAGAGAACCCTCAAGCTTTGCTCATTGGGTTTTAGAAAGGCAAAGTTCAGGTTTCGGTCAAGCGATGGCGCCACAGTTTCTCTCATAGTGGGGCCATTGATATGGAAACTCGAATTGGCAGTCAAGTGTTGTACTCCCAAACGGACGCACGTCGTTTTTGTCGCGTTGTGTCGCTGCTCTCAAGCGACGTTCAAACTGAAATTGAAACTGAAACTGAAACTTCAAACCACACTCACTCGCTCACACATACACACACACACACATACACATAAATATAGGATGTGTGTGTGTGGTTGTATATGTTGGACATTAAAAGTTATTTCGTGTTAGTGCAAATAACAAAAACATAAATAAATTGTAACAAGTAAAATGTAAAAAAAAAAGAGTTACAAAAAAAAAAAATCTATAAACTGTATACAACTAAAAATAGGAAAAACGCTCTTAGGCCCTTTCTTGCGTGCCACAAACATTTGATGTTGCTTGTTGTTCTGGTTATTGTTGTTGTTGCAGTTTTAGAAATGGATGAAAAAAAATATGAAAAAAATGAAAAGTGGAAAAACCAACCACTGTTGCGGTTGCGGTTAATTAACAAAAAACTGACCCAAGTCACAAATTATGGAAATTTCATAGCAAAAAAAAAAAAAAAAAAATAAAAAAAATTCCATAAAATTGTCATCACGCATTTTTTTTTCATACTTCTGTGTTTTGTGAATTATCTTTAATTATATTGATGCTACTGCTAACAAAAATTTGTGAATATTTTTTGTGCTGATGTTGTATGTTTTTTCATTCTATTTTATTCTAATTTAACCTAATTAAGTTTCTATGTTTTGGCTTCTCCTGAACCGTGGGTTATCAACATTATGCTGCATATTTTTAGGCGCGTGCAAAAGAATGATGCTTTTTATAATATTATAGGTCTCCTCTTCATGGCTCCATCATTGCCTATACCCACTTTCTCTCCCACTGGCCATGTTGTTTTGCTTTATTATCTGTCTGTGACTTGTTGGCCTTGTTTTTCTCTGTTGGCCCCACCATTGTTTCAGTGTAAATAAATACCTAGAAAAACATGGGCTAAAAGCCAACTAAGGTAAAAAAAAGAAAAAAAGTCTGAATTTACATACATATATTGTAAACTGTCAAGAACTGACCATATGACAAAAAAGAACAACAATAATATTTATTAAAAAATATATTTGTTAAAGGTTTTCAGTTTTTCTTTTTTTTTTTGTTCTTGTGCTGACATTGTGTGTAAAAACCATGAACAAGGCAATCTAACTAGCGGAAAATTTCAGTATAGCTATAAATTTATGGTTGTTATTTGAAACGTAAAAAAATATATTTTATATTGGCTTAAATGAAAAATTGGAAACTTGGCTTCAGAGTTAAAGTTACCATAGAGAGGGACAAAATTAAATGAATTAAGTAATATTTCATAATAAGATTTGATTTCTGCCAAGATTTGGAATATAAAAAATACAAACTAAAACCTTTTTATATCACAATTTGAAAAACCTTGCTTGCTATTATTGATAGTTCTTTGGAGATGCAATGATATATTTAGTTTAGTCTTCGAAATCTAAAACGAAGGTGAAAATGAAACATTAAAACTTCAAGGTATTAAGGAATGGTTTCAACTATTTTCCATTAAATTCCAAAAATAATTTCAAAGTTCTCTTAGCAACTCTTGAAAGCAAACCAGCTTTCCATGTCTAACAATGTTTCACTATCATAGCGATTGATTTATACTTATTTTCCGTTTGCATTTAATTTGCTAGTAAATTTGATAAACAATAACAATATTATCATAAGTTTTTTTCTTCTATTTATTGTTTACTCACGTGTTGTTGTTGTCAGTTAATCAAAACATTTATTGTCACAACATATCAATAATATGTCTTTGGTGTCCGCCTTCTCGCTCCATTCGTTTGTCCATTTGTAGATTAAACATGAATCGAGTTGGAGCAAAACGAGGGCAATGGGTTAATGCAATCTAGCACCGACTTCGCTTAAATCATTTGTGCGCTTATCGTATTTTATGGGGCCAGGTCCCTGAAGTGAGCGTTGCTTCTTGGGGATCGACGGGAACAACTGTAGCAACGACACTTGCCCCAACAATTGCCCAAATACATTACCGAAAGTCTAACCGGTAAATCAAACTGTCTAACACTCAAAAAAGTCTCCCAAAAGAATTAGGTTTCTTGTAATATTTTCGAGTGTTTGGAGTTCCATTGCATAAGATTTCAAATATCAAAACAATAATTGAAATTAAAACGATGTACTTAAAAAAAATATTTGGAAACAAAAAAGTCCTTAAATTAAAAAAAAACAGTTTCTTGTTTAATTGCTGATTTTTTATAATAAAAAGTTTTCTATAATTTTTGATTATTGCATTTGTCTATTATAAACTTTAATTCATATTTTGTCTTCAAGAAAATGCAAGAATGAAATTGCATAACAACATTTTCTAATGTTATTCTAGGGCACTTAAAAAATGTCAGAATTTTTCCGATACCGGTTTTGAATCGCTTTTCCGAGTGTATCTAGAAACAGGAAACAGAAGAGAAGCCAATAGCAGCAGAATTCTGGGGAATTTTGAATTTATGTTGCATGTGCCTCAATAGTCAACCCGATGACTAACAACTCTGCGACGGCGGCGGCGATGTCTTGTGTTCTACCCTTTCCTTCTCTTTCTACCTCTTTCTCTTGGCCAAATCGTTTTGTGAGTCTGTGTATATAGTATATATATGTGTGTGTGTGTGTAATTAATCTTTGCCCAAAATGCTTGAAAATTTATGTCTTGAAGCATGCCTTGCTTTTGGTTGCCTCGTCTTTGCCTTTGCTTTTGCCTTGTCCTTATGCCGTTTAATAGTTTTTTGCCTTTTTCCTTCTTATTCGCGTTGCGATTAAAAGTGATTAATTGCTAGCATTTTATTACCGCGCCACCAGCAACGCCAACAGAAGCAACACCAATAAGACCAACAACAACAACTATAACAACCATAACCAACAAGTTAATGTACAAATTAAATAAGTGAAATTTTCACACAGAAATTAATAAAGACATTAGTGGGCGTAGTTCGCTCGGACATATAAAATACATTCTCCAGCCATCTAACAACAATTCCCCTCGGTGAAAGTGTTTTAATTGCCCCCCAAAATGTGTGCTCTGGAGCCCTATAGTCACCAGCAACAGCATCAGCTGGCCACGCACCATCGACATCGCCACCAAAATCATCATCATCACCATCACCATCATCATCATCACCAGCAACAGCATTACCATTATCACTGCCACCAACAACAGCAGCAACAAAAAGAGCAGCCCCATCAACATCATCATCGTCACCAGCAACAGGCTGGACAGGGTCTGCTGGGTCAAACCCGAAGGACAACACATCTGCAACTTTGGTACATTCTACATGTGATATTAGTGCTAATCGGTGAGTTTATATCTCTGTGTGTTCCCATTTTCTTCCTACATTTGTTCTAAATATAATTACTTTAAATGACCTATAATTAATCTGCTCGTTGGAAAATATAATTAAATGAAACGGCAAAATGGAAAATTTTCCACATATGCACATTAATTTAGGGAAATGTTAAACTATTAGTTAAGGGTATGAAATGGTTTGGGTGGCGGGGTGGATGAATGCTTATGGTTATTATATAAATTTATCCCAAGAGATAAGTTGAACAAAGTTTTGAAAATAAAATATTCATTCACAACGATGCAAAACACAACATTTCAAGCTCCCACTTTAAGGACATTTAATCATTGTAGGATACAAAAATAATCATTCAAGCAACAATTAGTCTGATTCAGAATTGATTACCAACGCTTTTAAAGTAATCTTAAATTTGAAAATCTTTTATCAGAAGATACTTTTTTTATGTGAATGGATATGAAAATATACCAAATGGGAGGCTATAAACTGCAAAATTGTGCAATGCATTTCTTTGTTTTTTAATGTTAATTAACCCATTAAACTATATTTTAGAATGGATTACTATCAGTTTAATACACATGGTCCTTATTCTTTATGTGTCTCTCTTAAGCCATTCATTTGCTTAATACTAATTGGGCTTTTGATAACGACATTAAATTTTTAAGTGATATGCGTTTTGTCGTTAAAAGAGTTTAAGGAAATGTTTATGAGTAACAAAATAAATGTACCAAAAATTGAGTAAAACATAAAATTTTAGCTCGAAAAGAAAGCCAACGAGTTTGCAAAATTCTATTTTAGCAAAACGTGCGAGCGAAATAATATTATGATACATTAAATTTGTAGAAGAATTTAAATTATATAGAAAACTTTGCACGCTTAAATAAATATTAAAAGGGATGTAGCCCATTTCTATTAACAAGGCGAAATTCCTAAGAATTTTCAAACAAAAAATCAATTGATAATGGTTCAAGGGAATTTCCTACATTTAATAATAGACGCTTTTCGTATTTGTTGGAAGCAGAAATCAAAAATCATCAGCAAATTGGAAAAGTCCAAACAATCGAATGTCAATGGCTACTTAAGTAATTTCTGCCCCAAAGCACACAGTTAAAGTGGGGGGCAAAGAGATGCTAAAGGAGCAGAGAAAAAATGGAAAACAAACAAAGAACGAAACAAATTGTGAAACGCGCATTGCATAGAAATTAATAAATTGATGGAACTGGATGCTGAAAACTCTTGTTGTCACAGTTGGAGGAGCCAAAAAGTTAAGTTGACATTTCCGGGACTATAGCAGCGTTACTGGAACTGAGGGAGTGAGACAGAGACATAGCGTGGGAGAGAGAAACAAAACACGTGTGGGGCTTACGAAATGGAGAAGGAAGTGTACGCTCGTTTTTTTTTTTTTTATTATTTTTAAATCATATAAGCAAAAAAAGCAGCATTCGTCCAAGGCGTTATACGTTGAACGGAAACGGATATGGGATCGAGTGATGTTTTGTACTGCTGGTGACAGTGGCGCAGCCAGTGGGGGATTTCATTAAAGCTGTCTGTATGTGGGTGTATTAAAATGTGTCATTTGTATCAAATTTAGAAAGAAATTGACAGAAATCACTTTTTTTTTGTTTGATGTAGGTCAGAAATCATTCACTATGGGAGTCCCTATCCGGCGTCTATGTTTCAGTGAAATTCTGTTTGTCTTTTAATGTGTCTTTGTGTGTATAGATGTATGGCTGTGGGTATGTGTGTGTGTGTTGGCTTAACTCAACGTCTCATTTGCATACATTAAAATGTCACATTTTACATGCCGTTTGTGCGTCTCATCCTTAAGCCTAAGGAGCAGAGCAGCTACGGCAGCAGTTTGCCTGGGTGCCCGACCGTCAGTTAACGTTAAAAACCTTTAGCCCCCTCTCTCTGCTCTTCTTATAGTACTCTCTCTTCTCGTCCTCCTCCCCCTGGTCTTGCGTCTGTTACACATAAACTACATTAGCAATTGCCAGCCGGGGCTGGTAGCGCAAACGCAGCCATGTAAAAATGGCTTAACGCGCAAATCTTTCAACTAAACATTAATCCTAATGGTTTTCAATTTTTTCTTTTGCGCCTTCTGTGGCAAGTCAACTTAGCGAAGGATGCGAATTCGTGGTCCTGCTTTGCATGTTAATACGCTCTTTGATATTGCCTGGCAATGCCTGCAGCCTGATTGCTTCTGACAGCCACCAGACCCGAATAAGTTGCCACCCAGAAAACACAACCTCACATTCACAATCTAAATGACTCTCGACAGTAAATATGAATTTCAGTAAATTTCCAAAAAATGAAAGAAAAAAGAATAAAGAGGAGAACAAAAGGCAAAAAAAAAACACAAGCCTGCTCTCATTAGAGACTAACACAATTTGCCATTAATCAACCTGGGCTAGAGCTAGAAAAGTGCCCTTGACTTAGTTACACCCACACATACACATGTCATATGGAAATGGCTAAAGTGTTTTATATGTATAAGGAAAACAAAAAAAAGTAAAATATCACTTATGACCAGAGATACTCTGCTTGTTGGGGTTCAGTTTAGGATTGCTTTTAATTAATTATAAATCCCTATTTCTAGTAAGCAAGTATAACATTTAAAATTACCTATGCTCAGAACAGTTTTAATTTTATAAATAAATAATATAAGAATTTATTTATTTAAATATTTGAATTATAAAATATTCTAGCGAATGTACCTACATTCTAATTTGATGCAGAAACTTTTTGCCCTACAATGTATGCTACACTTTTTCGTATTGTTGTCTCATGAAATTGCTTCAGATGGGAAGTGAGCAAAACTAAAGTAGACCTATTGTTTAAATATTATTTTGCCCCATAAGAGAAAAGCAAGTGTTTTTGTTTTGATTACATATAAATACATACACAGTTACACACATATATTTGTGTATATATAGGCATATCAATGTCATGTGTTTGCCAGACAAAAACATTTTGAGCCACTAAGCTTTTGTTGAAGTTTATCTTTGCATTTGGCAACATGATGGAAGCTTTTTGCTGTTCTCCTTCTTGTTCATCCCTAATGTTAGTGCTGTCCTTGCAATGTGTCATCTGACATAAGCAGCAGGTAGCTCAAATACAAATAAATTATGGCCATCGTAATGCTCATCTAGGTAATAATACCAAAATCATTCATATTTAATGTTATTTTTAGTGACAAATTGGATTTGTTTGATTTTTTTCGGTTTGGCTTGGCCGTAAATACATAAATAACTAAGTCTACTTTATATGCCATTTGAAACTATCTTGGCTAAATCTTGTTTATAATTAAATGTCAGAAACATAAGCTCAGCTAAAATAAATCAAATATTTGGTATTCCAGATTTCTTTAAATTATATTCGCATGTTATGGAATTTTCTCTTTATACTATTGGCACATTCAGTATTTAAACATATGTAGCTCTATGTATGTGTGTGTTGCAAACGTGTAAGGGATACCGTAGAGAGACATGTTATTATCCTTAACAAGGTTCTTAGCTGTCATTAAGTTCCTTTGCCATGCGTCTAGCCAACCCCCAAAAGACTACTAGACAAACAACTAAAAAGGCAAGTTACTTTGATTTTTTCGTCCCTATTTGTTTGGTAAATTGATATGGTACGTTATAAAAATTGTTACATTTCAATTAAAAATGATAGCTCCTACTAAAAGCTAACGAAACAGTAGATATCCTGTCCGTTAGACTCAAAGACCCGCAAGCAGAAGGGACAACAAGAAATGATAACGCCCCAAAGCATGCCAAGCAAATTGAAACAAAATGAAACTCTCCAATATGCGTATATGTATGTGCCGAAGTCCATGCGTGTGTGTGTGTGGGAGAGTATGCGTGTTGGCTTTTTTCGAGTTGTATTGAAATCATTAGAGCGTAGCCCACCACCGTCTGATAGACTATGGACTGAGGACCGTGAGGGGACATTGAGCATTAATGTCTGACGAGCAAACAAACGAGGCGACTGACGCCTATTAATCATGCAGACTTTCCGTTCCATTAAACACGAATATTTCAACAGGCAAAGTACAAAAAATATAAAAAAAAAGAAATACAAAGAAAAAAATCCAAGATAGAAAAGAAAACCCAACACTCACTGTATGGCTTTTGGTTATGAGAAAAGAAAAAAATGTTGAATTGACCGACACTAGATTAAGACCGAAACAAATCATCTTTAGACCTTATTAATTTTATATCTAATATATGAAGTTGAACTTGAACTCCCATAAATAAATTTTTATAATAACTAGAATTTAAAGGGAGAATCAAAAGACAGCAATATATGCACATTATCATAGTTTTTAATAGATTATTCCCGTCCAGGTTTCATCAGGTCTAGGTGTTTTTTTTTTTTGTTGGATTTCTGTTTGAGTGCGTGATATGCCCCATGCCGGTCATGGAGGGTGCAAAAAAGGTTCAAAGTGTAAGCAAAGACCAAAAAGAGCAACACAACACAAACATTGCGAAGCAAACAAAGTTACTGGCCGTCAACCACCCGACTCTAAACTCACCTAATGGTAAAAATATTGTATTACAACAAATTGTGCTCAAAAAAAAAAAAAACAAACTGAAGCAAAGGAAAGACTAACAAATACTACAAAAAAAAAAAAAAAAAAACCGAAAACAGCCTTTAAAATGTAGTCTCGGACCCTAGCAAAGGGTCGTCGGCTGGTGGTGCTGCTAACGATATGGTAAATTTATCAAAAAAAAAAAACCATTGAGAGAGAGAGAAAGATTGAAAGCATGCCAGGGGAGGCAAGCTGGCAGGCAACAACATGACACCAGTCAGGCAGGCATAAAATAATCAGCAGCAGCACAAAAAAAAAAAGGAAGAGGCAAACCAAACCGAAAAGAAAAGGCAAATGTTAGGCTAAAAGGCTTTTCAGGTCACACTTTGTTGGTTGTTGACTCCATCCATCTTTTCCCTGCCTCCCCAATACTTTGGGGCACATTTGAAGCGCTGGAGAATGTGAAAACAGGAGGCTGAAAATTGATTTGATTCGCAAAACAAATGTCATGACCAATATCAGGTTAGATACTTTAAATATTGTTTAGTTATAATCAGACCAAAGCAGAAGTGACTAGCAAATAGTTGGCATCGAATCACTGCGTAGTCCAAGAGCTGTGTAATTCCATCGATTTCAATTCAAGTGTGTGTAATGCGCTTTGCACACACGCGAGCCTGATGAAGGGGTGGTGAGGGCAGGATGAGGCGAATATCGAAGATGGAAGAGTCGGTAAAAGTGCTTAAGATATTTTCACTTTTGTCATTTCCTTGAACACATTCCTTAAATTCAAACAAAGGCAAAGTGCTATGGCAAAGGGTGGAAAACTCACTCGGAAATATGTTAACACACAATGCCAAGAAAATGAAGCATACTTTTGTGCGCTGCCAACTGTGTATGCGTGTTTAATTAGAGATGGCCGCGTGTCAGCTTATCCAAAAACCAAAAACTAAATAGAAATTCAGTCAAAATAAAAAGAAAACCAAAAAACGATACAGAGTGTTTTTTTTTTCTTTTACGTTAGGCAATTTAAAAAGTTTTCACCATGTGGAAGGAAGTTTTACTTTGCTGCGATTAGCTAGCAAACTCAAATCGTTGGCCGTCACGCGCTCATCCCTTTTGGCACATTTAATGCCCGACTGAGAATATCGCGCCCAACACTTTCGCCTTGGGAGCCATTGAAGCGTTTCTTAGCCTAGGAAGTGACGGCAAATGCCATCGCAATGTTAGTTTTTAGATGCTCTTGCACTGAATTTGGCAATAGATGCGAGAGAGCAAATAGAGCAGAAAAATTCCGCCTCTGCCTTCGGGGCTCTATTGCCAGAGACAGAGCCAGTGTCAGGTCCCAGAGCCAGAGTTAGTGAAAGTTTCTCCCCGTACCCTATTTCCATCTCCTTTGTCCACGGTCGGGTTTTTAGTAATTTATTTGGCCAAGTGGTAATCAATGCCCGACCGTGTTGATGGTGATATATATATTATATAAAAACCGAGAGAGAGAGAGAGAAAGAGAGCGAAAGAATATAGGCGAGATGGGTTAAGCCCACTACTGGGCAGCTTATCGTATCCGTTTTTTCTATTCGTGGTCTTAAAGTTGTAAAGTAGCCAGCAAAATATAGAAGGGAGGGAGCGGGAGAGCTAGAACGAGTGAAAGGACAGTTTTATGGCTTGCCAGTTGAAAGGTCATGGCAGATGGGCGATTTGTGCTGCGGCCAGGATTTATGACAACACACGCTCTATTCCACTCATGCTGAACATGCTGTTAAACATTCATCCCAACCAACGAGCATTTGCATAACCATATGAGTGTTTTTCGAGTACCACAAACACTCACACACATACAAGTGTATTTATTCATTTCAAGAATACGCCAAACTCATTCTCCAAAAGTATCCATGATAATAAACCAAATTTCAACAGAATGTTAGCTAAATTATAATCATCATTTATATTATTATTTTTCTTTCTCTCGCACAGTAAAAATAACTTTCAAAACAAATAAAAATTTATATAATACCGAAATTTAATGATTTAAATAAAATTTCAATGACTTCTCTTCGCCCTAATTAGATTCTACACTTTGTGCAGTCGTTGCCCTTCCTAAACAAGTACACACATATGTACATATAGTATTTTAGTATTGATTAAAGTGTTTTGTGAAAAATTAAATTAGCTACGTAATTAAGTTTAAAATACATAATTTTTAAAAGGAGTTTGTAAAATGAACTACACAAAATATAACCCAAATTAATTAACTTTAGTTTAATTCATACCAATTCGTGATGAGAATCGTATAGTTCTTCCAGTTTCGATTGGCCATTGGCTTTTTATACATATATTCCTATAACAAAGTTCATAATAAACCGCATCAAATTTTTATCTGCTAGAGTATATTATTTATTTCAAATGCTCGGCACTTTTGTGCAGTTGTTGCTACCGCAGAGATGAGCAGCAACCAACAAAAACTGTCAATGGCCTCAATGAGTGCCTCATGCCATACAGTTGGCAAGTGTGAATGAGGGTTTTGCGTATGCATGTTTGTGAGTGTGTGTTGTGTGTGTGTGGCTGTATTATCCCCTTTTCATTACAGTCGGTCCACAATTTGGATGTATGTATGTATATTCATTTCCCACTGTCTGTTCTCATTTCTTTCTGACGCTTTGAGAATACCATCAAATTTTTAATTGAATTTTTATATTTGTGCCTTTTACTATCTGATTACATAAACTTTACAGTTGTCAATAAATATTTTCCCGGCTTGGTTGTCGCTCTTTCTGTTTTTTTGTTTCCACCCTGACATGAAGCCAATGAAACACTTATACGCCTCGTTGACTGCATGTCAAAAGACCTGCGAACGGGGTTTTGGTTAAAAAGAGGGCGATATGTCTACTTTTCGGCTTTTGGCTTGTTGTTAACATTTCATTTTACCCACTGCGTTACATTTTATGAATTCAGATATATCTGTTTCCCTTCCGTCGGTCCTTCAGCATGGCTGGACTACTGGTCTCGGTTGCATTTTCAATTTTTTATTTACTGCGTAGGTTTTTCCCTTTTGGTTGGTTGGCCATATCATATCGCTCCTGACAGCCAGATACTTTTATGGATTAATGCGGCACAGCTACAGTGGGAATATTATTTGCATCGCAAAATTTTTAATGCAATTTTAATATGCGCGCGCAGCTTAATTAAATATTTAATCCGGTTTCTCTGCTGGCACAACGCAGGGCTAATTACACTATTCAACATCAACAACCTTTTGACTTTAATAAAGGTAATGTTTGTCTTCACATTTTGTTAGTTAAAAAATTAAAGGGACACTGCTACATCCACTTGTAGGCTTTGGCTGATTAACTTTACACATTGCTTGATTTTCGTAACTTGGTTAGACAGTGTGATTAGTAACATTTAAGGGAAACAAATTAAATAAATTTCTTTAAGCAAGTGAGAGAATAAAATTAAATTCAATTTCGAGTTCGATTTGTAGACGTTCTGCTCATTAAGGATACTTTTGGCAGCTAATTAAGATTTCAATGTGAGAAAAATGCATAAAAACAATAAGAAAAGTAATCAACGAATTGGAGCACATTTTACATTTATTTGTTGTAGACTTTCTTTCTCTCTTTACCATTTTTTTCTTTCCGTTCAGTCTGTTTTCCTTGTTGGCCCAGATGTTTTTATAGCTCATAAATTTGTAAGATGCTGTTTGGCATTTTTGCCAAAAGTAAAGGCGAAACCAGAAAGAACGAGAAGTATATAGAAAAACATCAGAATTCATTGCCTGGAGCCAAGTATTGTATTTATCCTTTCGCTGGTTGTCTGTATGTGTGTGTGAGTAAGTGAGTTTGGCTTGGCATATAAACGCCTCGCCCAAGCCAAATCAATACAAAATTGATGAATACAAATGATCATAAAAAACAATAAAAAGCAATGCCAAGAAACAAATAAAATAAAGTAAAGAAAGAAAAAAAAACACACACACACAAAACAAAAGCAGCTGGATATTCAGCTGCAGCCTTGTCTTGTCCTGATTTGGTTATAAAAATCCCAACCACGTATTCTGCTTTGTTCGACCCCATTCCAACTGATTTCGTTTCCATTTGCGATTTATGATGTGGGAAAGAAAAGAAAAAAAATTTTGTTTTTTTTTTTTCATAGGCATGGGGTTGGTTTGTCTTCAGTTGGGATTATGTTTGGGTGCTTTGTGGAAATTATTCATGTATGTATGATTTTCTATAATGACAACCAGCCACTCATTTAAAATTAATTTCGCGGAATAAGACCATAAAAGGGAGAAGCGACGCCAAGTCTCAAGATGTTTTTGTGCACATGGCAACTTCTGAGCCTAGACAGGACTTTAATCTAAGCATATATGTAGACATACATACAAACGTATATACATATATCAGAATGTGTAGGTTTGAAGCGAAATGAAGTTAAAGTAAATATGCACATGCCTTTGACGGGAAATTGATTTCAATCAATCAAATGTTGTGATTACTTTACTTCGAAGTGCCTCAACATGTCTGAGCTCCATCTAACTCACTCCATCTTTATCTCTCCCTCTCTGTATTCATATTTCCCTATCTCTATCTCAATCAGGCATGTTTTCCTGTGGGTGTTTGCTAGACCATTAGCTATAATTTGTTTAAAGGCTAAAGCTATATTGCAGAGGCAATGTATGGCTTTTAACTAATGAATGTAAACTAACTGAAGACTGACCTTCTATTACTAATACATACTTTGATTGAAGTGATTGAAAAAAAAATTATTTTGATCTCTTTATTAAATATGCTGATGCCTTACACGACAAATCCCAAACCAGACCCATAAAAAATATATCCAATATAAATGTCCAAAACTGTTTTATTTAAAAAATATTCTTATCAGCTCTGCCTCGGAATCCCTCCGAAAATATATATTTTTGTGGATTTCATCCAAATTTAAAGACGATAAAATTTACTTTATTTTCCAATAGTTTCTAGCATTTTGTTAATTATTTCCTTTGTTAAAATTAGTTTGAATGAAAGTTTCAAATATGTAACTTGTGGCTGACAATTCTTTCACATTCTTTAACAGCTTCCACTTTGATTTTTTTTGACGATTCCTTCTCTGCAGTGGCTTCCATCTTTGTCGATTTTATGATAAATTGATTGATATTTGAATTTAATGATAACCATGATGGTGAGGGGTTTTTCTCACCCGTATCCTACTCACTCGACCACTGCCTTTGAGAGTTGGCAATTCAATTTTCTTGGCCTTTCATTTTTCAACTTCACCGCCAGCAGCACACACAAACGACATCGTTTCGGTGTGTTGTGTGTGTGTGTGTGTCCGTGTCTTGTGGAATATGCAAATTTCTCTTTGCCATACTTGATTCTTTTGGTTTATAAGCGAAACTTTTGCACTGATAATGACATTTTTATAGTGCGTTGACGAGCATTGGCAGCCATTAGGGACAGAAGACGATGCGATGAGTTATTGAGTTCGATTTTTTGCCTTAGTGTTATATTTTTCTTCCATTTTTTAAGAAACTGTCGCCGGTGTTGAAGTAACAACAATTTGTGGCATTGCCTCCAATCGATTTATGCCAATTTGCATAATCATTAACTGCACACATGCAGACACATACAAACACACAAAGGAACGTTGCGTAAACTAGTCGGCTTAAAAGAGGGCGAATTGCCTGTTGGAGTTGCATTATGATATATTTTGTATCCACCAGTAACTTCTAGTTCGCTATTTGGCACTTGGAGGAGAAACAAAATTTTAAATTATTACATACTTTATCAAGTGAATTTTAAAAAATCATTATTAAAATATGCTGGAAACGAAAAAGTTTTTGTCGTTTTTTTAAATCATAATTCAAGCTAAAACTATTTAAGGTATATAACTCATTTATGCTTACATTTTTTTTTAATATTTTGTTTTTATTCGAAATTAAATTGTAAATAAACTTCAAAGATTTTAAAAATGTTAATATAATTTTCTAGCTGATTCTGCCTTTCTTACAATTCTATTTCTAGTCAATTTCTAACTACTATTTAAAACTTAAAAGACTTGAAATGGGTCCTTCTGTTTAAAAACACATTTTGTCCACTGTTATATACCATTTCGCCTTTTGGTTGCTGGTTTTATAATATTGTATGAATTTCTGAAGTTAATTTCGAGTCTCTTGAAAAGCGATTAGAGCCAGATATAGCTAATCAGAATTAGCTATATATTTTCTTTAAATGGGTATCCATAAATTCCAACATTTAGCATACCTACGCCTCTGATACACCTATTTTCGAACACACAAACACACACACACACATATATATAGTCGCGCGCTTGAGTGAGTATTACACACACATCTACTTTGCATACATTTTGCTCAAACACACTGACATATTGGCAATAACTTTTGCCTTAGCTAAAGGTTCGCATAAAATTTGCTTGAATTTTTTATGCGAAATTGATTTTCCCAATGCGTTGCGGCTGCTCAGCCTCCGTACTTCAATAACGTCTTCATTTTTTCCATTTTTTGGATAAATATATATATACATATACATACATATATATATGTATATTCCATTCCGTATTTACCGTTTGGTCCCTGGAAAATTCTTCGAGAATCCGGTAACGAGTTCAACTCTTGCCAGCAAAACTCATAGAAAGAAAGTGAAAGCTTCGGGGTCTCAGATTGTTTCTTGTTCCTTCCTTCCCCGCCACTTGGTCTATCCCATTTATTTCTCTTTCTTTCTTTCTACCTGTATCTGCTGTGTCTGTTAAATTTTCATAAATTTGAAATATTTCGTTTTGCCGACTTATGTAAAGTTACATAAATTGTTTAAACTTTTGTTGGGCCTGGCGGAACGGCTGGCCAATCTTCATTCATTTTGGCCTCATTAAAGCGCCTCCGGTCAAGACTTTGGGCCACTGAATTATTTATAATACGAACAAAGAATTGTTAGACTGTGTGTGTGTGTGTATTGTAGAGAGAAGGAAGTGGAGTAAAAGGCGGTAGAGAAAGAATAGTAGGTGAGGAACATGGTAATAAGCTCATGGTCGAGTTTGTTCTTTTTTTTTGGGATAAGTAATTTTATATTCATTTTTTTATTTGCCTTTTTTTTTTTATTTTGCCAAGGTGTGTGCAAGCCAAAAAGTTGAATAGGAAGTGCCCAAAATTATGCCGACAGCACATGAAAAACTGAAGGAGAAAAAATATAAGAAAATATAATTCGGTTCACTTTTTTTCCCCCCGTATTCAAGGTATAAATTTGTACTGGATAATGAAACCTTTGGAAATTCAAGCTTTATTTTTCTTCACAAAAACGCTCAAATAATTCATTAATGCAATTAATATTTCCTTTGACTAAGAAAAAATAAGTAGAACTTTACCTTCTAAGCAGATTATCATATCAAAATTTAAGCGTTGTCTGTAAAATCTACTAAAATGTTGGAATTATTTTTTGAATAGAAGTAAAGTGACGCTTCAGGCGCCTTTGAATGAAACGTTACTTTATGAATTTTATTTATTTTTCTTTTGTCTGCTTTGAGCATACTTTTGTGCTAATCCTTTAAAAGCAAAACAGTCATTCAAGTATCCAGCTATTCAATTGAAATAATTCATTTGATAACTGTCTTGTGACATCTGGTTTAACCCAACAAATGTTGCGTGGAGTCAAGAAGCCATGTCATTTGTGTTACCTTTGCCATTTAAGCGCAGAGGCAGGCAGACCTGAACATGCTAAATTATCCTAGTCGAGTTTCGCAAAGGGAAAAATTTACGTCAAGGCTAGAAATGCGAATCTTTTTCTCCTTTTCATTTCGTTACTTTTTTAATTGCTTATGAAGAAAGTTCTGGACAAATCTAATCTTAGGGGAATCAACTAACACGACTGTCTCTGGTTATTTCTGATTTCTTGTCTCGTGTTTCTGGTTGCTGTTTGTGCTGAGGTGAGCGGGGATGAGGAGCTGTGACGACGATGCGGATATTATAAGTCACAAGCTCTCTTAAGGCCGACGACAAATATACTTTGGCACACCGGCCTCGACTGACTTGGCTTTAGGCATTACCAAGATTTAGAAACAACTCCTGGGCTTTTGTGTGTCAGTTGTTGTTGGTGGTCTGTCGGGTTAAACGACGCGACTCGACGCGACGAAAGACATGCCACGCGACTTTATGTGGCAGTCAAGGTATGTAAAGACGAAGGCTCGTAAATAATTAATCTGCCCGCAAAGTGCGATTATCAAAGTGTTGGAAAAATGTTAAATAGCTCCCCAGGGCTGGGCCAAAGGGGGCTGCGCAACATTAAAATGTGGCAACAGTTCAGTGTGACAAATGCAAAAGGGAAACAAGCAATGAAAAAACCAGACATAAGAGATGGAGTAAATGAATGGGGCGACTTGCCTGCCGGCCATTTTTGGCTTGCCATTTTGATATTTGGCTTGCAGCGGAGAGTCAGAGAGTCAGTTGATGTTTTTCAATTATGCAAATAAAGGGATTAATTTGTTGCCAGAGACAAAGCGAGTAAGGGCGCTTGATAAGGCGGGCTGAGGGGGAGGAGCCCTTTAAAAAATTGTTTTAAAGAACACTCCATGTCAGCCCCCAAGGGCCAGAGATAGCACCAAAGCGCGACAACTATAAAAATTTCAATTACAAGACAAAAAACAAAAAAAAAGCACAGAGATATGGAAAGGGGTGGATACTGAAAATTGACTTCATTAAATTCCATAGCAATTTCGTAAAAAGCTAGCTAAGATCAAGAGCTAGGAGAACGTGTAGGAATTGCACAAATACAGAAACACAAGAAATAAGTAAAGTGAAAAACAAATCTAATTGAAAATACTAAAAACAAAAGCAAAAAAAAGAAACTTCCATTTGGTTTAAGAAAAAATAACAACAAGAATATAAAGGAGAAACTCATGTATAGGGGGTGATACAAGCTCGTGTCAAATTTAAGATTTTCATTTGTTTAGCAAAACTGGAGATACTCTAAGTAGAGTAAAGGGTAATATAAATTTTTGTGTGATTTACTATTTTTGAACTTAGGTGGAATACTTTGAGAATTGTATGAGGAATAGTTCGTAAAAGTCAAGTATCAAATAATTAAGAATTTCCTGACTTTTATTTATAATGTTTATATTCGCATGAAAGACACTGTAAGTCTAACACAACACGAACCAACAAATGAAACGCATCGTTTCCACCTGTTTCGAAGTAATGCTAACTAATGGAAACATCTTATTTCTGTCGACATTCGGATTGCGTGTGCCAATTGAAAAAAAAAACGAAGGCAACGAATGGGGAAAAAAGGTTACATATTTTAGACCGCGCTTCATTTAATTTTATTTGGCTAAAAAATTTGTGCCTCAATTTTAGTCAGTCAGCCAGACAGTCTGTCCGTGACTTTGGTTTGCCTTTCGTTTTATTTGCTGTTTCAATTGTCAGTTTTGCAGGCTGAAAGTGGCTGTTGGGTATTAGGTCTAAATGGGGATATTACAACATTGTAACAACAATAACAACAACATCAACAATGAACGAAAGAAAGTGCCATCAAGCAACTCTCTTTATATATGATATGAACGGGGTAAAATGTTTATGTGTAAGTTGTCGGTTTAGGGGGTTGTGGGGGTGTTTGTCAAGGGGAGGCGTGTCTGGTAAGGGCGTTGCACAAATTAAACCCGAATGAAAATTAAACGATGCATGAAATTACTTTGCTTCTTTTTTGTAAAATTGTTGTTGTTGTATGGCAAAGTTCCTTCAGTTTCCTCTTCTTCATTTGCTTCACCGCCCACCCCTAGCCAACGGCAACAACTTTGGCTTTAGCATTTGGCTTTTGCTTTGAGTTGAGTGGAGTCCTTTTTCTTGGTTGCCTGGGCGTTATCCTTGTGTTGCCTTCTATGTGTTGTGTGTGTATTTTTTTTCTTTCCTTTATTTTTAATTTTTAATGTGCAGTCAGTTGTTGTTTTTTTTCTTTGCCTTGCGTTGACTTGAAGCATTTTTTAGTAGTAGCAGTAGAATGAATGGAGAACATGGCAAATGGCTAGATGGAGTAGATGGGGATACACACCATTTACGCAGACAGCCAATGCAGTCGTAAGGGGAAAGAGAGTTGAAGACAAAAAAAGGAAACAGACCCCACGACCCCCTAACCCAGGCCGAGGCCCAGGCCCTGCCAATTTACAAAGTCAAAATGTCAGTAACTGCAATTAAGGCGCATTTAGCTGAACGATGGGCGGGTTTAATACAGAAACGGATACGGACATGGGCACACCCTATGGACTGTGTCCAGTTTAAACACGGTTAGCCATATCGCAGAACCATTACGAGTAAGAAATGCGGGAATTCGTGTTCGAGTGTGCATGTACATATGTGTGTGTGTGTGTGTGTGTGTGGTGGTAGAAAGAGAAACAAGTAAAATTCTAGCTTAAATAATAAATTAATCACTGAATCAATTTTGTCAAATCTCAACAGTCTTATGTACATTTATTGACAGACCGAAAGGACATAGTTAAAGTCACAATAATCGATTTGAATTGAGTCCACCCATTTTATGCTTTCCATTGGTGCTTACAATATTTTGAAATTGTAAGTCGACAAAAGCAAAGAAACGGAGACAAAGCTTCTAGGAATGGCAAATTTTTAAACACTCTTTACTTAGTTGAAGAAATCTTTTTCGCTTTTCCATAACTTGCCAAAACCAATATGAAACCAGGGCTTAATTATAAAAACAAAGTTTTATATTTTTTTTATAAATTATATATTCCTGTCTTAGGCTAAAGAATATTTTTGAGGTAACTTTTAGCCGAAGTTAAATTATTTGTTGTTCTTCTAAATATTTCACATTCTTTAACCAATTTTTTTTTCCTATAATCGAAAATTTTATTCAATATAACATTCAATAAAACAACTTTAGGTAATACTCTGATCTACTTTTTCTTATATTCTTACTCATTTAAAAATGTGTTGAGAAATACAAAATACAAAAAAAAGACATTCGCTTGACTGTTACTCATATACTCTTTATGTCATTAATATCAAATCGCTAGATTTCAATTCGAAACAAAGTTATTTCGATATGTATAGATTTCTGTGAGTTCGTGTTTCCTTTTTGATATCCTTTTTTAGATTGGTCACATTGACTTAAATTCAACTTCCCATGCAGATAAAATTTATGTACATACATTTTATGGTAGGTTCCATTGAATTTTTTCTTTTTTCACTTCCTGCTCAAGAGACACAAATCTTATGCTTATTAGCACATTTTATTGCACCTTCAACTCCATTTTATTCCCTTTTCTTTGCTTTCCTTTTGCTTGGTTTCGCAGCGCACACGGAAATGAATTTATAATGTATGAGGAGTTTCTCTCTCTGGTTTTTTTTTTTGCCTTGTTGTTATTTTGGTTGATATTCTTTTGGCCTCATGTGTTTGGTATTCACTATGAATTTCGCCTCACTTTTTTTTTCTTTGGTTGTTAGCTCGCGACTGTAGGAAGGCAAACAACTAACTCATTTTGTGGTTACCACCTTTTTTGTGGCAATTGTCTGCCTTGCCGCCACACAGCAAAACACACTCGAACAAGGGTTATAGTAGACAGAGACCCACATTCAGCATATTTTTTTGTGAAAGGCGCGACTGTGATTCAACTTGCGATTCCCTCGTTGATGTGGCCCGATTTGTGTTCACATTGTTCAATATTATAGATGTCTGTCGGTCTGTTGTTCTCTGTCTGTCTCTGTGTCTCTTCCTCTGTTTTCCGTGCCCCTCCGTCTGCATTTGTGTGTGCATAACCTTCGCTATGGGTTTGAGTTGGGCGTGTGACAGCTCAATATATTCGCCATTTGTCGCTGTATAAACCGAATCTCACACCCATATTCACACACACATACACACACACTGCCTTTGTCGCCGGCGTTTCACATAAATGTGGTTGGTGAAAGTTGCAAAACTGTTGAACAAACCCAGAGATATACCAGAATAAGAAATACTCACATATACCCGAAACACATACGCATAAGTATTTGTGAAAAGGATATCACGTGGGCGTAAAGAAAAGCGGTCTCTTTTGTTATACAGTGAGGCAGAAGATGAATCCTTGCTTTGGTATATAAGTGCTTAGATTAATTTGGTTATTAAAATGGACACATCAATTTAGATATTTAGACTTTAACTATGTAAATAAACAAACAAAATTGTTGAAATATCTTAAGATCATTTTATATATTGTTCTTTTTGTCATTGAAAGTCAACTATATGCATTGAACAATAGAGTTTTATTTTAAATTGGTAAACTAATTAAAGGTAACTGAGGAGGAGGAGGAAAATTAAATTAAGTGATAAGTGATTTGCAATATTAATGAATTGTGAATTTTGTTTATATTAAATCTTTCGAATGTGTGTACCTACATATGTATAATATGTAAATTGCAGAGACACTTTTGTTAGTCCTTATATAATTGAGGCAGAACAAATACTTTATGAACCACTGTAGCATGGCGTCATAAACATGGCTGTTAGTCGCTTGATTTTCTTCTTTTCCATATTGTATGTATGTATGTATGTGAGTAGTTGTTATTGTAGAAATGCAGGAAAATCAATTTCGTTCTCCATTTGCAGTTGGCAATTTGCATAATAAGGTCGTTTGGCGCAATTTGCATGTGAATGTGATAAATTCAACGCTGTGTGTGTAAAGGGATACCCCAGTTATACACACAGACACACACACACACACATGAATGCTGTGCGTGTGTATTTGTTTTGTGAGCCTTACTTTTTCACCTTTTGACGTTTTTTCTTTTTTTTTTGTTTGAAAAATGAAAAGTGTAGCTGGGTATATTAAATAAGTAGGTGTGCCAGTATGGCATGGCAAATACTAACTGCCAACTAGCAAACGTGCCACTACCAACTCTTCTACTACCAACTTCTGACGACTGCTGCTGGCAATAAAATGCTATTGCAGTTGAGAAGAGCACTATCCAGAACACCCATCCCACCCATACCACCCATCCAACCCATCCCACCCTGCCCTAAAGAAACGTCCGAACATTCAATGTCGTAAAAGCGAATATGGGAATTTTTGTGATTTAAATGCTTTGGCATTTTGTTGGATAGAAATTTCTAGCCCATTTTGTGACTTTGCTTTTTTTCCCCCCAATCTATGCATGTCCTGCAAATGGCCAACAAACTGCCGCTATTCCTACCAGTCGACGTGAATTGTAGACTGCAGTGACATGTTGACTGAATTTTTTGTGTCTCTAGGCAATATTTTGTTGGTTTATTTCTCTTTTTGTTGTTCCTTCATGCCAAGCTGGTCAACCGATTCGTAATAATTCGCGGAGTTGTAGAGTCCTGGAAGAGCAATATGTATGCAGTAGAGCAATCATAATTCATTCTAAAAACCACGGGGCAAACGACTTCTAAAGGTTTCAATCAGGGCCGCCCATATTCAATTGCCATTGGTTATGAGTCTATGTTTCTTTTCTATCTATAAAACAATTCAAATTAACTAGGTTCCTAAATGTTTGGAAACAATTAATTGCCTTTTTAAGAAATTTCCATGCTATTGTAGGTTAAATCAAATAAAAATTAATCGGAGTAGTTTCTAAGAGAGGTTTATATTATCTTAAACAAGAATTTTACAACGACAACAAAATCTTTAAAGTGGAATGCTTTGGAGCCCAAAACTTTAATCTCAGCGCTTAGCCAAACGAAACCATAAAACTGCAGTGTTACCACAATGAAAGGCAAACAGGGAATGGCGAACGGCAAAGGGCCAAGTTTATGGCCAGACGGTTCAAGTAGTGGCAACTAAAACTAAATGACTAACATTAAGTACAACAAATTTCATAGTTTTTCTTTGTTTCTTCTTCAAAAACTAATTGCAGACATTACCAGCTCTCTGACAATGACCGAGGTGAAGATACCCAATCATATAATGCGCCTGAAGAGCGCCATTCTCGGCTGCCGGTATGCCCTCGACGGTGAATCGCTATACTCGGTTAAATGGTACAAAGATGGACATGAGATATACCGTTATGTGCCGCGAGATGATCCGCCGGGCCAAGCGTTCCCGTTGCCAGGCGTAAACATTGATGTAAGTACACACAACAAACAAGGACAACAAGAAAAGAAAAAAACGTGCAACAGGTGGCAAAAGTTTAATTTAAAATTTTATTACAATTTATGTGCATGACGAGAGAAAGAGAAAGAGAAAGAGAGAGAGAGAGAGAGAGAGGAAGAGAACCTGGGGAGCATAATGGGGGGTAATGTAGGGGATTTAGTGTTACGACCTTATCATAATGATTATTCTCAAAGTGAACAACATTTTGTTTAGTATTTCCTTGAAATATAAAAATGGCCAAGCCACGTAGTTTTGCCATTTAACTTTAATTTAATGTTGATGTAATTTTTTGTTAGCCATAAAATTGTTCACTTGCTTGTGAATGTGTGTGTTAGTGTGAGTGTGAGGGGTCACGTTGTGGTCTGGCAGTTTGCGATTGAAAAGGTTAACCAATAAGCCTGAAAATCACTTAAAGCTGCCAACATTCACCAAACACACACACATCTACACTAAGCAGAGTACAGAGTCCTTGTTGATGGCTTTTCGTTGTGGGAGTGAGTTTCCCTGGCATTCTCTAATAATAATAATTTGCCAAAGCACTTAAGTGCGTCGTCTACTTGGTTGCTTTGAAAGGGGAAGTGTAGAAAAAAAGAAAAAAAAAATGCTAAGCTAAGCAGAGCCGAGCAAAGCAAAGCAAAATGCCTGCCAATTGACGAAGAATAAGTATGAGCGATGTGCGAGTGATATGTGAAAGCGTGTTTTATGGCCTGTGCGTGTCTAAAAGGATTCCATGTCCTTGTCCCCGATGAAACAAAGCGTCAGCAGGAGCGCCAGCAGAATAATGCGTAATGCGGCATAATTTGTTTCAGCTTCAATGTCTGTATTTAGAGCTACCCTAAAGAAAGGATTGGGCATAGAGACTCACCCAAGTCAAGAAAACGAATTTTAACAAGAATTTTATCAGCTGCATAAGGCTTTAGATAAGGGTAAAGTAAGTTTATATTTACACCTCATGAACCTTTTTTCCCCTTGCTTAAAAAAAAAAAACAAAATACTTTGAATGACCTTTAAAGAATATGTTTACTATTTTTGTATATCATAAATATTAAATCAAGATATCTAAATTTCTTTATTTACTAGTTATTTATAGATAATCACTAAGAGTGTCTTAATTTTTTTTTTTTTAACGTTAATAAAGATATATATATAGTTACAATAGGAAAATTATTACTCCTTTTGTGTTTAGCCAAACTAAAGAACTTTCTATGCCATGGTTACATTTGCAATTTTGACCACAACGGATACCTTATCCAATTGCGACAACTCACACTCCCCACAAACGGCTATTTTGCTTTCACGAATTTGCCACAATTTTATAATTAAGTTTCGTTCAATTTTCCTACCTCAATATTAACCACATGCCACTGTCGTGATGCCGTATTTGCCGATAATTAAACTATTTACCACAGATGAAACATAAGCCAGTAGTTAACAAAGGAAGTACAGCTTAAAGCCCATATGAAAAGATTTTAAAGGGGGAAAAGGCTAAAAGCTTCTGACCTGTGTCTTGTTTTATCAATGTATAGTTTTAAATTTGTTCTGCAGGATCAATTGAGTGTGGCAAAAGTAAAAATTTAATAAAAATTTATAATTTTTAAAAAAAAATTATATAGAAAGAATTGATATTCTATTTTTTCACTCCTAAAAAATATTTGACAAGGCTTACACCATTGCCTTATTCTTTAATTTTTTGAAGAATCTGATGAATGAAGAATCTTCTTATGTCGGTTACAATTTTCCAAAGAGTGACGGTTTTTTTTCCTTCTAAGTCGATATTTTTTTAGTTTCTGTATTAGTCCAATTTATTCGCCAACTTTTTTCGATTTTACTTTCAGCTCTAAAAACCTAGAACCAAAATCTACTTTTTTTTTGATGATCCTTTGGTCTATGAATGATGTTTTTGTGGTCGTAAATGTCCACCATTTGATATAATTTTAACTACCTGTCATTGAGACGATAAAAGAGCCATAAAAAACATTTTTTTATGATTTATAATTTTTTAATTCTATTTTTAAAACTTATAATTGGTTAATCCTCAGACTCATGCTTCTACAAAAATATCGGTTAATTCGTTGGATTTAGCCGAATTTCTAATGATGCAAGAGTGAGTGCATGGTAGCTAGTCTAGGTTTTTTATTTTAATGTCCTTAGGCTAAACTAGTTTTAATGTTCTATCTATGTTTTTTTGTTTACAAAACTGTAAGGAGTATATAAGAATAATTGTATTTTACTGGCTTCGGAATTAAGTATTCTGTGCCATTTTAAGTTAGAAACTTACAAACATACATTCACTTTTGCTCGTCATTGTATGTATGTATACAAGTTGAATTTCAGTTGACTTTTAACGATATTTTGAAATAAAAATATATTTGATTGAAAATAAAATTGTAATGATTTTTTAGTTTTATAGACTGAAAACCACTTTCAGCTGCTTTGACCAATGCACTCACTTAGCCAACTTAGAAAACAAAGGGCCAAATACAAATGCATAAATAAACAATGACAAGAAAACAGAGAGAGAAAGAGATTCTCCTTCTTGGGTTTTGTTGAATTGTATTTTTATTTGGCCAAGTCAAGTTCCAAATTACAATAACAATTCGTGGTTGTTGCTGCTGTTGCAATCATACACAAAATGGCTGGCGCTTGTTGTAAGAAGACCAAAACGAAAGCAATAAAAGGGCGACTGCAATTTGAATTGTGGCCCAGGATTTGGTCTCTAAGGAAAAGGAGAAGAAGAAAAAGTAGAACGAGGGCTAACATAGCCACGACCATTTGTTGACTGTTTGTACAGGGCGCTGACAACTTGAGCGTGCATAAGAATTGGTAACAAAAAAGCAAAGAAAAACTAAATAGAGAAAAACAAGCCAGAAAGATGAAGAAGCAAATGCTGAAGAAGAATCGGCTTAAGCACTTGAAGAAGGAAACAAACAAAAGCCAGTTCGCAGTCATTGTAAAAGTCATGATGGACCAGGAGATGGGGTGGTTGAGGGGCAGGACAACTGGAAACAAGCAACAAACCAAAATAATGTTGAACGTGACTTTTGTGATTGTTTGAGGAACACACACACACACACACACACAGATTCACACACATATAAATAAACTTACATCTATGTGAAGCGATAGCAAAGAATTTTCATAAAAATTTGCTCGACAAGTTTTTTGGTGGGCGCCCGTCAAGGAAAAATAGAATGAAATGAAAACTTTTCATGTGTGTAGCCCCACTCGCTCTTTCCATGTATGTGTGCGATAATAAAAGTGCAACTTAAGGAACTTCACTGCAATTGTGTTACAGGGGAAAATGTTGAGTGACTTTTACAGCTCCTCTCCACATGCTTACAGAGTTGCGTATCAGCTTTTGTTGCCTTTCTCTGCATTTGTTTCTACAGTTTTCTTTCATTTTATCATTTGAGTTCCTCTTCTTGTTGAAGAAGAACAAAAAATAAAAAAAAAACAAGACAAAAAATAAAGCAAAAATGTTGTAAACTTTGGAAAATCATTTGCCATGGATTTTTCTTTGTGACTTGTGATTTTTGCGGCTTACCACGCCTCGAAGGCCTGTCAAAATCCTAAACTAATAATAAACTGTTGTCCGTTTTGTTCATCAATCTTAATTTCTTTGGGCTTGCAAATCTTAGTTCTGGTTCTCTTTCCTCTCTAATTGACTGTTTTTGGTTTCGTTTTTCTTTTTATGTCGATTCATGGTTGTGTAATTTATAAAATTAAATCTCTTTACAGCTTCGCAATTCCTCGGACACTCAGGTAATGTTGAGGCGCGTTACGCTCCAAAGTTCTGGACTTTATCGCTGTGAAGTGTCCGGCGAGGCGCCCGCATTCAACACGGTATCCGAGTCCGAGACAATGACCGTTGTGGGTAAGTTTCATTAAAGCGAAGTGGGTAGAGTAAAATATAGGTGAGGCAAAAGTGAAAGACACAAAAAAGTGCAATAAAGTAAAGTGAAGCAAAGTGGCATGAGGCAAGAAGAAACTGAAGTAAGGAATGTGTATGGATAAGTGCGACATGAAAAACAACAAAAATTTAATTAAAATGCTAATAGTCCAGGGCAGTCAACAATGTTGGCAATGACAGGCAGGCAACTGGAGAAGTTGTGAAGTGTGCGGGCTGCAGCATCATTGGATGGCTTGAACGATGCAAAAGATGTGGTGCAACATAATTGTGAAGCATAAAGAATGACTGCAAGAATGGCAGAAAGTATGCAAAAGAATTAAAAAAAAGAAAAACCAAAAAAAAAACAAAATTTGAAAGGAAAGGAAAAAATGCAGCATTGACATAAGTTTGCCAGGATAACAGTATGAGCAATTTCAAAAGATTTAAAGACACCACACAGAAGCAAATATGCAGGTTGTCAGCCCATCGTCAATGTCTTTGATGGCCACTTGAACGCTTGGCGGAATTACAATTAAGGCAAAGAATAATCTACAGATTCTTGATAACATTAATGTGACATTAAATTGCCAATTCATTTAATTGCCAATTGGAAGTAAAAGGTTTGGCGGATTAAACCAAAATAATTATAAAGGGGCTTTTTTATGAAATGAAAGATTTAAATTATTTATACTTTTTAAAACATTTTGAAACATTTTTTTAAGTTCTTACAATCTATCTATCTATCCTTATCACTTAAGAAGCCAACGATAAAACGTTTTTAAATTGGGGTATAGCTTAGAGATTAAGTCGACCTTGTTCTTATCGATAAGTTAATGTGTTTAATTTGCTTTAAAAAATGCTGCAAGAGTAAAAATTATTCACCTTTTGAAAATCCTGTAGAAAATGTTACATTATTAAAATAATTATCATATATATTTTTATATCAATAAAAAAACTGCTAGTGAAATTCTTTAAGTTCCGGCATCAAATTTCTGTATTAAGAAATTAATAAATATTAAAGTGGAAATAGCCATTTTTACTAAAGTTTAGACATTCTTTATGTACATAAAAAAGCCTGACTACCAAAAAAGAAAGAATTTTCAGATAATCAATACAGATTCGAAGCATTGCTTAAAACTCTTTGGTGGTTTCTACAATATTTTTTATCTATAGAGAAATGCTATTTCTATTTATTTCATCATATATACAAAAAATATAAAGAGCTTGAAATAGCAAGTTCATTTTAGATAATACCTTCAAGTTTATATACAAAGGGATGACAAAACTTTTTTTTAGTACTGTAATTCGAGAAAACCAAAATCAATGTTCAAAAATAAAAAGTGTATGGCTATGGGAAATCTATTTTATTCTCAAATTTCTATTTCTGTACTCTAGTTGAATATTTTACATGCCCAGAGGAGTTATATGGATACCGTTATCTTGTTTTTTTTTCTCGTTTGCTTCTTCAAGAGCCAATTAACATTTTTCACAATTGTTTTTACGGTGGGTAGGTAGTCTGCGGCTTGTGGGAATTCGGTTCTTTGAAAAGTCCATGCCAACGCACTAAAACATATTTTATGGTTCACTTGCAGTGAAGTTGCCATCTCTCTTTCTCTCTCTCTCTGTTTTAAAATCTGTCCCTGTCGCCATCATCTCATCTCCGGCTTCAACCTCCAATTCAAGCAGGGAACGAAAAAAAAATTTTTAAGAATGATGAGACGAGAGAACGGTACAGTTGTTGATGATGAGATGCAGGCACTTTTGGTGCTCATTCCCACTTCTGGCCACCCATCCTTTAACCCAATTCCCAGTCAGCATCAGCCAACACCCACCCACCGAGCATTTCCCATCCCTTTAACCCAACGGACACCCAATGTCGTTCAATTTGGCCTGCCAGACACATTGTTTAATATGCAAAACCATTTCCGTTACATTCCTATGTCCCAGGCAGAGTCCTTTTGTGTGGGTTTCCTTCGACATTTTTTTTGTTTTTGGCTGCTCAGCATCTTCGTCTGCATCTTCTTCATCGAATGGCCAAAAGGAAAATCAGCATGAAATGTGCTTAGTGCGTATGGGGAACAGAGTTTTTAGGGGAGGAAAGAAAAGTCGAACGAAAGGAATGGAGAGCTTGCTTATATTGCCATAAGTTAATGTAGGTTTCCGCCCACGGCTGGAAAAGAATCCAGACGACGACGACGACGATGATGATGATAAGTTGGAGTTACTCTTGGGAAAAGTAGAGGCTGCAGGCATCCATGTAGTATATATTGATAACCGTTTGATTTTTTTATGAGTTTATAAATTTGTGATTAACTTGGTAGCAATCCTCATCTGATTGACTTGCGGTTTCTGTTGTTTTTTTTTTTGTTTTTAGTTGGAATTTATAAGAATTCCAATCGCTGCCTGTTTCCCAAGGCGGAAGACAGTCAACCACGCCCAAGAATTTTATTTTTTTTCATTTGCATTTGCATATGTAAAGTGCTCTCTGGTTGCCGCATAAGACAAAAGCCAAGTACAAGTCCTTTTGCTTTTCACCCTTTCCTTTTATTATGGTTTCGGTTGCCAGTCGCAGCCGGCAGATGGCGCTTTTGTGTCTTAACCCATTTTTTTTGCAGCTTCTACTTAAATCGCCCGACATGAAAACATAATTTTACTTCAAATTGCAATGACAGTTGCAGCACCAGCCACGCCTCTTCACTTGCTTTTATGCCACTACCCCTGTCCCACCTCTCCCTCCCAACACACACACATGCTTTGCTTCTCTTTGTTGTAGACACAGAACCAGCTGCG
Source organism: Drosophila insularis (assembly GCA_018903935.1). Lineage (NCBI taxonomy): Eukaryota > Metazoa > Arthropoda > Insecta > Diptera > Drosophilidae > Drosophila > Drosophila insularis. The sequence goes on along the minus strand of JAEIFP010000666.1, from coordinate 2,639,061 downwards.
ACGTCGACGACAAAAATTCCATTTCAATTGTTTGCTTAGATTATGCAGTTGTATTAAGCATAAAAAAAAAAAATAGAAAAAAAAACTTAAAAAAAAATAAAATGAAAAGCAAACCCGTAGAGTGGTATCCAGTGTACAACGACGACCATGACTCTAGACTCTGGGGTTGGAAGCAAAATGTGGGGAGCAGAATGGGGGGTTTGGGGAAAACCTGAAGGAAAAGCTAGCTTTAAACCAGCCAACAAGCAAAAGCCGTTTACAACTTGCCTGGGACATTGCCTCGACAATGCCATTTTCCAACGCATTGCCAGGTTGCATGAATTTCATTTAGGATGATGATGCTTCTGCTGCTGTTGCTGGGGCTTCTGGTGGGGAGTAAGCTGGACCATCACCATCATAATAATTCAAACCGTCATCATATCTTTTTCTACAAAATTCAAGTGAAATAATTAAGCTTGCAAAAATATTTTAATTATTATAACGAGAAGGTCTCTTTTGGTCTCTGTATGTCGCGGTCAGGACTTTAAAGTTTTGTAGGTTCTTGCACTATTATCTTCAAATCTGAACAAGGCATTTCCATTAGCGGTCAACGATTCCTTGTCATCTCGTTTCGTCCTTGCTCTGTATGTGTGTGTGTGTGTGTTTGGCTCCCATTACTCATACGCCACATCAGCCGCATTTCGACAAACAACTTAAAGAATGTGAAAACTGAAAATCGCTTCATATGCTTCTCCACTAAGAGACTCTGCCCGACTTCCACCCATCTCTATCCATCTCGCTGTCCTACTCTCTCTCTCTCTCCCTCTCTCTCTCTTTCTCCGTCTCTTTTTCTCTCTTTCAACTCCATACTTATCCACTCGGGCGAAACCGTTTGTTATCTTTACTTTTACATATGACAACGATTTTTAATGCACGATACGAGCCGCAACGCAATGTTGCCACGTTGGAGGGCATGTTTGAGTTAAGAAAACATTACAGTTACGGCTGGTTTTATACCCTGAAAAGCGGAGTATATTCATGTTTGCAAAAAGTAGAAAACAGTCCTAAATAGAGCATCAACTGCCTGCGTCGCTCTTTGCCGGAATATCCCTAGAAAATACGTTGAGAACACCCTAGAAAATACGTTGAGAACACTGATATTACGTCTTTGCATTTTTTACTAGAAAAAACTCTTTTTAGGGTATAAATCTAGTTCAGCTTTCTTCTTCTCAGTTCCTCTCCTTCTTCCGTTTTTCGCTCTCTGGTGCCATCTTTGGTATCTGTCGGCAGAAATAAAAGTATAGCGCGTTGTTTTATAATTAATGAGCACGCAAAGGTTCTCTCGCTCGCTCTTGCAAATGCTCGCACTTGCATATGTTGCGTCCGCCCAACTCATTTTGCTTTTGGGTCGCTGTGGTCCCAGCGACCAGGTCCCAATGTGCTTCGTCCTGCGCTGAATTTATGGTTAAGTGCACTTTAAAGGACAAACATACATATAACTCACTTTTGCTGCTTCTGCCTACCCACCGGCCCCCCGGCCCACAGCCTGCTGAGTTTCATCTTCACATAATGTGATCGCTTATCGATTTTACAATATAAAAAGCAATTGCCTGCATAAGAGCACGCAGCAAAACAAAAAAAATAAAAAGGAAAAAATGTTGAGAAAAATCAAAAACAAAAAGAGAAACAACGTAGAATGGAAATGAAAAGCAACAAAAATGAGAAAGAAAGTAAAATGTGATTTTTACGAGCTATGAGGCACTTCTTGCCTCTTTGTCCCATTTTTGCGAATGGCCCACACTAATGAGCTGTAAATGTTCTAGGATACTCAGACTCATATGGCGTGGCGAAATCGTTAGAAAAAAGAGGTTTATAGGCGAAACTAAAAACAGAAAATAATAAAAAAAAAAAACGTAAGAAAAAGTAGAAATAGCTGAATATCAAAACTTTATGGTTTTTATAGGATTTCATATTTCAATTTTTGTTAAGAACTCTTCTTCTATTTATGTTCACTTTCACCTAGTTTGGGTGCAGCAAAGGTCACAAGTGAAAGTTAAGATGTGCGATTCAGAGATTTTTATGAAATTTTAATATTTTATACAATACTCCTTAATTTAAAGCTGTGGAAATTTTCGCAACAGAATTATTAATAGGTATAAATCTAGTTGAAACTTTAGCTTATAGCATCACTGATGCATATAGGGCAAAAAAAGTTGCTCAAGTGGTTACAATTTATTAGCAAGATGATAAATCAATTATGTTTATACTTAAAGACGATTGGTAGTTTTCTATTCAATATAATAACTTGTTAATGCGAAATAAAAGGGGTTTAATAAAAATTGTTCGTGCTTATGGCAGAAATAAAACAAACTCATATATAACTTTTTCTATAGTCAATAAACAAAGATTTTGCCTTGTCAGCATTACCATTAGAAAGTTTTTCGAGTGATTGTAGAAACGATAAGACTGGATATAAATTAAATGTTATCTGCGGTAGCCATATATTACGTACGGCCCTCTGATGACCGCAGGATAACTATTATTGCACCTTCAAAATTGTTGTCAACCCCTTTATTTTTTCCTTGTGTTAAGTGTGTGGTTGGTGTCTCGAATGATAATTGTTTATAAATTAATGTGGTCATTTTTTAAGCCAACGCCATATTGTCGCACTTAAATTTTATTTGCCGCATAAATCTAAAGACTTTCCATGACTCACACAAACACACACTCACACACACATGCATATGTGTGAGCAATTTATTTTGGCAGACTTTGCACGCAAACGGCAAACGGCGACGCCCCCCAACAGAACCTTTGCAAAGACCTGCAAATAAAAAACGAAAGTAAGAAAGAGAGAGAGAGAAAGAGTGAGGGGGGAAGGAGAGTTAGAAAGCGATGGTGTAAAGCGAGAAAAAGGAAAATTGCCAAACATGGTCGAAGTATATTTTTGGACATTTTCCTATGACTAAGCAGTTTCTCTTTCTATGGCAGCATTTTAACTGCTCGTTTGCTACCTTTTGTGCAGTCAAAAAAAAGAAAGAAAGAAAACAAAAAGGTAACCAAAAAAAAACAGGTGAAAAAGCATCTAAAGCATCTGCTCGCCTGCAGGCAGACACCAACAACACAGTCAGTTAAGAACTACGATGAGCATTTTAGTGAGTGGCATACCCCAAACATTTCCAAGAGTTCCACCATGCCCAGTTGGGGGTGCTTTCTCGTCTTTTTAATATGCTGCGGTATGTTTTACCTTCACTTTGCCTTTGCCACAGTGTCTGCCAAAAGTAAGCGCACTTTGCAAAAGTAGGCGATAAGCTGGGTCAGCAGGGGGTGGGCCAATGCTTACATGGAAGGATGGATGGTTGCCACCCCTCTAGGCATTTACTTGATCTATATATTTATAGCGAGTGGAGTGAGAGAGAATGTGTTTGTTTCTAGTGTTTGGGGCTTACTCACATACAAACATCCCTATCACATGAAGCATCTTTCAACAATTTTAATAAACATTTGCAACTTGCTTATGAATTATGATCAGCTCCTTGAAAGTAATAAGGATATCGTTATCATTTTCCAGCAATAATTTTAAAAAAGATTTCTTTTTGGGACTTTACAAAGAATCAGCTTAAATAAATCTACTTTTTTTTTTTAGCAAGACATTTAGCCAATGGGAAAATAAATCCTTTAAAAATTAAAGCAATTAAATTTTTATGGTTTATGATAATGTCTTAGCCGAAGTAAATCATTTCAATTTCGCTTCAGTTTCTTTCATTGATATCAAAGAAAAATATTTCCCAAAATATACCTTTTATACTTATTAATTAGCGTTATGTCGAATAATTCAGATTCACATGAAACCTTGCCCACATAGAAAATGCAAAACCAATTATAATGAAAACAGTTGAACTCAAACAAGAATGCAATTTACTCAGACGTATGCAATTGCCTTCAAAGTCATTTGCCAAAATGGATTCACAACTTTCACCTATTTATGTATGAGTGTGTTTGGCATGTATTTCTATATTTTTTTTCATATGAGTAGACATATGTACATATACATATAATATATGCAACTCACTCCGGTTGCATGAACTAAATTGAAATTACAACAAAGTGAAGACAAAGTCAGAGACACAGAGGGAGAGACGGATAGTGGGCGAGGGATCGACGTAGAGACCAACTAGAGTAAAGTAACGTAAAGCAAACTTCACTTTATAAATTATAAATAAGCAAACGAGAAAGGACTAAACACATATATACACTCACACACATACATACACTCATATTGTTTCATTTTGGAATCCAAAACCTCCACCTGAATGAAAGCCGGACGGAATAGCCTGTCATATGGCCAGCACTGCTTCAAGCAAGAAGCCACAACAAAAAATTCAACAACTTCTAAAGAAAATTAATTTTTTGAAAACCATTAAAAATTAATTTTATTTTATACCACACACACATACACCAGTTTTTATAGCCAGTGTGTGCCATTGTGTGCGGCCTTTTTTCTTTCGTTTTTCTTCATTTTTGTTTTTTTTTTTTTTTTTGGTTCTTTCGCTTGAAATATTTATATTCCATACAAAACACTTAAATATTTACCCACATAACTACATGCATATACACATCTATCTACCCATATTGGTTGATTTAATTCTTTGCACTCTCTACTCTCTATTCGATCTAAGGATGCCCTCAAAATAACCCACTATTTTACTATATGCTTATAATTTTTGCAAATATCAATAGCTTAGGGTCTATTGCCATCTATGTATATTTATAAGGATTTTACAAATTTAGGTAGAAAAAAAACTAGATAAGTTTGTCATTCGTTCTTTGATTTGAAACCACTTTAGCCATATTCGGCTATCAAAATCACATAGGTAACTATGGAAAATTTCAGTAGGTCTTATAACTTGTTTCTTTCTCTGAATATTGTTGAGCCATGGAATTTATCAGTCGCAGAGTATCAAAAGTAAGGTCTGTAAACATTTTCATACTTACTCTTATAAAAATTTCATGTGGTTATAATATTCACAAAACTATGCCCAACACCAAACAGGAAAGTGTTTGTATATATATACTTATTGTATCAGCCACTTGGTTGCGGGTGTTAGCCTCACACACACCACGCCCACATGTGGTATCTACACGCCCAAATAAACTTTGAATAAGCATTTCGTATGCCTAGCCGCTGTATGTGTGTACATATATATTTTACTGGCACAAATCTCAACATAAATCTTAAGGATACTCAAGTCCGGAGCAGCCTTTCCCAAAAAAAAAAAACCAACTCTACCCAATGCAACGGACGGCGTATAGCCTTCGTCCCATTTGCTGCTGTCCCCTTTTATTATGCTTAAATGCGACCAAAGGAAAATAAGTGGATGCTGCATACACAAAAAAAAAGAATAATAATAAGACAAAAAGAATAAAGCAATGGAGCAATGGGCAATGCCCAAAACTGGAAAGTTACTCAGGAAGGAAAATGGCAATAAAATAAGCACAAAATGGCCAGCTAGTTTCCCAGGTTTTGCCTGGTCGAGAAAAATATTCAATTTCCTTGGTTCATTAAAATGAAATAACTGCAACGCTTACCGTACTCTTGGAAGTGTCCTAAACAACTGGATAGAAGCCTAAAGGCTTCACCTGGTGATGGGTGACTACAAATTTAATTTAAACAATACAGTCAACTTACTTGCTATGAAGCCTTTAGGTAATCAATGTTTAGTTCTTACATAGAAATTTCAGAAAGTACATCAAATTTGGAATGAAAGTCTTAGCTTTAATTAAAGTTGTAGAGGTATCAAACATTAAAAAATTAAAGAAAACTAGATAATTAGTTAGTATGCATTTCAAATAGTTTATTTTTAACTTAGACCACTTTAATTGTGAATCATTGGTTGCCTTTTAACCACATATGTAAAAGTTTTACCACAAAATTATCAAGAAGCTGAATATTTAAAGAGATATAAATTATTGCAAAGGTTGGGAGTTGTATGTATGTATATAATTACACATAAAGTCACTTTGATGTCCTTGCCGATGCCCTAGTAAGTTAACCATGACTGGCTTATTTTATAATATACTCTGTTTGTGTGTGTGTGTGTGTGTGTGGATTCATGGGGGTGTCGTTATCTTTTTCTCCGTGTATCTGCGTGTGATTATAGTGGTAGTCATTAGTTATAAGCAAATTCATTATGAGATTGTTTTACCCAATAGCCTTTAACCTTGCATTGCAGTGACCCCAAATCATGGGCCAAAGATTTCAGGAGGTCAGCCTAGATATCAAATTGGAGACGTAGTTCGTGTTAATTGCACCTCAGCCCCATCGAAGCCAGTATGTCACCTAAGCTGGCTAATAAACGGAGAGCCTGCCCAGAAAACGCATCTCAAGCAGTTCGATAAGATTGTGGTTAATCGTGATGGACTAGAGATGGCGCGCTTAGGCTTGGAATTTCGTGTGCGTGGATTTCACTTTAAGAATGGTGATATGAAGCTAAAGGTAACAATTTTCTTTAACAAATAATTACGTATTATAAAGAAATAACTAAACTTTTAATCACTTTTAGTGTGTGGCCAAGATCAGTTCACTATATTGGCAGAGCAATGAGGAAAGTGTAGAAAGCGATCGGCAGCAACGAGCTCCAGCCTTGGAATCCCGTGAAACGGTGGCCGCCAAATCCAGCACAATCGGTAACACTTTTGGGCATTTTTACATTTAATTTATTATTTTCTATATGTCCGCACAATACCTATTGAATTGTCTATTTCTCTGTTTTAGGCTCGGCTGCTTCAAGGATGCCTTTTCACTTCCTTTCCTTACTGCCGACTTTAATGCTTTTCTGGAGTTGGCAAAGTCCCAGTTAACTATTTGAAGTATCCTCCTACCCGCACTGAGTACTGAAGCATAAGAATCCATTGAATATAAAAACCACATCAAAATATTTATGGGCTTGAATAACATTTAAACAAAACAAGAAATTAAGAGAAACAAGCAAAACAACATCAACATATCCTATGCCAAATTTCATAGAAAACTATAAACATAACTTAAAAACAAATAAAATAAATAAATTGAAACGGATTCGGTGTGAAAAAACATTTGAACTTTAAAATAAAAAACTAAAACTACTCAATTAAAGCATCTGAGCGTAGACTTAAAGTGACTGTAAATATTTAGTTAAAATTGTAAGTCAATAAGAATAAAAAATAAATAATATTATTCGTTTCATAAAAGAAAGGATTACATGCTTTATGTGATAATTCGTATTGTGTTTATGATTTTCCATTTCACAAACGATTCAAATTATATCAATTGATATCTTTTCTTAGCGTTTATCATTATCAATTTCTCACTTTAGGCATATCAAACTTCAAAAAAAAAAAAACATTTCAAAAATTGAAAAAAATAGGTTTAGGCAACTCTTGAAAAAAAGACATAAAACCAAACAAAAATTACTATACAAGTAAGCTAGATCTTAAGCAAACCAAAAGAAAAAATAAGGAAAATATCTGTAAAATAAAAATTACACGTAAAACTGCAAAATTTCTAATGCATGTCTAATAAGCAGAAAATAATTGTAAATAGAATTTAGGTAAAGCTGCTGTCGAATGGGCAACTTGAAAAGTTGCAAATCTTTTAAAAAGAAGCAGCCGAGAAATATTTGATGTTTGTATGTACTTACTTCTTGTGTGTATCTAGTCTATAAGAGTGTGTAATTTAGCTAATCAATCAATGTCAGGCTGCAGCAGAATCCTTTATATTTACAAAATTCAAATTTCCAGATGGCAATAAAACCCTAATACAAATATCTTCATGTCCAATCAAATCAAAATTGTTCTTGCAATCGATTAAAAACAAAAAAAGAAAGTTGGTAAAAAAAATACACCGTAAATGAAAACTGGAATTTCGAAACCCTTCCAAATAATGAGCTTTATTTTAATGAATTTCAAATTCAGCAATACCAAACCAAGTTGCACAATAAGTCAATATAATAATAGTAATCTTCGAACAATATTTGTAAGTCGTTTATCTTATATCTTTTCTAATGTTTATTTGAGTCATCGGCTTTATTACCTTTAAAACATAAAAGATTATCATATTTGAAAATCTTAAATGTTTGTCATGCAACTAAATTTTATTTTATGTTAATTTTTTGGCAAATGGACTTACAATTGTGAAACACCCTAAAATATGATTTCAACAACTTGTACCAGAAACGAAACGAACTTGCATAATTGCAAAATGAACTCGAAATGGTGCACTAAACCGCAAAATGCAGTCCAAACAAAAAAACAAAAGTTTTCTAACAAAGCCACCTTCATGACTCATAAGGCATACAAATTTGTTGTATTTGTTTGCCCCTCTAGGCAAAATGCATGCACCATGTGGCGTGTTGCATGTGGCTTGAATTTGGCTGTCCCGACAGCTGCTTAAGCTCATTTGCATACAAAGGCGTTCGATTGTGGCCAGAAATGGAACAGCTGCAAAGCACGCAAATAATTTTCTTTGATAGCCGTCCAGAATAAAGCCAGCTCTACTTCCTATGGCCTATCCCCTAATCACACCACACGAGACGAGGACTAATGCTGCCAGCTTGACACTTGATCCGATATGAAACTAGAGAGATAGTTAGTTAAAGTCGCAAATCTAAATAACTAGCCAAAACTTTAAAGTAAACGTGTAAATAATAACAAACAAAAAAATTGTAAACCTAAAAAAATAGATATAAAACTCAAACTCTTAAATCATATTCTTCATTTAAGTCATAAGAAACTAAACTTTAAAAGTATGTGAAAAAAGAATTAAAATAAGACCAAAAAAGGTTGAAGGTTTAAGGGAAACTTGAATCACTTAATGGATAGAGAATCAATTTCTCCGAATTTTCCGGGCACTACGTAAAAAGGAAATGAAAACCAAAACCGATTTCCTCTTCTCATCAAATTTTGTTATTTTGGGTTCAGATCTTTTCTTCAATGTACTTAAGAATAACAGAAATGTTTAAAAATAGTTTGTAAAATGAACAACAGAAATAAAACAAGACATTAAAATAAAACAAAAAAAGAAATATATATATTTTCTGGGGTTTTTTCACTTATTGAAAATTAGAAACATGTAAAAATTTAAAACCAAAAAGCAAGAAACCAAGAAAGAATCGGATTGCTTTACAAAATTTTAACTCAAACCCAAGAATTTCTAAATTTTAACTGTAAAAATATAGATTGGATTCCTTTGCAATTTTCTAAGTTAATAAAGTAAACGAGAAGTTGTTCATAATCACAAAAAGCCACAGGAAAGAAGAAACCGGATCATTAATGGCAAATAATTTTTTTTTTTTTCCTTTGCAATTTGTTGTCTTAAATTCATGAAAAATGATTTTTTTTGTAAACAACAACTCAATGAGGTAAGTCATCTGCCCGACTTCGAACAAAAATTATATAATTTTTGAAAACCAAATATATATCTATTAAATTTTGCTATCTCGCTCTTACAAACACAAGAGCTCTCTAACGCCGCCAGTAGGCTACGGTCACTTTCATCATTATGGTAAATAATGATAAATAAAGTAAAAAACATTTATACGTATGTATATTTGGCATGTTTCTAGTTCGATTTGAATAAAATTTCGTAAGATAGTAAGATAATTTCGATAATCAAAAAGTAGCAGGAGGCAGGAGGGTTTTTCCAAATAATAGAGTGGGGTGGCAAAATTTTTAGACCAATAAAATTTATTTACCCGCATACTATGTCAGTATACAGAGCAGACCAGGCTAGTATAGTCTTTGAAAAAATTGGTTTTATCTTATTTTTGGGAGTTTAAGGGGGCGTGGCAAAAATTCGAAATAAATTCTCTCTTTGTACATCCATCACGGGACTACATACGAAAATTGGTTGCTCTATCTGTTAAAATGTCCTAGATCTAGGTGCTCATATCGACGGATGGGGGAAGAGACGGACATGGTGCATGGTATTAAATGAATTATAAAAGGCCATTACATAGTTTTTGCACATGAGCAATTGAATTGATTGCTCAATAGACTTAACTGAGGATAGTTGGCGGCTGGTAATGGAGGTCGAATAAATTCTCGTAATACTTCATCCCGGTTTAGGACTTCCTTCTTGTGGGGTGAGCACAAAAATGGTGCTCGACTTAAATTGTAAATACAATTGGCTAAGCTGGTAACTTCAATTAGTTGCGGATCAAAGGGAGGATGAATGTACACAGATGTACTTGACACCTTTTCGACAACGTTTAGAGAATCTAAACAAAAAATGAAATAAATAACATTAAATTCAAAAACCAAAATCTCTATTGACTTTGCAAAAGAAAACTCACTTAGATTTGTTTCGGAGAAGCGTATTAGAAATGTACCAACGCTGTAGTTCTGAAGATAATCCACGGCTCTTTGCCTTCCCATGAAACCCGCTATAAGCCCAGCCTTCCACATGGCACTCACAGATATATCTTTGGAATTATTATAGTCCTCGTTGCCATTATTCAATTTGGGCTGCAAAAATCTCATAAGGCTATAAAACCATTCCCAAAATGAACGATCGTTCTTCCAGTGCGTCTTAAAAAACTTTTCTGATGTAATCCATTCTTCTCCTGCGAATTCTAGAAGAATTTCCCCTGCAAAATTTATAATATTTAATATTATCTATGTGGGTTAATAGATTCGAATTTTTATGACTTACTGATATATTCAATATTGACCGCATGCAGCAAAAAATTTGTCCTTATATTACACTCAAGTACCAGAGCCGCCTTTAAAGCTTCGCATGAAACTCTTTGATGGACTGTAAATGGCTCATCTGATTCATTTGGAAAGTAATTCATCCAAAAGATTGTAGCCTCAGCCAGTCGCTCCTGATTCGTATGCGTTATCTGAACCACGGGTTTTGACAATGCCCATATGCACTCAATTTGATTGTTGATTAAAATTTTGACGTGGAAAAGTAAAACACACTTTTCTTCCAAAACGGAAATGCCCTTGTCGAAACGTTTAGTTCTTAGTATCTTTAGTCTATTGAATTTAGCTGAGCGCTTATCGTCTCTATAAGCCAAAGTCTCTATATGATTCTCAAGTACCGGTGCTGTTTCGGTATTAATTTGAAAAGAATCCAATTTTTGTTTAAGCTCTTTTATTTGATTGCCTACGTATAAATTTGTATTGGTTCATAAGATAATTTGGTTTTCATGTGGTGTTCTACTCACCTGATATAATATGACAATATACATCGGGTGCTGGCAGGTGCAATTCATCCGCAAAGAAACATCGAAAGTCAGCTTTGAAATAGATACCTTTCTTTAATACCTGGGTTGATATATCCGCATGACAAACAAACTTCATCAGATTAAATTTGTCTTTTATTATTTTAGTCTTGATCTGCTTGTATCTGTCAGATACAATTTGATTACTCAAATTAAGAATGTTATTGAAAAACTGTATTAACAATTTAAAAGTAAGGCACTGATGGGAATTAAAGTTTGGGCCATTTCTAATTTGACAATTGCGAAACTCTTCGACAAATGGTGTGAGTTTGCAATATCGAACAAATATTTTATTCAAATTATTTTCGAAATGTGATTCTGTTTGCAATTGCAGTTCTTGAAGGTCTAAAACTAACTGCTGGACTTCAGCTGCAAACGGCGAATGTCTATCCATGTTAACCAGAACTAAAAAGAGAAAGGGAAAATTAATAAAGTAAAAGTAAATGGAAAAGTTCAGAATATTGTCTTGATAACAAAAAAAAAGTGCCAATGAAATGTGGCTAATAAAGCATTCAGCACTTGGAATATTATTTTAAGTAAGATGATTGAAAATATTTACATTTTTATGGTTCAAATTAAGAAATACTAATCTCGCATACGACTTACATACATATTTATTTTTTATGGAGAGATTTGTCCGATTTTGCCAAGCTCTGCCTCAAAACTAATCATTTGATGTGCTCTGAAACTAGCGCACAAGCACAAATTAATCGCAAGAGGGAGCAAATCTTTCTCATGAAATTTCTTCACACAAATTTGCAAGAAATCGTAATCAAAACATATAGTAGACTTATTATTGATAAAAAACCTCCAAATTAACAAAGAAGCTTGAAACTGTGACATAGGCGATTAGCGCATAAGATTATCCCGTGACGTCACATGCAGCGGCGTATTATCTCAGCTATCGGCGCATGCTTCTCTCTTCCTCTTTCACCCACGTCAGCATAAATACGCATGTGCAAACATTATACGATTACGCCGTTAAAGCTCTCAGAATATTCAGTGCCGTGTGCAAAACCGCGCTTATAAATAATAGTCTTGATGAAGACTGAACTACTCTTGATTTTTGGCCGAACTATGTGGATATAGTATGAATTATTGAGTTCAAGTGCAAGTGTAGTAGTATTTTAAATTGACATTATTCTTTTTGAAAAGTTATGTAAAATCGTAAAAGGGTTCAATTTTCAGGTTTTTATTGCCCCGAGGGCGGAGTCTCTTGCCCCCGCAAAAGGTCCTAAAAAAATCTGGAAGACCGAATGGAAGAGGTGTTGTGGTATTGTGGTATATAATGAGCTGGAACACGCATATGTATATACCTCGTGGCCTTATTCTAAGGGCAGTTAAGATATTTGTATGTATGCCAACTGACAAGGTAGGGGTATAAAAGAAAGATGCGTCCATCAGCTTAGCATCGCCACATTTTCTTGACAGGTAGGTACACAGGTTTTGATCTTTGATTACAGAACTGCTAAGGAGCCGGATAATAGGTGCACGCCAGCCTACAGTTTTCACGTGCCCAATTCACTACGGGTTCACTACTACACTTTTATAAAATATATAAAGCAATATTAACTCATAACAAACAAATAAAGCAGCTGGTGCTTACTTTTCACTTTCTTCCATAGAAATTTCAGATTTGACAAATTCCAGAAAAATGCTGTAATCAGCATTGCCGACTTCGCTGATGGCCGTGACCGCGATTTGTATAACGCCATTTGTATTTATGATAATATAGTGTACTAATCTTATATAATTATTCTACGAAACACCTATTTGAAGCTCTGTCAGCATGCCTCATATAGAGCGATATTAAGACAAAACCTTGAGAATCTTGGATCAATTTCTTGGTTCGCAAACGAGATAATCAGGCTAACGATGGCCCATCTAAATAAATAATCTATATTTACAAATGTCTTTGTATATTCAAGTTACTTTCACTCATTTTATTTTTAGATTAATAGTCAGTTAGTATTCTAGTCTAAAAGTACGCCGACTGAAATGCTTTAGCTTCTCCTGTAAATATTAGCCTCTATCTAATTAGCATCATTGCAACTCTGATTTTGTGCAAACGCTGCAAAGGCAGTGTTGAGGAGAGGAGTCATCCCTGTCAATTCCAATTCTAAATATTTCCAATACTTATATATACAAAAAAACTACACCTTAAAGTATTTTTTTTTGCATATTTTTAAAAAGGAGTACGTTACCGCAAAACCATCCAACCAGCCAACCATCCAACCACCAACCATTGCCTTTTAGTCCTGATCCTGGCTGGTAGGGCTTGACTAGTCTCCTCGGTCTCAGCAGATGACGATTGAAGACCATTCCTTGCCTTTGCTTTTTAAGTATAGATTTGTTAATGCCATGTTTTATATGTTTAACATCGAATTTAATCATTGTCTAAGTCTGGAATTTTTTAATAATTTATTTATTTATTCATTCAAACTGATAGCTTTTGTTCATTTTGTTCTCAATCTAAAAATAATGTTACTTTAGCTAAGTCAATTTCGAATCAAAGGTCTTTAACTGGATGTATATCAAGTGAGGTCTAAAATTCTGAATAAACTAAGAAAAGTGCTTTCTGAATGCTAAAATTTTCGCCGGTTCTTGCAGTTAGCAACCTCTTAATTCTTTTATAAAGCCAAAATATTATTGATACCTGTTGTATTTTGATAAGTATTAATTTAATAAATTTAAGACGAAAATTTTTTAAACACATTTCCTGGCTCAAACTCCGGCCTATTCGCAGAACAGAGGTTTAGGGGGATTAACATGTCTTTAGCGTTAGAGGTGACGGTTAGATTTGCAAAGATAATTTCTCATTGAGAACTAGTTATAAAAAAAGTTATGAAATGTGATGAAAGTTTTTAAAATAATAACAAAACTCTTACAATAGTTCTTTTATTTTATTTGAGTTTTATGTTTGCTTTTATTTGCAATCTATCCTAAATGGACAATGAGCAAATATTATCAAAACTAATCATGATATGGGGGTGAAATCACCAGACCATTTCTCAGTTTAAGGGCCAGTGCTTTTTCAGGGGTTTCTAGCCTGGAGAGGTTACCGAATGCCGTTCCTCTCTTATTTAACTGACGGGATATTAAGGTCTCTGTGCGTGACTGTGTTCCGCGTTTAAACAAAATAATTTGTTTTAATTTATTTAATTAAACAGGGCTTTATAAGTTATAATTTCACAGAAATTATACTGCAAACCAAAAGTATTTTACACATTTTATTCATTTTATAATTAATTATTAACTATGTCAGAAAGCACCAGAATGCGAAATATCAGTTAATGAATTTAAAAATTCACGCAAATCAACATCAATGTCAAAGTCTGTGTCCATATTAATATCACTTGATGATGAAGATTTTATGCTAATGCTTCTGGGGTAATTGGGCATATTTAACCTGTCGTTTGCCGGTGCTTTTATAATATCTTTTCGATCTCTGATTTCATTGAAAAAGACAGAAAGCACGAAATCTGCTCCTAATATTTGGTCAATGCAATTTGCTAAGCTGGCACAATTAATTTGTTGTTGATCCCACGGGACATAGCTTTCTACAGATGTGTTCGACTTCTTATGGACAACATTCAACGCATCTAAAAAATTATTCTGGATTTAAGAAGCGGTAATTTTTGATTTTTTTTTAAAGGAGTCTTACTCATTTTTGATTCGGAGAAGCGAATTAGAAAAGTACCAATACGTTGATCCTTAAGAAGTTCTCCAGCCTTTTCAATGCTAATGAAGCCAGCAATATAACCAGCTTCCCAAATAGCCTGCACGGAAGTGTCATTAATAACGGTATTTCCATTACTTTTTTTGGGCTGCAAAAACTTCATAAGGTTATAAAACCACTGCCAAAACGAATGCGTTGGCCTCCACAATGTTTTCAAAAACATTTCCGATGAAATTAATTCCTGTCCTGCAAGTGTCTGAAGACTTTTGTCTGCAAATTCTTCAAAGATAAAGTCTATACAATACGAAATATTTTCATGTAGATTCTTACATATGTATTCAATGTTCACATCACACAAGGGCCTATGAGGGATCCTTTTCTCGAATTCCTTGATAAGAGCCATTGTCAAATTCGAGCATGAAACCCAATCGCAAACAGTAAACGGATTAAGTGTTTCCATTGGGAAATAATTCATCCAAAAGATTGTACCCTCAGCAATTCGCTCTTGATTAACATGGGTAATCTGAACCACTGGATCGGATAATGACCAAATGAACACTTTTTCTGTGTTCACCACAATTTCAGTACAAAAGAACAATGCGCATTTATCTTCTAAAACTGAGTTGCCATTCGACAAGCGTTTAGTTTTGATAAGCTTCAATTTATCGAAAGTAGCACAACGCTTTCCGTCTTTGTATTCCAATATTTCCATTGAATTCTCAAAAAAAATAGATACATTCTCTACTATTCGAGAAGGATCCAAGGTGTCTTGAAGTGTTTTTATTTCATCACCTGCAATGGAAAAGTATTAATTAGTCTGGGATACATATATGTAAAATTATAAATTTTAATTGTTTTTAAAAATAAATCGATCACAATTGAAGATTTTTTTGTATACCCCTGCAGAGGGTAATTTAAAATTGGCCACATTTTTGTAACGCAGAGACCCTGTAAATTATATATAATTATATTACGCCACTTTCTTAAGAGCTATTGGGATGGAACTTGATATTTATGTTTCTTATAACCTGGATAAGATAAAGTATGAAAATCGTCTGGATCGGATCACTATATCATTAAGTGCTGTACGAGAAATAGGAGAGTCAAATACCAATGTCTATTAATACCATGTATATTAAGGTATCCCAAAATTTTAATAAGATCGGATAAATGGAACAAAAGTCAATATAAATCGGCTCTACTTAGACGCTGCCATCAGCCTACTACGACATTGCTTGAAATCAGCAGAGCCCAAGCCTATACACACAGACGCAACTCTAAATAAACTGAATAAAAATGCATGCACCAAGAAAATTAGTTTGCAAAGCGAATGCGGGAAAGAGAAGAATAATAAATTGCGAGGTTTTGTTTCTGTACCGATGAATTAAGTCACAGAGAAAGAATTTTGAACATGTACAAATATTATTGCTAAGAACTGCCAGGGTATATAAACTTCGGCATTGCCAATGTTAGCTTCTTTGACCTGATTTGATTTGATTTTATAATGTTTTTAAGTGATCAAAGCGTAGAACAAAAATGTTGAACGATAATTCAGCCCTATAGCTTTTAAATTTTATTTGAATACTCACCAGATAAAATATGGCAATGCACCATCGGTGTTTGGGGATTAAAATCATCCAGAAGGAGACATTGGAAAGTTGCTTTAAAGCAAGCGTCTTTCTTTAAGATTTGCGTTGTTATATCTACACGACAAACTAATTTCATCAGACTTAATATATCTTGTTTAATTTTTATATTAATCTCTCCTGTTGTCAAATGCTTTGTCCATCCAAGGAAAGTGTTGAAAAATTGTAATAGCAGCTGATATATCCGGCACTGTGACGGACTAAAATTAACACCATTTGGCCCTACACAGTTTTGGAAATGCCATCTGAATGGCGCAAGTTTAGAATACTCTTCAAATATCGAATAAATTTCTTTTTCCACAGATGCTGCATCGGGAACATTTTGCAAATCAATGAACTTTGAAAGCAAATTCTGAATTGCCGTCAAATAAGTTGAAATTTGCTCCATATCGATGCAAATACCAACTAATGCAATTGAGTGCTTCTTTAGAAATGATCTATTGACCGTGTACAATAGTTTCTGGGTCTAGTTTAGAGCTGATAACTGCAAACAGTCAAGATTTATTTTTAATCTATGTATTGTATACTGATTCTATATACTGTCTCGTATATACTAATTGTGTGTAGAATTCATTTAACGGAGCGGTGTACTTAAGTCGCGTATCGCCGAACGAGGCACTGTATCTTAAACGACTGAGCTTTACTTTTGAGCTTGTGGGCTTTATATAGTCATATTTCCAGCATTTGCTAAATATGTTCCGGAGCATACAACTACAAAGTATATTTATGCAATAGATTTCGACACAGCAGTTTTATCGCCGAATGAGACTTTCACACTTTTGCGCCTTTAAAGTTTAAACAATGATAAAATTTAAATAAAAATAAATAAAGTTTAAATAAATCGTTTATAAGTATAATTTGGCTATTTAAATTTTCATATATTTGCCATTTTAATGGATATTAATAACTGATTTTAATTTAAAAACCAAATTTAATTTTATTAGTAAACAAAAATTGCAAGAGGTAGTCCTAGAAAAAGATTCTTTTATTATTATTTTAGTTTAGTTTAGTATTTAGTTTTTATTAAAGTTTCTCGCAAAAGTAGTTGAAAGATTTCATTTGATTAGAGTCCGAACTTCATAAACAGAAGCTTCTATGTGATAGGTCGAAATACATAAGGACTCCCATGCAGTTAATACGGCTTTTTCGGCAACCGACGACGGGCAGCCTACTCTTCAAAAGATGAAAAATGGCAGTCAATCCAGAGAAATCAACTCAGACAATGTTCACGCCAAGGATCCTGTCCAGAGGATACTGTTCCTCTGTCTAACTTGCCAGAACGAATATTCCCATCAGCTCATATTGAACAGAAGGACACAAGGCAAAAGAAGTACTTTTGGGTTGTGGGAGAATATTGAACTTGCAGCTAAACCTAAAATACCTGGTCTGAAAAAAAATATTTAACTCTTACAATTAGGCACAAAAAGCTATTTTAATAAATTTCAAAAAGTAACCAATTTTTCCGTCACTCCAAACAAGCTCTAAATTATTTAATTTAAAAAAAAAAAATATATATATAACTCTTTATTTCGAATTATGTTAAAGAATAGTTCTACGCTGCAAACTAAAAATATTTTACAAATGTCATATATTAATGAGATCAGAAACCAATTCTTGATCAGTTGATGTATATGACAAATCTTTTAAGTCAATATCAATGTCAAAATCAATGTCCATATTAATATTAATATCACTTGATGATGGAGATTTTATGCTAATGCTTCTGGGGTAATTGGACGTTTTTGATCCTTCAATTGTGGGTGGTCTTAAAATTTCATTTCGATCTCTGATTTCATTGGAAAAGACAGAAAGCACGAAATCTGCTCCTAATATTTGGTCAATGCAGTTTGCCAAGCTGGCACAATTAATTTGTTGTTGATCCCACGGGACATAGCTTTCTACAGATGTGTTCGACTTCTTATGGACAACATTCAACGCATCTAAAAAATTATTCTGGATTTAAGAAGCGGTAATTTTTGATTTTTTTTTAAAGGAGTCTTACTCATTTTTGATTCGGAGAAGCGAATTAGAAAAGTACCAATACGTTGATCCTTAAGAAGTTCTCCAGCCTTTTCAATGCTAATGAAGCCAGCAATATAACCAGCTTCCCAAATAGCCTGCACGGAAGTGTCATTAATAACGGTATTTCCATTACTTTTTTTGGGCTGCAAAAACTTCATAAGGTTATAAAACCACTGCCAAAACGAATGCGTTGGCCTCCACAATGTTTTCAAAAACATTTCCGATGAAATTAATTCCTGTCCTGCAAGTGTCTGAAGACTTTTGTCTGCAAATTCTTCAAAGATAAAGTCTATACAATACGAAATATTTTCATGTAGATTCTTACATATGTATTCAATGTTCACATCACACAAGGGCCTATGAGGGATCCTTTTCTCGAATTCCTTGATAAGAGCCATTGTCAAATTCGAGCATGAAACCCAATCGCAAACAGTAAACGGATTAAGTGTTTCCATTGGGAAATAATTCATCCAAAAGATTGTACCCTCAGCAATTCGCTCTTGATTAACATGGGTAATCTGAACCACTGGATCGGATAATGACCAAATGAACACTTTTTCTGTGTTCACCAGAATTTCAGTACAAAAGAGCAATGCGCATTTATCTTCCAAAACTGAGTTGCCATTTGACAAGCGTTTAGTTTTGATAAGCTTCAATTTATCGAAAGTAGCACAACGCTTTCCGTCTTTGTATTCCAATATCTCCATTGAATTCTCAAAAAAAATAGGTACATTCTCTACTATTCGAGAAGGATCCAAGGTATCTTGAAGTGTTTTTATTTCATCACCTGCAACGGAAAAGTATTAATTAGTCTGGGATACATATATGTAAAATCATAAGTTTTATTTTTTTTAAAAACAAATGGATGTTAACTGGGGAAATTTTTTAAATTTTTATACCATGCAATAAAAAAGGATTATCTTTCGAAATTTTTTAACAATTGCAATTAAATTTGACGTACTAAAATCTGTCATCAATATTCAGCAAGGTACCAAATTTGTGTAAAATGGGAGTGAAACAAGGCAAATAATGTTTAAAAAAGTTTTTACTATGTGGGCCATAAGGGTGGAGTTGCAGATGTTGAGATATTCTTGCTAATCAGTATGTAACCAGGATTTTGAATACATTTGTATGTAAATGCATTATTATTATGAATTTAAAATATTTGTTTTATGTGGTGCATAGCAAGTCAGCAAGACGACTTAAACACGTCATTGATAAATGTTTTTGAATGATAATCCGGCCCTTTAGTTTTGTTTATATCATTTGAATACCCACCAGATAATATATGGCAATGCACAATCGGTGTTTGGGGATTCCAATCATCCAGAAGGAGACAGCGGAAAGTCGCATTGAAGTAAATACCTTTCCTTAAAATTTGCGTTGTTACATCCACACGACAAACTAATTTCATTAGACTTAATATATCTTGTTTAATATTTATATTAAGCTCTCCTGTTGTCAAATGTTTTGTCCATCCAAGGAAAGTGTTGAAAAATTGTAATAGCAGCTGATATATCCGGCACTGTGACGGACCAAAATTAACACCATTTGGCCCTACACAGTTTTTAAAATGCTGTCTAAAAGGCTCAAGTTTAGAATACTCTTCAAATATCGAATAAATTTCTTTTTCCACAGATGCTGCATCGGGAACAATTTGCAAATCAATGCACTTTGAAAGCAAATTCTGAATTGCCGTCAAATACGATGAAATTAGCTCCATATCAAAGTTTAGGCAAACGTAATGAAAATTTGATGCATTTTTTGTAAAATGTTTCTGAATTTGCAATAAATTTTATATATGTCTATTGTTTGCTGATAGAATGTAGAATTGTTTTGATTGCGTAGTCCAGCACGGCTGAACATTTCATTTCGGAGTCTCAAGAATAACTGAAGTCTTCTCTTATTTGCCGTCATTTAAAGAGTCTTAAATCGCGAAATCAATAAAAAACAGAGAGAACAAAAATATCAAGAAAGCTTGATTTAGCTATGCCGGATTTTAAATACCCTTGCAGACCTTGTTCAAAATTATTTTTCTGTAACATAAGTCATCAAAACACTTGATGCGTTTGAACAGAGCCGATTTATATTGATTGTAACTTGTGTTTTATTTATCCAATCTGAATGAGTAGTATTTCGGGATCTGATGTTTTATATTAATAACTAGTTAATTTCATAGAGATACTCTAACTCCTTCACCTATTTTTCGTATATCGCTATATGAAATAGCCTTTAATATAGACGTACATGACTATATCGACCTAGCTTCTTATGTTGATTAAGAATATATAAACTTCATGGGATCGGGAAGGACCCCTTCTGCGTTACAAACATCTGACCAATTTTATAATACCCTCTGCAAGGGTATAATAACGATTCTTAAATTCGTACGAGAGCATGCAAATACGTAGTATATTATAAAATACAACAGCTCCAAAATAGTGATTAGATAAGTTATCTAATTTCTTGGAAATGAATTAGGTCTTGTTCATTGCTGATAAGTGCAACAATAAATTTTTTTTTTGTGTTAATATTATTGAATTTGCAATATCTTCTAAGATTAAGTCATGCAGGTGAGAAAGCTTGCCAGTTGCTTAATCTTATCGCTGCATGAGAGTTTATGCAGTTTTGCGTCTTTAGACAATTGAATTAAATAATGATAAGTTTTTTAATAATTAGGTATATGAATGTGCATTTAACAAAAAAAAATTGGACCACTTGTAATCTTATCGTTGTAGTAAAATTTTCTGTTGGTCGGTTGAGAGAACTACATATGTTAGAAGTTGATTGATAGCTGAGCTTCCTTATAACAAGCAAATTTTATATTAATAAAATCGAACAAACCAACTCGGCCTGCTTGTGTAGGGTGCAGTAGAGTTTGAGCGATCATAAATTTAAATGGTTTGAAACTTGACTAAAACTTTCGCTTGGAAGCTTTTAACTCAGCAGATTTAACTAGCGTTTAAAACTATTACCCTGATTCCACTGCTTGCAATATTTGAGTATGTATTTATTTTTTGTGATACGCTTCTTTATAAAACGTTTTCTTTTAGCATCGGAAAGTCACTTAAAGGAGATGTAAATGCTTCGCTTTGACAAACTATTTTATGTTTAACATTAAAAATTAAACCTTTATATGAAGTTGAAGGATATTATGGCTCAGCCATTCTTTGAAAATATTCCTTCGTTTTCGATATAATTGCTTATACCAAATTCTGGAAGCCTTCCCACATACCTTTGGTTATGCTCTCGAATCGAATTTTCCCATTTTACCGTTAAGCACTTGGCTCACATGGAAAGGTAATAATTTTTAAAACCCTGTGTGTGTATGTGTGTGTGTGTGAGGGTATATGTAATTGTGTGCCTACCTCAGTCTGTTTACCATAATTACCTGTTTATAATTAATTAAAATGCAATAAGCGTAAATTTGATAAAACTGGCACGCACATGCTTACACTGCAGCGTTAATTTTACTTCCACCATTTGTTGCTGCCTTTTTTTGCGTTTTAATGGCCTGTCAGCAATATTTTTGCAGACACTGTGCATGGCTAAATGAAATTAAATTGATAAACTAAATTACAATCAAATAGATAAAGCGTAATAATGCAGGAATTAATTCATAAATTATTCAATGGCCCAGCACAAAAGTAGGAAACAACAAACAGCATTTTTCTTCTTTTGCCCGTTTTTGCATTTTCCACAATTTTCAGCTCGATTGGAAAAACTAATTTGTGCGGCCGTTCAGGTCAGAAGTACCGAGTAATAATGATGGTGCGGGAAACCGCATAAAATTGCAGCATAAACACATTGGCTGGCCTTTCATGCATTCATGTTGACCTCATTCTCACTGGTCATCCCACTCATTCAACACCGTCTTCCTGACTTACGCATATTGACCATGAATAACTAGCGGAAATGCAATACGAGTTGTGGTCACGTTTGCTGAATGGCTTCGCCACTTTGCTCTCCCACCATAAAAGCACCTGATGATTCATTGTGAGCAAATTCGTCCGTCTGTGTCAATCAGGAGGACAACAATAAGGCTAAGGGGGTTTGCGTGTTCCGTGTTCACTTTAATTGCGGCGACATTTTGATTTATCACCAAATGAATGTCAAATGACGGCTCCAAGAGTTTGTAGCGGATGTACAGTGGTCCACTTGGAGACTGCTCTTCATATTATATTAAAAACTAAATACACTTAATTAGTTAAAATTCTAATATGATCATTTGTGGAGATGTCCTTAAAATACTTCACTTACACTTAAAGATAAAAATGGTAAATCTGAGTAAGCAACTTTTAAAAGGTACCTACTTATTTAGACTATTAACACTTTTTTAATGATTCTCAATCTCATTGTTATCATTATCATGCTTAGTTCGATTTCAAAATTTATATTTTAAGTTATGAAGTTGATTATCGATTTTATATCGCATCAGGAATTTTTATAATATTTTTTGTTATTAGAGACAGAGATTCTATAAAAAAAATTAAATTTTAAAATAATATTTCAAACTTAAATTCAAATTTTTGGATATATATTTTCAACCTATATAATGTCCAGTTTAATAAAAATTTCCACATTGAATGACATATGGACAGATTTATTTGAACTCACTGACCAGACACTAGTTTAATGTTATGTTTTCAAAAGTTTTGGTTAAGATAACTATTTAGATGTAACCCAGGCTGAACATAAATTTCAATTATCGTAAATTTCTTGCAAATAAAATAGTAAAAAGGTTAGCAAAAACTTCAGACACAAGTACATTTTCAATTATGGTAGAAGTTATCTCTTAATAATGTTATTATATTTTCCATTTATTGCGAACTCTCTCTTACAGAATTCCATGTGTGTGTTTGTTTATGTATGCACTCTTCGAGATGCACTTGACTACTGGCAAAAATTGTGGGGCGACACGGAGATGGATAGAATGAAAAAAACAGAGTAATAGGGTAAGATTTTAAGCCACATACACACATCACATGCTTGGCAAATGGTCAGAGGCTAAGCAAATTGCTGAAAGGCGCTTATGCAAAACGATAAAATGGGAAGACAACATAAAAATGGAAGCAAAACCGCTAGCACAAATCCTAACCCAAAGGCAATAAAACCAATTTCAAATTGTTATTTTAAGCGAAAGTAACAAAAAGACAAGAGGTTGGTTGGTTGGGTTGAGCTGGGGGATAGAAGACAAAAGAAAAAAAAAGGGTTAAACTAAGGTGCAAAACCAAGCAAATAGGAAAACAAAACGAATGGCAGAGAGTCGTAAAAAATCAAATATCGATGGCGTAGGCAACAAAAATCAAATCAAATGAACCATTTCAAGGTTGAACCAGATAGAAACCAAATGCAGACGCAGAAAGAAAAGTAAAAGTTTTTCTTGTAGCAAAAGGCATTGTTTCCAAATTTTTTTCTATATGAAAATTGCCTCAAAATATATACATACACACATACCTACCATATACATATGGATGTATACATATGTGTATATGTATCTAGACACAGGTAAAGAAATGCTTTTTACTGCCCTTTTCTGATGAAATCAGCAAAAGATATGCGGACGAACTAGACCAAATGGGGTTTGGGTTTAGGGTCCTTGCAAATCTTTAGAAGCTAATAAAAATGGCAAGACATAATGAGACTTCCAGGCACAAGTAGTGTGAGAAAACAACGGCAAGAGGTTGTGGGTTCAAAAAAATCTTGATAAAATGTAAATTGAGCGTAAAACATTTGCGGATTTCTTATTGCAGGTGTAAAACATTTTTAGCTACTTGCCACTTAAACTAACTAGTCGAATTTAAGTTTTCGATAAACTTTTCTAAGAATACACAAGTAGCAGCAGCTTGGCAACTTTAACCATGGCAACTAGTAGATTTTTCCACTAGAATTTTTTTGTTCATTCTTTGATAAAGTTAACTAAAGCAATGCGTAGAGTGAGCTCAATTGACTGAAGATGAAGGTTCTCGAAATGTTCTAGCATGCAACTTGTACGATATTTGTGTAAAACTATTTTGTTATATTTCATTAGATTTTCCATTCGACTTGGCCTTTAAGGCTTGTTCGTCCAGTTTTAAAGGTCTACATACAGCTGTGACAGCTGCTGTGGCATTTGAATGTCACGTAAATGCAATGACATGAAATCATTTCCATTTTCATGGGTAAAATGCCTTTTAATGGCCGGGGGCCAGCAAATGTTGTGCAGAATTCTATATAATTTATGTGACACAAGCCATTGCCAAAATTATGTGCCAGAAATTGCAAGGCAAAATCGGGCTCTGTCCTCTCAACCAGGAACCAAAGCAATGAGCATAGAATCTCTACAAAGGAATTGGCGGACAGCATTTTTTATGAGTAATTTGATATTGCCACGCATTTTTATTACAAAAGAAGAAAAAAAAATATCAGAAAATAAGAAGAGAAGAAAAAAAATTATGATGCTGCCATTATTGTTGTCCTATGAGTATTTATGTTTTGTTTTTTCAATAGAATTCACCAGGAGCGAAATAACATTTGTAATTTTCCTAATTTTCTCCTGCGCAAAATATATCTTAAAAAATGGAAAAAATGTTGACATTTTTGGTAGGTACCTAGCACATTGATCTCTAACTGCTTCATGACTTGCTCACAAGTATAAAGTCATTTAAAGTTGGATATGATGACATATTTCTTTTATGTATATATATTGTTGCTGACTTTAAACTCGTTAGATACTCATATAAACACCAGAGTAAACAAATTCAATAAAATCCAGTTTGCTTTCGGAAACGCTCCTGAATTTACGGCAAATGAGAGAAGACCAAAACACCCAAAGAATAAAACAAAACAAAAAGAAATGTGGATAAACAAAGGCAATGCAATTACGTGACAGTGACAGAGCAAGGACAGTGACAACAACGAAAACATCGATGACGACAATGGGAATGACAATGACAATGGCAATGGCAACTGCTTTGCTGGCCGAGTTGCACGTAATTTACCAATGGGGTGTGGCCATTGGACAGTCGCAGACACTTTTATTGCAAATCATTTCAAATGCTGCAAATGATAACAACACGAAACGTAACAACAAAATGACAACAACAACAATAATAGAAGGACAACAAAAAAGAAAAGGGGCCACACATCTCAACAGTTCAAAGGATGTGCAAGCAGACATGACATTGTGTTGACTGAAATGGTCTTTGTGTTTGCAGCTTTAAAATCGATTTGAGGTGCAACATTTTTAGCCACCGAAAATCATAATAAAAACATCTTTGTTTTGTGGTCAAAGCAAAGATTGCAAAATGATAAACACTTTCGAAACAGACACATTTTTGAATCTGAAATGAGTTCCAGGGTCTTACGACAATTTGTTGAAACTCCTACGAATAAAGCCATAAACATGTAAGTTTTCCCAACATATGAAATTTGTATATTTTTAAATTATATCTTACAATTACAATATTATCAGTTAATATCAGATTTAGATTTGTCATAAAAATTTCCGTTTGAAGTAGTATATTAAATTGGCTTGATAACAATAAACCTTAATAAGAAACTCTATTTGAAATTAATTCTTTTTTTATACCCTTGCAGAGGGTATTATAAAATTAGTCAGATGTTTGTAACGCACAGAAGGAGACGTTTCCGACCCCATAAAGTATATATATTCTTGATCAGCATGAGAAGCTAAGTCGATATAGCCATGTCCGTCTGTCCGTCTGACCGTCTGTCCGTCTGTCCGTCGGTGCGTACGCGTTTTACTCAGCCATCTTAAGAGCTATCGGGATGAAATTTTTTTTGGGAGCTTTTTTTTACCCGGGTGAGATAAAGTATGAAAATCTTTGGGATCGGACCACTATATCATATAGCTCTAGAAGAAACATTTTTGCAAAAATTGGAGTATCCCCATGAAATTTACCAATATGATAGTAATAGATATAAAATCTCAGATCCCAAAATTTGAATCTGATCCGATAAAGTTACAGTCAATATAAATCGGTTCAAACGCTGCCGGCAGCGCTGCTTGCTGCCTACTACTGCCATCATCAAATCAACAGAGCACACGCATACACACACAGACGCAACGCTACATGAACTGTATGTGTATGCGTGCCGTGCTTTGCTTAGAAAATGATGGAAGAAGAAAAACTTGTGGTAAAAAGAGAAATAATATTTTGTTTGTGTATTGATGAATTGAGTTGCAGGGAAAGAAATTTCAAGAAGGAAAAATATTATTGCCAAGTATACTGCAAGGGTATATAAACTTTGGCATAGCCGAAGTTAGCTTCTTTGATATTTATTTATTGTATATAAACCAATATAATAATCAAAATATTATTTATATTATATTATTGTAAGTTTAATGTCATTTTTTGTTGTCAGTTGGGAGTTAAGCTGAAGAAAGAAATTGATACAAGAGAATAAATCATTGGTTTTTTAAATTCTAAGCCGAGGACTTGTCAGTTGTCGTCAGATGTGAGTAATTCCAATGGGCAGTCACTTGTTGGTTTGTTTTTTCATTAATAAATATAATAAATATAAGCTAATCATAAGTATTCAAAACAAATATACAGTACATATATATATACTCGTGCAATGAATGACCTTCAACGTTTTGAAATGCCCAAGGTTTCATATTTGTATGATTATTCAATTTATTCATCGTCTCAACTGATAGGCGCTTACTAAAATGAATCACTTTTGGGTTAAACAAAAACTATAATTGCCATTTGTTTGTTGTATTTAAAAGTTGAAAAGTTTTGCTCTTTACAAAAGACCTCATTAAAGTTAGTAGCTTTACCATCTATCTATCCTTTTTCACTTTTCACCTTTGCCCTGCGGTTTTTTCGTTTTACTTTTCTGCACAGTTTAACTTATCATTAGGGGGCAATCAAAAAGTTTTACCTGTGCGTAAATTTATGCCCTCTTATCTTATACGAAATCAAACATAAAACTTTTAAGCTTCAGACAATTGAGCTTAATATGCATAAAGTCACTTTTTTCGCCTCGGCGTTTGCCTTGTCAACGCTCATAGACATGGACATAAAGCCGCAAAGTAGGCAACACATATTTTCACTTAGACTTCTAGCAGCTTAACGCATACACATGTATGTATGTTATGTATGTATGTATACATACATATAACTAAGATATCACAGAGGAACCTGAGGTATTACGCAACAAAGGACAAAAAGAAAAAAAAAAGAGAAAGAAAAACAGAATAGAAAAATTGCACCGAAACGTCTGTCTAATAGAAGCTTAGGCTCAACTTAAGCACAATTTGAGCAATGGACCAAAATCCAAGTATAAAATGACAAATCTGATTTATGTGGCATTTCTTTGATAGCAAGGACCAGCAGCAGCAGCAGCAGCAGTAATAGTGAGGAATAAATAGATGTCCTAAAAAGCACACAAACACCTTGGCCTAATCACATTGAGTCTCTATCTTTGTACAGATGGAAACAAAGATGACCATCGGCCATTGTTTTGTTGCTCATTTGTGACCATTTGTTGTGGCCGTGTGTTAAGTATTTATCAAAGGTACTTACTCTCTTTTGTCAGCTTATTAGTTAGTTAGGTTTAGTTCTGACTTATGGCTAAGATCCTGGCATGTACATATGTTTGTCATTTATTTGGTTGTTAGGTATTTTAGATCTTCATTTCAGATATATATAGACTTAATGAAACTAATACACTAGATATTCCCACTTCTAGGTGTATATTTTACAAAATACTACCTTTATTTTTTTTTTTTTGGCAGTTTTCTTTAACTTTTTTGGTGCATTTCCTTGATTTTTTTTGCGTTTTCTTTTTCTCCGTTTTATTACTAAACGTTTCAGGGTTTTAACTTCTTTTTATTGTTGCTATGGTTGCTTTTCTTGTTGTAGATGCGGTAGCCTATTGTCACGTTCGGCAAAGACATTTTCACGTATTTGAAATATTTTCCAAAAATTACCCAATCTTCTTTATGCGACATCTACGAGAATGTTTAGAAGTATCTTTTGTTTAACTTGACAAGTAAACTTTCCGGTTTTGTGATACAATTAAAGTGATTGAGTGTTGTAATTATTTTATATTTTTCTTAAGAATTTTTGTTATGGCAAAAAATGTTAACTGATTGCAAAGTTTATTTATTCGAACCTAATAATAACCTGAAAACTTTTGATTGATGATTTTTTAATTCTGCAATGGAAATTATTTTGAAATTCATGACATACTAAGGCAAAGCGGGATGGAGGGTGATATTTTAAAAAATATAATAATACATGAATCATTTATATATTATGTAGTATTAAAGTTTTTTGCTCTCTACCTTATCTTTAGCACCCGAAACACTTGGACCCCTAACCGGACCAGATTAAGGTTCAGCCCCATGTTCAGTGGATCGTGGAATTCGCAATTTGAGCAAATATGTATGTGGCATTTTTTTGATGACTACATTTCATTCAAAATTTTAATCAGATTGAATGATTAGCTTAAACGATTTGAATTGTCGTGCTGTTAGTAGATTTAAAGGTCATTTCGTTCAAACGGTGAGATCAAATGTTTCCAATCTGATTAAAAATCCATCTGTATACAAACTTTGTTTGTTTTAAAGAATATAACAATTTGGAATAAAATTACAATGATTGATTTGATTTTGAAACAAATATGTTTTATTAATTCATTTCCATGCTTGACGGTGTTTCTTAATGATGTTTTCATTAATAATTTTGTATTTTGTTGTTTGTGTCATATACTCATCGTATTGTACATTGAATTTACGCATAAAGATATATACAGAGAGTTTTGTGGCAGAGATTTTGCATTTTCGTTTTGTTTTATATTTAAATTCAAGTTTTAATTACTTTATGGCATTTTATTTAGATTTATTCAATTACTTGAAGTGTTTTTTTTTTTTTTTTTTTTTTTGTTAATAATTTTTAGTATGCAGCTTTTGTATCTTAAATAAATCTCTTCCCCAATATTTCACTTTCCTTCACATACATATTATCGTATAGATATTTGAATGCATTTAAGATTAGATTTTCGTTTCCCTTTATTTTTTGTTTTCTATTTTTTTATACATCTAAAAATTGTTTTAAATACACAAATAATTTACACTTATATTTAGCACACACTCAACACATTTCTGGACGACTATGAAGCGTCCATTATACATATATATTCTATATATATATTTTTTTTTTCTGATCTTTTATGGGTTTGTTTTGTTCGCATTTTATTTGTTAGTTGTAGTTAAATGTTTATGATATTGTTTAAATAAGACTTAAAAAACCATTACAGTTGACAACAATGTAGTTTTATTTATGTATCTATTTAGTTCTATAGTCTATTACTCCAGTACTCTTTCACACACACACTCACACTCACTCACACTCACACGACATACATATGCAAATTTCATGACTCAATTAGCATTTAAATGTTTGCTCATTGATATTTTATATATGTATTAATTTTAATGCTTATTTTAAGAATTGGCGCACGTTTTTTTATTTTTAATATATAGAGTTTTTTGTTTGGGATGTGTTTAATCTTGTTTTTCTATTTACAACCAACGTAAAAAATCGTTGGTACATTTTTTGTTAATTAGCAAAAAATAAAAATTATAATTTTTTAGTAATTATATTATTAATTATGCATTTTCGGTTTGTTTTTTTTTTTTTTTTTGGCGCTGCTTTGTGAAAGGATTTTAGTTTTATGAAGTGGGTGATTTGATGGCTATTTACATAAGCTTTTCAGAGTTTAATGGATTTGATGTTTGGTTGACTTTTGCTATTGATTTTTTTATTTTAATAATTTTACTAACTAAAATCGGCATTTCTTTTTTTAACAGCGTTCGTCGTCCTTTTTTTGGAATGTAATTCCTTCATCATATTTCTTTTCCATTTTTTCGGTTTACATTTTTACATTGACAGAATAAAACATAGTGTATTACACATACATTTACACATACATATAAGTAAGTATAAATTTGACAATTTTTTTGTTTTGTTTTCTTTCTTGTAAAATTTAGTGTACAATACATATAGAAACTTTGGCAATTTATAAAATTACGATATGTTTTGTGTTAGTTTTAAGACTTTTTCAACAGTCGCCCCAAACGAGCTCTTTCGTTCAACTTCATGCTCCAATCCATTCGATCTTTTCAGTTTATAAGTGCTTAATTTTATTAGATTATATAATTTTGATGACAAGTAAATCAAGTGCGAGACATTTTTAATTGTGTTTGGTTTTTTTTTTTTTTTGTAAACAAAATAAATTTAATTTACAGAAACAAAAACAATTATCAAACATTTGATTTAAGCTTACTATTACACTGTGCAACTTGATTTTGAGTTGGATTCTTAAGCCCAGACAAATTAGCGCCAATTCAGATATATAATGAAAAATACTTAGAACCAAAATAATTTTAAAACCACGTATATCCTCTATTTTTCATACAGATTTTTTTACTTGAACAATGTAGAATTATGAAAATGTATGTGTTTGCTGATATTGGTAAGATAGAAATATATTTAATTGTATTGCGAGCTCTGTAGTTATTCAAAGTAATCTAAATTTCAGTTCTAATCAATTGAATATCATTCATTTAAATTTAATTAAAAGTGCTTGACAAATCTAGTTTTTAAAAAGAGATGTATCTGAAAGAATAGAATGTTCGAATGAAGCTCAGATTATAGATATTTATAGGAAACAAAAGCATAAAACAATTAAATTTTATAAATGAATAAAATACCTATGATAAGATCATTTTTTGAAAGAAATGAAATATAAATTGAATTTAGATATATTGCATTATAAGAAGGAGTTTGATTTAAAAATTATATGAAATAAATAATTATCCATTTATATTCGGATTTCAAATTTTGTTGGGCATCCTTTAATATCCTTGAATCTATTCATAGATGAAATGATTCACTTCAAAAATCGAATTCACCATTTAATATTGGCATTTGATAATATAATTCAAATAATGAAATCAAAATCTTTTACACATACAAATACGATAAAATCAGTAAGGATAATTTCTAGGTTGAATAATATTTTTCATTAATATAGACGTTTTAAAAAAATTCTTAAAATGTTCCATCGAGATATTTTTTACTGAATTTCATATCAATTTTAATTTGGCGCTATTCCAGCTGGCTAAGTGAATCATGTTGGACAGTGTTACACATTTAATTCATGATCTATTTACTCGGCTACTACGATATACTTAGAGCTATTTTTGTTTTCATGACTTTATGTTTTGTTTTTGTATTTTAATTAAACTCGTATTTTTAATATGAGTTGTTCTTCTTCTGTTATCTTTTCATATAATATTTAACTATGTATATGTATGTATATCGTTTTGTTTATTTTCAATTTGTTTTGCAGCGCCAAAGTGCTTAAAAATTAATAACATTTATTACAATACAATACATATAATCTCTATATGTATATATATTAATTTTTTACTATTTACAAACATTCTCTCATCGTTCATTTTTTATTAAAATTTTTCCTTCTGTTTTGTGTTTTTACAAATTAAATTCAAGAAAGCTTTTGTTTTGCATAAATAAATTAGCAGCTCTTTTCATTTTTGCACATATGTAGGTATATATCGATTTTAGTTTGTTTATTTTCAATCTGAAGCAAAGACGAAAAATTATTTGAGGGAAATTGAGAGGTTGAACTTCTTTTTTTGTTAACTTAATTGAGCTACCGTGCAGTTAATAGCTTTGGCTGATGCTGGGACACAACCAATTGGGATGTGGACACATATGCTTTAAGCAATTTCTGTTCAATTTCTGCAGCCAACGCCAGCAACTCATCGGATCCATCATCATCTTCATTAACATCTTCTTCAATAACATCTTTCTTATCTCTATTTTTATTAACATCTTCATGATCATTAATATCATCATCGTCATCATCATGACCTTCATCATCCATACCCACTCTAGGCCTACCCTTGTTGTTGTGCCGAGCTGTTGGCCACCCGCCTCCCCGGAAAATGCCGGCCAGGGTGGCTCCAGTGGCCAATGCCAGCAACAACAGTGCATTAGGTGCACGGGCAACCAGTAGCGAGTCCGTTTTGCTGGCTGCATTTGGTTGAATGAAAAACGATAAGATTTTTGTCACAAATAATTCCCGGTATGACGTACCTTGAACGGGATCGGCACGTGAGTTGCTGGCATAGACAGTTTCGCGGGATTCCAAAACCGGTGCTTTCTGCGGCCGATCTCCCTCGACGGATTCCTCATTGCTGCGCCAATAGAATGTCGATAGCGAGGCCACACACTGCAAATAAGCAATCATAATGATTATTCTTGTTATGTCAAATCTGAATGTCAATGCACTTACCTTCAATTTCATGTCGCCATTCCGAAAATGATGCTGCTCCACACGAAACTGCAAGCCTAATACAGAAGTCTCCAATCCCTCACGTCCGGAAATAATCGTTTCGTATTTTCTCAATTTCTGCGGTTCGGCCGCATCGCCATTGACAAACCAGGATAGATTCACGGCCGGTTTAGAGCGCCCTGCAGTGCAATTGATACGAACCACATCGCCGATCTGATATCGTGGTCGTCCGCCGGTTATTTTCGGTGGTCCTTGGTCGGGCAGGGCTAAGCGAATAAAATGGACAAACATAAGTTTAGGTTAGTTAGGATGTTGTTGTTGTTTTTCCCACTATTTGCAGTGGTTTTGCTTGTTTTTTTTTTTTTTGTTTTTTGGTCGCTAACCGAGTCAGACTAAGAGAAATTTCATTTACGGCTGGCGAACACAACCCGCAGACATTTCGTAATAAACCAAAGCCAACAAAAAAAAAAAGAAGAAATCCCAGCATCAACAACAACGGCAAAAGCTGTCGGGAACGATGGCGGAAATTCAATAAAAGTTCCAGCCGCTGCCTGATGCACCATCCAACCAACCAACCAGTGGCTGATAAAATTCCAAAAAAAAAGTCGTAAAGGAAAAGATAGAAAGGCAAAGGAAAACGAACTTGAAGCACGGAGTCGAAACGTGTATACACTTCGGACAATTACAGTTCAGTGGAAATCCCAGGAAAATTTATTCCAAAACCCTAGTTTCGAAAACTCGAAATTTTTTAAAAAGATTAAGCATTAAGATCTAGATTGGAGTCCTTTAAAAATACTATAGTAACTTCCTATTCACTGGTTTATTGAAACTGCAATAAAAATTCATTCAATTGTTATGAATAAGCGTTATGAATAACGGTTGCCTTCCCTGTTACTTTTGTATATTTTATACGGATATTGAATAACATGTTTTTAAACTGCTACTCGAGCTGTCATAAAGTTAGTCGACCCGTCAATGGGCAAGTCTATAAACCGAAAGCAGCAAAGCAACTAGAACTATGCGAACGGAAACGGAAATGTTGTTGTTTTTGTTGGCTTTCTATATATGTATTTGTTGTTGTTGTTCTTTTTGTCCCAGTGCTAAAGAGCCAAAGCCATCTGTGGATGCTGTTGCGTTCGGTTTGTTGTTAAAGCTTTTAAAAACTTTGATTGAAAGCCAAAGAGGCAGCAAAAAAAAAACCAAAACAAAGGCCAACACAAATGCGAGCTTAGAACAAAGTCGCACTCAAATAAAAACAAACACACCCACACATACACGCACACGCAGGACACTGGGATATAAAGAAAGGCGAGAACAAAAGAGAAAGATATTGAAGGAGAGAAATGCCAGCACGCCCACGCAAAAGTTTATAATTGAACAAACGAAATGTCAACGCCAGTTCAAAGGTCCCCATGTGTGTTGCATACAAATGCCAAGAACGGCTGAGAATGGCCAAAAGTGCAGCAAAAAGAGGACAATATATAACACTTAAAGCTACCACAAAAATTTACCTATTAGTTCTGTCGGTTCAGTTTTCTTCCCTAATTTTTTTTGGTTTGAATTTTTTATAAAACTTCTCATTTTGTATCTTTTTGTTTCCCTTCAAGGGGGAAAAATGGTTTAAAGGCTCGTCCGCCCTTAACGACCAACAACTTTTTGGCCCCAAATTGAGTTAGATAAAGCTTTTGGGTTTGGGGCCCGACTGACAACTGAACGAGCCCCGGCCCCGGCATATTATTTGCGCTCTGGGGGACAGTTCGGCTTACTAAGCTTATTATAAACATGAAATCAAATAAAGCCTGTCAAATGCAGTTTGCCTTGTTTAGCTTCTAAATGAGCAAATTCCGATTGAATTGTGCGAATTGAAGTCAACACATACATACACACAACATTGTGGAGCAATTTCTCTTTGTTGTTGATTAATATTATCATCTTCAACTATGAGAGGAGAAAGTTGTTAAAGTAAATGTTTAAGTATAGTTTACAAAGTTGTCTTAGTACAGGTAAATACATTGTTATTGGTTTCATATTATGATTAATGTAAACAACGATAGAGAATAGAATGTCATTGGATTTACATATATTTATGCATCTCGGAATCTGGTCAGTCTGCTTGTCGTCTAAGGAATAATGTTTTCGGAAAATAGTTTTATCTTTAATAATATTCTGCATTTAACAATATTTTTTCAAGTTCTTGGCAATTTGTAATAAATTTAGAGTTCTCCTAGACACTTATCAAATACTTTATTAAATTTTAAAGTCCAATAGGAAAATTAATTTAAATTAAAAAGCTTCATGTGTTTATTTTAAATTCATAAAAGCTTTTATAATTGTTTAAAAAAATGTTCATTTTTCATTATTTTTGAAATTCTATGATTTTTGAATCAATTCTGAGCTAAACTCACAATTTCAATCTTAGTTTTCTTAAACCTAACTTCAAACGTTCATTTCTCTTCTGAAATTGTGTCCCTTTTTCTATTTTCCTTGCTATTTTATCCTTTTTTCTTTTGGCCCATCCCATGGAAGACTTCTTTCTTTTTTCCTTTGTATTTACTCAGTACGGAAGTCAGTGGACAGAGTCAGACTCAGACACATAGTTGAAGTTGGAAATTGTGGTTGCTGTTGCCGTTGCTGCCATTTAGCCGCAAGAGCCAATGCCCACAATTTCTAATTAGAATTATAAGTTTTCGCTTGACTTTTAGCGAACGCCTTACCGAAAGACACACAAATACAGTGATATATATATGTAGGTATATATAGGGAGTATGTATATACTTACACACAACAACCATGTCGCCATGCTCGGTGACCGTTTGGAATGATGGCGCCTCACCGGATACTTCGCAACGGAAACGTCCCGCCGACTGAAGATTGACGTTGCGGAGCGTAACAGTGGCATCACTAGAGTTGTGCAACTGCAATTAAAAAATTGTTGAATGAGTAACGAAAGTAACGAAAGTTATAAGTGTAACGCGGGTGTGCTAGGTATATGGGATGGGATTGAATGGAATGAAGGATCGTTCGTAGGGACAGGAGCTGGACTGGAAGCTTGACGTTGTCGCTTTGCTTGGCATTGGCAGTTTCAATAGCAGCCACTCTGGACGTTAATGTAACGTAATTGCTTTTGTAAACTGCCCAGTCGCCCCACCTCCTACACTTAGGGTCTCCTTCATGTTTCTTCTTTTTGAGGGGTTTTTTTTTGTAAATGCTTTTTAAATGTCTGCTGCGGACGCTTTAAGGGTCAGCGTTTGAATGTCGGACCAAAAAAGGGTTAGCCAAATATTTCACTTAAACTTTAAGCCATTAAATCCAACTCTACTTGGGTTCGTTCACTCTCTCGCTCTCACTCGCTCTCTTTCGCTCTTGTTTCACGTTTATCTGACCAAGCGAAAAGTGCACTTTGTTATCTTTTATTGCGCATTTTTTTCTTTTGCTTTTTCCCTTTTATTTATTTTTTTTTTTTTTCTGCTGTTGCTGCTGTTGGACTCCTTTTCATTCGAATTCCCATTGTTATGGTCGGAGCCGTTGTTTTAACCTAATTTATAGTTTACCACACAAGCACTGAGCTAAGGTAAACCTCACGTTCACGTACCATGTCTAAGCTAAACAACTACCACCCATCCGCCCTCCATCTATCCATCCAATGCCCTCTCTGCCACCGTGTCTTCCACCCCAGGCCGCACTCAACTATTTCTAACTGCAATAAAACAAAACCAAAACAGAATAACAACAACTTTTACTTATGTCCCGCACCTGCAGACACCCACCAAAACCATCATCTCCCCCTCGAAAAGACACTCAAATCGATTATGCTAAAACAATATCCGCCAATGGAGTTGGATATAACCATTAGCCCGGTCGGGGCATCATTCTTATCAGTCACTCGGCTTTATCGCTGGTGGAAATCTTTCTCGAATAACATGTGCCAAAGCAAACGTATCTGCGGCTCAACAACAACGTTCAGTCAGTCCAAGCCACACAGTGGCATGAAATGGAAAAGCCACAGATTAAATTCTTCAGTTCTTGGTAGATGCAGTGTCTATATATCATTTACAACGAGAGGATCCTTTACATCTATATGCTATCCTATTCATAATGATAATAATGTTTAAAGAAAATAACACATTTATACATTTGTGTATACTGGTATTATTGCTTTCAAGAAGTTTGTTCATTTTATTTTTGTTTATTATAATTCTTTTCATCACCTTTATCCCACTGTCATATAATGGAATACATTTGTGTGTGAATTGGTTATGTGAATGTGTTGTGTTATAACGCGCATTATGGACACGTTTTGTCTGCGTTCGCCACGCCCATAGCAAACGAAAAGCGCAACTTGAAAAATTTATTGCACTCAAAGTTCTTGGACCATTGGACAGACAGTTAGACAGATAGATAGACAGAATAAGCGGGAGTCAGCAGACATGGCGCGCCAACAGCAGGAACTCACGAACAACGACCAGGCATTTGGCAAAACGCATGCATAGCAAGAAGAGGATTCACTTTTTCGGTAGCCGATTAGTGGCTAGAAATAGACCCAAGTACCCACCCAACCCACACACACACACACACACTCATACATGTATGTGCTCCTATTTAGGATGTCTGGTGGCACTCACGTGCTTATCTCGAACTCAACGAGGCGGTGCCCAGGCAATGGCTGCCATCGGAAGAAGTGGAAGTGCTGCCTTTGGCACTAGCAAGATGGGTTCTGTATGCGTTCGATGTATTTTTTGTTTTTTTTTTGTGGGATGGCCGTAACCTAAACGGTAACGTGCAGCGCATTTTACGTGCAAAAGTTTTTAGTGGCAAAAATAATGGAGCAATAGCACATTTGGGGAGGCGCTACTTTTGTTTTCACCAGCTTTGTCGATCCATTGAGGAGCAACGTTATGGAATATCAATGGCAATCCCTTTAGCTCATGGCGGCTAAGGCCAGTCTTCGATCTTTGCATAGTAAGTTGCACTTTCAAGTCTATCGAGCTCTTTGAATGGTCGGTGAGTGTAAATTTTTGGTCTGTTTGAGTTCGACAAACAAGAGCCGGGAGGGCTTTGCAACAAGCCCACCAGTATCAAGAGGGTATAGCCAGCACCTGGAGCCGTGATAAACAATTCTCTGGCCACACCTCGCTTGCCACTCTTGTGCTCACATATGGTGTGGTGGATTCTGTTTGTATTGCTGGCTTGCCGCAAAAGTATGCAACGTTGTTTTTAATGTTAGTTTTTAGTGCGAGACACTAGAAATGACAGACAAAAACAATGGCCACAGTTTTACAGACTGTTCAGTCTCTTAAGTTTATTTTTTTTCTACTGTGTTTTGTCTTCTTTTTTGGTTGTTGTTGTTGTTGTTATGGGGGTTACTTACATCTACATTTACACCTGGCAGCAAAAACGTTTGAGCTGGTGGCATATCTCTGGGCACATAGCGATAAAACTCATTGCCATCCTTATACCATTTGACCGAATACAGGGCTTCGCCATCGAGTTCATACATGCATTCCAATTGCGCTGCAGATCCTTTAATCACGTAATTTGGTATCCGCACTTCAACCAAACGCAGGCCAACTGTGAAATCTGTAATGAGATAATAAAAATCAGAAAATATAGATTATTTATTTGCAATAAATTGGAAGAACTGATTATAATCAGTTCTATAATTATAAGCAATAGCCTATAACCAAGCAATTATTGTTAAATATATTTTGCGTATCTTCCCAAGTTTAGAATGGACTAAAAATATAAACTTGTAATATAATGACAAGTCATTAATTAATCTGCATGAAAATTTTTTAAATTTCGTAGAAGCGAATTAAATATTTCAATTAGTATTTAATGCAATTTATCATACCAATAAAAATATTCTGTGTTGATGGCTTTTTTTTAGCTCTTCAACACCATTTCATGGAAAATTATTTAAATGGCATTTCTAATTTACAGCTGAAAAATGTATTTTTTATTACATCAAAATTGATCAGGAAATTAATGCAAATTGTGTTGTTTCACACTTTTTGTATAGCTCTCAGCCCACTATGCACCAAGCTTAAATCTTTAATGTGCCAATGTCAATGATTGATTTACTTTTTTCTTGTTTTTTTTGTTTTCCAAATTGCCTGGTTTTATCCGTATTTTACATTAAGGTTTTTCCGTAAATGTGTGTGTATAAATTTGTTATGTTAATTAATTATAAAAGTTTCGGTCTGCATAAATGTCAACCCAATGACTGATTGGCAAGGGATGGACTGGGACTTGAATATGCCTTTAACTTTATAATTTTATAAAAAAAAATGTGTATAGGCATATAATTTATAAATTAAAACAGTTTTTTTTCTTTTGTTGGCATGTCAGGGCCATTTGGAAATTTAAAAATAAATGAGCAATGGCAAAAAAAAAATTATATTTATTGTAATATATTTTATTTATTTGATTAATAAGTCAATGCGATGACATGGAATGGTTTCTTACGCCTCTCAGCATGATTGAGTATCTCTGATTTATATGATGGTATGCAGTTAGTTTTGCTCCCTGCTTGGTTGAGCATTCAACTTGTGGCACACATACACACACACACACACACACGGAGAGTATGCGTGGCACACAGACGCCCACTTAGATGCTTCAAGTTTGGAGAGAGTCTGAGTTGTGTAGCGTTTTATGGCAAACTTGTTTATTGTCAATATTGACACACACTTCCATGTCCTACAATATTACAGAGCCTGTGGCTGTCAGACACACACACACACACACACACACAGAGACAAGCCCACCCACACATACATAGAATACAAACAAACACACATAGATCTATAGATACTTCCACTCTCAAGGATGACTGCTCACTTGCGTTCTCAGCTACCAATCGCTGCACATTACAAGTGTAATAAAATGTGAAAGGATATTATGGTATACATAGGCACAAACACACAAACACTCACTCACTCAGTGACTGACTCACTCACAGGACATGAAAGATGAGTTGCAATTGTTGTAAGTACAACGAAATGACAGAGGAGTGCAATGTCATGTCTCTTTTATGTGTATCAGGAGCCAATTCTTAAAGAGAATTCTATAAATATGATGACATTAAACTCCATAAAACTGTTGAAAAGGTATATCACAGTGAACTATTCATAACGTTTCAGCCCCCCTCCAAACGCTCCCTTGCCAGGTGTCTTTATCAATTTGTTGTGTCATATGTGTGTATGTGAGTGAGTTAAAGTTTCCTGACTTTCACCTCTTCAGCTTTCGTTCGCTTTTTTGCAAATTTAATCACTTAACCCCAAATGAAGTATAAAAGCCTGCCATCCAAGTAAACTTTTTTCGCAAAGAAAAAACTTGACAAAAAGCAAAGAAAGTTGGTTTTTTCACTCAGTGTGTATGTGATGTAGAGATAAAATGTGTGTGTGTGTGTGTGTGTATGGGTTTGTAGGGTGGAGAAAGGGAAATTGATTTTTCACTTGGCAGAGGTCGCAGCATGAGCATATTAATTCCACCCAAGTTTCCATTGTCTTTTGCGTTTGTATAAGGCGGCCAAATGACAAAGTTCCTTAAATTACCAAGGAAAACTTTAGTTCCATCTGCAGTTTGACTCTTAAGCAGAATTAATGAGTGGGAGAAATGGCGAAAAACAAAAACCGAAACTAAAAGAGCACCAGCACACAAAAGAACTAGAAATAACACACCGACACCAACTCTTGAATAGAAACTAGTGAGAGTTACTTTTGGCGTACTTTCTATTTTTCCAAAAAGTTTTTCCTCACATGACGGCAAGGCAATTCTTAAAGTTGTCCATAGTCTCATTAATGTCACTCGCTTGCACACATGTCGCACAACTTTTGCCGCAAAATGTAGCAAGTGCCTGCTGCAAGTGCCTCCATTCTGTGAATGTGTTTGTGTATTGTGAATGCATCTGTGTTGACGTGTTTGCGTATAAAAGCCTCTTGTGTGGGTATCTATACAGAAATATGTATATTGTTAGTTATTCATCTATTGTAAAATGCCAATTAAATGCATTGCCTACTTAGTTGTCATTTATAGAAATATTTATTTATTAAAAACTACCTCTTTGTACAACATTCTATTAATGAATGCAAAGCAGTTAAAAATTGTATCAAATTTAGCGAAGTTCTAATGGTCGCTTTTCTTTCTTTATGCTTTCATGGAATGAAGTCTGAAAGACAATACAAAGCAGAAAAAAAGTTCTCATATCAAAAATCAGAAAATATACAGTGGGATACGATTTAAGATACAAATTTTAGTTGTTTAAGATATCAATTTAAGAAATTTTATTTTCTTTTCTTTCACGATAACATTTACCCTTAGTGTTGATTATTGATTGAGTCCAAAACCTTAAAAAAAGGTTTGCACAGTAAACTTACAACTAATCCATGGATCAAGTGAGGCTATAGGAGGGTCACACTTTTTTATAGTGTTGATTAAGCGGCTATAATAAAACTAATCCTAATTTGAATTCACTTTTTACTAAAGGACATAAGCAAATCGTATACCTTTTTTTAAACAATTCTCATCATTAATCAATAGAAGTCAAAATTTTTACAGTGTTGGTTAACAAATCAAAAGTTCAAAGCGAATTGCAAGCACACATTATGCACTTTAAGAGACTGTTGGTCTAAGGAGATTTATATCAAACACATCTTTTTGCTGTTTTGAATCTCTTTAAGGGCACAAAACTGATTTCATGCTGATGGAAATTTTGAAAAATTGTTTTCCTGGCAACAAACTTTTTGGGCTGTAGTTGTAGTTGTGGCTGGGATTCAACTGTTGCTCAATATCTGGAGGGTGTTTGTTTAAGCTATCAGTCGATCAACATTTTTCTTGTTTTTCTTGCTGTTGCTGTTGTATTTTTTGGTTGCATCCTCAAAGATTGAAAATGGTAACGGTAATGGTAACGGTCACTTTTGGTCTTTGTCGAAAGTTAGCTTCGTTATACATTCTTTTTTTTGTTTGCTGCTGTTGTTGTTGTTGGGCCTGTATTGTCCTCAGGGCAGTTTCAGCTTAATATCCGTTGCCGTTTGCCCTGTTGCTGATTCTGTTGTTGTTGGTGTTGGCGGTA
Organism: Drosophila insularis; assembly: GCA_018903935.1. Lineage (NCBI taxonomy): Eukaryota > Metazoa > Arthropoda > Insecta > Diptera > Drosophilidae > Drosophila > Drosophila insularis. The sequence continues at coordinate 2,597,058 of JAEIFP010000666.1, read as the reverse complement.
GTGATGTTGGTTTATTAGTAGTTCATGTGCCAGAGCCAGGATATAGATATATGTGTGTGTGTACACACACACGCGTGTGTGAAAATGCGAGCCAGAAGCAGGAGAGCCACATAAAAGAAGAAGCTGTTTGCTTATGTAAATGTCTGCATATGAACCAGCAGGGCGAAGGCGTGTGCCTCTCGCATCCTGCCAGCAGCCAAACACAATGCCTTTCATGTTGTGCGTGTGTGTGGGTGTGTGTGACCATTGCCCGAGGTAGCAATATTTGTTTTCTTGCTTTCATCATTTGCATATAATGGAGCTGTAAAAGTTCATAAGATGTCCGGACCAGCAGCAGCAACAAAACGGACCAGCGTGCTGAATCAGAAGAGAGTCGGAGAATGTCTGCAGGGTGTAAGGCTATGTTGCATTTCACTGCATTGAGGAATTTAATTTAACCAAAACGATTTATTGCGTTTCATATGTATATAAATCGGGGTTATATCATCGAATTGAATTTTCAAACGCTGTCTGCAGGAGAAACAAAATGTTTTGTGAAATTATTTTTATATTTTCCTCGATCACCTGATTATAATATTTTCTGAAGTTTCCTGATTTCACCATTCATTAAACTAAGAAAATTCGCTGTCTTTCCCGCTGGTTCCACTTTAAAATATCGTGGGCGACGACTGACTGCAGGGCATGGCAGAGGGCAAGCGCAACAATTACTTCAGCTCTCCCTAGGGTAACATCAAAATACAAAAAGCAACAACGACAACGAAAAACACACTAAAAGGCAAAATACAAAATTGTATATAGAAAATGAAAAGAAAACAAGAGAAAGGAACTGGCCGGACCCAAGAAGGAAAAAGGAAATGGGAAATTTTGCGTCCCACTAAGTACTGGCCATTGGGCCTTTTGGGGCCCGCACAGAGTACACGGGGCAGTAGATTATACCATCCTGCCATTCGCCCATCTTCTGCGACTTGAGCCTGCTACAAAATTGCAAAGAATAAATAATAAATTTTTCAGAGACAATCAGATAAGATAATTGCTGAGAATGATTAAGCAGAGAACCGGACCATACCATTGGGATTGTATTTGAAGAACAGGACAAGAAGAGAGTTAACTTGGATCAAGTTAAAGTTGAATCCAAAGTCAAATTCTCTTTGCCGGCTACCAACTAAATGAATCGTTGAATCGATAACCAAATAAATCCCTTTTGCTGACCACAGTCCATCTGACCGATGCTGCCATTTGCTGACCTAGCAAACAAAACCAAACAACAAAGGCAGAAAGAAGAAGAAAAAATCCACTAATTGCAAATAAATTAACTCAGCTTTTAATGGCTTAACCCGGCTACTTTTTCAGTAGCCTATGCAAAGCTCGTGCGTTCACTCGCTAGTTCTCTCCTCTTCCTCTTTGGGGAATAAGGAAAACAATTATTATTTTGGCCAACCCGAAATCAGGGTCAGAAGTAGGACTCTGGTCGGGCATAAAAATCAATTCGACAAACAACGAAATGAGTTGCGGAAACTATAACTTACATGGCACATCGTAAACTACTGAGGATACTACTAGCTCAATCCTGCTGCTGTCTTATATTTACCACATGGAGCAACAGAGAGTAGGAACTCGAGTATAAGGAACGGACTGGGGTATAAGTATGTGGGTAACATGAGCGCACAATGAATACAAATTGCTCGGTAAATAAACAACATCTCAATAAGGAGCAAATTACTGACGCCAACCACTGAAAAAAGCAGGCAAAGAAAGAAATAGCAGCTAAAATAAACACAGTCAAAGGCACACACACAATCTTACTTGGTCGCGCACACACACACACACCCACACACATACACGGACAAAGAGCGACAGTGTGTGCACTGCATAACAATAGCAACAATTCGCTTTCTGATGTTGGTGTATATAAGTGTGTGTGTGTGTGTGTGTGTGTGGTGTTAATGAATATAATGGCGTTACATAAATGTCGGCTGGGTTTTCCCTTCCGTTCGGTTTTTGTGTGTGAAAATTGCTTTCCACCAACAACAACAACAACAATTGCAAATAACTCTCCTAAAAGCGAACCGAATAAAGAAAGATAGAGCGGGGTGAACAAATAATGAGCGTAAATCATGGTTTAACGATAAATACATACAGACAATGAAGCACTATACATACATATATGTATATGTAGGTAGCTACATACACACATAAATGTTATTGTGCGAATAAGCGTACAATTTTTACCTCTTCACTAAAGGATACTTCAACTTGGTTAGCCTCTTTGTGGCACATCAAATTTTGTCCGACAGACTTTTCGATGATTGTTTCAGATGAACATCAACAGTCATTGTCATCAGTTAAAATGGTGAAGATAGAACCGCATTTGCCATTGTTCCAATAAATTTTAAAAATTATTGCCTAAATTTTATTCCTCACAAATGATTTCATCCAAAAGGTTAATACGAGTTAATACAAATTATTTGCCTCCTTTCTCTTCTTTATAGTTTACTAAAACTTTTTTCTGTTTATTTCAATATTAATCAACTTAGGCCAATTTGTGGCAGTATCTCATAAATTATGAGTCAAATTTTCAAAAAGTTGACACATCTCACTTGACAAATGTCAAAAATAGTTTAAAACAAAATTGTTAAAAGAAGTCAACGAACTGACAGTTTCTTTATAGCTAATTAAGTGCGTACAAACTTCGTCTATGCGGGAAACATTTTAATTTTGATGGAACGTTCATAATGTCAATAATTCGTTGGTTTCACAGCTGGCATCAGTTTAATATTGTAAAGAAAGGACAAATAAATTATAATATTAAATCAGTTCAATGTGTTCAATTTTAAAAGAATTTTTCATCTGCATTAAGCAATTAAAAGGGTGCTGAAAATGGTTTACATAATGTTTGTCAAAGCATATTAACTTTTCGACATCAAAAAGTTCTATTCCGAAACAAAGTTTCAAGTATTATGAACTCTTTTCCACAAAAAAAAATAAATAAAAAACAATTTCTGTGAAAATTTTTACCAAAATCGTATTTAAGTTGCACCTTTTTAACCTCGCACAAAATGACCCACTTTCCATGATGTTGGTAGCTTCAATTTATATACAAATTAGTCAGGGATAAGCCCGCCCTAAGGTGAGATGGAATGGAAACTTTTCTTTAATGTTCTAGATATTCTGGCAAGCCACTGTAATATGCAATTCATAATATAATATATATAAAAGCAAAAGGAAACTTTTCTTGCACTTGAACTTTGATACACAAAAATGCAGCATAGAAGAGAAGCCTCTGGGTGCGATGGTGGCTGAAGCATTTTGCTAATGGAGCTTAAAATTTATGTAAGCCATTGTCATGAGATGTGTATGTAAGTGTGTTTGTGTGAGTCTATGAGGATGGAGGGTTTGGGGGTGAAGTTGGCCATGTCCATGTCATGCATGCATAAATGCAGTTACTGTGGGCGAGTTTTGTGGGAGAATGGTAAAACATATTGCATACTTTTGTGCATGCAAGCTGAAAATTAAAAGCGCTTACGTTGGCGAAAACAAAAAGAAAAACAAACTGAAACCCAAAGACCGACCGAACAAATGAAGGCAAATGAAATGAATGCGAATCATGTCGCAAAGTCAAGTTGAATGGAGTTGTCTCTGCAGCATCCTGAATTCATTCTTTTTTTATCCTCTTTTCATTATAATTTGCGCATATTAATGAAGCAGCATCAGCATCAGGACAAGAGCCAGGAAAGTAGAAATATATCTGATTTTGGCTTTGTTTTCTACTGGTTTATTTTTGTTTTTTTTTTTGGCTTCTTTCTTATGACTTTTGGCAAGAGTTGCAGCTGTTGATGCTGATGACGATGACGATAATGTTGCCGATTTGCCACATGAATACAAGAAAACACACACACACATACATACAAAGATAGATACGGAATGTTGGAAGTAAGAATGAATTCTGGCAGTATCTATCCATATCCTTTTTAAGGCTGGCACAAATAATTTAGTGCTTTGTAGAATAAATGTTTCAGTTAAATTTTTGCAATTCGTTTAGTTTTCCTTCTTTTCGTTGGCATGGGAAAAAGAGGAGCAAAAGGCAGCATCAGCTAGAAAATTGTTTAATTTTTCATTTCTCTCCTCACACACACACACACACATACAATAGTACACACCAATACGGTTACAATTGCTTAGTTCTGTTTCACTCGACCGGGCTTTCATTGTAATTACTCTCCGGATCTCCCTTAAGCCATTTGTTTGACTTGAAATTTTTCAGGATATTGCGTTCCTTTTCAGATTTTAGCCCCAAAATTCGGATCACGTTCCTTAGAATTGTTTAACTAACAAAAACTTTAATAGAAAGTAAAAAACAATTATCAACCAATTGACGGCTAATCTGAATTTAGAATTCAAATCGCAAAGTGTTTTTGCGACACTATTTAACATTATTTTGTTTCTTTAAATTTAAACTAAATATTAATTTAAAGTGTTTGTAAATTTTGTTTTTTATCCTTTTTTGGTGTTATTGAATTTTTATTTGGATAGATTGAAGTTGTTTTAATTGAGGGCTTTGTCATGGAATAGAATTTTATTACCCTTCAAAAACTTAGCGAAGGATATTGTCAGACTTTTATTTATTAAAAAAACCCAACGTAAAGAGAATTCTATTTTAATAGGTTTGGTTTGTGGTTAATAAACTCCTCAAAGTAGTAAAGCAGTTTAGAAAATCTTAACGCTTTTCAATGACATACCAAAGACTTAAACTTATTGTTTATGGTATCCCATTATTGAATCTTTGGCCTATAACTGACCCTAACAAGTACGCAAAGCGGAAACAATTTGAATTCCATGTTGCCCAGTGTTAGCGAAATGGGATTTTTGACTCCTTTGAGCAACAGCAGCACCAACAGCAACAGCCTAACAGTTACATAGATAGCCATCAGCTTGCCTCAGTCTGGATGTGGTAAGATGAGTGGTGCGACGTCTGAGGGGAAGTGCGTCTTGTCGCTGGCTGCTTATTGAGGCTTAGATCCGATTTTGCCAACAGACAAGCAGCCCATGAAATTGTTTGTTTATTGAAAAATGATTGGGGCCCGGGCAGAAAGGCGGCGGCATAAAATACTTGTGTAAAACAGAGAAAAGCAACAACAAAACAATAACAACAACAATAAGGACAGAGAAACCTAAGACGAAGATATTGCCGAGTGCCGCCTGGCAAGTAGCAGCGATGCGATTAAGCGATAACCTCAATCTCAATGTGAACCTTAAGCCGCCAAATGGTCTGTGAATGTTCAAGTTGTTGTTTAAGTTTGTGTTGTTGTTCTTGTTGGAGGCTTTTGCGGCTTTTGGCAACGAGTTTTTGTCTTTCCCTTGTATTCTCTATGGCCAAGAGGAGATTGGGGGCCCATTATCATTTTGAAAATCAATCTGTTTACACGAAAACATTAAAGTCGCTTGCATTTTTTATTCTGTTTTTGTTCAATGGCTTCCATCAACTTGGCTTTGCACTTTTTTGTGGTGATTTTTAAAAAAATCATTTGTTGATTTTTCCATTTCCATTTCCAGCCTTATCTATGGCACTATAAATTTTGAATTCTCCTTTCTTGTTTTTTTTTTTTTTTTTGGGTTTTGTTTTTGTGTGTGTTGTTTTTTGTGATGAGTGGTTCTTTGTGTGTTGAGTGTTTTGGAATAAAAGGCGGCAGCAACTCTGCGTGTGCATTGATTGAGTGCATTGAGTTGTTGAAGTTTGTCAGCTTTTTTCCCGCCATTCTCCTCACTCTCCTGACCTCTATCTTTCTCCCCCCACCTAAACACAAAACAAAAACGTTTGTTGCCATTTTGCGGTTTTGTGTCAGAGGAAACAAATTAAAAAAAAAAAAAAAATAGAAACAAAACGAGAGACAACAGAACACAGAATGTGGCCAAAGCTTAATGGCTAAATGTCGGCAATTGTCTATGTAACTTTGTGTGTCTGTGTGTGTGATTTTTGAGTAGTCTCTAGTCATTTTGCAGAAATTCATGTAACTCAACCCTCGCAAATTATGTATATGTATCAGAGAACATTTCAATTAAACTAGCCAATATTTGTGGTCAGAATATCCATTTGGACAAAAATGTTTGGCACTCAGTTGAGAAAAGTTCCATACAAAATATTTTCTTTTCAATTTTGCAATTCCGAGCATTCAAAAAGTGTTAAAGTGCATTCGAATCTTTCAATGACATTGAAGAGCTCCACCTTACACAACCCTCTAGTCAGATATCTCAATTAGCTAAATGGGAAGTCACACACACACATACTTGCACACCACTCAAATTAAAAGAAAAACGAAATAATATTCTTGGCTCCCTGTGTCCCGCCAACATTCATTAAAGTTTGTGGCTTGTTGGACTATCCTCAAAAATTTGCATTCGAGCGTCAAAAGTCAACGCACCTCTGACCGAAGAAGACCCGCCCCCAAAAAAAGACATTTTTATGGTGGTAATGAAACAATGGGGGGCGGGAGCAAAGAAATAACAAGCAAAGTGGCTGACATTAATGTAATGTAAGTCACCTTGGCAAGCTTCTACGATTACCACCAGAAAGCACTAGTTGTATGTGCAGTGGGAGCCAGGCGGCTCACCTTTTTTGACTAATTGTATTAGATAAATTGTGAAACCTTAATCATGTGGGCGCGTTGGTTCTTTCACTGCGTCATTTTCTTCTCCACATTGCGGACGGACTGCAGTGTAAGAAAGACATTCAAACCCAATTCCAAGCACAGACCCAAACCCGGGCAAATGACATGACTCCCAAGGTGTTTCGACTGGAAATTTGCCATGTGCATTGAATATAATCTACGCTCAGGACTAAGGGTGAAGCCTTCAGCTATCATTCCCAAGGGTGAACTATATTTTGTAGTTCATTGTTACCAAAAAAGTAGGTAGGAGAAGTTGCTAGGGCTTAGGACAAAAATTTTAGAGTAAGAAATTTCGCATATTTCTTTTAGCTGCTTTTATATTTTCATATACATATATACTAGGTATAAATAAGTCGATACGTTATTCTGTTGGCATTATTTTACATTTGTCTTCCTTTGTCTTGGCCTTAGTGCCAGCTCGAGCAAACGACCCTCCTTTGGCAGCGTCTCAGTGTCTCAGCTGCGGGCTTTATTCAATTTCAAGTTTCACTTACTGTGTGCACAGTTTGTCTTTCCTGTTTTTTATTTAACTTCTCGGTTTACCTTTTTTCTTATTTAATTAATTCGGTTGTCTTGTTGTCTCCCTCTTTCTAGCCATGTATGTATGGATGTGAGAGTGTGTTTTTGTGGATTGGACATTGGCCTGAAGCCCTTTGCCTATGACAGAGAATTGACCGCTGCGGGTAATTTTCTTCTTTTTTTTTTTGTTCCTTTAAAGCATTTCTCTTTCTGATCTCTTTAAAGTAAACAATATTTGATTTTAAAATTATTTTTTTTTATTTTAAATTAATGCAAATTCTTTTTTCGGGCGCTTTTAATATTAATAATCTGCAGTAGTTTTATTTTACACGACAGTCAATTTTGATTTAATCTCATATTACTGAAACCTGCCATAAATTAAGGCCATGTTAATAAGCAAAAGGCTTAAATTCGATATAATTGTTACAATTCCTTTTTTGCATAATTATCTAGGCAGCAAAACACACACGCATACCTATAAATATTCAGACATAGGCATAAGAATGCTTTTCACTGCCAATTAAAAGGTCTTGGAAGGGAGTCCCATCTGCAGGGTCGTCATTTTAAACTGTAGCACAATTAAAACATAAAAGTCACTCATACGTCATGTGTGTCCCCCACTAGCCGAATGTGTGTGTGTGTGTGTGTGCGTGAGTGTGTTTCGAGGCTTTTGTAAGTATGGAAGCATGAGCATTAATGGCATTTGTGCACAGCGTGAATTATGTTGATATGACGCACCCTTTTTGTGGTCACATACAAAAAAATGTTGCCTACTTTTGTGAGCCACGGCTAGAAAAATATTTACTATGGGCAAAATGACAAATATTTAAGGAAAAAATAAAAATTTAACGACACAAAAATCATACAATTAAATAATATGTAGTGAAATATACTCGGTTTTAAATCTGTCGGCTTTTAAGTAAGGAAAAAATCTTTTTGTAATTCTAATTCATAAATCTAGTTTCTTATACAATTTAATTTAATTAATTGCATGGTTAAATATTAACTAGAATAAACTAACAATGTTTTTTTTTTTTTGTTGCCCATGGTACAAGCGACCATTAAATTTTGTTATTTATATGTATATGCTTTTTGTTTGTTTGTTTATTTGTAATAACAAACACACGTACCCACCCACACACACTCATACTTACACATATTCTGAATCGCTGTGTTTGTATTTGCTGTTGCCTTACAACGAAATATAATTTGCGCCTTTTTTGTGCTCTACGTCCCAGCCGAGCGGGAAAGAGCGACAACTTCTTTCACTTCCGCTATGCGACGACACTTTTGCTACTTCAGGGCACGGGGGGACTTGCCGTGTGTGTGTGTAAGTGTATTTTTTACTATGTAAATGTGTGAAATTGCTACGCGCCGTATGAAAACTCCCACATGAGGAAAAAGAAGTATGGAGAAGGTAGCCCTGAGTCTGGGTCTGTGTGTTTGCTTTTTGTTATTATTATTTCTTGACTCGCACTCAACGTCAACGTCATCGTCGACTCGTCGACTCCTCGTTTGTATTACTTCCATCTCTTTTACTCTATCTTTTGTTTCTTTTCTTTCTGTTGTTTTATTATTATTGTTGCCAATGTTGGCTGCCTGCCTGCCTGCCTGCCTTGAGAAAGCAAATATGAGCGTTGCGCCGTGAGCTAAATGTAATGTTACTACAATTTTTTTTCGATTCACTTTTATATACATTTCTTTTTCATATGTGTTCGTAGTTATGTTTGTTCAAAAGCGTAGACCCACTCTAAATGCCAAGGGACAAGGGAAAACAATTTTTTATAGCCAAAACTGGGAGAAACTATTCTTTTGATAATCAAATCTACACATTTTTTTCTTTCTAGTTTTTAAATCGTTTCCGCATGAATTTAGTAAAATATCTGTGAGAGTCATGTTGTTATTATCTAACAAGAGGCCTTTTTATGAATAAGCCCTGTAATAGGTTTGAATGTCTTATATTAGGATGCATTTTAACTTTTGAATTTAAGAATACTTGGGCAGACTTAGCTGATCGTCTTTATTTAGGCCTTTTATGCATTTTAAAAGCATTTTTTTAAAAAGATCCAGATTCATTAAAACTAGATTTAAGGGAATTTCATTCTGATTTCAGCCAACTTGAAAAAATTTCACTAAAATGGGCGAGCAAATGTAAATCATATACAGTGTCTGTTTTAATATCTGGCAATAGCTTTGAGTTTTAGTTAAAAGAAAATATATATTTTTAAACTTATTTTTCTTCAAGCTTAAGACACGCTCTGACTTTGACAGGCTTTGGCTTCTTGCACGTTTGATCCTGTTGACGGTAAAACTAAGCGGTTTACATTTTCGTTCTGCATATGCCTGGAATGCAGAATGGTGGGCCAAAACTCTCTGCGACTACTACTAAACTATAGTTTGCAGTTGTTGGCGAGTCAAAGTTCAACAGTCGTCATAGTGCAAGAGCGCACACACACAACAAACAATGGCGCCAAAGGGGTAAAGACGGTGATGAAGAGGCGGGTTTCAAGGGGGAGCCAAAGCAAAGGCAAACATAGCAGACATGGCAAACTGAAATCCCTCAAGGAAGTCTCACTGGCATACAAAGGGCAGCACACAGCACAATATAATGGCGTCTTTTAGAGCGAAAAACTGTAAAGCTGCGAACTGAAGCAAAAGGCGACGGCTGTGCTTATGGTGACACTGCGGGAGCTGGGAAGGAAAGAGGCACGGGGCATAGGCCAAACCCGCCCACATGCTAACAGAAACGAGCAGGCGGCAAGCCCAGACCCAGGCGACATGTTGCAAATTCATTTATAACAATTGTGTCTCTATGCATATGTGTGTGCGTGTGTGTTTGAGTGCGACTCAGCTCATCAACTGTCTAAGAAAAAAGGCTTGAGTCAGAAGCAAGGAAAAAAAAACAAAAAAAGATGCTGAGAGAGAAAACAAAACTTTACCCTTAAAACGCTGCGGGACGACATGAAAATGTTCAAGTGTGTAAATGTAGAAATTGCATAATATTTTTTAACACACACATAGTCCCAGTCACCCCCTCTCACAGATAAAGTTGCCTTATTGTCATACGGAAAAAGAAGAAATGGCAAAAATGCTACAAGTTAGTGTGAACCTTTTCATACCCTACAAAAAAGGGGAAGACTTGAAACAAGATCTTTTAGAAGTTGACATTGTACTGTAAAATAAAAATAACACGGGAAACCCATATTAAAACCAGTTATTTCTGTGACTATAACAATCTAAGTTGGCTTTAAAAGCTTAAGAGACTCAACTTAAGTAAACTTGAAACCGTTGCAAAAATATTATCCCGCTTGATGAAATCAGAAAAAATTCTCTCTTTTTCAAGTAGTTTTATAGAATTTTAGACCAAGTGAATTAGTTATGACTGACAAGTTTAAGTGAAGTTTTTGTTAAAGTTTAAGGCAATGCGTATAAACTCTTTTAGTTTTTCCTCATTTACTGGGTAACCGTAAAGTACCGAACGCTGCGAGCTGTGCGCCATAATCAGACGACAAAGAACTGAACTGAAGAAGGACGCAGAAATTGCAGTAAAAAAGGCAACTCAAGTGCGCACAGCCTTAAATGAGGAAAGTTTAATGCTTTCATAAGCACAACAAATCCTAAGACAAACCCCTCCCCAAAAAGACCCCTGCGAACCCAGACCGAAGTGAAAAATAGACGAAACGCTGCGTGGATCCTGGCGCATATCTTAACGTTTTATGAGCGTTTTCTATCCTTTTGCTTTTGCGCCAGTAGCTGCTGCAGGTATAAAAATCAAGAGTTTGTTGTCGTTTGGCTGCGGGGCAATATTTTTCTTTTCCTTTTCCATTTTCCCCCCTTTCCTTTTTTTTTTTCTTGCTCTGTTCGTCTTTTTGTTTTGCATTTGCCTGCTATTTGCAATGAAAGTGCACAAGTTTTGCGTTTAATGGGTCATTTGTCTTTTTTTATGGAGTGTGGTGGTGGTGGTATCTGCCCCTGGCAAGGGAGGTGATGAATATTATAGGCTGCATATGGTGAAATTGTTTGCCTTTTATATTGCATACTTTTGGGGTATAGAAATTGAAAACCATAATTTATTTAGTTAAAGTCTTGACTTTTGTACACTACATGGGTAATATAATTTATTCAACTCATCAGCTTAATTTAAATTATTGCAAAGAAAAAACCAAATCAATTAGCGGTCAGCCAACACGTATAAGAACTACAATAAGCCACAAATAATTTGGTATGCTTAATGATCAAAACAGCTTGACCAGAAAAACGCTCGCCACAATTAAACGCACGCAAATTGTGTGGCACAGAAATAAAACCAAAAAATGTTATGCAAATGGCTTAATCGAAAACTGTATACTCTTTTTGGAATGAAATTCTCTAAATAAAGTTAATGAAAAAAAAATCAAGGAAGAAAAGAACGGGTCTGAATCAACATTTTTTAAATCTTCAATTAAGAATATTCTATATTATCATACGGGTGAGTAAAATAAACTTGCAAATTATTATTTTAACAATGCAAAACGTTATTTTTCATCAGCTGATCCACCCCTTATTATCTCTAAAATGAGTATTTTCAAAAAATTATGGTCTAGGTGGACTTTGCTCATTAAACAGACGAATGTTTATTCGCTATGCTTTCTTTTATGCGTTGCATATTTCTGACCAAAATGAATTTTACCTTTTGCCAAGAGTATAAAAATTGTTTTGCAGCTGAAATTATGGTCCCGAGTAAAAATTAAAGTAAGCTTAACGAGCTCCACTCAAAAATAAAAACGAGTAAGAACAACAGAAGAAACAACAGCAGCGAAATTGATGCAGCTGTCCAAAAGACAGAAGGTAGACGCAACGGCCATTAAAATGCAGGAGAAGACCAAGACGATGATGAATAAAGGCCAAAAGGAAAAGCAAAAAAAAGGAAGTAAAAGTGGATATTAAAAATACACGCAGCAAAAGAGCAACGAAATAATCATAATTTCTGCTAATAAATTTTATATATTACTCTCTTGTTTCTCCCTTGCTCCACCTCCTCTACCCTCTGACCTCAAATGGACGAGCCTGCAATAATATTCATACATATATATTTCTCTTTTGCTGAATAGTCTGAAATCGAGTAGGTATTCGCAGGACCTCTATGTGGAGCCAGTTTGCTTGCTCTCCGGCTTATATGGTCGTAATACAAATACTTATACACATGCATACATATGCGTAACGGATCAAAGTATGTGTGTGTTTGTGAGGTAACCGCTTTGAAACAGTAGAAAAAAGACATAATACATTATTCTTTTGAATTTTCACTGACAGAACCCAAAACGAGAGAGAGAGAAAAAAAGAAACTGTGCACAAAATTAACTTCCAAAAGCAGGCTACGAAAAATAAAAAAGAAAACATTACGCGAGAAAGCAAATGAGCAAAACAGAAACAAAAAAAAACGAACATAAACACTCTGTGTTCATCTCATTTATAATGTGTTCATGCGCTTAACAAAATTTACGAATTTAAAAAATTAGGAAGAGCAAAATTGAAGCTGAATTCAAATTATTTATTTTTAATACATTGAATAGGCGAAACTTTGCTCTACAATTTATAAAATATAAGTATAAAAAAAAAGAAACATAAATTTAGAATTTTTTTGGTGTTGGCCCTCATTTGATTATACGGTCAATGCAAAGAATATTTTTCCTTTGCCTAATGGTTTTAAATTAAATAAGATATAGGGTAATACGATTGGCTTCCCTTTAAAAAAGAACTAAAATAAATCAATTACTTATGAAAATTAAGACTTCAGAAATTTCATCTATATAATATTAGTTTTAAATAAAAATCGTGACAGTCTGATTGGCTATTAAGTTTATTTTCGTGATAGTGCTTACAAATCTTAATTTGACTTTATAAAAATAATTTTATTTAACTTTTACTCATCGTTTGCCGAATAGACGAGAAAAGGAAAGCCATGTTTAAAATCGACAAAAATATGGTGTTTTATTTTGTAGTTTTAATTATTTACTTATACAATTACATATATAGTCGACTGTATGAATAAAATAAATAAAATTTCAGCTTTGAAATTTAAAAACAATTAGGGAACGAAATGACTGGGTCCGGGATTTTATCACACTTTTGATTGTTTAAGTACTTTAATAAAGTTTTTAAAATATTAAAATTTTGAATAATTTATGGTCATTCATTTATACTCATTTATAGTATTTCTAATGAAAATAAACTTTTCGTTTAGTTATATATATTTCAACTCAGTAAAACTATTAATAGTTAATCTTTGATATCATTCTAGAACATATGTATAAATTTTTACATAAATCGACTTAGTTTCAATCAACACATAAACATGTAAGGTTAATTTTAATCACATGTTCTTTCAATTCAAAAGGATTTACATATTTAAAGAATTAAAATTCAAATTACAAATTTTTTGTGAATTTTCTTAAAAAAGCATCTGGGAAAATTTCTTAATTTTGTAATGTTACAAAATATGCTAGCGCATAAACTAGTATGTTTGGCCCTAGCAAACTGCAAAAATGTTACGTTTCATAAATTCCGTTGCTTTAATTACAAATTTGACTGCTGCTGCAGCGCTGAGAGACGAGCCAAGCTCTGGCAGACGCCGGAGACTGGGCAATGAGCCAACGACGTTGGGAGCTAGAGCAATCCACCGAGTGGGGCAAGCTAGGCACATCATTATACACACTCACCCATACACACACACAAGCACACACACACACACACAAGCACGCCCACAAATGGCCAACACAACGAAACTGACTTCTCAGCATTTGCCTGGCATTCACTTTCCTAACGGCATGTAATTAGTGTGGCTCTATTAAAAGGCACCGCCTGGCAGCAGGAGCAACAGAAGCAGGACTCTTTGCTGAGGACTTTTGCTTGGTTTTTTTGCTGCTACTTTGATGGAAATTAGTATTTTAATGTATGCTAAATGCGCCATTATCCCGGCCATGTCCTACTCAATAGCATTAGCCATGTCTTTATTCAAAATCCAGACATTTTATGGATTTCAGAGAGTGTCCTTCCAGTTGCTTTAGTTTAATTAATGCCTGCCAAGTCATTATAAATAACTTTCAATTAGCAGGTACTTTTGTTTCTCTCTTTCTGGCTAAATTATGTCAACCAATTGCTTTGTAATTGACTGCATCTGTCGAGATAGAAAGGGTTGGCCACATCAAGGCGTGGCAATCGCTAATTACCCAACAACTGAGGCTATTATCAATTGTCTTTGTCTCATACATACATCAAAGGCTTAAGGCTCAAGACAACTCAGCAAATTGGTCAGAGGATAACAGCAATGACAATCAGATGTATTCAACTTGAAAATAGCCATTAAATTACAATAACATAATGATTGGTTACAAAAAAATTGTAAAACAACGGTTGGCTTTAAATACTAGTTAAACTTACTCAACTATTATTATTATCGATTTAACAGTTCATCTTCAAGTTTTGATCGTAATTAGCATGATAAGAGATTAGATAAAACCTTCTTTTTCAGTTTTAAAAAGTTATTTTTTATATTTTACTTATACCAACTTGCTGAAGACATCTCAATGTTTGGTCTTCAAACTTATTGAAAACTATCAAAAAACACAAAAGTATTTAAATTTTTAATTTATTTTCGATTATTTTTAATTAGTCTACTTGAATACAGAAATACGTTTGTAACCCTTTGTAATCATAATCAAAATCAAGAAATTTAACAACTTTTAAATAAAATCCCAATTATATATTTCACAAACTCAACATATAATAAATACTAAAGGCAACTTCAATATCACAACTCTTTTAACAAAGAATTCAAAGGATTTGCCATTCCAGGAGTTGCATAAAAGAACCTAAGAGACATTATTTCCGTCTTGGAAATAAATAATGCGATTTGGCCAAACATTTTCTGCAGACTGTTTAGCTAAGCATCATTTCTATGAGTATCTCATCCCCTTTCAGTCTTTCTCTGTGGCTACCTCTCTCTCTCTCTCTGTCTTTTACTCTGTTATGGGAAGAGCACTATCAAAATGTCAAGTTTTGTAAAAAAAAAATTTGAAAATATTTCTGTACTCTTGCTGCTGCTGCTTTTTGCCAATTTATGACAAGTACGAATGCAACAAGCTGCACAATAGCAATGAGAATGCGATTGCGAATGTGTATGTGAATGCGATTCAAACGTGTATGGGTTGTGACTATAAGACAGCAGGGGACACAATGTCTAGGGAGATCGCACTTGGAAGATGTAAAACCAAAAGATAAACTAAGCAAAAACAAGAAGAGCATAAAAAATAAATGCAGCAGCGTGGAACATCCTCTTTTTGCTTTTCCACTCAAAAGTGTATAAGTTACGCTAAATGAAATATTTATGGAAATTGCCAAAGGCAATGAGAATTTCTGTGAACTATTCTGTGTTTGTGTGTTTGATATTTTCAGTTTTGCATCGCCATATTCATAGCCAAACTTTCCTCTTATTTATCAGAAAAAAACGAAAAAAAAAAAAAATTATTTACAACACTTGGCAGAGCTCTTTCGATTTTGAATTGGCCACTTGGCTTACAGTTTTCAAGTATAAACGAAATTGGCAAATAGCTGTCAATATTTGAAATGCATTAACCCAAAGAGACAGAGAGGGATGGCTGGAGAGAAAGAAAAAAACGAGATCTATTCGATATGGCGACCGTGACTCTACTTGGATGCCTTGCTGTCTCGTCCAGATAAGACCGGAGAGAGAGAGAGAAAGAAATGGGACAGCCGAACAGCAGGATGGTGGATGGAAGATTTAGAATGGATGGAGCCTTTCATATAAATCGCTCAAACGACTCTAAGTAGCAAAAACTGCAGAAAATAGCAGACAGCAGAGCTGATGGTAGATAATTTCCAGTGTCTCGATTCATTACTGAAATTGTGTATTCAACGAGAGGGGAAAAATACCAAAAATAAAAAAGAAAACCGAAAAAAAATAAAAATGCTTACTTGGAATTTGCGTTGCGTTTTGTCAGAAGACAAAAGAGGTAGGGACGAAAAGGGAATGGAGAGGCGGTGAGAGAGAGAGCTGAGGTGCAGCGGCTATGAAAATCAATTTTAATTGATTTATGGCTAAAGTGTTTTCGGTTGCAATGTGTTTTGGGTATGCCCAAGTGTCTGTTCCATTGATTGACAGCCATCTCTTGTTGGCTGTGGTTGGCTCTTATTCACTCCCTCTCACACACTTCCTCCTGTCACTCTCTATCTCTTAGTTTCTATGGGTTTCTATATCTCGTTTAACTGGTAGGCAGTTTGTACTGCAGATAAGTGACTCATAAAGTTGCCTTTTAATTGCACTTGAATGATGTTCCGCTTTGGACTTGGGCGTTGATACTTAGCAGTTCAAGTGAGGTATCGAAGATGCAAGTCTTACTCAAGTACTGCCCCAGGTTGATGCCTTTCAAGAGATACTAACTGTAAAATGTAGCGGCACTAGATAATGGATAGTCGAGTAATCTATAAAAATGATCACAAACTTCACACAAGCAGCACTTAAGGCAAAGTTGATGAACTTTAGCCTAAAATTGGAAAATAAGGTGAATATAAAATGCTCCAAGGTAACTAATCCGGATTTCTGGAAAATAAGTGCTTTCCTTTTAACCAGTCCTTTTATTTCAAAAATATTTAACTACTACAGTGAGTCATCATTTAACTCAAAGTCAAAAACAAAATGTTTTTGGTTATGGGCACTCAAGTTGTTGACACGTAATACGCACAACTTTAATTACCTACATATATCCAATTCCATATTTATTTTACCTATACTATGTCAGTTAGTTTTTCCCACCTACATATACTAACTGGACGTAAACGTAAAACTCTGTACATGTTAACTTTGTTGACAACACAAATTAACACCCATAAAAGTTTTAGACACAAAATGGGAAAAGCAGGCTAAATACAAAGAAGAAGAGACTTTGGCATAAACAACAACACCAAAACAAGAAAAATTTATGTGAATATTTTTGTGCCAGCAACAATAGCTAAACAACAACTACAAAGACTAACTAAAAATGTTTTCTCCGACATTTAGCAATTTCGTCTAATTGACGCATTTCGTTGGCTGACATCAAGCAATGCCGCAAAACACATTGCAACATGCGTGGCATTGCAACTTGATTTGGCTGAAGCAAGAAAAAAAAAACAGGGAAAACATCAGCAACAACAACAAAACTCGAGCTAAAAGTGCACCCAAGTAACAAGAATGGAACGTTGTGGCACACAGGCCACGTAGCGCTGGTCATGCTGGCAACTGTAATTGAAAATGTCTTACGCTTGTCGAACCGCAAGTCACACATACACCCAAAGATACTTAGCTCATCCCCATCCCCATCCCCATCTTCACCCCCATCATCATCATCAATGCGAAGTTACAGAAAAAAAAGAGACGAAAACGAAACGAAAATCGCCGCCGTTTGCGAAAAAAGGCGAAAATGAGCGTAAAGCTTCGGAATGACAGGCGGAGACTCGAGAGTTGAAACCCTCAAGAGCCGGAGACGTAGTAGCGAGCATAGCTCTCCGTTTGGCCTGGGCATCATGCCATTTTCAGGGCTGCCAACTTGTTTATCTCGTGACTGCACATTGCACTTCCCCAGCTAACCAGATGAAAAGAAACAGCTAGACGACCAACCAGATGGAGTGAGCATTGAATGGAGATATGCATCCCCCCAAACCCAGTGTAATTGCCCCCCAAAACCCAGTGTAATTGCCACAGTAACTGGAGCAACAACAACAGCATCAACAACCACAACAACAAGGGACAGCCCTGAGCAGCTTTAGCAACTTCATTTGCACTGTGCTCCGTGTTCTTCAGAGCATCTCTGCTTTCTTTTTTTGTCAATTTTTCCTTGGTTTGTTTTTTTTTTTTTTTTTTGGTGGCACGTCATTTTGATGTGCACCCCGGCTGGCTGGACAGTTTTTCTTTTGGCATTGCATCTCGGTCTACTCGGGCGACTGTATAGTTGAGATGAGGTCAACTGGTTGACACTTTGCCTCTCTCTCATCAGTTCCCTTTTTTTCCTGAGACTTAGCTATGTGGCATGTTCGTGGCTGCCAATTTCCTTAACCACTCTCAAGGGACATAGACAAAGAGCACTGAAGCTGAAGAAATGAGTTCAAATACGCGAAAAGGCCAATAGATTGATTTTTGTCTTAATTAATACATTACTTTTAGAATGAAAGACATCCAGTTGCTTAACTTGTGCTTATATAAGTGATCAATTAGAATTATGCTGGATTAAATTTCAAATTTGTATAATTTTTCCCTTCCAATATAAGAAAATCTGATTTTGAAATTATATATCAATTAGAACTAATTAAACATTGTAGTTAACATAAATAGTTATGGTTGATTAAATTTAAAATTTGTATAATTTTTCCCTTCCTTCTTATGTTGGAGTTTGGAATTATATTCAAACAATTACAAAAATAAAATAATTTTTGTATGTAACAATGAAATTAATAGGCACAAAAATATTAAATAAATAAACAGTTGAAATTGTAATAGACAAATGGAAGCAAAATATGCAATTAACTGATGATAAAAAATGAAATTATTAAGAAATACAATGGATAGAAATAGTATATTAAAAAAAAATAAAAGGGAAACACGAAAAATGAAAACAGATTAAAACCGAGTGAAGACCAAAAAAGATTCAGTGATAAAGTGAGGAAAGATCTAGGAATGAAAGAATAAAAGGTCCAAAATATAAGTGAATAACTAAGTAAGTAACAAACTACAACGAAATTCGAAAACATTATTTTTCTATTTAACATTAATGGAATCACTTAAAAGTTAATTAAAGAATCGAACTATTATCAAATGCCACTTAATGTCGCACTTATTTATGTATGAACATGAGTTCATTCCGCAATATGTGTCAGTGACTTCATCCTTTCACATCCCATCGACTTTGTTCATCAAACACCGCTGCGAACCTCAATTAGTATGCCAAAAATTCTGAGAACAGAATCTAATCATAGACCAAACAGAAGCACCCATTATTCTTGTCAGTCAGTTAGTCAGTTAGTCATCCGCATTCGTGCAATCAAAATGTGTATGTTGCCTAATGTTTGTATTTCCAATGAATTTCATAATTTATTATTAATTGGTTTGGGAGTTACTTTGCCCCCCAACCGAGCTTAAGGGTTAACCTATTGTCTAGAGAATAATCAGAAAAAAAAGTCCAATATTATGCCCGCTGAACATTTCAATTAAAGAGTATACAGAAAACCCACACATGAGAATAACTATATATTGCCTTTGTGTGGGTGCGTGTGGTTGTGTGTGTTTGTATGAATGTATTGATAAAATCACAATCAAATACAAATAAAATCGAAATTGCACATAAAACTTCATGCAATTTAATGTCTTGTCCTAAGGGAATGCGCGAGGATGGGGGCGGGGCAGTTGCGTGTGAAAATGAAACAATGACATGACCGCAAAATAGTTAGACAGATAGACAAACAGACAGACGGAACTAAAATAGCAAAAGTTTAATGTCCATGAAAATAGAACAAACGCAGATGAGGCGAATTGTCAGTTGGTGGGGGAGGGTGAAAAAAAAAACCCAAACGAAAAATTGGAAAACTGACTCCAAATGACATTTACGTTCAGCGAAAAGTGCGTGGTCACTAGAGATGAGAGGGTGAGGTGGTAAGGGGTTCTTCTCCATCCCTGGGCCCATGGCCAAAGTCAATAACCATAAAGGAGGGTGGCGGACAGACGCATTGAGTTAGTCTGAAAACAAACACTGCATTATAGTTTGTAATCGTTTTTCGATTTAATAGCATAGCCCAAAAGGGGGGAGGCGGATTGGTGAGTCAAATGGTTGGACTGTCGGTCGGTAGAATGGTTGGCAATTCCATTCCATTTCAGTGCGATAACGGGAGGGTAGGAAATTGCGGTAAATAGAAATGTCCGCTGCAAGCGACAGTTGAAAAACAGAAAACACAAAAATTGTGGAATGTGCCATGTAGGCCTAATGAAGGCCGCAGCTCTGACATCCCTCTGCAAACGTACCATGGGGGATTCCCCCATTTTGGCCTTTAATGAAGCCAGCGCAAAGGGGACTTATGGGTGGTTCGGGTGTTCTGTCTGTGACAGGCAATGTGAGGGTTAACAAGAGACCCACGCTAATGTATTTTCCGCTCGACTGGATCAATCCTAAATCCAGCTCAAACAGCTATAGAAGAAAAAGCAAAAAAAAAAACAAAACAGCAATTAAAGCGTATCGACCATGAAGATTTTATAATTGAATTACAAGTGTGTGGCAAAATGGGCTTGACCACACACACACACACACACATTCGTATATGCAGACAGACAAGCACACGCCCACTCACCCATACAAACACACACACATTGTCTCTCATTCATCTAGCTTAGGGGTCTGGCCAAAGGTCAGACCAACAGAAGGTCAACAATTAAAGCAAACTCAGTCCCACTGATGAATGTGGGACATGCTGAAGGCTTAATAAACAGCAGACTGCCGAATGAGGACCGCCGCCTGACCAATGCTGACCAATCCTCCCCTGCCTTGTCTCCCCTTGCCGCTAACGCTTCTCTAAATTGTGTCATCTTTAGCGAGGGGTCAAATAACCGCTGGGTCTCTCTTCCTCTGACCATTCATACCTTGACCGGTTGTAGAATGAACCTTTTAATGCGCTTAAAGCAGATGTTTTTTATATCTTTCGATAAAGGTTACTAAAATTTGTCAGCCCCTCTGCAGCGCACAAAAGGAAGTCTATACTCATAAAGTATATTCATAATGTAAATGTATATATTTATGGGCAGTTTTTATAAGAGTTATCAGCTGGGCTAAGAGGGACTAAAAAGTCTGCTCTTTATCGTATTTGGAAGTGTCTTGCTATCTTTATTAGAACTCTAAGTCTACAAATTCTTGGATCTCATATGGACGGGATATATCTAATCTTTATATAAACAATTAGCCAGTTACTAAACTATTCTATCTTTGTTTGGTGTGCTCGAAAGTGGGTAAAGAAATGTATAGAATTGCAATCCTTGTATTATCCGAGTATACTGTCGGATAAGAACGCTTTCATATGTGAATAGAAACTGTTACCAACAATATATTTAATAAATATTATTTACATATATTGTTTAAGAAAATGTTATGAACGGACTATTACAGATCAAAAGAAATATTTGAATAGCATAATTTAGCAGTAAGAAGAGTTCTAATATTATACTGTAAACTATTTTGTTGTATCATCCAGAAGAAAACTTTAATATTAAATTGCTAAGACAAGATGCATTCAAATATATTTGACTACTTAAGCTTAATTAACAACTCGATTCAAGATTCACTCACAATGAGATATTTGGCTGCTAATCCTTAGTTTACTTAGGACGAGAATAAATTCTATTAATAAGCAAACATTTCGTCATGGCAAATGGGCAAACTACTTAATTGTTCAAATTCTCGGCATAAAAATAGCAGCAGACTAAATTTAGTCACCAGCTGGTTTGATCACACAAAGCCAACCCGAATGAGGGACAGACAGACACACACACAAACACATTCACGACAGAGGGAATGAGAGCACCTGGCTTAGGTAATGGCTAGACAACGGAGCCCAATCAATACGGAGAACAACAATCGAATGCGTACCTACATATTTAGGCGGTCAGTATAGGGTAGGACAGAGCAGGGCAGAGACAAAAGGAATTTGGTTGGGGGGGAAGGCACACACTAAATGACAGGCTGGTAGGCAACCCTAAGGACGCGTGCTGATTAATTCATTAAACATTAATGTCTATGTGTCTGTCTCTGAGTCTGCGTCTGTGTTGGTTTGTGGCAAGTGCATGAACAGCTGACTTAGACATTTTCGTTTATTGACATATGCTAATAACTCCGTCTCGCAAAGGGACGCAATGGGAGATGAAATTTGTAATGCTGCAGATAAATTGTTATTTTATGTGCCATCATAATAAGCGCATTACGAACAAGGGCAAGGACAAGGATAAGGCAACCGGATCCGGCAGAATGTAAGTCATACGGAAAACTACGCACGTCTAAGCAAAACTGCTAATATGAGAAGGAACAGTCATTGAGACGACGCCTTTGGGACACAGTGAACCTTCATCTTATTTCGGGGTTTCCTTTTTTTTTATTTCTTTCTTTCTTTCAGTGGCAGCGCGTGCCGAATCCAAGTCACAAAGGGCACTAAGGTGCGGACATGTGTGTGTGCGTGACTATATATTTATGTGTGTGTGTGTGTATGTGTGTGAATTTGTTGGCAACTCAAACTCTCTTGAAAGTTAGAGTCAAAATTATAAGCATTTTTAAAACACTTGCCCAAAACGCACCGAATTTATAACCCAAAAAATTCGTACGTGCTGCGGTCACGCGTCAATTTTTTTCCTTTTTTCCTTTTGACAACCCAAAAGGACGAAGGATTATGCAGACAGGGCATATTTAATAAAGTGTTTGTTTGTGTCAGTTTCAATGGCGTGGAGTGAAATGATTTACAAGCCAGCCAGACACAATATCAACGGAGAGTATTATTTCAAATTAACATCAATTATTCGAGGAATCTGCTAAATCCCAAAGCTTGCAAAGCTTCTCCCTCCTCCTCCTCCTCCTCCCACCCATAAGAACGTTTTTATGCCAATAAGTGGCAGGTTATGATGGCAATATGTCTACATAAATTTCAGCTACGAGTCTCGAGAGAAAAATTTTTGCGTAAGGTGCAGAAACATTAGTTGAAGTGGATGAATCAAGTAGCACAATTGTTTTTCTTAGTTAGCCACTTAGACAAAGTGTTGAAGTTCATAAAATTTCAATCAGTAAGGTCAAAGAATTAAAGAAATAATAATTCCAATCTTCAGTTCGATAAAGTTTTCTTTTTTCTCTCTTATTGACCAACTACAAATAATAAAGAAGTAGGTTAACACGTCTAAGAAAATTTCTAACCCAATAAATTTCACTTATGCCCCAAATGTATTTTCTTTCCTATTGCAAATATTCTGTTCCATTAAGACCTTTAAGAGCCTTAGCATAGTATGTGCACTGTGCACTTTATTTGCATTTCATTTGAGCTTGGCAATATTGCTACCATATCGCATACTGCCAATCAGTTGACAAAGAATTGAATGCCCCATCAGCGATTTAGCATAAAGCCAACTCACATAGACAGAAGTTGATTGATATTATGGGACAGCTAAACAGCTCTACTCGAGTCAGTCAGTCAGTCTGTAAGAGGGAGAGACAGCTGTTATTATCAAATAACCGCGCATATCAAATGACAAACAGACAAACACACAAAAACTTTGCCAATGTGGCAGAAATGGTAAAATGCTCAACAGTCACTAACCGAGTCCTTCACTGACTCCTACTCCGACTCTGACTTCGACTTCGACTCTGACCCAAACTGCGTCCCAAATAGACTTAAATAATGTGAACAAAGAAATAAAGAGATAGAGAGAACTCTCGGGCTGTTCCTGGCTTCTGTTTGCTGTTTGCACATTTGTTTGTATTTACCAGTTATTTGTGTATCCTTGCAACACTCGCTCTTCCTTGGTCTCTCCCTGGCTTCAATGTTGCCTGCAAAAAGTGCAATTTGATATTATTGCCAACTGGCAAATACTCTAAGAGCATTCACCCATTTCTATAACCGAGCTACCCACCAACAACAACTAGCACGGCACGTGTATCTTTCTATATCTCTATATCCTAGCTAGTCGCTGTATCTGAATTTGCAGTTGGATTTGCATCAGTGTGCAAAATATTGCTAGTTTGTCACACATTTACTTTACCATGTGGTTTTCTCTGCTGAGGTTTTCACGGTTGGCCATTGTTCAAATTGTGGCTGAGCATTCCACCTCCTTTCACCGTCTCCTTTCTCACGCCCTCCCTTCGTCGTCGTTGTCGTTCACTTGCTTTCACTTTACTTGACACTGCTCAGTTTAGTTTACGCTTTTCATTTTCGCCTTAACCAGATATGATTAAATATTTCGTAATGAGGATGCGGTTTTATAAGGTTACAGCCCTTGCCAAATAAACACAGATAGACTTTTGGGCTTAACAAGAATTGCAAGAGTAGGAAAAGGATAATGAGAAAGCAAGACAGCTAAGCTAATTGAAAATGCCAAGTTTAATGTGGCTCAAGTCACTGCCAGGTGCTTCAAAAATTTGTGGTTGTCTTGGTTAGTTGAATGTGGAAAATGTCAAATGTTGTGGGTGCAGTGTGCAGACATTAAATTTTAATTTATGTATCTTATTCAAAAACCCAAACTATAACTACACTGACAAAAATTGTTAACAATTAAAATATAATTAATTGATTGTTCCATAGTTTAGATTTATAATTGCTTTTCACTTAGGCAAGAAAATGGATTACCATTCTTATTCTTAGAACATATTAATTTTTTTTATAAATACTTTTTATGTGGGAAGGTTTGTTTGTCCTTTTTTTGCCGTTTAAGTCAGATATATCTTTATATCTCAATTTAAGCTGCTTGGTCAGTGTCTGGCTTAAAACAAGTTAGCCACAACACAGATTACACATCATTAAACGCCAGTCTCTTCGAAATCGTAGCACTTTTTCTTGGTTTGGTTTTGTTTTTTATATACATATTTACATTAAAACATCATCAACATGTTTATATCAACATCAAACTCATTTTACGCATCACCAAACTTTTCGTAATCCTTTGATCCGATGAGCAGAAGATACAAATACATATATATATGTATGTATGTGCATACCTACTAAAAAAAAAAGGGTCGCTTTGCTCATAAAGAGCTGGCTCCGCCATTTTTTTCGGTGGTTCCCCTTCCGTGTATCCACCGACCCATACACAGTCCCATCATTCCACACAGTCGCACAAAAGAAGAGCAAGCAGACAGAAAAGGGTTTCATATGTCCTGATTGCTTGTTGTCCTTGTTCAGGTTGGTGTTGTTGCTGTTGTTATTGCTGCTGTTTTGTCAACCTCTTGCCTTCCGTTACCCGACCAGTGAAGCAATATAAATCCAAAATAAATCAGTAAACTTTCAAAGCCGAGTGCTTGTTAATTTGAAATTTATACGAAAAACAATTTAAACGTTTCAAATTCAGGAGAAATATTATCCAACAAAAAGGCCGAACCCACATCCCTGTATTTGTGTGTGTGTGAGCTGATGACCTTGTCAAGTCCAATAAATTGGGATAGGTCTATTGGTAATATGTAGGCTAACCCACATACATGTACATAAACTAATTGCAAGATTTGTAACTTTTTCTTCATCGATCAATCTACAGCAATTAAACTCAATTGAAATTCATTTAATGCTCTTAATGTACCCTCCTCTTCTTCTTTAAGATGCTTCCACTTGTAAGCAACTGCTACTTAAGACTTTGTCAAATACGTGTAAAACTAGAACAGCCACAAAGTGGACTGTCAAAATCAATAGAACAAACAGAACGTGTGGTTGCTTCTGTGGTATGCTCTACTGTATGTTGTGCGGTGCGGGACGAAGCGGGGAGAAGAGGTAGGTGCCACTTGACTTTTCTGGCTGGCCACTCAATTTCATTTTGGTTCTCTAACTTAGTTTTAAAACTAAAACCCCAAGCAAATCTCATTTGCACCTTCTTTCCCCTTTCCTTTTTCCTCTCTACCACTCACTCTGTATCGCTATGTATGTTTTTGTTCTTTGCTGTCTCTAGTTGTCTTGTATCCCAAAGCTAAACATATTAGAAATGCATTTGGGTGACGTTCTCAGTTTGGGTTTTCCTACATTTTTAGCTTTAAATAATTCATGACAGAGCCAAAGAAAAACTGACACAGAAAATGAAAGGGAATATCTTTGTATGCACATATCTTATGTAAAAATATAACTATGTATGTGGCAGTATTTGCTTAATTTAATCACTAACTGTTTTATAATTTTAGTTCTTATTTATTGATTTTTTTAATTAGGCATTATATTATCTTTCGACAATGATTGAGGTAATTGAATTTTGTGACAATTGAATTTTGTGATTAACTATCGCAAACATCTGGCAACATTGTTTGCGATAGTTAAGGATCTTACCCATACTTGATTCAAAACTAACTCCAGGTAGAAAATAATGTAATTATTAATTGCAAATTTACTTAAAATGTTTATGTCATTTCATGCCATGTCTCAAGACCATCTTTAAGCGGAATGCATTGTGAATTGTTGCTTTTTTTTTTTCTTGCGTATGTTTTGTGTTTTGTTTTTGTATTGGGAATTTCCACTTGTTTTTACTTTCAGTTGTTATTCGTTTGTTGCAATCGATTGACATAGTTTAGTTTCTAATGGATTTTCACACCACACATTGACACAATTGTCGACTCCTTCTCTTCCTACCTTTGGCTCCATCTCTTTGTAACAGCTTGAAGACAGAGAGTGTTTTTCTACTGTTTGGTTACATTTTGCAAAGAAAGTTTTGCCTTTTCTTGACTTCACTTACCTGAAAGAAAATGAAAGAAAGATATATTGGATTAACATTTAAGTTTAAAGCTGCTGTTGTCTAGAGGTCAGCTCTTACTAAACACATTTTTAAACATCAAGTGAACCATATGAACATAAATTGAGTTTTACCTAATTGCCAGGGATTATCAATCCCTTTCGTCGACAAAAATCAAGAACTCTTCTTGCTTACCAAAATTACTTGTCTGAAGTTTGAAAATAAAAATAAAATTTGATATATTTATGACCTCATTGAAAAACAAAGATGATTTCCTACCATACAGATTAGGGCAAACATATAAAATTGTTATCAGCATCTTTTGCTTTAGTTTTAATTAAAACGAATCGACAAAGACTGAATAGAATGTTGAAGTAAATAAGCCAAAACAGAAGTTTGGTAAATGGGGAGAAAAGAGATCTTTGAAAGTCATAGGGCACATTTGCTTTATCGCCGCCTGTAATCTGTCAGAGAAGAAACAGAAGACAGAAAATCTGGATGGAGGGACAGATAGACAGACAGATACACTGCTGGGGTTGCACTCATTGACAAAGAGTGCATCAAGTGATGTAGAGTGTACGTACGTACATACTTACATACATATATGTACAGATGCATACTTGGCTCCCCTTCACCCCTTACTCCACACAGTTGTTGCTGTGTTTTAGTTATTAAAACTGACAGTTTTATTTGTCAGCAGCACGCTCTGGGTCTTTCATGAGAGTTTTGGCTTGGGTCTGGTTTATGACACTTTTTATATTTCAAAATAGATTTTTTTTACTTCATCTCCACAACTTATGCCCTTCCTCCTCCTCCATTATATATAAGTGTGTGTTTTTGACATGTGTTTGTTTGCCTGTGGTGCGTATGTGGCTGTGTGTAAGACAATTGATTTTTTGTTATGCACAGAAATAACTTTACTTTTTTTTTTAGTTTCTCCTACGAAAGAATGGGAAAATAACAAGGGGGGAGGAAACACAAATGGAGCTAGTGGTTGGAAAAAGTGATGAAAATTGAATTGAAGTGCTCTTTTCATGCACTTGGTTTTGACATTGGCAATCCAGAGTGTGAACTTAAAAGGGGATTCCTTCAATTCAAACGTGGACAAAGCTAATGGGTTATGTTTTTAGATTCAAGAACACAAAACCCATGCATGACTTTTGATTCTCGAAAAAATTCAATGGACTTTGTGGACAACATACCCAACCCACAATTTTTTATATAGATAAAGTGCAATTTAAAATTCGGATTTGAATTTCACAAAATCGAACCAATTTATCGGTGTTAATGTGTAACTTTCATAAATGAAGCTGCGATGATAAAAATATTTTGAACGGACCCTTTAAATCATTATTTTACATACCAACAAGAGTTCTCACTTTATAACAATTAAAGTTTCAAATCAAATAAAAATTTTCACTCCACTTGACTTTAATCGATGGAATAGCCGTGACCAAATGAAAATTAATATTAGGATTTTCCTTTTTTTAAACAAGATTATGATTTGGAATGTTATGTTGTAATTTCCTTAATAAATTAATTGTCTAACGAAGATATTAATGTCAACAGAGAAGCGTATTTCCAGTACTAATGAGTTTCCATAAAATTAATCGAAAATTTCTACGAACACGATTGGGATGACTTGTCGTTCTTGTGTTTCTTTTC